>CM053149.1:20158478-21639312 GCA_028571685.1 Heterohyrax brucei
AGGGCTGCCACTCAAACAGACACATACACACCAGTGTTTATTGCAGCTCTCTCTACAATAGCAAAACGATCGAAGCAACCTCGATGCCCATCAACAGATGAATTGTTAAACAAACCATGGTATGTTCACACAAAGGAATACTATGCAATGATAGGAAACAATGACGGCTTAGAGAAATACCTGTTAATGTGGGACCATCTGCAGGACATTACGCTGAGTGAAATTAGACATACACTAAAGGACAAATATTGTGTGAAAGCATTATCATAAGGATGCAACAAATCATTTACGCTCAGAAGAAATCAATGTTTGATAGCTACAAGGGTGGGGAAGGAAGGAGCAGGATATATACAGATTAGATGGTGGTTAGGATTAGGGTTGGCTGTAGGATGCGAAAGCATGTACTAGAAGAGAGGTACCCACAACAGCCTAATTTCAAAACTAAATACTTTTGAGCTAAGAGTGTGTGGGACCACATTCTCAGGGGACATCCAGACTAACCGGCATACCCAAGCTTTTTTTGTTTTCTTTTTTCCTCTTAAGAAAATGTTCTGCATACCGCCTGGCTGAGTGGCATCTAGTGGTCTTAAAAGCTAGCAAACTGCCATCTAAATAGCATCAAATGGCCTCAATTCACCTGGACCAGACGTAAACGGCGGACATCAAGGAGAAGAAGAAAATAGGAACCCACCAGAGAGAAGGGGCCATACAAACCAGTATGCTTGAGCATGGGACCACAAGTGCTAGATGGTGCCTGGCCTCCACCAGTGACGGCCTGGAGGGGTACACGGTACAGAGCCCTGGACACAGCAGGAGAAGGAGCCGAGGGCAGAGCTAGAACTCTACCCAAAGACCACACTGGATGGTCCTTCTGATTGGAAGGCCTCCTGGGAGCATGGCCCCTGGACTTTGTGACTGCAAACCACATCCAGCACCAGGGCCAGCTCTCCAGGCAGACTAAACTGGACCATATAAAATGTAGAGTGAAGATGGCGATGAACAAACTTTTGGACTTATATATGTATGCAGGGCTTCCCTAGAGGCTCATTGCTGGAGCTAAGATGATTGGGTGACGGAGGCCAGATCTTGGTCAAGAGGTCACAGAAAGTTCCGGGTGAAAGGGCCAGCTTGCTGTCATGAACAAGGAGGGCAAGCAGTTAGAATACAATAGTGGTGAAAATTCCAGGTATTATATGGCAAAATGCTGCAAATTGTAAAATTGTTCTTAAACCACAATAAAATTTATTTTTTTTAGAAAAAGAATAAGACTATAGACCAAGTTCAAAACAGACAGCAAATTACCCACATACAAGTTTAAAGTGAAGCTGAGCAAAATTGAAACAAGTCTTGACAGCCCAGTTATGACTGAATGGATCCCACTGGAGCACAAAGACCATCTCAAGAGGAGATCTGATTCACTGAACACCAATTACCAAATGCCAGATCAGTTGTGGAATAGTGTAAAGGTCATTCAAAAGACAAGGGGAAAAAAAAAGACCAAGATGGATAATAGAAGAGACTCTAAAATTGCTCTTGAATGTGGAGGAACTAAAGCAAATGGAAGAAACGAAGTAAAGGAGCTGAACAAAAGCTTTCGCACGGTCGCTCCAGAAGACGAAGAAAAAATATTATAAAGATACGTGCAAGGATGAATTAGAAAATAAAACAGGAAGAGTATGTTTGGCACTTCTCAAGTTGAAAGAACTGAAGACAAAAGTCACGTCTTCAGTTGTTATATGGAAGAATCCTAGGGGCAAAATACTGAGTAACTCAGGAAAGACAAAAAACGAAGGAAAGCGGATAGAGTCCCTGTACCCCAAAAGAACTGGTCAATATTCAATAATTTCAGGAGACAGCACAAGACCAAGGACTGACGGTAATGAAGGAAGAGGTCCAAGCTTTCCTGGCCACACTGGCAAAAAACATGGCTGCAGGAACTGACAATAACAACTGAGATGTTTCACTAAATGAATGCAATGCTGGAAGCACTCAATGGCCTATGCCAAGAAATTTGGAAGACAGCTGCCTTGCCAACTGACTGGAAGAGATCCATATTTGTGCCCATTTGAAAGAATGATGGCTTAACAGAATGCGCAGATTATTGAACAGTATCGCTAGTTTAACAGAATGTGCTAATTATTGAACAGTATCACTAATACCACACGTAAGTAAAATTTTGCTAAAGAGAATCCAAAACTAGTTGCAGTGCTACATCCATAAGGAGCTTCCAGAAATTCAAGTTGGATTCAGAAGAGGTTGTAGAATGAGGGACATCACTACTGCTGTCATATGGACCTTGGTTGATAGCAGAAAATACTAGACAGATGTTGCTTGGTGCTGTATTGACTATGCCAAGGTATTCAACTGTGTATGTCATAGCAAATTATGGATAACATAGAGAAGAACAGGAGTTCCAAAACTTGCACTCATAAAAAACCATAGGCCAAGAGGAAATTGTTTAAACAGAAAAAGGAAATACAGCACAGTCTAAAGTCGGGAAATGTATATCTCAGGGTTGTATTCTTCCACTACACTTATTCCTTCTGTATGTTGATGAAATAATCCAAAGAGCTGGCCTACATGAAGAGAACACAGCATCAGGATCCGAAAGGACTCATTAACAAACTGCAACATGCAGATGATACAACTGAAAGGAAAGGGGGCTTGAAGCACTTACTGATTAAGATCAAAGACCAGAAGAAGAACTGATGCCTTTGCACTATGGTTTTGTGAAGAATATTGAATATACTACGGATTGTCAGAAGAATGAACAAATCTCTTTTGGAAGAAGTGTAGCCATAATGTTCCTTATATGTGAGGAGGGTGAGGCTTGTCATATATTCTTGACATCTTATCAGGAGGGCCCAGTCCCTGGAGAAAGACATTATGCTTGGTAAAATAGAGAGTCAGCAAAACAGGGGAATATTTTCAACTAGATGGGTTGACACGGTGACTTCCATAACAGGCTCAACCATGGCAATGATGGTGAGGATGGTGGAGGCCTCAGCAGTGTTTTATTCTGTTTTACATAGGGTTACTGTGAATTGGGTCTTAACAAGTAGCATGTAACAACAATACCATGTGTATATGCCTGCATGCATGTATACGCACGTGTGTGTTTTCCCAAAAAGAGAAAGTGAAATTGAACGTAAAAATGAGAAGTAGTGGCAAGTACACTAGCTGACACTTCTTGATTGCTAGTGGTCTAGTAGGGGTATGGGAATGAGCACTCATTCAGTAATAATAATGTCTGTGGGCTTGCGTTTTCATGTCCTTGTGGGCTCAGGAAATAGCATTAAATCCTGTTGATGCTGGAACTGATGTTTTGTATAGAATAGAGGCACCCAAAGAGCAGCACATACAGGGAACAGGGTAGAAATAATTACCAATTAGCATACTAAAATAACAAGGAAAGCTGAATTACATTCAGAAAATTATATGAAATACAGATAATAAAAAATAATTCCAGAAGCTGGACTATAAGAAGAACAGGCTATCAGTATTGGAGGGAGACTGATTAACAACCTGCTAATGCAGACAACACAACCTTGTTTGCTTAATGTCAATAGTTGAAACATTTATTGAGGAAGATCAAAGACCACAGACTTCAGTATGGATTCTGCCTCAACATCAAGAAAACAAAATTCTTCACAATGGGACCCATAAGCAACGTCATGATAAATGGAGAAAAGAATTAGGTAGTCAAGAATTTCATTTCACTTAGATCCACAGTTAACGGCCATGGAAGCAGCAGTCAAGAAGTCAAATGATATACTGCGCTGGACAAATCTGCTGCAAAAGACCTCTTTAAAGTAATGAAAAGTAAAGATGTCACCTTGAAGACTAAGGTGTGCCTGACACATGGTATTTTCAATTGCATCACATGCATGCAAAAGGTGGACAGTGAATAACGAAGACAGAAGAATAACTGGTGCCTCTGAACTGTGGTGCTGGAAAAGAATATTGAATATACCATGGACTGACTTAAAAAACAAACTGGTTTGTCTTGAAATAGGTATAACCAGAGTGCTCCTTAGAAACAAGGATGGTGAGACTACATCTTACATACTATGAACATGTTGTCAGGAGGGACCAATTCCTAGAGAAGAACATTAAGCTTGGTATAATAGATGGTCAGTGAAAAGGGGGAAGACCCTCAGCAAGATTGACTGACACAGTGGCTGTAACAATGGGCTCAAGCATACCAATGATTGTGGGCATGGTGGAGGACTGGGCAGCATTTTGTTCTGTAGTACAAACAGCTTCTGTGAGTCAGATCCAACTTGATGGCACTGAACACCACCAGCATACAAAGTCAACAACCAACATTATTCTCAATGGAGAGAGGCTAAAAGTATTCCCACTGAAAACAAAGAATACAAGGATGCCTTTTATCACCATTCCTATTCAACACTGTACTCGAATTCCTAGCTAGAGCAATAAGGTAAGAAAAATAATAGACATCTGTCTTAGACTGGGTTTTCTAGGGAAGCAAAACCAGTAACACGTGTAGGTACAAGGAAAGATTTATAATATAAATAGATAGATAGAGATGGATGTAGGAAACAGCTCACACAATCACAGAAGCTGAATGTCCCAAGTCCTGGCACAAGCCTCACGTGGCCATGGAAGCTGATGAACCCAAAGTCAGCAGGTCAGAGACCATGGTTCTAGATCACCAGTTGTGTAGGTTGGTGGATCCCAAGCTGGCAGTGAGACGGAGTGGCAGAGGCTGGTGAACCCAGGACTCTCAAGTGCCGACTGTAAGGATTGATGAATCCAACAGCTGCTAGTTCAAGTCCAGGAACCAGATGCTGGAGGAAGAGAGCAGGAGCTCCTGGCTATGCGAGCAGACCAGCAGTAGTGGAAGGTCGAGAGATGACAGCTGAAGGGCGGGAAGCCACCACAGACCCCGCCCTGCCATGTAATGCAGCAGTCAAATATGGAGTAGCCAAGTTGACAGAATCCTGACCACTGCAGTCCACCCCTTGTCAACTTGGCATCTGCACACATCTCACCTTACAATCCACAGTCTCTGAAGGAATACAAAGTCATACTTATGTCTAACATGATATAACTAACACATGTACAACTGAAAATGTCTTAGCCCATTTACATCTTATGTTTCATAAGTAAACAAAATATCCAATACACATACAAAGCAGGAATACTCATAACAATTACAATTTGGTATTATGACAGTGGGGTGCTGCTCTAGCAAATACCTAAAATGTGGAAGCCACTTTGAAACTACGAATGGATAGAAGATGCAGAAGGAACAAAGAAGGTGCAGATGGTGAGAAACAACAGAGGACCTGCAGCAGCAGCAGTGGCAGCAGCAGAACCAGAGGCAGCACTGGAGCTGACCCACGGAGTGAGAGAGCTGAATGCCTGCGCACAGAGTTTTCCTCGTGGAATGGGGTGCCTCTGGGCACTTGAATCGGTGGAGCTGGCCTTGCTGACCCACAGAGTGAGAGAGCTGAGTGCTTTTGGGCAGGACGCTTTCCAGCAAGAGTGGGGTGCCTCCAGGCACTTGAATCAGTGGAGCTACAGATCTTTGGAACACTTGCCCTGGCTGGGCAGATGTGGGCCTGAGGCCTGGGCGATGCAGCCCTAGGAAGCTGAAGCTGAAGAGACAGTGTGAGAAGCTGAGCTGTCTTAGTCTCAAAAGGTATGGCCGCGACCTCAGGGGTTTGAAAGGGTGGAATCATGGCATACTGTGTTCTTAAGGGTGGACCTGCCACTCATTTGGGCTCAAGGTGCTCCTAAAGCCGATGGGGCAGAGTTTCTGTCCAAGTGGGCCTTGAAGGCAGAGTTGTAGCACAGGGCTGGGGTCTCCACTCAGAATACAGAGTGTGGCCAATACCTAAGTCTGGAAGGCAGGGCCATTGTGTGAAATGTCTCAGGAAGTAGAAGAGTACTTTCAAAGCTTTGAGGGCTAATGGAATGTGTTCTGCTGACTTGTTTGTTGCCTGTTAATGCCTTGTTTCCCTGCAGTTTTCTCCCATTTGTAATGGAATGTCTAACTTGTGCCTGTTCTGCCATTGTACCTTTAGAAGCAGATAGCTTGTGTTCTAGGTTTCACAGATGTAGAAGAGTTTTTGTATTTTAGTCTTAAAACTGATTTACGACTTCTATCATATGACATGAATGTGTTACACATGTTTCAATGATGTGATTTTGGGGTGCCAAAGGCTGGGATGTCAAGGATTGAATTGTGTCTCCCCAAAAATATGTGTAGCCATGTGGCTGAGCCATAATTCCCAGTATCTTGTGACTGTCATCATTTTGTCATTTTCCTATGGTGTGTTAAGGAATTAGGGTGGGGCTGTGGATCCCTTCATGGGATTACCTCCCTGCTCCACTGTAGGGGGAGTTTTCTTGGAGTGTGGCTTTCCCCACCCTTAGTCCTTTCATCCCATGAGAGATAAAAGGGCAGAGAAGCAGGCAGAGAATTGGGAACCTCACACCACCAAGCAAGTAGCACCAGGAGAAGAGCGGGTCCTTCAGACCTGAGGCTCCTGTGCTAAGGTGCTCCCTGGACAAAGACTGATACAATACCGGACTTTCCTCCAGAGCTGACAAGAGGAAAGCCTTCCCCTGGAGTAGACACCCTGAATATGGACTGGTAGCCTGCCGGACTGTGTAAGAATAAACTTTCCTTCGTTAAGGCCAGCCACTCTGTGGTATTTCTGTTAGAGCAGCCCTAGCTGACTAAAACAACATCTAAACACAAAAGGAAGACATAAAACTACCCCTATTTACAGATATGATTCTATATATAGAAAGCCCTAAAGATTCCATAAGAAAACTATTAGAACTGACAAAATTTAAAACAGTAGTAAAATCCAACATAAACATTAAAAAATCATTTGGGTTCCTACACACCAATAAAGAAAACTTTGATAAGGAATTCAGAGAAACACTATTACTTAAAATAGCTCCTCAAAAGATAAAGTACTTAGGAAAAAATAACCACAGACATAAAAGACTGATGCAAAGAAAACAAGAAAAAATCTATTCAAGAAACCAAGAGACTTACAAATATGAAAAAGCATACCACATTCAGGGATGGAAAAACTCTACATTATGAAAATATCAATCCTCACAAAGTGACTTACAGATATAATGCAACCTGGGTCTAAATACCAACAGTACTCTTTAACAAGATGGAAATGCTAATCACCAGTTGTACTTGAAAAGGAAAGGGTCCCGAAATAAGCAAAGTATTACTGAAGAAAAAGGACAAAGCAGGAGGTTTCACTGCAGTTAAAATAGCCTAGTACTAACTAATGCAATGACAAACACATAAACCAATGGACCAGAAGAGAAAACCCAGATGTAAATCCATTTACCTATGTAGTCAAGTTGTCTTTGACCGAGGCCCAAAGTCTATTAATCGTGGAAAAGACAGTCTTTTGAACAATTGGTGCTGGCAAAAATGAATGTCTATTGTAAAAAAATGAAACAGGATCCATACCTCACACCATACACAAAAAATAACTCAAAGTGGATCAAAGACCTAAATATAAAATAAATACTGAAGGAATCTATGGCCAAGATTTTGAACTATGAAGAAAGCATCAAAAGAGGTTGAAAGGACTACAAAGAGTCACTGTACCAAAAATGGTTGCTATTCAACCTTTTCAGTAAATAGCATATGATCAAGATCTGACAGTACTGAAAAAAGCAGCTCAGGCTATACTTTAAGCCTTAACAAAACAACAAAGCTGCAGAAATTGATGAAATACCAAGTGAGACATTTCAACAAGATGTAGGCATTCCTAGATGTGCTCAATAGTCTATGTTAAAGAATTTGGAGGACAGCTACCTACTTTGTGCCTATTCAAAAGAATGAGAAAATGATTGAATGATTTCATTAACATCATATGCAAGTAAAATTTTGATGAAAATCATTCGAAAACAGTTCAACAGTTAACAGAAATTCCAGCTGGATTCAGAAGAGGACATGGGATGTAGAACATCATTGCTGATGTCAGATGAATCTTGGAGGAAAGGAGAGAATACTAGAAAATGTTTACCTGTGTTTTTATTAAGTATCCAAAGACATTCAACTGTGCGGATCATAACAAATTACAGATAATGTTGTGAAGAAGAGGAATTCTAGAACACTTAACTGTGCTCATGAAGGACATGTATACACACCATGAGGCGGCCTTTGAACAGAACAGAACAAGGGAAAACTGTGGTGTAAAGGCAGGAAAAGTGTGCACCAGGGTTGTATCCTTTCACCATACTTATCCAATCTGTGTACTAAGCAAATAAGAAACTAGACTGTAAGAAGAAGACAGTATCAGAATCAAAGACAATGCATGAACAAACTACAATACACAGATGACAAAAGCTTGCTTCCACAAATGGATTGCACTTGAAGCAATTATTAATGAAGATCAAAATTATTAATGAAGATCACAGCCTTGAGTATGGATTACACCTCTACATAAAAAAAAAAACAAAAATCCTCACAACTAGACAAACCAGTAACGTCATGACAAACAGGGAAAAGGCAGAAGTTGTCAAGGACTTCATTTTACTTTGCATCCACAATCAACACACTTGGAAGCAGCAGTCAAGATACAAAACAACACATTACACTGGGCAAATCTGCTGCAAAAGACATCTTTAAAGTGTTAGAAAGCAAAGATGTCACCTTAAAGACTAAAGAGTACCCAAATCAGTCCATGGTGTTATCAACTCATATACATGCAAAAGCTAGATAATGAATAAGGAAGACTCCAAAAAAGAAGTGATGCTTTTGGATTGTACTGTTAGCAAAGAATATTGAATATATCATGGACTGCCAAAAGAACAAGCAAATCTCTCTTGGAACAAGTACAACCAGAACTGCCCTTAGAAGCAAGGATGGCCAGACTAAGTCTTTCATACTTTGGACATGTTATCAGGAGGGAACAGTTTGTGGTGAAGGACCTCGTGTTTGGTAAAGTAGAGCATCAGTGAAAAATAAGATCCTTAGATGGATTGACACAGTGGCTGCAACAACGGGCTCAAGCCCAACAACAACTGTGAGGATAGCACAGGACTAGGAGGTGTCTTGTCCTATCACACACAGGGTCACATTAAGTCAGAAACCACTCCTGAGACCAGAAGAACCGAATGGTGCCCGGCTACCACTACCGACTATTCTGATCAGGGTCACAGTGGATGGGCCCTGACAGAACAAGAGAAAAATGCGGAACAGAACATCAGATTTTCTAAAAAAAAAAACCAAAAACCAGACTTACTGGACTAGGTAGAACTTGAGAATTCCCTGAGACTTTTGCCCCGTGATACTCTTTAAACTTTGAACCAAAACTAGCGCCTCAGGTGAAATTTTAGTTAAATTGCAGATTAGTGGTAGAAGATAAAGCAGCTCACTGTGAGTACTGAGCACCTTTAAAAGTCATCTACATTGACACCAAATGGTTAGCTATTACTTTAAAACAAAGATGAGTATGTAAGGTGGCAGGGAAAATAGATTAATGTAAATAAAACAACCAGAATGGAAATACTGATGATTTTCACACACTATAAAGGCTGTAACCAATGTTAGTGAACAATCTGCATAGATGGCTGGATAGGAATCTCAACTGCTATGTAAATCTTCACCAGAACCACAATGAACCCGTTGCCATCAAGTTGATTTTGACTCATAGTAACCCTACAGGACAGAGTGGAACTGTCCCACAGGGTTCCTAAGGAGCAGCTAGCATATTTGCACTGTGGGTCTTTTACAAGCTGACGTCTTAGCCACTAAGCCACTAGGACTCCAAAAAACTACCCAAAGCTATTATTAAAAATATGCTACCTTAAAAAGTCAATGTATTTTCCCATATAAATGACAGCCAGAGCAAAATTAAAGAAAAACAGATCCTTTTCATGTAATCACAAAAATATATAATACTTACAAAGAAATTAAATAAGAAATAAATGCAACCTGTTGGCTGTATGAAGAAATGTACACAGTTTCACTCGGCTACATAATAGAACACCTTTAATAAACTGATATTAAATACATAGCCTTGGATGCCAAAAACACCTCTAAATCATAAAATATTAATTTCCTTGAATTGATTTCTAAAATTAACTTCAATTACAATCTCATTTTTTGTTGTTGTTGCTGTAGTCAGGTGTCACCAAGTCATCCTGACTCACAGTGACCTACATACCACAGATTGATAGTACTGCCTAGCCCTGGGCCTTCCTCCCGTCATTGAGCTGTTTGAGCCGATTGTTACCGTTACTGTGTGAATCCCTCCTGTTACGAGTCTGCCTCTTGTTTGCTGAGCCCCTACTTTACCAAACGTGGGACTGGACCCTTCTGGTAGCATGTCCAGAGTACATGAGACGAAGTCTTGTCATCCTTGCTTAGGAGCAGGGTACAAGTTTTGTAATAGTAACCTAAATGATTAAATGAGCTACAATGGTCCATTTCTATATGTTGAACTATTTTACTGTATTTTTAAAAATACAGTAACTAAAACTCTGTAATGTTGACATAAAATTATACTATCAGTGGATGAAAAATGAAGCCTGGTAATGATCACAGAAGTTTTCTTCATAATTATGACTAAAAGGCTGCATTTCATTAGTGGGAATAAATGGATTCTTCAATAAACGGCTTCGGGAAACCAGTTAGGTATTTAGAAAGGAAACACACACACATATACATACATATATATAATTAGATTCAAGCCCCAAACTGGTAGATCTGATCTCCTGACCATCAGAAGTAAGGTCTTCACTCTTCTTTGGATGTTCAGCTACCTTTGGGGCCACCCTAAAATTCCCATTTCCCGTCACAGACATGTCTTCAACCCTCAGCTCATTTTATAAAAGAATATGATAATCCCCGAGGCAGAAACACATGACTGTTTCTGGTCTTAACAATCACACAACTCAGGATAAGACAGCAGGATAGAAAATTAAGAGGCCAGAGGGAGGAAGAGTCCAGAGAATAAAGTCATAGGATCCTTTAGCTGGAGCCAATGAACGGTCAGCAAATTATGCCTCAATACAAGGACTCCTTGGAGATTGTATTCAAGTTAAGACTCTCTTGTTGGACATGAATGGATTGGACTTGGTGATGCAGAGTGACCAGATAGTGGATGCACTTTATGGTTCTATGCATCTATAGGGTATCATCCTGCTGACCTCTGGCTGGAGGAAGGAGAGTGGGTGGAGAGGTGGTGAAAGGAGACTGTTGGGAGGATGAGACATGTATGGAGCAGACAGGAATAGTGTGCTGTCACCGGGCAGGGAGAGCAGTGGAAGCTGCACATAGGTGGGCATGCAAATTTATACAGGAATGTACATTTTCACTCAGTCATAATTAAAACAAGAAAAAAAAAAGACTTTCTTGTCGAAAGTTGGGGGGAGGGGTGTGTCAGAGTGAGTCCCAGATGTTTAAGAGCCAAGGGAATCCTCCTCTTGCTGACATATCAAAATGACCTGTCATTCTGGGAAGTATCTGCTTGGAGGGATTATGAATTTAGTAAGACCAAGCACTGCCATCAAAGTTATCACCGGCTACAATGTGGAAGAAGATTTGGATATCTAGTGAGACAGGAAATACAGGAAAGGGAACAGAAATGAAAGTGAAGAAAAGTTCAGAGGAGTCTAGAGAGGAAGATTCTCTCCTTTCTTGTAAGCTAGAACTCGACGCTTATAATATTTTTATATCAATGCTACTATACAGTGAGAAATTGAAAATGTGTTAGTAACTGGCTGATTCAATGCAGCAGCACATAAATCCCAAGACACTATGTCTTCTAAAATCTAAATGTTTAAATAGCAAAGGGAGCACTACACAAATGTTATATAAAATGTACAATAAGTACATGAATGAAATACAGTACTGACCAATATCTTCATGAGCAATAAATGCTTTAGCCATAAAGTGTTAAATGGTTATCAATACATCTTTTAGCTTTTAGATTAGAACCTTGTGGTATATTTGCATGTCTAAATCATTTGTTTCAATGAAAAACATCAGTGTGAGGGGGACAAAGGTCTGAGCTTTTCTAGAAGGACTTTGACATGTCCCACCTTACATACTATATCTTAGTACTCATTACCCCCAATTAATGAAGACAGTCTTGCTAAATGTTTCTTTCATGAGAAAATTATAAACAGGCCAGGAAGTTCTAACTCTGTAATGTGTTTTTTCTTGATTGGGATAAAAGCTCAGGTTTGTTCTGTAATTATACATAAATGGAGGAATCATTATATGTCCATAAATTTACCTCCAATTTAAATTAGTGAAGAGAAAAACAAGGAGTAAATGATTCCTTTTGGGGGAAAAATAGCAGAAAAGGAGCAACTGTTTGCATATTGTTGTCAAAAGACCCGATATAAATAGACTATACATTGCAGATTGATCAGTGCGTAAAAAGTCAGAGGTAAACACAAGGCAAGAGCAACAGGGATAATCTCCCACTGTTTTATAAATCAGAAAACCAGAAAGTGGTTAATACACAATATTCATCAATAATCAATAGTATTTGTACTTATATTAATGAATGTGAAGTGTCCTGAGAGAGACCACAGCAGTGCCAGCTCAAGTGCCAGAAGTCTGGGGAATTCAGAATTTGGATCACCAAAGTATTTAAAAGAAATCAATGATTGGAAAGAAACAGAATCTTGACTTTGAGTGTCCTGAGAGTCTACTGTCTGCTCTTCACAGCAGTGCAGTTTAGCCAACTGAGCAAGAACTGTTGCTCTACGATAGTATAAATGATGAGGTAACATGATCAAGTGTAGACGGAATGCCACTTGCTTCTAAACACAAAAGAGTAGTGACTTCAGAACAGGATGATGCTACTGAGACGGCACAAAGCTTCTGTTTGTGATCCACTCATTCATTCCTGCATTTATTCACTTAAATACATGTACTTGTAGGGGGGGCTCTCCCCAAGTCAGTATCACGAAGAGAACCCAAGACAGGACTTTGTGGTATGAAGTATATACATACACAGTAAAACCCATCAAAGCATGACCCTGTGTGAGGAGGAAACCTGTCAGAGAACAAAAATCCAAGTATTTCTCACTAAACCAAGTGATAGAAGAGTGTCAAGACTACACCCAATCAGAGGTGGAAAACTTACAAGACCTGGAAAACCAGTGCAGACCCACTGAATTCTGGCT
Organism: Heterohyrax brucei; assembly: GCA_028571685.1. Lineage (NCBI taxonomy): Eukaryota > Metazoa > Chordata > Mammalia > Hyracoidea > Procaviidae > Heterohyrax > Heterohyrax brucei. The sequence goes on from CM053149.1 coordinate 20,171,643, forward strand.
CTCACAGGTTGCACACAGATGCGCTTGTTAAAAAAAAAAACCAAACCCACTGTGGTCTAGTCAATTCTAATGCTTAGCGACCCTATAGGACAGAGTAGAACTGCCCTATAGAGTTTCCAAGGAGCTCCTGGCAGATGTGAACTGCTGACCTCATGGTTAGTGGACGTAGCATTCAATCACCATGCCACCAGGGTTTCCAATACACATATATGTCTATTTACATGTAGTTATATATGTAGGCATGTGTGTGTCTATATGTCTATCTGTCCGTCTACCTTTTGAAATACAAACACATACATGTATGTATGGGTGTTTATGTATTATTAACTATCATACAACAATAATGAATACCTGATAATTCCATAAAGCCCAAACCAAACCCACTGCTGTCAAGTTGATTCTGACTCATAGCAACCTTACAGGACAGAGAAGAACTGCCCCATGGACTTTCCAGCGAGCACCTGGTGGATTCGAAACACCAACCTTTTGGTTAGTAGACACAGCATATACACCAGCAGGGTTTCCTGAGAAAAGTTCAGTGTGAGTAAAGTCTACCTGCTTGAGGGAAATATCATGCAGTTATTAAAATAACCAGTTCAGTATATAATAAGGCTGGCCATGTTTCCTTACACAAGGCCTGTAAGTGCTAAGCAGTTAATAACTAGAAAGACCTTCATATCAATCAGCTTTTATGATGTCGCTATGAGTCAGATCCAACTCGACAGCACTTGGCTTGGCTTGGCATCCAACAAGGATCAGGAGATTAGAGCTTACAATTGTCAATGAAAATTCAAAAATAATGTTGGGCTTAATGTTCTTTTCCCATTCTAAATTCCTGGTTTTTTTTTTTTAATTTAAATCTACAGTGACACAGGCATAATTTTAGCTATCTACTGTAGGTAAGCATACTTCTGGCAGAGCATTAAGAGACGAAAGGGCTTCTCACTGTTCCAGAATACTCTCATCTCTAACTTTGAAAGAGATCACTTGTTTTCAAGTTCAGTGGGTGTCCTAGCGTTAGAAGTGAAACAGCTTCCAGAGAGAATGTAAGGTAATGTTTCAGTTCCAAGAGGGAACTACCGATACGGATGTCATCTAGTTGAGGAGGCAAACTTGGCAAGTAGAATTTCACTGCTAAGCTTACATAAGGAGCATTCAGAAAAACTAAAACCAAAACTTGTTGCCAGTGAGTCAATTCCAATTCATAGTGGCCCTACAGGAGACAGCAGAACTGCCCTCCAGGGCTTCTGAGGAGTAAGCTGGTGGATTTGAACTGCCAACCTTTTCGTTAGCAGCCGAGCTCTTAACCACCACACCGCCAGGGCTCCAGAAGGAGCACAGACTGTTGAATAGTTAGCAGGATATCCAAATAGTACCATGTCCCCATATTTCCAAGGATCTCACGGTGGCTGTGAAGGGGGAGATGGCTCACCCGGAGAAATAACAAATGTTTCATACATTTCACTACATTTTTTTTTAAATGTAAAGATGTTAGTATAGACACTTATGGTTGGGGGGGTTCAGTTAATATCCTATTCGGAAGGGAATTCTTCACTGGACACTGTAAATGGGCAGATGCTGAGTCCCACTCACCACTATGGAAGTGTCAACTGGGAAGAGCTCTCCTGTCCCTGGCAGTTGGTGTCTGACCACGTGACTTAAGCTTGGCTAACTGCATTCTCCCTTCAAGGGCTGAATTCTAGGTGAAAGGAAACTCAGGCCTCACTGGTACCAGCTACACCAGCAGAGGCACGTGCAGGCATCTTTGCAAAGTGCCAGCGCCTCTGCTTCTTACACCTGGGCATCTGGAGCTGCCCTGCTTCCCTTTTCAAGTCTTCTTCTCTATCTTTCTTCCAGCTTTGTCAGTCTGTGTATCATGCTGAGGAATTCCTTTCCTGGTTTTGCTTGCAGTTGAGAAACTGGACCTCACTAATAGGATTTCTTTGACTAGATTTCAATACTACTGTGATTTAAAGTCCACATAACACATTGGAGGGGGCTGTCAACAGAGACTGGCATCAATCTGCAATAAGAGCAGGGGTGGTGGTGGGGACAGTGGCAGCGGCCAGTCACAAGAACATTTTATATATCTGGTGCTATGTACACCACCTCAAGTACCTCTTATCTTCAAAAAGCCTTGGAGGTTGACACTACCATACCTCTTTTGCAGAAGAGGCCATCTTGGCCAAAAAATATGCTCAGGAAGCTTCTGAAGCAGAATTCAAACCCAGATCTTTCCAGTTTAAAATCAGGTCTTTTATATGCTATGGAAATCCTGGTGGGATAGTGGTTAAGCACTACGGCTGCTAACCAAAACATCAGCAGTTCAAATCCACCAAGCAGTTCTGGTGGGCAGAACTCTATGAGGGCAGTACTATAGGGTCACTATGAGTTGGAATCAACTCAAAAGCAATGGGTTTGTTTTTTTGTTTTTGTTTATATTCTACGGGGGGTCCGGATGAAGGTCTTCAAGTGCTACCTGAATGCCATCACTGGAACCTTAAACCACTATCATTAATTGAATCTTGAAAGTGATAATAATTAAAATAATTTACCAGTACGCTAATTGACCAGTCCCCAGAGAACGGTGTCATTTGATAAAATAGATGGCCATTGAAAAAGAGGAAAAACTGTCAATGAGACGGAGTGACACAGTGGCCACGACAGTGTGTTCAAGCATAATGACTGGGGGGATGGCTCAGGATGGGGCAACATCTCATTCTGTTGTACACAGGGCCACCGTGAGTCAGAACAGATTCAATGGCACCCCAACAACATGAACTGAAATGTAAGGGAATATGTAAGATCTTCTCATGCCCTTTTAAATAGGCACTTATTGAAGACCTCATACAGAAAACCAAATAAATGACCCCCCCCAAGGATCATTCTGAAACATTTCTTTGTAATTATAAAAATTAAATTTTAAAAACTAGAATGAGATTCTGTTGTGATATGCCTCTTTAATATAGTGTTAAGTCTTAACCTTGAAGTACCATGTCTGATTTTTATAAAAGTTTGATATTTCCCAACAAGCTCATAAGGCAGATATTGGGCCTGTCTCCTGTATTAGCGTTATTAGGAAAATTTGTATTTGTGTCATTGTGAAGCCCTTGCCACACCAAACCTTTTGCCATCAAGTTGATTTAGACCGACAGGAGAATTACTAACTTTTCAGAGGCTGACTTTTGAATAGCTACTGTGGTCAAATATATTATTTCAGAATATGTGAAAGCATATAATTTTCTACCCAGCAATACAACCAAATTCTGAGGGCAACATTTTTTAAAGCCAGTTCTTAGCACCCTTCCCACATAAAATGTTAAGTACGCACAAGTCACAGCACATGGTCCTTTCTTTCATTAGCAGTAATTGCAATAATAAAGTGGTAATGATGATGACCAAAGCTCGTATTTACTGAGCAGTTACTGGGTGCCAGGCAGAGCGCTAAGACTCAACATAAATTACCTAACTTAATACTGGCAAACCCAGTGGGGCAGGCACTAGTATTGTTTATCTTACAGATACTGAAAATAATGTACTGAGAAACACTTCTTTCCTGTTTCCTGGTGTTCTTTAAAGGATCAGTGCTCAACAGAGAAATTTATGGCTCCTTGTGGGCTTAAGATGAAGTCCCAACTCCAAAGGTTACCATGAACAGTTTCTGATGAGTTGGTTCCCCTCTACCCGCCTCCTTAACTTCATCACTCTACCATTCCCACACATACTCTAGTGAACTCCTTAATATAGTCCTCTTGCCCTTTCCTTGGACTCTATATAGTTGATTTTCAACCATCGTTTAGAATTCAGCTCATCTGTGAAAAGCCTTTGTCAATAATCTAGGTAGGTTCAGTTGCCACTTTTCTGTGTCTGTTCCTGCAACAGAATTTACCACCCTGTAATATGCCCATTGAATTATCTGTTTGAACCACTAGGCTTTAAGCTCCATGACATTAAGTATCTTACTTGCTTTGGTATCTCCAGTGCTTAAAACCAATGAGTTAAAAAAAAAAAAGTGATTAACCAGTTAATTCCTTTCCTCTCAATCTTCCTAGCTACAGTGTTGCTAAATTGCATTCCCTGTGATATCCTAATTTTCAAAATTACTAGAAGGCATTATAGACAAGAAGTTACGGAATCTAGGTTCTTACGTCTGCATTTAGTAACTGACTGGCCTTCAAGACTAATCCATTCAATACAGATTTTAAGTCACATTTGGTATGTGTCAGGAACCATACTACATGGGGATGACATGTCAGTGGACATGATAGACAACAACCCCTTTTATCATGGAGATTTCATAACCTAAAGCCAGATATCTCTCTATAAAATCAGAATTGGACTAAAGTCCTCCTAGGTCTAAAATGTCGTGGGGAAAATAGAGTAAAACAGCGAAATTCCTTAAAATATAGCTTACGAATGTTTACCAAATGAAGTAAAATCTAACCCAAGGCAAATGACTTCATAACCAGCCTCTAATGAGTCTCCAAGTCTCAAACCTTCCTCCCAATTATAAATGCCTCATCAAGAAGTAACACTGTCATATTTTTTAAAGATTAACTTCAATTTGGTCTGATATAAAATGTTGGAACTCTTTAGCTATAAGTGCCGGGTTTGCTGAGGGCAAGAGAAGAAAACAACTTCATTACATTTATGAGCAATTAACAATGATCAGAAAGGAAGCTCGCTTGTGACCCTGGGGAAGACCAATCTGTTCCACACATCTACTATTATCCATGAAGATAAAGAGCAACTTCTACCCTTAATTTCATTTGCATGATCACTTTGTTGATTCATGATGGTTGGACCAAAAAGGATAAAACTCATTATTAGTGGACAAATTACATAGTAAAAACAAAATTAGCCTAGACTTCCAGCTGCTCCATTATAAAATTAGGGTAGGGAAGGTCCTAACTTTTTAATTTGTGTCCAAGTCTCAGTTGGAGAATGTTTTAAAGAGCAAATAAGGCAAGTCATTTTAGAGGGTGAAAAGGTCTAAGGATCACGGCCATCCACCCAACATTTACAGGCATAATTAGCAAACTACTTTCCTAATAATCTTCTGAGAGGTGTCGCTGGACAGGAAATCTAATTCCCTAAAGATGAGTGTTCAGCTATTTCATTGTAACAGTGTAGAAGCCTGAAAAATGGTCAAACACGTCAAGTCTTCAACTCTGGAACCTGTAACTATTACCACAGATGGTAAAAAATGTTACAGATGTGCTAAACTGAGGATTTGAAATGACATTATCCTTGATTATCCAGTGAAGCCTTCAATACCATCACAAGTGTCCAAAGAAAAGCAGGTAGAGATGAGATGGACACACAGTCAAAGAAAAGGGTGCACGTCTACAGACTGGGGTGATATGGCTACAAGTGGCAAAAAAAGAAGCCCAGAGAGGCTGAGGGAGACAGGAAACAATCTCCTTTCTGGAGTATCTCTGGGTGGGGCAAATCGTTAGCACACTTAGCTGCTAAGTGAGAGGCTGTCAGTTCAAGTCCACCCGGAAGCACTTTGAAAGACAGCTTAGTGATCTATTTCCAAAAGATTACAACCACTGAAAACTCTGTGATAGAGTTCAGTTCAAGCTGGACAGGCATGGGGTTGCCGTGATTGGGGAACTACCCCACAGAAGCTAAAAGAACACCCAGAGAGCAGTTGCTCATGCCAACACCTTGACTTTAGCCTTCTTGTCTCTAGAACTATCAGAATAAATCTCTGTTGTTTTAAGCTACACTGTCATCAAGTTTGAGTCCAACTCATAGTGCCCCATAGGACACAGCAGAATTGTCCCACAGGGTTTCCAAGAAGCAACTGGTACATTTGAATTACTGAACACTGCTTAGCATCTGAGCTGTTAAGCACTTGACCGCTAAAGCCACTTGTTTCAAGCAATGCTTCACAATTCCTTAAGCAAGTTTAAAGAATTACCACTAGTCTGTGGTCCTCACTGAGGAAGGCCTATCGTTTCATGACATGCCCTGATCATAGGATATATTTCCTGACTCAGCCACTTCTCTTAAACCAGCTGGCACTGGATGGTTGATATGGATGGTTGATATGGGCACTGAGCTGTGCTAAGAAAAAATACATATGCATGGTATAAGCCACACTGGGTTTGCTCTCCCATTAAACTCATAAATCATGAAATCTCAAACGGACTTTCAAACTATATAGTGTGATATCTAATTTTCCAAAAGGGGAAACTGAGTCCTATTCAGGGAAATAAAACAATGCTGGCAATCACGAGGATGGGAGCCAGACCACTAGCACAGTACTCTTCCTGGCAGTGCTGTAAGCCAGTGGTTTCTGTGGGCTTCAGTTCTAGTCCACCATCGCTTGCTCATGACAGTCTACCACATTACTAAGATCAAGAGCAGGAAGAGAAATGGGCAACACAATGTGAGTCCAAGTGGTTGCTTTCTTTTTCTTGGGAAATAAATACCTCTGTGTATTTGTGGAGCTGTCTGAATAGCTAGTTTGCATATTTGGAGCAGGACTGGCATGTGAGAAGTCAGACAAAAAGCTTTCCCCATGTAACTAAATTCGAGAGCATGAATAAGCTCAATTTCCCCATCTGGAGACTCTTAGACTAGACAAGGCCGACAAATTACTATGAGTGCATAGGTTTGGGGCCTGATGGAAATTAGGTCAGATCCTAAAAGGAATCAGGTGGCTGACCACAAGTCAGAATTTTAATACAGATTCAAAACAAAGGCCAGAGATCTCATGGTGTAATTCACTGAACACCAGTGGGAAACACTTAGAGCTGTGTGTGATTAGAAAGCCTTCATAAACTAGTTATTGGAAGAGTCACAATATGAGGGAACTGAAAATGTTTTATTCCAAGTGCAACACTGACCTTGATTCTTCTTCTAACAAATTCTTTTCTCTGCTTCCCTGTTTCCCTCCTCCTTCCCTCTTTCCTGCCTCTCTCCTGGTCTCTTTCTCCAGGATACTTTTACTTTCAATCTGCAGACGTAAGTCTCTCCTTCCTCCATTTCTGAGAATCAAACTCCATCAGGCAAGCTCTCATAAGGAAGATGTGAAAACCACGTGGAGACCAAAGTGATCAGAATTCATCAGCTGCTTCATACAAGCTCTGGGATAAACTGAAGATGTGTGGATGCATTTGCTCATTTCTGAGAATCGGGGCCCACAGGCAGGCCAAAGTTGATTTTATAGGGAAGATAAGAAAACCATTCTGAGATGAAAATTACCCAGACACATGAGTGGCTTTGTGTAGCTCAGGGGCCAAACTGAGATGTGTAGTCAGGGTGGTTATAAAAACTTAACAAAATTCATTCCCTTAAGCCAGCTTCCTGTAAGGATGCCAGCTCCCTCTCCAGTGGTGCCTTGTGAAGGCTCTGCACGATGCCCTACGGTGACAGAGGGACATTTAAGAGAGCCAATCCAGGCATGTTCCAAGGGCATCATGTCACCAGGTGCTGGGTGGAGGATTTTTCTCTCTAGGGAGTCTTATGTGGCTTTAATCCCTATGCAGTGGTCTATGTTTCTCCCAAAAGTTCAAAACTGATTTTTGGTGCTGAAGATAAGTGGAGAATTTTCTAGCCAACTAAGACACGAAGGAAAAAAGAATAAATGTCAAATTACGAAAAAAGATAGCCTATATAGGGTACTATGACAATTCCTCAAGTGTCTGGCTATGAGAAGAATACAAACATTTTAAGAAGAGGGGTGTATAGCCTTGAGATTTTTCATTTTCTATAAATTTCTGGGATTAGCATAAGTTTAAGACGTATTCACATACAGCATGTTTCAGATTCTTTTATGCTCATTTATGTAACACTTAGAAAATCTGCCTTAAGCTCATATGCAGCATAGGGACACAACATATTAATAAATTGTACTTTTGAGTATCTGGTCCTTTCTGTCATCACAGACTATTAAATAAAATACACTCCATTTGACTCATTATGCCATAATGATAACTGTATTTTTAAAAGGAAAAAAAGGTAAGGATATATTTTCTGTTCACTCACAATTGCAAACAAGTGATCCTTCTTTCCCCTGATTTAAAACATCACTATGATACAGCACAGGCCAGTTGACCAGTGATTTTTCTGCCACTAGCATACATCAAATGTCAAAGTAAAAGTCACTTACAACATCTGAACACTTCTACAGTCTTGCTAGTCCTGTCAATAGTTAATTTGAAAGCGTCATCTGTTACTCTCTGGGGGAAAAAAAAGCCGTAAGTTCATTTCATTAAACATTATCCAAAGAAATTACTTGTATCACAGACGACAATAAAAAAATTAAAAGACAAATAGAAAGTCCGAGGGCAAATATTTATAGCCTCATCCTCATCTCCTTCAAATTCCAGACAATCTTCCTTTTCAACTTAAAAATGGAAAATGTGACAAACATAAGCCCTTACCAACTTCCCACTTGAGAAGTCTGTTGTCTTCCCTCTCCATTTTTCCAATGACATACCAGATACACGCCATCCAGTGGGCAAGGAGGGCAAACATGGACATGAGCAGAGTCAGGACGATTGTGCTGTGCTGGGAGTAGCGGTCCAGTTTCTGCAGGAGACGCAGAAGACGCAGCAGCCGCACGGTCTTGAGGAGGTGGACGAGGGACACCTGTGGCAGGAGTCAGAGCAACACGACTTGGCTCATGGGTTCAATTCATACCACAGCCTTTAGGTGAACTTACAGTCACTCTGGAAGACTCTTGACCTTAAGTACAGTTGTGATTCTAATACTGTGGTCATTTCTATGACTGCTGCCTTAAAGCAATTTCGTTTCTTTGACAAATAATCGCCTTCCTTAACTGTGATTTACCTCTTTTCCTCTATTGACTCAGTTCATATAATTTTTATATAATCTGTATACAACTGAAAGACATTCTAGTATCATGACTGACCATGAGATGTATCATTTCCACCTCCCCTCTCCCATATAAGTGAGCTCATTTAACAAGAATTTGTATAACATGAAGTAACATCCTAGAAAGTGTTAATAAAAGTAATACAGAGCTGTGGCTTTATAATTAGATACATAAAACTTAAACATGTTCTGCTCACAAGTACTTGCCTCATGGACTAAATAATTCTCCTTCCAGCATTATAAAGGACACCCTGGTGGTATAGTAGTTAAGTGCTACATCTGTTAACCAAAAGATTGGCAGTTCGAATCTACCAGGTACTCCTTGGAAACTACATGGAGCAGTTTTGCTTTGTCCTATGGACAGATAAAACAATTGCCTGAAGCAGATATGTTTGGAACTGTCTACCAAACAATATGTTTAGGGAACTAAAATCACACGGGAAGGAAAAAAAATTAGAAAAATGTCAGGTCCTTTAATGCATTTGGGGCATGTACTAAAGCAGTAGACTTGTAGTTAATATTTTCCGACTTTAGGGCTTAATTGATAAATGTGCACCATTGGTGGATACCAGATGGTCAGCGTTACTATTAATAACAACTATTGTGCCTGTAACATACATGTCCTTTCTGCCCTTAAAGAATCTTTGCATTCTAAAATAGAAAAGCCAATAAAATATTAACTCATATGCAAATACAGTTTGACAAATTTCTTGACCTTATCTAAATTCTTTGGAGGTGGTATTAAGTAGAAACAGTTAGTGTGACTGTACCTAAGAACAATTTTTCCTTTACAGAACAGAATCACAAACAGGATACAGATGTTTCGGAAGTTTGGCTTTCTAAACTTTCAAAAGATGACTTCTAGTTTCTTCTTCTATCAGCCATTTCCCTGTATCTTGCAGTAATAAGTGCACCTTGTACAGTGCCTGACACAGAGTAAATGTTCATTGTATTTGGTAGTTAAATGACTGAATAAATTACTAAGAAACAAAATGCTCCAAGCTTAGCATAACAACAGATACATAACAAAAGCTTGCTGACTTGTAATCTTGTGACTTATTCTATATTATTTAAATTTCATAAAATATTAAAGGCAACCAAAGAACACATACCAGCTGGCTGTGCTCTTTGATTTCTATTTGTCATTCTTCTATGTGGAGTTTTACTTTTTTCTCCCTGACAGCCAAACTGTCACTTGTCATTTCTCCTGCTGATGGTCAGTCAGACAAATCACACATCAGGGCTTTCTAATTCTATTGTGCAGCTTAAAAGAGTTACTGTGGCTGGAGTTGGTTTTATAGGTAGATGAATTTGATAAGTAGGAGATAATTTTTAGGTATAATATAACCTGGAACAAAAATTCCAAATGGAAGAAGTCCTCTGAACACACAGTCCAGTTGATGCAGCCAGCCTCTCAAGGGGATGTCTGGAGGGAGGATGCAGGCCCACCCTTATGGGGGAGCAGTAGTCATTTTGCAAAGAAAAGGGGCACTACCTAGGCATCCAGGATGAGATAGCCATGGTGATCCTGCTGACACTTTACAAAAAAACAACTAATCAAATTACTCCTTTCAGAGTCAACAGCTTCCTACTATAAATGTGAATGTTTGTTTGTCATCCGATGGAGGCATATTGAATTCAGATAAAAATGTCCAAACACAGTCTGATACACTGAAAGGATTCTTTTTAAACTTGGGATGTTACTTTAAATTTGTCACTGATAATAAGAATTACAAGCTACTGGTCGACATGTTCACGACAGTGATGCCTTTATCAAAGCCCCCAATAGCTCCCAGTGTCCCGTGTTACCAAGTGGACACAAACACCTCAGTGGGGAGAAGAGAGACAGAGGGAGGGAAAAGAGCCATGCGTACGGAGGTCTTTTTAGGTGTCAGATACTTAGCATGGGATTTTTATAGAAACAGTCCTTTTTTAGTATGCTTAGGAAACCTGTGCCGATTTGGGGGCCTGCTTTAGTCCTATTTTGAGTGTAAGCGACTTCCCCAAGGTTGCACAGATGGTAAGCGACAAAACTGGGATTCAAGATTCACACTTTTGCCTTTTCACTTTATCTCACTTTCTGGGTCTGATTTATCGTTTCATCTCAGCGCCTTTCATATGGCTTATACCTAGCAAACCAAACCCACTGCTGTCGAGTCGATGCTGTTGCATAGTGACCTTGTAGGACAGGAGAGAACTGCCCCACGGAGTTTCCAAGGAGCGCCTGGTGGATATGAACTGCTGACCTTACGGTTGGCAGCTGCAATATCTAACCATTACACCACCAGGGTTTCTTTACACCTAAGGAAAACCCACCACCATCAAGTCCATTCCAACTCATAGTGACCCTACAGGACACGGTAGAACTGTCCCATGGAGTTTCCAAGAAGCCTGGCGAATTCAAACTGTCAGCCTCATGGTTAGCAGACATGGCACTTAACTACTGCGCCACCAGGATTTTCTCCTTACACCTAGTCTAGCCAAGTGCCAGGTATTTGATAAATAACTGTATCTGCTGTGGTGAAAACAAGGGCCACCAACAATTGTAGGCAAAACCAAAGCCAAATCGTGCAAAGCAAAAGTTTTTGGTAGTTCAATTCCACTGCATTTTTTAGCATCATTAACTGGATATACCATAAAGATTAACATTTTAATTTAATTTCCTTTCTCATTATCTCCTCTTTTCTGTGCACTGTAACAATTGCATAACTCATAAGTTATTCACCATAACTTATATTTTCCTGGAAGATATAGATAATATTTTGAGTACCCTTTTCTGTCCATACAGAATTTATCATCTTGGCTGAGTTATTTGAAGGGGATAAAGAATTCATGTGCCAACTTGTTACATGATCATACATTCAGTCCTGTGGAAAGGAGAAAAAAATCTCACTGATAAAAGAGAGATTTCTTCCTTTGTACCTTTTTACCTTTCCCTTTTCTTTCTGACATAAATATTGACCTAATCTTTGCATTCTTTATAAAGGACCCTTCTCAGATTTCATACAAGAGGATAAAGAAAAAAAGAACAGGGGAGCAGAGAAAGTATACAAGGAGTATTTAAAATTCATCAGAATGTGTGAATTAAGCTTAAAAAAAGGTCTCACCTAGGCTGGGCAATGAGGACATTAATGACATGTAAATACACATGGATCTTTATTTTGCATGTAACATTTCCAAATTCTATTTGTTCAGGATCCAAAGAGAAATGAAACACAGAAAATTTCATTAGCATTTAGTGATCCAGCAGTGAATTAATTGAGAAGAGAATTTCATTAACTACCACTTATCTTACACTGGGAAACCCTGGTGGTGTGGTGGTTAAGTGCTAGGTCTGATAACCAAAAGGCTGGCAGTTTGAATCCACTAGGCGCTCCTTGGAAGCTCTGCGGGGCAGTTCTACTCTCTCCTATATGGTCACCAGGAGGCAGAATCAACTCAACGGCAGTCAGTTTGGTTTTTGGTTTGGCATCTTACATTGATCAAGAAGAATTCTGTATTTTTTTTTTTAGCATTTTGTGAGATGCACTTTTTTTGGATTTCTTTTGCATCTTGCCGAAGCCTTAAGTCATTACTCTTTCACTACAGTGTATTTATCTAGTCAAATTCACTCTTAAGAAAACACTTTAAAAAGCCTGGGTAACAATTTAATGTAGCACTGATTGATCTTATACAGTACATTTTTCCCTGGAGCTTTCCTTTCATTTGAGTTGCAAACCTCTTAAAAATGCTGACACTCTCAACCTCTCATGCAAGTAAAAGAAAAAAAGAAGGAAAGCAAAGAAAAATACCAGACAAGGAATAAAAGGCAGTTAACAAGTGTACGAGTCTGTACTAAATAAGCAAGACCACGGTTCTATGCTCGTTCTGAAATGAATAATATTACAGGGCTTTTGAAATACCGAGCACTTGGTTTAATATTAAAAACCATGCCTTTGAAGTCTTGATAGAGAGATTCCTACAAGGGGTTATCAACGGATTAGGAAATGTGTTTAGTATGAACTAATATTTTGCAAATTTTACATGTTGAAATTGATCCCTCCAGCAGCAACCTGCATTAATAGGCCAAAAAATGTTGCTACGCTTTTGCAAAAGCCTCAATATTTTATACGTTCAAAAATGTCAATCACTAAGGAGTAAAATAGTTACTACTGAATATAAGCATACCTTCTGGTCTGTGAGGAGAGAGACAGGAGGATAAAGGGATTACAGGAAGCAAAAGGAGGACAGTTATACATATGAAAGCAAATTCACAACACTCAACTTGTATGTTAGTCACTGTGTCATTCAGGGTGCTGTCCTGTCCCAGTTGGCATTTTTACAAGGACTTCTAAGTGGCTGGAAACCCTGGTGGCATTCTGGTTAAGTACAACGGCTGCTAACTGGAAGTGTGGCAGTTCAAATCCACCAGGTATTTCTTGGAAACTCGATGGGGAAGTTCTACTCTGTCTACAGGGATGCCATGAGTCAGAACGGATTCAACAGTGGTTGAGTTTGGTTTTTGTTTGGTTCTAAGTGGATGAATTCCTTTATTTTTGGTGTTTCTCATTTTTGGTTTTCCATTGGCTGTACCAATCAATAATGAGATGCTCAACAGATAAGAGCCAAAAGTCTTAAACAGAGGAAAATTGTTCAAACTCTACTGAATTATTTACCTAAGTAATAGAAGGTGACTCATGGCGACCCTAGGGGCCAGGGTAGAACTGACCCCCAGGGCCGCCATGAGTCGGATCCGACTCGACGGCACTTGGCTGGTAATAGAAGGTGATGCTGAGATTCCTAGAGATGGTGTCCTTATCAAAGGGTTTATTTAACAGGTTAGTATTCATGTTAAATTCAGGCTTTTCGTGCATCCTTTTCTGGGTATTTAAAGAAACAGAAATGAGTAAGGGAAGTGTAAAAGGAAGTGCTTGCCTCAAGTAGAGACCATGGCCTGAAGATCATTGGGCATCTTGGCGTCTTTATGGACAAGTGCCCTAAACGCTGCATGTACTAACTGCCACAAACATTGATACCCGAACATGTGAAAAACACACATGGGTAAAACCAACCGTCAAGGTCATGTGAAAGGGGGTTGTTTACTTACCACTGTGACATTGAAAGCATACAGGAGATCAAAAGGCAGGGCAGCGATCAAATCAATGATGAACCAGGTTGTGACATAGTGGATACAAATTGATCTTGCTTCAAAGATGACTTGACCAGACTTGCTGACATAGGTTGTTCGGAAATTTAAGATAATATCTGCTTGGAGGGAAAGAAAAAGAAGGAAGGAAGGAGAGAGACAGAAAAACAAGGAAAGAAGGAAGGAAAGCAAAAAAAAAAAAAAAAAGGAAAGGAAGAAACAAAGATGGGGAAGAGAGGAAAAAGAGAAACACAAAATTAAAATAGTATATAAATGGTCTCCTCTTAACATTCAAAACACTCCCCTTCACAAGTCCAAATATATACTAAGAAAGTGTGAAGAAAGTACTTTTTGAGCACTTAGTATTTCCCAGATGTGGGACCAGGTGTTAAGATACTTAAACAACAGTCACCACTTACTAAATTGCTCATTATGTAACAGGCATTGTTCTAAGAACGTTAGCATCTATTATTTAATCCTCAAAACATCTTCTCAGTGGTCACTATTATCCCCATTTTACAGAGTCTGAATACATTTTAGTGAGAAAAAGGGACTCACTCACGGCGATAGTGCTAACAGTAGCAGAATTAGAATTTCACAGATACAAATTGTCATCCATGCACGTTATTTTATATGATACTAATTAATTGCATGTATGAAAACAATGATGCTACTTTGAGGACTACGGTGTTCCTGACTCAAGTCAGGGTATTTTCAATCACCTCATATGCATGTGCATGTGGGAAGCCCTGGTGGCATAGTGGTTAAGTGCCACGTCTGCTAACCAAAAGGTCGGCAGTTCAAATTCACCAGCTGCTCCTTGGAAACTTCATAGAGCAGTTCCACTCTGCTCTCTAGGGTCACTACGAGTTTGGATTGACTCTGTGGCAGCGGGTTTGGTTCATAGGCAGGTGAAAACTGTGCAATGAGAAAGGAAGACTGAAGGAGAATAATACACCTGAAATACAGTGTTGAAGAAGAATACTGAAGGTACCATGGACTACCAGAAAGACAGTCGAATCTGTACGGGAGGAAGTACAGCCAGAATGCTGCTTAAAAAAGAGGATAGTGAGACTTTATCTCACTTCCCTCAGACACATTAACAGGAGGGACCAATCTCTAGAAAAGAACGTCAGGCTTGGTAAAGCAGGAGATCAGCCAAAAAAAGAGGGAGCTCCTCAGCAAGACAGACTGACAACAGTGTCTGCAGAAATGGGCTCAAGGATAAGACAGTCATGAGGATGGTGGAGGAATGGTCAATGTTTCACTCAGTTATGAGTTGGAGCTAACTCAATGGTACCTAGTGGTACCATTGACAATATGGAAGTTCTACTCATCTCTTCAGAGAGAAGGTTTCTGCCCCAGTGAAGGCACTCCTATTAATGAAAGACTCATAGTTTCTTCTCTTGTGATTTCTAGGTTAAATTTCACTGTTTTATTTCAATGGCCAAGATGTAATTGTTCTCAGCCTCTCCCTACATCATTTTTTAATCACATATGTATTGACCTATTTTACAATAGATGAGGTTCCAGTGAGCAGTCGTCACATGGTACAGCCATGAGCACATGGGATATCTTCAGTTCATTCTTGCTGCCTATGAGTCAACATTTCTGAGAGTATTAGTTCTTGAGTTAAGTATCATCACAGCAGTGGGAAATGCTACCTTTTTCTTAGCTTGCTTTAGTATTGAATAAAGCAAGCTCTAAGGAATTTCAGGCTTGGTGTACACATGTAAGGCTGATTACTGATGACTCCCAACAGAAACAGACTTCTCTACGGGACTTTGATCTTGGGGAGCACAGGGGTTTGGTGATTTAAGGATCAAAGGAGGGCCAGACGGAAGTAAATATTCTGCTAAATAAGAATTAGAATACAAGGAGCTATGAAGCTAACATTAAGAACATTAAGCTGTCAGTTATATAATTATGAGATGAATTGAGATAGGTAGCATAGTGGCTAAGGGTTTGATGGCTAGCTCCTGTCTGGAGGTGAGATGAGAAGGCAGAGGAGGACAGGAGCTAGTTGAATGGA
Source organism: Heterohyrax brucei (assembly GCA_028571685.1). Classification (NCBI taxonomy): domain Eukaryota; kingdom Metazoa; phylum Chordata; class Mammalia; order Hyracoidea; family Procaviidae; genus Heterohyrax; species Heterohyrax brucei. The sequence continues at coordinate 20,187,653 of CM053149.1, forward strand.
CACAGGCAATACAGAATAGAGAGGAGGAGTGTGCTGTTAACAGTGCGGGTACAGAAACTAGGGTCACATAACAAGGTGTGAGTTTTGTATGAGAAACTGACTTGAATTGCAAACTTTCCCTTAAAGTACAATTTAGAGAGAGACAGACAGACAGAGAGAGAGTTGGTTCAGCTGCTAGCCAAAACGCCAGCAGTTTGAATCTACCAGGTGCCCCTTGGAAACTCTATGGGATGGTCCTACTTTGTCCTATAGGGTGGCTATGAGTTGGTATTGACTCGATGGCAACAGTCTTGAATTTTGGTTATTTGGTTTACAGCTAATTTAATCATTAAAAATAGTAAGGAAAAAGTGCTGTATGAGGCTAAGAATTTGTTGACTTCATAACATCATGATGACAACAATCAAAAACCACTTACAATAATGCTTACTTTACATTTGTATGGGGGACCTCACAGTGATACACAGGAATCAAACAGACTACAAATTGAGACAATGGAAAAGACCAATATTATTGGTCAGAACACAGTCACGGGCCCACTGCAAAACAGACCATCACTTGCTCACATGCAAGTTCAAGTTGAAACCAAAGAAAACTAGTACAAGTCTATTACAGCCAAAATATGAGTATATCCTACTTGAATTGAGAGACCATCTCAAGAACAGATTTGACGCACTGAATACCAGTTGCAGAACGACATCACACATGAAGAAAGCAAGAGGTTATTAAAGACAGGAAAGAAACAAAACACAAAAATGGATGTCAGAATAGACTCAAACTTGCTCTTGAAAGTAAGTTAGTTAAAGCAAAAGGAAGAAATGATGAAGTAAAATGGCTGAACAGCAGATTTCAAAGGGCAGCTTGAGAAGACAGTAAAGCATTACAATGTCAAGTGCAAAGCACTGGAGAAGAAAAACCAAAAGGAAAGAACACACTCAGTATTTCTCCAGCTCAAAGAACTGATGGAAAAACTTCAAGCCTCAAGTTGCAATGTGAAGGATTCTATGGGGCAAATTCTTAAATGACTCAGGAAGAATCAAAAGATGGGAGGTACATGTAGAGTCACTATACCAAAAAGAATTGGTCAACATTCAGTCTTTTTAAGAAGTAGCATACAAAACAGGGAACTAATGGTATTGAAAGAGGAAGTCCAAGCTGCACTGAAGGCATTTAGGAAAAACAAGGGTTCGAGAACTGACAGAACACCAATGCAGAAGTTTCAACATAGGAAGCAGCACTGGAAGTTCTCACTAGTCTGTGTCAAGAAATTTGGAAGACAACCACTTAGGCAACCGACTGAGAGAGATCTGTATTTACGCCTGCTCCCAGGAAAGGTGATCCTATTGACTGCAAATTATTGAAGAGCATCATTAATATCACATACGATAGAATTTTGCTGAAGATCATTCAACAGCAATGACTGCAGTATGTTGACAGGATACTGCCGGAAATTCAGAAGAGGACATGGAACCAGAGACATCACTGCTGATATCAGACGGATTCTGGCCCAAAGCACAGAAGACCAAGATGTTTACCTGTGTTATATTGACCACGCGAAGGCATACAACTGTGTGCATCACAACAAATTGTGGATTACATTGCAAAGACTAGGAATTCCACAACATCTAGCCGTGCTCTGAGGAACCTGTACATAGATCAAAGAGCAGTCATTCCAACAGAACCAGGGGTTACCATGTGGTTTCAAGTCAGGAAAGTTGTACATCTGAGTTGTACCCTTTTACCATACCTATTTGAGCTGTAAACTTCAGCAAATCACCTGAAAAGCTAGACTATATGAAGAAGAATGGAAAGATTCATTAATAACCTGCATTATGCAAATATCACAACCTTGTTTGCTGAAAGTGAAGAGGACTCGAAGCACTTACTGATGGAGATCAAAGACTTCAGCTTTCAGTATGGATTGCCCCTCAATATAGAGAAAACAAAAATCTTGATAACTCAATCAATAAGCAACATCAGGATCAATGGGCAAAACATTAATGTTGCCAAAGACTTCGTTTTACTTGGATCCGCATTTCACGTCCGTGAATGCAGCAGTCAAGAAATCAAGACACACTGCATTGGCAGAATCTGTTACAAAAGACTTCTTCAAAGTATTGAAAAGCCAAGGTGTCACCTTGAAGACTAAGGTGCACTTGAACCAAGCTAAGGTGTGTACAATCCCCTCCTATGCATGTGAAACTGGGATAATGAATAAAGAAGACTGCAGGAGAATTGATGCCTTTGAATTGTGATGTTGGTGAAGAATATTGAACGTGAACTGCCAAAAGAACAAACAAACCCATCTTGGAAGAAGTGAAACCAGAATGGTCCTTAGCAGCATGGATGGCAAGACTTCATGTCACATACTTTGGACATGTCAGCCAGGATCAGTCCCTGGAGAAGGCCATCATGCTTGGTAAGGTAGAGGGTCATTGCAAAAGAGGAAGACCCTCAATGAGAGGGACCGACATAGTGACTGCAACAATGGATTTAAGCATCGTAATGGTTGTGAAGATTGCACAGGACCAGGCAGTGTATAGCTTTGCTATTGCATGGAGTTCACTCAGTCACACCTAATGACAGTAACGAAAACAGCTGGTCAGAGAGCAAGACTCAAATTCTAAATTCCTCAAGTCTTCTGTGTTCCAATTCACTACTTGTGGTTTTGGTGACTTAAGTCACATCACAGGTCTGAAAGTAAGCTCTGGATGATCCCTGAATCATTCGAGTCTATTCTTGAGTGATGGAGCTTTTGAAAGGGGTGCCATTAAAAGTCATATTTTCTGCTGAAATACAAAAATATCATGAGACTTCCACTGTTAATATTGAGAATATTAAGATGAAGCCAGTGAATAAATCATTCACAAAGAATAAAAGCATTACAATGATGATTTCCGTGGCAGGGTAAAAATGCGACTATGGCCATGTGCCAGTGTGTCATCAAAGCACCACTGCTAGGAGGGAACAAACAGCAGAGCAGAAGGCCACTGGGCTGCTTTGGTAGCATGTGAACTTCTCATTAGATTTATCTTTGACTTTCCAGGCTCCCGTGCTTTGTCTCTCTGTCAGCACTGCAATTTGACAGGTCAGACCACAAGCTGTTGAATTAAAGCAGATGTTTCAGCTTTACGGTGTCCAAAAAAGGCTCTGGTGCCTATAGCATGAGTGAGAAACTCAAAGAGCTATTTCCGCAGTCCTTTGGTGATCTTTAGTTACCATGACCGGACTGACATAAGTCCCTGTCTTAGTCACCTGGTACTGCTCTAACGGAAAATACCACGAGTGGAAGGTTTCATGTAGAGAAGCTTTATTGAGACAGTCCAGTAAGCTACAAATCCATTTACAAATTGTAAGTCCATTCAGTAGGAGAATTTATCACAGTCCGGTAGGCTAAGTCCAAATCTCGTGAGAGCATCTCGGCACAGGAATCTTGGGTCCAAAGGACGTGCTCTGCTCCCGGTGCTTCTCTCTCGGTGGTATGAGGTTCCCAACTTCGTCAGCTCACTTCTCTCCCTGATATTCCACGAGCTTGAATCCTGCCTCACTAATATAGCTGCAAACCACTCTCCATCATCAGTATCACAGAGACAGGATTCACAACACATGGGAGGGAGGGCACCATATTGGGACTCCAAACCAAGTCAAATCAACACACATATTTTTGGGGGGACACAATTCAATCCACAGCAGCCCCTAACCTCACTATCAAATTAAGGGGAAAAATTCTTTGTGTACTTGCTAGTCTTCCTGAGACACTAGCAAGTTTTTAGGGGAAACCCCCCACTATAGAGGGGTCACATTTCTCAGATTCCCAGAACTATGGCTTAATTGTGCAAAGAGTATACATTTGCCTAATAACTACTATCATTTTGGGGTAAGTGACTTAAAAAAATCAGCTTCTGCCATGCAAAAATAAGCACTTTTTTTCTGGCACACTGTAGTTTATAAGACATGTTTTGGCATACAACTCTAACTCACACAATCATTCTCATTAGACCAGTGACTCAGGAGATGTAAGTAAATTGTTTCAAGTCATGCAGATGATCGGTAACAAAGAGACAAGAAATCTTCTAATACCCAATCTTATTGTGGTTCCACTATTTTAAAGATCAGCTGCATTTCCAAATATTATTTTAGAGGAAATAACAATAAGTCAGTGCAGAGAAATGCCATCTGATTGTAGTTCTTAGATCAAAGAACCAATCTATCAATCAATCCATCTATCTACCTATTACCACACATATTAAAAACGCAGCATAGAGTTAAATGTGGGGAAGTGCACTTTTTTCGATTCTGGAAATATGAGACCTGAGCTATAGCTCAGGGACAACTGAGCCATTACCTGGCTTTATCTCCACTATTATTAGGGATATGGTGGGGGCAGCCAAGAACTAGGACAAGTTGGTTTTTGTAAATACATCCTTAAAAGGAAGGGTAGAAATGGCCTTTGTTTTTTTTTAAGGGTAAGGGAGAAGTAGGGGAAAGCAAAATTGTGATGAAGAAGAAAAGAGTTTTCCAGATTTGGCATCCCCTGTGTAAGAATCAGGGAGCACAGACAATCTTCACAAACCCAGACACATCTGCTCCTCCTCCCTGTGGCTGTCTCCTTTTCCAAAGTATTTTTGTATCTTTGTTTCAGTAGTGACTTATTCTAATATTATAGGAAAAATGGTGCCTCCAGACAATCCACAATCCTCCTAAAAGGCAGTAGTAAGTATGGTGCTCATTTCAATAGGTCATCAAACTATAAGTACATTTTCTACTGTAAAGCACATGAAAGTATATTAATTAACATCCACATTTCTAAACGCATATTTTGTTAAATCCATGTATTGTCAGTGTGTTTACCTGTCCATAACTACGATCTGCACACGTGCACACACACACACAGAGTTTGAATTAGGAAAAATATTTCAAACACACAGTGAAATGAACTTTTACAGAGTTACCACCTCGTATGGAAACCCTGGTAGCATAGTGGTTAAGTACTCTGTCTGCCAACCAAAAGGCCAGCAGTTCACTTCCGCCAGGCACACACTGGGAACTCTGTGGAGCAGTTCTTCTCTGTCTTACAGGGTCACTAGGAGTCAGAATCGACTCAGTGGCACTGGGTTTTTGTTTCTATGATGTCTCTGTGCTTGTAAATGCAGAAACACCCCCTCCTGACACATGGTGCTATGTCATAAGTAAAATATATGTAAGCGGGCAATGGAGAATTACCATGCCTACTTTTTGTGGTTTATGGGAATTTCTCACACATTGAGCACACTGGAAACCCTGGTGGTGTACTACATCTGCTAACCAAAAGGTTGGCAGCTTGACTCCACCAGGCAGTCCTTGGCAACTCCATAGAATAGTCCAACTCTGTCCTACTGTGTCACTCTGAGTCAGAGTCAACTTGACAACAATGGGCTTATATTATATTGTGCTCCACCAAAATGAGACAGAATATAACTCAATTCTCTGACAATTTTCAGATAGCACTGAATTGTTCTGCAGGGTAGTTAATTTGCCTTGCTGCCTTTCTGGTTTATGTAAGCACAGTTAATTGAAGGACAACTTGTACAAGTATTCTGTTTTCATATTAAGATCTCTGAATATGAGTATTTCATTTCTCTTTCACCCTAAATGGCTATGCATGTGGACTGAAAAACAGGAAGGTTAAATGCATTTTTTCTAGTTTGATTTCCAAAAGAACAACATAAATTAGAAAGTACAACACAAGAAAAGGTTCAATTCAGTATGGCATAGGTTACTAGATTTCTTTATTAACATGTGTACCAGCTGGGAAATAATTTTAAAATCATGTTGGCTTACTCATTAGAAAGTAAATTAGAACAATAGTGTGCTTGAGAACATATGTATCACATACAAATAATTAATATCTTCATTTAGTCATTCATTTAAAAATTAATCAAGCAGTAGAGTTCAGGTGGAGAGACTTTAACTAAACCAGCTGCTGACTAATAGTTTACAAGAAACTCTGAGGTTTCCATTGCCTGTGTGACATTGTTTCTAACACACCATGATGTGGTACCACACTCTAGCTGGAAACTGTGGGAAAAATGAGCAACTGAGAGCAGATTAATGAAGAAGCTTGAAGCAAACAAGCCTAAGAATTATTTTCATTGATGGCCAATATTAGTGGATGGCATTTTCCCATCACTCAACCATGACCATCTTGTAACAATTGGTTCCTTGCTTGGCTTACAGTGAGAAAATGATAGAAAAGAAGGATAAACTGGTCCAGAGAGAAACAGGATTGATGAACAGTTGCATTTAGAAGAAAAGGTGAGAGTGCAAGACAGTGAGCAAGTAGACCGAGGAGTAGGTGGTGTCGGTACTGAATTCTGTTTTTTATCGGTGGGGCCAATGGCATCGGGGTGGCCTCTCATAGGTTTTGATACTCAGCATCAATATCATATGGATACATGTAGAGAAGAAGGGACCTGGAAGTCCTCTACACTGACGTCTCTTTAAATGCAAGAATTCCATCCGTGTCATCCTTGACAAGAGTTTGGTCCAGGAGTGATGAAGTGTTTCCAGTAATGGTCAGCATTCTGCTTTTCGATAGCATTTCATTCGGACAAATTGACCATTTGCTAGTTTATATTTTCTCCAGTGGCTGCCTTCCTCCTTGTAACTTGCTCTCATTAGGCCTGGTTTTGTCCTCGGCAGAAAGCAAATTACATCAGAACCTCCCTCCCACTCAAAGGCCCTTTCTGTAAACATGAAGTGATCAGGCATTACGCTCCTCTCAGTCCCCTAAGCAGAAGATCCTAAATTCTTTCACATGCATCTTAGACGATACGCTTTTCAGACCTCGTCACGAACCTGATAATGTTCTCTAGTTTGGTGATTTTCACAAAACAGTCTCATGGAAGAAATGTTTCAGGCTTTAGCCTTCTCTTTCCTTTCTCTGTTTAGTCCGGTTATTTTACATAGTGAGCTTTCTTATCAATTCTTATTTTGAAAAAGAATTTTCAGATTTTTTAAATATAAGGGAAAAAAAACCCACTCATATAGCTGACTGTTGTCTTTTTTTTTCCTCCTCAAGTAAGGTATTTACAATTGTATTATGACCCCAGACTTGGTCCAACAAAGAATGTAGTAGCAAAGGTGTACACTCCCACCAGCAGGAAGTATCTCCACCGCTTTATTCCTGCAGCTTCACTGACACTTACTGTTATCAGCCTTCCAAAATTTTTGCCAATTCAATGGGACTGTAATGCTTCCAGTAGTAAATTTATTATTGGTTTTAATGTTTCCAGGGTTGCAGCTCTGTAAGTTGGTAGAAAAAGTCAATGAGAGCCCAAAAGAATCTTCAGGATATCCCACTGGAATGATTTAAAAAACGCATTCTATGCAATGAGTCCTAATGACTGAAGTTCAGATGAGTTGAACGGTGACATCAAGGATATTATGCACAAAGAAAGTAGAACATCACTGGAAAAGTAGGAAAGAAAGAAAGAACCAAAATGAATGTTGGAAGAGACTCTTAAACTTGATCTTGAATGTTGAGTAGCTAAATCAAAAAGTAGAAATGACAAAATAAAAGAGCTGAATGGAAGATTTCACAGGGTGGCCAGAAAAGGCAAACAAAAGTATTACAACAAGATGCGGAAAGACCCCAAGTCAGAAAACCAAAAAGGAATAGCACCCTCAGCATTTCTCGAGGTGAACAAACTGAAAATCCAAGCCTTAAATTTTAATACTGAAGAGTATTAACAATTTGCATTATGCAGAGGACACAACTTGACTGCTGAAAGCGAAGAGGATTTGAGGTGCTTACTGATGAAGATCAAAGACTACAGACTTTGGTATAGATTATACCTTAACATAAAAGAAAGAAAAATCCTCACATCTGGATCAATAAGCAACATCATGATAAATGGAAAAAATAATGAAGTTGTCAAAGATTTCATTTTACTTGGATCTGCAATCAATACTCATGCAAGCAGCAGTGGAGAAATCAAAGGACACACTGCACTGGGCAAATCTGCTGCAAAAGACCTCTTTAAAGTGATGAAAACCAAAGGTGTCAGTTTAAGGACGAAGGCACTCCTGATCCAAGCCATGGTGTTTTCAATCACCTTATATACATGGGAATGCTGGAGAGTGAATAAGGAAGACTAAAGAAAAATTGATGCTTTGAATTATGATGTTGTCAAAGAATAGTGTTTTTACTGTGGACTGCCAAGAGAATGAACAAATCTACCTTGGAAGAAATGCATCCAGAATGTTCTTTAGCAGCAAGGATAGTAATCTCACATGCTTTCAACATGTTATAAGGAGTGATCAGTCCCTAGAGAAGAATGTCATGCTTGGTACAGCAGAGAGCCAACGAAAAAGAGGAAAACCTTTCACAGAATGGATTGACACAGTGGCTGTAAAAACAGGCTCAAGCCTAGCAGTGACTGGGAGGAAGGCACAGAGCAGGGCAGTGTTTCATTCTACTGTGCACAGGGTTGCTATGAACTGGAACCATGTTAATGGCACCTAACAATGATAACAAATTGTTAAGGAAATTAAAAAATAAAATTAAAAAACGACTCACATTAATTAGTATTAGTTTAAGTGAAATTTTATCAAGTTAAAGTCTCAAATATTATTGTGTTTCATATGGATTGCTTTCCCAATAGACTGCTCCTATTCTTTATTAGAAGAGCTAAAAGTATAGAAATTCCTTCTAGCATTGTGACATCTTCATTGTTTCGTTAGTGGCTATGAAGTCAGCTCTGAGTCACAATGACTGTATGCATAATAAAATGTTGCTTGGTCCTGGGCCTTCTCCGTGATCACTGCTAGGCTTAAGTTTCCAGTTGTGGCTCGTCTGTCAATCTACCTGACTGAGGGTTTCTCTCATTTTTTAATAACTCAGTACCAAACATGATGTCTTTTTCTATCGCTTGGTCTTTCCTAATGATGGATGCACCCAATGTGAGTGAGTGGAAGTCTCATATCATGTTGCTTCACAAAATCCTTGGTTTTGTTTCTTCTAAGACTGATTTGGTCATTCTTTTGGCAGTCCACGGTACATCCAAAATTCTTGGCCAACACCTCAACTCAAATGCATCAATTCTTCTTTCCTTTTCCATTGTCTATGATATCCTTCACCTCTAGGGTCGCTATGAGTCAGAACTGTGGCTGTGGCTATGATAGCCTTGCGATTATCGGTAGGTACTATCAATACTCATAGTGAAACTATACACACAGCACAATGAAATACTGCCAGGTTGTGTGCTCTCCCCACAAATGCTGCTAGGTTTGAGCCCCATGTTACAGCCACTGTCTCAATTCATCTCACTGAACATCTTCCTCTTGTTTACTGACCCTCTGCTTTACCAAGCATGATATCCTTCTCTAGGGACTGACCCCTCCTGATAACACATCCAAAGTATTAACACCCTTAGTACTACGAAAATATTGTTCTGGGAACTTACTATATCCTTGGTCTCCCTGGGCTCAAAAATGATTTGCAAGGTCTCTAAAAGAAGCACGCTTCTCTGATGGCCACAGAATGTTTTTATTCCCTCATGTCATTGCACCGTTAGTTACATGAGTGACTATCACCATCTGTGACTACTGGAGGGTCACAAGAGATAGTACATGCCCTTAGTAGACTTCTGTAAGAATTCCAAGTGCAGTATCATTCAAGACTAATGGTCTGTTTTATAGCAACTTTGCACATTATTTTTACATTTGTACTTTACTAAATTTGTACATTTTATTGCATAAGTTCACCATATCAAAATATTTCCACATATTTTCCTTAAATTTGCTCACTGGTGTGCATAAAGGCTGTTTTGGCCCCCTATAAATCATTTACTTTTCTAGTAATGGAAAACTCTAAATTAGATATTGATCTTTGGAATTACTGAATCTTTTCTTTTTAATAAAAACAATTTAATGATTAAATGTAACCCTACTGAAAAATTCTGATTTAAAATACAGTATATTCATACTTAGGAAACGCTGGTAGCATAGTGGGTTAAGTGCTATGACTGCTAACCAAAAGGTCGGCAGTTCAAATCGGCCAGGTGCTTCTTGGAAACTCTGTGAGGCAGTTCTACTCTGACCTCTAGGGTCACTACGAGTCAGACCCGACTTGACGGCAGCGGGGTTTCTTCTGTATTCTTACTTAATTGCAAAAAGCTTGACACATTTATTCTGTTCATGGTTAGAATTATCAGGTGGTAAAGTTTACAAATTTAAGTACAAGAGAAAATTTAAGGATTACCTGATCTATAATAGTCGCACAATTAAAAAATTAACAATGGAAATAAATGAGTTTCGCCTTAAGTCAATATCATCTAGGTCTCAAAGCCTGTAATTAATGAGGTCTTAAATACAGAACTAAAAAAAAAAATAGTGTTAATATTGTTAATGCTTCCTCCACTGTGAAATCGCTCATAAACTTCCCAAAATAATCACTATCCTAACCATCGGAGCTTAGATTACAAAACAAGACCTTTTGTAGCTACATGAAGCTTTACACATTAATCAGGGCTTTCACGTACACTGAGACAAATAACTGCCTTAGGAGCTGTGTAGTCTTCTACCACAGTGTATTATGCTGGCTCTCTACCTCTTGGTATGGTTATTTCCACTGCCATGACACACACCTGCTTTGGCCAAAATTATAAGAAGAGGAATAGCCTGCAAAACTCTGGGCAGAAGTTTTGAGAGCTGGTAGGGAATTCCTCATAGTTCCTTCTCTTTGCCTTGATGATCACAGAAGCATGTGGCAAGACAGAGCCTCTGTCAGACGGGGTGCCTGAGTGAGTACGCTGGACAGAATTCACAGCTGACACATCAGGGACACACATTATAAGCGAGACACAAAATCTTGTTTAAATGCTACTGAGATTTCGAGGCTACTTGTTACTACAGCAAACCCTAGCTCATCCTGACTGGACTGAAGAGTACTCCTAACAGTCGCTAACAATACAGAATCCAGAGTTGGATTCTCTGAGTTGTGGACCCCGAGACAGGTGTCGTCATTGCTACCACTACTACTACTTTACAGGTGTCAAAACTGAGACATGGGGACAATGAGTGGCTTATCTAAGGACACAAAACATATTAAGGCTGTTATTTTGGTTGTTACTTTACAGAGCTGAAGCACGTAACAGAATAATGATAAGAAAATACAATAAGAAAATAACAATAGCTAATAAAGCTAAACTACTGTTCAGTTAAGAATTAAGGGGATAGTTTTGATTTCAGGTTTGAAGATTATCTCAAGGCAACAGTTTCAAGGGTTCATCTACTCTCCATGTCTCCAGAAAGTTTGGAGTCCATGACAATCTCAACCTCTGTTCTGCATTTTGCACCTTTTGGTCAGTATTCTTGTAAGGAATCTCCAACCAAATGTTTAGTGATGGTACCCAGGCAATATCCGATTCTTCTGGTCTCACAGCAAATGATGCAGCTGTTCATGGAGGCTATCAGTCACGTATCCCTTATGTCACCTTAAAACCAAACAATAGTTTAGCTTAAGCACTGAAAAAGATCTGCCTTGAACATCATGCTCTTTTAAGAACTGTCTACATGGGACCAATCTGATGACATCAGCTTGAAAGATTACATAGCAACACTAAGGGGCACTGAGTTTATGTTAATGAGGGAGGAACAACTGAAAAAAGGAGGATAAGACTGGTTACACAACTCAAAGAATGTAGTCAATGTCACTGTATGGTACATACAGAAAATGTTGCACTGGTGTATGTTTTGCTGTGTACATTTATCAATAACAAAATAAAATTTAGAGAAAAATAATAACAGCTAATATTTCTTAAATTCTTTTATATGACAGACTGTTTTGAGTGTCTTATACATGCTAAATAATTTAATTCTTACAAGCTCAACATAATACAGGTACTATGCCCAACTACAAAGGGTCAGAGTTAGAATGTGTAGTTAAAAAGTCTGTCTCTGGATCCTCTACTGTAGGATGCCAGCAAAACCTTTTTTCTTAGTTTTAATTTTTGGCATCCTCCAACACAGAAACATATAGTTCTTCTGGTAATGCTTATGAATTGATTTTCAAAATTTAATGTTTAGAGCCCTAAGAAGGTAACATCGAGCATTTCTACCTTAGGGCATGGAAACCATGGTGGCTTAGTAGGTAAGTGCTATGTCGGCTCCTCAAAGGTCAGCAGTTCAGATCCACCAAGCACTCCTTGGAAACTCTATGGGGCAGTTCTACTCAGTCCTATAGGGTTCCTATGAGTTGGAGTTGACTCAGTGGCAGTGGGCTTGGGTTTTTTTGGTACCACAGGTTGCAAGGAGCTCTGGTGGTGCAGCAGTTAAGCACTCAGCTGCTAACCAAAAAAGGGCTAGCAGTTCGGATCTACATAGTGGCTCCATGGGAGAAAGTCCTAACGATCAGCTTCTGTAACAACCATAGCCAAGAAAACCCTATGAGACAGTTCTACTCTGTCAATGGAGTTGCTATGAGTCAGTGTCAACTCTACAGTACCCAACCCTACCACTATAGATGCCCACATTGAAAGCTATGCAACACCTTTTATAATGTCTTACTTAGAAATAGTATATATACTGTAAAGTATACTAATCTTAGGTACACAGCTTAATGATGTTTTCCATAGATAAACCATCTTTATAGCAACCAACAGATAGACATATATATAACAGGACCTGATGCTCCAGCCCAGACTTTAAACCTCCCAAAGTAACCACTGTCCTGTTTAGTATAGATCAGTTTTGCTTAAATGAGTCCAAAACTTCACATACATGGAATCACATGGTATGTACACTTGTATAAGGATTCTTGCGCTACGTGAGATTCATCCATTCTGTATCATGTTCGTGATTTTCTCACTGCTGTATTTTCATTGCATGGATATACAGAAATTCATTTCTCAATTTTACTGTTGATGGAAATCTGTGTTGTTTCAGTTTGGGATATTTTCAACGCATGCATATATATATGTAGATATATATATACACACACTTCTTTGTATAGTTATAAGTATGTGGGTTGGGTCTACGAACAGATTTGCTGGGTCATAGAACATGAAAATACTCTAGTAGAGTTTGGCAAAGAGCTTAACAAAGAGACTGTATTAACTCACTCCTGTATGCAGTAGAGGAAAGTAGTCCCAGCTGCTCTGTGTCATTCCCTTGCCTTCACCCCGTGCCCCCTTATTTTATTTTTCAGCCATTCTGGTGGTAGTGAAATTATTTGCATTTTCCTGAGTTGGATCCGACTCAACGGCACTTGGCTTATGGCTACTGATTCATGGTATTAAGCACACACTAACTGCACATTTGGATATCCTCTCTTAGGAAGTATTAGTTCAGGACTTCGGTCAACAGAGTCTCTTTTTTTTCTGTCTTTTTACTGATTGGCACTAGTTATTGTTACATATGTTGGATATGATTTATATCCTGTTTAAGTAATTCAGGCTTATCTCAAAGTCATTAAGACATCCAACTATACTATCTTCTGATGCTTTTATTCTTTAATTTTTACCTTTTGGTCTATAATTGTTTCTTGTTTATGGTGTGATACAGGAGTTAAGACATATCTTCCCAAGTAGATATCCAACTCATACAGCATCGTTTTAAAACACATTATCTTTTCTCCAAAAACATTGCAGTGACACTTTTGATCACACATTTCGTGATCATACACGTGCAGATCTGTCTCTGGTCCCTGTGTCTTGTCCCAGTCAGTGGCTTTTTCATATGATACTAGCTTTTCCAGTAGTCAGAAACAAGTGTGTTCAAGTTGTTCTTTTTTTTTTAATTATGATTGAACGAAAATGTACATTCCCATACAAATACATATGCCCACCTATATGCAGCTCCTACTGACTTCCCTGCCCGGTTACAGCACACTCTTCATCCCTGCTCCATACATGTCTTATCCCCCTAACAATCTCCTATCTTTTCTTCTCCACCCACTCCCCTGCCTCCAGTAAGAGGTCAGCTGTTCAAGCTATTTTTATGGACTCTGGAGAACATTTAAAATATGACTAATATATTTGACATTGAAAGCAAAATTTTATATTATTTGGCTACAAATCTAAAGTGCTGCATTAAAAAAAATAAATGGAATGAATTATTAAGTATTTGAAATAATAGAACCATGCTTAATTAAGAGAAAAATAGATTCTCACTTAAGCACATTATGATTTCATTTTTACAGATGTCATCAGTAGAAACTGGTCATATTTTTATGTTACACTAAAATTGCATTGCTACTTGCATTTTTAATAATTCAGTCTATCTTTAATCATGGTCAGCACTAAAACCACAAAAAGATCAGTAATATTTTGTCATATCCATCTGTTCTCAGTAATGTCTCAGTAAGATCAGCAGTAATGAGAGGGTTAGGGGACAGAGTTGTTCTTTGCCCTGCTTGCATCATTATCCAGGTCACTGAAGCCAAAAAGTTTAGAAGCCAAATAGTCTCTCTGTTATATTAACTGCCCCTCAGGGTTGCCTGAGTAGGTACAATAGACTACTAAAAAGTCAAATCAATATTCCTGGACATTAAAAAGCAAAGAATTTCATTGTGGTAGCTAGATATTCAAAGCCAAGAAAGGGAATCGAAAAGCAAGCAGAAGTCAAAATTCAAATAGTCACCGGCAGAAACATGAGAAGATAGGCCTCTTCTTTGCTGGAAGAACTCAACAAGAGAGAGCAAGACTAGAGTGGACTGGACGGACTTCCAGGTGAGTTAGTGCCAAGCTGCTCCTTCAGGCTTGTCAGAGTCACAGGAGAAGGTATTCCCTCACTCTATCAGACTAAGCTGTACACTGCCAAACCTGCAGCCATCGAGTTAATTCGGATTTATAGTGACCCTATAGGACAGGGTAGAACTGCTCAATTAAGTTTCCAAGTAGGGCCTGATGGACTTGAACTGCTAGCCTTTTGGTTAGCAGACACAGCACTTAACCATTGTGCCACAAGGGTTTGCAAAGAAACAAAGTCATTTATTTCTATTTCTATTTTACATTTGACATGTTTTTTAAACTTCTTACAAAGTTCATTCTTTATTTACTCTATGGCACTTCTGCAGGGAAGGGAAGAAGCGGCTCCTATTTTAGTTTGTATAAATGAAACAGTGTCTGGACCTTCTCAGCAATATTCAGAGACAGCAGCACATAACTCTCAAAACCTACCAACTCTGTGTGTTTTTGTGTTTAGTATTCATGGACACAGGTTATCGAGGGAACGATGAATATCCAACACCTATACAAAAACACATCTATTTGTTAAATATGATTTACTCATGTACTCTGGAAAGGTCTTATCCTCAAATTAACCCTACACTAAACTGAGAGAGTTTTCTTATTAGCAAATCAACCAGGCGCTCCTTGGAAACTCTACAGGGCAGTTCTACTCTAGCCTCTAGCGTCGCTAAGACTTGGACCTGAGTCGACAGCAGTGGGTTGGGTTATATGGATAAACTCACACTGTCTTCTGGGACTAGAGACAGAAGCAGCTACAAAGAACGGGTTACTCAATACTAAAAATCATCAAAAGCTCTAAGGTTAAGGTTTTATTTCAAGAGGAAGCTGTATTCTATGGCAGCATGCAAACAACTGAGTAACACAAATGTGGCATTTGGATGTCACTAAGACAGTGTTTGCTGTGAGTCAGAATTGACCTGATGCCAAAAGGTATAGGTATTTTATTTTATTTTTATTTTTTGGAGGATGGTAGTGTAAAATGGTTTGTGCTTGACTGCAACCCTAAAGGCCAGTGGTTCAAATCCACCTACCGATACTGCTGAAAGAAACACGTGCCAATCTCCTTCTGTACTGACAACAGCCAAGTAAACTCTTTGGAGCAGTTCTGCTCTTTAACACTCATGGTCGCCATGAGTTGGAATCATCTTGTTGACTGCTAACAACAACAGGATGCAACTTGGAATGATTTTGATGAATTCCATTACCCAAGCAGAGGCTGCTTACTTATTAAGTATTTGAATGCCAATCAGTACTGATGCTATACTGAATACATATTTAAAGACAAGCAGGGATATCTCTTGCTACTCAAGGGATCCAAACTTAACTGCCGCTTAACTTGCCTTAGCATTGCTGTTGGCCACGTACTCTGTATATTCTATCGCAATCACATGTAATCAGGTATTTCATGGACTATATGACTAGCTGAGATTTCCATGCTGTTACGAAAATATATCTCTTGATGATAAGATTCACTTTTACTATCTTAATAAAGATGTGTCAGACCAGTGGATCTGATCAAAGACCTCCTTCTGTAGTTGTTCTCTATTTTACCTCTTTCTTTTCTTTTATGTGGTACCTTTAATGAGCCTGTAAATTTCCCACCTATGCTTGTCCACAGGTCTCACCACTTGGGAATAATTAGCTTGGTGGACTGTAATACATTAGACTTGAAATACAAGCAGAAAATGTGAAGATACAGTATATTTATTTCTTTTGCAGGTAGGAGAACTGCATCTTAAACTGATAGCATGTTCTGAAGTCAGTGGGCAGAGAATAAATCACAGAAAGTCCAAATACACCTGAAAGAAGTGAGTCACTCGCAAAGTCTATCATCCCAGCATACTATTTCCATGAAATCTAATATGGTCAGCTTTTCCTCCAGCATTACAAGAGATTATGGTTTCTTCAGCTGAACACCAAATGAAATAGTCAGCATCCACCTAGTGGCCATTGTCGTACGCTCCTTAAAGTATTTAAATCATATTTAAATGAGTAACACCCTCACTCTGAGAGAACAAAGGGGACTAAAACCAACTCTGGCCACAGCACATTAGGTCTACCCTGGGCAGAGTCAGGAAACCCTGGAGGCATAGTAGTTCAATGCTACGGCTGCTAACTGTAAGGCTGGCAGCTCCAATCTGCCAGGTACTCCTTAGAAACTACATAAGCGGATTTCTACTCTGACCTACAGAGTCACCATGAGTTGGAATCAACTCAATGGCAGTGGGTTTGGGGCAGGGTCAACCTTAAAAACAGAGGCAGTGAGTCTTCAGAGTCGCAGTCTTCTCTAAGAATTGTTGTGTCAAATGAGATCATGTAAGAAAATATACCTTAAAATCTATAACGTCTAGGTCATTTAAAAAATTTGACCTAGTATCTTGGATTCGTTACTTGGGTGAGCTCGCAAACATCTGTTTTCTCAGGCTAACATACAACGTAGCCCAGGTGAACTGCAGTCAATTTCTTATCACTGCCCATTCCCAGACATATTCACTTTCAAGGCAACATAAAGTTCCTAAACAGCTGCTATCTGCTGAGTACCAGGAATCCAGAGCTTCTATGCTTAATCACTGCTTTTAAGAGTTTGCTTTTTAACCAACAGTGCTACGTTGGATGGGGTCTTGGAATATTCTACCCTAGCACTGAATTCCATCAGATCTGCAGGGATAGGCTGAGAGAGGACCATGGAGGGGTGAATAACCCCAAAGACAGATTCTTTCTGGCTGCCTTCTTGTAAGTTCCTGCTTATGACAGGTGCTCAGCCCTCAGGTTTCTTGCCCTACCTTCTGATCAACATATTTTTTCTATCATGCCTTTATATTAAGTGATCGTTATCCACCAGCTCTACATCTGTTTTAAAACACATCAAAGGTGTCTCTGCTGGAGCCATGGAATCATGTAACAACTTGGGACAAGGCTGTCACTCCTCTTTTTTTATCTGCTAAGAGTTTCCCACACGTAGGCAAATTTCCCCAGTCTTCATCTATCTTATCAGAGATAGGGAGACTGCCTTCAATTTCTTTAGGATCTTTTATATAACTTGATCTTATTTATCAGCGACAAGACTTTTGTCTGGCGGCCAGCACTGTTCAGTTGAGCTGAGGCTGTAGCATCTTCCTGTCCCCAGGCGCATCAGTGAGTTTCCCTCCTAGGGTCCTTACCTGAGAGAGGGATAGCATCTGAATGCCTGGTACTTAGAGTTTCCGAGTTCATCCCACAGTCAACCCAGTACACAGTTTGTGTGGCCCTGACAAGCTCTTGGTGGGCTAGCAAGGAGCAGCACAGGGTGTCAACATCTGTGGGATTCTTAAGCTACCTGCCATTGGCTTAATGGTGCTTGATTGCTAAAGGATTAGTAGCTCTAAAGTGGGTTATACTTTGTTTTCATTGTGCTTACTATGTATGTCACAAAATGTACCATTTCAATAATCTTTACATGTACAATTCAGTGATATTAATTATTGTTCATCATGTGGTTCCACCATGAACACTATCCTTTGCAAACAGATAACGGGTTATAATTCAAAACGAAGAGCAGTTCTACTTAGTGCCATATTAAAAAATGCATGCAGACTTGCCTTTGGAAATAAGGCTGTTACTCAGCTCAGTGAGCTACAACTCACATTTTGTTCACATGAACTATTCTAGGTGGTACACATCTGTTAGTACCTACTGTGTATCTGGAAACCCTGGTGGCATAGTGGTTAACTGCTATGTCTGCTAACCTAAAGGTCAGCAGTTCGAATCCACCAGGTGCTCCTTGGAAACTCCACAGAACAGTTCTACTCTGTCCTATAGGGTCACTATGAGTTGGAATCAATGCAACAGCAGTAGGTTTGTGGGTTTACTGTGTGTCTGTCAGATACTACACTAGTTGAGGGGACTACACAGAAACACTGCCTAGTCCACATGCTATGCAAGCTCACAGTTTATTTACGGTATCTGCAAGAGAACCAGATGACTATGATAAAGGAGTTTAAGAGGAAAAGAAGAAAACCTTAAATGGGGCATAAGGAAAAACCTAATCCACATTTGTTGTGACAGGCGTCAAAAGAGTTAAAGAAGACTTTACAGAAGAGATCACAGGTGATACTTCAAGGATAAGGGAAAACTGGGTAAAGAGGAATTAAGGAGCTGGCTTGTCATTCTCTTCTGGGAGCAGAAAGTACAGAGGACATGTGAGGAGGAAAGGACTAACACAACTGAAAAGCTAAAAGTGCTGCACTACGGCTAGGGCCATAGGAAGGGTGAGCCAGCGGTGACGGACAAGAGAGGCAGGGGCATTAAGGGTCCCTGGTGCTATTTCCGAAACCCTGGTGGTTGCCTAATGGTTAGTGCCACATAGGCTAACCATGAGGTCGTCAGTTTGAATTCGCCAGGTGCTCCTCAGAAACTCTATGGGGCAGTTCTATTCTGACCTATTGGGTTGCCATGAGTTGGAATCAACTCTATAGCAATGGGTTTGGTTTGGGTTTTTAGTACTGTGTTTATCAAATGTTATGTCTATTCATGTGGGTGACATATTGGTCCTCAAGACTGAACCACAGACAAGAATGAACAGAAAATAATGATTTGTATCCAGGCTCAGGTGACCACAGTATTCTTCTGTAAAACGTCAGATATTTAAAGTAACTTCTTGATATACTCAATATATATTTATTTTTGCTATTAATGGAGAAAAGGCTATTCCAATGGCAAGTAGCAGTTGCCTAGATAAAACCCATTGCTGTCCAGTTGGTTCTGACCCATGGTAACCGTATGCGACAGAGGAGAGCTGCCTTATAGAGTTCCCACATCTGTGAACTTCACCGAAGTTCATCAAGTCTTCCTTCTGGGGAGCAGCTGGTGGGTTTGAACCACTGACCTTTCTTCAGTTAGCAGCTAAGCATTTAAATATTGCACATCAGGGCTTTTCATGGGGAGTATAAGCAACACAGATAATGTCATTTCTTCTCAGAGAGTTGTTTTTGTTATGTTTGCATGTGTTTCTGGATTTTTTTAATTTTTATTTTTTAACTCTTCAAGAAGACATATTTGAAAAAGGGGGAAGGGGAGAGAATAAGATACTAGAGGTCAGGTTTGGAAGAGGCAAATGGAAAGAGAAGCTCATTACTTTGCATTCAGTTTCCAAATCCTGAACTTACAATTCTTCTGGGCTTCTAAATTTAGTAATGCTCCATTCTAATTCCCTCCCTTGTTCAAAACAAGCACTACTGTTTCATATTTTATGAATATGTGCTCCTTCTCATAGTCTATTTATGGTAATACATAAGTCACAGGACAGTGTTCTTCTCAGATGCGTGATAAAACAATTTTCCCCCATATTTGCCATTTGACCAAGTTTCAGATTTAAATGAAAATTCAGGTCCATTATGAAATAACTGTGGTTTTTGTCAAGCGAGCACAACTCTATTTCCCATATATATCTAATCCCCTAGGCAAAGAAAGAATAAATAGCAATAATACAACATTGATGGCATTATTCTTTCTGAATCACCCCATTAAATGGAGTTTATAATACTAAAAAAAAATCAGAATGCCACATGTAACCTAGAACTCCTCACAACAGTGATCACTGTCAAAAGTTTTGGCATGAACAAACTGCATTTCAACTAGAGCTTTATTGAACAATAAAATGCACCAAGAAGAATGTGATTCTAAAAACTTGAAAATGTATTAAAAAGCTGGGTATATTAACATTCGTTGACCCAGTCATTCCACTTCGTCTTATAATAATTCTAAGTGTAGGGCCTTATGTACTTGCTGTTTCTTCTGACAGAGATGTGTGTCATCAAGACATACAGTTAATTGTGTCCCCACATCCCTTCTGCATTCAAATGCTGTGTCTCAGCAAAGCTTTTCCTGACCACTTTATTTCAAACTGTAGCTCTTTCCTCCCAAACCCAAACCAAACCAAACCAAACCTACTGCCGTAGAGTTGACTGCAACTCGGTGACCTTACAGAGCAGAGTAGAACTGCCCCATATGGTTTCCAAGGAACGCCTGGTGGATTCAAACTGCTGACTCTCAGTTTAACGGCTGCAGCACTTAGCCTCTACACCACCAGGGTCTCTCCCTTTCCCCTATCTCTGCTTTACTTTCTCTATGCAGCTCGTCATTATCAAACATGCTACTCGTATGTATTCTACTTATGTGTTTTGTTTATCATGGAAACCCTGGTGGCGTAGTGGCTTAAGTGTTGCATCTGCTAACCAAAAGGTTGGTGGTTCAAATCCATCAGACACTCTTTGGAAACTCTATGGGGCAGTTCTTCTCTCTGACCTCTAGAGTGGCTATGAGTTGGATGTGACTCGACAGCAATGAGCTGGTTTGGGTTTTATTATTTTCTCCTCCTATAGAATATATATCTTATGAAGGAAAAGTTCTCTCTTTGCTACACGGAGATGTTGCCAACACACAGAGGAGTAAAAGAGAAAGTAAGAGACAAAAGAATTGCCTTGTGGGGTTTCCAAGGAGCTGCTGGTGGATTCGAACTGCTGACCTTTTGGATGGCAGCCACTTAAACATGGTGCCACCAGGGTCCGATGAGTGAATCAAGATATTGTTCAGATGTTCATTACAATTTGTCTTTCAACAACAAAAATAAAAACTCAACTTCAGTTTCTCACAAGACCTTGTTAAGAAACAGGACAGTTTTTCTACCATATTACTGTACAACTATTAAATGGATTTATAAATATTTATAAAACATAAAAAAATACTTGCAATAAAAATGTCATGTGATAAAAGGTCCCCAAATTTGCACACACTGTGCTCACAGGCACATTCAGAGAAACAGAGAAAACAACCATGGGAAACATGTAGCACATAAGCAGTGGCTGGGCTGGAATGGGTGTGACTGAGGGCTGTTTGTGCTTCTCCACTGTTCCTATCATAAAGTTGATATAATTAGCATCCTATTTGCACAGAGGAGAAATGACACTAAGCAGAAGAAAAATGCCTGGACAATGTACTCTGTAGGCTTGTTGAGAATATTGCTATCAAGTATGTGTGATTTTAGTCACAGCAAAGACTGACAGAAACATTTCCAGAAGTCCATGTGTCTGCTTAATGGAAAATGACAGCAAATGAAGTCCTTTTTATGGCAAAACAGGCTTCTCAGGTCTGTTATTGCTGTGCTCGTTGCTCTAGGGTCGATTTTGATTCACAGCGAGCCTGTTTGTTGCAGAGCAGAGCTGCTCCACGGGGTCCCCAAGGTTGTGACCTTTCTGAACAGATGACCAGGCCTGTCTGTCCAGGACTACTGGGTGGCTTTGAACAGCCAACCTGTCAGTGAGTAGTCAGGCAACTCAATTGCTGGCAGCACCTAAGCGCCTCTATTTTGTCTCACCCAAGGAAAAGATCAATTGCTCTGTTTCAGACAAATGAAGAACCATTCTGCTTTGTAGTTTCCTACGGTTAAGTAAAATACAATGGTTCACATATCCCGGGTATCTGTTTAATAGTACATTTATCCCAGAGTTTCATCTTCCCACAGCAAATCCTGAAAAGCCCAAAGAAGGGATACTTAAACTGATCACTTATTTCCAAAATAAATGCAACTTCTGTGTTTATGCTGAAGTAGGCACTTTTACGCCCCATTGTTTGGAAGTGTGTAGTGACAGTGAAAACCCTGGTGGCACAGTGGTGAGGCGCTACAACTGCTAACCGAAAGGTCAACAGTTCAAATCCACCGGGCGCTCCGTAGAAACTCTATGGGGCAGCTCCACTCTGTCCTATAAGGTCACTGAAAGTCCTAATTGACTTGATGGCAGTGGGTTTTAATAACAGTAATAAAAACAGTACCTCACTTTGCAATGCCCTTTTTCCAAGGAGGCATTCTAGTATATAAAACTTCTTTACTTTGAAGATAGGATAATAGCTATATTACACTTTGCTGAGAATTTGTGTGGCAAAGTAGTTTTCTGGGTTTTGTTTAATTATTTTTCTATCCTGAGGCTTCCAAAAACCAAAACTAAAACCCACTGCTAACTTATAGGGACCATACAGGACAGAGGAGAACTACCCCACTAGGTTTCCAAGACTGTAACGTTATGGAAGCAGACAGCTGTATCTTTCTCTTACAGCGCAGCTGGTAGGTTCGAACCACAAACCTCACAGTTAGCAGCTGAGTGTTTAACCACTGTACCACCAGGGCTCCTATCTTTACAGTCAGCGTTAAATGATTAATTGAGCAGAAAATTGCTGGCTAATACACAAATGAGCACTGATTTATTTCTAGTCAGTGTTGAAGGCTCAATATAATACATTTTATTTATTCAGTATTCCAAATGTTAACTGAGACCCTGGTGGTATAGTAGTTGAGAGCTTGGCTGAGAACCAAAAGGTTAGCAGTTCAAATCTATCAGTGGATCCTTGGAAACTCAGTGGGGCAGTGCTACTCTGCCCTATAGAGTTGCTATGAGTCAGAATCAACCTGAGGCCAACAGGTTAGGTTTTGAGTTTACAGACACCATGTATAGCTTCTGAGTTGGGTAAGACATGGCCATCAACTCTAAGGCCCTATTGTGAATGCCGTCTTGAGTAACTACTGGGAAGTAAGTCTATTACTCAATCCAGGATGGGTGTGAGTAACTGGACATTGTCTGTTCAATATGCTTACGGGTTTGGGCTGAAGACATACATGTATGCAAACATGGGGCCCTATGGCACGCAGGTCTCCACTGTTCACCAATAATTGAAAGGTGGAGTGACAGTAGCACGGGAGGACGCATAGAAGTGGTAAGAGAATGGTTGTGGGACTAAGAGAAGGAGGTTAGGGACCCAAATGTTGAGACACACTAACAGTAGCTAATCAAAGAATATAAATATGCAGTCTGAAATACCACAATACTCACACCATTCAGAAGCAAAATTCATTTTTGTTTTCATTTCCTCCTCATACTGAGAAGTCATCATTTATTGCTAGCAATTTTTACCTGTAGCACCCAAATCTTTTAACCTCAATTATTTAACTAAGGGTAAAATGGAATTATCTTTGTTTGCAATTTTTCAGGAAAACAGCTCTTATTATACACAGAGGCTTGCTTGTACAATGAGATGGCAACAAGATATCCCCAGTCTTTCAGGTTCCACTGAAGTGAATAGGATGCATCCTAACAGAAAAAGACAGCCAAGGATGCTGAAAGAAAATTAAAGTACGTTTTGGGCCTAGACATTCTACTAGAAAGTGACAGGCATTGAGGTAAATGGAATTGAAGGGTAAAAAGAACTTTTCTTCTCATTTCCAAGTAAAACAGGCAAAAAAAAAACCCAAAAAACCCACCCACTGCTGTCGAGTCAATTTTGACTCACAGTGACCCTACAGGACAAAGTAAAACTGCTCCATAGAGTTTCCAAAGAATGCCTGGCAGATGTGAACTGCTGACCTTTGGGTTAGAAGATATATCACTTAACCACTGTGCCACTATTCACTGCCATCGAGTCGATTCCGACTCATAGTAACCCCATAGGCAGAGTAGAACTGCCCTATAGAGTTTTCAAGGAGTGCCTGGCAGATTTGAACTGCCAGCCTTTTGGTTAGCAGCTGTAGCACTTAACCACTATGCCACCAGGGTTTCCAAAATGGAAAAAGGACTATTTCATAAAGACAGTGTACAGTGAAGATGAAGTTTGGGGAAGAATTTTATAAAATAAGCATGTACTTACAAGCACTACTAGAAAATAAACACAGATATAGAAAAATCATGAGGCTGTCGAACAGAGATAAACCTTAGTTTCTCTAAAACTGGCAACTTCTGCAACTTCAATTGTGTTACTGCAAGCCCAACTCTGTCTTTTTCTGCCTCCTCAGAGCTGGGCAGAAACAAGAGAGGAGCTGAAATGTGGATCAAGGTGTTTCCTTGATTACAGAAGTTCTGGTGAGAGACTGGATGGGAGAAAACACTGGTGGCTAGGATCATTCCATGCATGTCAGTATCTGGAAAGTTGTGGATAAAGGGTGCCTGACTTAGGTGGAAGTACAGTGATAGCACTGAAGACCTTCTTTCTGCTCTTCAAAAACGATGCTAAACCAAGTCAGCAAAAGTGCCTGAAGAAGCCTCCGGTCCTTTTCTTAATTAGCAAAGTGTGGTCTTTCAAAGAACAATGGATGTGAGATAAACTGACAATGGCAACTCAAAAGGTTCGACGGAAAGTTCACGGGGCAGTGAGGCTAAGATAATGCTGGTGGAATACTTTGGAAAATGGTAACATAACTTCAGAATGCTGTCACGGATTGAACTGTGTCCTTCCCCACCCCCCAATATGTGTAGGAATTCGCATGGGCCATGATTCCCAATATTTTGTGATTGTCCTCCATTTGTTAAAGGATTAGGGTGGGACTTTAATTCCCTTCAGAGGATCATCTCCATGCTCCACTGTAAAGGGCATTTCCCTGGAGTGTGACTTGCACTACCCTTCATTCTTTCATCCTACAAGAGATAAAAGGAAAGGGAAGCAAGCAGAGAGTTGGGAACTTCATACCATCGAGAAAGCAGCACTGGGAGAAGAGGGCATCCTTCAGATCTGAGGTTTCTGAGATGCTAAGAAGATGCTGCCAAGATACTTCCCAAACAATGACTGATTCAACATAAGGATTTTCCTCTAGAGCCAACAGAGGGAAAGCCTTCCCCTGGAGCAGACATCCTGAATCTGGACTTGTAACCTACTGGACTGTGTGCAAATAAACTTGGGTTTTAAAGCCATCCACTTTGTAACATTTCTGTTAGAGCAGCACTAGCTGACTAAAACAAATGTAATTAGTGAATTTTATGCATAGAAAGTGTTGATATGACATATACTTTGACTGTGTATGCTGTTAGGTACTGCTGAGTCAGTTCCCGCTCATAGCGACTCTGTGTACAACAGAACAAAACACTGCCCGGTCCTTTACCACGCCCACAATCAACATCTTGTTTGAGTCCATTGTTGCAGCCACTGTGTTAATCCATCTGTGGCTGTGGTTACTTCCAACAACGAGGACAAAAAATTTATCATCTCAGATTCTTGAAGTAGTCAGTGATTCTCCAGATACTGTGATCCCAACAGCTAAGGATGTGGAATGGTCTAGCATACCTTACGTATCAGATTAACTAGATATATCTAAGAATGCTGATTTTCTGAAAATAGGGGAGATTACAGCAAACTGAAGAAACATGAGCTTGATAACATGACAATAACCATCACTACTGAATGGACAGCGAATTTATTCTTGATTGAATTGCTTCACTAAATGCCCAACATGATGCTTTTATTTTGTGCAATTTACAAATGAGATAACATTCACAGTTTTAGTCGTTCCTTGGTCAGTGATTAGCTAGATCTTGGATAGACTGCTTGCTTTTCCTTCCTCTTTCTTCACAATGTATAAACAAATATACCTGCCTTAATTACCTCGCAAGGTTATAATGAGAATGAAATGATGAGAAGAAAAAATGATTCCGAGACAGCAAAATGTGGAGACATGTAAGTCTAGAGAAGCACTGGTTGTTAAAACATGACAGGCAAAAGAAAGTCAGAAATTATTATTCAATATGGACACACCCCCAAGAAATTTATGTACTAATGGTCTGAAATTTGTCTTAATATGCTACCCCTACTCAAGCTGGAAACCCTAGCAGCATCATGGTGAAGTGCCACGGCTGTGACCCAAGAGGTCAGCAGCTCAAATCCACCAAGTCATCCTTGGAAACTCTACGGGGCAGTTCTACTCTGACCTGTAGGATGACTGTGAGTCACAGCCAATTCGACGGCACCTAACAACAACTCAAGGTAGCTTTGCATTACAGTATACAGGTTTGTCAGGTCTGATTAGTAATTTCCCTAAGACTAGTCCTTATTCTATGCTTCCTTATTCTGCTACTCTTTTTAATTTGCCGGTAAATCTTCACTACCTAAACCCAATCCAAGTGCTGTCGAGTCAGATTCACCAGTGTTCTGTTAGTCTGAATTGGTTCATCATAGACAACACTTGCCACTGAGTCTATTCCAATTCATGGTAAACTCATATGGGTCAGCGTGGAATTGTGCTCCACAGTATATTTCATGGCTGATTTTTCAGAAGTAGATCACCAGGTCTTTATTCCAAAGTAACTCTAAATATTCCAAACTTTTGATTAACAGCCTAGCATGAGAACCATGGGCAGCATCCGGAAACTCCTTTGTTCATTATAAGTAGGTGCAGACAACTATTTTATTACATCTTTTAGTAGCATCGTGCCCCTACCCTTACAAGTTAAAATACATAATCTCTACATATTTTCTTTATATTCTCCTTTATGTCACACTGAAAGTATTGTATAGATTTTAATACATATAGATATATATGTTTATAAATAGAGAATAAATAGACACTTTCAAATACCTGTTATGAAAAGGAGGACCTCTAGAGCAGTTTTTTCTAGAGAAGACCAACTATAAATTTTGTAGACTTTGCAGGCCCTATGATCTCTGTCAAAACTACACAACTCTGTCAGCAAAGCATGAAAACAGCAAGAGGAAATACACAAAGGAGTGAAAGTCAACTGTGTTCTAACAAAATTTTATCTACAAAGACAAGTAACAGGGTCAGCCTACAAAACCATAGTTTGCTGATCCTGCCCTATCTGGCTGCTGTAAGATGGAATCAACTCCACTGCAACGAGCAGCTAGATCGAGGTCCCCTGGTAGTGCAAAGGGTCATGTGCTCACCTGCTAGCCAAAAGGCTGGTGGTTCACATCCACCCGGCAGCACCCTGGGAGACAGGCCCGGCAGTCTGCTTCCAAAAGGTCACGGTTTTGAAAATCCTACAGAGCAGTCCTACTCTGCAAGAATGGGATTGCTGTGAGTGAACACCCATTTGACAGTCACTAACGACAATACAGATGGGGAGTTGGCTTATTCCCCTTGTTTGGCTTCTGCAAACAGTGCTCCAGCAAATTATTTGTATGTCTCTCCCCAGGTGAATCTGCAAGTATTCTCCACCCAGGGAAAGACTCTCTGGATCCTGGGCTACTTGCAATTCAAACTTGGCTAGATTTTGTTAAATGGTTTTTGCTTTTACTCATTCTCTATAGCATGCATTACTGTTCTAATCTTTATCATTTACCCTTCTAATCTCCATTATTTCCTTTTCCCTGTTCTTAGGATGCTTTTTCCTCTTTTCAGCTCTAGAATTACTGTGTAGCTATTTCATTTGTTAATTTTACTTTTTTTCTAGGCAGAATAATCACATTCTGCCAAATGCCAGTAAAATCTGTCCTCTGCTGTCCCCAGGAGCTGCTGCCCCCTTCCAAGGGAAGCAAGCTCATAAGTTTCTTGTGCAGCCCTCCTCACATGCACACTCACTCCTCACTACTTCCGCATCTGACATTTCACGTTTATAACAGTAAAATATCTACGACCTACCTGGGGAATTAATGAGGAGGCAGACAATAGGCAGAGGAGGAGGATGTGACAGAGAGTGAGGCCATGTGGGCCACTAACCCTTATCAACTCAGTTCTGACATAGTGGACTGCCCCCCCAGAGTTTCCAAGCAGTACCTGATGGATTTGAATTGCTAACTGTTTTTTTTGGATAGCAGCCGTAATACTTAACCACTGAGACTACCTGGGTTTTTATGTGTGGCCCTGGCAGCCTACTAGCGGTTTATCACCAGCTGGGCAGAGGAGACAGGCCAGGTACCTCAAGCTTGGGCCAGTGGGTGCCATGCAAGAGACACATTGCAGGGCCTTGAAGAGGTGGTTGGGGTGGGTCTGCAGGAGTTGGGCAGGATACCAGATTCACAAGAGTTAGGAAGGGTACGGGCTCTTACGTCTCTTTTTACAAAGAGGCACCTGTGCCACTTTTGTAGCCTCCAACAGGCCCAGGTGACTGGTCCGTATCTCCAGTAGGCCCAGCTGCTGAGGCCTGTTTCTGTGCCAGGCAGAGCAAGAAGGTAAAGAGGAGAGGAAAGTGGGCCAGGACTGTAACCAGGTGATCGTGAGACCCTGCTACTCCAGAGGTAGAGGGCAACCCCGACCACTACACCCAACCACCATGTCATGGAGTGAATTGGGTCCCCTCAAAAATGTGTAGTCATTTGGCAGGGCCATGATTCCCAGTATTGTGTGCCTGCCCTCCAGTTTGTGATTTTCCTATGCTGTAAATCCTAATCACCGCCTATAGTTAATAAACTGGATTATGTTAAAGAGGATTAGGATAGGACCGTAACAGCTTTCCTGTGGTCACCTCCATCCTCCAGTGTAAGGGGAGTTTTCCTGGCATGTGGCTTGTACCGCATTTTATCCTACAAGAAGTAAAAGGAGACAGAAACAAGTACAGAGCTGGCGGACCTCATATTACCAAGAAAGCAGAGCTGAGAGCAGAGTGTCCTTTCTGCTGAAGGTTCTTGTACCCAAATGCTCTCAGACAAAAGAAAGACTGATGCAATACAAGGACCTTCTCTCCAGAGCCAACAGAAAGAGAGTGCATTTCCCCTGCTGCTGACATCCTGAATTCAGACTTCTGCCCTTTGGACTATGTGGGAATAAACTTTTCTTTGTTGAAGCCATCCACTTGTGGTATTTCTGTTAGAATAGTACCAGATGACTAAGACGCCGCACAGGTAGGAGAAGGTATCATGGGGAAAGGGTCACCCCAAGGGGGGTGTTATTCAGATCTTCCACGGTCTAATTAAATATCGTTCTGATGAGGTATCAAAGATAACAAAACCAGACCCCAAATGGATTTGTTTGTATTGAACGCCACGGCAGCACACCGAGACCTACATTTCCATTTCAGATAAACGCCTAACCTCTCTGGGAGCTGAAATCCCAGTGAATCTATTGACTCTCTCAGCAACAGGATCCTATACCAGCCAGTCAAGACTGCCTGCGTTACACAAGCCTTTCCACCTGTACAATGCTTCAGAACCCTTCTCTGACTTTCAGACCAGACTTTCTGCAGTTCTTGACCTGGAAATTAAAGCTTACGAACTCATATACAAATTTAATATTGTCAAGGTTTCTGACGCTGCTTGTTAAAATAGTCCATTTCCTTTTGACTTCTGAAATGATCTGGTATAATTCTGTCACATTCTCTTTATACATTGGCAGGCCGGTTTGGTAAGACATGTACACGTCCATGGTGGCCACAACTTCTTATTGGTTTGTTCCCTTTATTAACACTGGTGGTATTGTGGTTAACAGCTATGTCTGCTAACCAAAAGTTTGGCAGTTTGAACCCACCAGGTGTTCCTTGGAAACTCTATGGGATGGTTCTTCTCTGTCCTATAGGGGTGCTATGAGTTGGAATTGACTTGACGGCGATGGATTTTAATGCCATATTATCCCCATTGGTTTCTTTGCTTTAACATCCTGCTATGGATATTCCCACATCACCTTTCCTTTGGTCAGTGTTGACCTAAAAGATCCCATTTCCCACTCTTACACTGTCAACCTTTTGAGTGGCTTCATATCAGATATATTTGCATAAGTAGTGTATATACAATTTTTTAATCCACTGAACATTTATTAGTGGGTGAGTTAATAGCCATTGAATTAAACATGTTTACATCTTGAGATTACCTATTGTTATGGACTGAATTGTTCCTCTATCCCACAAAAAGTTCTATTTTGGTCCTAATCCCTGTACTTGTAAATATGACCCTTTTTGGAAATAGGATTATTCTTTTGTTAGGAGAAGGAGGCCACACTAGTGTTGGGTGGGTCTTAAACCCAATTCTTTATGAATGGGGTCTTACAAGAGCAGATGAGACACAGAGACACAAACATGCAGGAGTCAATGGCATAGATGTATCCACAGGCAGCAGAAAAATGACAGGGATTGCCAGTAGCCACACAAAATGTATCAACATAACCAAGCCTGTGATGGGGACTGTCAACCTCCATAAGGGTGAAAAAATATAATTCTGTTCTTCAAGGTCACTCATTGTGAGATATTTTGCTATGGAGGCCCTAGGAAACAAAGATATTCATACAAGGACTGCCAATTTAGATGATGAACTCGTCCTAGAAAAAGTGCTGCTTACCTCGTTGCTGAATATCACCATGGTCAGCTTCAAAGTACTCCTCTATGGAAGCTGTGCACTGATATCAGTGCTCAGTCCACCCTTCAAAGCAATTTTGGAATTCTTTTTCTGGAATGGCTGTCAGAGCTGTCACTGTATTACCCTTGATGTCCTGAATGTCATCCCAATGTCTTCCTTTCAGTATTTCCTTTATCTTCCAGTAAAGAAAAAAGTCATTGGGGGCCAGATCAGGTGATTAGGGGGTGTGTTCCAATACAGTCACTTGTTTGCTGGCTAAAAACTCCCTCACAGACACCTAGACAATTAAGTTCACGAACTTACCACCGTGTGCAAAGGCCATTCCAGAAAGAGTTCCAAAATTGCTTTGAAGGGCAGACTAGGCACTGGCATGGGTGCATAGCTTCCCAAGGGGAGTATTTCCAAGGTGACCACAGTGATATTCAGCAGTGAGGTATGGAGCTCTTACAACAATTAAGGATGTGGACTTGATCATCAGACCTTGTATATCTTGAGTTACTGATGTTATCTTATTTTTCATCTTCTAATTCTTGTATTTATTTTTCTCCACCCTTTTTTTGGGGGGGCTGATAATGTTTCACAATTTTCTTGTTACCTTTATTCTAAAATTTTTAATACAGATATCTAATTATAAATTTTTCCAGCAATATTCTCTAGGCTCCAGTCTTTCTACTGTTACACTAAATATGTCAAAACATGACATGTTGCCTTTTACTTACCCACTACCACTTCCATCTGGTCATCATTTACAATTTTACGGTCTACCTACTTTAAAAAATTGATCTTCTCAGCCAGTAGCTAATTAAATTCACCAATGTGTTTTAGCAATAACTGCTATCATTTGCTTTCGTCTCTGAGTACGCCAAAACGCAGCAAGTCCAACTTACAGTGGGCTTCTGTTCCAAAGACTCCATCATAAGTTGGTTATAATAAAAGTCAAATAACTTATTATTTATTTCAACTTTCATTATTGTTGCCATAGCCTGCTCTATGGCATTGTTTCGAACAGTAAATCACCACACTCAACATCTATGTGATACATATTACTAATAATAAGCAGTACAAAAAAAGTCATTACATGTGGTCTACTCTAACTCTATTGTAACTTGACTCTTTTCTCATTGTAAGTTGGGAACTGCCTGTATTATTTTTTCATTCAACAGCCGATCAAACTTACCAATAGAATTTGTCAGTTTTCCTTCTATTAATTTTTATGTTAGATTCACTTTTTTCCATTTTGGATCACTTCTCTTCCAGCTAAAGAACATATTTTAATAGTTTTTTTCAGAGAGTATCTGTGAGGGGTAAACTCAGTCCTCATCTGAAAATCTCCTTTTTTGTGTGTGTGTGATCCTAAAGAACAGTAACGGGGAGGAAGAGAGTCAAAGAAAGGAATAAAATGAAGAAAGAGAAAGGAAGGAATGAAAGAGAAGAGAAGGAGAAAAGAGGACAAAATAGGGAGGGAGGGGAAAAATGAGGGAAGGAAGGGGAGAAACTAGGAGGAGAGGGGACAAGGATGGAAGATTGAGTGGGAGGGAAAAAAAGAACTCTTCTAAACTAGGTATTTTTCCCTCAACACTTCGAAAACTATTTGTTCACTGCCTTCTGGCCTCTGTTGTTGCTGCTGAGAAATACGAATTTCAGTGTATGAATATGATTTCAGTATAATTATGATCTCTTCATAAGCAAATTTTCTTTCTAATCCTTGATGGCTTACTGTGTCATTGTAAAGCATGTAAGTGTGGATGTATTTTTATTTACCTCATTCAATGCCTGGAACATTCTTCGATCTTAGGATTCAAATGTTCCTTCCATTCTGAACTACAGGCTCACAATAAAGGTTTCCATAAGGCTTTGAACCAGCATGTAACTGGGATGTGATGGTTTTCAAACTAGAAGTAACTTAGAGCCAAATACTGTGTCTTCCTGACCATAAAAAGTTTAAGAGACAGAGAGTCTAGTCCACCACTTATATTGAAGTTCTGACCAATATAATTATACTCAGACACCGTCTCTAAAGTGATGTTGTCTGGGAAATTTTTTTTTTTTTAATCATTCTTTCCAAAAGAGATTTAGTAAGTGTTCTGGGAAGCAATGAGTTCTGGGATAGAACACAAATGTGTGAAATGCTGGATTAATCACAGTAAAACAGACTTCTTGATGATGGGATTTTTCAAAGAATTCACAAAATCCAAAAACCAAGCCCAGTGCCATCGAGTCGACTCTGACTCTCAGCCCAGTGCCGTTGAGTTGGATCCATGACCCTATATGACAGAGTAGAACTGTTCCATAGAATTCCCAAGGAGTGCCTAGTGGATTTGAGCTGCCAGCCTTCTGGTTAACAGCCATAGCACTTAACCACTATGTAACCAGGGTGCTAAAGTACACTGCAGATCTCCCAAAGAGAAAGACCACCTCCCAATTTTCATCTGACTATGGGCCCTCTTTTTATACAACACGTAATTTTTGCCAATTAGAAAATACTCTGATTGCCATGCATTTGTGTATAACACCAATCCAAACCCACTGCCATCGGGTCAATTCCAACTCATGGTGACCTTACAGGACAGAGTAGAACTGCTCCACAGAATTCCCAAGGAGCGCCGGGATTCAGACTGCTGATGTTTTGATTAGCAGCCAAACTCTGAACCACTGTTATACCAAGGATCCTAGAGTGATATAAATATCAAAAGATTTTAAACTTACTTTTAACAAGTTTGACCCAGTTGATTACAAAAATGCAAATTTAATAACACTATTCCAGAAGTTTAAAAATAGCACATTACATATACATATGGATTCCCCCCCACACCACTTTAATAAATATTTAATGGTACAACTACTGCCTTAGTATTGTAACAATACAGTATTATAAGCATTATCATTTGTTATTGCTAAATATTTTAACTGATTACTCAGTGACTGCTTTTAGGCACATTTGGGAAATATTTCAATAGTATGAAGGTTCTGAGAAACACACTTTGAGAAATGTTAAAGATTTTTTCCAAATATACTAAGTTAAAAGATATACTTAACTCATTTAGAAGTCAAATCAAACCAAACCGACTACCACCAAGTTGATTCTGACTCATAGGGACCCTATAGGACAGGGCGGGACTACTCCATAGACTTTCCAAGGAGAGCCTGAAGGATTCAAACTGCCAACCTCTTGGTTAGCAAACACAGCACTTAACCACTATGCTACCAGAGTCTCTTACTTAGAAGAGAAAGAAAAAAGGAACTAGGAGATGACAATAAAGCTTTTACTGCTTAGAAAAAACATGTGCCCAACAGGGACGTCAGACAGGAGTCACACTAAACTTGTTAGCAGCCAAAATTTCAATTTCTAAAGTAATCTTTGTAGCAGCTAAAGGGTGTTTAAGACAGGAGTGAGTTTCCATTCCTTTGTCATCTTTATTATGAGGTTAGTCAATGACAGTCAAGTTCAGTCAAGGGGAAGGCCGGGAGAACCCTTTTGCTGCCCGGAGCCCAGTAGGAATGGCTCTGTGAAAGAACTCTCAGGCAACTTTCAGGGAGAAAGCCTGAGTTGCCATTGGTTTAGCAGAGGAAAGTAGCCTACAGATAAAACACTCCCACAAAATTAGTCTCTCATCAGGAGCCCTACTCATGGGGGTAACTAAGGCGTTATCTGCGAATGAGCATATATTACTGGAAGTGACGTCTAAGGCCTTGCTGCTGTTAGGTGCTGTTGAGCTGATTGCAACTCACAGTGAGCCCATGAATAAACTACCCCATAGGATTTTCTTGATTATAATTTTTACAGAAGGAGATCATCAGGTCTTTCCCCCATGGAGCCTCCAGGGGGGTTCAAACTGCCTACTTTTGGTTAGTGGCCAAGCACTTAACTGTCTGCACCACCAGGGCTCCTTACTAAGCCCTTAAAAAAAACATTACTATCAAGTCAATTCTAACTCATAACATCCCCATAAGACAGAGCAGAACTGCCCCATAGAGCTTTCAAGAAGCACCTGATGGATTCAAACCGCCGACGTTTTGGTTAGTAGCTGTAGCACTTAACCACTACACCAACAGGGGCAGAAAATCAAGTATCTGTGACTCAGGAGGATAAGATAAGAGTCTCAAAACGCAACCTTGGCCCTACGGCAGAGTTGTTAAGTAACAGCAAGAACAGCAATAATAATATGAAAATATTTGTTAAGCAGACACAAGCATATTATCTCACAACACTCTATAAATTACCATGACAGAGAAGCCTTAGATACGTTGAATGATGACCCAAGTTCTTGAGAACTTTGGCCAAGGACATATGAGTCTTTTTAGGCTACTAATTTTTGTGTATGTGTATCATAGGTGAAGTAAAGGAGTCACAGATCAGCAAATTAAAAGGACATAAAACCATGATGAACTGGTACACAAAACCAGAAACCAAACCCACGGAGTTCATTGTGACTTATAGCAGTTCTATAGACAGACGAACTGCCTCACAGAGTTTCCAAGGAGTGCCTCATGGATGCAAACTGCCGACCTTTTGGTTAGCAGCTGTAACACGTTACCACTACACCACCAGAGATTCCACGGATTACTATGGGCATACCCAATCTGCCTGTGATTTTCATTTCAAATTCTTGTTCCAAGCTAAGATGCTGTTATTTGTCATTTAACAATAGTTGGATACAACTACTCACTCTGCACTTGTCTGCATGGTTAGGTTCCAAAGACCACATTGTGCAAAAAGTCATCAAGTGAAAGTGGAGGATGACTACATCATTATGTAACTGCTAAGTTACATCATTACAAAACCACCAAACCACTGAGAATCACAGCCTAGCCAAACTGATATATAAGCTTAACCATTACCACCAGCATTATTTTCACCTTCCAACTCAGTGTTTGTTACTGCTAGACATACATGGTTAACGCACAAAACAGATCGTAGAATTTTTTACCATTGTTGTAAATGCAAAATGTCAGATAACAAGAGACTCTATAAACAAGAAGGAGATATATACTCCTTTATGGGCATACCTTTCTAATACAGCATGCCAAGTGCCAAGTATAGCTTTGGTTAAAATAAATCAATTTCCTAATGTTTGTAGCCAGACCAAGGTACCTATGTAGCCAACATTGCCATCTAGTGGTCAAAACATACCACAGACACTACTTTGGGGATGTGGGTGGGGGTCCCATAAAGGCTCTGAGGGGCGTGTCTTGTAGAATCAACATTAATCACCACCAACCCAATGCCATGGAGTCAACTCAGACTCATAGTGATTCTAGAGATCAGAGTAGAACTGCCCCATAGAATTTCCAAGGAGTGCCTGGCAGGTTTGAACTGCCAACCTTCTAGTTAGCAGATGTAGCTCTTAACCACTATGCCGCCACAGTTTCCTCAACATTAATAGTGATGTTGAAGCCACATCAAGAACATAGAAAAACCAACAGAGAAACATGTTGACATTCTGTTAGAAAGCCCACTATGGTCCCCCAATTTTAACAGCTTTACTGAAAAAAAAGTTTTACCACTGAAACATTCACTGTTAATCTGCTTTGTATATTTATTTCCTTTTCTTTGAACTTCTAAAATCCAGTTCTCACTCTTGCCTATCTATATAGGTGAAATGTTTTCCAAATACTATTTCATCTTTACAATGAAGATGTTGCCCCGTATCATCTTGGTGAAGGCCAGGTAAAGAAGCAGGTATTATTTTGCTAATGATGGCCAAGAACTAGGCTTTAAAGGACACGCAGAATTCTGGCCTGAGATAGCCAACAGCTAGGCTTGGTCTAAACAAGAACAAAATTTAAAAAGAAGAAAACAGGAAAACGCTAACAAGAGTGAGCCTGATAAAACTTCCCTTGGAGTTCCCAATATTCTTGTGATAAATACTCTCAGCAAACACCTCCTTGGGGACTGTTCTTTAATTAAAATCAGATACTGCATCTCTTGATTGACTGGAAGGCTTATGGGGTTCCTAGCTTTAGCAACAAGGCCATCTACAGCAACCACCACCAGTGCCTGCAGGGCACGGAGACGCACGCCTGGGATCCAACCACTAATCAGAGAAACAATGGTGGGTCCTTGCCAAGCCCCAACTCTGATGCTACATGGTTAAGATCTCAATAGATGTGAGAGCACAAACAAAAGACCCCAGAAGTCTTCTCAGCCTATTTCTGATGAAACAAGTATAAAAGCAGAGTATTATAAAGGAACAGTGGAAAAGCCCAAAGAGGAAATTTTTGGAAATCCAAGTCTGTGCTTTTCCAAAGTTTGCATCAGAGGCTGAGTCATGCCCATGCAAATGCTTCTTAGCTCAAATTCATGTCAGAAAAATCTGGACCACACTCTTACTTTCCATATGCAAAGCTATGAAAGCAGCCTTTGGTTCTTACCTATAATAAAGAGAATCTCCACTGCAATGTCACTGACTGCTGTGCTCCGAGTCGTGGACAGGTCATCGTTGCCAATAAAGCAAACGTTGTAAGGTACAGTCACGGCAACATAAAACGTCGCCAACAAAATAAGCCAGTCCCAGCCAGCTTTAAAAGTGCTAAAATGCAGAAGTATGAATTTGGACTTCTTTGCATCTGAGACTTTATATTCTGGAAATGCTGGTTTGTCTACAAAAACATTCTGTAAATACAAACAAACAGAAGAGAGAAACACATCATTAGTGAAGGATCACACAGTCTTAAACACACGCAGTGTGAAAACATTCACACACACAATGTCAATACATCTTATAGGTGACTTTTAAGAGATGGTTATGTAAAAAGGAGAGGAGTATATACCAAAATCAGCTGAACTCTTTGTAATAGCAATAGGAATAGGCATAATTTAGTCATGAAGATTAAATGAATAATCCAGATTTTGTTCTTTAAAAAACAAAAAGTCCTGGCCCAGATGGCTTCACCAGAGAATTCTACCAAACTTTTAGAGAAGAGTTAATTCCAATACTATTGAGGCTATCTCACATCCTAGAAAGAGATGGAATATTCCCAAATTCATTCTATGAAGCAAGGATAACCCTGATACCAAAGCCAGGGAAAGATCCCACAAAAGAAGAAAATTACAGACTAATATCACTCATGAACCTAGATGCAAAAATCTTCAATAAAATTCTAGCCAATAGAATTCAACAGCATATTAAAAAAAATCATTATGATCAAGTTGGTTTCATTCCAGGGATGCAAGGCTGGTTCAACATCAGAGAAACAACTAACGTAATCAACAACATTAATAACACAAAAGATAAGAATCACCTGATTTTTCAATTGATGCAGAAAATGCATTTGACAAAGTTGAATACCCATTCATGCTTAAAACTCTCAGTAGAATAGGAATAGAGGGGAAATTCCTCACTGCAATCAGTAGCATCTACAAAAAGCCAACTGCCTTCATTGTCCTGTATGGTGAACGACTGAAAGAATTCCCTTTGAGAACGGAAACTAGACAAGGATGCCCACACTCACCACTTCTATTCAACATTGTGCTAGAAGTTCTAGCCAGAGCAATTAGAGAAGACAAAGAAATAAAGGGCATCTTATGGGCAGTGATGAAGTAAAAATCTCCCTCTTTGCAGATAACATGACTGCTTATACGAGAACCCAAAGTAAATCCATAAGTAAACTATTGGAACTAACAGAGGAGTTAAGCAAAGTAACGGGATACATGATAAACATAAGTAAACCAGTAGGATTCTTTTATACCAACAGTGAGATTATTAAAGAAGAAATCACCAGATCAGTTCCATTTACTATAGCCCCCAAGAAGGTAAAATACCTAGGAATAAATCTAACTAGAGAAATCAGAGATCTTTACAAAGAGAATCACAAGACCTTACAACATGAAACTAAGAGAGATTTACATAAATGGAGTAAGCTACCCTGCTCATGTAGACACAACATTGTGAAAATCTCTATTTTACCCAAAGCAATCTACTTAGACAATGTAATCCTAGTACAAATCCCAGTGACATTTTTTAATGAGATGAAGAAACAAATCATCAACTTTGTTTGGAACAGGTAGAAACTTCAGATAAGTAAAGCACTACTGAAGAAGAAGAACACACTGGGAGGCCTCTCACTACCTGACTTTAGAAACTATTACACTGCCACAGTAGTCAAAACAGCCTGGTACTGGTACAAAGAGAGACATATAGACCAATGGAACAGAGTTGAGACCCCAGAGATGCCACCACTTTCCTATGAACAGTTGATATTCGACAAAGGCCCCAAGATTTTAAACTGGGGTCAGAATGGTCTTTTTAACAAATGGTACTGGCAAAATTGGATATCCGTCTGCAAAAAATTAAAATGAGACCCATATCTCACACCTTATACCAACTAAATCAACTCAAATTGGATAGCAGAGCTAAATATAAAATCTAAAACGACAAAGCTCATCCAAGATAAAATAGGATCAACAATGGAAGTTTTAATACACAATGTAGACAGACTTCAAAATCTGAGAAACAAAGGACGTTCAACAGAAAATAGATGATAACTAATAAGAATCAAACACTTTTGCTCCTCCAAAGACTTCATCAAAAGAATTAAAAGACCACCTACAGAATGGGAAAAAACATTTGACAACTCTATGTCAGATCAACGTCTGATCTCCATAATCTATAAGGTATTACAACATATCAACAAGAAAAGGATAAATAATCCAATTAAGTGACAGGTGAAGGAGATATTTCTCTAAAGAGGATATCCAGGCAGCAGAAAGACAAATGCAGAATTGCTCACGATCATTAGCTATTAAAGAAATTCAAATCAAAACTACAATGAGATACTATCTCACCCCAACAAGGTTGGCCATGATCCAAAAAACACAAAACAATGCTGGAGAGGCTGTGGAGAAATTGGAACTCTCCTACACTGCTGGTGGGACTGCAAAATGGTACAACGTCTTTGGAAAACAATCTGGCGCTTCCTTAAAAAGCTGGAACTAGATATGCCATTTGATCTTGTGATTCCATTGCTCGGAGTTTATCCTTCAGAAGCAAAGGTTGTCACATGAACAGACACAAGTACACAAACACATTTGTTGCAGCACAGTCCACAAAAGCAAAAAGTTGGGATCAACCCTGATGCCCATCAACAGATGAATGGATAAGCACACCATGGTATATATACTTAATTGAACACTATGCTATGATAAAAAACAATGACAATTTTAGAGAACATCTCATAACATGGTCTCATCTGGAAGAGGTCATGCTGAGTGAAATCAATCAGTGTCAAAAGGCAAATTTTGTATGAGACCCCTGTTATAAAAATTGAGCAAGAGAATTATCCATAGAAGAAAATGACTGTGTTGGCTGCATGGGTGGGTGGGGGCTTAGGGCTTATCATAGATGAGTTAATTAACAGATGTTAGAAATTTTATTCTTTTACTGTAATTAATAAAAAACAAAAAAGTTGAAAAAGAAAAAGACCATGATGTAAACTGTCACCTAAAAACATTCACAGACAGTTTCAAATATAATCCTACATACACTGTAAATACAAAGACACGTTCATGACCCCACTGTTGTGGGAACATCCTGTATACAATTTTCAGATATCAGTTACTTTCTAATGAGTACATTTAAGATTTTTCTGATGGCAGCAAAGGTGCCACTTCCTCTATAAAAGTTGCAGATACACAACCGCCACATTATTGTGGATGGCTGTTGACATTTCTTTCAAAATATAACGAGGTTGTATTAACTGTATGCAGATTTTAACATGTTGGTTATTGGTGAAGTGTCAGGCTGGGAACCCTAACCTCTTAGCCCTATTGACAGGAATTCACTGTGACACTGGCCAGCTCTTGTAAAGAGGGCAAAGTGAGACACAGTTACTTAACGGTTACTATTCAAGGCATGGGAAGAGAAAGGCAATGTTCACTGTATAGCCGATGAAATGCAGAAGAATAACTGCAGTCTTTGATACCTGCGAATGCACTTTACTTTGAAAATAGTCCAAAATGATGAACAATTCTCCTTGTTGCTACAAGACAAAGGGAAGCCCAACAATACTGGCTACGGAGATTTGACGGGCCTGTGACCACATACTTGCTGACCTTGCTTTGACCTCAATGAATGAGAAATGCAAGATAGGTAATAGGAACTTATGTTTGAAAGTGACCTTGAATTAATGAGCAGTTAAAGGTCCTCGAATACATGTCACATGCAGGTCATGGTAATGTTTTGTTGTCTCAGCCACTGAGGCAAGGCCAGATCAATGTGGTGTGTTCAGGGAGCCCTGCAGTATCTGAGATTCAGACCAGGTTCAGAGCAATGAGGACACACGTAACTCTTTGGTGGTGGCTGTCAGTGACCATATATTTCTTCTGCTTTTCCATTAATTCACCCTTTTTCTGCGATATGTCTTAGGTAGGCATTCACATGTTTCTACTTTCCATTGATACTCTGAGTCAGCCCACACAAGCAGCCCTAAGTCCTGTTAAGAAGGCCATTATCTCCTAGTGAAGCGCCACTTCACTGTGCCTAGGAGGCCCTCGGATGCCCACCTGCACTACTTCTGGTTTCCGTTCAATTCCCTGTTAAGTGGCGTGCTCTCTTCACCTCCTTCTCTGGTTTCTAGGAGCCCGTGTCAACCAAAGGCAAACTTTGGCTTAGAAATGACAAAAAGAAAATCAAGTACTTCTATGGGGCTTCTCATCAAAGCTCAGGCTGGTGCCTAAGAGGAGATGGAGTTAGGGTCCATGCATATTTCTTTAGTGCCAAAGTGCATTAGCTGCGTCACATCTACCCTACATATCATTCAAACACAACACTTGCTAAATCCTAATAGTAGTAACTGTTTATTTCCTAAACTATTTTTAAACACTTCCTCAAAACTATCATCTGAATGAGTCAAGGAATTGGAAAATATTAATTCCCTCTGGGTGGATAAGCGAGCACCTCCAATTACAATCACATACAACTGCTTCTTATATAATGCTATTTTTCAACTATTTACAATAGGACATTACCAGGAACAATGAGAATATGTCATTTCCTATTCAAAGTAAGTTGGATGTTACAGAAATCAAAACTTTGCCTTGTTTGAAGGAGAAACCAGGTCTTGGGGTACGAGGAAAACTCAACAAGCATAGTATATTCTTTGGATGCTAGGAGAACGATTACATGCAGCATTGGTGTCGGTGCTGGGAAAGTTGAGCAACACATTAGTTACACCCTTAATCAGAAAACAAGTCACACAATTTCATTGTTATAGGTTACCTATAACTTACTACTTAAAATTAAAAAAAATACTGAAAACTCAATGTCGTTTAGATTAGATATAAAATGGCTTTGAACTTAAACTCTGCATACATCTTGGCACAGACACCTGGGTGAAAAGACACATGTTTCTCTCTCTTTCCCACTGTATTCATCAACTTGCATCAAAAAAGATTCTGAATGGAAGGAATTTCTTAAATTGGAAAACATGCTTTTATCAGCAGGAGAAGAGAGGTTATTTTGTAATCTTCAAACATAGGTGTTTGTATCAAGAATAATACAATTAACTAGTCTCAATTTATTTATATATTAATGCACATATAATTTTAATTATACATGTTAAATGTGATGCATATTTCTTTAGTGCCAAAATGCATTAGCTGCATCACCTCTACCCTATGTATCATTCAAACATAACACTTGCCAAATCCTAATAGTAGTAACTGTTTATTTCCTAAACTATTTTTAAACACTTCCTCAAAACTATCATCTGAATGAGTCAAGGAATTGGAAAATATTTCTGCACTCACTACATGGGTCCCTGCAGGAACAGTGGGTCTTAGATGATCACTAGCATCGTATCCTGCTCAAAATAGTCAGTCTTAACAGCACTCTTCCCTTTCAAGTTCCTAGGGCTTCTATGCGATCTTGGCAACAGTTCTTTGAGTTGGAAGCACAGGCACCATCCCCTTCTCATTTCCCAGCTGGAGTAACAAATCAAGGCAGGCAGAAGTTAAGCAAATGCCTCTTCCAAGACCTAAGAGGCAAAAGGTACCACCAGGATGGAAAGGCATTACGTCCTGATTCCCAAACCATCCCAATGACCTGGTGACTCTGTTTATGAGTGAATCATAGATTCTGTTGCTTGAAACTGTGATACAGAAGCAGCAAAGAAGAGTCAAAAGCACAGTTTTAAATTGAAAGACTCAGGCCTGAGTCTTACGTCTGCTGCTTGTGCTTTTCAGACCACTAATGAGTTGTGTTTGGGTATATTTTTCCCCCATCGTTAAAGTGGGGCTAAGAAAAATAACACTATCAAATTACTATGAAAAGCCAAACATAAGACATAAGCAAAAGGAATGTATAAATAGCGAAGTGCTATAAACAACATTAAGAATTTATTTTTGTGTGTGTCTGAATGCCATTACAGTCTAACTTCTCTACAGATTGATTGCTTAGCCATTAACTGCCCAGGTCATTTCTGCTTCTTCCGTCCTCCTGGTGTTTGGTTCTTCCACTCTGTTCTCAGTAAAGGAAAAGTGGTGACAAGGGCTAGACCT
Source organism: Heterohyrax brucei (assembly GCA_028571685.1). Taxonomy (NCBI): domain Eukaryota; kingdom Metazoa; phylum Chordata; class Mammalia; order Hyracoidea; family Procaviidae; genus Heterohyrax; species Heterohyrax brucei. The sequence goes on from CM053149.1 coordinate 20,230,908, forward strand.
GCTTCCACACTATCTGCAAGGTCGTTACCTTCAGTGACATCCCCTGGAATGTCAGAAATCCACGCTGATCAGGCATTCCCAGGTGCCATGAATTATTCTAATGCTGCACCCTGATGTTTGTACTTCTTAAGGGACTGGCAATTAAGCAAATTAGCTAAGCAGTAGGAGTTACGATTTTCTTAAATCTGATTTTTAAGTCCTGTTTTGTGCTTTGTTGGAGGTAAAGGGGAAAAGAGCATGTTGAGTTGATGGATTTGAAAGCCTACTGATTCTCCACTAAAGGACAGAAGATAGTGTCAGCTTTCAGCAGTATGGAATCTCTGGCTGATATTTGTTTAGGTGCTTTTTTTGGTTGGTTTGCTTAGAATCAGGCTCAGAGGCAGTTACCTCTGTTTCTTCTTTAAACTGGTTTACTGTCACCAAGGGTGGACTGGTAACTGGAGGGGGATGTCAATAGGAAGCAGTGCCACAGATCAAGCATTAGGCACTGTTGCAAGTTTATCCCCAGACTCTATGGGACTCAGGTCACATTAAGGCACTGGTATCCCTAGAAATCCTCTAGGTTAAGTCAGGACAAAAAAGCAGTGCATGACTGTCAACACGGGGGCAGAGAGACCCGCATGGGCGAGATCGATGTGCCTGGAGTGCAACCTGAACAAGACCTGGTGCTCCTGGTTTCCAGAGCCAGCGTCACACTGAACACCATCATCATGCAGACCTCACTCCACGTCCTGGGCTCGTGCATCTTTGCTCACCACAACCAGGAAAACCAAGAGTTGTCATGTCTATTGCATGACACTGGTTGATCAAAGCAGTTGTAGGTCAAGCAGTCCCTGAACTTGCCAAGTAAAAAAATAAGATGCTATAGAATTGCCTTGTCTCTGTAACTCCTAGAGCTTCTGGAGCTCAGAGCCATTCCCAAATACCTCTTTTCCTTGGATACAATTTTTTTTTCTAATGTCATGTGCAACTTGGACCCTGAATGTTGATATAAATACTCAGGAGTCTAACTTGCACATAGCCACACAATCCCCCAACTCTGCTCAACTGCATCCATCATGCAAATCAATGACATTAAAACCACTGGAAAATTGTAGGCAACCATCTACCACCAAACAGACAGTGTTGTGGGTTCTTTGGTGAAGTCTTTCAGGGCTGGAAACTCATTATAAAATTTAAGTGTAAAATCACAGGAGATGTCTATCATGTAAAACTGGCAAGAGTCACCCGTCATAGGCCCAGTCACTTGCTTTGGCTTTTGACAAGTGCGTGTCAAATTTCAGGAAATAGACCTGCTATAATTTATTAAAGATACAATATTTTACAAAACTGGACTATGGTATGGAACTTCAAATCCAATGTTTTGCCGTGCAATACCTGTAACTATGTTCTGTGTAATATGTAAACTTTAAAATGGAGTAATAGCTTTGATTTTTTTCATGGTTCCCATGGGAGAGAAAAGCATTAAGTGCAACTTAGATAAAGGGCAAAACACAGACCAGTAAAATTAGAGCTGAGAAATTTTAATCAACCAACTATGAATGTGTAATATGACTGGCTGCATCATCTTGTTTCATAAAATGTATCCAGCATGTCACCATTTGCAGCATCTGTGGCACCATACTGTACTGCCCTGCAATCATATCCTAATGTCTGTGCTGAGATAACACAATGATTAAGCACTTCTATTACAAAAATGACTGCTGACCTTTTCCAGTTTGTTCTTTATCAGAAAGCACATGTTAAAGTGGAAAGAAATCTGGGAAAGCCAATAAATAAGTAATTGGAGCCCTTTTTTAGCAAATCAAACATCACGACCAGGGAAAACCGTGGCATTCCTAGTGCACACACATGCTACTTACGTTATTTATTTTCAGTTTGTTCTTTTCTCTTCTTTGCAGGTGCCCTGAGATGTGATAAAAGACCGCTCGACTCCGTCTCCGTGCTGAGTCAAAGTGGGTCCCTGCTCTCGATCGCCCTTTGGCTTTGTCTAGGAGGAAACAAAACTCATTCAGCAACAATGCATGTGTGTCATTTCAACTCAAAAATGTCAAGTTTTGACAGATGCCTTTCAGGAACACACAGCACATGTTTTTTTAAACCTAAAATGACCTGCTGTTCCCAATGACATTTAAGTGCTTTACAATTTATAAGCTGGACATTGAATAAGGAAGATGGAAACAGAATTACAGTATTGGTAAAAAAAATATTGACTGTACCATGAAATGCCATAGGAATGAGCAAATCTGTCTTGGAGAAAAACAGCCAGAATTCTCCTTAGAAGCAGGGATAGCAATACTTCATCTCACATGCTCTGCACATGTTTTCAGGACAGAGCAGGCCCTGCAGAAGGCCATCATGCTTGGTAAAGTCAGATGGTCAGTCCAAAAGAGGAAGACCTTCAACCACATAGACTGACGCAGTGGCAGCCACAGTGCGCTCAAGCATAGAAATGACCGTGAGGATGGCATGGGACTGGGCAGTGTCCCATTCTGTCACAGCTGGGGCCACTATGGGTTGGAACTAACTCAGCAGCTTCTAATGACAATAATTTATACTCATTTGTAATTACATGAAATATTAATTTTTAAAAATTGACGGTAAAATATACATGACCATAGAAGAAATCACGCACAGTTCAGAGGAACATTATATGAAAAGATTCTCGCCCCGTGAACTGAAACCAATACGAAAGCCAATTTCTCATACAAAGATCAAACTGGTCTATAAATGATAGTGGTGAAGAGTGTGCTTCTTAAGTAGATATAGGAGGTTACCAGGGCAGCTCCTGTATGGAGGTGAGAAGACAGAGGGGGACAGGAGCTGGTTAAAGGGACACACGAAATGTAATGTGAAGAGGAGGAGTGTGCTGTCACAGGGTAGGGAGAACAGCTAGGGTCACATAACAAAGTGTGTGCCAGTTTTTGTATGAGGAACTGACTTAAATTGTACACTTTCATGAAACCACAATAAAAAACAATTAAAAACAGATTCAGCCCTCTTCATACTCCATTCCTGTCCTTTATTCTTTTCAATTATTTTTTAAAGATTTTTTTCTATAAAGTGTTTAATATATATTCCACATCTGCAGTTTTGTTTTCTTTGCATAAATGCAAATTTTACAATAAAAATCATTTGAGTATTACTTTTCTTTCCATATCAAAATGACTTATAAATCATTTCAGATCTGCACACTACAATTCTCTCCTTTTTAATGGCCAACACTTCACCATTTTAGGAATATAGCTAGCCTTAGTAATTTTACCATTTCCCTTCTATGAACATTTAGGCATTCCAAAAAAAAAATCTATGTAGGTAATGTTGCAATGAAAATTCTTGACCATACAGAACTTTAAGTTTGTATGTCTAAGATATTCAGGGACTCAATTCCTAGGAGTACATATTGTACATCAAATTTTAAAATGTAGTATGGACATTGTAAATATTGAGGTTCATATTCTTTCATTCTAGTAATATCTGAGCAGCGGTGAATGGACGTGCTTAATTCATCACATGTAAGCCAAACTAGGAAACATCAAACACCTAACACTTTGAGAAGTGAAAAATGCCATGTTATTGTTTGACTGTATTTTTATCATTATGAATACAAGTGAGCATTTCTTTAAATACTGTGTCCATCTGTATTTGTTTTTTTGTAGCTTATTCATTGTATTTTTGCCAACTGAAAAATGAAGTATGTCTTTTTTTATTGATTTCTCGGAGCTTTTTGTGTACTACAGAAACCATCATTTTCTTGTCATGGAGGCTGTCAAAATGGTTCCTATTTTCTGGACTTCAGACTTTATACAGTGTTACATTTTTCAATTTTTACATTGTCAGACTTATCAATTGATCCATTTGTGACTTCTAGACATTTTGTCTCATATACCTCAACTTTTTCATTCAAAAATTATTTTTAAAAGTTCAACATGTTTTCTTCCAATATCTTAATGGCGTTACATTAAAAAAAAATAGAAAAAGAGAAAAACCTATTTAATACAATAGGCTCCAATTTGATAAAATGGGGTAGAAATCCAGTTATACCACTTTGCTTCCCATAGGCTATTGTCCAAGAGGAAACCTTGGTGGTGTAGTGGGTTAAGTGCTCCATCTGCTAACTAGAAGTTTGGCAGTTCAAATCCGTCAGGTACTTCTTAGAAACTCTGTGGGACAATTCTACTCTGACCTCTAGGGTCACTCTGAGTCGGACCTGACTCAATGGCAGTGGGTTTGTCTTTCTTTTTGGTTTTTGATTGTCCAAGAGGGGATGCCTGGTGTTGCAGTGTGCTTTGACGTTAGCCAAAAGTTTGGAGGGTTGACCCCACCCACCGGCAGATGCCAAAGACCTGGCGATCTGTTTCTGTCAAGACAACAGCCAAGAGAACACTATGAGACAGTTCTATTCTGTCACTATGAGTCGAAAATAAACTCAATGACACCTAACAACAACAACATTGTCTAAAAGCAAACAAGAAATTGGTTATATTACATTAGGAAATATTTCATCTTTATTTGGCCAATGAACCAACATTCAACTTCATCCTAAGTAAACTGTATCTCTATTACAAGGATTATAAAATTCTTAAAAAAGGTTAAAAACTACTTTTGATTAAAACCTCATCATGAAGTCACTATAGTTGGTGGCTTGGCCTCCTTCATGTAACCAGATTGGCTTGAGTGCTTTTGTGGGTAAGCCCTCTAATAATTAGGGATGACTACTGTATGCCATGCCCTGGTCTACATTTTCAGATATTGTTTTTCTTAATTAATCATCTTACATACTCAGTGAGGTATATATTATTACCTTCTGTTTACAGATGAGAAACCTGAAAGCCTCCTAACATGTCATGTAGTTATCAAGCTAGTAATGAGTAGAGCCAGTGTGTGAAGCCACAATTCACAAAGTCACAGGCTCCTTCTGCACAGCACCAAGTCCTTGAATAACTTCAGTCAGTCCTCAGGTCATAGATTAATACATATTATAGTCTCTGTCTACCTGAGTTTAGATTCCAAACTTTCAAGAACTTTAGCCATGCCCACCCCACTCTACCCTAGAATTCCTTTAAACCTAGTGCCTTTGAGTTGATTCTAACTTGCAGTGCCCTTATAGCATAGGATGAGGGTTCCAGTGAGTTTCCAAGGCTATAATCTTTATGGACACAGGCTGTCACGTCTTTCTCCTGAGAAGCCACTGGGTGGGTCTGAACCATTGACCTTTTGCTTAGCAGTCATGTGCTTAAACCACTGCATCACCACGGTGCCTTGGGATTTCGTTAATGACCAGTGTCACCAGGGCTCCTTGGAATTCCTTTAACAACCAGCCAAGAGGAAGTTCTATTGACTCTAAAAGTCTAATCTGATGCTACAGGTTTGCCTTTTCTGTTAGTTGTCCTCATTTTTCTTCTTTTACATTGAAAGGATGTTTAAAATAAAATACACTATATTATCACACACTTGAATCACTAATAAACAGGTCACAAATTACAAAGCAGAACATCAACAGGGGCATTTCATTTTGAAACTGAGGGCTGCACGAAGCACATGTCATTGGATTGTTAAAAGCTGAAATCACGTCTTCATGTGTTACATGTTTCAGTCCACACAGACTTGCTGTCAATTGCATTTTAAAATGCAATTATTAATCCTGGCTGGAGTAACTTTTAAGTACATTTAAATTTGAAAGTAGAATTTTAAGACAGTGTATCTTGGGATGTGGCAGGAAAGGCCGGCAGGATGCTGCTATGTTGTCTGTGGGTACCAATATGTCTGGTGCAATTACAATGTTACCTACAAAGTGTCTAAATTCAATATTTATGGCAATCAATAAGCAAGCTCCCTTCTCAGTGGAAAACTGATATCTACAGTTCTTCCAAACCTAAATCACTGCAGTGCTATAGTCTTTAAAATAGAAATGTCAAGGAAACTATTCTAGCAAGCTTCTCTTGATTACTTTTCGATGTAATTTAAACCTAAATGATGACTGGAATTGAAAATCAGGCTGCATGTTGTTTACAAATCCCAACTTGAGGAATCAGTTCAATAATAATCCCAAGTCAGTGGCTTGTGACTCAAGAAAACAAACAGAATAAGGAGCAGTTCATTTCCCAAGAGATAAACACAAAATATCCATATACCAGGACTGACAATTTAGTCCACAAACATAATTGTTCTAAGTGCTACACACCTCACTGCTGAGTATCACTATAGTCACCTTGGAAGAACTCCCCTTGGGAAGCTGTGCACCGATACCAGCACCTAGTCCATGTTTTAAACAACAACTATCATGTAGCACTTTCTAGGATAAGTTTACAAACTTAATTGGCAATCCTTGTATATACACACAAACACATGAACATACACACCTATGTGTAATATATACATATGTTTGTTTGAACTACAAATAAGCCATCCATAAACACAAGAATACATAAACACTATGCAAGTCACATAAGGTTAGGTAAAGTATTGACTCACAGGGACGCCACGGACAACAGCACAACGGCGCAACAGTGCAACAGACGGTCTGATTCTGCGCCATCCTCCTAATCATTGCTATGCCTGAGCCCATTGCTGCAGTGACTGGGTCTCTGTGAGTGCCTTCTAACCCCAAGAACTCAATCGTCTGGCACTGTATCAGACCATGTTCCACTGCTATTCACGAGGTGGTCACTGACCAACTCTTTTCAGGCCCTTTTTCCTAGCCTCTCTTAGTCTGGAAACTCTGTTGAAACCTGCCTGCCAAGGGTGACCCTACTAGTATTTTAAATACCAGTTGCGAATCTTCCAGTATCACAGCAACACGCAAGCCACCACATTATGACAAAGTGACAGAAATGTGTGGATGCAACAGCCATGATATATAATAATTCCATTAAAGTAGGTTTATAAGGAAATCAAACAAAAACTGAAACAGAGCCTACCTATACACCTAGGGTTGGCATGAGTCGGATCTGACTCGACAGCACTTGGCTTGGCATACACCAAAATATCTTTAGAACATAATATTGAACAGAAAAGCAAAATATAGATTAATACATAATGGGATAACATTTTTATAATATTCACACATATGCAAAACTAACATTTTTAGGGAAATGTACAATTACAGTAAAACTACACATGACTTACCGAGTTGTAAAGGAGGCTGGAAAGTATACTTTTTAGCTACGTCTCATAGGCTTTACCAAATATTGTTGGTAAAATTCTTTTTTTTTTTTATTTAACATAACTGAGTGAAAATGTACATTCACATGAAAATTTACATGCCCCCCTATATGCAGCTTCCACTGGTCTCCCTGTCCAGTGACTGCACACTATTCCTCTCTGCTCCATACGTGTCTCATCCTCCCAACAGTCTCCTTTCCCCTCCTCTCCGTCCACTCCCCTTCCTCCAGCCAGAGGCCAGCAAGATGATATCCTATGGATGTATAGAACCATAAAGTGCTTCCAACATATGGTTACTCTGCATTGCCAAGTCCATTCCATTCCTGTCCAAAGAGTGGACCTTTGTTATAATTTATGGGAACGGGCAGCATCAGGGCCGGGGGCCATGCTCTCAGAGGAACCCCAAAACCGCTGGACCATCAATTGAGGTCTTTTAGTGGAGATCTCATGATGCACCTCTTTTTATTCTTGTGTTGCCACTGAGGCTCCTCTCTGTGAGCTCCGTCATGGCTATCACTGGTGGTGGCCGGGCACCATCCGGTTCTTCCGGTCCCAGGTCGATGTAGGCACCCGCTCTTGTGGGTCTCTCTGTCTTCTCGGTTGTCTTTAGTTGGTAAAATTCTTAAACTAGATGGTGGATACATAGTGATCTATAATAATATTTTTATTATATATGTTTAAGAATGAAGGCAAGAAATACATTCAAAAAATTATAAGAAATACAGATAATAAAAAATAACAACAAAGGACAAGAATAAAGCAGGATTGGAGCTTTTAATATTGGGACCTGATGAAATTTTGGGGGGTGGGGTGGGGTGGGGCATCATTGGCTTTAAATATGAGGGAAAAATAGCTCTTAATAAGACAGAGGCTGAGGGGAAGAAAAAGCATTCTTGACAGAAAATAACAGGTGCGAAGGTCAGTAAGGAACTCAACATCTTAAAAAGAAACAGAAGTCCAGCATGTTTAGAACATAGAGTGGGAGGGAAAGAGGAGTAAGGGAAAATGAGGAAACTGGGTGATCCAATCAAATGTGGAAATGACCAAACAGCAGCATTAATATCACACGCAAGTAAGAAAATCATTCAAAAGAGACTGCAACAGTATATTGACAAGGACCTGCCACACACTCAAGCTGGATTCAGAAGAGGATGGGGAACCAGGCCATATCACTGCTGGTATCACATGGATCTAGGCTGAAAGCAGAGAATACCAGAAAGATGTTTACCTGTGTTTCACTGACTACGCGAAGGCATTTGACTGCATGGATTCATAACAACTTAGGGTTAACACTGCCGAGAGTGGAAATTCCAGAACACTGAATTGTGCTCATGAGGAATCTGTACATGGATCAAGAGATAGTCACACAGTCCTGCATGGTTTAAAGTCAGGAAAGGTGTGCATCAGGGTTGTATCCTTTTACCATACCTCTTCAATCTGTATGTCAAGCAAATAATCTGAGAAGCTGGACTATATGAAAAAGAATGAGGTATCAGAATCAGAGAAACACTTACTAACAACCTGTATTATGCAGATGACACAATCTTGCTTGGTGGAAGTGAAGAGAGGATTTGAAAAATCCAAGACCACAGCCTTCAGTATAGGTTGCATCTCAACATCAAGAAAACAAAACTCCTCACAACTGGACCAGTAAGCAACATCATCACAAATGGAGACAGGACTGATGCTGTCAAGGATTTCATTTTACTTGATTCCACAATCAATGCCCATCCATGGAAGAAGCAGTCAAGAAATCAAAACACACATTGCATCGGGAAAATGTGTTGCAAAGGGCCTCTGTAAAGTACTGAAAAAGATGTCACCTTGAAGACTAAGGTGCAGCTGACCCAAGTCGCAATTATTTTCAGTTGCATTATATGAGGTCTGACAATCAAGTCCGTGAACTTGATTGTTCCAAGTGCTACTACATACCTCATTGCTGAATATCACTATGTTCATCTTGCCCTTCCCTGTGGAAGCTATTCACTGATGCCAGTGCCTAGTCCACCCTTTAAAGCAATTTCGGAACTCTTTCTGGAATGGCAACTGGGCACAGTGGGAAGTTTGCTAACTTAATTCTGTAGTTGCCCGTGAGGGAGTACTTAGTCTATAAACAGATAATTGTATTGGAACACCTTCCCTTCCAACCTGATCTGGCCCCCAATGACTTTTTTCTTTACACAAAGATGAAGGAAATACTGACAGTAAGACATCTGAATAATATTCAGGACATCAAGGGGAATACACTGACAGCTCTTACAGCCACTCCAGAAAAAGAGTTCCAAAATTGCTTTGAAGAGTGGACTGGGCACTGGCATCCAGGCATGGCTTCCTAAAGACTGTACTTTGAAGGTGACCGCAGTGATATTTAGCAAAGACGTATGTAGCACCCTTTCTAGGATGACTTTGCAAACTTAATTATCAGTCCTTGTATGCATGTGAAAGCTAGACAATGAATAAGGAAGACAGGAGAAGAATTCACGCATTTGAATTGTGGTGTTGAGAAGAATATTGAATGGACCATGGAGTACCAAAAGAACAAACAGGTCTGTTCTGGAAGCAGTACAATCAGAGTGTTCCTTGGAAGCAAAGATGGCAAGACTGCATCTTACATACTTTGGACACGTCAGGATGGATGGATAGATGGGTGCATGGGAGGGTGGGTAGTTAGGTGGATGCTCAAATAACAAAGTCCTTTTCAATTGGAGGTCAGCAGTCTAGAAGATTAGAGCAGCTTTTCCTTCCTTCCTCCATGGCATCCATCTGTGAGTTCACAGCAAGTGCTCTATGAGAAGGGTGAGATGATGGGCAAGGAGCTTCCTGTGAGGGAGTCAGAAGTGACACATAACCACCTTGACTGATGCCTGTTGGTGCAAAGCCACTACAAAGGAGACTGAGAAATGCAGTCTCTAGCTGCGCCACCTAACACCTTGTTAAAACTCAGCCTGAGTTGAGAAGAGGGTTCTATTATTAAAAAAGAACAAGGAAGCACGAATTCTGAGGGCTTGTTAACAATTTCCACCACATAAAGTCAGAGCAAAGTTTGACGCATCCAAGTGACATGAGGAAATTTGAGTTTTACGAATATTATAGTCACTGCAGTGTGAAGAACTGATTAGAAAGAGTCAACAGAGGTTGTCAGATGACAACTCATGTGGTCATTTTAGTAGATCAGTCTAGATAAGATGTCAGCTTATAGTCATAGCAGCAGAGATGGAGCAAAGTCAACACATCTGAAATATATTTAGATGGCAAAGTTGCCTGGCTTTGTCATTTAATTGGCTATGAAATAATCTAGCAAGACAGTTTCGAGTGGGAGGGGAAAAAAAAAGAAAAAACAGAACTAGGCCTTCCAAAATTTAGTAGGCCAACTTCGAGGCAAAAAAAGATGCTGAAAAGGAAAACTGCAAGGCAGAGGAGAAGCTAAGGAAAAAGACTTTCAGCAAAGAAAGATGGATGAATAATGTCTTTAGACCTCGTTAAAGTGATTCTCTCTTTTATCACAGAAGAGAAGAGAGATGATACACAGAGACGAACATATAGATTTGACAGGAGTAAGCTGAGATAGCTCTTGTCTGAGATTTTTCTTTTCCCCCTTGACACTGGAGGCAGAGTCACACACTAAGGGTAAAGACTAAGTGGGAGGAGATGGTGGTTTTAAGGTAGTAAGGAGTGTCTGAATTATTTGCCTTGTGGGATGAGGATGAGAGATCAAGCTCAGCAGGTGAAGTAATAGGCTGGCTGGGGAATCTGGTCACCCACTTGTGTCTGCTAATAACAAACTCGGAGTGGTTCCGATCGATCTACCCTTGTGTAGGCTTCACCGTAGCACTTCTTAGCTGCCTGGGTGCAAACCAAAGAAGATAGGTTCTTCTAGGTTTGCACCTCTGTCAAACGCATATAGAGAAAACACACAGGAGTAACAGTGTCCAAGGTACACGAGAAACAAGCTTTAAAATTATAAACCCTGAAAGCTTAAGGAGGAACGGCCATGCAAACAATAGTGGACAAATAGAAACAAAGAATGTGAAGACATCAGTGACCTGGAGATTGCAATCAGATTAAAAAGTAATAATAATAAGTGTGATACAAAGGAAAGAGGTACTGGTCAGTAAGTGGAATGATTAAATAAGCATTTTCAGTTATTAAGCAGTACCAAGTGACTTCCTGGGAAAAATTAAAAATTATGTTTATACACCAATGAATTGGGACTTTGCAGTACAACATTGTATATTAGCAATATTCATTTAGTCCCCACTGTGTTCTAGGCTTTCTGCCAGGAAGTTTGTCTTAGTTATTATTAGCTTTTCCATTTACTGCAGACAAAACTAAAGGTCAGAAAAATTGAGTAATTTGCCCAAATTCAGAGAGTCAGTTAAGCGGAGGGCTGGTATTGGAGTCCTTAATGATCTTTAAATCCCATATTCTCCCCATCTCAACATAGCCAAAGCCAAAGCCAAAATCAAAGCCATTGCTCTCAAGTTAATTACAACTCATAGCAATGCTATACGTCAGAGGAGAACTGCCTGTATTGTTTCCAAGAAGCTCCTGGTAGATTTGAACTGCCAGCCTTTGGGTTAACAGACTTAGCACGTAACCACTACACCATGAGGATTTCCATCTCACCGTAATAGACTACAGATCACCCAGCAGTAATCTCTTCTTGAGTACTTTCACCGATTTGTGGCTACTGATTCGATTTCCTTCTAAATCAAAATGTGTTTATCTACTAAATAGAAATTATTTCCTCTGTGACACAGAGTCTTCTCTTCTCCCATTTCATTCCTTTCTTCTGTTGTCATCAGATACACACTGGAAGATGTTCCTCTCCAGTTGTCCTTTGAGGCTTGCTTCCTTTGTTCTCACCATCGTATTCCTCCTTTTACACTGCAAAATACTAATATAACGTTATTTCTTTTTCTGTGAAGGAGCCTTGGTGGCACAGTTGCTAGCATTTGGCTGCTAAGTGAAAGGTGGCGGTTTGAACCCACCAGCGTCTCCAAGGCAGAAGATGTGACAAGCTGCTCCTATAAAGACTTAGAGCCTTGGAGACCCTATGTGGTAGTTCTCCTCTGTCCTGTAAGGTCACTGTGATTTAGAATTGATTCCAAGGCAATTAGTTTGGTTTTCGTTCTTTATTAGGGCACTCGTTTCTGTTTAAATAATAATGTAGAGACTTCTGACTCAAGATGACTTAAAAAAGCCTTTAATTACCGCCAAAGACAGCCCTGAGAGGGAACACAGTATACAATCCCTGACACAGCAGGAGAAAAACAGGTGTGCAGATCTAGAACTCTATTAGAAGACCGGATGTGATGGTCCGACAACCTGGAGGGTCCCCTGAGAACATGGTCCCTGGACTTGCTGCTAGGGGACATGAAACCAGTACTGAAGCCACCACTTCAGACAAAGGATGGACTGGACTTGGGGACACAGAGTGATGCATGTGGTGTACGTACTTTGTGTTAGATAGCTAATAGATTGATAGGTAGATGCTAGATAGATGACTAATAGACAGATGATAGATGATGGAGAGAGAGAGAGAGAGAGAGAGAGATGAGGATGTCATACTGTTTTCTTTTTAGAGGGGAGAGAAAAGAGTGAGGGGAATGGACAAGTGTTGGTTGAGAGGATATAAGAAGGAAAGAGTAAAAAAGAAGAGTGTGCTGTCACACGGTGAGGAGGGCAGATAGAGTTACAGAGAGGCAGATACTTGGGGTTTTTATACGGAAAATTGACTTGCATTGTAAACTTTCACTTAATCACAATAAAAAAAAATTTTAAAAGCCTTTACAAGACAATACAAAAATCATGAATTTTTCCAAATTATATACTATCGAAAGCAAAAAAAGACGTTAGAAATTGAAAACATCAAAATCACAGTGAAATAATCTACCCAGTCTGATAAGTTATGGTGGCAAAAAGTACAAAGTTGATTTTACTCTAAGGCTGCAAAGAAATTTTAAAACATACTGAAAAAAATATAAGTCACTTCAAATCTTCCTTTTACATCAAATTCTCCATTTGGACTTTTTAAAAAACTCCACGTAGTTCTCTCTTTTTTAAAGTTCTATACAACCACTACTTTTATGAAAAAATAATACATACCAACAGACTTTTAGAACTTAAAGTATACTATTTCTTATAAAGCAGTATCATTACTAATAATATTTGATATCCAAACTCTATGGATGAGAAATAGATAATAGGAAAACTAATAGTTAAAATGAGTGTATTTTAAAATATTACATATAAAAATCCAAGTAGAAATAAATGAGATACAAAATAAAAAAGATAAATAAACATCATGAGACAAGAAAAGAAACTGTTGGTAAATGTGTAAAAACAAAGATATAAGCAAACCATACAAACAATAAAAAAGAAGGGAAGCATAGATTTAGAAGACCTTAAAAATTCTGAGATAATTCTGTGCAAATTTATATCAGCACAATCTTCTAAATTAAATGAAAATATCTTGCATGGAGGTCAGCAGTCATTACCAAAATAGACTCAGAAAATGGTAAAAACCTTGAACAAACTAATGACTGCAGAAGGAAGTAAAGAAAGAGACCCTTACTCACACTATTTACCAGGCCCGCCAGCCAAGTGCCGTCGAGTCAGCCCACCAAAGTTTATTTCAAGTGGCTTTCAAGGTCAACGTTAGTAAGCCTTAAAGAAGTGAGTAGTTATTTTAACAGCTTCAGCAAAAAAAAAGACCCTGCAAATTTCTGAATTTAATCTGCAAGTCTGGAAAACTCTGAGAGCAAAACTAGATAATACCAAAAAAAAAAAAAAAAAAAACCAAAAACCTGTAAAACACTTTTCCACATGAACATAATACAAAGTTCCTAAATCAAATATTAGTAAATATAAATGTGTTAAAAGGAAAATAGACTATGCTTATGTAGAATTTATGCTAAGGATGGTTCCATATCAGAGAATCTTTATATCATTTGGCAGATTTATAAAGAATAAAGCAGCCATACGATCATCTCAATAAATGCTGATTTTTTATATATAAATGTGTATATTTTTTTATTTTAAAAAGGCATAATAAATAATAGAAGAAAACTTTAAAGTGATAGAGAATATTCATTAGTAACCAAGACCTACTGCCATCAAGCTGATTTTAACTCATAGTAACCCTACAGGACAGAGTAGAACTGCTCCATAGAGGTTCCAAGGAGCACCAGGTGGATTTGAACTGCTGACTTTTTGGTTAGCAGCTGTAGCACTTCACTACCACGCTGTCAGGGTTTTCTAGTAATCAAGAGCAAACCCATATTTAATGGGACAACATTAGAAGCTTTATAGTCATATCATTTATAACAAATTTACACTTGATACAGTTATTAACAAAATTTCCAAAAATAAAATAGAAAATAAACGTAATGTTAATTCATTACAGAAAACTGGGAAAATACAGAAAAATAGAAAAAAAATAATGTTTCATTGTCCTCACCATGATCTGCATCTTCAAACTATGAATCAAAATTAGCCCTTGAATGCTGGACATTAGCATTCCATTTCTTAAGAGACTTACCTAGATGAGATGAAACAGACTACCATAACCCTCAAGCACAGATGAAAGGTTTGGGAGACAGTGAGTCTAAGTCAACGGTAGTGAAAAATGTGGGTGGAGAAAGTCAGAACAGTCACACCATGAGAAGAAAGTAACCAACGCCACTGAATGGAACATACAGAAATTTCAGAATGGGTATCCGATCTGCTGTGTATACTTTCACCAAAACTGAACTAAAACAAACCAACAACTGAATGTTACTTGTTTACAGGGGAACTTTTTGACATCCACTGTTTATTAACTCTTCTTGGCTTGGCTTCTTGAGCACATCCTGCCATTTGGCATATCCACATATATGGTCAATTGATTTTCAACAAGAGTGCCAAGTTCACTTGATAGTGAAAGAATAGTCTCGTCCATAAATGGTACCAGGACAACAGAATCTCCACATGCAAAAGAATGACGTTCAACCTACACCTCATCTCTTATGATGTGTATATTGTTCTCTTACACAATAAATTCATACAACCCTAAAAAAACCATATTCACTGCCATCAAGATGATTTCAATTCATAGGGACCCTATAGGACAGAGTGAAACTGCTCCACAGAGTTTCCAAGGAGCATCCGGTGGATTTGAACTGTTGACATTTTGCTTAGAAGACGTAGCACTTAACCACTATGCCACCAGGGTTTGCAATAAACTTACAGATATTAAAAACAAAAAGAAAGCCAAGCCAAGTGCCATTGAGAAAAGAACTTCATATATTTCCTTCCTTTAATGTGTTTATTTTATAAACCTGGTTGCAACAATACAAACACATTTCTTCTCCAATTAAAAAAATGATCTAAGGGGCCAAGCTGGTGGACTACTCATATATCTCCTCAATTCCCCCTAAGGACTAAGGCCTAGAAGAATAACTGAATGGAACAAAATGTACATTTTAGGAGCCTGAAGTTCAGGAAGAAAATTGTGAGATCAGACTGGTGACAGGAAGGGAAAATACCACCTTTGTCAGAAGTGAGACAGCAGTATAAAGTTTCCTGCTTCTGCTGGCATAGAAACAGAGAGGCTGTATAGGTATAGAAGCCATATTTGTCAGCTGGGAGACTGGGACTGGGGCTGCTGCACTGGACAGCCTGGCTGGGGTTGACTGCCACACTGAGCAGCAGTACTGGAGTAGACAGCATCTCTCTCAACAGAGAAGCTGTACTTAAGACAGCTGTACTTACAGAATATATTGGTGACTAGTGGCTAGTACAGCAGTGCCCTTTCCCTACCCTTCTCTGAGCTGTACCATAAGCTTCAGCTGATGTGGTACTGGAGAGCCTGCATAGGTAGGACACTATCTTTGTCAGTTGGGCGGCTACGTCTGCCACTCCTGCGAGCCCAGCTGGGGTTGGATGCCACACTGAGCAGCCGCACCTGACTGGAAAGTGTCTCTTTCAGCAGGGAAGCTGTACTTAAGACAGCCACACCTACAGAACTCAGTGCTGGCTGGTGGCCAAGTGTAGAAATACCCTTCCCCTTCCATTTTGTGACCTATGCCATAGCTTCTGCTGGTGCAGCAACTGAGAAGTTGCACAGCTTTCTGTTGTCACAAAGACAACAATCAATACCTAACCATTTAAAGAAGCAGACCACCATGGTTTTGGAAAACTCTGCAAATAAAGAATCAAAAAATTTCCCAGATGAAGGCTTACTTAAATTATCAGAAATAGAATACAAAAGAATTATGTATAGAGCCCTTCTAGATCTTAGGATGGAGATTAGACAAAGTGCAGCAGAACAAGATGAAAAATTAAACAAGCTGCATAAATTGCTAGAACAAGAATGATCTGAACTTCAGCAAATCAGTAATAAAATTACACGGACAATTCAACTGAAAGCCAAAGGAGCAGGATCAAGGAAATGGAAGACAGAATTAGCAAGACTGAAGATAAAGCATCTGACACCAGCGTTTATAAGGAGAAATCAGGTGAAAGAATCAAGAAAAATGAAGACTCATTAAGAGTTATGTGAGACTGTATTAAGAGGAACAATTTAGAAGTAAATAGACTACAAGAACAATGAAGGATAACAGAAAATACAGAGAGAATTTCTGAAGAGTTGCTGACAGAAAACTTCCCTGACATCAAGAAAGAGAAGATATCCATTCAAGATGCTCATCCAACTTTACAAAAGGTAGATTCCAAAATAAAGGTACCAAGACACATTATAGTCAAACTTAATAAAAGGAAACACAAGGAGAGGCTCTTAAAGGCAGCTAGGCTTACACCAAAGCTAACTTACAAAGGAGAGTCCTCCAGACTGACCCAGATTATTCAGCTGAAACCATGGTGGCATGAAGGCAACGGGATGACAACGCAAAGCCCTGAAGGGAAAAACTTCCAATCAATAATTATATATCCTGTAAAAGCATCTCTCAAATATGATGATGAAATCAGGACATTCCCAGATAAACAGAAGCTTAGATACTGCAAAAAACAAACCAAAATTACAAGAAATGTTGAAGGAATTTCTTTGATTAGAACTTCAGTAACACCCAAACATATACACAAGGATACAATACAGGACACAACATCCAGAATCTTACTTGGTGAGGGAAGTTACAAAGTTCATTCGAAGCTAAAATATTAAAATTAGGGAAACAGAGATCTTAGCATGTAAATTATGACAAGATTACACAATGAAGAGGGACATATTAATGTAATCATAGACCTTTCAGATGGAGAGGAAGTTAAGAAGATACAAAGAAGTTAAAGATTGGCTTAAACCTAGAAAATAAAGGGGGAACAGTGGGGCAGCTGAAAAGCAAACTAACAATACTATACATCAAAACAAAAAACACCATATAAAAGTCTCAAAAGATACAAAACCAACATTGAAAAAGATGAAAAGAAAACCTACAAAGAAAAATGACTCAGAACAGAGTATTATGTGGAACAAAGAAACTGTCAACAACACAAAAACAAAAGCACCAAATGACAGCACTGAATTCACATCTATCAATAATTATACTGAATTTAAATTGACTGAATGCTCCAATAAAGAGTAACAAATTGGATTACAAAACACAATTTGTCTGCCAAGCCAGCCAAGTGCTGTCAATTTGTCTATATGTTACTTATAAGAAACACACCTTAGACTCAAAGATACAAACACACTGAAAATCAAAGGATGGAAAAATATATACCAAGGTAACAACGTGCAAAAAAGAGCAGGAGACGCAAAATTAATCTCTGAAAAGATAGATTTTATAGTAAAATCCACCACTGTGGACAAGGATGGTCACTATTTATTGTTTGAAGTTTCAATACATAAGGAGGATATGACAATATTAAATATTTACACACCCAATATCAGAACATCTAAATACCTCTAACAAACACCAATAATATTGAAAACTGAGATAGATCACTCTACAATAATAGCTAGAGACTTCAACACTCCACTTTCAGTAAAGGATAGATCATCTAGAAAAAAGTTCATTAAAGATACAGAAAATCTTATTGCAACTTGACCTCACAGACATACACAGAACCTTCCACACAACAACAGACAAGCACACCTTCTTCTCCAACACACCTGGAACATTCTCTAGAACAGACCATGGATTAGCCCATAAAGTAAGTCTCAAGAAAACTCAAACCACTGAATTATTGCAAAGCATCTTCTCAGACCATAAAGCCACAAAAGTTGAAACCAACAGCAGAAAAAACATGGGGAGAAATTTGAACTCATGGAAACTGAGCACACTGCTCAAAAATTATAGAAGAAATCAAAGACACAATAAAGAAATTCAAGGAATCAAATGAGAATGAAAACACATCCTACCAGAACCTGTAAGAAATAGCAAAAGCTGTATTGATACAGGTGAGTTTATCTCAAAAAATGCACACATCCAAAATAAAGAAAGAGCCTAAACCAAAGAATTAATCCTATAGCTCGAACAAGCAGAAAGAGAACAATAAAAGAACACCTTAGGCACCAGAAGAAAACAGATAATAAAAATTAGAGCAGAACTAGAATTAGATAAAAAATTGAAAAAAATAATAAAACCAAAAGCTGTTTTTTGTTTGTTTGTTTTTAAATATCAACAAAATTCATAAACCATTGGCTAAATTCACAAAAGAAAAACAGGAGAGAAAACAAGTAATCCAAATAAGAAACGAGACCCACTAAAATTAAAAGTGTCAGAAAACTACAAAAAATTGTTCTAACAGATTTGGAAACCTAGAAGAAATGAGCAAATTTCTAGCATCACATTACCTACCAAAATTCTCATAGAGAAGTAGGACAACAATAAACTCATTACAAAAAAAAGAGATTGAAAAAGTAATCAAAAAACTATCAACCAAAAATGTCCTGACCCAGACAGCTTCACTGGAGGATTCTACCAAACTGTTAGAAAAGAGTTAATTCCAATACTACTGAAGCTATTTCACAACACAGAAAGGATGGAACACTCCTAAATTGATTCTATAAAGCCAATATAAGCCTGATACCAAAGCCCAGGAAAGATCCCACAAAAAAAGAAAACTACACATCAATATCTCTGATGAACCTAGATGCAGAAATCTTTAACAAAATCCTAGCCAATAGAACACAACATCACATCAAAAAAACTAATCCACCATGGCCAAACAGGATTCATATCAGGGATGCAGGGTTGGTTCAACATCAGAAAAACAATTAATGTGATCAATCACATAAATAAAAGATACACTTGATGTCATCAATTGATGCAGAAAAGGCATTTGACTAGGTCCAATACCCATTTATGTTAAAAACTCAGCAAAATAGGAATAGAAGGGAAATTCCTCAATGTAATAAGAAGCGTCTACAAAATGTCAACAGTCAACATTATCCTGAATAGAGAGAGACTGAAAGAATACCTTCTGAGAATGGGAAACAGACAAGGACGCCTACTATCACCACTTCTATTCATCATGTTGGAGTTTGTAGCCAGAGCAATCAGACAAGATAAAGAAATAAAGGGCATCTGCATCAGCCAAGAAGAAGTAAAAGTATCCGTATTTGCAGATGATATGATCTTATACACAGAAAACTCTAAAGAATCCACAAGCAGACTACTTGAACTAAGAGTTTAGCGAAGTATCTGAATATAAGATAAACATAAATAAATTAGTAGAATTTCTTTATACCAACAAAGAGACCATCAAAGGAGAAAGCACCAAATCAATACTACTTACAGTAGCCTCCAAGAAGATACAATATCTAGGAATAAATCTAACCAGAGATGTAAGAGACCTATAAAGAGAAAATTACAAGACCCTACTGTAAGAAAGCAAAAGAGACCTACATAAGTGGAGAAACTCACCTTGCTTATAGATAGGATGACTTAGCATCGTGAAAATGTCTGTTCTACCCAAAGCAATCTACGTATACAATGTAATCCCAATACAAATTCCATGGTCACTTTTTAACAAGATGGAAATCATCAACTTTGTTTGGGAAGAGAAGCAGCCCTGGATAAGTAAAGCACTACTGAAGAAGAGGAACACAGTGGGAGGCTGACCTTAGAAACTATTACACTACCATGGTAGTCAAAACAGTCTGGTACTGGTATAAAAACAGATATATAGACCAATGGAACAGAATAGAGAATCCAGAAATAATACCATTCACCTATGAACAGTTGATACTTGACAAACTGGGGAAAGGTCATGAACTGGGGGGGAAAAAAACACCCAGTCTCTTTAACAAATGGTGTTGCAAAACTCGATATCCATCTGTAAAAATATGAAACAAGACCCATATCTCACACCTTACACAAAAACTAACTCAAAATGGATCAAAGACCTAAATATCAAATCTAAAATGATAAAGATTATGGAAGAAAAAACTGGAACAACACTAAAGGTTCTAATACACAGCTTAAACAGACCACAAAATCTTACTAACAGTGCACAAATAACAGAAGAGAAAATAAAGGGAAACCACTAAAAATCAAACACTTATGTTCATCCGAAGACTTTATCAAGAGAGTAAAAAGACTGCTTACAGAATGGGAAAAAATATTCAGCAACCATGTACCAGATCAACATCTAATTTCCATAATTATAAGATACTGCAAAATATCAGCAAGACAAAGACAAATAACCCAAGTAAGCCGTGGGCAAAGGAGACGGACAGACACTTCACCAAAGAAGACATCCAAGTAGCCAAAAGACACATGAGAAAATGCTCACATTCATTAGAGAAATCTAAATCAAAACTACAATGAGATACCATCTCACTCCAATGACACTGGCAATAATCCAAAAAACACAAAACAACAAATGTTGGAGAGGCTCTGGAGAAACTGGAACTCTCCTACACTGCTGGTGGGAACATAAAATGGTACAACTTTTTTGGAAAGCAATTCAGCACTTTCTTAAAAAGGTAAAATAGAAATACCATGTGACCCAGCAATCCCACTGCTCAGAATATATCGTACAGAAATATAGGCTGTCACACAAACAGATACATGCACACAAATATTTACTGCAGCACTGTCCACGATAGCAAAAAGATGGAATCAACTGAGGTGCCCATCAACAAATGAAAGAACCTCAGGTCTGAAGGACGCACCACTTTCTTGATGGTGTGAGGTTCCCAATTCTCTGCCTGCTTCTCTTTCCTTTTATTTCTTGTAGGATGAAAGGATTAAGGGGGGGCAAGCCATACTCCAGGGAAACTCCCTATATAGCGGCAAGGGAGGTGATCTTATAAAGAGATTTACAGTCCCACCTTAATCCTTTAACATACAGCATAGGAAAATCACAAAACAGAGGACAATCATAGAATACAGGGAATTATGGCCCAGCCACATGGCTACACATATTTTGGGGGGTGGAGTGCAATTCAATCCATGTCAGCCAGTAAACTGCCATCTGATGAATATCAATTGGTCTCAATCCACTTGGAACAGATTACAACTCAGAACATCAAAGACAAGAGGAGAAATAAGCCCAGGAGACAGAAGGATCCAATGACTGGGAGACTAAATCAGCATGAAACCAGAAGAACCAGATGGTACCCAGCCACCACCAAAGACAGCCCTGACAGGGGACACAGTGTAGAGTCCCTGACCTAGCACGAGAAAAAGAGGTGTGCAGATAAAGAACTCTATTAAAAGACTGGAACTGAAGGTCCAATAGCCTGGAGGGTCCTCGAAGTACCTTGGCCCTAGACTTGCTGCCAGCCCACCGCTGATGAAGCCAACATTTCAGACAAAGAATGGACTGGACTTGGAGACAGAAAGTGGTGCATGTCATGTGTGCATGTTGTGATTTTATAGATACATAAATTTGTATATATATAAACGGCACTTGGCATATATATATGAGACTGTTCTACTGGTTTCTTTCTAGAGGGGAGAAGGAGAGGTTGGAGACAAGAGGACAAGAGTTAGTTCAGTGGATACTGCAAGTGAAGAGTGAAAAAGAGGAGTGTGCTGTCACAGGGTGAGGAGAGCTGACAGAGTTGCAGAGAGGCTGGTATGGAAAAGTGACTTGGATTGTAAATTCTCACTTAATCACAATAACAAAAATTTACAAAAAACATGTTCACTGTACAAAATTTAGAAATATAACACAATTTAAAGCAGCTGTAAAAACGGCAGAAAGGCAATGACTGACCTTGTCTCACTTCACAAGGGAAAAGGGCTGATTCCTATGAGGTGGGTGTCAAGCATGCTTCCTCTCTGTGACATTTGACCAATTGTGATGCCAACTAAGTCTCCCACTGTACTCTCTACTTCCCTGCTGGGTTCTCTAATTCATTGCAGTGGACAATCACAGATATAGTCGTGACTGTGGGGTTTAATAGGGAAGTAACAGGTTATAACTGAGGCTCAGGAAAACTCAAGGGCACAGTTCTTCCATGAAGACAGCCTCCTCCCAGGCCTGTGAGAATGTCTCTCCCCGGCCCAGTCTCTGCCCAAGGGCACTGAGCTTTGTCTCTATGCAGGCCAGGAAGCCACAGTGCTGTCTCCTGCCCTTGTCTCTCGCCAGTCTCTCCCGCCAGTTTCTGCCTTTAGACTCATATCTCTCTGTCTTTGAGGGATCCCAGGTCAAAAGAATAGGCTGGCTCCTGGGTGTCCTCTCTTGGTGGTAGTGGGACTCTCTCTTTCTTGCTTGTGGGATGACTCATTTCAAGCTTAGTGAGTTGGCCAAACCAACCAATCCCTTTCCAACCCCTAAGGGCCACGTCCCTCCTAATCACCTGTATGGGAGTTACAAGATTATGACTAGAAAGGTCACATGAAAACCATCAATCACTCTGCAGCAGGAAATGAATGGCTTTCAAAATACCATCTCCCTAAAATAATTCAACAGTTTACGTAGAAATTTTGTTGTTGTTGTTCTGGGCTTTCTTCTTTTTTTACATCATTAACCTCGTATTATATAAACTTGGAATCCCTGGTGGCGTAGTGGTTAAACAGCTGTGGCTGCTAACCAAAAGGTCGGCAGTTCAAACCCACTAGGAGCTCTACTCCGTCTTATGAGGTTGCTATGATTCAGAATTGAATCGATGGGTTTGCATTTTGTTTTATATAAACTAATTTTAGATATAATTAACACAGAAATAATCATAGAAGCCTACATATGAAGAGGGGGGAAAACCACTGCTCACAGGCGCAGAAGAAACAGAACTGGTTGGCATTTTAAGCGGGGATCTAATACGGCATGAGTTAGCACCTCAACTATGGGTTAAAGGATTAGCCCCAGGAAAAATATTCACTGACACATAGAAATGGCTGGAAATGAAGGTAGGCTAATAAAGGGAATACTAAAGGGCTTGAGGTACTCTGTGAGCTGAATGCTGGAACACATTTGGAGTGCATCTTCAATACACAACCAAACTCACTGCCACTGAGTAGATTCCAACTCCCAGTGACCATTTAGCACAGAGTAGAAATGCCCCACTGAATTTCCAAGGAGCATCTGGTAGATTTGAACTGTCAACCTTTCAGTTAGCAGCCATAGCACTTAACCACTACACCACCAGGGTTTCACTGTGAGTTCATTACTTTCTGAGTTTCCATGTACTGAATTATACCATCATCTGCTGTGAATTTTCTCAAAGAGGGTTACAAAAGCCTCCTAATCTCTGGGCTGTTGAGAGCAGAGGCATACCGAGAGAGAGCAGTGGCAGGAGTCCAAACTAGACGCAGACAATTGGGAGAAGCAGGAAATTTTCAAATAATCATAAAACCAGCTGCATTTGGGCAGCTTGTTATCCCCATCACTGGCAATTCTAAACAATGTCAGTGACCTATACATGGTACAAATGGTTAATCGCTCAACTGCTAGCCTAAAGGTTGGTGGTTCACCACAATCACAAGATGCTTCAGAATACAGGCCTGAAGATCTGTTTCTGAAAGGCCACAGACTTGACAACCCTATGGAGGAGTTCTACTCTGACCCACACAAAATAAGCCATGAGTCAGAACTGACTTAACAGCAGTCAATTGTACGCAGTAGCAACAATATATATGTAAACTTTAACACATTCTTAGTACAAATTACAAATTCAGAAAAAATATTTCCAGGCCACACATACAATAAAGAACTCACATCTAGAATACATGGAGACTACTCAAAACCCAACTTTAAACCAATAAATATATTAGAAATAGGAAAATAAGATGAAATTTTACTAACGAGACTATGAATGGCAAATAACATAAAAAAATAAGATATGCACAATCACTAACCACTAAGGAAGTAAAAAAGTAAGACTACAATGAACTATGACTGTGTAACTTTATTAGAACAGCCACAATAAAAAAACAATGACAATAGCAAATGTTGGCAAGGATGCAGTGAAACTGGAAATGTTCCTATATTGCTGGTGGGAGTATAAACTGATACAATCACTCTGGAAGACAGTTCAGCACTTTTTTAAAAACAAAACTAAATATAGACTTGCCACATGAATCAATAATGGCACTCCTCGGCATTTATCACACAGAAGGGAAAACATGCGTGTGTATGTTCACAGTAGCCTTATTTTCAATTGCCAGTCACTGAAAACAACCAGAGGTAAATGGTTAAACAGTGTGCTGTGCACCCATGGAACACTCCCCCAGGATAAAAACAGCAGACTACTAATGTGTGCGGCGACTTGGACAGGTCTTAAGGGTATTATGTTGAGTTGGAAAAAATAATCTCAAAAGATTATATAATGTATGGCTCGATTTACACAAAATTCTCGAAATGCTGAAGATGGGGAGCAGATTTAGCACTCGCCAGGGTTTGGTTAGGGTACACAAATGCATATGGTGCAACTCTATGGGGTGGTTCTATTCTGCTATATAGGGTCGCTATGAGTTGGACTTGACTCAATGGCGCTGAGGTTTTTTTTTTATACAAAGGTAACAACAGGGAGCTCTCCATGGTGATAGAAGAATTTGGTATCTTCACTATGGTGGAGGTTACACAAATCTACACATGATAAAAGGGCATAGAACTACGCACAAGCATTGTAACAGCGCATATTTCTTGGTCTTGCTTGTTCTCGTTGTGCGTCTTTGAGTACCAACAGAGAGAAACACTGCCTGGTCCCGTGCCAGCCTCACACTCCTTGTTATGCCTGAGACCACTGTTGCTGCCACTGTGTCAATCCATCTCTTTAAGGGCCTTCCTCTTTTCTCCATGATCCTTTACCTTACCAAGAATGATGTCCTTCTCCAGGGCACTGATCCCTCCTGGTAACATGTCCAAAGTACAAGAAACATAGTCTAGCCATCCTTGCTTCTAAAGAGCATTCTGGTTGTCCTTTTTCTTTTTATTATTATGATTGAATGAAAATGTACATTCCCATATAAATTGCACGCCCACCTATATGCAGCCTCCACTGCTCTCCCGGCCAGTGATGGCATTCTTCTTCTCTGCTCCATACATGTCTCATCCTCCCGACAATCTCCTATCCCCTCCTCTCCACCCACTCTCATTCCTCCAGTAGGAGGTCAGCAGGTGGTTGTCCTTTTTCTAAGATGCACTTGTCCATTCTTCTGGTAGTTCATAGCATATTCAGTCCTCTTCACTAACACCCGTGTACGATGTTATTACTGGTACTCAGGAACTGAGTGAAAGGTACATGGGACCTCACTCTACTACTTTTGACACTCTCTGTAGAGACTGAAATTATTTCAAAATAAAAAGTTAAGACAATTATTTTCACATTATGTTGAGATGTAGGTCTATTTTTACTAATTTTGAGTGAAGTGTATTAAGACTTTTCAATTGTTTTCAATCCCTGAGAATCTAAGATGCATGAAAGTCTAGCATTGGATTTTGACACTCAGCAATGCTGGATCCTCCCAGGACTGCACCTAGGTTTAGGAAATGGGTCCTTCTGAAAGCATGTTACTTCCACCTGCTGTAATGTCATTTGTTGGAAAAAAGACACTTTCTGTCATCTGCCAGAAAAACTTGTCATAAAATACATACATCTACAATGCAATGTGTGTATTTTTATATCTGTCACTCTTATTCAATGTATGAGGTACACAAGATGATTGTCACATAGCTCAAATATTTAAGAGGGAGCTTGGTTTCTAACAGCAGCTTAACTTTTTTTAATGAGTAAAATGAATGAAGGAAAATACTATCCCATTACATTTTCTGTATGACATTATGTATTTGAATTTCTATTGATTATTGGGAATTTGGCTAGATGCTAAGCTTAAAAAAATAATCATAATCATTCTCACGGTTTTCATATCGTTTTAGTCTTTTTTTAAGAGAAATCTTCAAAAGACTGCTATATGTAAGACTTGAGTCTCTTTTATAGAATCATATATGCTTTCTACAGCCTTTACAGTGCATTCCCATTTTTTGCATTTCAAATTACATGTTACTGATATCACATATATACAGAAAAATAAATAGTTTAAAAGCTTGGGAGATGCCTTTATAGAAGAATAGGATAAAGGAAAAGAGAAGGGGAGAGTTGTTTGAGGATTTAATGGCAAGACTTCAGCTTTCTTTTGTACACAGACCTCTCATTGAGCTAGAAGAAATCAAGGTACTGCAAAGGATTATTACAAGAGTAGGCAGATTTCCCCTGAGAGTGAGAAAAAGAAACAGATAAGACAGTTTTATAAATGTCAGAAAAATCCAAGCAGAAAAATAGTGGGAAATAAAGTAGGGCTTAAGATGAACTAATATTAAGAATTCAGGAATTTAGCATAAGGAGAAATATTGTATGAGACTCCTACCATAAGGACTTAAAAACAGACTCATGTACAGAAGAAAGGACTGCTGATCAGCGGCAAGGGAAGGAAGGGAAGAAGGGAGAGGGTTGGTCATAGATTAGATACTTGATAGAAATTTGGTTGGGTGAAATCAGTGACAGCACACATTAGAAAGAAGATCAACTGAACTGGACTTCAACATAACCTGAAAACTCTTCCAGTCTCAATCCAACATTGCAAGGACAGAGTAGCAGGGGTGCGGGTCCAGGGATCATGCTCTCAGGGGACATCAAGACCAACAGGCATAACTAGCCTATTGCTAAGAGAATCTTCTGCATCCCATATTGGTGAGGGGCATCTGGGGTCTTAAAAGCTGGCAAGCTGCCATCTGAGGTACACCAAATGGTCCTAACTCAACTGGAACAGATGATCACCAAGGACAACAATGACATGAGGGAAAAAGAACCCAGAAGACACAGAGACCCCCGTAAGTGGGTGACTATATCAACACGTGACCAGAACTAGATGGTGCCCGGACATCAGCAAATCAACACGTGACCAGAAAAACTAGATGGTACCCAGCCACCAACAATAACAGCTGTGATGGGGCTCACAAATGTTGAGTTCCAGTGGCAACATGAGAAAAAAACGGGGTGCACCCTGAGGACTCCACTAAAAGACCATGGCTGATGGTCTGAAGGCCTAGAGGTTCCCCTGGGAGCATGGCCCATAAACCTGATGCTGCCCCTGATCATAAATCTTTACTGAGGTCAACTCTTCGGACAGGAATGGATTGCACTTGGGGACACAGAATGACCATATCATGTGTACACTTTATGGTTCTGTGCACCTATAGGATGTCATCCTGCTGGCCTCTTACTAGGGGGAAGTGCAAATGATGGAGAGGAGGGCACAGGAGATTTTGTTAAGAGGATATGACATGCATAGAATAGAAAGGAGGAGTGTGCTGTCACCAGGCAAGCAAAGCAGAAGGAGCTGCACACAGGCAGGCATGCAAATTTAAACTGGATTGTACACTTTTACTCAACTACAATTTTAAAAAAAAAAAAAGAGAGAGAAATTTAGAAAAAGAATTCAGGAATTTAAAAAGTATTAACAATTATATTTCAGTTCTAGGAGAAAAGATGAGGACTAGTCTAAACAGTCATTAAAAAATAAACTCCTTTGTGTAGTTGAAAATACACCCAATTAAAAAAACACTCTTAAGAATTACTGACTGGTATTTGTCAGTGCAAACCTACACTAATCATTTTTAAACACTGATTGTTTCCACAGCCCGATAATGGGTACAGGGGGTTTCACTGTCATCTTTCTGCTTTTGTGTTTGGTTTGAGAATTTTCACGGTAGTCTTTTTTTAAGTCTACTAAAAGACCTCAAACTCTGTGGTCACCAATCTACACAGGTATAAAGTTACCTGCCACTTTTAGTTTGAGAAAGGAACCCTCTCTAACTCCGCAAATAAAAAAATATGTAAATTTAAAAACTAGAACAATTACCCACAAAACAATTAAAAGAGAAGGAGAAGCAAATGGAAACGTAAGCATTTGTTTGTTTTTAAATCTATGCTTCTTAACAGTACTGGTGAAAGCAGATTTTCAGAAAAGACAAATAGTTTGAAGATGCTTTGATAAGTGAGTCTTTGAACCCATGGAAGTGTCTTTCAGTGACAAATTCGAATAACTCAGCCAAGATTGCGGTGAATTAGTATAAATAATTTCTATGGGAGGGTAAGGAAACAGGCAATTCCTTCATGAAGAGGATGGACAGATGCTGGCCTATACAAGAAATCACTCACATGTATCCACCATGGCAACCTACCTTGATGCTATTCACCTCTTTCAGTTAAGCTGGCTACTGCGTGCAGAAAACACATGACAAATGCAGATTTTGTCTCCAATGAGGAGAGCCACCTTGATGCATCATGACTCACCATCACCATCACATTCACACAGTTTTACATATCACACAAGGTTCTGATAACAAGTGAAGTGCTTCTGGACTTTCCAGCATTGTACCTACATATGACTTCAAACTAGGGCTCCTTCAGATTTCTAGATTCAATAAGCCTTTGATACATGAAAGGCAATTTGCTGATATTGCCAAAGGGCTCGAGCCTTTGAATTTCAACCAGAAATGTAGGCAGTGCAAGAACTATTTAATATTCCTGGATGAAATATTTTGCCTATTGACTGAGAATATGATTCTTTTCTACAGACATTGCCAACTTCCTTCTACCTCAAAATACCTATAGTTGAATTCAGTTTATCTGTATTTGCAGTTGGATGGGAAACAGCAGAGTTTCCAGCTGCAGACTGTAAGGAAAATGGCAACAGAACAAGACAACGAAAACTCAAAAATGAAATCCACCACTGTTGAGTCATTTCTGACCCATAGTGACCCCGTAAGATAGAGTAGAACTCCCCTACCAAGTTTACACAGACCAGCTGGTGGATTCAAACTGTCAACCTTTTAGTCAGCAGCCTGAGCTGTTAGCTACTGTACCACCAGGTCTCCAAGATAAGAAAAGAGGTTTACAATCTTATGTTGGAGATTTAGCTCACACACAGAAAACACTTAAAGAACTAATAACATAAAAAAAAAAGGATGTTATTTTTTTTTTAAGTACTAGTAGATTTCTCTTACCAAATATTCTTCACTGGCCACTGTGAATGGAAATCTTCACAAATGAAACCATTCAGAACCTGAGTATTTCGATACATTTGAATTAGGCTTGGTCCTGTCACCACAGACAAGCCATCTCAGGATCTAAATTCTTCTAAAAGTCAACACATAGCTGTTATTACTACGAACATGAGAAAAATCAGAACTTGAACTTTAAGGGAAACCTCGAGCAAAATGCCTCCATCTTATTAGGAAATAATGCAAAATAAGTAGTTTGTCTCCATACCTTATTTATGCTACCTTGCAAGAAATAACCTGCCCTGAGTGGAGCTTTTCATTTGATATCATCAGCTGACGATTTGTGTTCTCCCAGGGAGTTGGCAAACGCTTCGACATTGAACTTCACCTCCACAGTAGAGAATACGACATTTCAAGGAAGAATAGAGAAAACATCTGATGGAATTTGAAAACAAGCACAGCATTGAAGGTAGTTCAAAGATCTACGCACATCACAATGCATGGGTTACCCTTTGGCTAGAAACGTGCTTCAAAAGCTTCACAAGGAAAGAATGGAGTTTTGAGGTTTGTCCTTACAAAAATAGCATGGTAAAACTTGTCTCAGAAGTCACATCATTGGAACAACTCTTCTAAGTTTGTGCTAGACGATCCCAATACAAAACCTAAAATAAACCTATCCGTGGTTAATAACAAAAGGGAGTTTTCTTTTTTTGGTTTCTCTTTTTCTTGGTTTACCCCATTAACTGTATTTCCCAGATACAGTATTTTTAATATCCTAGGACCATAATGATGCTAGGACTGCCGTGATGTAGGCAAAATTAACTCAACTTAAAAAGTTAAAATTAAATATACCTCATAACAGTTTCATGAGAAGTGCCGGAAATTCACTAAGTTTTGCTAAGACCCCATTACAGGCAGTCACCGGTTATGAATGTCTGACTTAGGGACAACTATACTTGTTCTTTAATAATCATCTAAAATTTGTCCCCACTTTGAAACAACTGAACCAGCCTCCGCTTACAACAAAGTCTCTGTCACAATGACCTTCACTTGCCACACATGCAGCTTTTACTTCATTGAAAAGGTTTCAAGATTTTATTGCACAAAAGTAAGGCTAAATCAGAACTGCAGGCACTTGTTCCAACTTACCTACAAAGTTGACTGAAAGACACAGGAATGGATCCCACTCATATCTCAGGGACTACCAGTATATACAAGGAAAGGTGTTGTGAGACACTAAGGCAACCTAAGCAAGTACTGTGTCCATTTAGGAAGATGGCCATAACAGAATATAGGCTAATAGATAGAAATGCTAAACAGAAGTATATGTGGACCATAAATACAAACCTTACAGAACGGATAATAAGAAATTCAATAGAAAAATTCAACTTTGATTTGAGGCCACTGAAGTTTGTTTTTTTTTAAGCCAAGATCATCAAAGAAAGAACATCCTAGATTGATAGAACATAAACAAAAATAAGTTAGAGTGACTGATGGTTTGGGGAAAATACGATATACATTACAGCTGGTATATGAAGTGTGTGGAAGATGAAGTTGGAGCCAATCCTTTGGCTCAGTTGACTGGAAATCTTGTGTCATGTGCGAATAAGATTAATGTTAACTCTTAAAGAAATATTGGGGTAATCTAGACAGAGAAGCAGTGATCTGGCTTTGGCTTAAAGAAGCATTTTGGAGGCAAGAAGACCAAACATGTGATGTTTAATCATAAAAGCTCTAATGGATTGCTAATAACCATTAACAATGGTTAGATAAATAACTAGTTATTTATTTGCTTAGGACATAGTTCTGACTATGCTTAATAAAGACAGAAAGAAATGATCTGCTAACACAAACACATATACACAATTCCTGTAAATTTTAACTATAGCAAGTATAATGATGTGGTAGAAACAGAATTCTCTTCTTCACAACTTTTTTTATTCTAATGCTCAGCCACATATTGGTTAGCTACCTTTTATGAAAATTCTAATCATGGAAAATAATGCGTGAATCAAGCAAAATAATATTTTCTTCAATTTTGTCCTTTCAAAGATAGCAGTCACTTAATTACCCTCAATCATTGCTGTTAGTTTCTATTTATAATTTGTTTTCCAAGGGACTTATCCAGACATTGAGTAATGCAAGTCTCTGCAATCTTTCATGGGTCCCTAAAAACAAATTCCTAATGCTTCTGGGAGAGAATTCAATTTGGTATGTTGTTGTTGAGAAGTTGCCAATGGTTTGATTGTATTTACAGTGTGTGAAATTCAGAATGAGTAGATGGAGGGATATGGGGGCAGTCATGGTTCAGAGGCAGAATTCTCACCTACCACGCAGGAGACCAGAGTTCGATTCCCAGTGAATGCACCTCATGTGCAACCACCATCTACCTACCAGTAGATGCTTGTGTCTTGCTAAGATGCTAAATAGGTTGCAGCAGAACTGCCAGACTAAGATGGACTAGCAAGAAAGGCCTGGAGACCTACTTTTGAAAATTTGCCACTGAAATTCCTGTACATAATTATGGTCTGATTTGCAACCAATCCCAGTGATGGGCAAGGACCCGTAGCTCCTGATTCTGTTGCACATTAGTCAAGGACCAACTCAGTGGCAACTAATACCAAGAAGAGCTGGGGGATCAAGGGTTCATAGCCAAAAAATCACTACGGAGCACAAAACGGAGAGACAATAGTTTTACGAACACAAAATAGGTTACGACATAAGGATTTCCAGAAGAAGAAAGGATTTCATATGGATTAAGGAGTAGAGAATGGAGATGGTTTACCAGACAATAGTGTGAGCCAACAGTGAGAACTATAAGAAGGCAAATTCTGGAAAGGATATATAATTATCCTAAGTGAATAGTGACTGTCAAAATGTTTAATGAAAGTTGAATCGATTTGGGGACACTATCAATCAGTAGGCTTAGGGCAAATGTGTTTGATTATTACAAGCATAGTTTAGAAGTTTTCATAAACATTCACTGCCAGATAAAGGTAAAAGTGGGACAGGCAGGTAGGAACACAGAGAAATAGAAGGAAGCAACATTTATTGAGTATTATTAAGTTTCAGTTACTCACTGAGCACAAACTATGTCAATATAAGCCCCATATCAACCCTCTGCAGTCAGCTTCAGCTCCTCTATTTAGAAGATGAGAAACAAAGGTGAGAGAACTGAAGCACCTTTCTCAGGAACACACAGGGGGTCTGACAATTAAGTCTGCAAACTTAATTGCTCTAAGAGCTACATACCACATTGCTGAATATCACTACAGTCACCCTTGAAGTACTCCCACTGGGAAGCCATGCACTGATGCCAGTGCCTAGTCCATCCTTCAAAGCAATTTTGGAATTCTTTATGGAATGGTCATTGCATACAGTGGCACAGTAGCAAGTTCAATCATGAACTTAATTACATAGTTGTCTATGACAGAGTTTTTAGCCAGTTAACCAACAATTGTATTGGAACACTCTCCCTACTCACCTGATCTGGCTCCCAGTGACTTTTTTCATTACCCAAAGATTAAGGCAATATTGAAAGGAAGGCATCTGGATGACATTCAGGCCATCAAGGGTAATCCAATGACAGCTCTTTTGGCCACTGGAGAAAAAGAGTTCCCAAATTGCTTTGAA
This sequence comes from Heterohyrax brucei, assembly GCA_028571685.1. Lineage (NCBI taxonomy): Eukaryota > Metazoa > Chordata > Mammalia > Hyracoidea > Procaviidae > Heterohyrax > Heterohyrax brucei. Next base: position 20,264,100 of record CM053149.1, read on the forward strand.
GGGTAGACTAAGTGCTGGCATCAGTACATAGCTTCCCAGTGGGAGCACTTTGAAGGTGACCATAATGACATTCAGCAATGAAGTATGTAGCACTTTTTCTAGGATGAGTTCATGAACTTAATTGTCAGATCCTACAGCTACATATAAGTGGACCTGGCATTCATTTGAAGGTCTGCATCTCTCTAAAACCCACGTCCTTCTCACTAAACACACTTCATTAAAGAAAATGATGGCAGCCACTTGCCCCTTGTACCTTCAGAAACCAGGGACTTCACTGATCCTAAGAACAAAGACATCAAATGAGACTCAGGAGGCAAAAAGGTAGAAAGTGAGGTGAAATTAAATGTTTTTCCTGAGTGTGGTAGACTGTCCATAAACATGGCCACCACCTAAGCCTCTCATTTCTATTCCTGCATGAATGTCTTGCCTTCAAAACTCCTCTCAAATTTGGGCTTGTCCTATGACTCACCTTGACCAATAGAAAATGGTAGAAGGGACACCACGTGACTTTGGGACTGTGGCTTCCCTCTTAGGATCCAACAATCATGCCAAGCAGTGAAAGTTCAGCTACAAAGTATGGCAGAACCAAACCAAAACCTACTGCCATTGAGTTGAGTCCGACTCACAGAGACCCCAGGGGTCAGAGTAGAACTGCCCCGTAGAGTTTCCAAGGAATGCCTGGTGGATCTCAACTGCTGACTTTTTGGTTAGCAGACATAGCATTTAACCCACTACACCACCAGGGTTTCCAAGTATGATGGAGAAAGGTCTAAACAACTTCCAGGCAGTCTATCCACCACAGTGAAACTATTAAAACATGTGAAAAAAAAAAACCTTTTAGCACATTCTAGCCCCGGCTGAGTTCCCAACTAATGGCAGCTCATAAGTGACTCCAGCCAACATTATGTGAAATAGCAAAAGCACCAAGTACATCCACAAAATCCTGAGGCATAATAAGCACCAAAAAAAACCCCAAATCAAACCCAGTGCCACCAAGTTGTTTCTGATTCATAGCCACTGTACAGGTCAGGGTAGAGTAGAACTGCCCCACAGAGTTTCCAAGGAGTGCCTGACGGATGTGAACTGCCAACATTTGGGTTAGCAGACATAGCATGTAGCCATTATGCCATTAGAGTCTACTGCCATAATAAGAGAGCTGCTGTATTTGGCTGCATAAATTTTATGGTAATTTGTTACATAGCAAAGGCTAACTTTTAGAATGGGGAGAAAAAAAAATCATTAGGAAAACACAGACAGAGCATCAGGGTAGTAGTATCTTAGACTATATTTTCATTCAGATCTTTGGCCTTGTATTTGCCTTCAAAGAGCATCCTTATTCAAATATAAATACCACTCTCCCCATCAGTAGAAAGGGAGAGTTAGCTGTTTAGTGGGGATTTGATGACAGCCAATAAAGCAGCAAAATTTAGCAAAGGATGGCAGGAAAGACTCTACTTAAACCTAATCCAACAAAAGCAATGAGAAAGGAAGCAGTCAGACGACATGATTTTGAAGTACCTTGGTCAGGGCCATGCCAACCGAATCACTACCATCAACTTCACAATCATCATCAATCATAATCATTCATTTTAATGATGACTGACTTACAGTGGCCTACTTTATGTAAGCATCGTCCTAGATAACATTTGTTTCTCCCATTTCTCATAGTGGCATTCTGATGAGCTAGGCACCGGCTCTATTTGAAGGGTGATGACACCAACACTCAGTAAGTTGAAGTAACTTGTTCTAAATCCAGGTAGCTCACAAAAGACAACATAACTGTAACTAGCTTTCCCAGTCCCTACGTCTTTGTCCTTGGCTATTTCTGCCTTCATGATGTTTGCCATAACTTAAAACGGAAACCAAACTCATTGTCGTCAGACCCTGCAGGACAGAGAAGAACTACCTGATGCAGTTTCCAAGGAGTGACTGGCAGATTTGAACTGCCAACCTTTCAGTTACCAGCTGTAGCACTTGACTATTACGCCACCAGGGTTTCTTCTCATAAATCAGGGTCGTTATTTTTTCCTTGAGGACTGCCGACACAAAATTAGAAAGAAAAAATGCTGATTCATTCAGAAAAATTATGTTTTATAGGAAACTGGCCCACATTTTAGAGTCAACATGATACATTAACAATGACTTCAAGTGAAAAGCAAGTCTGTAAGAATTCTAAGGTGGAAATGAATGAGAAGAAAAAAATATAAATTAAGGTTTTTTTTTTATAATTTGAGGCAATCCAAATTTGGTCAAAAGATGATAGGTGACTAAATGACTTGATATCTTTTTTTTTTTTTATCACTGGTATTCCCCAGTGTCCCACATTAAAACTTCCTACTTCTTTGCTTCCCTCCCTCCCGCCCCCCAGGGTCTTCTTAGGTTTATAGAAAAGGTAACAGATCTTTATGCAGTAAAAAACAGAATGAATATCTGTGAAAAATTCAAGCTAGCAAGAAGGAGCCAGGGGTGAAAAATGTAGACATAAGAAAGAGTAGAACGGGAGATGCTAAAAATATATATCAACTCTTTGTCTACAAAATGAACAAACAGATTCAACCTACTCATAAACTTTTAAAGCATCTGTTTATTTTGTGCTGGACACTGAGCTGGAAAAACAAGCAGAGATAACTCATATCTCTTGACTTTAAGGAAAAGTAGGCAATTTATCCCAACAAAAAATGAGCTGAAAAGTTGGAAGATGACCAGGCTAGTTCAGAGAGATTCAAGTATTAGGTCCAATGCACTTTCCAGTCTGAGCTATAACTCTATCATTGCTACTTTGCAGGAAATATCTGATTGAAGGATAGATTCAATGATACAATGCACTAATTAAGACTTTAACATGACATTGACAATATGATATGCAAGAGCTGGAGGAGCACAGAGGCAGTCCTTCACATAGGGCGGCTGTGCTTCCAAAATGATGGATTTCCTTACAAAGTCTGTGTACAAATATACCCTCAAAATATTAACAAATATTTATCTCAATGGCAGAATTCAATTATTAAACAAATGTATATTATAAATATGATCAATATTCTATTCCTTTAGAATACAAATTACAGGCTGAGGGCTTGCTTAAAGCATACCAGTGCTTCTCATCCAGGGACAATTCTGTCCCCAAGAGAACATTCGGGAGCAATGTCTGGAGACATTTTTAGCTGTCACAACTGGAAGGGAAGGGGAACAGATGAAACTGCTACTGGCATCTAATGGGTAAAGTTCTACTAAACATCTGACAGTGCACAAACAACCACCTCAAACAATTATCTGAGCTGAAATGTCAACAGTGCCAAAGCTGAAAAAACCTGCTGCATATGAATTTTACACTTAGTTTATAACTTTTTCATATAATTCAATCACAAATACGAAGAAGCCAATCCTACAGGAAAGAAACTACTCTTTAAAAAATTTTTAGATTTCTTTTCTTTAATGTAAATAACAGAGTTGCACAAAAGTCAAATGACTTGAAAACAATGCCAAAACAAAGACACCACTGCCATGGAGTCAATTCCAATTCATAGTGACCTTATAAACACAGTAGAACCACCCCATAGGGTTTTAAAGAAGCAGCTGGTGGATTTGAACTGCTGACCTTTTGGTTACCAGCCAAGCTCTTAACCACTGGGACACTAGGGTTCTTTTAAGAATATAAATGACTTAATTTGTTTTAAACCTTTGGGAAGTGCAGTCATAGTCAAGGTGATATTAAGTATTCTGTTTAGTGATGGTCTACTGTGAACTGATCCACCGTTCTCCGGTCAATGGTATCTCTTCACCAAAACAATGATCTATGTGTCCAGTATCATTAGAGATATTTTAAAAAGCAATTCCCACACATTTAGTTGAAAGCTATAAAACATTTTCCTGATTCCTACATGAAAAGAAAAATGGTAGTGTCTCATTCACTTGCATTCACATTTTGAATGTTATAATCTCAGTAAAATCAAACATAAAATGTCCTGGTTCTCTAGTCTTGTTTCTATAATTAAATAATTAAATTAAGATCATAAAAAAGATTACTAATCAAGAGACATCTTGTGAATGCTCGAAAAACAGCTTTCATAAATACTAAAACATTAAAAATGGGGCAACATAGTAGAGAACTATGATTGACACATTCTTTTTTCAGTCACCAAAATAGATCCCCCAAAGGACCTGTGCAGGTCAACAGCTTACGGTTTTATTTCCATTTACTGTGTGTTAGGTGCCAGTAAGTGCCTAGATGTTCTTAAGTACTATGAGACAAGAGTTGGCCAAAAAAAAACCACTGTCAGTTCATTAAAAGAAACTCAGATACAAAAAAGCTGACCAGAGTTTGGAGCGCTACCACAAAGAGTGCTGATAAGCTTTCCATTTCTCATTATGTTGATGATTTCTTCCATTTTTCTTGAGTCCTAATTCTTTGCCACTTTGGGCCTCCTTGAAGAGGCATAACTTGCCCTGATCTTATTTCTTGGATCAGAAATTGATCCCTTTTTTTCCTGTTGGTGGTAATAACACCTTAATTCCCAGTTTTACCACCACTCAATTCTCTGCCATGTCTATTATGATTTTAAAACATGACTATTTCCAACAGAACAGAGGATCTCTATCCTCCCCTCACTGCCCTTCGGGCTAGAAATAGGGCCCCATGCATCTAGATCCTACCTGATCCACACTTTTTAAGACAATAGAATCTCCTGTGATCTGATAATTCAAGTATGACAAAGCACAATAATAAGAAAGATAATAACAATTTTATTAGTTCTTAGCTAATCCATGCTGTTGTTACTAAGCACTGATGAGTTGGTTCCTACTTATAGAGACTATGTATGACAGGACAAAATACTGCCTGGTCCTGCTCCAGTCTCATAGTCCTTGCTGTATTTGAACCAAATTTTGCAGCCACTGTGTTAATCCATTTGATTGAGCGTCTTCTTCTCTTTTGCTGGCCCTCTACTTTACCAACCATACTGTCCTTCTCCAGGGACTGGTTACCTACAGATAACATGTTTCATCACAGGATAACACAGCCCCAAACATCATCTCGCCTCTCGAAAAGGTCTTGGCAAACTTCAACTCTCCTTTGCTTTTTGTCCATTGGTTATCTCCTTCGGGACCATCTTTGCACATACCTTTCTCCTGCCAAGATTCTCAGTTAAGACTTTCCTAACTGCTTTTCTATTGATGTTCACTTGCTCTACACTGCTTCTCACAGTCAGCTGACAATTTTGACACACAATTTCACACGTTTTTGCAATGTTTTCCTCAGTCTGGCTCATCACTGGCTGCCCTGATCTCTCTTCTGCTATGATGCTGTCTCCACTCTCAGAAGAGTGATTAATCCACTTTTACACTGCCATTTTCTTCATGGCATTATCCCCACAAACTTAGATTAACATATCCCTGATTTCACTTCCAGTATTGCCAAGTTTTACAAGAAATTTAATGTTTGTTGCTCTAATTCAAGCTCTGACATTCTTGTGATGACACACAAAAACATGCAACAACAATAATGAATGCCACTCAGTAAGACACCTTCACATGTCGACACGAACACACGTGCAAGATACTGATACACCAAGGTTATAAAATCTTACCTAGTTGTTTGTACAGCGCTGCCAATGTAAGCACACAGTGGCAAGTTCACAAACTTGTCACATCTCGTATACTGCAACTGGTTGTGAATGACCTTCAGCAAATTTTACATGTAATATTAATGAAAAGGTTTTGTTAATTTCTGTATTCTTTTTTTGGATCACTTTCTGTTGAAATGGGCACAAATATGGAACCCTTCCAATTGGTTGGCCCGGTAGCTGTCGTCCAATTTCTTAGCATAGACTAGTGAGCACCTCCAGTGTGGTATCTGTTTGTCGAAACATCTCAACTGATATTCCACCACCCTCTGGAGCCTTGTTTCTTGCCAATGCCTCAGTGCAGTTTGGACTTCTTTAATCAGCTCTTGATCATATGTTACCTCCTGAAAAGGCTGAATCTTGACACATTATTTTTAGTACGGTGTCTATGCATTCCTTCCATCTTCTTTCGATGCTTTCTGCCTCATTCAGAGTTTTCACACAGAATCCTTCAATACCAAAATTCAAGGCTTTAATTTTTTCTTTAGTTCTTTCAGCTTGAGAAACGCTGAGTGTGTTCTAAAACTAGATTTATGCACATTTCATTATAATATTTTATTCTGTCTTCTCAAGCTGCCCTTTTATATCTTCTGTTCAGCTCTTTTACTTCATCATTTCTTCCATTTGCTTTAGATGTGCTACATTCAACAGCAAGTTTCAAAGTGTCTTCTGACATCCCTTTTGGTCTTTTCTTCCCTGTCCTTTTAATGATCTTTCACTTTCTTCACGCATGATGCTCCTGATTTTACCCCATGACTTGTCTGGTCTCTATCATTAATGGTCAAAATGTGTCAAATACATTATTAAGATAATCTCTAAATTCAGGCAGGATAAACTCAAGGTCATATTTTGGCTCTCATGTACTTGTTTTGATTTTCTGAAGCTTCAACTTGAACTTGCATATGAGCAATTGATGGTCTGGTCCTCAGTCAGCCTTCTCTCATTCATGACATCGAGCTTCTCTGTCTCTTACCAAAGATGCAGTCTTTTTGTGTCCCATCTGGTCAAATCCACATGTATAGTTGTTGCTTATGTTGTTCACAAAAGCTAGTTGCAGTGAAGAAGTCATTGGTCTTACAAAATTTTATCAGGTGATCTCTGCCATCATTTCTATCACCAAGGCCATATATTCCAATTATTGATCCTTCTTCTTTGTTACCAACTTTCACATTCTAGTCATCATTAGTTTGTCAGTGTATCTTCATTTCATAGGCAGAAATTGATAAATTTGTTACAATCTTCAATTTCTTCATCTTTGGTATTAGTGGTTCAAGCATAAATATGAATAATAGTTGTATAGAATGGCCCTCCTTAGAGAATGGATATTAACCTATCATATCAAAGGTCTTGAGATGTTCTTTTTGACAATGAATTTGATAACTTTCCACTTAAATTGTCATTCCCAGCATAGCAGACCACATAACTATCTGATTCAAAATGTCCAATTCCACTTCATTTCAGCTCACTCATGCCTTTATGTGTTCCATTTCATTTCTGGTAATTTACAATTTTCCCAGATTTCTACACTGTGCATTCCGTATTCTGATTACTAGCAGAGGTTTGGAACTGTTTCTTCTCATTCTGAGTCATGTTACATTAGTAAATGAAGATCCTGAAAGCTTTACTTGACTGACTTCACTAAGATCAACTCTACTTTGAGAAGGCAGCTCTTCCCTAATGGTACTTTAAGTGCCTTCCAGACCAAGGGGCTAATCTTCTGACCCTGCATCAGGCAGTGTTCTGCTGCTGCTCATTAGGTTTTCACTTGCCCACTTTCTGGTACTCTACTGCCAGTTCCTTCTTCCTCATCTGTCTTAGTTTGGATGCTCTGCTGAAACTTGTCCACCATGGGTAACCTGCTGGTATTTGAAACATTGGTGGCACAGTGCTATGAACTGACAGATGAATGGCATTAGGTACTGAATATGATGAACCTATGTCAATGAGAGTTTCTGCATCTTTAGTAACTACCAGAGCCATAATTGGAAGTATTCAGAAACTCTATTCATACTATTTCCAATATAAAATGTCTAGAGATGGGAGGTGCTTAGTGGGGGTGGGGTGGGAACCAACCGTTACCATCAATGCCAACTCATATCAACCCTAAAGGGTTGATAAGGAGTGACTAGTGGCTTTAAAATGTCACCCTTCACCCCAACAAGATTGGCCATGATCCAGAAAACACAAAACAACAAATGCTGGAGAGGCTGTGGAGAAAGTGGAACCCTCCTACACTGTTGGTGGGGTTGCAAAATGGTCCAGCCTCTTTGGAAGGCAATCTGGCACTTCCTTAAAAAAATGGATATTGATATACCATTTGACCCAGTAATTCCACTACTTGGAATATATCCTACAGAATCAAAGCCTTTCACACCAACGGACATATGCACCAGAATGTTTATCGCAGCACAGTCCATGATAGGAAAAAGATGGAATCAACCCAGATGCCCAACAATAGAAGAATGGATAGGTAAACTATGGTACATATACTCAATGGAGCACTACGCAATGATAAAGAATAACGATGATTCCAGGAAACATCTCCTAACCTGGTTTCAGCTGGAAGACATTATGTTGAGTGAAAGCAGTCAGCGACAAAGGGACAAATACTGTTTGAGACCTCTACGATAAGATCCCCCAAACAGACTTGTGTATAGAAGAAAAGACTCTTTCACAGCTGCAAGGGAGGGGAGGGAGGGAGGGTGAGGGGGGGAGGGTTTAGGTTAGATAGTTACTAGAAATCTAGGTGGGAGAAAACGGTGATAGCACACGTTAGAAACAAGAACAACATTAAGTGGACTTCAGCATAACTTGAGTACTCCTTCCATCTTAACTCAATACTGCAAGGATAGAGTAGCTGGGGTAGGGGGTGGGGGACCATGCTCTTAGGCAAATTCCAGGCCAATTGGCACAACTAGCGTTTTGCTAAGAGAGCTCTCTGCACCCCACATTGGTGAGTGGCATCTGGGGTCTTAAAAGCTGCCAAGCTGCCATCCGAGGACACAGCAAATGGTCCCAACTCAGCCGGAACGGATGCTCACCGAGGACCAAAATGACATGCAGTAAAGACAACCGAGAAGACAGAGAGACCCACAAGAGAGGGTGCCTACATCGACCTGGGACCGGAAGAACCAGATGGTGCCTGGCCACCACCAGTGATAGCCATGATGGAGCTCACAGAGAGGAGTCTCACTGACAACACAAGAATAAAAGGGGTGCATCCTGAGATCTCCACTAAAAGACCTCAATTGATGGTCCAGTGGTTTTGGGGTTCCTCTGAGAGCATGGCCCCCGGCCCTGATGCTGCCCTTTCCCATAAATTATAACAAAGGTCCACTCTTTCGACAGGAATGGAATGGACTCGGCAAGGCAGAGTGACCATATATTGGAAGCACTTTATGGTTCTATACATCTATAGGATATCATCTTGCTGACCTCTGGCTAGAGGAAGGGGAGTGGACGGAGAGGAGGATAAAGGAGGCTGTTGGGAGGATAAGACATGTACGGAACAGAGAGGAATAGTGTGCAGTCACCGGACAGGGAGAGCAGTGGAAGCTGCATATAGGTGGGCATGTAAATTTATACAGGAATGTACATTTTCACTGAGTTATGTTAAATAAAAAAAAAAAGTCACCCTTATGGGTAGCAGCTGTAGCTCTCAATCACTACGCCAATCACTCCTTAATTAATAATCTAGATCAGGGATATCCAAACTCTGGCCACCAATGGGTCAAATTTGTTTTTGCAAATAAAATTGTAATGAAACCCAGCAAGACTCATTCATTTACATATTACCTATACATGCTTTCTTGCTCCAATGGGAAAGGTAAGTAGCTTTCACAGACACCATATGCCTCACAAAGTCTAAAATATTTACTCTCAGTTCTTTTGCAGAAAAAGTTCACTGATCCCCAATCCGTATGCTGAAACAAATTAGAAATAAAATCTGAACAAATCATTTCCACACAGATGTTCCTATTTAGAAACTAAATTTCTGGAGAAAGAGAAAGTACAATCATCTAGCTTTATGAAAACTTTTAGAAATGAACTTCACATAATTGATCCTACGTTTATGCAAGTAGGTGGTTTGAAGCTCAAAAAAAAAAAAAGTACATCAGCAACTACATTTGAAGTTCAAATATGTATTCATTCTCACCATTATGTAACATAAAACACTCCATAAAATGTAGGGTTTAAGAGAATCAAACCACTTATGGACTGGCATTGAAATGCAAATTCCCATTAAATTCAATATGATAGTAAAGTCTACTTTTGTCTTTTTGCTCCTGGAATGTGACCATAACTTGCCCAGGGGCCCTTAAAAACTTCCTCTGATCCTCTACAGTCTTATGCCTGGCACATCTCAGGAAATGTTTTTCACTTAGCCACAGAGCTATTTATCTGGTTTTTCCAGTTTAATCTGTGGGACCATCAGAAAAAAGAGTATGCATTTCATTTTCAAGAGCTAAGACTGAAAATCCAACCAAGTAAACAAACACAAACAAACAAACAAACAAACCCACTGCTGTTGAGTTCATTCCAACTCATAGCAACCCTACAGGACAGGGTAGAACTGCTCCACAGAATTTCCAAGGAGTGCCCGGTGATTTCAAATTGCCAACCTTTTAGTTAGCAGCTGTAGAACTTAACCATTATGCCACCAGGCTAGAGCAGGAGTTATTTCTGGCTGGAAATACTGCTTACAGCAGACACATGGAGTATTCTCTAGCTCAGGTTAGCTCAGATAGACTTAGAAAATGGGGTCTTACGACTATAATCTGTATGACAGTACGATACAACTTTACTATCATATAATATTATCATATAGTATGTAGTATGAGCATGAAATCTTAGATCCTGGCAATGAAAGGGGCCTTAGGAATTATCTAGTCCCATTTGTGTGTGTGTGTGTGTGTTGCATACAGACAAACTGTGATTAGATGTGGCAAAATGACTGGCTTAAGGCCATACTGCTAGCTAGTAACAGTGACAGAACTTGAATTTGTAGTTCCTATGATCTTTTTGCAAACTCTAGTGGTGGAGTGGTTAGGTGCTACATCTGCAAACCAAAAAGGTCAGCAATTCAATTCTACCAGGTACTCTGTGGAAACTCTATGGGGCAGTTCTACTGTCCTGTAGGGTCGCTATGAGTCAGCTTCAACTCAATGGCAGTGGGTTTAGGTTGTTTTTTCTTGGTTTAAGGTCTTTCTACTATGTCACAAAGCTATCTAACTGATGGGACCCAGATAAAATGATGAAACAGAGAGAAGCTGTACTTGAGGGAACCATAAATTCTATTCTGATTGAACGCTTCAGCAGGAGGACTCAACCACCACTGATTGTAGGATTAAAACCAAACTCTTTGAGCGTGGCCTACCATTGGTGGCCTGTACTAACTATGTATTTTCCATTCAGTGTAGCCACAGCACATTCCTAGCATTCTAGATTGGCTCTCTCCTTGGCTAGGCTAACTTCATGAAGCCAAGTGGCCAAGGGAAGTCCTGGAAAACTGTTTACAGGAAACTCAGGACCTCAGAACTCATCCAATTCAAAAGACTCAACATACGGAATAAGAGGAAGGCATATTTTTAAGGAAGTCTCTTCTTGGCTATACAAGGTCCTCTATGACTTATTCCAATCAATGGCTCTGTGTCTTTCACAGAAGCTGGGGTTGAAAGGGGCCTTATGAGACATCCAACCCAGTGGGCTCCATGGCTCCAATTTCATGGGCAATGAGGGAATGAACTCCTCTTCTGTGCCATAAAAGCAATGAATTAATACCCTCTTGGAGTCCTGGTGGAACACTGGTCAGGCACTTGGCTCCTAGCCAAAATTATGATAGTCTGATCCCACTCACCACTCCAAAGGAGAGAGATGCAGCAGCCTTCCTCCATAAAGATTTACAGCCTTCCAAACCTGATAGGACAGCTCCACTTTGTCCTCTTGAGATTTGTGTGAGTTGGAATTTAATTTGATGGCACTGGATTTGGGTTTTTGGTTTTGAGTTAATTTTGATATTGCATAAAATCTGGGAAAGATAGTTTTTGTCCATCACTATAGCCATAATAACCAAACTAAACCCAGTGTTGTTAAGTCGATTCTGACACACAGTAAGACAGAGTAGAACTACTCCATAGAGTTTCCAAGGAGTGTCAGGTGGATTTGAGATGCTGACCTTTTGATTAGCAAAGGCAGCTCTTCACCACTAGGCCACTCGAGTTTCCAAAAAAGTCCTGCTTCTGTCAAGCTGATTCTGACTCATAGCAACCCTACAGAACAGAGTAGAACTGCCTCATGGGCTTTCTAAGGAGAGGTTGATGAATTCTAACTGCCAATTTTTGGGTTAGCAGGCAAGGTCTTAACCACGAAGTTGCCTGTCAGGGCTCCCGTTTATATGTTATTCTTACCCAGTAAACATCTAGCAGCTACCTATCTAAAATGATATCTACTGCTATCCCATGTCTATAGACACTGATTGGCCAGTGATGATACCACAGGGATTTCTGAGAATTGACACACAGTCCAGAAACACGGCACACAGTCATAGATCTCATCTCTTTTTAACAAGGTAAAATCCCCAAAACTAACAGAACCCAAAATTTTCACAGTATGTGTGAGGAAGCCCAAGACTGAGAGAATTAAAGGGTCATTCAAGCTTCTACAGCTAGCTGGCCAAGTTTCCCACTTCTAAGGTGGTGCGTCTTCCACTACATAACTACGCTATTTCATATTAGGGAATCTTCTATAGCAAAACAGTAACATAGCACCATTTTCCCAGTACTCTGAACACAAGAAAAGTATATAGAGAACAGAGATAGAAGTAATTTATCTCTTTTACCTAGATTTATCTGTGGACATATGTATGATTTCAAGTAAAAGTTTAACTCATAGCAAAATCAAGTCTAAATCTACAGAGAATTTGCAGTATATGTAGCATGAATTTTGGTTTAACATGATGATTTGGCTCTTTTCCCAAAATGGATCAAATGATATTATATAACATTTAGGTGCAAAATACTATGCCCAAGAAAGAGTTTGAGAAACTGGGAGACTTTGTCTATCCTATATTAATTAGGATTCCTTTTATTTTTTGGTAGCAATTGACAGAAAATTCTCAAAACACCACTAATGTCGGCTACAAGAAGAAAAATTAATTTTGGTCCCAGTTCTGCATTAATTTGCATCATCTCAATTTCCACTTGCCAATCCAACGCGTCTTTTGATTTCTCGACTGCTGCTTCCATGGGTGTTGATTGTGGACCCAACTAAAATGAATCCTCAACAACGCCAGTCTTTTCTCCATTTATAATGATGTTGCTTACTGGTCCAGTTGTGAGGATTTTTGTTTTCTTGATGCTGAGGTGCAATCCATACTGAAGGCTGTGGTCCCTGATCTTCATCTGTAAGTGTTTCAAATCTTCGTCACTTCCAGCAAGTAAGGTGGTACTGTCTGTGTAATGCAGGCTGTTAAAAAGTTTTCCTCCAATCCTGATGTCTCATTCTTCTTCATATAATCCAGTTTCTTGGATTATTTGCTCAGTATTTAGATTGAAAAGGTCTGGTGAAAGGATACAGCCTTGATGCACACTTTTGCTGACTTTAAAATCAATGCAGTGTCCCCTGTTCTGTTCTCATGACTGCCTCCTCAGCCATACATCCATAGATTCCTTAAGAGTACAATTAGGTGTTCTGGAACGCCCATTCTCCACAATGTTAGCCGTAATTTGCTATGATCCACACAGTTGAGTGCCTTTGCATAGTCAATGAAACACAGGTAAACATCTTTCCGGTATTCTCTGCTATTAGCTGAGATCCATCTGACATCAGCAATGGTATCCCTGGTTCCATATCCTCCTTAGGGCAAATGATTATAGGCTAACCAAAAGAAAAAACACCCATAACATGCACACAGTAAAAATGATTAAAATACATATCTAGTGTACAAGAAATGGTCAAATGACAGGCCAAGTGGCAGAATGTTTACTAGGCTGAGGAACTACATGGTACAGGTCCAAATCCCACACTTGCTAGCTGTGTGGGTTTAGGCAAGTAACTTAACCTCTGTGGGCTTCAATGTCTGTGTCATAGATTGAATTTTATCCCCCTCCCCCAAATATATGTATTAATTTGGCTGGGCCAGGATTCCCAGGATTCCCAGGATTCTGTGATTGCCCTCCCTTTTGTGATTTTCTGATGCTGTGAATCCTATTCTCTGTGTGTGGCTAATAGACAGGATTATGTTAAAAGAGGATTATGTTAGGACTGCCACACCCTCGCTAAGTGAGTTTCCCGGGAGTGTGGCTTGTACCACCCTTTATCTGGTCCTCGTAGGGGGAAGAGAGACAGAGAGAGGAGGAAGCAGAGTACTGGGAACCTCATGCCATCAAGAAAGCAGAACCCAGGGTAGAACACATCCTTCAGACCTGAGAGGTTCCTGTGCCAAGATGCTCCCAAAACAGATTGATACAACACAAGGACTTTCCTGCAGAGCTGACAGACAGAAAGCCTTCCTCCAGAATGGACACCTTGAAATTGGACTTGTAACCTACAGGACTGTGCGAGAATAAACTTTCCTTTCTTAAGGCCATCCAGTCTGGAGTAGTTCTGTTAGAGCAGCACTAGCTGACTAAAACACCCTACATCTCTAAAACTGAGATAAGGATAATAACTACCCAGGTATTGTGTAATAATTAAACGAGGCAAAATCCTAAAGTGTTTAGAATATAAACATGTAATAACCACTCAGCCAATTTTAGCTGTCATTATTATCACCACTATTTGACATGAGGGGCAAAGATGGCAAGTATTACAAAGTATCAAGAGGATGAGGACACTTCTAATAGCACTGAGTGTGGGACACATTTTGCCCCCACTAAGCAGTGAAGAGTGGGTAACTGGATAGGGAAAGCGGTGGGAGACAGCATTCTGGGTAATACAGTCAGCCAATGCCACACTGTTACTGTGTGAAAAGCAAAACAACAGTAAACCAGCCAAAATGATTGACAGCAAGGGAGAACTGCAGCAGGTTCAAAAATGCCAGCACCCCCCCCTTTTTTTTCAATGCCATATATAGGTAATTTGGCCAGGTTATGACCCTAAAATGTAACCAAAAGTATTTTTTCAGCTTGGATTTATAGGTCTTTTACTGAGGATCAATTATAAAGCTCTGATTTTATTGCAGCCCTTCATTAAAAACAGCTGTCTATGAAGGCATCGTATGATTTGATGACATATTCAAAAAACTACTCTGTTAGGAAATACACTGTACCAGCTGACCCGCACTGACTCAAGAACACCAATCTAGTGGCCAGTACAGAGTTTCTTAGAATTTTGCTGATCTACAGGTTATTATCCACGTTTCAAAAGACCCTTACCCTACTGATGCCCTCACCTCCTGTAGACCTGCTAACTCCTTTCTCCCAGTTTCTCCTCAGAGATTTCATAAAAGCTGTTATGATTCCCAAATTACAAAAAACCATAAATAACACACGGAGCAAAATCCTACCTTTTATATTGACATTTCATGATATTTTACATCCATTCCTGGTTTCAATAAAAATTTCTGGAAGGTAAAAAAAAAAAAATCTACACCAGACTGGGTAACTACATTTCCAAGCCAGTTGTTTCATAGTCAAGAATTATTGGGCAGTCAAAATCTTCTAACAACTGAGATGGAGTGGTACGCTTAATATAGTTTCATAATAGTCATTTAAGTAGGGTTAACACTGGAATTTTATATGAGGGAAAATAAATAAAAGGAACATTCATTTATCCCAAATGGCTTGGTAACCAATATGCTGATTGGTTACACCTCTGTGCACTCAAGTAGATAGATGAGAGAGGAAGAAAGAAGGGGTGGTGGTGGTGGTAGTGACAGGTAGGTAGAGATAGATATCTATTCTAAATAGACATGCCTACTACAGGGTCAGTAATGAGTTGGAATTGACTTGACATCAGTGGATTTTGGGTATTTAAATAGAAAAACACTACTGCAAAATTCTAAGAGCAGGAGACCAAAGGCAGAGTCCCTCTCTCACACATACTCACAAATTTTACTATTTCTGGGGGTGATGGGTCTCAATTCTTTCCTCCCAGGAGGTTCTTACATCTCAACTCATTGCCACTGTGTTGATTCTAACTCATAGCAACCCTATAGGACAGAGTAGAACTACCCCACAGAGTCTCCAAGGAGTGCCTGGTCGACTCAAAGTGCTGACCTTTTGGTTGGCAGTCATAGCACGTAACCACTACATTATCATTGTTTCCTAGAAAATCCAAAAAGCTACTTGCTAGCAGTAAGCCAGCCCCAAGAGAACACAGAGGTGGTGGGGGAGCAGTAATACCTAGCTGGACCCACCAATGCACTGAGACCATGCTTAAGCAAATTCTTGTGTTCTGTCTATAATCAAGGAACAATCGGTGGCATGGTGGGTTAAGTGCTGTATCTGCTAACCAAAAGGTCGGTAGTTCAAACCTACTGAGTGCTCCTTGGAAACTCTACAGAGCAGTTCCACTCTGATCTCTAGGGTCACTATGAGTCAGATCCAACTCAACGCAGTGGGTGTAAGTGGTGGTGGTGGATTTATAAGATGAGTAACTATGGATTCCAGATTATCATGCAATTCCTTATTCAAGTACTATGCTCAGAGGTTCCCATAAGCACATGATGTTTGATACAACCCGTTCCCACAGACAGCAATTGTACAGGACAGAGGAGAACTGCCCCATAGGGTTTCCAAGGCTGTAGTATTTACAGAAGCAGACTGTCACATCTTCTTCCCACGGAGATGCTGGTAGGTTCAAAACCTTCAGCCTTTCAACTAGCAGTCAAATGTTTAACAACTGCATCAGTGGGACTCCTGTTAGTTATAAGAGCCTGATTCGGGGTTCATATTCTACCACTGTTCTATCTGAATATTCTTCTTTTGAACCTGTCACCTCCTTTGAGAAGACTGTCCTTCACTTTCACCATCTTCCTCCATTCCTACTCAGAAAGAATATCACTCCCTCAAACCATTTGTCTCACAAGCCTATTTTAACGTGTAGACTAATGCACTTTCAGTAACTGAGGGCATTACTCCTCAGTAAACTATGGTTGACACGAAGGGAAGGATTTTTCTTTTCTTCTGCAAACATTTGGTGAATCTTTGCTGAATTGGTAGGTGGTAAAATGAACCCATGGATAAAGTTTAGACTACTCTTAAGTTTTAAAATACTACAGCTATACAGTTGTGCTTCCTGACTTGATGAAACTGTATGAAACCTCTAAGAAAAATTTCCCCCAAGAGTCAAAGAAGCCAAACTTGATCTTCCCCACTGGCAGAACTTCTCTTTCTTGTTAAATTAGCTGCAAGGAAACCTCAGTGTCTCTTACATAACAGCAGCATGGGCAGGAGGGGGCTCTGAGAAAGAAAACAGAATACTAGCAGCAGATTGAACACGGAAACCACTCAACTTAAGTAACATAAGAATCCAGACAACCAAGCATGCCAAACCTAGAAGAAATATTAGAAAACAAGTACCTGCCAAATATCAAAACATAACCTTGCTGTCATCCTGATTCCATTTGAACACCTGAGATTTGGGATTTGGCATGACTTCCGGTTTTGATGCTACTGCTTGCATTACTAATGTTTGCTTGCTGACATCACTGACATTATGGGAATTTACATTTACACTTACTTTACAAGAATCTTCCTTTCTCCTCTGAAAATGGATTCAAGCTTCAATTTTCATTGTAATGGGAGTCAAACTGGCCACATACGTGCGCACAAATAAATCAATGGTGCAGGCTGAGCTCCCTACATAAAACCCATTGCCATGGAGTGCATTCCAACTCGTACCCATTAATCTATTGCCAGTGAGTTGATTCCAACTCATAACAACTCTAGAGGACAGAAAGAATTGCTCCATAAAGAGTTTCCAAGGAGCATCTGGTAGATTTGAACCGCGAGCCTTTTGCCTAATAGCCATAGCACCTACACACTGTGCCACCACGGTTTCCTCCAACACACGGTGACTCTATCTAACAGAGTAGAACTGTCTCATGGAGTTTCCAAGATGTAAACCTTGAAGAAGCAGATTGCTACATGTGTCTCCTGAGGAGTAGGTGGTAGGTTCCAACCACCAACCTTTGGGTTAGTAGGCCAGTGCTTAACCACTGTTATGCCAGGGCTCTTTTGCACTCCTTACACTAAGCCTCCTGCCCTGGTGTCACTTCCAGCTCACAGTGACCCTCCAAAGCTACCAGGGAAAGCCCTCCCCTGGAATGGACACCCTGAATTTGGACCTGTAGTCCACTGAACCGTGACAAAATAAAATTTCTCCTTTTAAAGCCATGCATTTGTGATATTTCTGTTAAAGCAGCACTACACGGCTAAAACAACTTGAAAGCACACACAAAAAAATCTGTATCACATTAAAAATTTGTTTTCTGTCAAAATCCTGTGTTTTGGACCTGACAACGGGATATATCACTGTAAACCAACAACTGAGGACCTTGAATCTTGCCCTTTTTTCTTATCTATAAAATAGATTTGATAATAATGTTATGCTGTCTTCAGGTACTTAAAGTTACTTTTTTTGTTTGATTTGGTTTTGTTTTCAATAGCTATAACTGGTCCTTTAAAGAAGAAGATGTCTTTCAATCTCCATTTATGAAACTAAAGACACACATATTGTTCCTGTTAAGAGGTGGTGTGAATTTGTCTGTTTAGTATGTGGCACCATTTATTTATTTATTAAATTTTTCATCTCAGTTCTCATAGAATTAAAACTAAAGTGATGATTTGTGCTTTCTGATAAGAAACTTGTACCTCAAAACCCTCTTGTTTTCAAATAGTGTTACTTTCATTTCTGCACAAAGTTCGAAACTATTAGAAAAGGAAGGAAGATGCGTGACATTGGCACTTCGCATGGTGCTTTGAGCTTCTCTGATAATTGGCCCTTGAAAGATTCCCTTGAGGGAATACTGATGACCAGTCAAAGCTGGCAAGGGACCACAGTGCCCTACTGAAATGCAGCAAATGAAAAGCTGTGCATCCCAGTGTCACGCACAAAAATCATCTGGCAAGTGAGTTTGAAAACCCAACACAATTAAAATGGCGTGAACTTCTGGTACAGAAGAAAAACAAAAAGCTACCATTCCCAGGACCTGTTAGTGCACGGACTCATTGGAATTTTTGAAAAATAATTGGAACCTTTGAGAATTTGACTACTACTCCTACTGTAGTGAAACTAAATTTAAGGTGACATTCTAGGTTTCACCCTAATTTAAAAATTGTGATGAAACTGACAAAAATTCCACTTTGTTAAGCTGAAGGATTTTAAACATCCCTTGACCCAAGTCCACTGATGAGGCTTCAGTCAGGAAATGTGACTACACAGGGCATAGTTCAAGTGGAAGAGAAGCTGTTCACTAATGCCTGTCATACACAGATTCATTTGAGGTCTACGGCAGTGTGTTGTTGTTTTGTTGATCAGAAGCCATATAAATTATAATTATCATTTGGAAAACCATTGAGGGAAAGTTATTTTTTGCTTTGAGTCTAAGGAAATCTAGAATTCTTACAGGATGGGTCTTCAAATATTTTAGAGGCTTTTTTTTAGTAGATTCAGGAAAAACCTTCTGTTGACATTGGAAGGACATTGATCATCATCTCGTAGAATACTTAATCCATGAAATGATAGTACATCCTCTGACAGGTAGTAAACAGAACCACATGAGCCTCATACCTGCATCCTGTTTATCATCTCACCTTGTTAGTGAGGAAGATGGGGCCGCAATTCTGGCCCCAGGGCTCCAGCTTCAGGCTGTTGCTCTCTCCATTGTCAGAGCAGATTTTGCTCATTCTTTAGAATGAAATGGCTATGGGGTCCAAGCTGCGATGACATCTCAGACACTCACTAACTGTAGAATCTGAAAGCTGGTTTAAATTATGGAGTGCTGGTGAAATCACCCACTACTATGCCCGGCATGGAGCAAAGAGTTGGTCATGGACTCTTCCCCTGTGCAAGACTACTGGTCCTGTCAAGACCAAGTCTTTCTCTCTTACTCTTTTTCATGTAAGGACTACACTTGCTGCTGCTGTTGTTGGGTGCCACTGAGTTGGTTCTGACTCAGAGCAACCCTATCTATGTACAACAGAAAAACTGCTAAGTCCCGTAACATCCTCACAATCTTTGCTAGGGTTGAGGTCAAGGTCGCGGCCAGTGTGTCAAACCACCTCCTAGAGGGTCTTCCACTTTTTTCGCTGACCCTCTGCCTTACCAAACATGATGTACTTATTCATGGAGTAGTCCCTCCTGGTAACATTTCCAAAGAACACAGGTAGAATCTCACCATCATTGCTTCTGAGAGGAACTCTGGATATATTTCTTCCAAGACAGAATTGTTTGTTCTTCTGGCAGTCCACGGCCTATTCAATATTCTTCACCAATGCTGTAATTCAAAGGCATCAGTTCTTCTTCAGCCCTCCCTATTCAAAGCTCACCTTTTGCATACATAGATGACTGAAAATATCATGACTTGGATTAGGCCCAGCACCTAAGACCTCAAAGTGACATTCTGTTTTTAACTAACATTTTTGTGACAGATTTGCCCAGTGCTTTTTGTCACTTGATTAGCTGACCGCAGCTTCCCTGGGAATTGATTGTAGATTCAAGTAAAATGAAATCCTTGACAACTTCAATATTTTTTTCTGTTTATTAAGATGTTATTTATTGGTTCAGTTGTGAAGATTTCTGCTGTTTTTATTTTGAAGAGTAATCTGCACTGAAGGCTGCAACGTTTGATCTTATCAGTAAGTGCTTCAACTCTTCTTCACTTTCAGCAAGGAAGGTTGTATTATCTGCATATCATAGCTGTAGTTTATCATACTATGGTGGCTTGTATGTTGCAATGACTCTGAAAGCTTTGCATTCAGCAGGATGGGTATTTCATTCCCATGGTGGGCAGGTTTCAGCAGAACTTCCAGATTAAGGGAGACTAGGAAGAAGGACCTGGTGATCTACTTTAGAAACAAATGGCAAGTGAAAGCCTTATGAAGAGCAGATCACTGCTTGATAGACTGCCAGAAGAAGAGTCTCTCAGGTTGGAATTATTGAGTGGGGAAGAGCTGCCTCCCTCAGAATAGAGTCAACCTTAATGACCTAAGTGGGTAAAGCTTTTGAACCTCCATTCACTGATGGGGTACAACTTACGAGTAGAAGAAACAGCTGCAAACATCCATTAATAATTGGAATGTGGAATGTACAAAGTATGAATCTGGGAAAAACTAAAAGTCATCAAAAATGAAATGCAACACACAAAACCAATATCCTAGGCATGAGTCTGCTGAAACGAGCTAGTACCAATCTTTTCAAATGGTGTACTACACCAAGAGTGAAAACTCACGAGGATTGCCATTGCATTCATTGTTAATAAGAGCACTTCAAGATCTATCCGGATGCACAATGCTGTCAGTGATAGTGTAATAGGCATAGACATACAACATTATTCAAATTTATGTACCAAACACTGATGCAAAAAATGAAAAATTTGGGATTTTTAACCAACTTTTGCAATCTAAAATTGAAACTTCTAATCAAAGCATTGATAATTACTGGTGACTGAAATACAAAAGCTGGAAACAAACACAGATTAAGTAGTTGGAAAATATGGTTTTGGTGACAGAAACAATGCGTGAGATCCCATGATAAATTTTGCAAGAACTTATTCATTGTAAATACCTTTTTCGAACAACATAAATGATGACTATGTACATAGACCTTACCAGATGGAAAACATATAAATGAAATCATCTATATCTGTGCAAAGACTCAATACTGTCAGCCAGAACATGGTCAGGGATCAACTGTGGAACAGACCACCAGTTGCTCATGTGCAAGTTCAAATGGAACTGAAGAAAATGAAAATAAGTCCATGAGAATCAAAATACAACCATGAATATATCCTACCTGAATATAGAGACTATCTCAAGGGTAGATCTGCCACCCTGAACACTAATGACTGAGGACCAGACAAGCTGTGGGATGACATGAAGTACCTTGTTACCCAGTTTGGGTCTGTGCCCTGGAGCAGTGGAGCCAACAAAGCACACTCTTATTTAGAAAGAGGAAGAAGGTTTATTAGGAGGTATGATATCATTGGAGACTCAGTGGCAATGCAGGCTGTTCTCTCTGGACTCTCAAAAGACAACTTTTATATCAGAGTTTATATATCACTTTTGGCAAGGATTAGTTCATGTTTTTAAGCACATAACCCACAGATAATTGTTTATGTCACAAAATAACCACAAGAAACTCTTTACTAAACTACAGATACATATGTCAGATACATGGACTCTAACCTATATATTTATAATAGGTAATGACAAAACTTTTCCAAAATTTCTCAACTAGCAGAACTAGCTTCCCAAGTCCACTCTGACTGAGAAAAGGAACAAGAAGGAAAGTTGTGGATACAAAAATGCCAGGCAGTCTTCCTAGCTGCTGTCTCCCAGGCTGACGGCCATTTCTCAAGAGAACAAAGAAGAGGAGGGAGACCAAAGTCACAGGAACTGAGAGGACTCTTTGAGGCCAGTATAGCTGGTGCAAAACAAAACAACACCACACATTAGAGTGTCATTATGGCATTAGTTATGTCAAGCTCTCAAGTATCCATTTTTTAAAAAGAAAACATGATGGCGAGTATTAGGGTCACAACATCATACACGAAGAAACAAAGAAGTTATTAAAAAGACAGAAAAAGAGAAAAGTATGAAATGGATATGAAGGACAACTGAAACTTCCTCTTGAACACAGAGTCGCTAAAGCAAATGGAAGAAATGGTCAAGTAAAAGAGATGAACAGATTTCAAAGGGCCACAGACAAACTAAAGTATTACAATGAAATGTGCATAGAGTTGGAGTTAGAAAACCAAAGTAGAAGAATGTGTTCAGCATTTCCTTAGTTGAAAGAACTTAAAAATTCCAGCTTCAAGTTCCAGTATTGAAGGATTTTCTGGGTGAAATACCGAACCATGCACGAAGCATCAAAGTAAGATGGAAGGACTACACAGAGTGTTCTGGCTGACAATAGTGAGCTTTTCCATCAAAAAGAATTGGTCAATGTTCAACCATTTCAAGAAGTAGCTGAGTTGATGGTACTGAAGGAAGAAGTTTAAGATGCAGTGAAGACCTTGGCTAAAGGTAAGCTTCCAGGGATTGACAGAATAACAATCGAGATGCAAGAACAAATGGATGCAGCGCTGGGGGTACTACCTAAGAAATCTGGAAGATAGCTACCTGGCCAACTGACTACATGCGATGCATATTTGGCCCATTCTAAAGACAAGTGAACCCAAACAAAGCAGAAATTATTAAACAGTATCATTAATATAAAACACAAGTAAAATTCTGCTGAAGATAATTCAAAAATGGTTGCAGCAGCACATCAACAGGGAACTGCCGGTAAGACAGATTCAGAAGAAGAGGCAGAACGAGGGATTGCTGATGTCAGGTGGATCTTGGCTGAAAGCAGAGAATCCCAGAAAGATGTTTACTTGTGTTTCATTCACTATGCAAAGGTATTTTACTATAGGGATTATAACAAATCATAGATAACACTGCAGAGAACGGGAATTACAGAATACTTAATAGTGTGCATACAGAACCTGTATATAGACCAGGAGGCAGTCCTCAGAACAGAACAATGGGGTATTGCCTGGTTTAAAATCAGGATGGGTGTGTGTCCAGGTTACATCTTTTCTCTACACTTATTCAATCTGTAAACTGAGGAAATAATCCAAGGAGCTGGACTATATGAAGAAGAACACAGTATCAGAAGTGGTAAACTACATCTACTCCTCACTTATTAGCTAACTCATTATTTAACAATGCACATTCACAGCAAATGCAAAAATATATACTATCAAACTATTCTGCATATTAACAATAGACATGGTACGATAAGGAACACTGAGGTGCAACGTGAGAGCAACCCTGGCTGAGATGATTACATAACACCTTTTCTGGGCCATGATTCTCAGTGGTTTGGCTGTTATATATAATGACGTTATCTGGCAGTTAAATAATGATGTGGTCATCTTTCATTTTGTGATCTCAGGTGGTCATTCTCTCATTTTTGCATAACTGATTTTTCCATGAAACCTTGTCTTTGCAGTCTAACTATGTCAATAAGGGAGGAGATCCTCTCATCTCACTTTCCTCAATTTTGTGCATAAAAGCCTGCAGAAGATAGCTCAGTAAAGGTGCATGAGAAGAAAGTACTTTTTGCAGACCTTTCACGTCTGAAAATGTATTCTTCTACCATTGATTTTATTACTAACATAGGTGAATATAAATTCTAGGAAGGATGTCAATTTTCATTCAAAATTATTAAAGTGTTGTTCTACTGTCTTCTAGCTTCCATTGTTCCTCTTGAGAAGTGTGAAGTCATTTGGATTCCTGACCCATGACCTGTACCTTTTTTCCTTCCTCTAAGCTAGAAGAATCATCTTTTTGTTTGAAATGATATAAAGCTTCAGTGGCTTATCTTGGTGTATAATTACATTTATACATTATATTATTCCTTGGTGGCCCTTATCTTTAGTTGATTTATACATTCTTCTCTTCCAACTGATTTCACTCGCTTCCTTTTTTTTTTTTTGTTTCTTTGGTACTTCTTATATCCAGATGCTTAAACTTTTACATCTGTGCTATTCAATACAAGAGCTAGTAGCCACATTTGGATTTTACATTTGTATTTAAATTAACTGAAATTAAATTTTTAAAATTCAGCTCCTCAATCACACTAGCCATACTTCAAGTGCTATCAGCAGAAGTTTGGACAATTTTGGACATTTGCTCAGATTTAAGAGCAGAGGAGGATAATTCTTATCTATAGAGCTATAGGTTGAGGCGTGTCAAATTTGTTGTTTGCTATACAATGAAATGAATGGACCATTTCCTTGAAACATGCATTAATATTAGCTGGTGTACTGTCTTCCTGACTATGTCAGAACCCAACATCTTCTT
This sequence comes from Heterohyrax brucei, assembly GCA_028571685.1. Taxonomy (NCBI): domain Eukaryota; kingdom Metazoa; phylum Chordata; class Mammalia; order Hyracoidea; family Procaviidae; genus Heterohyrax; species Heterohyrax brucei. The sequence goes on from CM053149.1 coordinate 20,288,734, forward strand.
TTTCAAATTTTCAATATCTTTTCACTGTGACAGTGAAAATCTACAATCCAAGTCAATTTTCCACACCTGCCTCTCTGCAACTATCTGCTCTCCTCACCTTGGGACAGCACGTTTTTCTTTTTCACTCTTTACTTCCAGTACCCACTGAACCAGCACTTGTCTGCTTTACTCTACTCTCTCCTCTCCCTTCTAGAAAGAAACCAGTAGGACAGACTCACATATATATACAAATATAACTATAAAATACACACACCACATACATCACTCTGTGTCCCGGAGTCCAGTCTATTATTCTTATGTAAAACTTTCTGTTCTTGTTGAAGTTAAAGCCTCTTTTATCATGCTTGTATCTTTTAAGAAGGAAAGAGATATCAAGTGGTCTATTCTCAGTGTATAAGTACTGTCACTTACCAGTGATCTCATTACATTTTTTTCAGAGAAAGTACTTAAAAATGTGTAAATGAATGATAGTTGCTTTAAAGCAATTAGAAAAACATCTAAATCTCCTCTTCTGAATAACCTGAAAATTCTTTTCCTTGATGTTACAATTCTCCTATCCTCCATCCTTTAATCATATTTGGTGTTTTCCTTTAAGCCCTCTTGAAGTTCATTCTACTCCTGGGTCTAGAACAGTAGCTAGGAATACATATAATGTCTCACTCATACTGAGTATAATGAAACATTAGCATATGAGTGCCTGCATGTATTCTACCCCATCAGGATGGCTATTTAAAATAATTATGACCATCCTTCAAATCATAAGCCACCATGATCCATGAGGTACTGTCTGTATTTGAATCTGTATTCAGGCATTTTTATCATCTTATAATTTAAAAAAATGACAGTAGCTGCATCCCTATTGAACCTTAGGCTGATAGTTCCTGACCACTTACATCCTCAAGGATAAATCGATTTTTAAGATGTATAACCTCTTTCTTACCTTTCTGGTATTAAGGACATCAGAAACCTTAAATTGTTAATATTTCTACGTCTGTTACAAATTTGCATTAAATGCAGGTGTTTCAAATCACCACTACAATGACAGTGAAGAGAGTTACTAAAAGACATAAACCCATGGGTAAAAGATAATAGAAAAGACAACAGCAACAGAATTTGAGAGGCTAAAAAGCAAATGGACTTCACAGAGGTAGGAAAGCTAAACTGTAATTACAAAAGGAAAATCCAAGCAACAACACAGCTTTTACTACATAATATACAAAAGCCTAGTAATAGGTACCTCTGGTAGTGATGATGATGGCAAGCACAGCACAATAAAAAATTAAACAGCTACAAGAAATGTCTGAGCAACAATGATATGAAATTCAGCAACTTAACAATAAAATTATAGAAGTAGGTAATTCAAAAGAAAGTCAAATGAGCAGGACTGAGATAACAGAATCCAGAATTAGTGACGTTGAAGATGAAGAAACTGACACCAACATATATGCAGAAAATCAGATAAAACAATTTATAAAAATGAAGAATCTCAAAAGAGTTATGTGGGACTCTATCACGAGGAATAATTACAATGATTGGACTACCATAAGAGGGAGAGGATAATGGAAAATACAGAGAACTGTTGAAAATATGTTGACAGAAAACTTCCCTGATATCCTGAAAGACAAGAAGATATCCACCCAAGATGCTCATCAAACTCCACACAAGGTAGATCCCAAAACAAAGATACCAAGACATTCTATCATCAGACTTGCTAAAACAAAAGATAAGAAGATGCTTTTGAAAGCAGCTAGGCTTAAAACAAAAATAACACACAAAGGAGAGCCACTAAGACACAGCTCATGGTTTCTGCTGACGGAAACCATGCTGGCAGGAAGGCAATGTGATGACATATACAAAACCTTGAAAGAACAAGACTGTCAACCAAGAATTATACATCCTGTTAAACTGTCTCTGATGCTGAAATTACGACATTCCCAGATAAACAGAATTAGAGAATTTTCAAACACCAAACCAAAAATACAGGAAACACTGAAGGAAGTTCTTCAATTAAAAAACCAATAACATCAGATACATATACAAGGACACAAATCAGGACAGTGCATCCAGATAATTAACATGGATACAGAATCCAGTAAAACAAGCCAAAACTAAAACACTAAAAATAGAGAAATAGAGATCTCAGTATGTAAATGATAAAACATTATGCCAAAAGAGGACCAAATTAATGTATTCACAGATGTTAAAGACAGAGAGAATGTCAAAGCAATACAAAGAAGTTAGAAATTGGTTTAAATTTAGAACATTAGGGTCAAATATCAAGATACATGCAAAGGAAATTAACAATCCTACATATCAAAACAAGAAACAAAACCAAGAAATCTCAACATATATAACCAACAACTATGAGGTCTCATAATTAAGTCTGTGAACATAATTATTCTAAGATCTACAGACCTCATTGCTGAATATTACTATGGTCACCTTCAAAGTACTCCCCTTGGGAAGCTGTGCACCAATGCCAGTACCTTTTCCACCCTTCAAAGTAATTTTGGAACAGTCTGGAATGGTGACTGCACATGGTGGCAACTTCACAAACTTAACTGTATAGTTGTGTGTAAGGGAGTTTTTAGTTAGTACACAAATAACTGTATTGGAAGACTCTCCCTACTCACCTGATTTGGACCCCAATGACACTTTTCTTTACCTGAAGATAAAGAAAATATTGAAGGAAGACATTTGATGATATTCAGGACATCCAGGGTAGTACCATTGCCGGGAGCCGGTCCCAACACTTTATAGGGTCCCGCACGGAGGGAGGGAAGGCATCCGCGAGAAATGAACAAAGGAGACAGGAAAGACTTTTCTGGTTTAAGGCAGCCCGACCAGCAGAAGATCTGTTTGTGTCAAGAGCTGTCGTCTTTATTTTTTATAGGTGAGGTGATGTAATGTTCACCCGATTTTCTTTATTATACAAACTATTGGTAACAAGAAACTAATCGAACATCATTGGCTAATAGGAAACTGACCCCTCGTGGTCTTCTACTTCTAATTAATTGTCAAGGCCCTTTTGGGATAAGAGTCTGAACCAGGTGTCCATGGCGGTAAATGTCAAAGAACACAATTAATGGTTTTATTCGTACCTCAAAGTGGAAGGCACAGAGGGGTAAACTCCTCAAGGCCTAACCATTTGGCTGTCCCCATTTGTTTCTCTAAGTTCTTATTTATATCTTCCTGTGCAGATAGTAAGTGCCTGCCATTCCCTAATTAAGCCAGCTGCACTAAGAAAGATGTTTCTTTAGTGTTATCAGTTTGCCATACCAACTATAAAGAACCCAGAAGTTTATTTATTCTTTCTGTAGCAGACAGTAAGATGCTTGTGTAGTTTTAATGGTTATGTGGAGAATTGTCCTTGGAAAGCCTTTCAAGGGTTAGCTTGTAAACCTGTGTATGTGGAGAAAAGGGAGGAGGGAATGCAATTAGGGGGAAGCCAGTGAAGCTGGGCAGGCCTCAGTGTTATTAGGCACGCTGCATTGAAATGCATTTCTCTGATCTCTATTCCTCAGTAGTTCCTGGTCAGATTGTCCCAATATAATCTCATAAATCGAGGGGTTGTGAAGCCCCTCTCAGAAGGCACTCTTTGATCCTCATGTTGGGAGAGGGGGGCCCGCTCCCGACATACCATGACAGTTCTGATGACCATTCCAGAAAGAGTTCCAAAACTGCTTTGAAAGATGGACTAGATGCTGGCATTGGTGCATAGCTTCCCATAGCTTCCCAAGGGTAGTACTTCAAAGCTGACTGTAGTGATATTCAGCAATCAGGTATGTAGTACTTTTGCTAGGATGAGTTCATGAACCTAATTCGCTGTCCTCATATGAAAAGAATGAAAAAAGATCCATAACAAGAATGACTTAGCACAGTAATTGAGTGGAACAAAGAAACTGTCAATAACACATCCAAAAAGGCACCAAAATGACAGCTCTAAATTCATACCTATTAATAATTACATTGACTATAAATGGGTTAACACACCAATAAAAAGATGGAGAGTAGCAGGATGGATAAAAAAGCACGATACATCTATATACTGCTTACAAAAAACACATCTTAGACTTACAGAAACAAACTGAAACTCAGAGGATGGAGAAATATGTATCAAGCTAACAACATTCACAAAAGAGTAAGAGTGGCAAAACTAATTTCAGATAAAACAGACTTTAAAGTAAGATCCATCATAGTTGACAAGCTGATGGAGCACATCATCATACAATATACTTACACACCCAACAACAGAGCTTCTAAATACGTTAAGTGAACTCTAACATATCAAAAAAATAATTTACCATGACCAATTAGGATTCACATCAGGGATGCAGTGTTGCTTCAACACCAGAAAAACAATTAGTGTAATTAGCCATATAAATAAAACAAAAGAATCACTTGATGTTATCAACTGATGCATTTAACAAAGTCCAACACCCATTCATGTTAAAAACCCCCAGGAAAATAGGAATAGAAGGGAGATTCCTCAACATAATAGGCGGCATCTATACAAAGCCAACAGCCAACATCATCCTGAATGGAGAGAGACTATAAGAATTCTCCCTGAGAATGAGAAACAGACAAGGATGCCCACTGTGACCACTTCTATTCAACATTGTGCTTGGGGTTCTAGTCAGAGCAATCAGAGAAGATAAAGAAATAAAGGGCATCCACATCAGTGAAGAAGTGAAAGTACACCTATTTGCAGATGATGTGATCTTATACACACAAAACCCTAAAGAACCCATCAATAAACCACTAAAACTAATAGAAGAATTCAGCAAACTATTGTAATATGAGATAAACATAAACAAGTCAGTAGGATTCCTTTGCACTAACAGAGACTATCAAAGAGGAAATCACCATATCAATACCACTTACAATAGCCTCCAAGAAGATACAATACCTAGGAATAAATCTAATCATAGATGCAGGAGAACTATACAAAGAAAATTGTAAGACCTACTGCAAGAAACCAAAAGAGACTTACCTAAGTACAGAAACCTACCTTGCTCATGGATAGGAAGACTTAAGACTGTGACAATGTCTATTCATTTGGAAAGATCTATAGCTATAATGCAATCTTAACACAAATTCCACTGTCTTTTTTTAATGGGATGGAGAAACAAAGCACCAATTTCATAGGAAAAGGTAAGAAATCCGAGTTATGCAAAGCATTACTGGAGAAGAAAAAAGTGGAAGACTTCACAATACATAACTTTAGAACCTTGTATTACACTGTCTCGGTAGTCAAAACAGCCTGGTATTGATACAAAAACAGATACACAGACCAACAGAGTAGAATAGAGAATTCATATATAACACCCTCCATCTATGAGCAGCTGATACTTGACAAAGGCACAAAGTCCATGAACTGTGGGAAAAACAGTCTCTTCAACAAATGGTATTGGCAAAATTTGATATCCACCCATTAAAATAAAGTACAAGACACCTCTCTCATACCATGCACAAAAACTAACTCAAAATGGATTAAAACCTAAAAATAAAGTCTAAAATGATAAAGTGCACAGAATAAAAAGTAGGTACAATGCGGGAGGCCTAATACACAACATGAACAGACTACAAAGTATTAGTACAATGCACAAACACCAGAAGGGAAAATAAGTAACTAGGAACTCTTAAAAATCCAACACTATGCTCATCCAAAGACTTCGTCAAAAGAGTAAAAGGTCTACATACAGACTGGGGAAAAGAAAAATTGGTAACCAAGAATCTTATTGGCATCCAGTCTCTATAATCTACAAGGTATAGCAAAATCTCAACAAGAAAAAGACAAATAACCCAATTTTTGAAAAACAAGCAAACAATATGAACAGGCACTTCACCAAAGAAAATATCCAGGTGGCTAACAGAGATGTGAGAAAATGACCATTAGCCATCTAAGAAATCCAAATCAAAACAATAGTGAGATACCATTTCACTTCAACAAGGCTGGCATTAATCCAAAAAACACAAAACAAATGTTGTAGAAGTGGTGGAGAGACTGGAACTCTTCTACACTGCTGGAGGAAATGTAAAATGGTACCACCACTTTGAAAATCAATTTATCATTTTTTTTAAAAAGCTAGAAATAGAAGTATCACATGATCCATCAAGCTCACTGCATGTACATCAATAATTACACATCACTGTTCACAATAACAAAAAGATGGAATCAGCCCAGGTGTCCATCAACAGATGAATGGAAAAACAAACTATGGTATATCCATATAATGGAGTACTAACTCGACGGCACTTGGCAAGCTATGACAAAGAACAGTGACGATCTTTGGTAACAATTCATCATATGAAGTCATCTGGAAGACATTATGCCAACCGAAACTAGTTGCAAAAGGAGAAATGTTGTATGAGACCACCAGTATAAGAACTCAAGAAAAGGTTTAAACGCTGAAGAAAATGATCTTTGATGGATACAAAGGAGGGGTGACAGGGAGATGGTATTCATAGATTAGACAGTAGACAGGAACTGGCCTAAGTGAAGGAAATGACAGCATGCAGGAGAAGAGAGACTCACTGTTGGACTACATCAAAAACCCAGAGGTTTCTAAATACAACCCAACATTTTCAAGGTTTAGAGTAACAGGGGCAGGGGGGTCTGGGGACCATGATTTCAGAGGACATCCAGGTCAACTGGCATAAGTAAGTTTTTTTAAAGAAAATGTTCTCCACCCCATTCTGGTGAGTGGCATCTGAGGTCTTAAAAGCTAGCATGCTGTCGCCTAAAAAGCATCAATTGTTCCCAATCCACCTGGAGCAGAGGAGAAGGAAGCACACCACATACATGAAGAAAATACAAGCCCAGAAGACAGAAGGGGCTATATGACCAGGAGACTACCATCAGCATGAGATCAGAAGAACTAGACAGTGTCCAAAACACCACCAATGACTGCCCTGACAGGAACACAATGTAGAGTCCCTGACGTAGTGGGAGAAAAATGGCAGTGCAGATTCTAGAACTCTATTAAAAGACCAGATTGGATAGTCTGACATCCTGCAGGGTCCCCTGTGAACATGGCCTCTGGACTCACTACCAGCCCAGAGCTGAAACCAGTACCAAAGCCAACTTTCTAGACAAGAAATGGACTCGACCACAAGACAGAGTGATACTGGTGAAGTGTATGCCTTTCCACTTAAGTATGTACATGAGACTGTTGGAGCAACTCCTCCCTAGAGGGAAGGTGGAAGGGTGGAAAGGAAGGGACAGGAGTTGGTTAAATGAACAGAAAGGAGGAATGTGCTGTCATAGGTTTGGGAAAGCACCTAGAGTTGCATGGAGGTATGTATTAAGGTCTTCTATATGGCAAATTGACTTAGATTGTAAACTTTCACTTAAAGCACAATATGTTTTTAAAAGTTTTTTTTAGAAGTCAACATTATTAATTGACTCAGAGTGTGAATGGTAAGCATTATTGTAGATTGGATTTACTCCTTAAAAAAATATGCAGTGACATTTACATAGAAAAAATAAATGAATGGAAAGATATCAATGTGTGCAAGATGACTTTATTGGGATAGTGAACTTAAGAAAGACGTATTTGTTCAGATTATCAATTCTTTCTGTATTTTACCAATTCAGCATTAATGACGATGTAACATTTTCTCACTGACCATAAGCTGACACTGTCTTTTTAATCACAACAGGATATAGTGCATACAAGCCTTTATTTTGTAATCGAGATGATTTATAAAACAGAGATTACAGGTTAGGTGCTGAAGCTAAACAAAGTAGCAGTAGAATCACAGCCCAGCATTATACTAATTTTGTAATCTTAGATCTGTTACATTAACTTTATAAAACATAGATGATATTATCTCCTACACCAGACTTACTATGAGGCTTGCCTTAAAGAATTCAGATAAAACATGTAGAAAACTAACTGGCTTCTGACAGACAGTCATTAAAAATCAGATATTACTTTTATTCCAAAAAAAAAAAAAAAGAAACTTTAAGATTGCTTACAAAAAGACATATCCAGAAAGTTTTTAAAAACAAGGACAATAATTTAGATAACATGGGGAAAACAATGGGCAGAAGAACTAAGACATTAGCAATAGTTACTTAATAGTTACTTATTAATATTATTTAACATTGTTATAAAGATGTTTCTGACTCCCAATTGAAATATATTACTCACAAAACCAACCCACTGCTGTTGAGTTGACTGCAATTTGCAGGGACCCTAGATGGCAGAGCAGAACTTCCCCGCAGAGTTTCCAAGGAGCACCTGGTGGATTTGAACTGCCAACCTTCTGGTTAGCAGCCGTAACACTTAACCACCACATCACCAGGGTTTTCATATTACAGTACCTAGAAAACTAAAAATAAATAAATAAATAAAACGGAGGAGGAGGCATAGATAGCAGAGTAGTCAGATGCTTCCTGAGATTCTTCTACAACAAAGATCTGAAAAAACTAATAAATCAATTATATGTGACATTCAAGAAGCCCTGAATATCAAAAGGCAAAACTGAGAAAGCTGGCTGAGCAACAGCAGAAGGAGTCAAGGTCTAGAAGTATGGAGGAAAGGCTAGACCTGACCCAGCAGAAATTGGTACCCTCTAGGGTCAGTATGAGTTGGCATCAAGTTGATGGCACTAGGTTTCGTTTGTTGTACCCCCACCCCACCCCACTGTGGTTTTGGCAGATGTCTGGAGTGGGTGGCATTTGGAAGGAGTTTTCCACATCAGGGGAGACTCAGTGGCAGAGAATCCACTCACACCTCCAGAACCAGTGAAAAACAGCATTTGATCATCAAAAGTTAAGGAGTTTGCATTAAACCTTTCCTTTGGGATGAGCCTCTCTCCCTTTTACCTGACCCCCCTTTGCTCTATACTGCATCTGAGCTGGCTCCAGAGACTGACACATTCCTTAGCCAGAAGCAGAACTTCTTATGGGCCCCGAGCCATTCCCCAAGTCTGGAAAAGGGAACAAAATAACAAACAGTGAAACAAAATAATCTGCTTGCTCCCCTAAGCCAGGAACTCAGGGCAGAAACAGTTTATTTGCCAAGGTGCAGAGATAAAGGATCCATGGGCTTTCAAGATCTTTCACCCCATAGACCTGTGCAGGCCCGTTATAACAGTGCAGGCCTTCGTTAGCACAGTACAACAGGGTTGCACTGTTAAATGTTAGATTCCTGACATTTGCCACTACCCAGCCTATTAGGCAGATTTCTCACCCAGAGCAGAAGCCTGAGTACTGGTGGTTCCACTCACGCTACCTAGCTACCCATGACAAGGGTCTGGGAATAAGTTGCTCCTCCCAGTCCTTAATAACCAACAACACTGAGTACCCATAGTGTGGCTACAAAACCTATCCATTCATTCATTCTAGAGCACAGGGACACACTCTCCTCCCAGACTCTCAGGGACCGATGTCAGCCCCCTGCCTTGTTCAGTGTGTATATCTAGAGACCTACGCCCACATCAATCCTATTTCCCATCTAGGACTATAAATGAGAGCCTGCACCACATACTTGGTAACTGACTACTTGGATTTCTCAGCTGAATACCTACAAAAAAAGTAAATATTCTCATGGGCTCACATACCTAGGAACAGTGTTAACCATCTAGTGTCAGGATATTAGAGCTTTAAAGACACCAATAACCAAACTAGCTCACATGACCAGACTATTTGGGCATTTCAAAATAAACAAAACAGGAAGCTAGGGGGTGACACGCAAACATAAAATAAAACAAACACAGGAATTGGCTGACAACTTGGAAAAAACAGTCAATATCACATCACACAAAGAGGCAGATCATGGTGTTTTCAGAAAGCTCCCAAAATAAAGAACCAAGAAATTTTTCAGATGAAGAAGACTTAGTGGTATTATTGGATATAGAATACAGAAGATTAACATACAGAATTCTTCAAGAAACCAGGAAGAAGATCAAGTAAAACTCATCAAAGCAGAATGACAACTAGAACAGGATGCAAGAAAGTAGAGACAGATCAATCAGAAATTCAGAAGATCAACAATAAAGTTTCAGAATTAGAAAACTTAATAGTCAAAGTAGCAGGAGTGAGGCAATGGAAGGCAGAATTAGTGAGACTGAAGATGACATCTAACAAATGTCAGGCTCCTGACATTTGCCACAATCAATAAATCTGAGGAAAAACCTGATAAGACTATTTTAAAAAGTGATAAAACACGAAGAATTATGTGAGACACTATCAAGAGGAATAATTCATGAGTGACTGGAGTATCAGAAGAGGGGGAAATAACTGAAAATAAAGAGTATTGTTGAAGCTATGTTGATAAAAATTTCCCTGATATTGTGAAAGATGAGAAGGCATTTATCCAAAATACTCATGCAACTCCACACACAGCTGATTCCAAAAGACAGACACCAAGGCACAGTATAATCAAACTTGTCAAAACCAAATGTAAAAAGACAACTTCAAGAGTGGCTAGGGATAAATAAAAAATAATCTACAAAACAGAGTCAGTGAGATTACACTCAGACTCTTCAGGAGAAACTATGCAGGCAAAAAGGTCACAGGATGACAAAAACAAAGTCTTAAAGGAAGAAAATGGCCAGCCAAGAATTGTACATCCAGCAGAACATTCTGTCAAAGATCAGATGATGAAATTAGAGAACATTTACAGATAAACAGAAGTTTATAGAATCTACAAAAAACCAAACCAAAATTACAAGAAACAATAAAGGGAATCCTTTGGTTAGAAAATCAGTAACATCAGATAACAACCTAAGACTACAATGCAGTACAGAGCAACCAGACATCAAACGAGATAAGAAAACCATGAAACAAAAATAAATCAAAGCTAAAATACTGAAAATAGAGAAACAGAGATGTCATTATGTAAAGGATGTCATTATAACAAAAAGAGACTGAAACATGTAGTTATAGATCTTACACACATAGAGGAAGTCAAAGATTAGTTTAAATTCACCAAAATAGGGGTAGATATTAAAGTAATCACAAAGGAAATTAACAATCCTACACAGCAAACTAAAAAATGAGGAAAACAAAGTCTCAGCAAATACAAAGCCATCAGCAATGAAAAAGATGTAAAGAAAAATGACTCAGCACAGAAAATTAAGTGGACCAAAGAAAATGTCAACAATGCACAAAAAAAAGCCTAAAAATGACAGCACTAAACTCATACCTATCAATAATTACACTGAATAAATGGATTAAATATACCAATAAAAAGATCAGACAGTGGCAGAATGGATAAAAAACATGAACTGTCTCTACACTACCTTACATTTAAAGATGAAAACTAAAATTCAAAGAATGGAAGAAAGATATATATCAAATAAATAATATTTAAAAAAGCAGGAGTAGTAATATTAATTTCTGATAAAATGCACTTTAAAATCCAGCAGAATTGTTTAGGAAGGACTATATAATTAATGATTAAAGGGGTCAATGCACCAAGAGGACATAACCATATTAAATATTTATGCACCGAAGACAGGATTCAATGTACATAAAACAAACTAACAGCAATGAAAAGAGAAATAGCTCAACAATAAAAAGGCTTCAATATATCACCTTCAATGAAAGAGCATGTAGAGAGAAGCTCAATAAAGATACAGAGGATCTAAATGTCACAATTAATCAACTTGACCTCACAGACATACACAGCACACTCCACTTAACAACACCCAAATATACTTTCTTCTCCAACGCACATGGAACATTCTCTAGAACACACCACATATTAGACCACAAAGTAAACCCTAACAGAATCCAAAGCTTTGAAACAATACAGAACATCTGTTCCAATCATAAAGCCATAAAGGTAGGTGCCAATAATAGAAAAAATAAGGACAAAAAATCAAACATATGAAAACTGAACAACATCTTGCTTAGAAACTACTGAGTTATGGAAGAAATCAAGGACAAAATAAAGAAATTCACAGAAACAAATGAGAATGAAAAACATATCCTACTAGAAACTTTGGGACAGAACAAAAGCAGTGCTCAGAGGTTAATTTATGCCAATAAAGACACATGTCCCAAATCAAGCAGTAACTTACAGTTTGATCAGTGTTTAATCTCTATAATTCACAAGACAATGTAAAATCTCAAGAAAAAGACAAATAACCCAATTAAAAATGGGCAAAAAAACATGAACAGGCACTTTACCAAAGAAGACATTCAGGAGATCAACAGATGCTTGAGGAAATATTAACAATCTTTAGACATTAGAGAAATACAAATCAAAACTACATAGAGATACCATCTCACCCCAACAAAGTCAGCATTAATCCAAAAAACAGTAGTAATAACAATAATAAGTGTTGGAAAGGCTGTGAAGAGACTAGAACACTTGTATACACTGCTGGTAGGAATGTGAAGTTGTACAACCACTTTGAAAATCGATTTTGTGATTCCTTAAAAGGCTCAAAATAAAAATATCATACCATCCAGCAATCTTAGAGAATATATCCTAGAGAAATAACAGCCCTCACACAAATACTTACATACACCAATATAGCAAAAAGACAGAATCAACCTAGTTGCCTACCAATGGATGAAATAACAACTCAATAACAACCCATACACAAGTTATGATATATTCACATAATGGAATACTACTGAAATGATAAAGTACAATGATGAACTTGTGAATTATCTCATAAGAGTGGAGGAATCTGGAAGGCATCATGCTGAGTGAAATTATTCACTAAAGGGCAAATATTGCACGAGACCACTATCATAAAGGCTCATGAAAAGGTTTAAACACAGAAGAAACTATTCTTTAATGGTGTTATGGACTGAATTATGTGCTCCCCCCGCAAATGTGTATGGTTACTAGGGTGAACAGGGAGAGAGAGAAGTATTCACTAACTAGATAGTAGATAAGAATTATTCTAGGTGAAGGGTTGGACAGCACGCAGTAGAGGAAAAGTTGATACAACTGAACAAACTCAAAAGCTGTTAAGTTTCCTGACTACAACCAAACAATTTGAGAAACACAGCAGCACAGGCTGGTGTCTAGAAAGCATAACTTCAGGGGACATCTAGGTCAAGCGACATAACAAAGTGTATTATGAAAATGTTCTGCATTTCACTCTGGTGAATGACATCTGAGGTCTTAAAAGCTATCAAGTAGTCATTTAAGAAGTACCAATCGGTCCCAACCTACCTGGAGCAAAGAATAAAAAACACCAAAGACAAAAGGAAAGTATGGGCCCAAGAGACAGAAAGGGCTACATAAACCAGGACTACATCAACATGAGACCAAAAGAAGTCGATGGTGCCTCACTACCACCAATGATTGCCCTAACAGGAAACTCAACAAAGGGTCTCTGATACAGCAGAAGAAGTGTGGCATGCAGAATTCAAACTCCTATAAAAAGACAAGACTTGATGATCTGACTGGAAAGTCCCTGAGAGACACGGCTCCCAGATTCTGTTAGCCCAGAACTGAAAGCATCCTCACAGCTGACTCTTCAGACAAAGATTGAACTGGTCTATCAGACGTAAAATTAAACTGGTGAAGGGTGTGCCTCTAGAGTCAAGTAGATACAAGAGACTAACCAGGCAGTCCTGTTTGGAGGCAAGATGAGAAGACAGACAGGGACAGGAGCTGCTTCAAGGGACAGAGGAAACACGTCAGAGAGCAGGGGTGTGTTTCACAGTGCAGGGAGAGCAGCTATGGTCATAGAAGACGTGGGAAAGTTTCTGTGTGACAAACTGACTTGAATTGTCAATTTTCACTTAAAACACAATATATAAACAAAACCAACAGTGAAATAAAGTCTTGTATCATGACCTAAAAGAAATCTTTCCACAAGGTTCTCATAAGGAATCAGTGGGATAAGTATCTTTTTACTAGAAGATATTTTAAATGTTAGGTACTGTTCAATCCTGAATATTTTTCACTTTCTACTTCACTATAGTAAGCATTTTTGTTGTTCTTTTCCAGACTACAGAATTCAAGACCAGCTGTGTGATGAAAATGTCCTAACTCAGGAGGCACTTACATTTCCCCCACTGAATTATGAGTGAGCAGGTCAATAGTCAGAGAAAGCTGCAATGCTTTTGAAGTCAAACATGTTCTCCTATCTTCTTTCAGGCATCATTATGTCACCGCACAGGAAGTCTTCCTATAATTGATGAGTATGACTGTATTATGTCACTAATCTTTCCTGCCTCTATAGTTACGCCCCCACCAGATTTCTGAAAGCTTCCTAGTAAATGAGTCACCTTCCAAGGGCACGTATTCTCCAGCAGACTCACACTTTGATCTTGTCTGAAGTTCCACTCCTTTACAAAAGATAATGACGGAAAGTTAATAGGGACACTTTTCATGACAGCCTTAATTTAGACTATCAAGCCCTCTGTCCAGCTCAAAGCTTCACCATCTAATCAATCACGAATTCATCACCTGATGGCATGACTTGGTTTTCTGTTATTTGTTCTGTAATACATGTGAAAAAAAAGTTGTTAGATGTACTGCTAACTTATAATTTCACCAATTTATCACCTACTTTTTGAAAGAGAAACATAGCTGGCATCCCATTTGAGATCCATTAATCACTTCTTCCAGCTGGTATTACAGAATCCTAAACATTGTGGAAGAAGCCAAGAGGAGGCCTGCTTAAAAACTTTCTACCACTGAAAACACTATGGGGTCAAAACAGTCCCATCCCATTGTGCATGGTGTCTGAATGACTGGGGGGTGTACTAGAAGACAGCTAATAACAAACACTGGAGAGACAATGTACTGGGAAAAGAAATCAAAATCACAGTCCTTCTGATAGTTACTTCTTGGTACTATGCTTCCATTGGGAGCAGGACTCTACCCTACTGCACCCTTCTGTCTTGGGAATTTCAGTTTATTCTCCATTTTCCTGAGTGCATCTCCTATAGATCAGATTATTCCAAATCATCTTCCTGAGAGACAGACACTCCCAGATTTTTATCACTGACTATGTTGTAATGCGTCCGCTTTCAGTCTGGGTGGGTAGGCATGCTTAATCCATCTTTATAAGATTTAATTAATACAAGTTTAAAATCTTTTATTATGACCAACTGGAAAACTGTATTTGGTATCTGATATAGTTGGGACATTTGGTTCCTAATTTATATGAAAAATACCACCTAATTTGCTTCACTTACTATGAGTAGAAGTTGCTCTTACCATCCTCAATATTCCTACTTACTTCTGCCCTTTTTGCTACTTTATTTTACCCAGTCACTTAGAATTGCCCACACAGCCTCTAACTCTCAGCTGATTGCTAGTGCTGTGAGCTCCAAAACCTACTCCGATATTTTTTTAATACAATTTCCAAAAAAATCATTCTAGACTGCCTCCAAACAGCCATCACTGCGTCACTTACTGTTACTCAGTTAACTGTCCTTTGTGACAGACGCCGGTGTAAGTTCTCTTTCACCGAGCTCACAGTCCTGAAGGAGACGATGAACTTAGGGACGTCTGAAAACATATCACAAGGGAAAAAAACCAAGTGCTCACAGGACCATTTGCAGCTTCTAAGTTTTCTCATCAGTATAATCAGTCATTGTGTCAGCTTTCTGATAATAATTGATGTTCAGCTCAGTTCCCATCCTGCATACACATCCTTACTATGAATGTCTGCTACTTAATGTTAATTCTTGCACATTCATTCTGTTATCCGTATTGGGGAACAGCCCCCCTAATTATGTACATACACATTCTTTCTCAGGAAAATAAGTATTTTTAAATTAGAAAAATTAAAACCAAAAACCAAATCCATTGCCCTCAAGTTGATTCTGACTCACAGCAACCATATAATTTTAAGAGACTGAAGTCATTGTATGAATATCTCAGTAAACATTCACCCAGAAGAACTTCTATAGCATCTGTAAGCCAAAACATTCCCCATAAAATGTGTCCAGTACATGTATTAAAACCCTCCTGAAATTCTGGAAGGCCTTTTGTAGAGATGGAGACCCTGGCGGAGTAGTGGTTAAGTACTACATCTGTTCACCAAAAGGTTGGCAGTTTGAATCTGTCAAGTGCTCCTTGGAAACTTCATGGAGTAGTTTTACTCTGTCTATAGGGTTGCTATCAGTTGGAACTGACTCAACAGCAGTAGGTTGGTCTGGGTATTGGAGCGACAAGCAGGGTACCTTGAAGGTGACTCCTAAAGATTTTTCCTGCTACCTGAAAACAAGCTACCTGGGACAGGAAAGCTCACTTCTACTGCTCTATCAGCAGTAAATGAACTCAAACACTCAGTCTCTCCCAGCGCTTCTCTAAACTGCTAGCACTTAAACTCATGGCCACCACCGTGTGTCAGTTCATCCTACTGTGATGGCTTGTGTGTTGCTATGATTCTGGGAGCTATTATACTGCTATTTCACACATCGGCAGGGTAACTTCAAGGTAGACAGTCTTCAATGGAGCCTCCAGATGATAGAGACTAGGAAGACAGGTCTGACAATCTATTTCCAAGTATTATTCAATGAAAGCTCCCTCAATCATAACAGAATACTGTCCAATATATTGCTGGACGATTAGCACTGTAGGTCAGAAACAAATGAAAACAGAACACACTACCCCTGAATCAATTTCAATTCATTGAGACCCTCTAGAGACCTTGCACAGTGGTCACAAGAATATGCTTGAGCACATCAACAATCATCAAAATGGCACAAGGTGGGACATTCATTTCAGACATGGGTGGGCATGAGTCAGATGACCCTTAACAGCAACAGGATTTTAGCATCTGATACTGTTTTTCTCACACTGCTGAAACTATTAGAATACTAAGCCATAAAAGAATAAGTAAAAATGTTCCATGCAACCCCTACTGAAGCACAAATAGTCTGTCCCGCTAGACCCAAGTATAGCTCGCCAGAGAGATGTAGCACCTACATATGTTCCTGTCCTTGATTTTCAGTCCACTGCAATGACACTTATGACATTCATGACACTACCAGGACAGCTACAACGACTGAATTTGGGATACTCCCTGCCAAGCCAGCCAAGTGCCATTGAGTCGGATCTGACTCATGGTGACCCTAGGGATACTCCCTAGTATCCTTAACATTACCCTAAAATCCTGGATAAATTTTGCTGAATGTAGAAATTATCATTTTCAATTATATATACATACAAGAATGTATGCATATATTTTTAAGGGTGCCAAGTTAAATGGTTTTTTTTGACTCAGCTTGAGCTTATTAATCTTCTAGCATTTTATACGTCTGCCTAACTCATTAATTACTCATTCAGTTGCAAAAGGATGTGGAAAAGGGAATTCAACACATAAGGGTTAAAAACTCTCCATGTACTATGTAATGAGACATCTATTTTATTTAAAAATTCAACTATTAAAGTATTAAAAAGAAAAAAAGACTACTGCCATTGACTCCATTTCAACTCACAGCAATTTTATAGACAGAGTACAACTGCCCCCACAGAGTTTCCAAGGAGCACCTGGTGGATTCGAGCTGCCAACCTTCTGATCAGCCGCTGTAGCACTTAACCACTACACCACCAGGGTCTCCAAAACAGATCTGTCCCATAGTGTTTCCATGGAGCATCTGGTAGATCGGAACTGCTGACCTTTCAGTTAGCAGCCACAATACTTAACCACACCACCACCATGATTACGGTATTGTTGCTGTTGTTAGGTGCCATCAAGTTGGTTCTGACTCAGGGCGACCCTATGGACAGCAGAACAATACACTGCCCGGTCTTGTACTGTGTCCACAATTGTTTTCATGCTTAATCCCATCGTTGCAGCTACTGTGTCAATCCATTCCTTGAGGATCTTCCACTTTTTTGCAGACCCTCCACTTTACCAAACATGATGTCTTTCTTCAGGGACCGCTCTCTCCTGACAACATGTCCAAAGTATCTAAGATACAGTCTTGTCACCTTGCCTCCAAGGAGCATTCTGGTTGTACTTCTTCCAGAACAGATCTACCTGTTCTTTTGGCAGTCCATGGTACATTCAATACTCTCCAACTCCACAATTCAAAGGTGTCAATACTTCTTCTGCCTTCCTTATTCACAGTCCAACTTTCGCATGCTGGTTAAGGTACTAGCTTGATAAAACTGTGCCCAAAGATCACCTATTATTGTCCAGCACACCACCACGAAGCTACAGGTAGATTGTGGAGGGCAGCAGAATACTTTACAATTTTCTTTAAAATGAACCATGTCATGTATAATTTGCTGCACTCCTCACCAGAGGCTATTCCAACCTTTTACTCATTGAATCGCCCTCTGCTCTCTAACAACAACTTAGCTTAGGAACTCTAGTTTACACTACTTGTTTTTACAAGGTTCCAGGAGAGAAACATACTAGTGAATATACTTACAAACCAAAAGTCAAACTCATTGCCACTGAGTCAATGTCAACTCACAGTGACACTATAGGACAAGGTAGAGTGTCCCACAGGGTTTCCAGCTAGCGGTTTGTGAACTCAAACTGCTGACCTTTTTGGTTTGCGGTGATAGCCCTTAACCACTGTGCCACCAGAACGTACATGGACAAAAACTCCAGAGTTTTCTTAAGTATAAGTAATACCATTTCAAAAACTACAGTCAGAATTCTTTAAGTATTTATCTGGGTCCTTCATTTCTAATTGGGTCACAAATTTGATAAAGGATATAGATCTCCTGAAAGCAGAAATCTTTCCCCTGAAATAAGTACTTCTGATTTCAATTAGGACTTCTCTCTGTGTGTGTTCCATTAAGCAAACAAAAAACAAAAACAACAAAATCAGCAGGTGACAAGATTATTATTACAGTGTTCAACATTAAGAATTAAAATATTCAGAGTACATTAAAAAAGTCTTACAATTAATTAATATCTGAAGAGTGGCTTAATGTCTGCCCTTCTGGAGAACATTTTTGTGTTTTTGGAACAAATTACATGAATTATCTAGCAAAAAAAAAAAACTGTGGCCAAATTGCAGCCCTCAGGAACTAGAAGACAGCCAGATAAATCAACAACAAAAAAAATGAACCAATGGCAGAGATTCCACCTCAAGGGAAAAGAGTCACTGATATTTTGAGAGGAAATCACCCAACCAAGCCCACTGCTGCTGACTCGGTTCTGACTATAGCAACCCTATAGATGAGAGTAGTACTGCCCCACAGAGCTCCCAAGAAGGGCCTGACAGATTCAAACTGCCAACCTGTTTGGTTAGCAGCTGTAGGACTGAACCACTATGCCATCAGGGTTTTCTGAGAGGGAACAGACTTGAATAAACACTTGCCAAATTGCCTTTGACTTTAATTAAGCAGAACACAACCAAACAACACAATCATTACACTATGCACCCGAGACACATGGCTCTGATATTTGTGGTCTGATTATTTTGCAACAGCAAGGAAGCTACAATGTTATCTACACCTAAATAGTGCAGTTCTCCAAAGTGCATATTCTTTACTCGCATTCATTTGTGCATCTACCAAATTTTTATTGAGCACCCACTATGTGTCAGTCATTCTACAAAGCATGGGGCACAGTCTCCTGAATTTGATAGGCAAAGTCTGTTCATGGATGCAACCCGTAGTGGAGAGGAAAAAAAAAAAATTACAGTATAAACTAACTTTGAAAAAGGTTGTTGAGGGCTGAGTGATAAATACGCTCTGAAGACAATCAGCAGGGTGGTGTGGCAGAGTGGCTAGAAACAGATTAGATGACCAGGAAAGGCCACTGTAAGGAAGGGGAATGGCACAGGACTTCCCAAACTTGAATGTCCATGTGAATCACTTGGGCAACTTCCAAAAACGCAGATTCTGATTCAGAGGTTTGAGGTAGGGTCTCAGCTTCTGAATTTTTAATGAACTCCAGGTGATGTTGATATGTTCAGACCCTAGACCAAACTTTGAAGAATAAGAATTTTAAACAAGAAATGGAAATGGTATAAAGATTGGACCAGGTGCTACCAGTAACTTACCGGCAATCATGTGTAAGGGGTGTGAGAAGGACTGAATATAGAAACAGCCTTCTGTCTACCTCCTGGAAACCCCAGTGGCATAGTGAATAAGTGCTATAGCTTTTAACCGAAAGGTCGGCAGTTCAAGTCCCCCAGGTGCTCCTTGGAAACCCTATAGAGCAGTTCTATTCTGCCCTATAGGGTCACTGTGAGTCAGAATCAACTTGATGACAGTGTGTCTACCTCATTTCCTATTTGTGTTTCACAGGGGGTCCTGAGTCATCATGGGATGATACAAGACCTAGACTTCAATTCTGTCTCCATCTCTTCACATCACTGACACCTTCAATAGCTCACTCTCTCTAAGTCTCACTGTTCTTTGCAGGATGCTGGGATAGTCGGCCTGGCATGTAAAAAATAATTCCAATATTGCCACTTAGCTTCAGATTAAATACTCCCAGAAACATGACCAGAAAGAAATAGGTTAGGTAGGTGAAGAAAATAATTAGTAAATCATAACTTGACAGACACTCCAGATTGGCTGATGCAACCTCAGCCGCTTTCTCTACTATTTCTACTACAGAGATATAAAAGCTTGGAAAACAAAAAAAACAAAAGAACTTAATCTCTCAGCCTCCCTTGTAGCTAGAGGTGGTCATAATTACGTGATAAGAGTTCTGGTCAAGGACACATTGATGGAAGTCTCTGACAGCAAAGGACAGAACAAAGATGGGCAAGACAGTCTTTCCTGGATCAAAAGCAAAGCCTCAAAGGAAGAAGGCCTTGTCCTTTGTCCTTCACTCTTTTTATTTCTTGCACCACTGAAGGTGCAGCAGTCATCTCCCAACGACAAGGTCATGAGCATAAGGATGGAAACAGCACATCAAGGTCAGACAAGAAGAGCGAAAACAGGCTGTGTGCTCACGAGCAGTGTCATTTCAGCCACGGCTGCTCAGTTCCAGCCTCCGAAACGTGAGAAAAATGTTCTTGCTATGTGCCACTGAGTTGATTCCGATTCACAGGGACCCTATAGGACAGAGTGGTAACTGCTTGTAAGGTTTCCTAAGCTGTAATATTTATTTATTTATTTATCTATTACTTATTGTGATTGAGTGGAAGTGTACAATCCAGTTTAAACGCATGTGACCGTCTATGTGCAGCTCCTACTGCTCTCCTTGCCTGGGGATAGCACACTCTTCCTTTCATATCCTCTTAACAATCTCCTGTCCCCTCTTCCCTACCCTCTCCACTCTGCTCTAGAAAGAGGCCAGTAGGACAACATCCTATAATGCACATAACCATGAAGTGCACACACCATACGGTCATTCTGTGCTGCCAAGTCTAATCCATTCCTGTATGAGTGTTGACCTCAGTAATGATCTATGATCAGAGGTGGCATCAGGTCTAGGGGCCATGCCACAGGGAAACACCTAGGCCTTTGGATCATCAACTGTGATCTTTTAGTGGAGTTCTCAGGGTGCACCCCTTCTTATTCACGTATTGCCACTGGGACTCAACATTGCGAGCCCCATCACGGCAGTCACTGGAGGTGGCTGGGCACCATCTGGTTCTTCTGGTCACATATTGATGTAGTCACCCATTCATGTGGGTCTTTCTGTCTTCTGGGTTCTCTTTCCTCCATGTCATTTTGGTCCTTGGTGATCATTTGTTCCTGCTAAGTTGGGACGATTTGGCGTACCTCAGATGGCAGCTTGCTAGCTTTTAAGACCCCAGATGACACTCACCAATATGGGGTGGAGAAGACTCCCTTAGCAATAGGCTAGTTATGGTAATCGGCCTTGATGTCCTGAGAGCATGGTCCAGGGACACCCCCCCCTTGCTACTCTGTCCTTGCCATACTGGGTTAAGATAGGAAAGGTTTTCAGGTTACGTTGAAGTCCAATTCAATTGATCTTCTTTCTAATGTGTGCTGTCATTAATTTCAACCAACCAACTTTCTAGCAACTATCTAATCCATAACTAGGCCTCTTCCTCCCTCCCTCCCATCCCTTGCAGCCGTCAGTGTCTTTTGTTCTGTACGTGTTTACAAGTCTTTATAGTAGGGGTCTCATACAATATTTGTCCTTGTGCCGCTGACTAATTTCACTCAATATAATGTTGTCCAATTGAAGACAAGTTATGAGATGTTTCCTAAAATCATCATTGTTCTTTATCATTGCATAGTGTTATGTTGAGTATATATACCATAGTTTATCTATCTATTCATCTGTTGTTGGGCATTTGGCTTGATTCCATCTTTTTGCTATTGTGGACTGTGCTGCCATAAACATGTGTGTGTATGTTATCTTTTTATGTGACTGCCCTTGTATCTGTAGGATATATTCCAAGCAATGAAATTACTGAGTCAAATGGTATGTCTGTTTCCAGCTTTTTAAGGAGGCGCCAGATTGCTTTCTAGAGAGGCTGTACCATTTTACAATCCCACCAGCAGTGTAGGGCAGTTCCAGTTTCTCCACAGCCTCTCCAGCATTTGTTGTTTTGTGTTTTGGGGATCACGGCCAAACTTGCTGGGGTGAGATGATATCTTATCGTTTTTTTAATCTGAATTTTTTTAATAGCTAATGATCATGAGCATTTCCACATGTGTCTTTTGGCTGCCTGGACCTCCTCTTTAGAAAAGTGTCTATACCTCTCCTTCGCCCATTGCTTAATTGGATTATTTAACCTTTTCTTGTTGACGTTTTGTAGTACCTTGTAGATGATGGAGATCTGATGTCTGTCTGACAGACAGTTGCCAAATATTTTTTCCCATTCTGTAGGTGGTCTTTTAATTCTTATGATAGTCTTTGGATGAGCAAAAGTGTTTGATTCTTAGTAGTTTCCATTTATCTATTTTCTCTTCTGTTGATCATGTTTCTCCAGTTTTTGAAGCCTGTCTAGGTTGTGTATTAAAACTTCCATTGTTGATACTATTTTTTTCTTGGATGAGCTTTATTGCTTGAGATTTTCTATTTAGATCTTTTATCCAATTTGAGTTGGTTTTTGTATAAGGTGTGAGATAAGGGTCTTGTTTCAGTTTTTTTGTAGATGGATATCCAATTTTGCCAGCACCATTTGTTAAAGAGACTGTTTTTACCCAGTTTAAAACTCTGGGGCCTTTGTCCAATATCAACTGTTCATAGGTGGATGGTGGCATCTCTGGGGTCTTAACTCTGTTTCATTGGTCTATATGTGTCTTTTTGTACCAGTACCAGGCTGTTTTGACTACTGTGGCAGTGTAACAGTTTCTAAAGTCAGGTAGTGAGAGTCCTCCCAGTGTGTTCTTCAGTAGTGCTTTATTTATTTGGGGTTTCTTCCCTTTCCAAACAAAGTTGGTGATTTGTTTCTCCATCTCATTAAAAAATGTCACTGGTCTTTGTATTGGGATTGCATTGTATATGTAGATTCCTATGAGTAAAACAGACATTTTCACAATGTTGAGTCTTCCTATCTTTGAGCAAGGTAGTTTTCTCCATTTATGTAAGTCTCTCTTAGTTTCTTGTAGTAAGGTCTTGTAGTTCTCTTTGTAAAGGTCTCTTATTTCTCTAGTTAGATTTATTCCTAGGTATTTTATCTTCTTGGGGGCTATAGTAAATGGTACTGATTCGGTGATTTCTTCTTTAATTATCTCTTTGTTGATATAAAGGAATCCTACTGATTTACTTCTGTGTATCTTGTATCCTGACACTCTGCTGAACTGTTCTATCAGTTTGAGTAGTTTATTTACGGATTCTTTAGGATTCTCTGCATATGTAATCATATTCTGCAAATAGGGAGACTTTTACTTCTTTGCCAATGCAGCCAAGCCAAGTGCCGTCAAGTGGGATCCAACTCATGGCAACCCTCGGGGCTAGGGTAGAACTGACCGCCAGAGTATTCAAGGAGCACCTGGTGAGGATTTGAACTGCCGACCTTTGCCGATACAGATGCCCTTTATTTCTTTGTCTTTTCTAATTGCTCTGACCAGAACTTCTAGTATAATGTTAAACAGGAGAGGTGAGAATGGGCATTCTTGTCTAGTTCCCATTCTCAGGAGGAATTGTTTCAGTCTTTCTCCCTTCAGGATGATATAGGCGGTTGGCTTTGTATAAGTGGCCCTTATTGCATCAAGGAATTTGCCTTCTATTCTTATTTTGCTGAGAGTTTTTACCATCAGTGGGTGTCAGACTTTATCAAATGCCTTTTCTGCATCAATGGACAAAATCAGGTGATTCTTGTCTTTTGTGTTATTTACACATTAATTGTTTTTCTGATGTTGAACCAGCCTTGCATCCCTGGTGTGAATTCAACTTGGTTGTGATGAATTATTTTTTTGATATGTTGTTCAATTTTTTTGGCAAGCATTTTGTTGAAGATTTTTGCATCTGTAGTTGTCCCTTCTTGTTGGATCTTTCCCCGGCTTTGGTATCGGGGCTATGCTGGCTTCACAGAGTGAATTTGGGAGTATTCCATCCCTTCCTATGCTGTGAAATAGTCTCAGTGTTATTGGAGTTTATTCTTCTCTAAAAGCTTGGTAGAATTCTGTGGCAAAGCCATCTAGGCCAGTAGGTTTTTTGGGTGGTAGTTTTTTTATGACTTTTTCAATCTCTTCCTTTGTGATGGGTTTATTAAGTTGTTCCACTTCAGCTTGTGATAATTTTGGTAGGTGATATGAATGCAGGTCTAAGCTGTAACCTTAACAGGGCAGATCTCCAGGCCTTTTGTCCCAAGGAGTGGCTGGTGGGTTCATACCACTGACCTTATAATTAGCAGCCAAGTGCTTAATCATTGTGTCATCAGAGCTCATTATAAGAAAAATAAGCCCTTATTGTGTCAATCTCTGTTAGGTTTGGGGATTCTTATAAACCAAAATACCAAATGCACTACCGTTGAGTTGATTCTGACTCACAGTGACACTACAGGACAGAGTAGAACTGCTCAATAGTTTTCTAGAAGTTCCTGGTAGATTCAAACTGCTGACCCTGCAGTCAGCAGATGTAGCACTTAACCACCATGCCACCAGCATTTCCAGGGGTTCTTACAGCTGAACGCAACTCATGTCTGATTTTTTGAGTACAGTTGTTCATTACTCAGGGCGCAGTGGTTAAGATTCAGCTGCTAACCAAAAGGCAAGCAGTCACTCCTTGAATATCCTATGAGGCAGTTCTACTGAGTCCTACAGGGTTGCTATGAGTTGGAATTGGCTCACTGGCAATGGACTTGGTTTTGGTTTTATTTACTACTATTGCTTTTTTCTGGAGGTACTTGGTAATATTATGGACAGATGCAATACAAAACTTTTGTCAATACACTTAAAATGCCAACTTGCTGCAGACTGTCAAAAATTACACTACTGAGACATTGCATTTCATTTGAATCTTGATTTGTATTATTACTGACAATAATGTGAAAAGCTTCACACATGAATCCCTAAATTCTCCACATAGATTTGAAGTGCCCACACTTTATAAACTATAATTGAAATTCTCCTTTCCAGGGGTAACCTGTGACGCTATTGTCACATCATGAATAACCCAGTGGCAACTATCACTGCAAACCGAATCTGGGACACTCGACAAGAAATAAACAAAAATAACTGCACTGGGCCATGTGCCTGGAAAACCAAGACACATTATTATTGTACTCAGCTGGTTTGCATGGAAAACCAAATTGATATAATGAAGGAATTACTGTGGGGGGAAAAAAAAAGGAAAACTGAGACACAGGCACACAGTACGGAGAAGAGGAATTTTTCAAGGAAGCTAAACACTGTCCTATATGCAAAGGACCTTGGGAATCTGCTATGTTTGCCAGCCAAAAGGTCAGCAGTTCAAATCTGCCAGGTGCTCTGTGGAAACTCCATGGAGCAGTTCTATTCTGTCCTATGTGGTCACTGAGTTGGAACTGACTCAACAGCAGTGAGGTTTTTTGGGGAGGAGGTTAATAAAATCAATAAATTAACAAGTCTTTACTCCATGTCTATTAGGTACAAGTCTCCACAGGAGAGGCAGAGACATAAAATGTTATCCCATCTTGGAGCTGCCTCATGACTTGGGCAAGACAAGAGATGTGATGTATTAGGACAAGAAGAGTCAGAGCATAAAACAAGCTGGAAGGGACTGACCAATCCAAAGGAAGATGCCTACTATTAGCTAGAAGGTTAGAAGGCAGACTGGTAGACAGAAGGTGGATTTGGGAAGGCCTCAAATGTTGATTCTTTAATCATTTGAATTTGAAACCTACTTAGATGAGCTAGAGGATAATGGTGGTTAAGTGGTAGAATTCTCACCTTCCATGGAGGAGAACCAGGTTCGAGTCCCTGCCCATGAACCTCATATGTAGCCATTGCATGTCTATCAGTGGTGGTTTGTGCATTGCTATGATGCTGAACAGCTTACAGAAAAGCTTCAAGTCCAAGGTGAATTAGGAAGAAAGGCCTTACAATCTCCTTCTGAAACTAGGCTGATGAAAACAGTATGGAACACAGTGGTCCCATACTCAACTGACTATGGGATGATATGGGACTGGGAAGTTTTCATTCTGTTCTTCATAGAGTTTCTATGAGTAAGGGGTCATCTCAAGCTAATAGCAATGACAATATGTGAACTAACAGCTCATTAATTTAGTATTAGAGGAGAAGTTATAGTCGTGTCTCCTTAATTTTACTAATTTGATTGCCCAAAATATCAGGAAGTTTGAAAAATCCTTCTTACAGAACCTCCTTGGTTTTGACCCCCAGCTCTTTCGTGAAACTAATAAATACAATCTAGCAACCCTTCAATTCCAAAATCCAGTGGGCACATCTCTCTTCTGATTTCACTTAACATCTCTACCTTGTTCGGCTTTGTTCCTTTCCAATGGCTCACCATGATTTCTGTCTCCTGTACTGATATTCTCCTCCTGGTCCTTAAACTTGAACCTACTCCAGGGTCCTCTCATGGACTAGATTCCTTCCTCCCTCCACTAATTCTGAAGAATCTCGACCCACACAGTCATTTGTCAATAGGACATCTGTAGACACCTCAAGTTCAATACGTCCAACACTGGATTTATTAGTGACCTTCAGAGGTCTATTGCTCTTCTTTATGCTTCATCTGGGTTAATGTCACATTAATCACACTGTCCCAAACCAAAAACCTGGAATTCATCCATTACCCTTTTTCTCCATCTCCCACATACTAGGCCTGCTTGTTTGACCTTTGAAATATATCTTTATATCAGGAAAATGTTTCAGAATGACAAAATAAAATCTTTAAGATTTAAACCCTGCCCGCCTACCTAACCTTGAACTTCAACTGCCTGACTTTTCATCATCTATTTAAAAACTTAAGTCAACTACTGTTTATTCTATTGCTTGAAATTAAGATCTATTCCTTTCAGTCTATCAAACAGCTTGAAAGATTTGTTTCAACATTATTTTCCCAGTGAAGCTCCTCCTGACTCAGCTTCACTTCTCCCTGACAATGCCCTGTCTTGCTCCCTTGTCTGGGAAGAATTTTAGCACAGTACTACCACTGCATATAAACCAAAAAAAAAAAAAAAAACCAAACACACTGCCATTGAGTCCTGTCTGGCTCACAGCGACCCTATATGCCAGGGTAGAACTGCCCCATACAGTTTCCAAGGAGCGCCCGGCAGATTTGAACAGCTGACCTTTCGGTTAGCAGACGTAGCACTTAACCCACTACGCCATCAGGGTTTCCTATCACTGCATATACTGTATTGCAAATCCTGATTTGTGAATCTATATCCTCCGTAAGATCATGAGCACTTTGCTGGGGTGGAGAAAAGAGAGTGTAGGCAGTGAAGTTTGACTGCATGAGTAGTTATCCTCATTCTATCTTTTTTTTCGCCATATCAATTTTGCCAACTTGCTTCATTCACTGGAAAATGGAAAATGGAATCACATCTGTTTCTTAGGGTTATAACGAGAAGTTAGGGAGCCTATGTGATGCACATAGCATGAAGCAGGTAGGTACTCAGTGAGTGTTAGCTATTAGTACAAAATATATTGACTATAGTAATAATGACCATAAACCCAAAGCAAAACCACTCCCGTCAAGTTGAATGCAACTTATGGTAGCCCTACAGACAGAGGTGAACTGCCTTCATAGATTTGCCAAGGAGTGCTTGGTGGATTTGAGCTGCCAACCTTTTGGTTAGCAGCTGTAGCACTTAACCACACCACCACTAGTGTTTACATAACTATGTTTTCTTGAGCACCTTCTGTACATTCTGTACTTTGTGATTGGCATTTATTAAGTCTTATAAACCTAAAACAAATGTAGGTGACATGTATGATTATCCTAGTTTATAGATGAAGAAACTAGGCCTCTGGAGGGTTAAGTAGCTCACTTTAGGTTCAACAGCCAATAAGTGCTGGAAGCAGGATTTGAACCAAAGTCTAGCTGATCCAAAGCAGGCTGATTCCATTCTGTGATCTCTAAACACAGTACTGGAAACCCTGGTGGTGTAATGGTTAAGTGCTACATCTGCTAATCAAAAGGCTGGCAGTTCAAATCCACCAAGCACTCCTTGCAAAGTCTATGGTGCAGTTCTACTCTATCCTACAGGGTTGCTATGAGTCAGAATTGACTCTGTGGCACTGGGTTTGGTTTTAGTCAAATCAAGTACTGACAGCGGAGTGAGAGGTCAGTAAATATTTGTTGAATAAATTAATCCATTATTAATTTTTTAAAACTTATTGAAGTATTTCTTACTGAGGCAAACAACATACTAAATTCACTCAGTTATGCTAGATGTGGAGTTATAAGTCAGATTTACACACTATTTTTGGCATGAAGGTAAAAGGTGTGTCAAGAAAGAAATAAAAACCAAAAAAATCATATTTCTGATGAAATGTCTCACTTCCTGTCTCACATAGACATGCAAACACATACACACTCATCAGCTGAATGTTACTGCGAATACAAATACACTCTGCATTTTCTGTTACTCTTCCATCAGTACTGCTGATAAACAGCAAGTCTATCTATATTCCACACCTTCTTGGCCTTGTCTATAAAATATATTTCCATGATTCCAAATAAAAACCAAGACAATATGGAGGGCTCCCCCAACCTCCCATCTTTTGTTTTTCTAAATAAAACGAAAACCAAGCCAAACCAAATCTTTTGCCATCAATTCATTACCAACTCACAGTGAACAGGACAGAGTAGAATTGCTCCATGGAGTTTGCAAGGAGCAGCTGGTGGATTTGGACTGCTGACCTTTTGGTTAATACACGTGGCACTTAATCACTACGCCACCGGGGTTTCCTATTTAAGTAAAAGTCCACATAACTTACCACTCTTAAAGTTCCATTAAATGAGTTGCAGGAGGAAATTAGTCTAATCAACACAAATCCTAATTCTACAGCCTCGGTGATCTTCAGCAATACATTCAGTGATATGAGATGCAACACTCGGCCTAAGTCAGGCTGGGTGTTCACGCAGAGCTGTGAAATGCTATAAGCCAATACCACTCTAGTGACCCAGTGGCATTTTTATGAATTTTAAACAATTACGTTGAAATTAAAAACTATCATATACTAAAGTTTGCCTTTCCTGCAAAATGTGAAATCAACTGGTACATTTTAACATATTTTAAGTGTGGGCAAAAAAGAGAGAAAATACGTACAGAATTTCCACAATACGTGTATAACTATTGTGGCTTACCTCAGTTGATTTCCCTCTCTAAAAATACTACATATTTTATGGGAACATTTAAAATTAGCTAGTAACTAAAAATAGAAATGTGTTCTTGAGAGTTTGATAGATATTAGAAATAACAATTTCATACGAAATAATGCTTATTTGAGAAACAAGATTATTAAACTCAAAAAAAACCTACTTGCTAATAAACATTTTAACATTTCTAAACTCTATTGACACAGTGGTTAAATTTTGTATGTGCTAACTAAAAGGTTGTCAGTTCGAATCCACCAGGTGCTCCATAGAAACTCTATGTGGCAGTTCCACTCTGTCTACAGGGTCACTGTGAGTAGGAATCAATTCTAAGGCAATGGTTTTTATTTTTTTATGATTATTATTATTTAATCTTTATGGAAGAAGGTCACCAGGTCTTTTCTCCCATGCTCTGGCCTGAAGTTTGAACCGCCGAACTGTTCAGTCTGTAGATAAGCACCTGACCACTGTGCCATCACCCAAACCCAAACCCAAACCCACTGCTATTGAGTCAATTCTGACCCATAGCGACCCTATGACCATGTAGAACTGCCCCATAGAGTCTCCAAGGAGTGCCTGATGGATTCAAACTACCAACCTTCTGGTTAGGCAGCCACAGCACTTAACCACTACACCACCAGGGTTTCCATTGTGCCACCAAGGCTCTTTTTCTCCAGGAGAAGAGCAACGTTTTAACCCAATTAACTACAGAATCTTCTTTCTTCTCTCTTAGGAACACGAACCTGCTCAGCTCTGGCTCTCCTGGCTGCTGTTACACCGGGCAGAGCTGTGCCACAGCTGCAAGCCAGCTCCTATTGTGACTGGACGTGACTAGGAGGAAGACACTTGCCAGGAGATGCACGTCACTTTCTCTTCCATTACTTTTATCAGCAGTAAGGGTGAAATTCTAGTCTCTGACCTGCCTTATTCTTTGTCCACTGGTTCAGAACTTGGGCAGGGCAAAGGGATATTTCAACCGTGCTCTCTCAAACCCCGGATGAGTAAGTGTATTTCACTCCTTTCATTCACTGCTGTCCTCCAAGATAGTAGACACAAGGAACAGAAGACAGATGATTAAATCATTTGTATACAACCATTAGGCATGATCCTCATCTTCAAAGAAAAGTCTGATTTATTAAACCATCTCCTTTGAACCAAGAAACTCCATATTCTTTTTCTCAGCATAGTTTTAGATTGTAATCTACCTACACATATATGTGATGATATAGAATAGATGAGATCTGACAAGCCTGTGAACTTAATTATTCCAAGTGCTACATACCTCACTGTTGAATAGCATCACAGTCACCTTCAAAATACTCCTTTTGGGAAGCTATGCACTGATGCCAGTGTCTAGTCCACCCTTCAAAGCAATTTTGGAACTCTTTCTGGATTTGCCATTGCACATGGCAGCACGGTGGCAAGTTCATGAACTTAACTATATAAGCAGGTGTCTGTGAGGGAGCTTTTAGCCAGTAAACAAATAACTGTACGGAATACCTTCCCTACTCACCTGATTTGGCCCCCAATGACTTTTTCCTTTACCCAAAGATAAAGGAGATACTGAAAAGAAGACATTTGGATGATATTCAGGACATCAAGGGTAATATGATGACAGTTCTGATGGACATTCCAGAAAGAGTTCCAAAATTGCTTTGAAGGGTGGACTAGGCGCTGGCATCAGTGCATAGCTTCCCAAAGGGAGTACTTTGAAGATGACCATGGTGATCTTCACCAGTGATGTAGCACTTTTTCTAGGATGAGTTTGGGAACTTAATGGGTAGCCTTCATACAAATATACTTAATTATATATAAACAATTATGTCCGAAGGGCCCTTCCGTATTCCTATAATATCAAAGGAAAGAGTTAAAAATAAAACAAAAACTATACCCACTGACTTCCACAATTTTCTGTCACTGGATAGGTATAACACTTGCTCTAATATCTGAGTAACTTTTATCGTCAAATTTCTCTTCCCTGAGTACGTAACATATGCCACACGAGTCACGCAAAAGCACAAGAACACAGTCATGCATTCACAAACATCTGAATAACTGAGGCCTCAAATTATGACAGTTCTTCATTTGTGTTGTCATTTCAAGAGACATAATACATGCAAAACATTCACACATCTTTTTAAAAAGAGCTGATATAAAAGAGTCCATACCCAAAACAGCAGAGTTGCTGAAATGCCAAAAAGCCAATTCTGCCAGAGAATTTGGAGGCCTGTTTGGTACAGTTAATATCCTTGGGTGATACCAAAAGGTTGGAGGCTTGAGTCTCTCTCTGCAGGGTGCCTCTGGGTAGACCAGTACCTCCAATTTTTCAGTTAGCCACTGAGCATATTAACTAACTGCACCACACAAGGACTCCAATAATGAACTTACTACATAGACATTTTCTAGCATAACAAATGCTTTTTCTCTGGTTGCTAGAGTATTCTGCATATTTACGTGCAAATAACATGTTCCTTTTCTATTTGCCAACCTCCCCTCCCCCTTTTAATGTCTTTTCATAAACATGCGATGCTAATTTTTTTTAACAGCAACTTGTTAAAAAAAAAAAGAACTGGCATAGTGGCACTTACTGAAAACACTTCCTGAAGGGTTCCTTGAGCAAACAAATGTATAAGGCTTGTTATTTGCGTAAAAATACAATAATCCCACTTCTGTTTTTTCAAAAAAATAAGACACCCATTTTCTCCATTGTAAATTTCTGTTACCTCATATGAAGTTTCAGGGAATTTCTTAATGTGACAAAAGCATTTGCTATGAGGTAAGCAACAAAGCCTTAGTAAGAATCTTTGGAAGGTAATTTAAGTTTGCTTGCTTATGTCTTAAAACTAGTGCACTGTTATATTCTTCCAAGTACAGGACACTCTTCTGTTGGCAACATTCCATCTAAAGAAACCAAACCCACTGTTGTCAATGCTCATGCACAGGAACCCTGAAGGGGAGAGTAGAACTTTCCCGTAGGGTTTCCAAGGCTGTAATCTTCTGTGAAGCAGATTGCTGCATCTTCATCCTCCTGCTGAGAAGCTGGTGGGATCAAATTGCCAACCTCTCAATTAACAGCCAAGCACTTAAGTACAGTGCCACCAGGGTTCCTTGTTTCATTCTAACAACCACGAAGCCTGAGTTCTTAATTTTGTGCATAAAAGGAAATGTTGCTCTATTAGGTTTTAAGCATCAGCACTTTAGATGAAATTAGGAGACATATTTTTAACCACATCGTTTGAACTTCACGTAGTAATACCATTTTCTTCCCTTATAAAGTTAGACAGTATGAATCTTTACATTCGGATAAACTGTTTTCCTAACCTCATCCTGTTTGCATAGGAATATGGACTTCTGTTTGCTGACATATGAGTCTTTAGTATGAAAAGGTAATCGCATTTGAGTTCCCAAGACTGTAGCATAGGCACATCTCGCTGCCAAACACTGGCTGCTAATACTTATGAATATTTATCAGTTGCTGTTACTAAAAAGACATTTTTTTTTCTTCCTAGAATCTTTGAATAAACAATTTCAAAATGCTACTCCATCGGAAAACAGTACAAACCTTCCTTTTTATCTTCGGGAATAATCTTCACTTTTGTATCTGTTATATCTTTGAAGGAGGCCAGAAAAAGTACCACATCTCCTTTCTCGTTCTTTATAGGAACAATGTCCAACAGGCACCAAAACGGAGACCCTGCAACAGTAACAAAAACACAAGTCATCCCCTGCCACCAACTTCCTTCGATGAAGATCCCAGTCATTAGCAGTACAGTTCTTAAAATTCCTATGATTGCTCTTTTATCTCACATCACATCAACACCTGCTGTGTTGATAGTTTCTCCTTACGTTATTCAAATTCTATCTGTTGTTGATGAAGAATCATTTCACTTCACCAGACAATGGCCCCATCTCATCCGACACTCAGTAGTTCCTAAATACAGATCTTGGTCAGGTATGGGTTTGCTCAGTGTTTATTTAAAAACAAAGAAACAAAAAAAACCCATTGCCATCAAATTAATTTAACTCACAGTGACCCACAGGATAGAGAAGAAATGTTCCATAGGGTTTCCAAGGAGTGATTGGTGTATTTGAACTGCCGACCTTTTGGTTAGTAGCCAAGTGTTTAACCACCACGCCACAAAATCAATGCAGGAAATACAAATCATCGATTCCCCATCAAAATGACTAACTTGAGAAAGATTGGCAATATCAAGTTTTAGAGAGGGTATGTAGCCACTGGAACTCTTACACATTGCCGGAGGGTTGAAAACTAATACATCTGCTTTAAAAGTGTTTGGCAGTATGAAGAGAACTTCACACAATGCAATGTCATACAACAATGTGAATGAGTGATGGAAAACTACTCACAGCCAGGTGGAAGAATCTTATTAATACAATGTTGAGCAATAGCAGCCAGACACAAAGAAGTACAGTCAAAATGGATTCATTCACGTCAAGGACAAAAATAGGTTAAAAAACAAACAAAAAAAAAACCACTA
Source organism: Heterohyrax brucei (assembly GCA_028571685.1). Classification (NCBI taxonomy): domain Eukaryota; kingdom Metazoa; phylum Chordata; class Mammalia; order Hyracoidea; family Procaviidae; genus Heterohyrax; species Heterohyrax brucei. The sequence continues at coordinate 20,322,792 of CM053149.1, forward strand.
TGTAATGGTAAAAGAAGCCAGGTTAGTGGTTACCTATGGGGACACAGGGGCATGGAAGGATGGGAGAGGTTCTAGTGTACTGGTGATGTTTTGTTTCTCCATGTTGATTACAGAGGGGTGTGCAGGTTTTGAAAACTCATCAAATTCTACACTTTATGAGACTAGCATTTTTCCAGATCATATTTTAAAAACCAATAATGAGATTCAGTTCCATTTTCAATCCTGAAATAAGAAATATTATCAATAAGTTCAGGTTCACAAATATAGTCGACACAATTAGTATAACACAGTTCATTCATAAAGAAAATGTTCTATGTTCTAGTTTGGTGACTAGCATCCTAGAGTATTAAAATCCTGTGAGAGGTTATCTAGGACACCCCACTGGTCTCACCCCTTTGGAAGCAAGGAAGACAGAGAAAACTAAATATATAAGGGAAGGATTCATCCGAAGGATTAACGGACTGCATCTCCCACAGTCTCTACCAGACTGAGTCCAGTACAACTAGCGGTGCCCGGCTACCACTGCTGACTGCTCTGACAAAGATCACAACAGAAGGTCCCAGAAAGAGCTTGAGAAAAATGTGGAACAAAATTTTAGCTCAAAAAGAAAGACCAGACTTGTTGGTCTGACAGAGACTGGAGAAACCCTGCCAACATGGCCCCCTGACTCACTTTTAGCTCAGTAATGAAGTCACTCCTGAGGTCCACTCCTCAGTCCAAGATTGGACAGACCCATAAAAAAACAAGGCTAAAGGTGCTCACCAGCTGAGGGGCAAAGACTAGCAGCCAGGAAGGGACCCGAAAGCAGATAATATGTAAGGAACCCAAGTTTGAGAAGGGATAGTACTGACATGTTGTGGGATCAACTAGTGTCATAAAAAGTATGTATATTAACTGTGTAATGAGAGACTAGTTTGCTCTTTAAGCCTTCATCTAAAGCACAATTAAAAAAATAAATTGTAACTCAGGAAAAAAATAAAAAGACCAGATTTACTGGTTTTGCAAAGACTGGAGACATTCTGTGAATATAACTCCCAGACACTCTTTTAGCTTCAGTAATGAGGTGACTCCTGGGGTTCACCCTTCAGTCAAAGATTGGGCAGGCCCATAAAACAAAACAAGATTCAAGAAGCACACCAGCCCAGGAGCAAGGGCTGGAGGGCACGAGGTGACAGGGAAGCTCGCAATAGGAAACCCAGGCTTGAGAAGGGAGATTGTGGACATGTTGTAGGGTTGTTAACCGTGGTCATAAAATATATGTACTATTTAATTAGAAACTAGTTTCTTTTGTAAACCATCATCTAAAGCACAGTAAAAAAATTTTTCAAAAATAAATTAAATAAATATTACTTCCTCTAAATTCAAGTTTTGTAATGATATCTAAGCTGATCTCTACCTTGCATTACCTATAGGAAAAAAAAAGTTTGTTAGGGAAGCAGTGAAAGAGACATATTCACCCTTATTCCTTTACTCCCTACCTTTCTTTTTTTTCCTTCCTGCCTTTCACAATTGCTCTTTCAGATGTATGCATACCAAATATGACTTTGGGTACTTCTATAGTTAGACAGCAAATGAATGCTACTTCTCTGGACGGTAGCTATCAATCAAGTTCAAAGCCTTGGTCCTTACTTCTCAAAACTCTTCACATTTAGTCTGCTCACTTAACCTTCCCTTCCCTGCTTTCCTACTTTCCCAAGGGTCTTCCCAAGCCCTTAACCCTGGCTGTCTGACTTTGTCTTTCCCCTTCCATGAGAGTAATAATTTAAGGCTCTTCTTCAAGATCTGGCTCTCCTTCTTACCTATGGGGACAGTGATGATCATGCAACTTGTCCAAATTAAGAGGAATTCAGCCACTCTAAATAAGCCCTCTAAAGGTTAAGGTAGGAGATAACAAGGCCCTCAGCTTCAAATACAGAGATCCTTAAAAAGCATTCTTAAAAAGTAGTGTTGGCTCTTAAAAAGTACGGTTGGAGGGCAGCAATCTTATGACAAATTTAACTCTTACTGTATATAGTAGCAGTAATTACCACATGGCATCAATGAGTGTCAACACGGATGAAGCTCTGTCATGATTTGAGCTAACAGCACCTCTAATTTCCACAGATAAAAACAACTGATGGAAAGAAAACTAAGTTTATACCCTATATGGCAAGATGTACTTTTAGAATTGAATTTAACAGCTACCCAGAACCTTATCCAGTGGAAAGTTCCATTATGTACACTGGAAAACTTTTTTTCTTACTAGGAAACAAGGGTGTAGAAGAATTTGACTTCCTAGCATTTATAACCGTAAGAAGACCTATGTTCTTTATGATGTGAAGTGCCATTGAGTTGCTTCCAACTCATTGTGACTCAGTGTACAACAAACTGAAATACTGCTTGGTCCTGAGCCATTTGTTTTCCATATATCATCGAAAATGCAATATTTGGTAATAACTTGAAGTAAATGTCAGTTTAGTATGCAGTACAGGATTATACCCGGGGAATAACCTCATGTTTGGCAAAGCAAAGAGCCAGCAAGGATGAGAAAGACACTCAGAGAGATGGATGAGCACAATGAACTTGAATGCGCTCACGATTGAAAAGATAACGAAGGACTAGGCAACATTTCAGAGTCCACTTGAGGGCAGTTGTCTACCTGTCTGTCTCTACATGCTCACAGTTTAACAGCTCAACACAAGGAAGTACAAATATAAAGACAACTGGAGTTGTGAGTTGTCCCACTCTTCAATTACTGTGCCAAAATTGTTATGTCTTCAGACCCGTATTCTGACGTCATTCTCCAAGCCTTTACCTGGCCCCTCCTCCACATATGTGCCTATTTCTCCCTCTCCTAGCAAGCTTCAGAAATGGTGACCTGTATGCTGCAGCAACTCTGTGTAGGACACATAGCAAAATCCCCTGGGTCTCAATCATGTCTAAGACTGGAAGTCATAAAGAGAACAGAGCCCCAATCAATAAGTGACCCATGGCTTTCTCTTTACAGTGACCCTCAGGGGAAAGAAGGCTGGATCACATGATGGACAATTGCTAGAAAGATGCCTGATCCCACAGGTCTGTCTTCGTGATTGCTACTTGTAAGCCACTGCTTTCTGAGAGCAAAGCACGGAAACAATTTTGATACCAAACTTTAAGAAATACAATTTAAGAGTCTTTCCAACTTGCAGTTGTTTAGTGAGAAAGAACTTCCTTTAAATGAGTTTGAGGCTCATGTTGACCCTTTCTCACTGTACAAGACTTTACCTGGATAAATCTACAGTCTTTGCAAAACCAAATAAAAAAACCCACTGCCATCAAGAGGATTCTGACTCATAGTAATCATATACAGCAGAGCAGAGCTGCACAGTAGTTTGCAAGGAGTACCTGGTGGATTCCAACTGCCAACTATAGCACTTAACCATTATGCCATCAGGGTTTCCTGCTCTTTATAAAACAAGGCAAATTACTGTCAATGCCAAAAAACACAATGCATACTTGAACTCAGCATGGTTGAGAGGGTCTCAGATTCTGGGACCAGTTAATTTAGGGAAGGTGAGTTTGAGAAAGAAAAGACTATTTTGAAAACAACTGAACATAAATTTATTTGTTTCTTTAACAAATATTTCTTGAATATCTGCTTTGGCAGGCACTGTTCTAAGTACTGGAAACCCTGGTGGCAGAGAGGTTAAGTGCTACGACTAGTAACCAAAAGGTCGGCAGTTCAAATCCACCAGGCACTCCTTGGAAACTCTATGGGGCAGTTCTACTCTGATCTATAGAGTTATTATGAGCCGGACTCAACTTCACAGCAGTGGTTTTTTTTTTTGGATTCTAAGTGTTTGAACACGTCAATGAATAAAGCACAAGCAAATCTCTGTCTTCTGCTGCAGAAGAAATTATGTTCTAGTTGGAGAAGGAAAGCAATTATAAACATGATAAATAAGTAAACGATATAATTTATTAGAAAGCTATGAATGCTATTGCACAAATCAAATGTACAGCAGGGGAAGGGAACAAACAGCATAGGAGAAGGAGGAACAGGACTGTAGCACAACATTCTTAAGAAATTTTTCATGAAGGTAATATTGATTAGCACTTTTGAATATTTATGGGCTAGTTGGTGTGTCATTCTACATTGTAAGAGAAATACACAATGAGATCGTGACACAAGTTTAAGCATAAGTGAAAGAGACAATCCAAATCCAACCCTCTGCCATCAAGTTGATTCTGACTCACAGCAAACCTATCAACAGAGTAGAACTGCCCCATAGAGTTTCCAAGGAGCACCTGGTAGATTTTAACTGCCAGCCATCTGGTTAGCAGCCGCAGCACTTAACCACTACACTACACCACCAGGGTTTTCAAGTGAAAGAAGAGGGTAAGGAAAAACATAGACTGAAGGTATCCTTGACTTCAGTGCAACTCTAAGGAAAGTTCATTGAAGCTATTAGTGCATCATCTAACTCCTCAGAGTGGTTCTGCATCTCCCAGGAAGAGGTCCTTCTCAGCATCCCTACCTGCTCAGTTACTGGCTATGAGCGGCCGTAGAAATCTTAGTCTTTGTGCCAACACAGTGCTGTGTTTCAGAGCACAGCAGCTGGGGCCACCAACCAACTGCTCTCCAGTAATCAGTGATCTGAGAGACACACTGTCATGGTGGCCATAGTTAGTTGAGGGGACTGTTCATATGGCTGGCAGAATTACCATCCGTTCCTTCTCTCTCATCATTGCATCTCCATCTGCCACTGGGAACCACATCCCCTGTCTGCACACAGCCTTGGGAGAACCGTCAAATCTTGTCCTCTACCTCTTGCTGAAGGGCTGGGCAAATCACCTCTGCTGGATCTAGCATTTGCTCTCTTCTGGTCATTTTCTTCTTGAACAGAGGGACCCAAGATCAAAAATGAAAGCAATGGTGGGGCAGAGTCAAGATGGTAGACTAAGCACACATCTCCTTATATCCCTCTGGAAACCTAGACCTGAATTGATAATCGAATGGAGGCTTCTGCTCACCTAGTGAGCCCCCAGGTCACGGCACAGGGCTGTTATTTGGATTTCATACCACTGAACAAAAAACCTCTTCTCTTTTGCTAACTCTCACTCCTGGCTAGCCCTGGCTCTCATGGACTGAAGGTAAACGCACCATTTTGACTTTTTTTTTCTGTCTTGGCCAGTCGGCGAAGCTGGGTCTTGCCTAGTGGCTAGACTCAGATGCACTGCTTGGGGGATAGGCAGGCAAAATTGCCATATTTTGAGAGTCAGGCTTAGGACTCTGTTCATCTAGCCACTTTGGGCCTGTCTTTTTATCACTGCCACAGCATGGTTTGTACAGAACGGCAGTGCCTGTGTGTGGGATGCCATGTTAGATACAGAGATTTTAGCAGGACCTAATTCTTAGCCTGGGAGCCAGCGCCTGCAAACAGGACAGTGCTTCTCCGACAGAAAAGCAGTAGTTTACACAGTGTCACCTACGGTGGGGGCCTGGCAACAGAGGCGGAAGACTCACTACCTCTCAGCACTTTTAGACCCTCTATCTGCCAACCATGTGGAGGGTGCCATCTTAGATACGGTGGCTGCAGCTGGACCTAATTCTTAGATTGGGAGCCAGAGCCTGCCCACAGGAGAGCACTTTTCTACAGAAAGGTAGTAGTTTACAGTGTCACCTAAGGCTGGACCCTGTCAGTAGAGGCCAACAGGGCAGTTGCACTGCTGTATTTTGAACTAGTTTGTATCATCTGGGGTTGGATATAGAGGTGCTTACTTTGCCAGCTGGGAAGAGGGACCTCTACATCTGAAAACCTGACTGACTTGGGAAGTGGTCAGATATCTTTTGTTTTGTTTTAAGACAGCCTAGGGAAACATCTGCAGTCCATTCTCACAGTATCTCTCCCAGCCTTTACCTACTCACATGAAACCCAAAAAGCAACAGACACTTTTGGCATAAAAGAAATCATCCATGGCTTCAGAAGGCTCACAAACAAAACAACCAAGGAGTTTTCCAGATGAAGAAACTTTTCTGAAATCATCAGAAGGTGAATACAAAAGGATTATATACAGAGCCCTTCTAGACTTTATACAAAATGCAGCAGAACAAAAGGAAAAATTAAGCAAGCTGTTTGATCTGATGGAACACCAGTACTCTGACATCCAACAGATCAAGAACAAAATCAAAGACATAGAAACTTTCATTCAAAGCCAAGAAAAGAGAATGGAACAAATGGAAAAAAGAATTTCTGACTTGGAAGACAGAGCTACTAACACCAGCAACTATGAACAGAAATCAGAAAAAGGAAACAAGAAAAATGAAGAAGCATTAAGGAGCATGTGGGACTCTATTAAGAGGAACAACCTTCGATTAATTGGAGTCCCTGAACAGGATGAGACACCTGAGAACACAGGGAGTGGCGCTGCTGAGCTGCTGACAGAAAACTTCCCAGAAATCATGAAGGAAGAGAATATAGACATCTCAGATGCATATCGTATGCCACCCAATATAGATCTCAGAAGAAAGACTCCAAGACATATTATAATCAAGCTTAACAAATGAAATATAAGCAGCAACTCTTAAACGCAGCAAGACTCAAAGCAAAGCTAACATTTAGAGGGAAACCCTGTAGGCTTTCATCAGATTTCTCAGTAGAAACCACGCTGGCACGGAGACAGTGTCATGACACATTCAAAGCTTTGAAGAGAAGAACTTCCAAACAAGAATTATATATCTTGCAAAACTATCTTTCAAATACGAAAATGAAATTAAGACATTCCCAGATAAACAGAAACCCAGAGACTTTGTAAAAACAAACCAAAACTACCAGAAATACTGAAAGAAGTTCTTGGCTTTGGCTTAGAAGAACAAAACCACTAACTTTATATTTTAGAATGACACATTATTCAGAATTCTACTGAGTTAGGGAAGGCTCCAAATTCAATTACAGCTTTAATACGCAAAGAAACAATCCAGTGATTATCATGGAAACTATGGTGCCATCATATTAAAAAGAGGGATGGACTACAGTCATTATAGTCCTTCCAGATGGAGAGGAAGATGACAAGACTAGTAGTAATCAAAATTAGGCTTATATACAGTTTATTAAGGGGGACCATAGGGCCAGCCGTAAAGCACAACAAAGATGCAACATACCATATCAAGAAATGTAACACAGGAGTCTCAACAACTACAAAACCAGCTCTGAAAAAGGTGAAAAATCAATTCACAAAAAAGAACGTCCCAGAACAGACTAATAAGAACAACAGAGAAAAAATCAACACAAAAATAAACATATCACAATGGCAGCACTGAACATATACCTATCAATAATTACATTGAATGTGAATGGACTGAATGCTCCAGTAAAGAGACACTGAGTGACATCTTGGATCAAAAGACATGACCCATCCACATGTTGTCTACAAGAAACTCACTTGAGACTTAAAGACAGGAACAAACTGAAAATTAAAGGATGGAAGAATATATATCAAGCTAACAATGAACAAAGAAGAGCAGGGGTGGTGCTTCTAATCTCAGACAAAGACGAAAGCAACAGATTCATTCAACAATGAAGGCCTGAAGAATCTTTCCAGTTATTTCTGCTCTGGGGAACCCACAGAATTCTATGGATCCTTGCCTTTTTTTAAGGATCCATACCCTTGGTTATGCAACCACCTTGCCCGTTATCTCATTTTGTTTTGTAAGTTGCAACACATGTTTTGAAGAAATTATTACTTACACTTAAGAAAACCAAAATCCATTTACACTGTTTATAAAGAAACCAAACTGTGCATTTAGAAAAGAGCAGCTAAAATGTAATGGCAAGAAGATAGGACTTAGATGAGATGACATATGGTCAAATCCTGGATTCTCTATTTCCTTGCTGAGTATATTCAAATATAATGTTCACCCTTGTCTCTACCATACCTACATACTGAGTATATGGCTGCTTCTCACAGCAAAGTGCTCTGGAGTAAAAAGTACTGTCTAATTGTTGACTAGCTATAGAAAATAAGGGCGTTCACTATATGTATAATGTTTTAATTTTAAAAAGCCATAAAAAGAAAGTAAGGCACAAACAGGGAATAGTATTAATATTTATTAAAGCTAGATGATGGTATGGAGGGGTATTTATTATAATAATCTCTGTCTTTAGTGTATGCATGAAACACTTCATGATTTTTTTTTAAAGGTCAAAAAAGCCCTATCACTTTGGAAAATGGAGAGGTCAGTGTTCCCTTGAACATCCTATATTAAAGTTGAAATGTATGAAGTCACCTCAGATTTCCGGAGTCAGAAAAGATAATACAGAAGGGGTGAAACTGTTTATTTTAAAAATTAAAATCCTGAGTTCAAAGTGGTTAGCTATTGTTGCTGTATACCACCGAGTTGATTCGGACTAACAGCAACCTACGGGACAAAGTGGAATCACCTCACAGGGTTTCCTCAGCTGCCACCTTCCCAGGAGCAGATACCACTATCTATTCTCCCTTAGAGCCACTGGGTAGATTCACACCTCCAAACTCTTGATTAGCAGCCCAGAACTTAACCACTGTGTCGCCAGGACTTCTTAAGTCAACTACAGTCATTGTTAGGTGCCATCGAATCAGTTCTGACTCATAATGATCCTCTGCACAAAGGAACAAAACACTGCTTGGTCTTGCACCACATCCACAATCACTTTTAAGCTGAAGCCGATTGCTGCAGCCACTGTGTCCACCCATCTCCTTGAGGGTCTTCCTACTTTTTGCTAACCCTCCACTCTACCAAGCATGATGTCCTTCTCCAGGGACTGATCTCGCCTGACAACATGTCGAAAGTATGCAAGATGCAGTCTCTGCATCTTTGCTTCCGAACAGCATTCTGGTTGCACTTTTTCCAGAACAGATCTGTTGGTTCTTTTGGCAGTCCACAGTATATTCGATTTTCTTCTCCAACACCACCATTCAAAGGTGTCAGTTCTTTTTCTTTCTTCCTTATTTATTATGCAGCTTTTGTATGCATATGATGCAACTGAAAATACCATAGCTTAGGTCAGGTGCACCTCAGTCTACTAAGGAAACTATTACTTAGGTTAAAATGTAATCACTCAAAGAGAATAAAGCTCGAATTCAAATCATGTAATTATTAGTTTCTTGGACTTTTTGCTAAAACAGACTATATTTCTCAATACATTAAAAAGTTACTGAGTAGTTATCACAAGTGAACAATCTAGTTATAATATTTTAAAAGAAAATACTATTATTTATATATGCCAAGCCAAGTGCCAAGTGCTGTCGAGTCGAATATGGTCGATAAAATGAGCCAGGTAATGTTAAGACAAGTCTCTTTAAGCAATTTGATTCAGAATAAGAATCAGCATTAAAAAGATTTGGTCAACATGGTAAAATGGATGGAAATATGTCCTGATAAACAGAAATTTCGAGATGAGACTTTAAAAACAAGGAAACACAAAATTGAAAAGAAACAGTTAAGGCTCTCATGACCATTACCTAGTGTACAAATCACAACAGTTTCAGCTGTCAAGGTAACACTTTCCAAGAACATACAGATAACAAACACACTGAACACTTCTCTTGTTGTGCAAACTCAACTCTTAGTGAAGATGCCTAAACACCACACTAGACTGCCCTAAGTCACTATTTGGCAGGCGTGGAAGCCCAGCAGTTAGAAGCCTTCCTCAATTTACTGCTTCTGTCCTACAACAGAGGTGACCCCGTGCCAGAACATCAGGCCAAATCCTGGTGGCTAGATTAGCATTGATGGACCCAGCTACCCCAGGGGAATTATCAGCACTGACAAGCTTATTCTTGAGTTACTTGTCATACCCTTGTCCTAAAGTATTCATTGCTATGTGAAAAATACACACAGGCATAACATTTTCTTACCACCTTCCATGTGATCACAGGCACTTGCCTCCCACAAGAAAAGCATTAACAATGAAATATTTTGAGCTTACGCTATGGTTCAGGTATGTTAATTCAGAATTCTTCTCGACTGTGAAGGCTTCAAATGGGTACTCGACCTAACCACTCTGGTATATTCATTTTCAAAGGTCAGTGTATTTTTTTCTGTAAAGGGTCAGGTAGTAAGCATTTTTGGCATTGTGGTTCATAGGTTTCTGTGTGAAAATAGCCATAGATGATATATAAATAAAACACTATTGCTGTGTTCTAAATAAATCTCCATTTACAAAAATAGGCATCCTGTCAGATATGGTCCATGGGCCATGATTTATCAGCTCCTGACGTAGAAGGCTACCAATTACCATAGAAAACAAAAGTGAAACAACTCACTGACACTGAGTCAATGCCAACACACAGTGATTCTACAGGCCAAGAAGAACTGCCCCCACAGAATTTCTAAGGAGTCCCTGGTGGATTTGAACTGCCAACTTTCTAGTTAGCAGCTGTAGCACTCAACCATTACACCACTGGGTTTTTCTATGCAATACAGAAACAAAAGACCCAAACCCACTGTAATTCAACTTCTTGATTCTTTGAAATTTCTGACCAGATTGTGTACTACTAATTAATTTAAGAAGCATCATTTATCCCTGATGGCATAGTGGTTAATATCTGGGCTGCTAACCAAAAGGTCAGAAGATCAAGTCCACCAGTCACTCCTTGGAAACGCTGCAGGGCAGTTCCATTCTGTCCTACAGGGTCGCTGTGCCACTCAATAGCAATGGGTTTGGCTTTTCGAAGAATTCGTTTGTGGTGCAATGGTTAAACACTTGGCTGCTAATTAAGAGGTGGAAAGTCCACATCCACCAAGCAGCTCCTTGGGAGAAAAGTCTGGTAATCTGCTTCCATAAAGATTACAGCCAAGAAAGCCTTGTGAGGCAATTCTCCCCTGCCACATGGGGTCGCATGAATGGACAGCACCCAACAATGCAAGATTTGTTAATGGAAGAACCAGCTAGATCCTAGTCTACAGATGCCATAGTGGTGAACTGGAAGAGAAAATTAGCCATCAGACAACCTATCATCCCAAATAAAGGCTAACCACCTCTTTTTGTCCACCTGATAAGGAGAATACATGTAAATAACACTCACATTCACCTGAAAAATAAGACTAGCTATCAATGATGTAAACAGGTCTCTGAAAAGGTTTTATGTCCAACCCATCAGCAGAGCTACTCTGAGGATGACGGCATCCTCACAAAGCAAACTACATGCAAGTTAGGAGTCTACATGAGTTAAATGGAGACTGTGGTTAAGGAATCTACACCAAGTCAGGCTGAACCAACTAGAAGCTGAAACCAATGAGAAATTGCTACTCTGACAATCTCAGAGAAGAAGGGGTACTTTTCTAAACCATTATGGACATTCTACACAATAAAACAACCATAGGCAGTCAAGGATAGTTTTTTAACATCAAAATACATTCTAAGTCCAATGTTTTGCCTTTTAACAGTATCTTTGCTTAGAGGCATTGTTACCAAGATTTCTTATGCTATTTTACTCCCACTGTATTTCTCGAACAAAGTAATTCTTTTTTTTTTTTTAACAGTAGGAAAATGATATTTCAAAAGATAATTTGGTGGACTCAAAATTGAAGGATTCTGGAAAAAGAAAGACTTTAAGAAAAAAGCTCTCCTTATCATAGAGGATATCGGCTCTCTGGCTATAGCTTGTTTATACTGCCCATCACTAGAGACGTTTTGTGTCAGAAGATATTTTTAATAACAATGCTCCTCAGATCCTATCAACAGTGCTCTGTAAATCAGTAAATATTAAAAACAAATACACACACAAGAAAACCCAAATCCATGTTTTCTTTCCACTTTCATCTGCACACATGCATTCCCACATACCCAACAAATTACAAAACCAACAACAACAATAACAAGAAGTTAGGTGGTTTCTATCACAGATGTGCATCTCCAAGTCATTATTGACCCCTTCTTCCATGCTCCAGACCAAAACAAACAAACAAAAACCCAAACTCACTGCAATCAAGTCAACTCCGACCCACAGTGACCCTATGGGAGAGAACAGAATTGCCTCCTAGAGTTTCCAAGGAGCACCTGGTGGATTTGAACTGTCTATCTTTTGGTTAGCAGACACAACACTTAACCCACTACGTTACCAGGGTTTCCCTCCAAACGAAAGAGATCATCAAATCCTGTCAATGTCAAGGCCGAAAACTCTCAAAGTAGTTCTAAACCCATTCACTCTCCCGTCTTTACTGGCCACATCCTAAGCCAGGATACCCCAAGCTTCAGCGTGTACACAATCACCTGGGAGAGCCGTGAAAACACCGATTTCTAGGCCCCATCCCCAGAGATTTGATTCAGTAGGTCTCAGGCGGGACCTAGTAATCTGAATTTCTCACACGTTTACAGGTGTATCTGATGCCGCCCATCTGGAGTTCACACCTCAGGCAGCACTCATCTGAGCTCCTGTCATCTCTTTCATGGGCTATCCATCCCACACCGTGACAGAAATCATCTTTGCAAAATGAAGGACTTACCATGCGACTTAAACCACTGAGACTGCATTTGGTAACTCACCGTGGTCTGACCATGGTCTACAAAGCCCAGCGTGACCTGATGCCTGTCTGTCTTCCCACTCTTACTCAATAACTTGTGGGCTATTCCTTTAGCTACGCTGACCTCTCCATTTCTCAAGTGAGGCAGTCTCTGTTTTGCTCTCAGGACCTTTGCACACGCAGCTCTTTTTGCTTGGAATGCTGTTCTTCATGCCTCTGTATAGTCAACATCAATGTCTCTGTATAATCAATTTCAACTCATCTTCCAAAATTCAACTCAGATATTGCCTCCTTAATTTTCTTCCTTGTACCCAGATTTGGTCTGATTTCCCTGTCAATTTCCTCTGATTAAAATAAGTAGCAACCAAGTGGATTCCAACTCACAGCAATCCTGTATGACAAAGCAGAATTGCCCTGCAGAGTCCAAGGCTGTGACCTTGACCAAGGCTTACTGTAACACCTTTTACCCATGGAGTAGCTGGTGGGTTCAAACCACTGACCTCTGGGTTTGCAGCTAAGCACGTAACCACTAAACCACCAGGACCCCTTTGTCCTCTAGTAGAAACCAGCCACTTATTTTCAAATTACGTATCACGGGTCTGTGTGACTATTTAATCAAAGTTGCTCATTCTCAACAGAATATAAGCTACATAACAACGGATTACATTTTCATTTTCCTTGTATCTGCCTGTGGAATCTGGCCATGGCAGCTGCTCTGAAATCTGTTGTTCATCAAATAAAACTGATTATTGTAAGATGAGTCCAAACTTTACAATGATAATGCCACTGGTTACAATCATGACAGCTACTCTTTAATGATCAAACGTTGTCTGCCACATACTGTGGAAAGCACCTGACAAGTGATAGATCATTTAAGCCTCATAACAAGTCTACGAAGCAGATCCCATTAATATCAGTACCACCTCAAATGTTATCATTTCATGAAAAACTCAGATGTCAGGAAGATGAAGTTGCCCAAATCACATAATTCATAAAGGGCAGAAGCTTTTCTGCCACGAGGATACAAATCTCCCATCTGAGATTCATTACAACTAGCATCCATGCAGTTCTTTATATTACACACAGTTTACTTTCTTCGTCTGATTCTCTTTTAAGTTTCTGGAGGAAAATAGGATCTCTGTTAGCCTTTTACAAGCAGAATTAGATAGCAATGAATTAACTACCAATACATGCCTTAGCCAACGTCATAGACAGCTTTTCATTAACTACGGCAGAATTCAAACTCAAGTCTTCACATACAAAGTTCACATCGTTTTCCACTCTCGTATACTGGAAATGGTAAAAAAAAAAAGAGCTTGCTACTGTAAGATTCTTCTTTCTACCTTTATGCTCTCAAATATACATTTGAAAATCTGAATTTATCTGAACATTCTGCTGAGCTGCTGGAGACCAACAATGAGAGTCTTATCTTTGAGAGCTCTTTCAGCTTTGAGAAAGTCACACAGCAGAGCTTCTAGGTAGAGCAAACAGACTTGCGTGTTTCACATTCAGAGTGGTCCCATTGTTTCCTGAGTTATGAGCACTTGGCCTGCATTCTCCGGTGGCTTTTCTCCAGCTGCGTGTCCCCCTGCCCTTCTGTCCTCTGGAGAGGCACTCATCTCTTCCAGCAGTCTTCCTCATTTACCTCCTTTATGCCTGCATTGGCCCAGACTCCAATAAGGCAGAACAGGCAACTCACTGGCCGATAGACCAGACCCTGGACCCATGTTCCTGAATTAAGATGCCACATACGATGCTTGCCATATGAACAGATTTTCACTTCCCAACCAGAAGAAAACTCCAAATTGCCATACCTCCTACCAGTGCAAGCAGAGAATGGAAAGTTCTCTAAATTAAAAAAAGAAGAAAAATATCCTAGCAAGGGAACCACTGTCCAGAAACAGAGAAGAGTAAGTCATGTGCCTGAGGAAACTTAAAGAAAATGCAACCAAGAAGTTACAACAGAGGAGAAAATGAGGACATGGGACAAGTGTTGAGATGGACTGCCACAGGACCCCAGGACTATTAGACGGAGTGGTACGGGAGTTTGGAACAAGAAGGCAGCTTTATCCACTTGGCCATTTAGGAAACTTCATACACCATGGGCTCTTCTAGGCACTGGAGCTACCAAGATTAACACAGCACCTTTGCCACACTCACAATCTCAAGGGAGAGAGACGTGTCAAGAGAAAACTTGAACACAACGTGGCATCTACTCTAAAGAATGGAAGCCTAGTATGAAACAAATCTCATATTAGTGGAAGTGGTCATGAAAATCCCACAGCTGTAGAGGTTAATAGCTAGGACTACTAATCAAAAGGTGAGCAGTTCGAATCCCCCAGGCACTCCTTGGAAACACTACTGCAGAAGTTCTACTCTGTTCTATAGAGTCACTGAGTCAGAATTGACTCAATAGTAGTGGGTTGGGGTTTTGGTTCACAGATGAGCTAGGTTTGAGCTGAGTCTTACCGATTTACTTGCTTAATTGCTGGGGCTAGAGGTAGGGAGGAAAACTCTGATGGTGTAGTAGTTAAGTGTTATGGCTGCTACCAAAAAGGCCAACAGTTCAAATCCACCAGGCGCTCTTTGGAAACTATGGGGCAGTTCTACTCCATCCTATAGGGTCGCTATGAGTCAGGATCAACTTGACGGCAGTGAGTTTGGATTCTTGTCTTTTAGCGGTTGAGGAGCAGCATTCCTGGTGGGGGAAACATCCAGGACGAAGGCACACGGGGAGGTAGAACACAGAACATTAAGAGGAAAAGAACTACAAGAGTCCTGCAGAAGCATGGGTGTGCTGAAGTGAGAACGGTGAGAAATGAGTGGAGGGAAGAAGAAGGAAGGGAGAATGCTCAGTTTGAAGGGGCAGCTGTAGACCAGAACTGGCTCCGGGGCAGCTTGAGACACCGGGCTGAAGAGTCTGCCTTATCTTGAAAAGCACTGAGGAACCGCTGCAAGCTTGGTTACCAGAGCCAGCAGGTCAGATCTCACTGCAGAAAGAATGATTTGCTAGGCAGGGAGTAGAATGGACTCAACAGGGAGCATCTGGAGAATGGGTTACCAGTTAACAGAAACTGCTGCAACTCAGCTCCCAAATGACAAAGGTTTGGACTAATTAAAGCAGTTTAGCAGGGAAGACAGATTCCCAGATCAAGACAAAAAAGAACCAGATGGGTGCCCTAGAGATCTGAATTTCTGGTGCCAATTATTGAGTAAATTTGACAGATATTATACAGGTGACCCACCGAGAAGTACAGCCCAGTGTCACGGATAGAACTGTGTTGCCCCAGAAATGTGTGTGGCCATTTTGGTGGTACTCTGTGGGGTTCCTCCCTGCTGTAAATCCTGCCTCTGGGATGTTAACAAGGGAGGATGGGTGGCAGTCGGGTTGGTAGGGCAGGACCCTGTGTAAGATTGTATTGTGCCATGAGGCAGTCTCTGGAGACACAAACGAAAGAAGCTAGCAGAGATCTGGGATACTCATATCACTGACAGGCAATCCTGTTGAGTCCAGCACTTCCTTTGGAAAGGATCTGGGGTCCCTGTGCTTGAAAATCTCCCACTCCAGGGCCTCCAGAGCCAACAGAGAAAGACTGCTGGAGCTGATGCCCTGAACTTGGACTTGTAGTCTACTAGACTTGGACAGAATAAAATTCCTCTGTTAAAGCTGTCCACTTGTGGTATTTCTGTTATAGCAGCACTAGATGACTAAAACATCCAGCTTTCTTTTCACGTAACTGTCACCAAACAATACTACACAATATTCATGTTGTAGGTATACTTTGAGAGCATCTAAATGGTATAAATAAATATTTATGTAAATTGCCTAGTCCTCTTCCAACTCAGCAGAAAAACAGCCTCTTGGCTAAAATACCACCGAATTCTTTTTTTGTTTTTGTTTTGTGTGTGTGTGTGTGTCTTACATACCAGTTTAACCTTTGTCTAAGGAGTTGGCTTTGGAAACAGTTTCAGTTCTGGAATAACAGAGCCTTGGGGCCATGCCATCGGGGATCCTTCAGTATGTCAGACCATCAAGGCTGGTCTTTTTACTGGAGTTCAGGTTCTGCTCCTCATATTTCTTTCTTGACCAGGGACTCTGCTGAGTTTCCTGTCAGGGCAGTCATTGGTGGTAGGTAGGCACCAACTAGTTTTTCACGTTCCATGCTGATGTAGTCTGGATTATATGGTTCTTTCTGTTTCTTGGGCTCTTATTTTCCTCCTCTTGATGTTCTTCATTCTCCTTTTCTTCAGGTGGGCTGAGACCAACTTGTGCTTCTTAGATGGTTGCTTTCTGGCTTTTAAGACACCAGACACCAAAGTAGAATGCAGAACATTTTCTTAATAAACTTTGTTATGCCAATTGACCAAGATGTCCCCTGAAGCCATAGTCCCCAGACCCCTGTTGTTCTGTCCCTCAAGTGTCTAGTTGTTTTTTTTGTTTTGTTTTGTTTTGTTTTTTTAATTTAATATGACTGAGTGAAAATGTATATTCCTGTATAGATTTACATGCCCACCTCTATGCACTTCCACTGCTCTCCCTGCCCGGTGACAGCACACTATTCCTCTTTGCTCCATACATGTCTCATCCTCCCAACAGTTTCCTTTCCCCTCCTCTCCAACCATTCTCCTTCCTCCAACCAGAGGTCAGCAGGCTGATATCCTATAGATGTATAGAACCATAAAGTGCATCCAATATATGGTCATTCTGCATTGCCAAGTCCAATCCATTCGTGTCCAAAGAGTGGATCTTCGTTATGATTTATGGGCAAGGGCAGCATCAGGGCCAGGGGCCATGTTCCCAGGGGAACCCCAAAACTGCTGGACCATCAATTGAGGTCTTAAAGAATTTCTTTGAAAATGGCTTGATTCCCATAGTTTTCTAACAAGCAGATAAGTCTGCCAGGAATCAGTCACACACAAAGAATCTGAGTTACTACCTAAGAGCCAGGTACTGAATTTAAGAGGTCTAATTGTGAGGGTCTGAGAGTCTGGCCCTGGCAAACTGGGAGTATACAGGCTCTTCTGCAATAGGAAGCCTGGCTGTAGTGGTAGAAATATTCATTAAATGGCTAGAACGTGCAGACCGGCTTCATGGGCATACAGCCTGGACACTAGCATAAGGCCTCATGCTCAGAAGAGTCCACTCTTGGATTAACGTTCCGCTACTGATGCCTCAGAACCCTAGTAGCACTGTGCTTAAGAGGTATGGCTGCTAATCAAACAGTCAGCAGTTGGACTCTACCAGCTGCACCTTGGAAACCCTATGGGCAGACCAATTCTGTCCAATGAGACTGCTGTGAGTTGGGATCTACTTGACGACAGGTCTGTTTTTATTTTTGATTGCTGCCTTGAAATTCTTTATTTTGTGAAACAGGGAACTTGTATTTTCATCTTGCACCAGAGCCTGCAAATTATGCAGCTGGTCCTGATAATGTGTGCTGAACATGGCTATCTCATCTGGTCCTCAGTCACCCATGGAGATGACGCTGCTGTCTCTATCTCAAGAGCTGCTCAAGCTGCAGCGCAGCCAAGCAAAGCAGTCTGACAGGGACACACACTTAAGGAGTGGCAGAGAGGTGACATTCTACTCCAAGTGTCTTGGGTTCTAAGTGTTTCTCTCTTTCCCCAGCTTCTAGGAGGCAGTCACAGCCCCGAGCACAAAAAACAATGGAAAGATCACTGCCAGAGCTTGATCTGCACAGCTCAGTACCATTTCTTCTCACCACAAAAAGACAAGAGATCTTTCAAATAATGAGCTTCTCTTGTTTCAAAAGGAACAGCTATGGCTTCAAATGTTATTCCTGGCTCACAATGAGAGTCATGAACAGCCACAGGTACAATAATGAGTAACCTAGTGAATTCTTTCCTGCTGGTGTGCCAGTCACTCATTCATCCAGGGGTATGCATACTGCCTGGCCAGCCAATCCATGCACCTTCATAGACTAGGAGCACAGGGGAGTTGCCGTGGACTTGGTGACTAGGAAACCTAGGTGTGCCATGCATGTGAGCACGACACAGTCTTTAAGAGTGCTATAGCAAGAGAGGACACTCTGGTGGCATAGTGGTTAATTGCTACAGGCTGCTAACCAAAAGGTCAGCAGTTCAAATCCACCAGGTGCTCCTTGAAAATTCTTTGGGGTAGTTCCACTCTGTTATGTAGGCTCACTATTCTCGCTCTCTTTTTTATGTATATCAAAGTCAAAGTCACTGCCATCGGGTCAATTCTGACTGTATAGGTCAGAGTAGAACTGTCCAATAGAGTTTCCAAGGAGCATCTGCCTGATGTAAACTGCTGACCTTTTGGTTAGCAGACATAGCACTTAACCCACTATGCCATCAACGCTTCCAATAGCAGGAGTCAGACTATCCGGGCATGAAGCCCAGCTCCCCTATGTCTCTGTGAATGAGATTCTCCACCTATAGAAGGGGTGTGTGAATAGGATCTGTCTCAATGGGTTGGTTGATGTAGGATTCAATGAACAGCACAGCCCAAGAGCAGAGCACAGAGCATGGTTTGCAGAGTCAATATTAGCAGTTACAAAGTCATCTGTGCTATGTCAGGAAGATTCTAAGGCAGACAACACTGAAGAAGTTCAAGTACAGAAGAGTGCAGTTGGGCACTAACAGTGAATGTTAAATCCCAGAAAGACGAGCCACATGGCCTGTCTACACTGCTGTCTCAGTGTGTTCTTATCATCTTGATCAGAGAACCTGGGTCAGCACAGACAGTACTTCAATAAACAGACTGACACAAAACCCCTGCCTACCGACCAAACAATGTGACCTTAAAAGCAGCCCTAGAAAAAGAGCAGGCTTTCTCTTAGTGTGGCTTGTTCCAACTTATGAGAAGTAGGCCAGGAAAACAGCCTGTTTACCAGCGTACAGCTTGAATAAATGCAAGCGAAAAGGCCAAGTGCAAAGCAGGCTCCTCATTCCCACTTCATGAGCTGCCTTCAGCAGAGGCTGTTTCTGAACTCTTAGCCTTTTCAGCTACCATCGCTTCGAAGTTGTTTACTGCATTTCTATTTCTGAGCTTTGCCTCCTGAATGTGCTAGTCCCAGGAGGGAAATACAAAATACTGATCTCATAACAAGGCTGAAGAGACCCACTGGAGAAATCAGCAGAACACCATTAGCCGATACAGGAACAATACATGCTTTCTATTTCAGGGCAAGCAAAGTCTCAAGTCAGGCCTAGAAGGAATCAGAGTGCAGAAAGGAACAGAGAGTAGCAGTCAATACCTAATCACGAAGCCTTTCCATGGTAGCCAAAATGTGCGAACAACTAAAGTGTCCATCAATGGGCACACAGACAAAGCACAGTGTTTCTGAGGACTGCCAATTAAGTTCGCAAACTCATCCTAGAAAAGTGCTATATATCTCATTGCTGAATGTCACTGCAGTCACTTTTGAAGCACTCCCTTGGGAAGCTATGCACTGATGCCAATGCCTAGTCCACCCTTCAAAGAAATTTTGGCTCTCTTTTTCTGGAACGGCCATCAGATCCATCGTCATATTACCCTTGATGTCCTGAAGGTCATCAAAATGCCTTCCTTGCAATATTTTCTTTATCTTTGGGTAAAGAAAAAGTCACTGGAGGCCAAATCAGGTGAGTAGGGAGGGTGTTGCAACACAGTTATTTGTCTACTGGCTGAAAACTCCTTCACAGACAACTATACAGTTAAGTTTGTGAACTTGCCACCATGCCACCATGCACAATGGTCATTCCAGAGAGAATTCCAAAATTGCTTTGAAGGGTGGACTAGACACTGGCTTTGGTGCACAGCATCCCAAGGAGTGTACTTTGAAGGTGACCATAGTGATATTTAACAATGAGGTGCGTAGCACTTAGAACAATTAAGGTTGCAGACTTAACTGTCAGACCTCATACATACTATGGAATATTATTCAGCCTTAAAGAGAAAGAAGTCCTATGTGTGCTACAACATGAATGAACCTGAAAACACAGAGGGAAAAAAGGCAGCCCCAAAAGGACAAGTACTGTATGATCTTACTTATGTGAAATAAGCAAATACATAGAAAGCAAAAAGTATTAGTGGTTACAATGGACGGAAGGGAAAAGGAAGTTTTCTGCTTAAGGGATGTGAAGTTTATGTTAATGGTGGTAGAATAATTTGGAGGAGAATAATGAGAGTTGTTGTACAACTTGAATGGAATCAGGGTCAATGAATTATACAGGTAGAAATCGTTGAATTGGCAACACATTTTGTCGTGTACATTTTCCTCACAATAATAATAAAGCTTTATTTCAATTCACTTCTCTGTAGAAAGCATGATGCCTATTTGGTGGCTTTTCAGGGTTTACAAAAACTGTAGATTCCATATGCGTCACAATTAACATTCATTGCCTCTTGCCAAACGCACACCAGCAGACACTCAATGAATGCATTTCTACAAATCTACATGGGGAGATTCAACTCTGGTGGGATGGTGTTTAAGAGTTCGGCTGCTATCGAAGAGGTTACCTGGATTCGCCAGGTGCTTTGAATCCACCAGGTGCTCCTTGGAAACCCTACAGGGTACAGCTCTCTTCGGTCCTATAGGGTCACTATGAGTTGGAGTTGACTCGACAGCTTTGATGGTTTGGGCGCATTCTTAACCCTTCTATCAAAACATGACATCTATGTCCCCTTCTTATGAGTCTGGGTGGACTTGGGACTGCTCCAGCCAATGTAATTTGACAGAGGTGATGCAATACGACTTCCAAAGTTGGGTCGTAAGAGGTCTTGCAGGTTTTGTCTGGGTTTTCAGAACATTTGACTTTGAGTACTCTGAGACCTCCACACTAAAGAGGTCACATAGAAGCATTTTGGTCAACAGTCCCACCTGCTCCCAGCCTTCCAAGCTTCCAGACATGTGGGTCAAGTTGTCTGATACTCTGCACAGCAACACATCCCTTTTGTAAACAGCACCAACAAACTGAGGTCTGCCAACTCCACATGGAAGACAAATCGCCCAGCCAAGTCCACTTGGATTCCTGGCCCATGAAACCTTAATATAATGATAAATCAAAAACAAACAAACAAACAAAAAACCAACTGCTGCCAAGTCAATTCTAACTCACAGCAACCCCACAGGACAGAGTAGAACTGCTCTATAGTGTTTCCAAGGAGCACCCATCAGATTTGAACTGCTGACTTTTCTGGTTACCAGACATGGCACTTGAGCACCACCCCACCAAGGTGTCCAATATATGATAATACAAAAAAATAATTGGCTGTTACAAGTCACTAAGTTCTAGGATAGTTTGTACGGTGACAGTAAACTGTGCTGGGCTTCCTTCCATCTACTACCTGTGAAGAAGAATATGATCAAATCCATTTCACAAAAAAATATTTCAAAGTCTTATCTTCACCAGCTTTTCAGGAAAACAAATCATCATCAGGCTCTTCACCAATAGGCATAGAAATTCAGAAGAAATATTCCTAGAATTCAGTCCTCTTGGCTTCCATTGAGACAGGCTCTAAATTTTGAACCTCAGACTTCACTCTGATGTCCTTGGTTGCTGCTCCTTCACCAGTGCTGCCACTGTCACTAAAGCCCATGGTGCTGATGGTTTTGACACTTTGTGCTCTCCAATCCCGAGGCGATTCCTATCACACTATTGTACTTGCTGTTGTACTACTGCTTTCTTCTTGGCCTAGACTTTGGTCTGAGTCCACGCACAGACTGGGTACAGGAACAACTTGGTTTTGCTCAGAAGTCTGGGTTCCTCCTCCCTAGATCTCACTCAGTCCTAAGAAAAATTTCTTTTATCTTTTTGTGCTCCAACATCAGGCTTCTTCAGCTCTTGGTGAATAGATTCCAGGCTGACTCATTACATTCTTCTCTAAACATGGTGAAATTCTACACTGATTGCAAGTCGTGACCATGCTGAAAAAGTAATTCCCGTGCCCACAGAAGACACCAGTGTAGACACTCCATTTCACATTGTAAAGCATTTTCATCCTTTTAACCTGACACACAAATGGAGACCACATCCCTTGCTCTGAAATTTGCATCTGACAGGAAACCACTCCACATACACTGCTAGAGAACTTTCTCTTAACAGTCAAATATGGCAGTCACATCAGCTGCAAATTGAAAACTTTAGTTTTGAGGACAATTTGACATTCTACAGCCCCACAGTGTTGACTTTTTTCCTATATTGCATTCCAGTTCTAAAATATCTACAGGGCATAATCAAATATTCTAAAAAAAAATCAGCAGAGTTGTATTAAATAACTAGGTGTCACAGAATTCATTAAGAATATGCCAAATATAAGCTTAACATTATAAGTAATGTTTATGGTGATAATTTTCTGCCATGAATAGTTCATTATAAAAGATGGAAGTCCTAAGAAAATCTGTTCCCTTTCATCTTTTATCATGAGCTCACCTCATAAGACTAAGTTGGATGTATCTAATTCAGAAATGTCATATACGCAGAGTGACCATATCTTGTGGGAATTTTATGGTTCTATGCATCCATGGGACATCATCCTGCTGACTTCTTGTTGGAGGAAGGAAAGCAGGTGGAGAGGAGGGGATAGGAGACTGTTGGAAGGATGGGACACGTATGGAGCAGAGACGGGGGCTGTGCTGTCACCGGGCAGGGAGAGCAGTGAGAGCTGCATGTAGGTGAACATGCAAATTTATATGGGAATGTAGATTTTCATTCAATCATAATAAAAAAATTAAACAAAAAAAAGAAACGTCATATGTACCATTAAGTGAAGACTGTGTTGTCCAGTGAGTAACACACATACTCCTGGAAATACAGAAGGCTTTTGGGTGCTGCATATAAGCACCTTACATTTTAATATCTTAGCACTAGTTTCAATATGCATGTGAAACAATAATAAGCAACCAGCACCTCAAATCCACCTTTTGACCTTTTGGGGAAACTGAGGAAGATGTCATCAGATGTTTCTCCAGTCCTGTCTAGCATCATCCCCCTTTCTCCACCTCTCTTCCTGCTACGAAAACTGTAGTGGCGTAGTGGTTCAGTGCTATATCTGCTAACCCAGGGGTTGGCAGTTCAAATCTACCAGGTGCTCCTTGGAAACTCTGTGGGGCACTTCTACGCTGCCCTACAGGGTTGCTATGAGTCAGAATTGACTCAATAGCAATGGGTTTGGTTTAGTGTTTTCTTCCTGTTACATCCAATGTCTCCTTCTCTCTCCAACTGATACCAACCCAAAAGAGGCAACTTCAGCTTCCTGGATCCAATCTCCTCCTCTCTCCCCACGTCACTTATCATTCATTGAACAACTTTAGTTGACATCCATATACAGAACTTTGTTTAATTAGTAACTGAGTAAACAAAGGGTTTTCCCCCTTATAAGTCACTCTCTTTTTTATAAATAAAACTATTTTCCCTTCACAAAATACATTTTAAAAAATTTCATGTCACGGGAAGCTGAAAACTTAATTACATTAGTTTTTTTCAGGGCATTTTAACATGTCCTGTAACAAGTGAATGAGATGATAAGCAAACATAGGAAGTGCATGTGCAAAGAATAGATAATTGGACCAGGGTGTAGAATCGCTGTCAATGCAACAGCTTCAAGAACAGAACCCATGTAAATATGCTACAACAGTGAAAAACATCATGAGTCAATGACAAGATTTCCTGAAATGCTGTTGTTCTTAATAAGACAAAGTTGAACTTTCCCTTATTTACACTGGTTTTATTCTTGAAAATTCAGCAAGAAATGAAAGCTTTTCAAAGAAAACTTAGCATTAAATTTTGTTATCGTTGGTCAGTGCTGCCAAGTTGAATCCAGCTCATAGCAACCCCATGTGACAGAGCAGAACTGTGCTATAGGGTTTCCTTGCATGTAATCTTTATTTAAAAAGAAGAAAAAAACCCACTGCTATTGAGGTGGGTCTGACTCATAGCAACCCTAGAGGTCAGAACAGAACTGCCCCATAGAGTTTCCAAGGAGCACCTGGTAGATTTGAACTGCCACATTTTGGTTATCAGATGTAGCACTTAACACACATCACCACCAGGGTTTCCTCAATCTTTACAGACATAGAAAAATAGAGGTAAAAAAAGAAAGTTTTTATGCTTGTTTCAAAGAGACTCAGAGACCTGTCTCAGAAAGTATACACGTAACAAATGTGTATTCATACGAAGAAGTTGGTTTTTAAATAAGAGTTTCTGGTGAAGACAAAAGAAACCTTACAGCTACAGGTTTAGGAAAGTTTGCCAAGCACAACTCTATTTCCTATATTCTTCAAAAAAGTAAAAGAAAACATACCTTATTTAAACATGACAACTGAAGAGGATGAAAGAAAAAGAGAATAATTATCTGAGCAGCATATCTATAGAAAATGAAAACCAAAACAATCCATTGCCATCAAGTTCACTGACTCATAGTGATCCTATAGGTCAGAGCAGAACTACTCCATAGGTTCTCCAAGGCTGTAGATTGCCACATCCTTCTCCTTCAGGGGCACTGGTGGCTTTGAACCACTGATCTTTCTGTAGGCAGCTGAGCACTGTGCTAGACACACCCAAACTAATTCAGTGTAGCAGGAAAAAACATTTCAAAATAGGTGAAAAAGCAGTTAAGAAAAGGATACAAACTGACAGAACAACATTTATCAATTTATAAAGACTCAGAAACGGAAGGAGTAGGCAAAGGATAATATAAATAATATGAGGTGACTGAATTCAGGAGGAAATATAAATTAAAGAATTGAAGACTTATATAGAAGCAGCCCAAGTGTCAATGGATACCACAAAAGTGCAGTAAAGGTAACAGACTGAAAAAAAGAGAGAGAAAAAAATGTTTAAAAACAGAAATGAAAGAGAAAGTGATAGCTACAGAGGACAGCAAAGATGATCCAACATAAATATAATAGGCGACCTCAAAAAAGCAACCTAAGTTAAGGAACAGAGCAATAGTGATAACTTCTCCCTTTACCTCCCCAAAAATACCAAGATAAAAGGGACTTAAACATAAATACTGATGGTGCATCATATACTTAGAGAAAAATTGCCCCCAAATATGCTAACCAGGTACTAGTCAACTCTGGCCCACAGGCAAAATTCACCTTACCTTTTATCTATGTAAACAAAGTTTAATTGGAAGAAAGAAATACCCCTTCATTTACGTATTACCTAGGGCTGCTTTCACACTATGCCAGCAGTGATGAGTACTTCAGATAGTATACAGCACTGTAGTACAGAGTACTGCAATACTATGTAGCTGTGAAAAAGAATGAGCAATCATCAGTATATTTGTTCTGCAATACGTATGTGTTTTGACAAGATGCAGAACAGTGTGTAATACACATGATATTGACTATCTGGCCCTGTGCAAAGAAAGTTTGCTGTCCTGACGTCTATACAAAGATACACTGCAATAAAGCTATCAGAGTAAAATAAATCCATCGGGCATCCAAGGCAAAACAGCAAGTTTTTCAATTATCAGCACTTTTAGAATAAAGCAACATTCTACGCTAACACATGAGGGAATAACATAATTGAGATATTCAAACTGTGAACTCAGCATTTAATTTTCAACAAAGCTGATCTGCAAGTATCAAGGCCAGTGACACACCATTATTAACAGGCATGAGTTCAGGAAAACCATTCCTATGAGTCTTTTCCTGAGAAATGGCCCAGAGAACAAGCTTCAAGTAAGCAAGAAATGATTAGAGAAGCTTTAGGATACGGACATGAGGTGATCATTATGCACATTCAACTGCAAGAGAAAAATAATGGGATATGTGAGTGACAGAATACATGCAATCGCTATGTGTTCTGAGAACTCAAATATTAACTATCAAAATGGAAAAGAAATGAAAAAACAAACCCCACTGCTGTCGAGTCAGGTCCAACTCATAGCGACCCTGGAGGTCAGGGCAGAACTGCCCTCTAGAGTTTTCAAGGACCACCTGGCAGATTTGAACTGTTGACCTTTTGGTTAGCAGATGTAGCACCTAACCCACTATACCACCAAGGTTTCCATCAAAATGGCAAGAGGGGTGCAAAAGGAGAATATAAGGAAACAGAACAAGTATGCTGACTGCCACATAGGAATTAACTTGACCTACATACATACATACATACACACACACACACACATACTTTTAAATTACCAGGCAATGAGAAAGGAGAAAGAAACGGCGCCTAACTAATCTCAACATTATCTTAGGAAACAAAGACCATATCTTAAAACTAGAACTAGACTGTATCAAGTAAAGTTAGTCATCTTATATAAAAGATAATGTTTAGAAAACCCATAAAACTTCCTAAATACCAAGAAGCGTACCAAAGAGGGGGAAAGAACAAAGAAAACAGAACATAACCTAGAGGGAACCCAAACGTCCATCAGTATTGGACTGCTTGAATCAACAATGTTAGATCCATACAACATAATACCACGCACTATGAAAAAAAATAAGCAGTCACCACTATATCTTTTTCTAGAAGATGTAAATTGTTCTGCAAGACACACTGTTTTGCAAGATGCAGGGCAGTGTCTAAAATCTGTAATTTGTAAAAATGTGAAGGAACCACAAAGACATATTTTACATATAAAATGAGAGAACAAAGATAATTAGAAAAATTGGTCACCTTTATTTGAAGTAGCCATACATTATATTTGCCCATAATAGCCATGCTCTTTGTGTATCAACAGAAGGAGATGGACTGCTCTCTGGCAAGATACCTTAATGGTACTAATTTCTGACATATACACAGACCCTGAGCTACCTGTAAGGAGGACAGAAAACATGAAATGTTATCTGCTGAGCATAAAATTTAAGATATTACATCTGCATTTGGACAGAGGAAAGCTTGTAGATGATGTTATGTGTGAAACTATCTACCTTCTTAGGTTGCCATGAGTCAGGATCCACTTGACCACAACTGGTTAATTAATTATTACTTAGTATTTTAAATAACTGATTCTTTTTGTATGCTGGTTTCCTTACGACAATAATGAGAGTGTCTCCCTCTTAGGATTGTTCAGAATAGATTAATGTAAGTAAAGTGTGTGTACTAGTTCTTAGCATGTAGTGCATGCCATACAACTGTCAGCTATTATCATTCTATTTATTACTATTACTGATGTTTCCAGACTACTGTCTCTCTCTCTTTTTTTATTTTAGGAGGGGTGTATGTGTTAGGGAGACTCAATGACAACCTGCATTATGCAGATAACACAACTTTGACTGCTGGAAGCGGAGAGGATTTGAAACACTTAGTGATGAAAATCAAGGACCACAGCCCTTAGATTGGGTTGCGCCTTAACATCAAGAAAACAAAATCCTCAAAACTGGACCGGTAAGCAATATCATGATAGATGCAGAAAGGACTGAGATTGCCAAGGATTTCATTTTACTTGGTTCCACAATCAACACCCATGGAAGCAGCAGTCAAGCAATCAAAAGCAGCACTGAATTTGGAAAATCTGCTGCAAAAGATCTCTTTAAAGTGTTGAAAAGTAAAGCTGTTACCCTGAAGTCTAAAGTGCGCCTGCCCAACCAGCAGCATTTTCAAGTGATTATATGCATGCGAAAGCTGGACAATGAATAAGGAAGACAGAAGAATTGACTCCTCTGAATTGTGGTGTTGGAGAAGAATATTGAACATACCATGGATAGCCAAAAGAACAAACAGGTCTGTCCTGGGAAAAGTGCTGAGTGCCCCCTGGAAACAAGGATAGCAAGACTGCATCTTACATACTCTATACATGTTGTCAGGAGGGCTCAATCCCTGGAGAAGGACAGCACGCTCCGTAAAGCAGTAGGTCAGTGAAAATGAGGAAGACCCTTAAGTACATGGACTGGCAGCATGGCTCTAACGATGGACTTAGGCATAAACACGATTGTGGGCATGATACAGGAATGGGCACAGTGTTGCCCTGTGTTGTTCATAGGGTCGCTCGTGAACTGGAACCAACTCAACAGCACCTAACAACAACAACAACGGGTGTGTGCATGCACACACGTTCCCACACGTCTATTTTCTGTGAATTTTACTAAGGAAATGTGAGGGGTAGAGGAGAAAGGAGCATAACTACATATCACCCTAGAGCAGAGATATGAACAGACTATGTGGCCTGTTCTTTCAAATCCCTTCATAGTTTGTTTGTTTGTTTTGGCAGCAGGGATGAGTTACACGGCATTTTGAGATCCATTCTGCTGAAAAATGGTGTGTCTCACACTTTGCCCTAGTCAGGAGACAGGGGCAGATCCTTGAGAGAGAGGATAACTCCAGTCAGTAGGATATGAAGTTTTCTTAAAGGAGGTGGGGGTATGTGACTGGGCCAAATTAAAGAAGGACTTAACGTTTACGATGGAGCAAAGAGGGGAGAGGAGGCAAACGTTGGGACTCACAACAAGACCAGGAGCTAGGGTTCTTCCAACAGGGTATTGCAAGTGAAGAACTTCCTATTTTAGCTTCCCTGGACTCAGTAAACTGCTATTATTTATCATCCTAAGCACAGTGTCCTTTCCTTGATGATAATACCCACGAGAAATCCTGAACTTTAGTATAATCTACTTCATGTTACTAGCCTTGGGTCAGGTTATTGGAATTACAGGGCTAAGCAGGAAGGAAGAGCATATTTGAAAACTCAGAAATCCATTCATCCCATATAATAGCCACATGTCTAACAGTCGATTTCGATTCCATTCAGTAAACACTTATTGAGAAATTACTATTTGATAGACACTGCCCTAGATTCAAGGCTACAGGTACCAGTAATACAGAAATAACTATACATAACCTGTGTCTTCTAAGGCTTGCAACTGATTGTGGACACAGACATGTATATAAATAGCTGTAATATAGTAGGATTAGCATTTATGGCATTTTTCAATCACTTGTAACTGAATCAATTAGCTCAGAATGTCAGACAGTTCCCCATGGTACCTGGCTTAGAAGGGATTTATGGTTTTAAACACTCCCGCCCACATGGGTCCATGTAGCCACCTTATAGAAAACCGGGCTCAGAAAAATCGTTTGGATGTTGACTCTTCCTATTCTGATAGATACATATTTTCCACTTCTCTGTCCTCCAAAGCCTCCATTTGTTTTGTTTGTTTGTTTGTTTGTTTTTTCTCCTTTTCTGGATTTTTGCACCTAGATTCTCTTCCTTGTCCTAGACTTTTCTCAGTGGCAACACATTTGGGTATTTTGAGGAAGCTTACAAAGGAAGACATTCAAAGACAGTTGAGCGACTGATATAAGGCACCTATCTTAGGATAGACAAGTCTCTAGTCAGCAGATATTTCAGACAAAGGATCTAATTTTTCCCTTTGGTCCACTGGAAAGTGATTTCATCATTCTCTACTGGTCTTATTCTCAGTGACATTCTCCAGTGTCTTTTATCTCAGGCTCTTTTCAATGACTGTAATATAATTAGATAGAATTAAGATCTTTTTATTGCATCATATTTGCTATCGAGGCCTTATCTACTGACAGGGACAAGGTCATGATAGTCTGAACTGTAGCCCCAGGGTCAAAGAGTTGGGATACCTGTCCCAGAGAAGTGTTCTCCAATACTTCATGGCTACATAATCAAAGAATATCTCCAAGGACAGGTACCTTACGAAAGGGGACAAGGTCTCCTTGTATAGGCTCATTCCCTGTACCTGACATTGACCCCAGTGCTAAATACTGGGAGTACATTGTAGTTATAGGAATGAAAGATAGGCTCTGATGAGTCAGGAATGAAGTCACACGGGCAAAGGATCCATGAATATATTCTTTATTGTCTACAAAGCTACTCCCTTAACATCTCTCTCTCTCTCTCTCTCTCTCTCTCTCTCTCTCTCTCTCACACACACACACACACACACACACACACAACTTCCCATAACAGGAGATTTAAAAATTAAGTGGGAAAAAAGAATGAGAGTCTTTAATGATGACATTTGCCATTGAGTTAACAAACTCCAGAACTACCCCTCCTATGTCTAGAGTCTGCTTTTCTTTCTCAAACCACAGTAGTTGGGCATCCTACCACTAAAATAATTAACTGAAATAGTACCTATCAATTCTGTGAATGTTCAAGCGCTTGATTTATATCTGAGAAATTGTATTATCTCTTTTCATGATGCTAGCAAGTCAAATGCCATCTGCCTTTTCTAAAATATTTCAGAACCCAACATGAGACTTGCCACTGTAATAGTTGGAGGAGTTATTCTCAGCCAGAGGAAGTTTTGTTCCCCTAGGGACATCTGACAATGTCTGGAGAGACATGATTTCACTTCTCAGTGCTACCGGCATCTAGTACGTAAAGGTCAAGGATAGTACTTAGCAAATAGTGTCCCACAACAAAGAACTATCCAGCCCAAAATGTCAACAGAGCCAAAGTCAAGAGACCCTGAGTGAGAATACAAAGAAAATGTAGTTAACAAAAACACTCCAAACTATAATGACTTAAACAAGCCAAAATGCATTTGTCTTGGTCTTGGGTGGGAACGTCCAAGACTGGGAATATCTGTCTCCCTAACCAGGTTCCTTCTATCTTGCTGCTCTGTATTTCCTATATGGTGTTGACCTTCTCAAATGGTCAATGCCACCTTGCCTTAACATTTTGCCCCCTATGAAAATGGGAGAGAAATTAGAGGACAATTTCATTTTTTAAGGAGTTTATCAGGAAGCTATGCAAATAATTCCCTGTCACGTATCATTAGCCTGGAATTAGCCCAATCTAACTACAAAAAGGCTAGAAAATGTAATTTCTAGCTTGGTAGCCATGTGCCCGACTAGAACTCAGACAATGATGCTGCTGATAAAAAAGAAAGAAAGCTAACAGACAAGGAGGTAGAATCTTAGATACCGGAAAAAACATTGTTTGTCCTAATTTTATGTTTAACATGTCCCCAGAATACTGTGTCTTGGATTTATCCCAACTACCATTGCTCATGGGCTAGCGGTGTCTATTCCCACAGAGGACCCAGGCACTGAAGACACCATAATCATCACTAGACCTTCTTTCATATAGGAGAGAGAGACACAAATCTGCAGCCATGAGAAAAATGCTTATTAATTCCTCAATGGCCGTTAAGAGCCAGACAAATTTGCCTCCACTCTGAGATACCATGGCTCTCACTGACTCTTTACGACTTAAAAGAGTAATAAGATTTCCTTTGTGGCCAGAGAACTGAAAGAGAAAATTTCTACACTGATGTCCTTTCAATGGATTTGATTTTCTGCCATAGAATCCTTAGGCTTCTGCCCTTGATAATTGGGGTTGGGATGTGGTTCTTTAAGGAATAAAATTTGGAAAAAATATACCTCTGGATAAAAGCTCATCTATTAATCTATTAGAGCTATTATTTCGATGAAGACCACCCTATAATAGTAATACACTTTACTTAACATTTATCAACTCAGTTAACACATTAACAATGAGTAATCGTAATTCTAACGGTAAGTTTCCAGGCCGATAATGCTGATAACGGCTAAAACAAGACCATCACCTCAGTCATTTATGGAATTTCTACAGATGACTGTATTTATGAGAATCATTATGATACCTTAGTGGGAGTTACGGAGCACAATGATCAAGTTGAAGACGATGACCTCCACGACCAAAGAAAGTCAACTCACCATTCTTCTTGTAGAACATAATCTCTCCCTTGAATTCTGTTTTTTCCTCCAGTGACTTTTCTATTTGAAGCATCAGTTGTTCATTGGTTTCAGCCCCGAAAAGGAACTTGCAGCTGCAGCTCTTCTGCATGACTTCAGTTCGGGCGAAGCCGGCCAGCTCACAGAAGCCATCGGAACAGTAGACTATGGGGAACCCCTTGGCCACCTGGGCATTGGCGAGGATGAAGTTACTGTCTACAGAACAACAGGAGAAGACATTCAGCAACCAGACAAGAGGAACTCACTTTAAGTGCAGTTTCAGTAACAAAACAGGAAGGCATGAATTTAGCCAACAGTGCCTAGACTGCAGATTCTACCGTGCTGTGTTGGGAAGGAGACGTTCCCAAACATATAATAGCATTGATCAGCAGAATGTATGACATTTCACGTTATCTTGCATTTTTGTGACACATTGTGGAGAAAACCCTGTATTCGCTGGCCTGACTTCGAAGCACCTACCGTCTAGTGGGTAAAGTCGTCAAGTACGGCATTTACGAGCATGGATTCTGGTTCATAGCCTCAATTTGCCACTTAATATATAGGTGATCCTGAACCAAGTTACTCAGTCACTCTACGATTCAGTTTCTTTAGTTCTGGTTGACTCAGACTGTGAGACAGACACAAAACAGATATACAGAAGCATCTCCAGTGACAGGAGAAACAGCTGGAGTATTTATTCACCTCTGTCTACACCTAATGGCTTAAGGTCATCCCTAGCACTTCTGACCTACACACACCACCTGGTGCGCTGTGCTCAATGTCACTGGTTCATGGGGAAGTGGTCTGTACGTGATTTCAAGGGTGAGTCAAGGTGATACTGGCAGGAGATCAAAAGCTATATTACAAGGATCATAATGTTACTTTCTAGGTTTGTTGTAGGGATTAAGGAAATAACGGGTGTGAGATGCTTAGCAAAGTATATGGCACAAACCAGTAATCAATAAAAAATCATTACTGAATATTATTCACATCTTCATGGTTATTACATTAACAAGCAAGAATCAGAGGCCAGTCAATAATAACACAGGGTAGCTAAATGCTTAGAGGTAATCCCTGAGCAAACGGGACTGCCGACATTCAGGAACTTTCCAGCAGGTAGATTGTCTCGAGATGAGCTTTGAAGGACAGATACAATGCTTAAGGGCAAAAAGATACATCCTGAAGACTGGATTAAGAGAATGAATTTACAAGACCTGCTCACAGGTGACTTTTAGGTTCAGGATGAATTCGATCTTATTATCAAATGATTCAGGCAGTCACTGATGAAACAAGTACTGGATACTCTCCCTACACCAGACAGTGCTAAGGGTAGGATTTTGAAGATAATAAAAATGAAAACAGAGCTACAGGGCAAGGTTAATGAAGCTGGGAACGGAAAAAAAAAAAAAAAGGAAAAAGAAAAATTAAATCTAGTATATATTACTTCAAGTCTTTGTCTGAAAACTACATAAAAACATTTACACCAAAAAACCCCAAACCCACTACTAGTGAGTCAATGCCAGCTCACAGCAGCCCTATCTATAAGCAGATACATATCTATACACACAGTGAAATAGGAAATGTTTATATATGCCTAACGTGTTTATATATGCTTAAAGTAAATGGAATCATTGGTAACTGCAGTTACTTTATATATAGAAGAACTACAAGCAGAAAGATAGAATGCTTACCTTTACCATATGCCTTTGAATTAATACTGCCTGCTTTCTGTACTTACTATTCAAATAACAGTAGGTGTCAACGAAGTGTGCAGCAGAAAGCCTATCTTGCATGCCATGAGAAAGAAGGGACCTCAGCCACTTCCCAATGCCCACTGTGGGACAAGCACTGACAATGTAGCACATGGGCTTCCCCATGTCATTTCAAACTTCTATTATTTCCAAATATCAGCTGACAAAAGCAAAGTCACTGTACTCGGTTTTGCTACCATCAGTCCCTAACCTCAGGGTACCAATTCTCATGCTTACATCTGCATCCCGTGTGGGTGGGACGATGCCTGCAGACTCCCAGTTGCCCTCTCCCTGTGGAGGTCAGCCAGAGCTAAAGACATACACCGGAGGGCTTTCAAGGGTACATGGTCCCAAAGTCACAGGAGTAAATGATATCACCCCAGAATGTATCTAGTTCTCTCACTTACACTTTGAAGTCATTAACAGATGTGTTGGACTCTATCCCAGGGGTGTGTGTGTGTGTGTGTAGGGTGGGGGAGTAGAAATATTTTCACATGTAGTCCTTGCCCTTATGGTCACACAGTCATGAACCATGAACAGAATTCCTGGCTACCCTCAGAGGGAACCTGGCAGTGAGGGCATGGTCTTAGCTTCACTGACTCTTCACAGCTCTGAGTCATTCTCTGTGCTGTGTGTGCCTGTTTCTTCCATTTAAAAGCTTCAGCAGAGAGATGCTTAGAAAATTAAATGCATAACACTGGCAAAGTACTCCAACACACTGCAAGAGCTTTTAATGTGCTTACAGAAACTATTATTTAAGCTGATTGACATGTTTGTTGTTGACTTTGTGCTATATGTCATGTGACCTCGTTGCACTATATGGCAGGTCCTAGAGTGAGGTGATAGAGTGTTTAAAGAAGAAGAAAGCATGGTCTCTAGCTCTAGGGTATTAAAATTTAACAAAACAAATGCATGAGTATCAATGACACTAAACACAGCATATGATAAACACCTAATGACTGGTACACAGAAAACAATTACAACGGCAGAACCCAGGCCTTGTTTCAGCATGGGACCAGAAGAACTAGATGGTGCCTGGCCACCGTCAGTGATAGCCTGGACACTGTGTGCAGAATGGAGCTCCAGACACAGAAGGTGATGAAGTAGACGGCAGAGCTACAGCTCTGCCAAAAGACCACACCTGATGGTCCTTCCGAACGGAGGGCCCCCTGTGACATGGCCCCCAGACTCTCTAACCCCAAACCACATCCAGCACTGGGGCCAGTTCCCTAAAGACTGACTTGGACCATACAAAACATAGAGCGATACTGGAGGTGCACAAACCTTTAAACACGTGTACACGGTTGACTGAGGGGCACTTTGCTGGAGTCAAGTGGTTCGGGTGAAGAGGGCCAGACCTTGCTCAAAAGGTCATGGAAAATTCTGAACAAAAAAGTGGAAGCGTGCTTTCACACGGGGAGGGGGACAGCTAGAATAGAATAGAAGTCAAAGTTCTGGGTGTTATATGGCTACAGAATATAGACAGTAAAATTGTTAATTCACAATTAAAAAAAAAAAAAAGAGCCTAGATTTTAAACATAGCTAGAAAGAAATAAGGAAAAGTAGATGGAGATGACTTACTAAAATTCCTAACAGGTTAGGAACAGATTTCTAGATAGAGTAGGTTCAGAGGATGAATAGCCAAGCAAAAGCCAAGTGCCGTCGAGTCGGATCCGACGTGACAGAAATTAGAGACAGAGAGGACACACTCACTGCATTCTGTCCTAAGGTCCAGCTTGTCTATTACTTGCCCAGCCTCAATCATTTTCTTTCCGAGTATTTGTCTGCACCTTTTCCCCTCTATTTTAGTTAGCTAGTGCTGCTACAACAGAAGGGCCACAGATACATGGCTTCAACAAACAGGCATTTATTTTCTCACAGTCTAAGAGCCTTTAAGTCCAAATTCAGGGTGCCAGCTCCAGGAAAGGACTTTCTTTCTGTGTTGGCTCTGGGGAAGGTCTTTGTCATCAGTCTCCCCGTATCTAGAAGTTTCTCAAAACAGGAACCAAGGGTCCAAAGGACAGCAACTCTCCGTCCCTTCATTCTTGCTGGTAAAAGGTTCCTATGTCTCTATGCTGGCTTCTCTCATTTACATTTCGAAAGAGATTGACTCAAAATACAATCTTGTAGACTGAGTCCTGCCTCTTTACCAGAACTGTCTGTCATGGATTGAATTGTGTCCTCCCTAAAATATGTGTAGCCGTGTGGCTGGGCCATGACTCCCAGTGTCTTGTGATTATCCTCCATTTTGTGATTTTCCTATGCTGTATGTTACAGGATTTGGGTGGGACTGTCAATCCCTTTATAAAACCACCTCCCTGCTCCACTGTCAAGGGAGTTTCCATGCAGTATGGCTTGCCCCACCCTTAATCTTTCTGTCCTACAAGACATAAAAGGAAAGAGAAGCAAGTAGAGACTTGGGAACCTCACACCATCAAGAAAGCAGCATCGGGAGAAGAGTGCATCCTTCAGATCTGAGGTTCCTGTGCCAAGATGCTCCCTGGGCAAAGACTGATGCAATATTGGAATTTCCTGCACAGCCAACAAGGGGAAAAGCCTTCCCCTGGAGCAGACATCCTGAATTTGGACTTGTAGCCTAACAGATGGACTGTGTTAGGAATAAACCTTCCTTTTTCAAAGCCAACCACTCTGTGGTACTTCTGTTAGAGCAGCGCTAGCTGACTAAAACACTGTCTCTAATCAGGCCTCATTGACATTATAGAGGTAGGATTTACAACACACAGGAAAATCACATCAGATGACAGAATTGTGCACAATCACACAACACTGGAAACCCTGGCCTTGCCAAGTTGGCACACATTTTTGGGGTGGGGGGAGGTCACAACTCAATCCATAAATCCATCTACTTTTGATCTTTCTAGGTACTTGTCCTTTTTTCCTCCAAAGAAACTCATATTTAGAAGCTTTGTAAGAAATACTCCAATTTCCTCAGATTTGGTCACCTCTACAGGTATCCTATGTAACATATTACCTCGTTTTTCTTTTGATTTTTAAGTTATATACTACGATAATTCATTCCACGTGTTCCTTACTAACTTGCTTCTTTCATTAATTTCCTTAGCATCTTTGTAATTACTAATGGATCTAAGAAAAGGCCAGTCCTTCAGAGATGCAATACATCTCTCTAAAGAGCAGTTGAAGGATTTACCAAGTTGCCTCATCTGTGTGTTTCAATTAAGGATTACAGTGTGTTTGTGGTAGTTAATTCTTTCCGCAAAAATACTGCACAAACAAACAAAAGGGGAGGGGAGCACGTATTCGGTCTTTTCAGTTTATATTTAGCACTTGTCCTCAATATGTAATTGCATTTCAATTCCAAAGAGAATTGAGCGGCAGTCAGCGCCCCACAAAGCTTAGTGTACCGGCTACATGAACAGTTCTTCTCTTCGGGGAAAAGTAGCTTCACTTATCCAGCTATCTACTTGGAAACACATGCTTTTCTAAATACCAGTGCTGAAATCCCCAAAGAAGAAACATGACATTTACTTTAGAATTATGTAAAACAAAGTCATGGCTACAATGATTATGAACCTATCATGGCTATAGGCATTATCCATACTTGCACTCAGAGTATTTAACCTTTTAAAGAATCAATTATGCATATGTGATATACATTTAAATTCCATGCAGCCTTGTTCTGCTTATTTCTAAGCCACCCTCTTGTGTACATTCACTTTTAAAGTGCCACTAACCAGCAACACCTAAATACATGATGTATTAGGTATTTGATGATTTCTCGTAATGCTTTCTTTAGCAAGAAGTTTTCATGCATCACCAGAAGGAATGTCATGGGTGGTAGATACCCAGGTTATTTGGTTCAAACTCCTGGTACAGAGTACCAATTTCCCATTCAAATGACAGAATACTAGTTTTTTTCACTTCCCAAGCACAACAGGAACCCCAAACCCACTGTCATTGAATTCCAACTCACAGCGACCCTATAGGACTGAGTAGAACTGCCCCAGAGATTTTCCATGGAATGCGATTTGAAATGCTGACTTTTTGGTTAGCAATCATAGCACTTAACCTACCAGGGCCAGGAATGCGGAAACAAACAAAAAAGGTATAGAAGAAAAACAGAACACCAAAAGACAGGACATGTACTGATCTACTACCTCTTTGCATTCTTATATCTGCCCTACTTTTTAGATTAGAACACTAAGACTTAGAGAACTTCCCTTCTCTGAGCAAGCCCTTAAGCCAGTATATGTGAAAGACTGTGTTTATCGTGCCAGTCATTCTTCCGTTAAAAAAAAACAAAACAAAAAACTTGTTCTCTACTGTTGGGAGAAATGGGTAAATTCTAGAAAAATATTTTTACTTCTTCCTGTCTCCAAAGAGCCCAAAGCCAAAGAATTGTTTACATCTGAGACAATTCATTAAAAGTCCTTTGGTACCCAGAAGTAAATCCATTCACTTGTAGTCAAAGTTCATTAAAAGGGAAAGAGAAAGTTTAACAAATGGTGTTGGTGAAACTGGGCATCTATTTGCCAGAATATGAAATAAGATCCATACCTCACACCATACACAAAAACTAACTCAAAATGAATTCAAGACCTAAATGTGAAATTGAAAACCGTGAAAATCATGGAACAAAAATTAGGGGTAACACTGGAAGCTCTACTAAAAATTAAATACCCATGCTCATCAAAAGACTGCACCAAGAGAGTAAAAAAAGACCTTACAGACCGTGGACAAGATTTGTCTATCACATATCCAACAAGGTGTCAACTTCTAAAATTTACAGAAAACTCAACATCTCAGGAACAACAAAAAATTAAAAAATGGGCAAAGGACATGAACAGACACTACACCAGAGAAGGCATTTTG
Source organism: Heterohyrax brucei (assembly GCA_028571685.1). Classification (NCBI taxonomy): domain Eukaryota; kingdom Metazoa; phylum Chordata; class Mammalia; order Hyracoidea; family Procaviidae; genus Heterohyrax; species Heterohyrax brucei. Next base: position 20,361,462 of record CM053149.1, read on the forward strand.
GTTGCTAAAAATATGTATGAAGAGATTCTTGCAATCACTAAGCATTAGAACCTCAAAATCTAACGTCTTGCTGTCTAGTCAAGTCTAGTTCATAGACATGCCATAGGGTAGAGTATTGCCTCAAAGAGTTTCCAAGTAGTGACTGTTGGATTCAAATTGCCAACCTTTTAATTAGTGTCATAGCTCTTAACCACAACGCCACCAGGATTTTAGAAAGACGCAAATCAAAACTCCAGTAAGACACCACCTCCCTTTGGCAATAACGCCACTGATCAAATTTTAAAAAAACAACAAACCTGGCAAGTTTTAGGGGGAGACTGAAACTCTTACACCCTGACGGTAGAAATGTGAAAACAAACACTATGCAAAGTGGTACGGTGCCTCTTTCAAAAGCTAGTAACAGAAATCAGTGTGATTTCGCAGTTCCAATTCTATGTATATATCCTAGAGAAATAAGAGCTTTGAGAGGATCAGACTAGACTCCCTCATGTTTGTTGTTGCATTGTTCATAACAGCAAAAAGTGGGAAGTAATCTAAGTCCCATCAATACATGAACAAACAAAGAAATGAAGGTACACATACACAGTGAAATACTATGCAACAATGAAGGATAATGAACTCCCCACAAAAGTTCTCACACCATGGACAAATGTGGAGGACACTATGCTGGGTGGAACAACGGGGAGAGGACTGCAACCCACATCACAAAATGATCTGTGTATAAATTACTGAATGGGAACTAATTTCTCTATAAACTTTCACTTAAAGCATAGTTATTAAAAATAAAGTCCAACACATTAAAAAGAAAAAAAAGTCCAGTGGTGACATCCACTAAGCCAGTTGGGGTCTCTCAGCAACTGGCGAGTCACTTTATCATTTCCTCCCCAAAGTTAGTACTTTAAAAATACGACAGTAACTTTCTTGATTTCACAATATTTGACACAGACCCTACTGGACCAGAGTCTAGCAGAGGTTAGAAAATTGTAGTTGCTATTTAAATGACCTGGTTTCCCATTCTGTGAGTCCTTGTCATGTCTATCACAGTATTTACCAAGGTGGAAGCAAGCAGAGATGTTCTCCAAACGGCCAAGAAGAAGAGAGCTCTAAGTTGGATACCGCTTTGAAATCTTATGTGGAACTTAAACATGTGTTTAAAAATTTGCCTTCTGCTCTGGTATATTCATGCTTGTTTTAGTGTTGTGATACTGTTTTAATATGGACCTGATAGTTTTTTTTTTTTTAATTCAACTGAAACTTCAGGAAAATGTTGGTTTTCTGTGTGCACACACCACTTAGTATACCACTCCATAACCTAGTTTTGTGGATCACAACTCTCAGTGGCACAATGCATGATCAAAATGATTAAAACCAAACTTGCTGGTGTTGACTCTGACTCATAACAATTCTACAGAACACAGTAGAACTGCTTCACAGTTTCCAAAGAGCACCTGGTAGATTTCAACTGCCAAACTTTTAGTTTAACAGCTATAGCACTTAACCACTAAGCCACTAGGGTTTCCTCAGAAGCATTGAAAGAAAAAGAAAAAAAAAAAAACCCACTGCTGTCAAGACAATTCCAAATCATAATAACCCTATAGGACAGAACAGAACTGCTCTGTAGAGTTTCCAAGGAGTGTCTAGTGGATTGGAACTGCCAAAAAAACTTTTGGTTCACAGACATAGCACTTAACCACCATGCCACCAGTTTTTCCAGCCAAAAGAACTAGGCAGATCCAAATAGCTCTCTCTCAGTAGCCTCAAACAATTTCCTTAGTATCCACTCCAAGAACCCATCACACGACAGACCCTGGAGTCACTCAGTCACTGGGGTTGTTGGAAGAGCCTGACGGGCATCAAAACCTAAAGGTCGTATGTTCATTCCTCTGACTCTTTGTGCCAGTAACACAGAAGCTGAGACTCAGATGGTCCAAATCTTTGTTGCTGAAAAGTGCCTTCTCTGATAAAATTTGGATAAAAGAAAAAAAAAAAAAAACCATTGAATTACAGTAGTAACTACAGATACTAACATGCCCTGCAGACGAGGTAGTTGGGCAAACACAGATGTCTCCCCTCATCTTCTTGCACAGGACACTTCATCTGAACCACATCCAGGCTTTCAGAAATGCCTTTATATACAGGTGCAACAAAGACATTTGCATCCATTGTGATCTTGGACACAGTCATCTCTAGGGACGACTTCTCTCAGGCAAATACAATATTAATGCCTATGACTTTAAAATATTTAAATCATCTTTGCACTTTATATTGATTTCAGAGAGTTTAATTGTATCATTTCCAAGTATGATGGCATCGGTATTAGATTAATGGCACTGGATGGCAAACTCAAGTTCTCAGCCTGTCGTCTTCCAAAACTTAGAAGGTTACTTGGACTTGAGGAGTTTTTTAATCTTATTAAAACAAAACAAAACCAGCAGATGAAAAATTTGCAAAGACAGAATCATTCTTCAAATCCTCATGTAAGTAGTGTCCATCCTTCACTTATGACCTGATGTTTCAAATATGGAGTAGGTTAGAGGAAAGCTTAGTGACAAAGCAGAGCTGAAAGGAACTTTATCATGTGCTGAAAGACAGGGTTGTTCTAGGGTCACTGTCAGTTGGAATCTACTTGATGACAACAAGTTTGGGTTCTTTTTTTTTTTTTGTTTTGAAGTAGTAGCAGGAAGTCCTAATCTGTGTAGGAGACACTATTGCTCCTTTCAGTTCAGTAAACAAACAGAGGGATGGATACAAACCAATGTGCCTCACAACTTTGTCCCTGAAGCCACGATCCCTCGACTGGCCTTGTCACCCTCCTCTGGGAACCTCTTAGAAAATGCTGAATCTTGAGACTCACGCCAGACCCACTGATAAGGAATCTGCATTTAACATGATTCTTACGTACGTTCAAGTTGGAGAAGCTGCTTTTGCATATCTATGAAAAACAGCTACAATAACCTAGTCCATGTGCAAGTCATGTCACTGATGGCATTCTTTCAGCTGTGAAACCACCCGTACCTTCCTTTTCTGACTGGTCCCTTCTCCGTTAACATAAATTCACTGTCCCCTATGGTTTATACCTACCCGATCTTTGCCATCCTTGAGGTTGCTGTTCTCAGAACTGGAAACCTCAGTAGTGTAGTGATTAAGCGCCATGTGCTTTGCCAAAAGGTTAACAGTTCAAATCCACCAGGCACTCCTTGGAAACTCTGCTGTCTGTTGGGGGGAGGGACAGTTTTACAGGGACACTATGAGTTGGAATCAACATGATGGCAGTGGGTTTGGTGTTTGTTTTTTTGGTTGTTGCTGGCTACTAGGTACTCTTTAACTTGACTTTCATACCATATGCCTGTAATATCTACTAAAAAATGTCCACTAAAATTATAGTTAAGTTATATTTAACCATTTAAACTATTTAGCCATTATCTATTGTACCATTATAATCATGGTTACATTTAAATATACATTATATTTATAACTATTCTTGTGAATGGCTAAATAACAGGATTAAAAACAAAAAGCATTCGTGAAAAAGTAAAAATGTATTTATAAAACAAATTTTTAATTTCCAATGAAAAAAGGTAAAATTTCATCAGCAAATTTAATACATTCTTTATAATTTAGTATTAGCAAAATCATCAGTAAGTGTTCCAAATTTTATTTTTTCCAGCTTTGTAAGCTTCAATTTTAATTTGCACTTAATTCTGTTATAGTTTACTGTCTCTTAAGAGTTTATCTACATGAGTTTATTTTTGAGAATTTTTTTTTTTGACAGCTGAATGGGCACCCCAAGTCAAACTCACTGCCATCAAGTCAATTCTGACTCTGAGTCACCCTTCAGTGTTTCCAAGGAGCAGCTGGTGGATTCCAACACCTTAGCAGCCAGCCTCTTAACCAAGGTGCCACCAGGGCTCCATGTACAATGACAGTACTCATCCAAAGTAAAAATGAATTTAAGAAAAAGCTTCAGAAAATCTTCAAGGCAATACTAAAATTGCTTGGAATTTTACCTACAAATTGATTCTCTGTAAAGCACACAGGTAACAACATTAAAATATGCCGCACTTTGCTAGACTCCTTGTCTTATCTCTACCAGTCTTATCTTCCCTTTCACATTATCTGTTACCATTTCAGAAAATTAGTAGTATTCTTCCAACTGCCCCACCAGGGTGCAAGCTCTAAGGCACAGGGCAGAGATTGGTTTGTTTCATTCACTGATGCCGCCATAATCCCTCATAAAGCCATCTGGTACCCAGTACATAATAGGTGCTCAATAAATACTTGTTAAACAAATGAGAGAAATAAACCAGCAACCTAAAAAAAAAAAAAAGCACACCAGTTAAAGGACAGTGTTTTGTTTTGTTTTCTGCTAAACCACAGTTGCTCTATTATTTAGCAGGAATCACTTATAACAATCTAGCACAAGTGCCTTAAAAATTACAGCTCTCCTAAGAAGCCAGTCTCATGCCCATATCTTTCATCCTGACCTGCTGTTCTTCATCTAAAGTCTTTGTTCAGTATAAATGAAAAATTTTTATTTTCTAACAGAACTCTAAATAATGTTAAACAAAACTCCTTCTCCAAAATATGCAATGAAGAACTTACAAGCACTTCTATTCAGTGAAGGAAACTATGGAGTGTACACAAATTAAGCATTTGGGACCATTTTAAACCCTTTGAGATCATTCAGGGACTACTTTGTAATTTATTTTCATCTAGGTATCTTAGGTTGAGCTCTCTAGAGAAGCAAAACCAACGCAGCCTATGTAACCTCCTGCCATCGAGTCAATTCTGACTCACAGTGACCTACAGGACACAGCAGAACTCCCCCACAGAGGTTCTCCGGAGCACCCAGTAGACGTGAACTGCCAACCTTTTGGTTAGCAGATGTAGCACTTGACTAGTGTTCCACCAGCTTTCTCCTAAGGAGACGTCTCATTCGCCTGGGAAGGATAACACGTACCAAATCTGTGCATCGGCTGTCAGGCTGGAGGCTTCTCCTGACTCATATAGTTGCAGGGGTTGACGAACCCACAAACAGCAGGCCAGACAACAGGCTGTTGGCTCACGGGGCTGTGGAAGCTGGTGGGTCCCAGAATCAGCGGGTTAGAGGACAGGCTCGAGTCCCAAAAGCCAGACTCGGATTGACGACAAGTTTTGCCAGAACGTCCATATGTACTGGATGCCCCTCTAGGAAACTCTCCTTACATCAGACACTTGAGTAAGGCAGGGGCTTGACTCACACCCTTCAGTAAAGGTGTGACTTAAGATAAACCCCACACTAATCCTGCCCCGTTAACATACAGATGTTTAGCAAGTTCAACACATAAGAGAAGGATAACTATACAATACCACAAAATGGGGGCCAGTTACTTCAGAACACAAAATGGAGGATAATCACACAAGACCACAAAATGGAGGCCAGTTGCTTCAGAACACAAAATGGAAGATAATTATACAATAATACAACATGGAAGACAGTTACTTCAGTTCACAAAATGGAGGATAATTACACGATACTGGGAATCATGACCAAGCCACATAATCACTTCTGTGTGACCTTTCGGGTCACGGTCTTGTAACTCCCACCCAAGTGATGGGAAACAAAAAACAAACCCACTGCTGTCGAGTCAATTCCAACTCATAGTGACCCTATAGGACAGAGTAGAACTGCCTCATCAAGTTTCCAACAGGCTGCTGGTGGATTTGAACTGCTGACCTTCTGGTTAACAGCCATAGCACCTAACCACTACTCCACCAGGGTTTCTAGTGATTGGCTGGGACTATGCAAACAGGGTCACCATGAGTCGGATTGACTCAATGGCACTTAGCCTGCCTTGGCATGCAGATAAGGCAATTGTGGCCCACCGAGCGGATTGCTTTCAGTTTTGCCTTAAAAAAGACCCAATTCCAGACCACAGGGATGATCCCACCACCGCCAAGAGAAACCACAGACTGTTCTGGACTTGGGATTCACATGTTGAGAAGGCCCCGGAAGCAGGATACTGAGAGACAGAGGTAACACAAAATTGCAAGATAAAGGGGCAAAGCATTGACAGTAGACAAGACCCAGAGGGGACAGCCCAGTGGATTAGAGAGAAAGCTGAGTGCCATTGAGCAAGAGGATTACTACAGTGTAGGGTGTTCCAGGCACTCGGTGGAGCTCAGTTTGCCCACCCAAGAAGCTAGAGCTGAGTGCCTTGAGGTTGAGGCTTACTGGCAGAGTGGGGTGCTTCTGGCACAGCAGAGCTGAAAGAGCTCTTTAACATTTGCCCCTGAGCAGGGCAGAGGTTGAGGGCCTAGAGACAGCTGTGTCTGTCAGCATGACCGGGAAGAGGTTATTCTGATGGGAAAACTTTATCCTGAGTGTTTCTGAACCTGAACTGTAACCTGTTCCTTTCCTAATGATTGAGTATTGTCTCTGAGTTCTGCGTAATCATTGAAATAAGTTATTGAACTGAACAGAGACGCAGAGAGTGTTGTAAGGAGGGATGGTGAGTGTCAAAATTAGTAAAGATGTAAGGGAGTGGAGATACATCTAACCTGGGGTCCCTGCATCTCAGAAGTTTCCAGTCCATGAGAAGATTAATGACAAGGACCTTCTTCCAGAGCCAGCAGAGAAAGTCTTTGCCTGGAGCTAACACTTTTAGCGTACTATGCTGCGACTTTGTAAAGCCCTCCACTTGTGGTATCTTTGTTAAAGCAGCACTTGATTACTGAGTCAACAGGCAAACACCCTTCTGGCAGTCTCTGCTTTCAGCCACAATCTATCTGACATCAGCCAGCATCAGCTTCATTCTGAATCCCCTTCTTACCCCAGCTTACATTTCTCGCAGTTCCCTGTCAAAGTAATGCTGGAAATACTTTTGAATGATCTTCAGTGAAATTTTAGTTGTGTGTGATATTGAGGATATTGTTTTATGATTTCTGCATTCTGTTGGCTCACCTTTCTTTGGAATGGGTTCAAACACAGATCTCTTCCAGTTGGTTGGCCAGGGAGCTGTCTCCCAAATTTCCTGGCCTGTAGGAGTGAGCACCTCCAGGGCTCCATCCCTTTGTTGAAACATCCCAATGGCTCTTTAAACTTGTAACCATCTCAGATGTTTGTCCTACTGTGCTGGCTTGTGAGCTGCTGTAACGCTAGAAGTTAGGCCTCCAGCATCAAACACAAGCAGGGTCACCAGTGGTGAATCCCTTTCAGCAGACCTTTCTGACTAAGAGAGATTAGGAAGAAGGACCTGGCAGTCTATTTGTAAAGAAATTAGCCAGTGAAAACCTTACAAACCACAGCAGAACATTGTCTGAGACAGTGCTCTCAGATAAGGCCCTAGCATCGGAAGACACTCAAAACACAAGTGGGAAAGGGTTTTCTCCTCAAAATAGAATTGATCCTAATGATGCGGATGAAGTCAAGCTCTCAGGACCTTCACATGCTGATACAGCATGACTCAAAATGACAGGTGACAGCCTGTCATTCATGATATAAGCACAGAAGGTACAAAGCATGAATGTAGAGAAATGGTACATCACCAAAAATGAAACAGGACATGTCAAAACCTATATCCTAGGCATGAGACGACTGAAACGGACTGGTGTCGGCAATTCTCAACTGTACAAACATATGGTCTACTACGCTGGGAATGACAAACTCAAGGGGAATGGTGTTGCTTTCCTGGTCAAAAAGAGCATCTCAAGATCTACACTGAAGTACAATGCTGTCAGGGGTAGGGTAACATCCATACGCCTGTAAGGCAGACATGTTAATGACTGTTTTAACCTAGTAAAATGATTGACCGGGGAAAGTTGTCCTCCGTGTATGCAAAAAGCAGTGCCAGAAAAGCCAGGGGGTGGCCTGTGATGGATTACTTTCGTGTGGTCTTTCGAGCCATGGTTTTATAACTCCCACCCAAGTGACTGGATAGGACTCTACAAAGAAGCTAACTATGGCCCACCAAGGGGAATGGTCCGTTTTGCCCTAAAAGAGAGTGAATTCCAAGCTGAGAACAACTCCACCATGACTAAGAAAGAAAAGCCACTGTATCTTTTGGAACTGGGATCCACAGCCCTGAGAAATTCCTAGAACCACAAGAGAGCTGAAATGTGGAAGATGGCAAGAAGCAGTGGCAGAGAAACAGCAGCAGGAGAGACTGGAAGCAGACGTCAGCAGGAGATGACTCAGGGGACTCCATGGAACCACAAAGCTAGTGCCTTTGGGCAGGAGGCTTGCTGGTACAGTGGGATGCTTCCAGGCACTCAGTGGAGATAGGTTCGCTAGCTCGCTGACCTAGACCTCCTATCGGCTGAGGGTTACTGGCAGAGTGGGGTGTCTCTGGGCATTTAGCAGCCAAGCAAAAAAGAACTTTGCAACACTTGCCACTGAGCACAGCAGAGACCAAGGGACCCTAAGGATGCATGTCTTCAAGCACAGCTGGGAAGAGGATGTCTTGATAAAGAGCTGTGTCCTGAGTGTTCCGAAACCTGAACTGTAACCTGTTCGCTTCCTAAAAAACTCCATAATCACGAGTGTTGTCTCTGAGTCCTGGGTGGCTACTGCTATCAATTATGGAACCCCGCAGAAAAGTAGACAGCACTGTGGGAGGCGCAGCTGATATCAGAATTAGTCAAGATGGTGACAAGAAGAGACATGTCTGTCCCCACCTCTAGAAATCAGCTTTAGACCACTGATCTTGAGTCTCCTTCACCCTTGTGACATTACAGCAGGTCACACACTACTACAGCAAAGATATTTCTATAACACGTAACATTAACCATCACACTAACCCACCCCAAACCCATTGTCATTGAGTTGGGTCCAACTCATAGCAATCCTACAGGTCAGAGTAGAACTGCCCCACAGAGTTTCCAAGGAGCATCTGGTGGCTTTCAACTGCCGACCTTTGGGTTAGCAGACTTAGTGCTTAACCTGCTATGCCACCAGGGTGTCCACACCGTCACATTAGGACACTGTGTTTTCATCACTATCCTAGTGAGAGTGGGCTAGCCTTTTCCAAACAGTGCCTGGAAAGAACTAGGTATAACACAAATACCATGCATTTGCCTACCTATAATTCCTACATTTTCATATCCATAATTCCTTCCCTCTATCTCCCCAATCAAAAAGGTAAGTCAAGTGATCATTGCAAAGAGTAGGAGAGGAGAAAGCTCCCTCTTTTCACAGCTTCCCTCTTTCCAACATGTGTAACAGGATGATACAGAAATCCCACCTCCCCAACCAGGAGGAGGGTCAAACAGAGAAAGCCAGAAGAAAAGGAAACGAGAAGATGAAACGCCTCAATAACTCTGGGGTCTAGACTGTCTGGGACAATTCTCATTTAGTGTAACTTTATTCCCTAAGTAAAGATAAATTACCAGATAGACAGCTAATGGTGACTTAAATTTTATACCTTTGTAAATTATTCTTAGTAGCTTTTCCCCCCCTTCATTTTTAAAATAAGACTACATAACTATGTTTTTCATAACAAAAATATTGTCACTTGTTTTGGTATCTTAAAAGGCAAACTAAATGGAATCTAGCAGATGAAACCAACCGTATTCTGTGGAGACAGAGTCCCCAAATGCTGAGTTTAACATGTCCCCTCAGTCAGTTCTAGTACAATCTAGAGCTGGCTTGCAATTATGTTTAATTCAAAGAGCATTTCCTTTTAATATCAAGCAGTCTAGAGTAGGCTTTCTCCTTGAGAAACACAGGAAGATTGCAGGGTGAGGGGAAGAGACAGCCACAGTTTAGTCATTTATTTTTATTTACACTTAAGTGCCTTCTACATTTGAATTTTTAAAGACCTCATCTACTAATTAGTGTGCCCGGTACACCAAGGTAGACTGACCTTTTTCTTTCTGTACCAGGTCTGCTTATATCCTGGTAAACTTAATGCTATTCCAATGTTTTCCATTGTTTGGTGGCATTTTCCAGAAGCTTCATCAGTCCACTGCACAGCCATCTCTCTGCTTCACAGCACTCATGTTAGATTAAATAGGCAAGAGGACTGGTTTTTACAAGAGATAATTGAAAGTTAAGTGGCAGGAAACACAAGAGGAAACTCATTTGGTATTTATGGATATTCCACAGTTCTACCATCAGCGTTTGGATTCTAGCGCTTTTATAACAAGGCAGAGAGAACGCCAAACTTAAACACAACACTGCTCAAGGCAGGTCTCTGGGAACCGGTGAAGGTGGAGACGAGAAGGAAGAAACAGGAAAAACAAACACAGGTGGCCGCCGACTCCACATTACAAAACCAGGTGAGGAGGCGAGAGACAGCCCCAAGAACAAGAAAGACTGGAACACAGCAGATAATAGCTGCTGCTTATTAAGCAGCTGGAACTTGACAGACACTCGGGTCAGCACTTTCCATTTTGAATTTGTGGACCTCCCGTGAGCATCTCGTGGTAGCTGCTATTATAAATGAAGGCACTTTGACTCAGAAAGGTAAAACAAGCTACCACTGCTATAAAACCCATTCCCAACTCTGACCATAGCAACCCTATAGGACAGAGTAGGAGTGCCCCACACCAAGTTTCCAAGGAGCACCTGGTGGATTCAAACTATTCACCTTTTGGTTAGGAGTCATGGTTTGTAACCACTATGCCATCAGGGTTTCCCGACGCTAGACAACAAGGTTCAAGTATCCTTAGCAGCACTCATAGCTGTCAAATCAACTCTGATTCATGGCAATCCCCTGTGAGTCAGAGAAGAACTGTGTTCCCAAGGGTTTTCAATCACTGGCTTGTCAGAATTAAAATTGCCAGGGCTTTTGTCCAAGGTGCATTTGGGGGGACTAGAACCTTCAACCTTTTGTTTCACAGCCAAGCATGTTAACGATGAGCATCACCCTGATCTCCCAAGATATCCTCAGAGCTACAAAATCCCTGGAGCTACATGGATAACTCCCAGAGGTAAAACAGAGCTAAGGTCTGCAAGTAGAGGTTTCTCCTCACCGAGTCCAGTGTTTCTCAAAGAGTGATCCTTGTCTATCTCCCTTGAAATCTTCTGGCTGCTTATTCAATTTGCAGTCTCCCAGGGCTTGGCTTCAGCTCGACTCGGTTGGAATCTTCCAAGTATAAGGCCTGGAAATTTCCATCTGAAGCAAGATCACTAAGTGATCTTCTATTCTAATGGAAGAGGGTGAAGACTATCTTCTACCCCAGTTGGGAAGGAAATACACTTTTGTGGATAAGTGTATACAAGGTTGTCTAAGATCTGGATGGATTCTTCTCTGAATAATAACACAGTTTTCTATTAAAGTGAGGTTTTCTATAATTCTTAAATAACTTTTCAATATTTGGCTCATAGAATTATAGAACTTCAACATATGGCCAGCATCGTGAATAACACGACATCACCTCATGCCGGTTTGCATCCATTAGTCCCTCTTGATGGCACTGTCATCTCATTGGCAATGGTACCCAGTCTCCGCATAAATTCCTAGTGATGGAGAATCCTTTCTTTCACTAGTATGCCCATGAGGTGACTATGAAGTGCACTATCCTAAACCACACACAGATTCCCACCCTTGGTCTTATTGCCTACAGCGATCTTTGCAAAGAGAAGCATATCCTTTCACTTTGGTGTTTTAATTTCTCTAAAATTTTCCGTTGCATTTACCATTAAATGTAAAATCCTTTGACCACAGCCTGCAAGATGTTATACACGTGTCATCTGAAATCACACACTGGAGAATGTCCTCCCTAACTCTTTCCAGGCTGAGAGTTATTATGGTCCATACAATTCCTTCTCCCTGTTTTTCACCCTTCAAGTCTCAGCTTAAATAATCCCTGCTTAGAGAGTCTTGCCCTGATCATCTTCTCTAAATTGGCCACCTCTTCCCATTATTTTCTATCACTGTATCCTGTTCTTCTATTTCTTTAGTAGTATCAGATTTGGTACAATATTTCAACATGACGATCTTATATCCAACCCCAACCCCAACCCCACCACACACAAAACTAGAAACACAAACTGTAAATTCCATCAGGAAATGATCCATCTTCTTGTTGACGTTCTCAGCATCACACACAGTAAGCATTTCAACTTCAAGATCATCTGAGGTCCATATTCACACACACACACTTTTTTGGATTCAATGGTATCAGTACATTTGAGTTTGCTGACATGATGCCATGCCAGCCATCTAATCTGCAATGCAGAAACTATCTCTTCAGAAGAAAACTTGCTCTTGTAGATAATTAGATTTAGGGATGAGCCCTTTTTAGACTATGAAATACATCTGATAGGTATCTTCTATTTTGCATGAGCACTGGTTTACACACCAGGTATCTGCGAATTGGGTTTCAATTTTCTTAACAGTCTCTGTGACCATGTCACTCCTGAGGTTCACCCTGTAGCCACAGATGGGGATGGTCCATAGAACCAAATGACACTAAAGGGGCATGCCAGCCCAGGGGCAAGGACTAGAAGGCAGGAGGGGCAGGAAAGCTGGTAATAGGAAACGCAAGGTTGAGAGGGAGGAATGTTGACATTTTGTGGGGCTGTTAACCAATGTCATAAACCAATCTGTGTACTGACTCTTTAATGAGAAACTAATTTCTTCCGTAAACCTTCATCTAAAACGCAATTTTAAAGAAGATCATCTAAAGACATTTCTAGTGCTTACATCCTATGCTTCTACAAAGTAATGGCTTTGCCAGCCTGAAGGGCTTTATTAGTCTCAGCTGAGTATGTTGTTGTTTGTTCTTGATCAGATGTCCATAACCTTAGGTCATGCTACCACCATTTGACATCATTCTAGTCACATTTGTATTGGACGTGCACACTTAGGGGACACGACTGCTTTATAAATACTCTTTGGAAGATTAAAAACAAAAACAAAAATCTGTGTGACCATGCTTAAGTCATTTCCCTTCACTGGGTCTTAGTTGTTTCACGTGTAAAGAGCCCAAGTGGAATTATATGATCAGCAAGGTCTTTTGTAGCTCAGAAACCTGGTGCAGTCAATAAATTATGACTACAGAAAACCAGCCAAACCAAATCCACTGCCATCGAGTCGATTCTGACTCATAGTGACCCTATGAGACGAGTATGATCACAGAAATAGGCATTAAAAACAACAACTAATGCTTAATGAGTATAATTACTGCTACAAACACCATAAGCAATTTTAATCTTAGAGGGAGAGAGACTGGGAAGGAAGGAAGCAGGGAGGGAGGGAAGAGGTCACATGGTGACAAGTGCTAGAAAGAAAAATAAAACAAAGTGGCAGGGTTAGGACTAAGGGGTAAAAATCTTCTTTTCTTAAATGAGTAACTTAAATTAGCATCATCAGTAAAGCCAGCCAAGTGCTGTCGAGTCGTATCCGACTCATGGCAGTGCCTGGTGGATTTGAACTGCCAATCTTGTGGTTAAAAAGCCTCTCTGATAAGATAACAACGGGCTGAAATCCAAGAGTAGTAAGGGGGATTTTCAAGCAAAAAATAGGTGTGAAAGCCCCGAGGTGGAAACATGCTTAGTGTGCCTGGTAGGTTTTCAGAACAGCAAGGCCCCTCAGACAGAAACACAGCCATCAAGTGGAACGTTAGTAAGAGACTAGGCCACAAAAGTAGTCTAAAGGAGAGTTCTGGGTCATTCCAGAACACCACACCTTAGTAAGAGCTCTGGGTTTTCCTTAGAGAAAAGCAAAGGCCTTGGAAAGTTCTGAGTCAAGGAACGACTGCTTGGACTTCTGTCATCGAAGTGATCAACAATTCTTGTCTACATCTTGAGAAGCAACTAGAAGAACTGGAGCCAGAGATTTTATTTTATTTTTTTAACTAATTAGAAGCTGTCCCAATCATCTAAAAATAAATAAATAAATACAGTAATTTGAACCATGGCGGTAGCCATGGTGACAGTGAGAAGCGGTCAGATTTGAGATCTCTTTTGATGATGGACTGGATTGCATGGGAGGAAAGAAAGTCACAGATGACTCCAATGCTTGTGATTTATCAACAAGAGAGCTGGTGGGGCAAAAATGGCTGGTTTGGAGAATTTTAAGAGTTTGAGGCCTATTTGGCATTCAAAAACAGAGGTCAAGTAGGCAGCGGCATCAGTGAAGATGAAGTTTAAGGGTGATAACTGGGCTGAATATATTCAGTTCTGAGGAGGTGGATCATTAGGGAGGGAGTGAAAACAGAGCAGAGATGCTGTCTGATGACTGTGCAATCGCAGGTCAACATTTAGAGGTTGAAAGATGAGACGTTATTAAACAAGATGGATAAAATGTGGCAAAAAGGTCGGAAGACAATCGAAAAGGATGCCATGAAACCAGATAAAACTCACGTTTCCAGACCAATACTAAGTGTATTTCAGATTTTAAATAGAACTTGTAACATAGATTTTTTTTAAATAAATCAATATAATCATGTTTTGAGTAAGGAACCATTAGAGAAGAGTTGGTTTTGACAATGGATGTGCTCTTCCTAAAAGAATGACTGTAAAGATACCAGTATGTCTCTTCCATCCTTTTCCCTGCTTTGGTTAAGAAAGAATATATGGGATGAGATATCCATAAGACGCCACAGAATTCAGTAAGTCTTTCAATCAGAAGTGCAACTACTTTGAGTTCTAAAGAACTGACTTTTCATTAGAAATGCATGTTTTCATTAGCAAACTGATATCACATTACAAAGCACTGGGAAACTAGAGGAAAAAAAAAATGGATTATCTATCATCCTATACTCTGTAGCCACTGGCAAGAATTTGAAACTATTTTCTAGAAGATTTTCCCATTCACATTTTTAAAATTTGTAATCATAGTAGTGAGATGGTAAAGCCAATTTTGCTTTTGTGATTATGAGGCCAAGTTAACAAGTTCTCTCCAATAAGACATTCAGAGAAGTTGGCTTGAAGATATCTACTGAGATACAGGAAACCCTGCTGGCATAGTGGTTAGGTTCCAGTCCACTAACCAAAAGGTCAGTAGTTCAAATCTGTCAGGCACTCCTTGGAGACTTTATGGGGCAGTTCTATTCTGATCTGTAGAATAGCTATCAGTCAGAATCAACTCAACAGCAGTGGGTTTTAGTGAGATATCATCTCTGCTAAAAGAGATTTAAGAGGAGGAACATTCTCACCTTCCAGGCCACTGTTCCTTCTTCCTTTCTTCCCCTCATCTCATCCTTGGATTACAACTATGGTGTCTAGAGTGTAGCAGTCATCTTGCAACTCTTCAACAATCAAATCAAGGATCAAATGCCAGACTTGCCTGGTTATCACACATTTAAAGGATGGAAGCAGTAACTGGGTGGTGCTAAAAGAAGGGTTGGAAGTCCAAGTCCACTCAAAAGCACCTAGGAAGAAAGGAGTGGCAATCTATTTGCAAGTAGACCAGCTGTTGAAAACCTGTGGAGCACTGTTGTACTCCAACAGACACAGAGGTCACCGTGAGTCAGAATCAGATACACAGCGAGTGGCACAAAGAATGGAAAGGAGCCAGGACATCCTTGAAGGACAAAACTCATGCCAGCAACAGGCTGCATTCAGACTTTTATTAAGTGAAGAAAACAAAAAGTCCTTTTTGCTTAAATCACTGGTACTTGAGTGTTCTGGTATTTGAAGCGGAAAGCATTCCTAACCCAAACAGACAAAATTATGAATATTTTCCCATATTAGCCCTGTATTTTACCCTAATTGGAAATCTAGCATAAAAATCAATGTACCAAAAGTCAGAGTCATGGGGGGAGGTTCACGGGGGAGGGAAGGCAGACAACCACCACCAACAGCTAACTCCCCTGGTGGCCCCAACCAAAAGGTCAGGTGTTCAAACCCACTCAGCAGCTCTCTGGGAGAAAAACCCCACAATCTACTTCTGCCAAGATTATAGCCAAGAAAATACTAAGGCACAGTCCTATTCTGCCAGTGAGGGTCGCTAGAAATCAAAACTGATTCAACAGCACCAAACAAGAACAACCAACATTGGTAGTTACTTAACCAGTCCCCTATTCCGGGCATTATACATTTTGTGGGAACTTTCTACGTTTGCTCCTTGAAGATATTCATGTTAGTAAAAAATAAAATTAGGACTCTGTTTACATCCTCTCTAGACAGGTATTGGTCTCAAATGACCTGGAAGACATTTACACCAAATTTGGTAATCTTCAACTTACGTCCATCTCGGTAGGGAAAAGTCCAAGATGCACTGGTCATAATAAGAACGTATACTAAGAAGTCACATCATCCTAAAAAAAAAAGTATCTGTTAATGTTAAACTACAATTTTAGCGTCAAGGAGATGAGGTAATTAGTTCTTTCGCCCTTGTAAAGGCTTCTCTGGCTCTGTTCTTCACTCACAACTGGAAACCAAGAACTATCTGCTCAGCATGTGGTCATTAAAGGACAAAGAAAGAGTTATTACTCTACACAAATAAATTCTCAGAAAAGGCTGCAAGTGTCTGCAAAAACAAAGACTTGCAAAAAACCTTTTTGCTTCCTGGTTGCTTTTTTGTTTTTAAACTTGGAGTTTCTTTGGTGATTGTCTACTACTTTCCCTGTCTAGAGTCCAGGGTAGATTAATCCTGGTTTGTTATTTTCACACAGAAGAGAGAGAAGTTTTGTTCTGTGGGCCTGGCAGCAGGAGCAGGGTTCACAGGAGGACACGACAAGGAAGATTTCATCTCAGCATGAATATAATTGCATAGAATAACTGAGGCTACCCAGGAGGACACCGACCTGCTGCCATCAATCCAGCTCAGACTCCTGGGGATCCTATGTGTTTCAAGGGTGCTCCACAGAGTTTCAAGAGCTGATTTCTCCAGGGCACCCTGCCAGGCCTTTCTTTGAAGATGCCTCCGGGTAGACTCGAACCCCTGCCTTTCCAGTGAGCATTAGTCATTTTCAGGATCCTGGACTCCATGCCACCTCAAACATAATGAGCCTCCTGCTATCAAGAGTACTCATTGTGAAACAAAGAAACCCAAATCAACCAAACCCACTGCCGCTGAGTTGATTCTGACTCACAGTGACCCTCTAGAACAGAGTAGAGCTGCCCCATAGAGTTTCCAAGGAACACCTGGTGGATTTTGAACTGCTGACCTCTCGGTTAGCAGCCATAGCACTTAACCACTTAGGCAACCAGGGTTTGCTGACTTATATACAATAGAGAAAGAGGCCTACAGGGAGGAGAAGAAACTTGACTTAGACAACCTCTCAGGCCTTTCCCAAACTAAAGGCATAATCTTGCCATGTTCTCCTGAAGGAGTACCTCCTTCCAAGCCCTTAACTCAGATGTTTATTCCAAATATACTCCAGACTCAACTCTAGTCCTAAAATGTATAGTTGCAAATAATAGATAAATTATAAATTATCTCTCTCACCCCTTGGCCAAGAATCTCAAAACAGACCCTTTAAACACAGCTTCCCCTGCCACAGAGTTTTAATTTGGATTTAAGTCGCTTTGAAACAAAAAGTCTGTACACATACACAGTCCCTGCAGCTAGCTGATGGCTCAGTCCTGTTCGGGGTCCCACATGGTCCATCCACTTTGATCTCAGAGCTGATCTATTAATTGCTCTGATTTCTCCAAGTTCAGTCTCTAAACAGTACAGGACCTCCACCGCTTGTATTTCTACAACCCTAACCATTTACTTTTTATGTTTTTCAGGTTTAATGACTTAGGTATAAGTATTTCTGTACAGATTCATGCAACTCTCTGAAGGAAAGTCATGCTATCCAACGCATGTGTCCACTACACCCGTCTTCACTCAAGCGTTTGTTCTCTGTGCTGATGTGAAGGACAGGATTTTATGAGCCTTCGAAGCTTTTGAAGAGAACAATCTGAACTGCCACATGTAACTGAGCTGGTCAGGTCTGGAACCAGGGCTGAGTGGAGACTGAAATGCGGCCAACACTCGGCTCACCAAGCTGGAAGCCTCAGTATTGGGCGATGTCCATCAGAGAGGACTCTGTTGTCCAGTTCCCACAGAGGCCAAGGGCAGTTCCAAGAACGACCACTTGACCATGAACCGAAGACTCAAATACTCAACAACAATTAAAAAAAAAAAAATCTACAGATGCTTCCTGTGACCTAACATCAGATAGCTATTCCCAGAGGATTTATACATACAAATGTAATAAAACAAAAGGTCCAAGCTGCTCTTAGCTATATTAACATGCATTGTTTAACTTGATCATGGGAGCTACATTCATCCAATAATCACACATCACCTGAATACTGATAAAAATACTGAAATACAAGTAAATTCGCATCCATAGGAATTCTCATTCATCAAAGCAGAATAACAAAGTCAAGGCCAACTGGCTGTGTTTGAAAACCAAATGAGAACTATTTTTCATATACGTACAACACATAACCAAAACCAAACTCATTGCCATCAAGTGAATTCCAACTCCTAGTGACCCTACAAGACAGAATGGAACTGCCCCATAGGATTTCCTAGGAGCGCCTGGCAGATTCGAACCACCGACCTTTGGCTTAGCAGATGTAGCTCTTAACGTACACAATATGTGAAAAATTCAAGACAAAAAGTACGAATCATTTCTGCTTTTAAAAACTACCCCTTTATCTGTTTTTCTATTCTTGTCTTAGGATCCTCCATCTAGCTCTCTTCTACCTGGACACCTATTAATGGAAGCTATACCATTAAGGCTGCAATTTGGGTGAATAATTTTAGGTACCGCCTCACCTCAAACTCTTACCTTCCTACACCAGGCACTAAAAAATGGCTACATAAAACGGTTCGAGTGCAACAGCTCTAGCTCTGTAAGGATCGCAGAGTATCTAGTTTTCTCTGGTCTTAAAATATTCCTTTCCCGCTTACACAGCAGACCTGACCACCTTAACTCCACTTTCAGTTCAAACAAACACACAGCATTTCCAGTCTACACCCTTCTCAGCCAAAGCCAGCAGGGGCATTCATCTCAAAGGTATTGACCTGTTGGAGAAGAACAGGACGAGAGAAGAGATGGTGGATAGTTTTTATCATGATATGACTATCCGGACACTTATTGTTGATGTTAACCAAACAATTGCATGCACTTATCCTTCTCACAGATGAAAAATTCCAGAAAGATTCAGAGACCAACTATTTCTATAATGTCCCTGGCAGCCCTGGTGTTCTACAGCAATTACTAGTATTATAGAAAGATAGAAATGAGAATCCCTCTGGGAAATCCATGGAGCCACTTAAATGCTATTAAAAGATCCAGGCATTAGTCATACTAGGAAGCCTGGAATTGTGCTGTCAGACATTTCCCTGCGTTTCCCCACCAGTGTTGCTCATCAAGATACATAAGAAAAGTATGTATTCAGTGACCTTTAATTGTCTACCGAGAAGGGCGTAAGGAAACCCTGGCGGCTAGTGGTTAAGAGTTACATCTGCCAAACAAAAGGTCAGCAGTGTGAATTCACTAGGAGCACCCCGGAAACTCCCTGGGGCAGTTCTACTGTGTCCCATAGGGTCCCCATGCATCGGAATCGACTCAATAGCAGTGGGTTTATAAGGATCTACGCTGACATAAAACTGCTTTATCCAGCAACTGTGCAACGTTTACTTTCCAACAGAGTAGGATCAAATCAGAGGTCTGGTGGCTTGGTGGTTAACAGCTTGACTGTTAACCAAAAGGTCAGTAGTTTGAATCTACCCATTGCTCCTTGGTAACCCTGTGAGGGTTGTTCTACTCTGTCCCACTGAGTCACTATGTGTCAGAATCAACCTGACAGCAGCAGGTATTTTTTAATAATCAAATAAATGTCAAAAGCCAGTTTTCCCGATTTCAATTTTGATCCTTTATCCTGTGTTCGTGCGTGTGTGCGTGCGTGCATGCACACACGTGTACTTACATATAAGCAAGCTCACTGCAACTAGGATACACTTTCAGTCCACACCTATGGTGACTGTGAATTGTAAATATCTGATCCAGTCAGGGACATGACAGTGGTTATCAGTCAACACACTTCTAGGAAAATTCCATTTATTTGGTAATATTTATCTTTTCTAAGTAAAACAGATTTACACAGATGGCCACTGTTACATAATTGTTATTATTAAATATTAAAGCACAGAGAAAAACTAAAGTAATGTGATAAACACCCATGTACCTACTATCCAGGATAATGTAACATGATTCAATATTTGTTTGTGACATTTTTTAAATGCAGCTAGTACTTGCCATGGAAACTCTAGTGGCATAAATAGTTATCTGCTATGGTGGCTGACCACAAGGCTGCCAGTTCAAATCCACCAGGCACTCTTTGGAAGCTCTATGAGCATTTCTATTCCATCTATAGGGTTGCTAGATGGAAGTGGCTTTGGGTTTGGGGTTTTTGGGGGTGGGTACTTCCCTTCATTCCCTAAAATTAGTCCCTCTCATTCTCCTCGCTGACACACATAATCTTCAAAACAGGCATGTGAAAGGGAATGGGCAAACTCACTCTTTTTTTTTTTAATGTTTCCATGTTTATGTCTATAAACAATAAACTTGTTTTATGTTTGTAAAATTTACATAAGTAGTCTCATTCATTAAGGATCATTCTTAAGTCTGCCTAGTTTTTGAGATCTAGCCATAGTGATAACTCCAGATGTGTTTCATCTGGACTACCCCACCGTGGTCCAAAAAGTCACAGCCATTGAGAACCCCACGTGCAGTTCTACTCTAAACCATCCAGACTCACCGTACGTTGGAAGGACTCAGTGGCAACTGGCTTGGTTTTCTTTGGTCGGTTTCTTTGACTGCAGGTATATGCCCTATTTTATCTATCCATTTGCCTACATAAGTATATTTCTTTCCTTTCTTCCTCTCTCCCTTCCTTCCTCCTTTTTCTGTCATCAGTAGAACAGCCAAACATGTGTCCATGGTTGCTAGAATTTCTTAAAATTCAACATTCTATTTTTAGTACAAGATTGAGTAACCTTTCTGATTGGCTGTTCGTCTCATTATTGTTGCTGTTGGGCCCCACTGAGTAGGTTCTGACTGACAGCAACCCGACGTACAACAGAAAGTAGCACTGCTCAGTCCTGAGTCATCCTCACGTTGGTTGTTATGCTTGAACCCAATGTTGCAGCCACATTGCCAACCCCTCTCACTGGGGCTCTTCCTCTTGGTCACTGACTGTCTGTTTTGCCAAAGCCACATGCCGTCCAGTCAGATCCAACTCATGACTCCTTCCTTTTTAACGCATCCAAAGTATGTGAGATGAAGTCTCACCATCCTCATACAAATAGCTAAATCATGTCTGAGCATTCAACCAGCAAACACTGTATGTACATAGGGAATATTCAATAATCAATCTGCTTATGATCATCATTCTATGCATACCTAACAAGTGATGCTGGTGTATTTTCTGCTATCAACTTCCTCTGGTAAAATGTTCATCGTTCACTACTGGAACCTGAAATTGGCACCAGCTCAGTATGTTGACAGCAATGATATTAAATCAAAGTTATTTCAACAGTGTCACGAGTAAGCAGAGGTGGAATCCATTTAAAGCAGCTGCTCAGTTTGAATATGGAGAAGATGAAGGCATAAGATCTAAGGACAACAGGCAAGCTGTGGTTGTAAGCAAAACATCCGAAAAGAGTGCTGAGAGAGCTGTTTGCGTTCGACCCTGAAAACAGCCATTTGGGATGTCAACTATTGGCAATGCACCAAAACAGGTTGTTCCTCAAGCTTCCTGGATTTGTCACCAAGCTGGACTAGGATTCTCCAATACAATCAAGAACTGTTTCTAAGCAACTTGTAAGCACCGACACACTTGTGACCCATGCCAGTTTAGACTTGCATGCGTCCCTGAGTGCCACACGTCATCTTCTGTACATACTCCTCGAATACTTCATATAATACTTTCAATAATGAGGGCTTGGAAACCCTCTATGTCTGCTACCCAAAAGGTCAGCAGTTCAAATCCTCTGGGCACTTCTTGGAAACTCTATGGAGCAGTTCTACTCTGTCCTGTAGGGTCACTATGAGTTGGAATTGACACGATGGCACTGGGGTAGGTAGGGTTTTTGTAATGAGAGCATCACTCTTCACTCAGAACTGCCATCCATGGTTGTATACTTGTGCATTTCACAAAGGCTTCCAGCCAAGACAGAGAGGGGAAGCCGGCTACTAGCCCTGTATCCCAGGCATACTCACTTAGTGCACCTGAGGGACTGTCTTTCTAATATGGGCAAAACACCCTTTTCAAAAACAAATCACTGCCATGGAGTCAATTCTAACTCATAGCAACCCTACAGACAGAGTAGAGTAACTTCCTCATTGAGTTTCTGAGGAGTGTTTGGCGGATTCAAACTGCTAGCCTTTTGGGTAGCAGCCATAGCACTTAATCATTATGCCATCGGGTTTTCCAAAACACCCTACAGGTGGCTTTCAGTTATTTTCTAAATCCCATGCAACTGAGACAACTGAAGCATAAGATAAACCTGGGTATGGAAACTATTGACTCAGCCTTCTTAACACACACAAATGGAAACTCTTCTCTGTTCAATGGGAAGCTTGCTTTTTCTCCTAGCTCAAATATTTCAAAACTCAAAGATCCCTATGCTGAAACTGTTTTGAGACCTTCACCTCCATATTTTGAATGAAGGCTGCGGTTGGGGGAATAAAACCAGGAGTCAGATTATCTTCCTGGCAACCCAACAGAGATGATGCATTAAGGTTACATTAGGGCATCCACAGTCTATTGATTGAAGTAAATAAAACTTTAAGGTGTGTTTTGTTTGACAATCATATAGGAGACTTCCAGTTAACTGTATATCTTTCCTTAAAGGAAGAAAGAAAAAAACAAAAAACACTGTGGCTCTAATTCTTATCACCTATTCTCTCTCTCTTTTTCATTATCATTCTCTTGCTAAAAATAAATTCCCACTCAGATTCATCAACAAATATCTCCAATGTGTAACTCAACGATTTTAAAGCAAGCCATTCAGTCTAGGGATCTCTGACTCAAGCTAAGTGCTGTGTATTTTCTATGGAGGTAGGACTCAACTAGCAATTAATTCCACGTGCCAGTTTAATATTTTAGCCAGGGGTGTGTTTTCCTGGCAAGGGCATCAGCAGAGAAGATGTTTCTAAGAGAAGGGTAATGTTTGGGAATGAAGACAAAATTCTCTGATGAAAGAAAAGTTGAGGGTAACTAGGGTTAGCTGAATCAGTGTCCAAACACTTACTACTACAAGACACAATCCCTCTCAAATCAGTGCTAATAACGAGTCCACACTGCAGTGTTAGCTCCTTTCATTCTGTAAAAGACTTTCAGGTAGAAAGGACGTAAGCAACAGATAACTCTGGTTTGGAGAAGATACATAAAGGAAGAGGGAAATGCAGTACCTTTTCATTGGTATTACAAAGAGAGGACATATTTTTTGTTGATATGGTCATATTTTAAAAATTGCAGTCCTCACTTCACTTAGTATAACTCTGGTATGCTAGCTCATTAAGAGATGATTATTTAAACTAGGGACAAGTTAGACAGACAGATCGATCAGTGGAACAGAACTGAGACCCCAGAGATGACATCATCTGCCTATGAACAATTGATACTCGACAAAGGCCCTAAGACATTAAACTGGGGTAAAAACAGTATCTTCAACAAATGGTGCTGGCAAAATTGGATATCCATCTGCAAGAAACTGAAACAAGATCCATATCTTACACCTTATACAAAAAACGACTCCAACTAGATAAAAGACCTAAATATCAAACCTAAAATGATAAAGCTCATACAAGAAAAGGTAGGAACAACAATGGAAGTTTTAATACACAGTATGGACAGACTCCAAAATCTGTCAAACAAACCACAATCATCAGAAAAGAAAATAGATAAATGGGATCTATTAAGAATTAAACACTTTTGCTCATCTGAAGACTTTATTAATAGCATTAAAAGAACACCTACAAAATGGGAAAAAATATTTGGGAACTCTATGTCAGACTGGTGCCTGATTTCCATAATCTATAAGATACAAGAAGATATAAGATATAAGATATCAACAAGAAGAAGATAAATCATCCAATTAAGCGATGGGCAAAGGAGATGGACAGACATTTCACTAAAGAAGAGATCCAGGCAGCCAAAAAAACACATGCGGGCATGTTCACGATCTTTAGTTATTAAAGAAATTCAAATGAAGATGACAATGAGATACCATCTCACCCCAACAAGGTTGGCCATGATCCAAAAAACACAAAACAACAAATTCTGGAGAGGCTGTGGAGAAAGTGGAACCCTCCTACACTGTTGGTGGGGTTCCAAAATGGTCCAGCCTTTTTGGAAGGCAATCTGGCGCTTCCTTAAAAAAATGGATGTTGATATACCATTTGACCCAGTAATTCCACTACTTGGAATATATCCTACAGAATCAAGGCCTTTCACACCAACCGACACATGCACCAGAATGTTTATCGCAGCACAGTCCATGATAGCAAAAAGATGGAATCAACCCAGATGCCCAACAACAGAAGAATGGATAGGTAAACTATGGTATATATACTCAGTGGAGTACTACGCAATGATAAAGAACAATGATGACTTCAGGAAACATCTCATGACCTGGTTTCAACTGGAAGACATTATGTTGAGTGAAAGTAGTCAGCGACAAAGGGACAAATACTGTATGAGACCTCTACGATAAGATCTCAAAAACAGACTTGTGTATAGAAGAAAAGACTCTTTGACAGCTGCAAGGGAGGGGAGGGAGGGAGGGGGGGAGAGGGTTTAGATTAAATAGTTGCTAGGTATCTGGTTGGGTGAAATCGGTGATAGCACGCATTAGAAACAAGAACAATATTAAGTGGACTTAAACATAACATGAGTACTCCTTCCATCTTAACCCCAAATTGCAAGGATAGAGTAGCTGGGGCAGGGGGTGGTGGACCATGCTCTTAGGTGAAAGCAAGGCCAATGGGCACAACTAGCATTTTGCTAAGAGGGCTCTCGGCACCCCACGTTGGTGAGTGGCGTCTGGGGTCTTAAAAGCTGCCAAGCTGCCATCCAAGGGCACAGCAAATGGTCTCAACTCAGCAGGAACGGATGCTCACCGAGGACCAAAATGACATGGGGTAAAGACAACCCAGAAGACAAAGAGACCCACATCAGTGGGTGTCTACATCTACTTGGGACCAGAAGAACCGGATGATGCCCAGCCACCACCAGTGATAGCTGCGATGGAGCCTACTAAGTTGAGTCTCACTGGCAACACAAGAATAAAAAGGGGTGCACCGTGAGATCCCCACTAAAAGACCTCAATTGATGGTCCAGTGGTTTCGGGGTTCCCCTGAGAGCATGGCCCCTCACCCTGATGCTGCCCTTGACCATAAATCATAACGAAGGTCCACGCTTCAGACAGGAATGGATTGGACTTGGCGATGCAGTGACCATATATTGGATGCACTTTATGGTTCTATACATCTATAGGATGTCATCCTGCTGACCTCTGGCTGGAGGAAGGAGAGTGGGTGGAGAGGAGGGAAAAAGAATGTTGGGAGAATGAGACATGTATGGAGCAGAGAGGAATAGTGTGCTGTCACAGGGCAGGGAGAGCAGTGTAAGCTGCATATAGGTGGGTATGTAAATTTATATGGGAATGTACATTTTCGCTCAGTTATATTAAATAAAAAATTGAAAAAAAAAAACAACTAGGGCCAAGTTAGAAAGAACCATCTCAACACCAAAGTCATCATCTAGCAGCAGTTCTAGAGAAAAGAGACTCTCTTTTACTAATACATAAATTTACTATTACTGTAATAATCATTTGTTTTGGTCATACAAATAATCAATGAACTCTAAATAAAATGTAAAAACTAAATATATATATGGTTGCTATGACTGCTTTGGGGTGTGTGTGCGGGTGTGGGTGTGTTCCATCATTTTCTGGACTATTTTTTTCCCTTTTTATATTCATCCATTCAACATATTTCCACATTGTCTACAGCATACAAAGCACTATGCAGACCATGGGAATACAATGGTAAGACAGTCTACTGGGGACTATGAAAACTTTGGTGGCATGCTTACTAAGTGCTGGATTCTGCTAATCACAAAGGTGACAATCCATCAGGTGCTCCCTGGAAAATCTATGGAGCAGTTCGACTCTGTTCTGTAGGGTCACTATATGGCAGAATCAACTTGAAGGCAGTAGGTTTGTTGGTTTGGAGAAGATAAGCAAAGAAAGACAAAAATGCAATACCTTTTTACTGGTATTACAAAGAGACATATTTTCTGTTGATATGGTCATATTTTAAAAATTACACTCCTCATTTTCACCTAGTATAAAAGGCTTTTTCCCTTCTTAGTAGTTCATATTTTTAACATCATGTTGAATGACTGCAAATGAGTTCATACTTTGGATGGACTACATAGTGTGTTAATCATTTTTCTATAGTTGTCCAATCAGGTTGTTTAAAATGTTTCAGCCTTATAACTAACACACTGAGGGACCTCTTTCATATTTGCCCCAAGGTAAACTTCTACAAGTAAAAAAGTTTAAAAGATAAGCAAATTTCTAAGATCCTTGGCACAGACTGCACCATTGTTTTCCGAAGAACAAAAGTACTGCACCCAGTCACATGCCCACCAGGAGTTAGGCCTTTCATGTATGCACAGACACACTGAAGTATGATACTCTCTGAATTTCTTCAAAGTTTGAAAGGTTTCTAAGTTTTCACTTGCTTGTCGCACAAGTGAATGCATATTACATTACATAAAGATTCAGGATAACAGGCTTTGCCTTAATGTAAAATATTTCTATTCCAAAATTAAAAAGTTTTGAAAAGTAAAACAAGGGACAGATTTTGGCAACAGGTAACCAATGACATAGTCTGCATTTTCCCTAGAATCTTTCATCACAGCTGTCCAAAATCATGATGTTTCAAGGTAGCTGACTTCTCCTCTTGTGCCCTCCTCATCAGACCTACGATTTGTCCTCTCTGGGTCTGAGTAAACCTGTTACGGCAGTGGTTAAGTGCTATGGTTGCTAACCAAAAGATCAGTAGTCCATACTCACCAGGAGCTCCTTGGCAACTCTACAGAGTAGTTCTGCTCTGTCCTGTAGGGTCACTATGAGTCGGGATCAAATTGATGGCAGTGGGTTTAGTTTTTTTTTAGTTTGATTCTGTACAAAGTGAAAAACTCTACTGCTTATTCAGAGTTTATTAAACTTCTATTTTTAATGCTTCTAAAACTGAGATAACCACCAGTAACAAAGAAAAATTAGTCACATTCTTGGAAATCCAGAAAGTCGTTCTTTCCAAATCCTATGAAAACTGAGAAAAAAATTCACCGAACTCTGTCAAACAGCAAAGCATACTCTTTCGGGTCAGTATCTTCAAGGATTGCTTGTGAGAAAAGAATCAGTGGCAATGTTATCTACTTTTTCACCGTTGTCTACTTTCTTATCTTTGAAAAACTAATGAACAATAGAAGCAACAAACAATGGATCAGACAATAGACAACATTCAGAAAGGGAATCAACTGTCCAATTGGATGGATAATTCCAAACTAGCCTATGACTTGACATACTAAATGCCTTGACACTTATTTTACAGAAAGACTGCTCAGTTTGGAAGTGAAAAGCCTGGTTTGGCTTTGTGTTCACTAGCTGCAGAACTATTTGATGCCTTCATCTGTGAAACGGCACTGTTGTAGGAATCAATGCGTGGACATTTGTGAAAGCGCATGACACACAGCAGGCATCTTGAATATGAATCTCTTCTTTTTCATAGCGAGGCTAGTTCTTTTAGTCTCAATCATATACTGGTTTAGCATGAGTCAGATCTGATTCAACAGCACTTGGCTTTTGGCTTACATGTGTGGTTTTATTTCTAACTTTTCAATTAATTTTCTGCTTCTTATCTACTTCGAAACTAACCTGATGAGTATGATAATGAATATGAATTAACTAAATATATGAGTGATGTACACCCTGAATAAAGCTCCTTTTTATTTTCCCATGTGAATGAATTTTTCCTAAGGAGTCACAGATCTAGCAATGGTCTGAGTTTTCCCATTACACAAATTCTAATTTTCACATCACAAGATCTCACATCTGTGCCAATCTCATCCAAAGGGTCCCAGATGTTTATTATTTCATTTCAAAACTCGCATGATGAAAAATAATCTAGAAATTCTAATAGTATTCAATAGAAGCCCAACGTGATCTAGAAGACAGAATACAGATAGAGTAGAATTGCCTCACAGAGTTTCCAGAGAGTGCCTGATGGATTAGAACAGCTAACCTTTTGGTTAGCAGCTGTAGCACTTAAACAGTATGCCACCAGGATTTTCAGGGGCACCACAGGTGATCTTAACTAGAATTGGAAGAGACATGCAGAACAAGCTCAAGTTCTTAAACATGGTCAGGCCATTTCCCTGAGGGGCTCTTTAAGTGCTGAGCTAAAACTATCCCCAAATCATCTTCTGAAAACAGTGATGGACAAAATAAAGGATATTACCTATTAGTGACATCCTTATTTATGACTAATATTACTCATTAGCCCTCCTGAAGAAACATCTGCAAGAATAAAGAACGCCAACATTGAATCCCAAGCAAACACGAGAAAATGGAGGGGGAAGAGAGGAAGGCAGGGAAATGAGAATATCAGAAATGGAATCACCAGAACAGAGTAAGAATGTTGACACAATGTGAAAAATGTAACTATAAGGTCACGGATCAATTTGTGTGGAAAATGTCAAAGGAGAACCTCACTTTCTGTGTCAACTTCCACCAAAAACACAATGAAATAATTGTTTTTTAAAAAGGTTACAGCCCGGGAAACCCTATTGGGCAGTTCTACTCTGCCACAGAGGGTTATTTTGAGTTGGCTGCTAGGCCACAGCGCACAACTCAATGTGCAGAGTGCTGCGGGGAGTGCCGGGGCCACCCTTTAAAAAAAGAAGAAAGAAAGAAAACTAAACCCATTACCAGTTACCACCGAGTTGATCCTGACTCATAGGCACTGTACAGAACAGAACAGAACTGTTCCCATGAGGTTTCCAATGAGTAGCTCGTGGATTCGAACTGCCAACTTCTGGGTTGGCAGCCAAACTCTTAACCACTATGTCGCTAGGACTGTGAGAGTTTTTTAAGTGACTGGCACCTTGCTGGAGCTCTGCAGGGCAGAGTCAGGGCTGCCTTTCCCTCAGGACCCATTTTTCCAGAACAGTGGGTATATATGGCAGTTCAACAGAAATCTTACCAAAGGAGAGGTGGTGCTTCCAAAACGGGACTTGACCTATCTGTGCTAAGGCCATTATCAAGACAAACACTCAACAAATTATACTTTTATTTTTTTGAGGGTCCTGTTCTTCACTAAACACCGGTCACACCTTTATAACATTTGAGGCAGAAGAGTCCTCTGGGCGTTCACCTACTGCTTATCATAAAAACCTTTCTTACAACCCAGAAGAAAAGTTTCATATACACACAGGCACACAGACTTATCTCAAATATAGGCACACGTTTTATAAAATAGCTACATCTAGCAGGCAACACTTTCACCCTGGTGGTATAGTGGTTCAGCGCTACGTCTGCTAACCTGAATGTCTGCAGTTTGAATTTGCCAGGTGCACCACGGAAGCTCCATGGAGCAGTTCTACTCTGTCATATAGGGTCGCTATGACTTGGAATCAACTCGATGGCAGCAGGTGGGTTACCCTGCTGACATGGCTCACAGCTGAAATACTGCTCAATAAAACCCATAGTCCCAATGTTGAGACCACCAACATTGTTCAAGTTATGCTTTCCAGAATAAGCAATTGATATCTGTGCCACCAGCACATACAGGATGGAAGGAAGAATTTCACACCAAACAGATTATTTGATATTTGCTTTCATTTCCTGATAATGTGTTTGTCCCAGTATTACTTTCCACAGGCATCAGATTCATAATAAACACCAACAAATACTCAAATGATAAGACTTATTTTCAAGATCACTGGCCTATATGTACACCCAAGCTACCATACCAGTCAAAATATCATAGAAAGGACAGTAATATTCAGAAGTATTTCAAACACCAAATATAAATTCAGTGTTAACTTTGGGCTCATATCATGAGCACAGAGATTGCCCAAATTAATCATCGATGAGAATACAGCCTGAGAAACTACGGTATGCCCAGATGTATAAGAAAACCAAACCCACAGCCACTGAGTCAATGCAGACTTATAGTGATCCTATAGGACAGAGTAGAACTGCCTCATAGAGTCTCCAAGGAGCACCTGGTGCATTTCACCTGCCAATCTTTTGGTTGGCAGCTATAGCACGTAACCACTATGCTACCTGGGTTTCCCCCAGATGTATGAGAAGGCCTCATCTACAGCACAGGGTTATAAGGAACTGTTAAGCTCACATTAATAAAAGATACCACCTTCCACATGTCATATAGTAATCTGATTTCCTAGATGAAGAACTAGAACAGTTTTTACACATGCAGGACAAATGTATTACAGTCAACATACACACCGCAATCAGGAAACAGGAAGAAAGTTATTGTTGATCTCAGAAGCCCTTAGGAGAAAAACAGATATTAAAAAACATGACAAGTTGTCCGATCTCTACTTCCCCAAGAGGCCATCACTGCTGCAGACGTTGACCTTACGCGGGCCGTTGCAGCCTGGTGCGACAAGAAGACTTCTAGGCTGAGAATCAGCCGATTTGGAATTTTGCCAGTATTATTAACGCCGGGACAGTGGCCAAGAGTAACAGCGGCTAATCAAAAGCTGCCTCTCGTGGAACTCATGTCTTGGAGTGATGAGCGATTCTCCTGTTTAAATATGAGCACTTTTGTTTTTTATAATGTGATCCTCAAACAGGAGGCAGCTATTTTATCAGTGGCTGAACTCAAAAGACAGAGGTTATCTTTTAAAGGTGATGGAAAAGTTGGGATACCACTAGTGGTCGTGATTAAATGATAAATACAACTAACACACTCAACTGTACACGAGGAACATTGTATTGGTGAATGATATCACACACAGATATCTACCTCAATTTAAGAAAAAAAAAAAATCAGACAATTCTCTGCTTAATGCCAACTGGCATTAATAAAAAGATAAAACATCATTCTCCAACAGTGTCATGGGACATTACTCACTAGTCACCCAGTAATCAATTTTGACTCATGGTGAACCCATGTGTGTCAGAGGAGAACTGTGATCCATGAGGTTTTCAATGGTGGATTTTTTTTTTTAGCAATAGATTGCCAGGCCTTTCTTCCTAGACACCTCTGAATAGATTGGAACAATCAAACTTTCAGGGTACCAGTTGAGTGTGTTTGTGCCATTCAGGGACTCCTCAAAGGGTGCAACTGTTGGTAATCTTAAAAATGCGTGCAATGTAACTTCATGCAGAGACCTGGGCACAGAACTGCTGAACAGTACGTGACTACGTTCCCCCACCCTGTGTTTGCAGCTCTTGACCTCAAGCCAGAATCCTCCTTTCTAGTAACTCTTTCCTCCAGCTGCTGAGCAGCAGCAACTCCGTGGAAATCCTAAGGGCATCAGCACTACTTCATCTCCCAAAGGACTCCATTTACACCTGCAGTGCCGACAGCTCTTCTTCTCTGTTAAGGGAACTGACTTGGCACAGAATGTTTCCTCTAGGGCTCAAAACACAATTGGGAGATGTGGTTCAAAACCTTCCCTTTCTAAAAGAAGGAAACAGAGTCCCGAAGAAGTTGAGGGATTTGGTCAAGTCTGATACTGAGCACAGAAACCCTAGTGTCGCAGTGGCTGAGTGCTAAGTTGGCTAACCAAAGGGGTGGCAGTTTAAGTCTGCCAGGGGCTCCTCGGAAGCCCTGTGAGGGCAGTTCTACTCTGTCCTATAGGATCACTACAAGTCAGAATTGACTTGACAGCAGTGACTTTGGGTTTTTGGTTTTTAAAACTTAGCATGGTATCATTCTCTCTAGAGTCACTTGACAAATCTTTAGGACAGAGAACGAAGGCCCTTCTTCATTAGAAAAGCTTGATGAGGAGACTTCCAGCTTGCTGGAGTAAATCTGAACCTACCACTTTTGTGGTGGTGTAACCCTGGTGGTGTGGTGGGTTAAGGGCTACGTCTGCTAACCAAAAGGTCAGCAGTTCGAATCCACCAGGCACTCCTTGGAAACTCTATGGGGCAGTTCTGCTCTGACCTCTCGGGTTGCTATGAGTCAGACCCAACTTGACGGCAGGGGTTTTTTTCCTTCATTCGTGGTAGGTTTATCTGTGGTCAAAGCAAAAGTTTCAAAGGATTCAGAGGATCAACAGCTGGCTTACACTAGAACTGGAAAGTTCTTCCAAGCTAGTTTTTTTCGTCCAAGTTCATCTATCACATTTTTCATGGAAGTACATTTAGACAGTGGGCTGATATTGTGTGTCACAGGACAGGCAGTGTTAGGACGCATTCCTGATGCCTTCTGGAACCTGCACTTTCAGGTTATGTCGTGCAGGGACACTAATGACTAGAAACGCCACACAAAATTGTTCCCCAGATGCAAATGCCCCGACTTTCTCCTGTTCTAATTAGTCAGTTCTAGCCCAACCAGAAATGATTCAACACCTCACTACCATTTTTCCTCCCAGAAAATTTGAGAATATGTATATTATATAAAGCATTCACTTGTGCTAAAGTATGTATGGTGTCTATGCAGAATAATAGCAGTTAGTAGAAGCGGCGCTTAGTGACTAATAATATCTAAGAATAATTAGAAAAAGAATGTTTTATATAGACGACAATATCCCCATTTGAAAGGCAGACAGATAAAAACCCTTAGCAATCCATATAGGTTCCAAGGCTCTGAACACGTTCTCATGTGGCCTGTCTGTACTCATCCTATAAAATTGGAATCCCAGAGTCCTTTGCTTCTCTCACTTACAACCTTGATAAGGACTCTTTAATATGGACATGTTTTTTGAAGAAGTTACAGAGTAAAGTGAAATTACTAATATTACCCATTACACTCCTGCCAGCTTGTCACCATCTAACAAGTTAAAGAGAGTTAGCAAGGCAGTGGCAGGGACGTTTGAGGTTTCAAAAGTCCTGAAGATGTTAGAAGTTGGGGAATTCAGTAGAAGAAAAATACAAATAAATTAGGAGACAGAGACCACTCATTTAGAAAGAAAAAAAAATTAAAAGATAAAATCCAGAAAAAAAATAATTTAAGTGGCCTGCCTGACATATGAGGACTGCCAATTAACTCCAAGAACTCATCCTAGAAAAAGTGCTCCAAATTTCATCACTGAATATCACTACTACTACTTTTAAAGTACTCCCTTTGGGAAGCTATACACCAATGCCAGTGCCTAGTCCACCCTTCAAAACAATTTTGGAACTCTTTTCTCGAATGGCCATCCGAGCTGTCCTTGTATTGCCCTTGATGTCCTGAATGTCATCAAAATCTTTTCTTTTCAATATTTCCTTTATCTTTAGGGGAAGAAAAAAGTCACTGGGGACCAGACCAGGTGAGAAGGGAGGGTGTTCCAGTACAACTATTGGTTTACTGGCTAAAAACTCCCTTACAGACAACTGCACAATCAAGTTTGTGAACTTGCCACCTTGCCACCGTGTGCAATGGCTATTCCAGACAGAATTCCAGAATTGCTTGGAAGGGTGGACTAGGCACTGGCATCGGTGCAGAGCTTCCCAGGGGGAGCACTTGGAAGGTGACCATAGTGACATTCAGCAATGAGGTACGTAGCACTCAGAACAATTAAGCTAGTGGACTTAACTGTTAGATCTTGTAGGAAGAACACTTTTCCACAGACTAGCTTTGGGCTCTACCTGTTTCCAACCTTGTTTTTCTTCCACTCTTCCTATAATTCTGGTGCTGGGCACCACAGAAGCTGCTCCTACTGAGATAAGCTCCCAGACCCTGCACCTTTGAAAAGCACACCAGGTGACTCCGGCAGAAGTCAGAGTGTTCCCAGGAGTCATTTGTTTACATACCATGATCGGACAGCTAGTAACTACTACACTTAGAAATCACTGCAGATGGCATAAATATATTCCAACAGATCCAAACTAAACACATTCCCCAATTTTTCCTTTAAAAATCCAAACCAAACCTGCTGCCACTGATTGATTTCAATTCATAGTGACCCTATAGATCTGAGTAGAACTGCCCTATTGAGTTTCCAAGGAGTGCCTGGCAGATTTGAACTGCTGACCTTTTGGTTACCAGACTCAAACTCACTGCCGTTGAGTGGATTCTGACTTATAGTGATACTACAGGGCAGAGTAGAATGGTTCCATAGAATTTCCACGGAGCGTCTGGAGGATTCAAACTCCCACCCTCACTGGTTAGCAGATGCAGCATTTATAACCACTATGCCACCCGAGTTTCCAGTTAGCTAGCAGGATGCAAAAACTACCCGCTGCCGCATGAGCAAGAGGGGACAGCAGAGTGGGGAAAGGCAGCAGAGTCACCCAAGTGTGGCTAAAATATTTCATTTGTGAAATTTTTACAAACCTATTTGATTGATTATGGGATACATCAGGTCCCTTTCCAGAGCAAATCAGAGGCCCAGAAGCTTCAGCTGTCTTAGCGCTCCTGGTAAATGTCTGTAGAAGGAATTCCTTCCCATCAAAAGAAACTACATTCAGAATCAAACACACCAGCATTTTCTTTTAAATGGGTTCACATGGACAACAGCGAAGGGATGAGAGAGAAGAGAGAGCCGTTATTCAGGAAGCATGCAAAACAGGAATAAGCCCCCAAATCCAACCACTACTGCTGAGTTGATGTCAAGACACAGCGACTCTATGGAATTGAGTAGAACTGCCCTATTCAAAGCCTGCAACCTTGAGGGCAGTGGACGGCCGCATCTTTCTTCCAAGGAGAGAAACTGGGGAGATCGAATCACCAACCTTTCGGTCAGTAACAGAGTGCTTAACCACTGCACCATCAGGGCTTCTTAAATACGGATTAAAATGAGTTTATTACCCATGGGGAGTCCCTGGGTAGAGCAAATGGTTAGTGCGCTCATCTGCCAAGTGGACAGCTGGCAGTTGGAGTCCACTTAGAGGCACCCAGGAAGATAGGCTTGCCAACCCACTGCCAAAAAATCAGCCATGGCAAGTCCTTTGAACTACAGGTCGACACTGACATGGAGTCGCCATGGATAGGAAACGACAGTAACTGGTTTGTTACATGTGGACTGAAGCAACAACGAGTTGTCTCTGTGAACTTGTGTCTCCTGATAGCCCCTGTCTATGGCCAGTCATAAATAACACTGTCACCCAGGAGTGAGCGCAGATGCAAGAACAAAAGTCATGTTCCTAACACCTGGATACCTAGGCCTCCATCTTCAAAGACTCATCAGGTTTTTGTTTCATGTGCGTGTGCCTGTGTTTTTTATTGCACTTTACGTAAAGGTTTACAGAATATAGTAATTTCTCACTGAACAGTTAATACGCACATTTATTAGACGATGCTGGCTGCCAAGCCCACGATGTGTCAACACTCTCCCCTTCTCCAGCCTGGGTTCCCTATTTCCATTAGTCCTGTTTTCCTGACGCTTCCAATCTTCTGGGCTATGTGCCCACTTAGTCTCACATATACAATTGAGCTAGGAAGTCCATTCTTCACACATGTTACTGTCGGCCCTATAGATCTGTTTGGAAACCCTGGTGGCGTAGTGGCGAAGTGCTATATCTGCTAAATGCTAAAATTCAGCAGTTCAAATCCTCTGGCTGTTCCTTGGAAACTCTGTGGGGCAGTTCTACTCTGTCCTATAGGGTTGCTATGAGTCAGAATTGACTAGAAGACAGTTAAGTTTTTGTTTCGTTTACAGAGCTGAAAGGTGAATGACATTCTTGGGAAGGACTTCAGTACCGAATTAAACGAGTGTCCAGGGATGCATACTCTTGGGATTTCTACTGGGTTTTTTGTTTGTGGTGTGTGTGTGTGTGTGTGTGTGTGCGTCTGTGTGTGTGCGCGTGTGTGTGCGCACGTGTGAACTGTAGCCTACATTTGTTTCATACTCTGTCCGGGATCCTGTACTGTGATTTCTCCCAGAGCAGTCACAGGCAGTGGTTACCAGGCATCATTTAGTTGTTCTAGACTCAGTCTGGTGGAGCTTGTGACAGTCATGGTCTGTTAGTCACTGCAGCCATCTTCCTCTTGTGTCTTCAGTTTTCGTCATTCTCCTTTGTTGCAGCTGGAATGGGACCGGTATACGCTTCTTAGATTGCCACTTGCAGCCTTTTAAGATCCCAGATGCTGGTCACCACAGTCAGATGTCCAACTTCTTTTAATAGACAACTACGTTAGACCTTCCCCCAAGACCACAGTCCCCAGCCCTCAACCCAGTAGCTTGGTCCCTCAGGGAGTGTCGATGTGTCCGTGAAGGTTCTAAGACTTTGCCTTGGTCAAGTTGTACTGCTTACCCTTAACCAGTGCTCTCACTCACCTATTACGTAGTCTTCTCTTTCCCCACCTCTACCATCCCTTGTAACATCAAAAATTGTTTCTGTGTAGAAGTGTTTTCATAACAGTGGTCATCCCGTGTTTGTCCTTTCATGATTGCTGTATTTCACTCCAGCTTAACGCCCTCCAGATTCATCTACGCTGTGAGATGTTTGGTAGATCAATCTCATTTTTTATTGTTGCCTAGTATTCCATTGTGTGTATGTACCCTAGTTTATCTATTCATCTGCTGATGGGCACCTAGATCGTATCCATCTTGTTTTGCAGCTGAATAATACCGCAGTAACATGGGTGTGCCAATGTATATTTGTGTGATGGCTTTATTTCTTTAGGATATATACCTAGGACGGGGATAGCTGGACCTTATAGTATTTCTATTTCCAACCTTTTGAGGAAATGCCATATAGTTTTCCAAAATGGTTGTACCATTTTGTATTCCCACCAGCAGTATGTAAGAATTCCAGAAGCTCTGCAAACTCTAACATTGGTTATTGTCTGGGTTTTTTGTTTTTGTTTTTGTTTTTGTTTTGTAATTTTTTAAATTTATTCACACTACTAATGTTGGGGTCAGATTGTATCTTACTGTAGTTTTGATTTGCATGTTTCTAGGAACTAGTGATTATGTGCATTTCCTCACGTGTCTATTAGTGGCTGAAAGTCTTCTTTGCTGAAGCGACCACGTCCTTTGCCCATGTTTTAATTGGATTATTTCTCCTGTTCACTTGATCTTTGTTGAAGATCAGGAGGCTCACATAGGCAGATACATTTACATCTGGGTTCTCGAGTATGTTTCATTAGTCAATGTGTCTGTCATTCATTAGTTAATGAGTGCTAGACTGTTTTAACTACTGTAGCTTTACAGGAGGTTCTGAGGTCAGCAAATCTGAAGACTCCTATCTTGTTCTTGTTTATCCATGGCCTTTTGGGGCATATAAAGTTAACGATTCATTTTTCCATCTTGTTAAAGAATGCTGTTAGTATTTGGATTGAGGTTACCTAATGTTTGTATACCCAATGTTTGTATGTTTGGGTAGAATTGACATTTTCACAATGTTAAGTCTCTTTAGTCTTTGATGCCTGCTAGGATGTTTCACTTCCTAGGTCATGTGACATCAGAAATACCCTTGGAGGTCTCCTACAAACCTCCAATCACCCCCCACAAAAAACAGAAGTGCTGGTTACAGGTATTTCAACATTTAATTTTGTAAGCCTTCCATGAGGTCAAGGAGAAAGTAAACCAAAAAGGCTAAGACAAGGATCCTGCTCTCAACAGTACCTAACCTGGAAAACACAGAGCTGAGGAAGCCACCTAAGACTATGGGCTGGGCTCCCAGACTGAGCTTCAACAAGAATTTGGCAAGCATTTCTTCATTATTGACTCTGTGCCCGCATCTAGGTTGGGTACCACAGTGACAAACAATGATAAGACACGCACTCACTCATTAGTCTCCATAGCCTATGAGGACACAGGCTGATAACAAATGTATCATTTTCATATGAAACAATGGATTTTAAGATCCAGAAAGGTATAGGGCTTGGCCAGCTCACTGGTTCTGCTGGGACTCCTCCTGACACTGGCCACCAGAGACCTATGAGAGGCCTTGATATGACGATTAAGGAAACTGGATGTGACATCTATGAGTCATCCATTCTAGTGGAGTCACAGAGTATTGTCTACTGGAGCATTCTGCAGTCACTTTAGGAGGTTTTCTTGTTTGTTTTTGACGCTAGTGAGAAAATCACACCAAGTCACGAAGCCAGAGTTCTTGAACAGCGTATCACTGCCTTCCAGGCGATTCCATGATTGCTTCTCCATGTGCTCAACTCTGGTAGAAACAAGTCAAACAGGGCCTTTAACCCTCACACAAGAAGGATTTGTGTTCAATTATTATATATATAGAAACTGCTTTGAGTTTTTAGAAGAAACAAATGGCAAGCCACCATCAGGAATTTCAGTTGTTGGGAAGTGGCACTTAGCTGGAGATCCGAGGAAGAGGGCACAGGAAAGTCATTATGCCACAGTACTCAAAACATAGTTCAAGATACATTTGCCATCCTACACATCTGTCTAACCCTGAGATGGTCAAGCTCCGCATCTGTAAAAGTAAACCAACAATGACAAATGGGAAAGCTACACACATAGCTATGGACTGAACGGTGCCCCCTGAGATGCGGCTCGGCTTCACCACACCACGGCTCCCACCGTTACGTGGTTGTCCACCACGCTGCCACTTGAAGTGATTTTCCCATGTGTTGTAAACTCTGCTTCTTCGATGTTCATGAGGGAGGACTCAATTTACAAGCTTAGGTTATACCTTGAGTCACACTTTCTCTTGAGATACAAATAACAGAAGCAAGCAGAGAAACAAGGGGACCTTCTAGCACCAAGAAAGCTATACCAGGAGCAAATGAGTCCTTCAGATCCAGGATTCCTGCACGAGAAACTTCTAGTCTAGATAAAGACCAATGACAAGAACCTTCTCTAGAGGTCACAGGGAGAGAAAGTCATCCCCTTGAGTTGGCACCCTGAACATGAGTACGAATTTCTCTTTGTTAAAGCTATCGACTAGCGGTGTTTGTTACAGCAACACTAGATGACTAAGACACACATTACGCCCATGTGCTATTCTAGTTGTTTAAAATACATCATGAAATAAAACAGACAAAGATCCCCTCATCTGGGCTTCCATTCCAAGGTGGAAGTCGTTGGAGTGGGGAATGGGGAAGACAAACAATAAACAACAAACACAGTAGGTAAGCAAATTACGAAGTGTGCTAAAAATGATTAAGTACAGAGAAAGGCAATGACAAGGAGAAGTGGAGATACAATTTTAAGTGTTCAGGGCAGGCACCCCTGAGGGGCACACATGTGAACGGGCACTTGAAGTCAGAGAGCCTGTCAGTCATGTAACAACAGAGGGAAGAGAAGAAGCACAAGGCAGAGGGAACAGACAACGCCAAGGTCTCAAGGCAAAAGCACATCCAAGTCTCCATGGGACAGTGAGACAGCAAGGGTGGTCCCCTCCCCGTGGGAGCACAGAAATATGCTAATGAGGCTGGAGAGAGAATTCAAGACCAGATGGTAAAGGATCTTAATGTCAGGACTTGGGATGGGGAAGCAGGACAGGGCTTTGAGCGGACAGGTGACAAGTGACATGCTCCTATCAGAGTCTGAGTTCCGCAGCACCTGGGCTTCCTGACCTCCCAGAACAGATGAGGATCTAACGAAGGATGGAGGAGCAGCAGCCAGTGACACGTGAGAAAACCGCTCATTATACACAGCAGAGAGAGCTCACAGTATTTTGCAGACTGCTAACCTGGTCAGTTGGTATGTCAAAAGCAGATCACGATCCATGGGAGAAAAGCCAAACCAAACCTACTGCCATCAAGTCAATTCCAAATTATAGAGGCCCTACAGTGCCAAGTAGAACTGTTCCATAGGGTTTGCAAGGTTGTCATTGCTGCAGAAGCAGACTGCCACATCTTTCTCCTACGGAGCAGCCCTGGGATTCAAACTGCCAACTTCTGGGTTAAGCAGCCAAGCATCTAACCACTGTGCCACCAGGGCTCCTTCACTGGGCAGGAGGAATCAAAGCAAAGTCTGCACCATTTCTTTAAAAGCATACACAACAAGGTGAATCAATAAAGCCAAGCCATCAATAAAAGTGTTTCTTAAATCCATGTGTTCATTATGGTTACTAAAGCTTTTAAATTTCTTAAAATTAAGTCTCTACTATCAGAAGAGGAAAAAAAAAGATGATAAAATACTGGTCTCAGTGTAAAGGTCTTCTGTACGTGCTCAATAGAATGATTCTGAATCACCAGGCACTGAAAAGTAACTGAGAATGCTAAAGGCCTTCACAGAGAAACAGTTTAATTCATTCAGTTCTACCCACCCGCTACCATTGACTCGACTGACTCACCGTAATCCTAACAGGATACAGTAGAACTGCACCATCAAAACAAAACAAACCCACTGCCGTTGAGTTGGTTCCAACCCATAGTGACACTATAGGTCAGGGTAGAACTAACTACCCCATAGAGTTTCCAAGGAGCACCTAACAGATTTGAACTGCCAACTTTTTGGTTAGTAGATGTAGCACTTAACCCACTACCCACCAGGGTTTCTGAACAGGAGCATAGGGTTTCCAAGTCTTTGCAGAAGCATATTGCCAGATCTTTCTCTCAGAGAATGGCTGGTGGGTTTAAATCAGCAATGTTTTAGTTAGCAGCCCAGCACTTAGCCACAGCACCATGAGGGCTCCTTAACCAAACCCACTGATGCCGGGTCAACTGCAACTCCTAACAACCCTGTAGGACACAGTAGAACTGCTCCATTGAGCTTCCCAGGAGCACTTGGTGGATTTGAACGGCCTATCTTTTGGTTAGCACATTACACTGTAGAGCTTAACTACTACTCAGCTCTAATCGAAACCAATGCCATCAAGTCAATTCTGACTCATTGCGACTCTATAGGTCAGAGTAGAACTGACCCATAGAATTTCCAAGCCAGGCCCAGTGGATTTGAATGGCTAACCTTTTGGTTAACAGATGTAGCACTTAACCACTACGCCACCAGGGTGCTCTAGCGGCAGCTGGTAGATTCATAAGAGGGGATCCTTAACATCACTTTGCTGGCATCTCCTGCTTCTCTAACTCCCTATCTGCATGGCTTCATGGGAAAAGCAACTCCAGGGTAATGCCACAGTCCTACTCTGCCTGAAGGTTGGAAGTTACTACGAATCCAGAAAGGCCTAGTTAACTACTTCCAAACCAACCAGCTATTGAAAATCCTAAGAAGCCCAATTCTGCTCTGAAACACACGGAGTTACAGAGAGTCGAAATCAACTTGATGGCAACCGGAACATGCCACCCCAGAAGTACATACTGACTAGCACATTGGATAATTTAAACAATCCCAACTCCCATCATTCAAAAACTCTCATGACACAAACGGGCTAGACTGACCTGGTCTAATACTTACACTCACGGACTCTGAAGCCGGCTTGCTCAGTTTAGAATTCTGGCTGAGCAGCTCATGCCTCAG
This sequence comes from Heterohyrax brucei, assembly GCA_028571685.1. NCBI lineage: Eukaryota > Metazoa > Chordata > Mammalia > Hyracoidea > Procaviidae > Heterohyrax > Heterohyrax brucei. The sequence goes on from CM053149.1 coordinate 20,402,884, forward strand.
TTTACTTAGCTGTAAAATGAGGATGATGATAATAAAACCACTTTGTAAGAATGAAAGGAGTTAGTATTCATAAAGGGTCTAGAATATCTCTCTATTCAGTAAACATTATACAAGTGTTCGTTAATTACATAAATAAATATTTTTCCTGGAAAGAGGTTCTGATGTTCAAATACAAAAGTAGCTATGAAGGAAGAGACACTATCTACTAAAGAAAATCTTTAAAGCCCTCTAAATGTTTATCTCCAGGAGCAGGGATCTGGGGACCACGGTTACAAGGGACAGCTAGGTCAAGGGCATTAGGCAAGTTTTTTAAGCAAGTCTTCTGCATCCCACTTTGGTCTGGGTGCCATCTAGATCTTCAAAGCTAGCAAGTAAGCCACTTTAAGAGGTTTCAATTAGTCCCAACCCACCTGAAGCAAAAGAGAAGACAGGACATCAAAGACACAGGAAAAATATGAGCCCAAGACACTTTATGGTTCTAGGCATCTATAGGATGCCATCCTGCTGACCTCATACTGGAGGAAGGGGAGTTGGTAGAGAGGAGGAGATAGTGGAGTGGATGGAGAGGAAGAGATAGGAGAGTGTTGGGAGGATAGGACATGTATGGAACAGACAGGAAGAGTGTGCTGTCACCGTGCAGGGAGAGCAGTGGAAGCTGCATATAGGTGAGCATGCAAATTTATATGGGAATGTACATTTTCATTTAATCATAATAAAAAAAATATGAGCCCAAGAGAGAAAAAGCACCATGTAATCCAGAGACTACAACAGCACAAGACGAGAAGAACTAGTAGATGGCATCTGGCTACCATCGATGACTGTTTTTACACGAAACACAACCAAGAGTCTGTGACTAAGTGGGAGAAAAAGGGGATACTGAACTCAAACTCTATTAAAAAGATAAGACCTGATGGTCCAACAGACTAGAGGTTTCCCGGATGACATGGTCCCCAGCCTCTCTGTTAGCCCAGAACTGAAACCGTTCCCAAAGCCCACTCTTCACACAGAGATCAGACTGGAATATAAGATATTAAATGATACTGGCAAAGAGCGTGCTTCTTGGTTTAAGTAGATACATGAAACTAACTGGGCAGCTCCTGTCCAGAGGTGAGATGAGAGGGCAGAGGGGGACAAAAGCTGGTTGAATGGACAACAGGAAATAAAGGGTAGAAAAAAGGAGTGTGCTGTCACATTGTGGGAAGAGCAGCTAGCATTACATAGCCATGTGTGTATAAGTTTCCATATGACAAATTTGCTTCGATTGTCAACATTCACGTATAGTATTTAAAAAAAAACTTGCCTGCAGACATAACGTGTGTGCTATTTGTAACTACTGATTGGTATGCACAAATGTTCCCTTGCTCATAAAATGATCACCTAATTTAAAAGTTCAGACTTGAAGATACCTATAAATTATAAGGTGGATTTTCCAAAGTCACACATCTAACACTTTCATGACTTGTGGGGCAGATCATATCCTAACCACGGTTTAGCCTCCAGTTCTTCAGGAGGGCTGTAGCCTGATTCTAACGCATTCAGCTATAAGACAGGAGCCTTTTGAAATGTGTGAAGGAATCCTGAGGGGAAGCCTCTTTTTTGGTGTGCACTGAGTATTTTCTTAGGTGATGCCTTCCGGATGTGTGAATTTTCTAAGCCTTGGACACGTTTGCGACACAGGCTTCCTTACAATGTTTCCCAGTTACCATGTTTTTGGGAGAATCTACCAATCACAAAAATAAGCTATTTCCAGTCTTCATTCACACTGGCCATTTGCTCCCTGGTGCCACTCACTGTTCCCAGGTGTCAGTGGCTCCCTGGTTTTGCAGCATCTGAATGGTCAATGGAAACTCCAGTGGCGCAGGGGTTAAGTGCTATGTCTGCTAACCGAAAGGTTGGCAGTTCAAATTCACCAGGTGCTCCTTGGCAACTCTATGGGGCAGTTACACTCTGTCCTATAGGGTCACTGTGAATTGGAATCAAGTGGGTTTTTTTTTCAGTCAATAATGCCTTTGCAATAAGAAATAATGCATTGCAGGGGTAGTTTTTAAAAGACTTGAAGTCCTGTAAGTTACTCAGTGTTGGGGTCCAATCATTGCTTCCACATGTCCGAGGTGGACGACACCACTGGGAGCCGTTCTGCAGGATTCTAGGGCAGCTGTTTCTGCTTCTTAGCTGTTAGTAATACTTTTGTCATAATGAAGTGGTGATTCTCCTGAGAAACAAATCCCTGTAGTTTTATTTATGTGACCTGTCGTTAGTGCTTTTGCAGTAATGAAAAATGTACTGTAGTGGTAATTTTCCTGAAAGAGGGAAAAAAACAAAAATCCCTTGGCTTTATTTAGGCTGTAAGTGCTGTATCTGTGGTCAGGAAGAATGTACCACACTGTGTTTTGAAAATTTTCATGAAAAACAATAAAAAGGTTAAGAAGGAAGAGAATGCAGTATACTCTACAGGCAGTCAATTGCAGGGTACCTTCATGTCTCACCTCCTGCTTTGTAGATTTCCAAGAAATAAAATTTTAAAAATTTAAAAAAACCAATTGCACAATGGACTCATACTGGTAAGATTTACTACACCCATGGCCTATTGGGAAATACGATATCCCAGAAAACGGGTATCAAAATCTATAAATCATAGCAAAAACTCTGAATTGGTCCTTCAATCAGTGTGCCTTTCATTAGTGAAAAGACATGGTATCGACAACAACAACAAAATTCTGAGAATGTAACAGTCTTGAAATAAACTAAAGTGAACAGTTTTCAACAAGAACAGATGCATTTCGCCTGAGTTAGTACTGATGACTGCACACACTCAATTGTTAGCCTCTTACAAGGGACTGCACTCAGACTATACATGCATCTCTTCATTTAATCCTCCCAATAACCTCATGGGGTGCCTCATTATCATTCCCTACTTACGGAAGACAAACAGCTCTGTATGCTGTATGTTCTCCGTCCTCACATAGCTAGAACATGACGGAAAACCCAGAGCGGAGCTTTTCGCCATCCAGCTTTACTTGTCTCAAAGTCACGCTTCCAGAAGGTTCAACTGGCCCTCTGGGACCTCTTGTTCTCCCACGCACTTCCCAGAGTGCCTCAGCACCCTGCATCTGGCCGGCTGCCTCACTTGTGCAATCCCAAGGACCAAATGGAAAAATCAAACCTGCTGATAACTGTTTCCTTGAAAACAGCACTCTAATAGGGGTGGGGGGTCAGGGGATGGACTGCAGAGAACGCAAAAGGATTCCTAATGTATTTGTGAATCAGTGGTGTCTTCTGTTCCCTGAGGGATATCCACTTCTACTGTGGATGGAGAAGCAACACCAAAGATGCTGAGGTCGGGGAAATAAAAATGGCAAGCAAACTGTGAAGGCACTTAGGGCAGCATTATCACAATTGTCAAAATGGTGATGCTGACAACAACATTTGTTGATCTTCCTGAAGTTAACATCCCCTGTGGTGAGAAGGGTGGGATCACGACACTTGGATATCTAAGTAGAGAGGTCAAGAACTACTGAGCGACCTTGACCTTCACAGGTAACTTCTATAGAGAACAGCAGCCCTTTCAGATGAATATGGCACCACTTCATACAAAGCTACCTCCATCCACTAAACACCTTTCCGTCAGGATGCAGACGGAGAGGAGATCAACTGGTCTCAGCTGGAACTAAAGGTCTTTCCGATTGTTTTCTTCAGCTACTCCACGCCTCAGAAACCCTGGTGGCATAATGGTTAAGTGCTACAGCTGCTAACCAAAAGGTTGGCAGTTCAAATCCGCCAGGCTGTCCTTGGAAACCATGAGGCAGTTCTATTCTCTCTATAGGGTCACTGTGAGTCAGAACTGGCTTGATGGCAATCGGTTTGGTTACTCTCTGCCTACTACTGAGAAAATCAGCTCCAAAACAGCCAGCAAGTTAAAGGAAAAGGGCAAAATCTTATAAGAGAGAATTCAAGTTCTTTGTGAATGACAAGTAGATGCAGCAGGTTCACTAAAGGCAGACAAACTTTATTAGCAAAACTGCTCATTCAAATTGCCACAAAGGAGCTAGGTTTCTGAATCCATAAATAGTTCAACGCAAGCACGCCTATTATTCTCAATTCCTATTAATTTCTCAATTCCCAGTTGGATTCAGTTGCCTTCAAAGACACATTTCTATTTGCAGCTGCTGACACTCTGTAGGGATAGCTAAGAATTTCATCTAACTGTGGTGCAACTGAAAAGGTGACCAAAATACACACAGCTGGATAACCCTGGTGGTGTAGTGGTTAAGTGCTAAGGCTGCTAACCAAAAGGTCAGCAGTTCAAGCCCACTGGGCACTCCTCAGAAACTATATGGGGCAGTTCTCTTCTGTCCTATAGGGTTGCTTTGAGTTGGAATCGACTAGAATTGACTAGACAGTACTGGGTGGGCTTGGCTTGGGTACTTCACCATGGTGCTGTAGCGGTTAAGTGCTACAGCTGCTAACCAAAAGGTCTGCAGTTCAAATCCGCCAGGTGCCACTTGGAATCTCCATGGGGCAGTTCTTCTCTCTTCTGTAGGGTCACTATGAGTTGGAATTGACTTGGTGGCACCTATGGGGGGTGGGAGAGGGCCAGCCATGCTGAAGCAAGTGAAACTGCCTTCTGAAATGGAACATATTATTTTCTGAAGGAAGAGAGAGCTTTTCAAGAACAAGGACATCCAGTCCTTTATTTGATTCCTGAGTTACAGCGAGCAGTGACGTAACTGCCAAATAATTACTACGGAAATGAAATAAACAGGAATCACTCAGATCCACCAGGCAGCATCGACAAGGCTAAGGAATCCCCAAAGGGCCCTGCACCTGATGGTTAAAGAACATGACACACAACCTAATATGTGCTTGGATCACGGGGGAGAGAGAAGGAAATCCCAGACGTGTTGGCCTGTCCTCTGAAAAGTTTGAGTACCTGCTAGAGCAGCTGAAATGGAAGGGGCTGAAGGAAGCTGTTCTCACTTAGTGGTGGCCCAATTATCTTCCAAGACTGACACACAAAATCTCTGGTAAATCTAAGTCCTCTTTAATTCTCCTAGATCCTTAAACAACTGTTCAGCTGCCTTTCTCCCATTCACCTTGCGGCCAGAGTAGGATGGCAGGAGTTCTATAATATCTACAAGAATTCACAGTGACGTCACCTGCTAGGGTAACTCACTGGTACCGATCCCCCTCCCCAGGGACCTCCTCCTATGCCAGACCACACAGAATCCTTAGTTAGGGTTTTTTTGTATTGCTCATAAATCGAAATTCCTACCTATCACTGAATGTAACAGCAATTGCAGTGACATCAATGAGCAAAAACGAAACTATATCTCTAAATTACAACAGCATACGCACAGCCTCAATGGATTTACACTTCCATAGTTTTCATGTGGTTAAAGTGAAAATTCGGTAAGCAATGAGAATTCGAAGGAAAACACTCAAGTACTATATCAAAATTACGGTCATGTTAATGTTAAACTGTACTATTACAAGGAAAACCTGGTGGCGTAGTGGATTGTGTGCTACATCTGCTAACCAAAAGGTCGGCAATTCAAATCCACCAGGTGCTCCTTGGAAACTCTCTGCGGTAGTTCTACTGTGACCTCTAGGGTTGCTGTGAGTCAGACCAACTCGATGGCAGGTGGGTTGTTGTTTTTTTATTTACTGTTATAAGATGTACTCTCAGAAGCCTAACTGTAGGGGAGCAAAGCAGGTAAGTCACCTGCCCTGGGCACTGCTTGAGGCAGGTGCCAGTTAGCAGCGCTACTGGTCATCATGGTTTCTACCCCCAGCTGTGACAGATCCTTCAGAAATTTCACATTAACTGCCCTAGACACTATTTTCCATCTTTAAGCCTCAAGAAACATGAATGGATTGCTGTTGTCGTCACATGTCCCACAGTGAGTTCCAACTCACGGTGACCCTATATACAACAGTGCTGTGCCACCCTCCCAATAATTATTATGCTGGAGCCTAAGGTCGCAGCCACTGTCTCAACCTACCTCACCCTCTTCTTTTTTGTTGACCCTCCACTTTACCAAGCATGAGGTCTTTCTCCATAGACTGGTCCCTCCCGATAACCTGTCCAAAGGATATGAGACACAGTCTCGCCATTCTTGCTTCCAAGGAGCATTTTGGTTGTACTTCTTCCGAGACAGACTGTTGGTTGGTTCTTTGGGCAGTCTATGGTATACTCAGTATTCCTCTCCAATGCCATAATTCAAAGGCCTCATCAATTCCTTCTCAGTCTTCTTTATTCTATGTCTAGCTTCAAGCATATGTGAGGCCCCTGAAAAGACCATGGGTTGGGTCATGCTGGCCGTCTCCTCAAAGTACCGTCTTTGCTTTCTAACATTTCAAAGAACTCTTTTGTAACAGATTTGCCCAATGTAACACATGGTTTGATTTCTTGACTACTGCATTAGTGGATTAGATTTGCATAATCAATAATGTAGACGTAGACAGAGACATATGGAAATCTATTTGTTAATGAAATAATGCCCTAAAAGCAAACAGGAACAAACACATAACCATTTTAGCACTTAGTAAACATTTCGACTAAATCAGAACTTTGCTGGCCTCGAAAGCTGAGAACTTACAAAGGATTTCATCAAAATCAATGCCTTTTGCCAACTCACTTTTTAACATTTCACTATTTTTATTCAAACTTAAACTCGGAAAATTTCATAAAGTCAGATATTGTACTTGCTGGTTAAGAGGTTGGCTGCTAACCAAAAGGTCAGCAGTCAGAATCTACCAACAACCCCTTGGAAACCCTATGGGACAGTTCTCCTCTATCCTACAAGCTTGCTATGAGTCAGACTCCACTGGGCCACAATAGGTTGTTTGGTTTATATATTTGCAAGACCAAGTGCCGTGGAGTTGTATCCGACTCACAGCAACCCTAGGGGCCAGGGTAGACAGTGATGTTTTTTAAGGCAAATATTAAAGATTCAATTAAGAAAACAAATTTAAGATTTAAGTTATATTTCTAGACATCTCTCAAGAAATGTAACATTTCCCTTCGTGTTTTAAACAGCCAATTTCTCTACTTAGTTATTGGTTATAGAATCAATACTTGTTATACATGTAAGTTTACTACCCGTTTTAATCAATAGGTGATACACCTTTAAATTGCTTACACATAATATTTCTGAGATTATAAGAATACTAACACAACTGTTTTGTAAAGTCTTTCTACATGGAATTACATTATTATTTACAACATTATTAGTGACTGTGGGAAAGTCTCACTTTTCTCCTTTTCCTTCCACGACTACTTTATTTTAAAAAAGTCACAAGTACTAATTACCATAATATTGTAGCTAAAATACCAGAAAGTTTGACAAATACCAGTAACTATGGGAACACTGGCAGCAACAAAAAACACACTTCACGCTCCTTGCACAGGCAGCTCAAACCACGTGATTCAAAGTGTCACTCTAATCGGGTAACAAGGGCAGCTCTGACAAAAGCACATTCGAGGGTCAGAAAAGCAAATCAGCACAGAGTTTTAGTCTTGTAGGTATATTGATACATGTAAGCTGAGCTTACAAAAATTGGGGGTATAACTTACAACTTTGTAAGAAATTTATACTGAAACACTGTACAAAAACTTTATACAGTCTCATTTTGGGGCCAACCGCTTTGACACTGTCAACCAGCGTGGTCCACATCCCTCTCCCGACACCACTGGGCACTGAAGTGTCAAGCTTTTATCTTAGCTTCTGAATCTACGTGAATGACAGTAATTCCTAGGACATGGAGAACAAGTCCACCCCAAATAAACATGATTAGAGAATCGCTTTATGAGTTAGCTAAACATGCTGACTCATTTCATGAAATTGATTGCTCACAGATACAATCAGGAAGATGACTCGCACTGCCTGAGACAGAGAGAGAAAGAAGAGATGTGTCCCCAAGGCAGTAACATCAGAGGCCATGGAATCTTCCATGGAACAAATAAGGGGCACACAGAAACGTTAGTAACAGCAGGCACAGGCCTTGGGCACTGCTGGATCGACGACTTACCATCCTCTTGAGGCCAAAATATCTCAGCACAGAAGACATACTGGGTTAGAGAGAAGGCATTGGCAGGAGGGGATTACTTCAGCCATGAGAAAGTGCTGGTTGAGAGCACAGGGCTGGCGGTCAAGACAGACCTACCACCAACACCAGCATCCTCTGTCTGTCAGCGCCCTGCCCTTCTTCGCAGTCTGGGTCAGGTTCCCTAGATTCAGAGACTTACGCAGGGTTTAGGATGTATTCAATTTATTAGGATATACTTGGGAAAGCTTGTCCAGTAAGGAGGAAGCAGGATTGTGAGGTGAAACAGATTTCCGATGAAGTTTAGCCTTGGCCTGATCACAGGTGAGGTCTGAAAGGCAAATTGCACCCCAGAATCGGCCCTGTTTTAAGATAAAGGGAGGAATCCTCCAATAGCACCAAAAAGTTACATGCTCGGGTACTACCCAAAAGGCTGGTGGTGGTTCAAATCCACCCAGAAGCACTTCGGAAGACAGGCGTGGTGAACGACTTCCATTGAAAACCCTCCGGAGCACAGTTCTACGTTAACACACACTATATCACCACAAATCAACCCAGAAAACCAGACTGGAGCACAGGAGCTGGCTCTGCTCTGTCAGCCACTGGCTGTGGCCCACAGGTGGGAAGTAGGAAGGATGCTCAATCCTTGGGCAGGGCAGCCCCCAACAGCTGAGGGCAACTGGGCAATTGCCTACAAAAGGGGCAGGTGGGAGACATCAGCAGCTGATGCCGACACCTGCTATGCATATAGCAATCATCCAGTACATTAAATACACGAAGTCTAACGTCAAGAATTACCATGTATGACAAAATAGTAACTCGGGATGTACAAACCTGGATGAAGTCCGGTGCGGCCGACCATATAACGACCCCGACCGTATAGCGGGCGTTCCCTGGTGCGGGCAGGCGGGAAACAATCTGGAGATGCAGGGTAAGCAACAGGCCGCCGCCCTCAGGGCTCAAGGTGGGGAGCACGTGTTCAGCAGCTGGGGGCCCCGGGGTACTGTCCAAGTCCACGAGCTGGCGGGGGCAGCGGAGGGAGCCCTGCATAGCCTCAGGCTTTCAGGTGCAGCTGTCCTGCTCCAGGGTTCTCCCCGGGCGACTGCTGGCAGCAGCTGGGTAGACCTTGTGGCCGGAGCCTGGGGCAGGCTCCGCCCACCCCGCCAGCCCTGGGTCACGTGGGGAACCCCGGAAAGCGCCTCCCCCTTCCAGGCTCCCTCCGGCACCCTGGACTTCGAAAACACCATGCTTACTATACCGGGGAAGTGCTCGAGAATGCTGTTATTCATTGCAAATCATATGTTAAAAAGTACACTGGCTTTAAGAGGCTATGAATGGATGTCTGAGGCAACTGCCCAATCCAGTGAAGGGAATCTGGAGAGAGCATCAATTTATATCTACTGATACACCGTGGGAACCCTGGTGGCATCGTGGTTAAGTGCTACGGCCCCTAACCAAAAGGTCGGCAGTTCACACCCACCAGGCGCTCCTTGGAAACTCTATGGGGCAGTTCTACTCTGTCCTACACACGGTAACTAAGAGTCAGAATCGAATCGACTCGACAGCACTGGGTTTACCCTGGTAATACAACGTGAGAAACCCTGGTGGACTAGTGGTTAAGTATTAGGGCTGCTAACCGAAAGGTCGGCAGTTTACACCCACCAGGCGCTCCTTGGAAACTCTATGGGGCAGCTCTACTCTCTCTCTGAGGGTCGCTGTGAGTCGGCATCAATTCGAGGGCACTGGGTTTGGTTTTTTTAGGTAATACAACATGGGAGCCCAAATGGCATTGTGGTTAAGCCTTGGGCAGCTGTACCAAAGGTCGGCAATTCGAGTCCATCAGCAATTCTACTGCGTCCTGCCGATGGCAATGGTGATTTTGCTGCTGTTTAATACTGTTACATACTCACTCTGCAGAGTCTGCTCTTCTAGAAGGAGGTAACATCTGGCATGTAAAGTTGTCAATTAAATGAGATTTTTGTAAAGTGCCTGGCACACTGCTTGGCATATGAAAAGTAGTAGACAAAGAATGCTTATTGTGCCTGGTGACAGCACCATTCCTATAGGATGCCACATCACTGGGGGGCTGCGACCCTACAGGATCAGCCTGCGGAAAACCCTGAGGGCCCTACCGCTGCCCCTGAAAACTATTTACAGAAATGACAAGTTGTTCCTTGCCACTTCTTTGGCCCAACTAAAGCCCAGTCGCTACAATGCCTTAGTTTTCAGAGTTTCTTCCAGATCTTCCAACAACACTTAGCAGAGTCCTTAGACAAGGAAAGCAAAGTGGTGCCAGTAGCAGACAAGCAGAACAGGTGGCAAAACTTAAGAAGCCGTCATTTCTAGAAGGTGTCAGAGTAACAGGTGCCTTGGTTTCAGGCAAACGCAACACAGGTGTCTTCCAGAAGGAGTTTCGGCTGTGTTATCTAGGCTTGTCTTGACAGCCTTCAACAATGTTCATCTGTGGCTTATCTTAAGATGAACCCTCAAAGCCAAACCCCCTGCCAATCGGTCAATTCCAACTCGCATAGGTTTTCTGAGGCTGTAAATCTCTACGAAAGCAGACTGCCACATCTCTCTCCTGTGACATCACAAGTGGTTTTGAACACCAGCCCTCAAGGCAGCAGTCGAACGCTTCTGCCGCTGTGCCACCAGAGTCCCTGGTGTTAAGATCACATTACCAAATGTTCAGATGATACCGACTGAAGTGAGAAATAATAGACAGTGACTGGAGAGAAGGACAACTAAGAGGTATCACAGATGGATGAGTGTTCCCCTCAAAATGTATGTAACCATTTGGCTGGGCCATGATTCCCAGTACTGTGTGCCTGCCCTCCAGTTTGTGATTTTCCTGTGCTGGAAATCTTAATCTCTGCCTCTGCTTAATACACTGGAGTATGTTCAAGGGGATTAGGATAGGACTGTGACATCCTTCCCATGGTCACCTCCCTGCTCCAGTGTAAAGGGAGTTTCCCCGGAGTGTGGCTTCCTTTTATCCCACAGGAGATAAAAAGAAAGGGGAGGCAAACAGGGCTGGAGACCTGATACCACAAAATAGCAGCACTGAGAGTGGAGTGCATCCTTTGGGTCTGAAGTTTCTGCACCGAGATGTTCTCAGAACAAAGAAATACTGACGTAACACAAAGACCTTCCTTCAGAACGGACAGACAGTGTTCCCCTGGAGTCAGCACCTTGAATTCAGATTTACAGCCTAGCAGCGTGTGTAAGAATAAACTCCTCTTTGCTGAAGCCATCCCTTCGTGGTATTTTGGCTAGAGCAGTACCAGATGACTAAGAGGACAGGCACTGCCTTAGTAGTGGCAAAATGATTATTAATTCCATTTTCAGCTATATTAACCATGGGCCTGTTACAACATTTACGGTTTTACTCTCAGCCAGCTCTGCACTACGCATGTTTTCAGTGCTGTCTCATCCGCGGAATGCTAGGAGGTTAGTTTTATTTTAACTCCTATGTACAAAACTGGGAACGAAAGATCGGAGAGAAAAAATGAGCTAATAATCATCACAGAGCTATAGCTAGGAAGTGTTAACCCAAATCTGTCTCCCTAACTCTTGACCACTAAAATATATTTGAGTCACTTACTGGTTGTAGGAGTTTGAGCAAGTTATTTAATCTCAACAGGTTCAGTTCTCTTGCAGGTAAAATTAGGACAATAGGAGCATCTACTATAGAATTCTTGTTAGGAATAAATGAGTAATACTGAAAAATACTTGGCAAAGTGACAGTCCCATAAAAGTACTCAAAAGATGGTAACTGTCACTAATAAAGGAGCCCCGGTGGTGCGATGGTTAGATGCTCACCTGCCAATCAAAAGTTCAGCAGTTCAAACCTACCAGCTGCTCTGCAAGAGAAGGATGTTCACAGTCTGCTTGCATAAAGATTACAGCCCCGGAAGCTTTGTCGGGCAGTTCTGTACTGTCCTACAAAGTCACTTTGATTCAAAACTCAACTCTAGGGCACTGGGTTGAATGACTACCAGTAATGATCACCATAAATTAACACCAAGACCAAATGCACTAGGGTGGAGTGGATTCTGACTTCCAGTGACCCTATACATGGGGTAAAACTGCCCCATAGAATTTCCAAGGAGCACCTGGTGAATTTGAACCCCTGACCTTTGGGTAAGCAGCTGCAGCACTTAACCGCTATACCACCAGGGATTCCAAATTAATACAGGATGGTAAAAATACAGAAGCAAAAATATGTTTCCAATTTGGCCTAATAACCCCAAACTAACATTATGATATTTATAGGAATAAAGGCAAATTGCTACACATAGGCTCCAGAGATGACCTAGGACACGTGAAAGACCTAGCTAAATGGCAAAGTTAAAGGAGCAAATGATTTATTTAACAAACATGTATTTATTGTTCCTACAATTTTCAGACACTATTCCAGAATCACTGGTGGCATAGTGGTTAAGTGCCACAGCTGCTCACCAAAAGATTGGCAGTTCAAATCCACTGTACTCCTTGGAAACTTTAAGGGGCAGTTCTACTCTCTCCTATAGGGTTGCTATAAGTTGGCATTGACTCAAAGGTAGATTTCTTTTTTTTTTTTTTTTTTAATCCCAGACACTGTGGCCTCTGAAGAACACAGGAAAAATAAAATAAAATCCTATCATTCACCTTGGTCAAATTTCCATGGTATATGCATATAGTAAACAGACATGGAAATGCATAGTTTGTCAGGTGGTGATAAATGCTATTCATAAAAGTAATCAGAGCATTAGGATAATATGTTGGGAAGGGAATGATCAGGAGAAGCCTCTTTGAGAAGGTGAGTAAAGGCCTGGAAGAAGTCGAGGGAGGGAGTGTGTGCATAGCAATGGGAGGCATGTTTTATGTAGAGGGAACTGCCAGGAGGTAGGACTTTGTTTGGCCAGGAGGCTGGAGTTTGGCATGTTTTTCACAGACAGCAAGGAGGCAAAGTTTCTAGAGAAGACTAAGTCGGGGACAGGTTAGGTGATGAAGTCAGAAAGAAAGCAGGCACCAGATCATGTGGGATTTTGCTAATCGTGGTCAAGCTTTTAAATTTTACTCGAGTATAACAAGAGGAAATTGGAGGATTTAAGCAGAGGAGTGACACGAGCTGACTTATGCTCCATCTGTTGAACAGACTGTTCAGGAGTCAGGCAGGAACCTGGTCATGAAAGAGAGAATGATGCTCAGACTCAAATGGAGCATTGCTGTTGCGAAACGCTGTCAGATTCTGGAAGTAATTTTAAAGTAGAGGCAATGGGATGCCCAATGACTTAGAAGTGCAATGAAAGAGCATCTAAAAAATCAGGATGAACTCAGATTTCTAGCCTGAGTAACTGGAGGAAGTCTCTTTTCATGAGATGATGAAGACTGGGGGAGAAGCATTTTGGTGGGAAAGTATAACCAAGACTTTATTTTCTGACACATTATATTTGAGATGCCTATTAGACAGACAACAGTGAGACACCCAGTAAGCAGTTGTACATGAGTCTAGAGTTTAAGAGACAGAGATGGTCTAAACAGACAACCTCAAAAGTCCTCAATGTATGGACAGCTGTCATAGTTACCTAGTACTGCTATAACAAAAATACTCAGAAGGGTGGCTTTCGTAAACAGAAATTTATTCTCGCACAGTTAAGGAGGCTAGAAGTCCAAATTCAGGACACTAGTTCTAGGGGAAGACTACCTATCTCTGTCAGCTCTGGGAGAAGGTACTGTCTCCTTTCAAGATCTGTGAGCCTGGAGTTCCTTGGGGATCTCCATATATCTTGGCATCAATCTTCCCCCGGGCCTAGAAGGTTCTCAGAGCAGGGACTCCAGGTCCAAAGGATATATGCTCCTCCAAGCTCTTCTTTCTTGATGGTAGGAGGTCCTTCTCTCTTCTCTCTGATTTCTTATAAAATAAAAGGTGATGCAGGCCACATGCCAGGGAACCTTCCCTTATATTTGACCAGAGATAAAACCTGAAGAAGGCTGTTTCATCCCACCTACTCTTGCCTTGTTGACATAACAAACAAAACCTGATCCTTTTTAACTTGACGTAATCCCACCTCCTTAACATAACTGACCACTCACTCCCAAAAGGGCCTTAAATGACAGCCATAGAAACTAGGATTTACAACTCATCACAGAATGGAGGACTCTCACCCAGCACTGGGAGTCATGGCCTAGAGCAAACTTTATATATATTTTGGTGGGACACAGTTCAAAAAATAACAATCACTGCTAGAGGGTGGCCCAAAACAGAGGCAGAGAGACACCAGTCCAATGGTCCGTTTTTGAAGAGGAAGAGGGGAGTCTGAGCCCAGGGTGGTTCAGCCCACCTCTCCCCAGTAGGGCAAGTGTTTTATAGTTTTAAAATTTTGATGAGGTGTTATGCGGTGGGGGGTGGTTTATAAGGAGGTGGTTTATAAGGTGGTTTGATAAGGAAAGAAAGAGAAGAGGGGTAGCAAGAAATTCTGGTTAGGGGATTTATGGTCTGATAAGGAAGAAGTGTTGATTAGAAGAGGGAGGGGTAAGGTTTGTTCATGGTCAAGAGTTTGATAGGGGAAGTGCTTTGACTAGGAAGGCAGGGATGGCAGACATAAAGTTATTTATGGTTTTATGGTTATATCAGGTGGGGCATACCAGGCTGTTTTCAGTTAATGGTGAGGTCTGATCATTGGATAAGACAACCTCCCTAAATTTCAGGGACAGAGTCCTCTCAATGGCCTCCCTGAATTTCAGGGACAGAGTTCCCTCAGTGGTATTTAAAGCTTTGGGACTAATAGGGATACAGCAGCAGCAATGTGGATCTAAAAAGAGAACAAGTCAAAAGGTGAGTTTCCCAGTGTTCAGAGCAACAGGCAGAATTACAAGATCCTACTGGATTCAAAAGAAGAAAAAACTTTAGTTTAGGATGGAATATGTTGTTACTCAAGACATGGATTTCCTCTTTCACGTGTTCAAACACTTGTTGACATCAGTCAGGAATAGTGTGTGGATTCTAGCACTGGGTGGGATTAAGGAACCCATGGTCCCCAAGTTCAAAGCCATCAACATGGAAACAAAATAAGTAGGACCCAAGAGACCAGGTCTTCAGATAAAGGCCTGCTCTTAACTTGCTTTGCAGTCTTAAATAAGTCAGGAAACTCCCTTAGGCTTCAGTATCTTTGTTGATAAAATGAAAGAGTTAGAGCAGATCTTTAAGACTCTCTCCAGATATCTAAAGGTTTGTAATTCAAAGCCTTCCATTTCTGTACTATTTAACCCAGGCATTACAAAACCCAGCAATAAAAGAAGAAAATTCAAGATGATTTCAGACATGCAAAGAGTTGCTGATTTGCTTGAAATTAATTAATTAGATTCTTGGAGTCTGACAAAGGGAAAACCTTTCCAGGTGATTTCTTAGCTATCTGCACCACAGCTCTTGGTCCCAGTCCATGCTGAGGTGGTGCACCTGTACTTCTGTGATAAGCTGAGACGGAGGAAGAAAATTTAGCTCAGTTCAAACAATATGAGTCCTGTAATAGGACAAAGAGAACACTGGATGCCTTGGAACACACAAAGAGTCCGAAGCACTTTCAATCTAGTTAGGCAGATGGCCAAATAAAACTTCTAATGAAAACCCAAACCAAACCCATTGCTGTTGAGTCAAAGTGACCCTACAGGACAGAGTAGAAGTGCCCCCATAGAGTTTCCAAGGAGTGCCTGGCAGAGTCAAACTGCTGATCCTTTGGTTAGCAAACCACCAGGTTTCTAACTCCAGTGAAACCCCAAAACCAAGGCCATCGCCAGCAACTCGATTACAACTCATAGTGACCCTATAGGACAGAGTAGAACTGCTCCATATAGCTTCTAGGGAGCATCTGGTGAATTTGAACTGCTGACCTTTGGGTTAGCAGACATAGCACTTAACCAGTATGTCACTGGAGTTTACCATTCTAATGAAGGGGAAAAGAAAATCACTGTCCAGGAATACATAGTGCTATGGGAAGGGCTAAGAGGAGACAGACCACCTGTTACAAAGTGGACCACAGAAAATGCTAGCGGTCATGTCAGGGCTGAAAAACAAGCAGATTTCTAGGCATGGAATATAAGCTTTGGAATAAAATAGTTGTGTGTTCCCCAGACTCTATTTCCTATTAGCTGCATTGGCTCTAAACTAGGTCTAAGGCCCTCTTGCTAGGGTTATTTTGATGAAAAGTGTGAGCACATAAGATGCTCAGTGCAATGCTGGTCTTCAGAGAAGGAATCAATAAGCTGTAGCAATTATTATCTGGGCAAAGGAGGTGGTAATGGAATCCCAAAAGATGGAACAATAGGGATAAAATCTATCAGTCGTGGGTTCTGCATAACCTACCCACAGTGTGTCTTTTCAGTCTTACCCCGGCTACCCTCCTTCCTGACTCTGCTTGTTATCACATGGAGCCACCTACCACTACCTTTAGCACTTGAACACCAGTGAAAGCCAGAACCTGGCTAGGGCAGAAACCTGCAAGAGAAGGAAACCACAGTGCTAAAGCAGCAACTCCTAATGTGTCCGAGCCCACGACAGTGGTATTTCAGGAATACAATCTTGGAGGTTTAAAATAGAGAAGTGGTTAAATGGCAAGTGTAGAAAGAGGTTAAAGAAGCTGTTACATCAATTGAGGCCTTTTTTCCAGAAAAGAAGAAATACTGAAAGAGAATTGGAAAGAGACAACATTGTGGGTCAATATTATTTGATGTTTTTTTAGGAGTTTTGTGGGTATCACCAGTGGACAGGTCCACATTTTGAGAAACTCAGTCTTGCTTTCTCTGCTTAATTCTACTCACATTTCAATGCTTACCTCCTTCAGGAAGCCTCCCTTGATTATTCTAATCAACAGTAAGTGCTTCCTCTTTTGTTAACTCAAAGAAGCTGGTGTTTAGAAAACCCATTTGGAAGTAAATCCTATATTTCCTCATGGCATCGGTTATTATTGGCATGTGTGTGCTTTCTCTTTAATTTTTATCATTGTGTATGTTTTTATGACCCACTTTCCAATATAGGAAACCCTAGTGGCATAGTGGTTAAGTGCTATGTCTGCTAACCAAAAGGTTGGCAGTTCAAATCCAACAGACAGTCCTTGGAAACACCAAGGGGCAGTTCTACTCTGAACTATGAGGGCATTGAGTCAGAATCAACTTGACAGCAGTTTGGTTTGGGGGTCTCCAATATAAGTTACGGTGGTTAGGGTTCATGCCTTTCCCCCTGCAATAACTTTGTCATATATCTTGAGAAGAAGAGGGCACATGTGGTAAACATACATAGAACGAGTGACTAAAACACATAGTTGTGTTGGACAGCTAATTAATGTAGGTGAGCACTAACAGCAGCCCTAGTAGACATTATTGAAATAAAGATATTTGAATACCAGGTAACAGAGAAAATTTTCCTGAGATACCTTGGGCTTCATACAGCTGTGAAGAAGCAAGCTGTCAGTACTAATTTCAGAAACTCACCAATCTCACAGGACAGACCAAAGCTCTGTCCCCAAGTGGCACTGTTAGCAGAATCCACCGTCATGTTCTTGCCAAGGTCCTTGATTTTTAACTTTTATTTGATGCACTAGGAAAGGCCATTGATTCTTATTGGGACACAGGTGACTGCTTGGTGTTTGTCACATTCCTTAGTGCTAGGTATATGAAATCTAATTGGCTAACAATGTTAAGAGGCAGTCACCTCTTAATATATCAGAGCCCATGACAGTGGTATTTCAGAAGTACAACCTTGGAGAAAGAAATGTCTAAAAAAAAACCCAGAGGCACTCAAAAAGTATCATACAAAAGAAGGTAACACAGTAAAATGAACTCTCGCAGGTCTTACACTTCAAATGAGATTGAACGCCAAACAGAAGGCTTTATTCAGCCTGGCAGCAGAGTACTCACATTATTTTCCTGCTAGGCCCTGAGTAATAATCACAATGTTAATCATCGCATGGCTAGGCGTATGGTCTGAAAGGACATAATTTCATTTTATGCACTTGGGTAATGTCACTTTGGAGAAAATCAGATAATGGAGAAAGAAAGCAGATCGAAGGGGAAGACTCATGGCTGAAAGCCTTGTGCTGCTGTCAATTTCTGGCTTTTCTCTCTCCCTCTTGAGTCACGCCAGCAAGGCTCTTCCCTCAGAGAATGTAAGAGGCTTTCCTAGAAATAATAGTCTAGAAGGATCTTAGGGCACTAGGACAGATGTTGGCGACTGCCCAGTTCAGGCTCCACAGTGTACAAAGTAAAGGAAGATTAGAGAACGGTGAAAATTGTCTAAGATCAGCTGGACACTTTTAGCAAAGGGAGGCCTAAGATGCAAGTCTTTGGAGCCAAATCTGTAGCATTGGCCTGTCCAGGGTTTCTCTCAAAGAACTCTTCTTGAGGCTCAAAGCCCAAGGCTTTCACCCTATCTCAAACTCTTCCCCAGCCAAAAATATAAATCCAAACCCACTGCCACTGGGTGGATTCTGACTCACAGAGCCTCCAGTGTGTTAAAGAGTGGGACTGCTCCATAGAGTGCTCAATGGCTGGAATCTCACAACAGTAGATCACCAAGCCTTTCTGCAGGGGCACCACTGGGTAGATTCCAACGACAAACCTTTCAGTTAGTAGCCAAGCTTAAACTGTTCGTGCCACCCAGAACTTGGCACAAGCTGTAATAACAGTGAAAAAACAAAGACATGTGTTACATGGACTTGAACTGTCAACCTTCTGGCCAACAGCTATTGCATTTAACTGCTACACTGCACAGGTTTCCATTTAACACCTCCAATAGCTTCCAACTCGCCGCTAATGGCTCTGCCCACTCTTCAGGGAGTACACGGCTCAGGTACGTGACTTTCCTCCTCTTCAGTTGGAGTGAACAGGCAAGACTTCTCTCAGTTTCATGCCAACAGAAAGACAATACCTATCCCCACATGCAAAGTTGCTTTTCATTCAGCATCCAGTAGCCAGAACCAAACAGACATGAAGACATGAAGACACAATCATTTGCTTACCTCTGGAAGGGAATTCAAATCTCCAGGATAATTTGAGGCAGTATACACAACTAGTTTGAATACTTTACAACATAATAGCCAACCCTGGGTAAGTACTAAAAACCCCTCCAAACTCCCAAAGATTAAATTAACTTTGCTTGCAAGATCATGCTCTTTTTAAAATGCTATGAGTCTTTTATCAGCATTGCTTTCTAGATGAATATGCTTTCTTAAAAGTATAAAGATGTTGTGCTCAAGAAATAGTTACAGTTTTCTTAATTGAAAAAAGCATGTCCTTAGTGATTTATTTTCATAAATAAGTGAACTTCGAAGCAGAGAGGAGCCCTGGTAGCGCAGGGGTTAGGAGCTGGGATGCTAACCAAAAAAGGTCAGCTGGAGCAATCCTACTCTGCCCTATAGAGTCGCTATGAATTGGAATCAACTTGACAATAATGAGTCTGGTTTTTGGTTTTTGAAACACAAATAGATTATATTTTGTTCATCTGAACCATCAAAATCAATAATTTCAAGTAAAAAAAAGCACACTGCTTTAAATATCAAAGAAATACCTACTGTAGTACCAAAATAGCTAATAGAGGAACTTGAAAAGACATATACATAAAATGTATGTATATACACACACACACACACACATAATGTTTTTGAAATGTCACTTCCCTGATACTCTAAGCCTCAAAGCACTGAGTAAAAATTAGCTACACTTCTTTCCTGAAAACCAAAGTATGGAAAAACATCTCTAGGCCTCAAAAATATTACAGACCAGTATTTTGACTGTCATGATCCATTGTCTTGACCTAAGCTCCTCTAAAAAGCAAATTCGATTCCTCTTTTCTATCATCTGCCACCTTCAAAGAAGATTCTAATACAAGTTGGGAACACCAAGTTTCTCTTTGAGACTATTGATAACAACAACTATAACAGAAAGAGCATCTCCTCCAAGAGGTCCCCTTTGGTTTCTTTAGTCACTAAGAATCTCTTCCCTCTCCTGAATCACTTGGCACCTGATTGTTCTCTTAGTGACTTACACAGGAATTCTTCAATTAGCTTGCAAACTTTTGAGGATAAGGACTATAACTGATACTTATTGTTTATGTCTTCTTTGTGCTGGGTACTGTATCAAGTAAGACATTCAAGTCTTACTAGCTTGACTGAAAATCATACATCACCCTAGTCCTTGAAAACATACATCCAAATTCACTTGGCGTATTCCTTTTAACTACAAAGACAGTGTGAATTTATTCTTCAGTAACATACCCTCAACTTCTGAACAGATCATTCACCAGACAATAGGAATAGAAACAGTGAAATTTGAAACATTAAATGCATACTTTTGTGTACTAGATCCAAAGAATATAATATCTTCTTATAAATAAAAACAATGTGATGATTAAGGTTATGTTTCAACTTGACTAGCCCATGATTCTTAGTGGTTTGGCAGATATTATATAATCATCCTACACTTGGTGATCTGGTGTGAACAGCCAATGAACTGAAAGAGGGACTTCCTTGGGGGTGTGGCCCACATTGAATAAACACAGTTGTTCTGGCAGAGCTTACTCTTTCTGGATCCTGCATCCAACTCGTCATCCTCTGACCTCCAGTTCTTGGGACATGAGCCGGCAGGGTACAGTCTCGCCTGCAGAGTTGGGGATTTACCAGCTTACACAGACCAGTGAGCCACCAGTCTGTGGGTTCATCAGCCCCCGTAACCACATGAATTAGGAGAAGCATCTAGTCTGACACCTGACCCACTGATTTGGGACTTGTCTCCTATACAACTATGTCAGCCATTTCCACAAGATACAGCTCTGTCTCTGTCTCTGTGTATGTATGTGTGTGCGTGTGTGTGTGTGTATGTGTGTGTGTGTACATATATATGTTTCACTGATTTTGTTCCTTTAGAGAACCTAGCCTAAGTCACATAACACAGAACTTTTGAAACTGGCAACCTTTTTCCTATTGATAATGCCTTTCTCGCAGCCTTGACAAAAGGAGAAAATGACAAATTTCATTACACAGTACTTGAACCTTGGGAAATTCATTTATGTAGTATTTAGCATTTGATTCAACTTGTGAAAAAAGAAGATAAATAGGGAAAGGCTATTCATGCTAAGCCAAGTGCCGTCGAGCTATTCATGCTAGAGTTTTATTAAATTCAGCTGTAAAGAGCTTCTTTTTAAAATCTTGGTAAAATTACCAATTGACATTAAGTATACAGAATTCATTGAACTACCTAGAAAAAAAATAGTACTGAAATTCATACCAGTGACATTAAAATTTCATCCAACTCTTTCCCTCTTTAGTATCCAAAACACATCATATATGGATGATGAATATTTTTCATAGCTATTTCTTGTATTTTGGGTGAGAAAAGCTGTAACTGCATGGGACAGCTGTTCACAGCATTCCAGACACAACTTGGCATATTTCAGGATACACAAATGGTCATTTATAAATAAGTCCAATTGCACAACTGACTTATTTCATCACTGGTATAATTCAGGTTATGTATTAATGCATATTGATATGGAAAGGAGTAAGCATAATAAAAATATATCCCTATAATGTCATTCATGAGAGTTTCAATATATTCTATAGACATTAGACAATATGTTCTACAGACATTAGACAATATATTCTACAGACATTTCATACCACCATAAAGTAATTAAGGTAGAAGCATTCATTGCATCTCCATTTTACACATATCACTTCTCCCTCCAACCCAATTTCTCCTCTTTCAATATTTTTCATCTCAGCGTCTCCCAAGTGACCTGGCAGATCTATCTGTTTTCTCCATCTCCTCCAGATTCAGCTCTGACTTAAGCACTTACCTTTCTCCCTTAAATTCATCTAAAAATAGTGGCTCTTAAGGAAGGGTGATTTTGTCCCTCAGGGGACACGGGCAGTATTTGAAGACATTTTTGCTTGTCACAAGTAGGTAGTACTCCCGGTGTCTAGACTGTGCCAGCCAGATGCGCTGCTAAAAAATCTTATAACGGGCAAGACAGGCCTTCCCACTCCATACCCAACCACAAGTAATTATCTGGCTCCCAACATTAACAGCGGTGCCAAGGTTGAGAACCTGACCTAGAATAAAATCAGACCTAGTAAAACCATTTCAGTGATGCCTCATAGCTCCAGCTTGACAGGTCCCAGTTGTCCTCTCCAGCTCATCTACTGATCATGACCCCGTCCCCTTTCATGCTTTAGCCCCACCAATCTGCTTAGAATTATCCATCATCTATTCTGTCACCTCTGTGCCTCTGTTCATACTTTTCCTGTTTCTGAAATGCTCTTCCCTTCCTTCTTTTCATCTGGTCAATTTTCATACATGGTATAAGGTTGCACAGAAATCCTGGTGGTGTAGTGGTTAAGTGCTACGGCTGCTAACCAAAAAAAGTTCAGCAGTTTGAATCTGCCAGGCACTCCTTGGAAACTCTAGGGAGCAGTTCTACTCTGTCCTATAGGGTTGCTATGAGTTGGAATGGAGTTGACGGCGGTAGGTGTCTTTTTGTTTTTTTTTGTGTAGGGTCACTATGAGTTGAAACAGACTTGACGGCATTAGGTTTGGTTTGGGTTTTAAGACCTTTTCCTAGAGGTCTTCTCTAACTCCCCCATGCCCACTCTCAGGTGGGGCTAGATGCCCCTTCTCTGTGCTGGCCCAGCCTACTGGGCACACTTCTGGCAGAGCACCAGCTGACCATTTTCAGATTATCCATGCATGCCTATACCCTCCTTTTTTGAGTGCAGATATGATGATTTACCAGTTGTACCCGTACCACAGTGCCTGGTTTATACATCATCAATACATATTTGCTAGAATTAAGTAGAAGAACTAAGAGGAGATTGACTAGTCACATGAGGATCACAGAGTTATAGCTACATCCAAGTGTTGCAGCAGCTGCAAAATGGAAAGAGCTGGAAAAAGCAAAGCATCTTTAAGAAAACTGGAAAGAACCTACATGGAAAGTGACTCTAAGATACTTTCCTAAATTCTTGGAAAAGAAGTTAATTTCACCCAAAACGAAAGACACGTCAAGTAGAACTTTCACAGCCACACTGAAATATATTTACTGATTTTGACTCTCTGCCTTAGACTATAAGCAACTTAAGAGCAGGGGTCAGGTCCTTGCATGCATTGCAACCAAAATATGTCAAAAATATGTATCTCCAAACTGGTAGGTGAATATGGATGAGTGAATAAATAGATAATTGCAATAAATAGATGGATTGTTTGGGTGGCTGGTTGGCTGGTGGGTGAATGGAAGATGACTGAAACACTATATTCTTTTCATCTCTCTTTTGGTCTCTCTTCATAACTGTCTACTCCCTTATGTTGTTGTTAGGTGCCATTGCGTTGGTTTCAACTCATAGTGACCCCATGCACAACACAACAAACACAGCCTGGTCTTGTGCCATGACCATAATTGTTTTTATGTTTAAGCCCATTGTTTCAGACACAGTGTCAATCCATCTCATTGAAGGTCTTTTTTTTTTTTTTCTGACCCTCCACTCTACCAAGCCTGGTGTCCTTCTCCGGGGATTGATCCCTCCTGACAACATGTTCAAAGCATGTGAGACACAATCTCTCTATCTTTACCTCCAAGGAGCAATCTCATTGTCCTTCCAAAACAAATCTGTTTGTTAGTTTGGTAGTCCATGGTGCATTCAACATTCTTCTCCAACAACACAATTCAAAGGCATCAATTCTTCTGTCTTCCTTATTCATTGTCCAGCTTTCCATGCATACTTCATAAAAGGACTAGAACACATTGCTCATACCTTGTTGTATTTGGTGTTGATCTTGACAAAGACTTTCACGTACATTCTGAATGAGTAGTCAATGCTTTAGAGTTCATCAATAAACATTCTTATTTCACTTATAATGAACGGAACTAAGATCTCTTCCAATCCATCATTTAAAATTGGTTCCTCTACAACAAACAAAATAAAAACAAAAACAAACCCACTGCTGCTGAGTCAATTGTGACTCATAGCGACCCAGATATGACAGAACTGCCCCATAGCATTTGCAAGGAGCACCTGGTGGATTCGAACTGACAACCTTTTGATTAGCAACTGTAGTACTTAACCACTACTCTACTAGGGTTTCCTCCTCTCTCTGAGTCCTCAATTTTTGCAGCCAACATGTTTTAAGTGTTTTGGTTAACTTTTAAAGTTGTTTTCCTAAATGTGAATTCTAAAAGAAGAGAAAAATGGGTAGACATTCATGTAATAACAAAACCAGTTGTCAGCTGCAACTGACAGCGGATCCCATGAGTGTCAGAACAGAACTGTACTCCAGAGGGTTTTCAAGGGCTGATTTTCAGGAAGTAAATCACCAGGCCTTTCTTCTGAGGTATCTCTGGGTAGACTAGAACCCCAACCTTTCAGTTAGCAACAAAGCATGTTACAACTTTATGCCACTCAAGTATTTAAAAAGAAAGAAAGAAAACCCACTGCCATCAAGTCCATTCTGACTCATAGTGACCCTATCAGACAGAATAGAACTGCTCCATAGAGTTTCCAGAGAGTGCCCGGTAGATTTGAACTGCAACCTTTGGGTTAGCAGCCGTAAGACTTAACTACTACACCTCCAGGCTCTTTTAGTGTCTTTCAAGTCTCTCTTTTCCTCTCTCTTTTTGGAAGAGGGTGCTGTAATCTAAAGCTGTCAATAACAGTAGGGGGTTTTTATTTAGCTACCTCTACGGTTGCTATGAGTTGGGGTCAACAGTACAGCGTTTGCTTTGGGTTTAAGAACTGTTCTACTAGAGAGAGATATAGCCTCACACAGTGATGTTCAGCTAATGTAATTTCATTCGCAAGATCACCAATGATAATGCCAAAGAGGAAAGCCAGAGACAGAAAGTAGTAGCATCATTTCACAGTGGATTTGAATCCCTGGTTCTAGCTCTCATTAGAGAGAGACCACATAATTCCTCATCCAAATCAGGGCATATCTGATAGTGCACAAGAAATACAAAAATAATTAAAATATGCAACTTCTAAAATATTTAATCAGTAGGTCACAATTTGATTTCAGTATCTTTGTAAACCAGCAAACCCTGGGGATGTGGTGGTTAAGTGCTACAGCTGCTAACCAAACTGTCGGCAGTTCAAACCCCTCAGCTGCTACTTTGAACACCTATGGGGTAGTTCTATGCAGTATTATAGGATCAATGTGAGTCAGAATCAACTTGATAACCATGTATTTGGTTTGGTCTTGGAAACCATCAAAAGTTCTATTCAATTACTATTTTTAATATAAAATTAATTCTAAAAATACCACATCATACTCATTAAAGTATGAAGATATTTCATTTCACATTGATTATCTGAACGTCAGATACAAGCAAGGTTCATTTCCTGATTCTGATAACTGCAGGATTTTGTCAGAGACTGTCTTTGATTTGGGAGCTCTGATAGTGCAATGTGTGAAAAGCTTGGCGACTAGCCAAAAGATCAGCAGTTTGAAACTACCAGTTGTTCCTTGAAAACTCAATGGGGAGGTTCAGCTCTGCCCAGCAGGATTGCTATGAGTTGGAATCGACTCAACAGCAACAGATTTGGTCCTTCATTGTAGGAAATACACAGTGAAGTTTAAGGAGTTAAAAAAAATAGTCAAACCTATAAAAATTGACCAAAAGAAATGAGTTTAGAAACAACATAAGCCAACAAAGTAATTTTGCACATATTAGTGTTAGTATATATTTAAATGCTTAAACATATATATGTAGATAACCATGTCACTTTTTGGAAAATTGATTTTTTCAATATAGTTGTTTTTTTTTAATTTTTTTCTAAGATACCTGCCAATATCTTCAAAGACGTATGTTTCCATTGACTCTTTTTTTTTGGACACCATAAAAATTGTCACTGAGAAGACAAATTCTTTGTAATAGCTGTGGTATCTGAAAGAAAATTATACTACACAGAATATAGTCTGTTTTGACATTTTTATACCAAGCTGTGTAAATATTTTTACAAATGCTTGAGTTTTTTTCTCTTAATTAGAACAACTTGCCTTGACAAATATTTTCATAAGATAAAAAAAAATTGCTCTACAATGATTCTTGCAAATGTTAAGCTAAATGCAAATGCTTCAGAATACATAAATTTATCCAACTAGAGAGAGAGGCTTCATCTAAACATCTCCCATAACTCGATATCCCAAAGCACAATCACAGAATTCTAAAATTAAATCTTGTATACTATCTGAGCAATCATTTATTTGGTTTCTTCTTTGCTTTTGTATCAAGGATCCATTTCAGAATGTTCCTGTTTGCAAGTACTTCCAATAGATAACTTGTTACGTATTTTGTAATATAAAGATTTTTTCCACTCCATTCTTGGTACACATTGATTCTAAATGTCTAACTAGCCGGAAAAAATGCAAACAGAATTGGAAGTGGACACCAATGATTCTTCAGCAAATTTGTATTTTCTCTTGATAATGTGTTTAGTGGCAAGTCTACAGTCTTTATACGAAAACAACAATAACAACAACAAAAACTGTTGCCATCAAGTTGATTCCAGTTCATAGTGGCCCTATAGAACAAAGCAGAACTTCTCCCTAGGGTTTCCAAGGAGTGGCTGCTATAGTCAAACTGCCCATCTTTTTGGTTAGCAGCCTGAGCTCTTAGCTACTGCACTGTAGTCTTTATAATAGGGAGTAAATGTCAATAAACTTTTTCTTATGCAGTTGACATGTTTATCATTATCTTTATTTTTAAAAAACCTATGCATTTGGTATCTACCATTTTATTAAACATTTACTTATTTTTTTCCTATCACTGCCCAAAGAGTTCATTCCAAAATAAAAAGTTTACCAAATCATGTAACTGTAGACTTAAATCTTACAACAAGACAAAAGCTCTATACAATGTTGTCTGTACAACAGGACTTATCCATTAGCATCCCTTTTCCACCTTTCCCTACTGATTCCACTCACTGGTCCCAGAACAGCTTTGTTTATCTGGCAGGAAATGAGTGAGCTGTCCACGGTCCCTAACATCTGAGAGCTCTTTGGTTTATCAGCAAGCACAATACATGCAGTCTTGGAAAAGAAGTTGGAACTGAAAGGGTTGGAAATAGACAGGTTTGTTGGTCATGGTCCACCAGATTTAACGACGTTAATGGTTACTCTCTTCATCTCCCACGGGTGTCACAAGCTATTATTAAACCCAACGATGGCCGATCTGCAAGCAGAGATCTATCAAGTCCAACCCAGCTCATTCTGGGAAAACAAGTAATGATAACATTTCCTTAAAGAATAAAAAATGTGGACAGATGTCTGACAGAGATGCTAGGTCGACAAGCACAAGCTGGGACTGTCCCAAGAAAACGAGAAGGTATAGTCTTCTTCCTCTCGAAGCTGACTTGCACTTGCAGCCCTAAGTCAGGAAGGCCCTTTTTAAAAAAAAAAAAAAAAACAAACCCCAAACACCCAATTCTCCTAACTGACTAAAAGAGCACAATGTGTGTGTTTATAAAGTTGGGATTGTCAGTTTTTATCTTTAAAACTAGTGATGAATTTGTCAGACACAATGAATTAACCTTTCATTTTGTTCTTTTTTTATTAGTGTTATTTTGTTTTTAGAATGCGAAAGAGCTTAATGAGTTGTTTTCAGGGAACTAGAAATTAGCATCCAGTGGTTTTTGTTAAAATGTGAAAATCATCAAGTTGTTATCCCTTGAATAAAAATATAAATGAAGCATCTAAAGAGAAATAGAACAGAGCTAAGTATAGATAGAAGAGAATTCAGAAATCCTATGCCTAATCTGCCTTAGGCTGGGGACAACATTAGTAAGAATGGCTCTTGGAGGCACACAAAAGATTTCTAGACTGAGGGCCAAGGGTTAATGCCATACAACTTTAGCTCAGAACAGGACATCTTCTAAGGACAAAACCAAGGTAACCTGTTATGTGACGATTAGTGAGGTGTTACATAAAAATGTTAAAACATTTATATTTAAGTAATTTCTTTGTTACTTATTAGAATTCTTTAACACTGCTAGACCACAGCTTTCTTATCTGTAAAATGGGCATCCTAATACCCTGAGAGGAGGGAAGGCTGTGATACAAGATGAGAAAGGGCACTTAGCAAATCAAAAAACCAAACCCCAATTCTGACTCATGGAAGCCCCGTATATTACAAAGCTGAAGCGGGCTCAACAGGGTTTTCTCAGCTGTCAGCTTTTACAGAAGCCGATCACCAGGGCTCACTTCCACGGCACCACGGGGGTGGGGGTGGAAGGTTCCCACTGCTAAGCGTTAAATAAACTGTTGAGCACAAACCATTTGTTCCACCCAGGGACCTTAAATGACTGCCAGCCTTTAAATTAGCAATTTAGTACAAACTGTTTGTGCTGCCCAGGGACGCTAAATGTTGTTTGTATTTCAATGCTGAAAAATAATGAGATGGAAACGAAGAATTGGAGAGGAAAAACAAAACACACTGTGATAAAACTGCTGTCACAGCAGCATGTCCTTGGTGGTGTTAGTGCCATCAAATCAATTTTGCCTCATAGTAATCACAGGTGACGGGTAGAGCTGGTCCCAGAGGGTTTTCTAGGCTGCTATGTTTATAAATTTCCAACGCTTTCTCCCGAGAAGTCATCGAGTGGGTTCGAACTACCAATCTTTGTTAGGAGCTGAGTCCTCAACGATTGGGGTCACTAGGGCTTCTTGTTAGAAGCATACACATGTATTATAATGTTGCAAATGGTTATTAATTGCAGAATACTTTTTCTTCTGTAATTAAAAATATTCCAGGAATTTTATTATGCCTAAACTCTATGCGGCAGTTCTACTCTGACCTCTAGGGTTGCTATGAGTCAGACTCGACCGGACAGCAGCAGGTTTTTTTAAACTGAAGATATGCTTCAGTTAATTAAACTGTACAACTGTAACAGAAGAATTGCACCAATGAAGCCTCACTGTACAAGAAACTGTTCAAAGAAACACTGTGTCTCCAGGTTTGCTTTTTGAAACTTACAAGTCAAAACGATTGTTGACGTAAACCGACATTGGTACATACTGAAAAATTAAATCCGTATCAAAAATGAGTTGGCAAAGATGAAGCTGGACTCAAGTTAATTTAAAATCTTAAAAGACACAGGTAAAACTTAAAACCATAATTAACTAGATATTGCCCTAGTAATGAACTGCTCTTCCAGAAAAAAAAAAGTGGAAATTCCGACTGTCTATGTAGTGAATTTTGCAGCTTTGCCTAGGTACCATACTATTGAGGATCTGCCATAAACTTTAACAGTGGTCAGTTTTCTTTGAGACTATCACATTTGAGTACATTTTAATTATTCATTTAATGCTATTAGTTGCCGTTGTGTTGATTCTGACTCACGAGGACCGCACATGTGCAGAATAGAACTACACGCTACAGGGTTTTCAAGGCTGTGACCTTCCTTTCAGAAGGCGATTACCAGGTCTTACTTCCACAGTGCATTTGGGTAGGTTCAAATGCCTGCCCTCTCAGTGAGTGGTCCAATGCTCAACCATGTGCCCTGCCTTGGGACTCCTGATTCAGTTAATAGAGTATTAGGAATTATTCTTTAGTTATTTCTAAATGTGCATATCTGTGAAACTTCATTTATTTGCACAAACCCTGATGGTGTAGTGATTAAGGGCTCTGTATACTAACAAGAGGTCAGCAGTCTGAATCCTCCAGGTGCTCCTTTGAAACTCTGTGGAGTGGTGCTACTCTGTCCTCTGGGGTCACTGTGGGTCAGAATCGACTCAGCGGTAGTGGGTTTGAGTTTTTTTGTTGTTGTTATTCGGTCTGGATAGTATTTTTGAACCACATTTAGCAACTTCTCAAGATTATCTTCAATGTCAAGATTCTCACTGGGGCTTTATCTCATCTTCTCCTTTTGTTCTCATTGTATTTTTCATCAGCTATTTGTATTTCTGAAAGCTGCCCCATAGGTTTCTAGAATGATGTGGTGAACAAATAAGATGAACTAGCATTTTTTTTAAATGCATTTATTTGGTTTAAGACTTCACTGAACAAGATATTACATTCCTGTTTCACAATAAGAATTTGTATGAAAATATTCATATCACAGGAGTATCTATAATAAAACAGTTCAGAACAAAAGGAAGAACTCCTTCCTTATTGAACTGCTTGCTTTTTCAGTTGAAACAGTAATATGTCACATACTCCATCTCTCATTTGTCAATGAAGCATTCAGTGATTTACATATTTTACTAAAGATAGTCTAAAGAAAAAGTTTTAATTGTTTATGAACATGGAGATCTTTATTATTACAACTTTGGGTACCCATTGCCAAGAAATTATGAAGACTACACACACACACACACACACACACACACACACACACACACACACACACACACACACACACACACACACACCCGCACATGGAAACCTTGATGGAGCAGTGGTTAAGTGCTATAAGTGTCAACCCAAAGGTCAGTGGTTAAAATCCACCAGGCACTCCTTGGAAGTTCTACAGGACAGTTCTACTCTGTCCTATAGGGTTGCTATGAGTTAGATTCAACTCAGTGGCAGTGGGTTTGGTGTATATGTGTGTGTATATGTGTGTCTGTGTGTGTGTATACGTACGTACATGTGCACCAAGCCAAGTCAAGCCAAGTGCCGACACAGATATATATATATGTATGAATTATTTCCAGCAATTAATGACTTAAACATATTTCTGATGCTTGAATTACATACATAGCTAGTTTATCCAGCTGCTACGGGAACTTTCAATACCGCAAGCTGGATATACATATTTACAAACTTGGGGGAGCACGCTCTTGTTATACGATTGAAAGCTTACCTCTCAGGACCAGATGTCCTTTGCGTCTCATCATGACTGATGTAATATTAGTGAATCGCTTTTATAATGAAAGCTTATTTGTGCTCTGACATTTGTGGAACTTATTGTTCTAAAAGTACCCTGTCGGATGAGAAAGACAGAGTAGAATTAAGCCCCGTTTAACACACACCGTGATTTATTTCAACCTGATTGGCTATGAATAACTCTAACACTTCCTATATTACTAGGATGACACAATACAACGGCTGGCTAGAACACAGAGCAGGGGAGAAGCTCAGTACTCGAGGGCAGAGGATAGAACAGTTTTCAGATGTCAAGCTGCCCTTTCTTACACCTTGGCTGCTTTCTAATTTCCTGCCACAA
The DNA here is from genome assembly GCA_028571685.1 of Heterohyrax brucei. Taxonomy (NCBI): domain Eukaryota; kingdom Metazoa; phylum Chordata; class Mammalia; order Hyracoidea; family Procaviidae; genus Heterohyrax; species Heterohyrax brucei. The sequence goes on from CM053149.1 coordinate 20,434,116, forward strand.
GCATGAGGCTGAGAACAGGCAGGTGCTGGTCAGCTGGCCGGTTCTCCTCCCCTCTTCACTTTCCCCCAGTCACTGCTCACCGATCTGGTTAATTCATGGCTCCCCAGACAGTGGGCTGTGTAGCTATTCCTCTCTTTTCACTCATCTCCCTCTGTATTTTCTGATTACGGGTCTCATTTCTACCGACCCCTATTCTCAACAAGATAGCAATTCAACTTAAAAGCTACAGCATAATGATTTTCCCTTAACGAGACTCCACATTCTAGAGGATACTCTAGAGCCAACCCCCAAACCCACTGTCATCCATTTGATTCTGATTCACAGCAACCCCACAGGTCAGACCAGAACTTCCCTACTGAGTTTCCAAGGAGCACGTGGCAGATTTGAACTCCTAACCTTTCGGTTAGTAGACGCAGCTCTTAACCACTGTGCCACCAGAACTGCCCTATAGAACCAAGCACAGTATATTTCTCTGTGTTAAGAAAACGCTGAGAACAATCAAGGGAGTGGTGTTAGCCATTGGTGGGGGTGGTGGAGATTAGAGCTGGTTTGTTGTTTCCTGGGGGAGGGGTTATTAGTATATTCATTGTGCTCATGTAAAATAGATCATGATTCCTGTAATACTAAAACAAAGCATAATTTAGAATGACAATAATCGGTAAGTACTACTGATCATTTATTTTAAAAATTCAAATTTCCACCTATTCTCTATTACCCATAGGAGAGGTCTTCAGCCCTTTTCTACCACAGGACAGACCTTTCCTACTTCTCCAGCTTTCTCTCTTGTCACACAGGACCTGGCAGCAAGCCCTGTGACTGCATCCTTAAAGACCGCTACTCTTCTGGTGCATTCTGCCTCTGTGAATCTGCTCTATTTATTGGGAATATTCTCTCACCTTTAACCTTGCCTGGGACGTGTGAAACCCTGCTTAAAAGTCTAGAAGAGCTCCCCTTTACTGAATAACCACCAAATTTGTGCCACACACTACCCGATCTTTTAAAAATGCTTTTGTTTCTTACATAACTTAAAAGTCAGCTGAGAAAGGAAGCCAAGAAGGAATACGATAGAAAGGATATGGACAATCATGGTCATGTTTTATATAATGCTTATTGTAAATCAAGTATATTTATAAGCACTTGAGTATATTGACTCATGATTCTTCATTCTTCATAACAACCCAATTACTTAAGAACTCTCATTATCCTACCAGAAGAGAAGACACCAAACCACATGGGGGTTATATAATTTGCCAGAGGTTGTACAGACAGCAAGTGGCAGAGCAGGGATTTCAAGCCAGGCAGCCTGGCTCCAAAACTTATGTTCTTATCTATTACACGGCATTGATACTCCAAGACGATCATCCATAAATGCCGAAATGTCCCTAGAACAACAAACTGTAAGAGTAATTGCAAATGGCTAGAATTTTAGAGAAGAAGCCATGACTCCACTCCAGAGTGATTTAGGAAGGCTCGACGGCACTTGGCTTGGCTTGGCTGATGGGAGACTGAGAATTGACTGGAGTGGGGTTTTCAGAATTCAGCTTAAATGAATTCAACTTAAGTTGGCAATTTAGAGTGAAGGAAAGCTCCATCATAGACAAAGCAAAGTCAAGTTTAAGTAGTAGGTACCTACTGTTTGGGAGACAATACTGGAGAGTACATGTAACAAAATTGCAGAGTTATATACTAGGCTCAGCAGTTCCAAATATTTCTAACTGACCATAGAAGATGTTGAGGGAAGTCTCAAAAGAGAAATGAATAACTGTTTCAGAATAATTTCTGTGGCTTATAAAACAAAAGCAAGGTGAAATAGGCTTGCAAGCAGGGACCTCATTAGAAGATTCTCTGACAGGTTTGGAAAGGAGTGACAGGACCTCTGTTTTATTATGAACCTTTCCTGTAAAAACATTGCTGAATTTGAAGTTGCAAAATATGGATTCAAATCCAGCCTCTGCTATTTTTTTTTTTTTTACCTACGTTAAAGTTGCTAGAGTCTAAAAGTATAATCGTTTCTATTTTGTAATTTGGGATTTCTAAAGGATCCTTTAAAAATAATATACAGTATCTCATACAAACATTAACAAGCAGTGTCAGGTATTATTTAACTTATTAAGTAATGAGACAACCAATCAGATGTTACAACTCATTCAAAGCAGAAACAAAAGAACCACACACATCAACCAAAATGCCCACTGCCCTTGAGTCAATTCTGACTCACAGTGACCCTAAAGTACAGAGTAGAACTGCTCCATAAGGTTCCCAAGGAGCACCTGGTGGATTCAAACTACCAACCTTTGGGTTAGTACCCATAGCACTTAACTGTTATGTCCTCAGGGTTTCCACCACACATATAAGCAGTAACAAAGGCTGAATGAATTTTCAGATTCACTAAAACTGCCTCCTCCCACAGCAGGAAGGAGAAATCAACTGAAACTCCACCTCCCCCTACGCTCCCTCAAAAGTATTCACACATCTATGGACAAGAATAACTTGCCCTGATCTCAATTATTTATGATTTACACAGTTGTAAATAGCTTAAAGATACAAAAGGTACCAAGCACTCCATATAATCAGATAACCAGAACAGATATATTTAGAGAATGTCTTGTTTTTCACTGAAGACAGCTAGTAGTAATTTTTTGGTTCCGTTTCACTCTTTGATGGGATAAAAGCACTTATTTCCAGATATTGCCACCAACCTTAAATTAGAATGTCAATGATACGGGACCAGACCACCAAAGGAAACTTTTTAATCCAGGGAATTAGGTGACACTCCCCCTCTCCTTATCCCTTGCATTATATCTAATTGTTTCTTGAGTGTACATGAGCGAGAAGATTTAGAAAAGGAGCATAGCTTTTTCCTTCATGACATTCAGGCCTACACAAACATAGCTGGCTATTCTTTGGGTGGCTGGGAAAGACACTAGCTAAACAAAGGACAGATCTGAGGTCTTTCAGGGAGACTCACATACACAAAAAAGAAAAGTTATCCTGAGCCAATAAACAAGACTTGGTAACGGGGTCTTTCATTTCAGTTAGAGAACTTTGTTCCAAGAAAAACAAACTGACTTGAGCTGTCTTAGTTAAAAAGTACTCAGGATGTTTGAAAGAAAGGTATTAGGCTTGTATACACAACAGAGATGAAAGGAAGATGCAAAGTGGAAAATGGGCTGGACATAGAGAAGATCTGGAGGTCTAAAAGTCAGGCAAGTCTAATCACCAGACCCTGACGCTTTTTTAAGAAACGGCCACTCCAGGGAACGAATCACTTCTATCAATACTGGACCTTACTATGGTCAACGTGAGTGAGTCCACTGACTTTTCTTCCCTGAGTCACTAGCTTCAGAGTCAAACGTTACACGCTACAATATCTGACTGCCTGAGCTTGGTCATATGCCAGGCACCGGATACTGGAGAACGGTCAGGCAGCTGGAATATTTTCCCCTTCAAATTTTTTAATGAGACGGAGAACACTGCATTATACCAATGGTATAACAAACCCAAGTCCACTGCCAGTTAGTAGATTCTGACTCACAGTGACCCTATAAGACGGACTAGAACTGCCCCATAGAGTTCCCAAGGAACACCTGGGGGATATGAACTGCCAACCTTTTCGTTAGCAGCCACAGCACTTAACCACTACACCACTAGGTTTTCCCATCCTATGTACAGTCATAAATCCTGCCAAAATACCAAAGGGAAAGGAGCTGGATGTTCTACAATCAGATGATAAATGTATATCCACAACTGTCTGGGTATTAAGGCTGAAAAGAGATTCCCTTCTCTTCAGTATGGAGAATGGTTGGAATATGAACCCATCTCTGATTCATCTACTCTGTCAGTGTGAATGTTCCATGACAAAGAAGGGAGATGTAGGAAGCAGGAAGGAAAAGCCTGTAATGCCAGGGGCAAGCAATTCTGCTGAGGAATCACTTCTCAGAAGACAAAAGAGGATGAATGGAAGCATGTCCCGAGCAGCAAGAGGACTGAATATATTGGAATTCTAGAACTGCAGGAGATCCAGGGAACATTCCCTAGCTGGAACAGGGATTAGAGGTACAGAGGTGGTAATGACAGTTCTGGTCAAGCATAAGGCATGAAGAAACTCCAAGGGCACAGTAACCTGGTGAAAGATGATTTACATGTTCCTATGACCTCAGTGGCATAGCGGGTTAACTGCTACCTCTGCTTACCGAAAAGTCAGCAGTTCAAATCCACCAGGAGCTCCTTGGAAACTCTATGCGGCAGTTCTACTTTGACCTCTAGGATCACTAGGAGTGGGACCTGACTTGAGAGCAGTGGGTGTGGCCACAGTGGTTAAGAGCTATGGCTGCTCACCAAAAGGTTGTTGGTTCAAATCCACCAGGTGCTCCTTAGAAACCCTATGGGGCGGTTGTACTCAGTCCTAGAGGGCAGAGTAGACTTTGCCACAGTAGACTTAATGGCAGTGGGTTTGGTTTCTATTTATTTATTTTGGTTTCAAGATCACAGCAGAAACACTGATGGCATGTAGTGGTTAAGAGCTACAGCTAAGCAAATCAGCCATTTGAATCCACCAGCCACTCCCTAGAAACCCTATGGGGCAGTTCTTCTCTGTCCAGTTGGGTCACTGTGAGTGAGAATCGATTCCATGGAAATGGAGATTTTTTGGTTTCTGACCACAGCTGGTGAGTACCAAGGTAACACTGGATTGTAGCAGTTGTTGGTATTTTCACCTACCAACCCATTGCCATTGTGTCGATTCTGACTCATTGTGACCCTGTAAGACACAACAGAACTGCCCTATAGGGTTTCCAAGGTGCAGTTGTCAGATTTAAACAGCTTGGTTAGCAGCCAATTTGTTAAGCACTGCTACCAGGGTTCCATACCATGTCTCATCAATCATTTTCACCATCATATTTGGTTATGATAACACTCCTCAAAATGCTGTTAACTCATATTAAAAGCACTTTCTATTTTTTATCCAGGCATTTTACAGTTTTGTAAATATTTGGACAATTCTACCTTTTAACTGAGCATTCCCTGACTTAAATTAATGTACATTGTTTTCTCCATTATCTGAATTGTCAAACGTCTTACCACACAATTTATTTAATATTAAACATTCTCTTAGGAACTTCTCTGTTTCCCAATCCATAAGACTGTATTTCCTACCAATGTGAGAGGTCTATGGAGAAAATAAACTCTCTAACTTTGAAATTCTCTAAATCTATATTAAGTGTTTAATAAACACCTCACTCATCAAAGTTTCATCATGGTGAAGAGGAAAGAAAACAGAGTGAGATAGTCTGGGTTGAAGCACATCATGCATTGTTTATGCGGTAAATAATTCAACTTTTGATTTGTGCTTCCTCATCAATAAAAAAGGAACATAAAGGTAATGATAAGAAAAATATCACCAACACCTATCTCAAAATGTTATCCTAAACCAATAAGGATACAGCAAAAAACTTTCAAACATTATGCCACCATATTATAAAAACAGCAGTTTTGAATCTATATTATTACCAACTACTAGCATCCAGGGAAACCCTGGTGGCGTAGTAGTTAAGTGCTACATCTGCTAACCAAAAGGCTGAAAGTTCAAATCCACCCGATGCTCCTTGAAAACTCTATGGGGCTGTTCTACTATGACTTCCAGGGTCGCTAGGAGTCAAATCTGACTCGAGGGCAGTGAGTTTGTTTTGGGGGGATTAGCATTCAAAAAAAAAAGCAATTTCCCTAGCATGATTTCACATGCAGAGCAGATTGCAAATGGAAGATATTTTTGGAAATGGAGTCTGTTCTAGCATGCTTCAAAATATACCATAGAAGCAGTTATATTACAGTTTAAGGTTTACTTGGTCCCAGGATGTCCTATATAGATGTGGTTCTGTACACCTTCCCCACATTATCACATCGTCTCGTAACACCACCTTCCTTCACAATAATAGCACCTTATATTTATACAGCACCTTACAGTTTATAGAACACTTTCACGCCTACTGTCTCATTGGAGCTTTGAATGCACAAACAAAACTACGAGAGAAGTGTTAATGCTTAATAAACTCCCCAGAATGTTCACAGCTTGAAAGTCACAGCAAAATTTCTTCTGTGTAACAATCTTTCCTTTGAAGAGTCTTTTGCAAGACCATAGTTAATTCTAATTTCACACTCAGTGTTTAAGACAACAATCTGAAAGCTTTTATGGACTAGCTTGGGATTTTTTTAAGGAGCCATGACATAACATGAATAAGTTCAATAGTTACTTGTACCCCATCTATAGCCTCTTATATTTGGATATTACAAATCACAGTCGTGCAATTATCTCATTTGATCATTATACACACAAAAGTCAAGACATAAGGTCAATATTTATGTCTTATTTATTCATCTTGGCATCTCTTGGGTCTAAACCAGTGCCTGGCACTTATGAGATAAATTCAATAAGTGTTCATAGTTTACATGTAAAGGAGAAGAATGGAGAAAAAATGATGGAAAGGGAGAGAATGATTGAACTCAAATATAACCGCTACAAGGATTTCAAACAGAAAACAAAATAAATCACCTCTTTTATTGGAATCAGACTTAGTGAAAAGAAGTATAATGACATCAGACTCAGCCACAAACCCAAGGCAATGCTACAGACAGCTGACAAAAAGTAACTTGGAAAACTCTACTCAGTTACTCAAGATGCCAGGCCAAGTGCCGTCAAGTCAGATCCGACTTATGGTTACTCAAGATGGACACATTATTTGTTTAAACTCAACAACAGTCACCTTAATTCAGCAACAACAAATACGCTTTTCTTAGTTCAAGATAGATAATAACTGACTTAGGTAATCACCTAACTCCTCAAATCCCTTTGAAAAGGAGACATGTGAACCCAAGAGAACTAGGAATGAATCTGGAACAACTGTGGATTTCCTGGAAAATTTTATAAAGCAGATGGGTATGGACTAATGTCAAAATCCAACTGATCGAAGGCCACCTCAACCAGAAAGCTATAGACATCAGTTTTCTGGGTAGAACTCAAAATAATCGCAAGACAAAGGCACTTAGTCCTTCAAAAACTGGATCATAGGCAAGCACCAGGAAAACGACCCCATGTTGGAACACCAATGAAGCAGCTCTTTCATAAGATCGGTGACTCTTGTGTTGACTACATGAAAGCAAACATGAGTAGACTCTATCAAAGCAGAAATTCTGAAATGAGCCACCGGAAATCTTTATTGAGTACAGTGCTATTCTGGCACAAATGGGTCACCCTGAGCAGTGCCAGAAGCTAAAAGAAACTGGAATGGAATAGAGACACGTAACAGTTGATAGCCGTACGTCCCAGTGTTACCGGGACATACATAGCACTGGTATCAAATACATGGGGCATATATAGCACTTAGAAAAATGGCAATTTTTATAAACTCTGTAGCTCAGACCTTCATCAAAGAGATTTTGGAGGAACTGTCAGCTTTTAAATTCCTGAATGGTGCAAAGAGTTAATGCATTTGGCTTCTGACAAAAAGGCTGGAAGTTTGAGTCCATCCAGAGATGCCTTGAAAAAAAGGTCTAGCAACCTACTTCTAAAAACCCATTCATTGAAACCCCTAGGGCGCACAGTTCCACCCCGACACATATGGGGTCACCATATGTCAGAGTTGAATTGATAGCAACTGGTTTGGATCAGCTTTTAAATTTTCTCTCCGGCCTGCCAAAGAATGACACACTATTGCATACTAACTATTAAAGTCCTCATCTAAAATAGCTGTAATTAGGTTGATGTCTGAAAATTCTATACTTGCAAAATAAGCATAGAAATATGACCTTTCTCTAGGAACGTGGTTAGCAATTTATTTATTCAAACATGTATGGGGGTTACAGAGAGAAACTCTCCCTAGTCTGTGTAAATTTATTTATTTTTTTTAATTTTAAATATTTCTTTAAAATATGTTGAAAATCTACTAGAAAGCATATGGGCTTCGATGCTAATATCTGATAACACTAGTATGTGCAAAAGACACTCATTGTCACTGAGTCATTTCAACTCACAGAAACCTTACAGAACCCAGTGAACTACCCTACATGGTTTGCAAGGAGTGGCTGGTAGATTTGAACTCTTGATCTTTTGGTTAGCAGCCAGGCTCTTAACCATGACGCCACCAGGGCTCCCAGTAAAAACCAAACCAAACTCAATTGCCATCGACTTGATTCCGAGTCATCATGACCCCATAGGACACAGGAGAACCTCCCCATAGAGTTTCCAAGGAGCACCTGGAGTATTCAAACTGCAGACCTTTTGGTTAACAGCCATAGCCCTTAACCACTGCACCACCAAGTATGTGCATAAACCAAAAACCAAACCCACTGCCATCGAGTTGGTTCTGACTCACAGTGGCCCTACAGACAGAGTAAAATGGCCCCCACAGAGTTTCCAAGGAGCACCTAGAAGATGCCAACCTTTTGGTCAGCAGCCACAGCACTCAATCACTACTCCACCAGTATGTGCATAGCTGTTATGAAATGCTATTAAATAACACAAATATAAATAGATAATTTTAGAACCGTATCCAGTTTACGGAGGTCTGGTTGCATAGTGGTTACGAGGTCCTTGGAAGCCCAATGTGGCAGCTCTAGTCTCTACTATAGGGTTGTTTGAAGTCGGAACCAATTCAGCAGTAATAGGTTGGGTTTGTTGGGGGTTTTGACTCAGCTTATAGAATCAGATCAGTTTATTCAGGCAACAAGTGGGTGTAGTGCTGATGTAAGTTTTAGACTCCAGAAGCATTTTAAAGCTATCTGAAAAACTACCACATTTTATGTTCAGTTTTTCAAATGCTACTTAGTAAAGGGAAAACCACTCACAGCTCCAATTTGCTTATATAGAGCATCTTGTTCACAATTGGATGCTAAATTTTGCTATATTTGCTCTTCACCTGTGGAAAGCTATCTGAGCCAACTATGTGTGGAGCTCCATTTGTGTTTTTACTAGTCTTTACTTTCAAGGATGGCTTTGATTTGAGCAGGTGGAGTTGAGCAGATGAGCAAAGTGGGTGATATACTTGGGATATACAATTTGACTCTACAACAAAGTATAATAATATTTACTTAGTCATGGTTTTGCCACGGTCCTAGTATAAAACTTTGCTGCTCTTTCATTACTACTACTGTAAACTTTACAATTTGAAAATTTGTGCTAATCTTTAGTTATGAGTTTTTCTGTTCCATCCCTGAGACTTAAAGATCTAGCCAAATCTGGTTTACAGTCTGTTTTTCTGTGGTCCACAAGCTAAGACTGGCTTTTACATTTTTTAATGGGTAGAAAAAAACAACAAAAGAAGAAGAGTTCATTACACATGAAAATTACAAGAAATTCAAACTTCAACATCTGTATGTATTTTTGGAATACAGCCATGCTGTTTAATAAGGATGCTTTCACGATACAAGGGCAGAGTTAAGTGGGAAGTGATGAGTCCCACAAAGCCTAAAATGTTTACTACTGGGCACTTCTTCTGCTGCAGGTTATAAAGAAATTTGGAATACTCAGAAAAGATCACTTGTGTCAAAAAGTAAGTGTTGTTTACAGCATACACTTAGAGAGTATCTAATTTTAACCTTTCATTTTCATTGAGTCATTTATAACTGTACATTGTCACCAACCAGAATCAACAGTAACCAGTAACAACAACAAATAGCAAGTGATGGAGATTGTTGTTGTTGGGTGCTGTTTGAGTTGGTCCTGACTCAGAGCAACCCTGTCAAATATGGAACAAAACACTGCTCGGTGCTGTGCCATCCTGACAGTTGTTGCTATGCTTCGGCCCACTGTTACCACCACTGTGTCAAACCACCTATTTGAGGGTTTTCTTTTCCATTGACCCTCTACTTTACCAAGCATGGTGTTCTTCTTCAGGGACTGATTCTTCCTGACAACACACAGAGTCTCACCGTCCTTGATTCTAAGGGGCACTCTGTACTTCTTCCAAGACTGATCTGTTTGTTCTTTTGGCAGTCCATGGTATTTTCCATATTCTTCTCCAACACAACAATAACAAAGGTGTCAATTCTTCTTTTTGTCGTCCTTATGTATTGTCCAGCTTTCTTTGCATGTGTATTACACAATCAAAAATACCATGGTTTGAGTCACATACATCTTAGTCTTCAAAGTGACATCTTTGCTCAATAGCAGTGCAAAATATGTCCTGTGTATAGATAAATACATGTGCGCGTGCGCACACACACACACACACACACACACACACACACACACACGAGAACTGACAAGTCCACAACTTAATTGTTTTAAATGCTACATACCGCATTGCTGAATAGCACTATGGTCACCTTCAAACTACGCCCTTTGGGAAGCTATATACCCATGCCTTCACCTAGTCCACTCTTCAAAGCAATTTTGAACTCTTTCTGGAATGGTCATTGTGCAGGATGGCATGGTGGCAAGTTCACAAGCAATTGTGCGGTTGTCTGTGAGGGAGTTTTTTAGCCAGTTCACAAATAACTGTATTGGACCACCTGCCCTACTCACCTCATCTGGCCCTCAGTGACTTTCTTTCCTTGAACCAAAGATAAAGGAAATGTTAAAAGGAAGACATCTGGATGACATTCAGGACATCAATGATAACACGACAAGAGCTCTGACGACTTTTCCAGAAAAAGAACTCCAAAATTGCTTTGACAGCTGGACTAGGCACTGGTGTCAGTGCACAGCTTTCCAAGAGGAGCACTTCCATGGTGACGGTAGTGCAAGCAATGAGGTACGGAGCACTTTTTCTAGGATGAGTTCGCAAACTTAACTGACAGTCCTCAGACATAGAAACAAAAGAACAACAATGACGAAAGTGCTATCAGTCAATTCTGATTCATAATGATCCTACAGGACAGAGCAGAGCTGCCCCTGGGAGTTTCCAAGGAGTGTCTGGTAGATCCGAACTGCCAACCTTTTGGCTAGCAGCTATAGCACTTAACCCCTACACCGATAGGGTTTCCCTACACACACGAACACAATAACATGTTTAGACATGTTATCAAGAAGGATCAGTCCCTTGAGAAGGTCATCCTGATGCTTGGTAAAGTAGAGGGCCAGTGGGAAAAAAAGGAAGACAAAGTGACACAGTGGCCCAACAATGGGCTCCAGTAGAATGCTTGTGAGGATGGTGTAGGACCAGGCAGCGTTTCGTTCTGCGGGTGCATGGGGTAAGTGAATCAGGCCCAACTCAGCAGCACCTAACAACAACTACACAACTAGACGTGCAAATAAATGAATGTAATGACTCAACTGACTTCCCCATTCTCCCTGAATGGAAAAACCCAGGTGCTTTTTTTTCATTTGGAAATTCATTCCAACATTCATTTACTCCCTATAATTTGCAGGAAATAAAAACTTATGCCAATTTATATTTATAAATATATATTTGATTTTATTATATACTTTGTTATCTATCTTTTTAATATATATTTATATATAATAAATTATTTTATTCTATATATAATATGTTATAGTAAATAATATAGTAAATAATATAGTAAATCATATAATATATATGTAATTTAATATATATTATACATCATATTTATTTTATATTTTATATTATATATTTACAATATATATTTAAATACATTTATATTTATAAATGTATTATAAATACTTATAAATTTGGGATTTCTCTTTTGAATCAATTCTAACATCTGTCTGGTTCCCTTTTTAGTAATGAGTCAAATAAAATCTTTAACATGCATATATTTTATACCTGTATGAAAGTCGTGATTTTACTTTTTTTTAAATTGTCCTTCAAAAGAATATCTCAAGGAATATATATTATTCTCCTCATTACTGACATCATGAGAGGTTGGAGCACAGCAAAGTGCTCTGTTTATGCTCTGCCCTTTCACTATGTGAATAAAAGACAAGATATACAAAAAGTGCCCTTAAGCAATACAGTAATTAGCGAAATGCCAGCTGTTTACACAAGGCTTTCTTTTGCAGAGACTTTTGAAAATGAAACAAAAGGTATATTCAAGTGTAAAGGACATGCATCTCAAGCCACTCAGGGCAGGTTGTAAAACTGTTTTTGGTTTGTTTGTTAAGAAAAGCAATCTGCATTAAATAAAACACACCCAGGAATGCAGTCAGTACAAAGGTTGATTCTCCAGAAGTGTTTCCTAGCCCAGCAGGTTTTAATGCTAATTATGCCAGTTCCTTTAGAAGCCTTTGACTTCTAGAATTGTTACTTAATCTTATTTTATAGAGCATATTCAAGAATGATTTTCACTGTTTTCCCACTAAATAACTATTTTCCGTGAGATTCTGATCTTCTCAACTGGAGTCCACTCAACTACTGTGAAGATTAACATCTGCAGTAGGCAAAGTATTAGCATATATTACAAAGCAGAGAAAAAGAACTGAGTGTGTATACATAAACTGGGCATAGGGGTTTGACACTCATCAATGGAAATCACTGGAAGACTTCAGAGAATGTTTCGAACAACAGTCATGCGTACAGAATAAATACTGAGAACAAACATAATTGCTTTGACAGAACCAACAGTAACTGGAATGTACGAGTTCTAATAAGTTCGAATCACTATCTTTTATAAGATTTAACTTTTTGAAAGGGAAAAAAAGGCAAATAGATCACATGGATGTAGTCATAGTAACTACTTAAAATATCAGCTATAGAGATAAAGATTCTCTTTTAAACTGTCTTCTTAGCAGTACTTTCTACCCAAATTAAAATAATATAAGAGGTACAATACATATGAAAACAAAGCCCTACTTCAAATTCCCTGATCTGGGAGAAAATATTTATAAATCATATCCCTGGAAAAGTACTGGTATCTAGAATAGTAACAAATGACCCCACTGCCGTTGAGTCAGGTCTGACTGATAACAACCCTAGAGGTCAGAGCAGAACTGCCCCATAGAGTTTCCAAAGAGCACCTGGTGGATTTGAACTGCCGATCTTTTGGTTAGCAGACGTAGCACTTAACCCACCATGCCACCAGGGTTCCTGGTATCTAGACTAGAATTCTTTAATAGTTCAGTAATAAGGATATAATCCAGTTAAAATTTGCCAAAAGACTAGCATAAACATTACACCAATACATCTCGTGACTAATAAAAACACAAAAAAGTGTTCAATGTCATTAGTCATCAAGCAAATGTATATCAAAACTACACTGAATTGACACTGCATAACCAATAGAACGGCTATTACCAAAAACATGGACAATAATGAGTTTTGGTGAGATGGTAGAGAAACTGGAATCTTCATGCTTTGCTGATGGAAATGTAAAATGGTGCCACCAGTCTAGAAAATAGTTCAGTGGTTTTTTTTAAAACAGTGAATATAAACCTAACACAATCTAGCAATTCCACTCCTATACATTCACCCATGAGAAATTTAAGTACATATTCACAAAAGACTTGTACGTGACTGTTCATAGCAATATTACTCATAGTAGACCAAACTGAAAATAATCTAAGGGAATGGATAACCTAAATATAGTGTATTCATGCACTGGATATCATTCAGCAAAACAAAGGAATAAAATTTTGATATGTGCTACTATATGGATGAAGCTTAACACATTATACGAAATGAAAGGAGCCAGATGAAAAAGACTCAATCTTGCGTGATTGCCTTTATCTGAAATATCCAGAAAAGGCACATTTAGGGAGACAGAAGGCAAATCAGTGGTTGCCTGGGGATAGGAATGGGACTGACTGAAAACAAGCCCATGGGAATTTGAGAGGAGCAATGGAAATACTCTAAAACTATATTGTGGTGATGTTGGTACAGCTATATGCATTCACTAAAACCCATTCAATTGCATACTTACAAAAAATCATAATTAGACAACAGTGAACTATAAAAATAATTATTATTTTTAAAATTACAGAAATATTTTATGGTATAAGTCTGAATAACTTTTTAGGTTAAATCCTCCCATAGCCAAATCATATAAAACAAAAGCTTCCTTCAATTTAGTTAAGTATTACAGACCATGGAAACCCTGGTAGGGTTCTACTCTGTCCTACGGGACCACTATGAGTCAGAAGCAACTTGATGGCGCAGTCGGTTTGGTTTGGGATTATTACAGACCATAAGGGACCCTGAAGAGGACTGCCCACCTCTAGACTTGCACTTCCCCAACTTGTTCTGCCGTTATCTAGTGTCTCCATATTTATCCTCAAAATGTGTCACCTTGTCAAATGCACGTGAGGAACACTGTATATGACACCCATCTCTCAGGAATTCACAGGGTACCCTAGCACTGGAGCAATTCTGGTTGAAGTCCTGCATCAGCAAGCAACAATTTAACTTTCACTAACACTGTTTTTAATAAAATCTCATTAGTATCCAGAAAATTACAGCAAATAAGCCTTTGCATTTTCAGCCACTTTTATCAAATATTAAAGTTTTCCATTTTTGCTGTACACTTGCTTTACATGATAAAACATTACATATACAGTTGAAGCCACTTCTCAGCCAGATTACCTTTCTCCTGCTTCACCTATATTCACTATCCTAAGCTATTATTTATAATTTCTATGCCTATTTTTATAGTTACTATATAAGTATATGTTTATAAATAATACATGGTATTTGCTACCTCTTTCTGCAATTTATATAAAGCATGACATACTTACTTTTTTTTTCCTCCTCAAAATTATGTTTTTGAGGGCTTTTTTTCCCAGATTATGCATGGATGGCTTTCACAGGTGTTTAGCATCTTACTATGTGATTATAAGGAGAATTTACTGACTTATCTTACAGTAAATTTTGCTACTACAAATAACCATATGTGCTCCATATCTTCACAACAACCCTGTGGAACAGAGTGGAACTTCCCCACAGGGTTTATGGAAGTGGCTTGTCACATTTTTCTCCCCTGGCACTGCTGGTAGGATTGAACTGGCAACCTTTTAGTTGACATCTGAGTGTTTAACCAGTGCTCTACCAGGGCTTTTTCTACTGAGCATACAGATATCTTTATTCTACCCATAAAGATGAGTATCACTGGTCTAGCTAAACTTAAATGTCAACTCTTCACTGTATTAGGTTTTTATAAACATCTATACCTATTAGCTCTATATTCTGTATTCTGTTCCACAGGCCCTTTAGGCCATTTGTCTATGTCTGTGCAATATCTGGAAACCCCGGTGGTTCAGTGGTAAGTGCTACATCTGTGAATCAAAAGGTAGGCAGTGCAAATCTGCCAGGTGCTCCTTGGAAACTCTATGGGTAGTTCTACCCTGTCTATAGTGTTGCCACTGAGTCAGAATGGACGCAACAGCAGTGAATTTTGAATAAACACATACAGAGTAACTGCTCAGAATGAACGGTATGTTCAAATCTTGGTGAGTTTCGATTATTTGCGACAATGGTGTCAGGGTCACCAGCAGCAATAAGGGAGACCCCTCAAATGTACAAGTGCTTTTCAAAGGTTCTTATTTCATCACTTCTGTTAATGTTTCATTGGTCAAAGCAAGTCACAAGACCAAACAAGGAATGGAGAAATGGATTCCACCTTTTGACGAGAGGAGGAGCAGAGAATTGGGGGCTGCTGTTTGCACTCTAGAGTCTTCTTTATTAATGCGGCATATCACCCTGGTGGTGTAGTTGCTAAGTGCTACATCTGCTAACCAAATTGTTGGCCGTTCAAATCTACCAGGTGCTCCTCAGAAATTCTATGGGACAGTTCTACTCTGTCCTACAGGGTCGCTATGAATCAGAATTGTCTCAGTGGCAGTGGGTTTGGTTTTGTGTGTATGTGGATCTCATTCAAACTTTTTCTGACAGGAACCACACTTTTCCTGTCATGGAGATACCTAGAAACTTGGTCCTTTTCGATAAAAACATGACTTGCAAGGCACCAAATTCACTTTGCTGATAACACACATAAATTTGTAATGCTTGCCATGAGTTGGATCCAACGCAGTGGCGCTTGGCTTGGCTTGGCTTGGTATATTCAGATGTTGGTCTCTAGTTTTCTATTATCTGAGTCCAGTGTTACAACAATATTTCTAGGTTAAGTAGCTTTCACCATCTCTCATTTTGCACAGAGTTGGGGTGGCTTGTTCCTTAAATACTGACACACACGCCTGACAACATTCTGATCCTGGTGTCAGTGTAAGACAAGAGGCAAGGAGGAGAAAGCATGAGGATTTTTGAGTTGATGAAGTTTTTACTGGCTATTTGTTCAATTTTTCTCTTTTAGTTTCAGAAATCTGTGTGGAAGTGCTTTATGAATGTCTACTGGTAGTGTCAAGGTCATGCAGCTGATTAGAACCTGAGTGACCTGATGCAGGTTTTAGAGATCGAACTAGAAAGTTCTGTCCCTTGAGGGGTGGCTAACTGGGATCCTTCTCCCCTAAACCACATGAGGGTCCACCAGAAAAGCTTACTAAAGGAAAATGCGTTCCAAAGAGGGAACAGGTCAGTCTCCAAGGGTGGAAAAAGACCCCACGAAGATTTTGGGGGTGCTTTTATTGGCAAAAGTGCTGGGCGATGTCATAGAAGGGAGCCGGACTATAATGTAAACCACCACCTTTGTTATCCCTAGAAAATGTTAGATTCTGGAGGAAAATATGTTCGTGTGTGGTGGCAGAGATGAGGTTCCCTAGCTAACCTCGACAGTAGTGTTGCTGTGATTAGGGACTGACTCGACGGCAGTGAGTTGGGTTTGGGTATTGGGGCATGTTTTAGTCAGCTCATGCTGCCCTAACAGAAATACCACAGAGTGAGGGGCTTTAACAAGGAAAAGTCTACTCTTACACCATCCAGTAGGCTGTAAGTCTGAAGTCAACGTCTGCTCCAGGGAAAGGCTTTCCCTCATTATCTGCTCTGGAGGAAAGTCCTTGTGTTGCATCAGTCATTGGTCAGAGAGCATTTTGGTGCAAGACCCTCAGTTCTGAAGAATGGGCTGTATCCCTGGTGCTGCTTTCTGGATGGTGTGAGGTTCCCAACTCCCTACCTGCTTCTCTTTTCTTTAGATCCCAAAAGATACAGTCTCACCAGCCAAGTCCTGTCCCAGCAACACAACTGCTGCCCATCCACCCTCGTTAACATCATTGAGGCAGGAATTTTAGCATGCAGGAACATCACACAATACCAGGAATTGTAGCACAGCCAAATTGTTAGAGATTTTTTTAGGGAACACAATTCAATCCATGACAGGGCTAAACTCTGTGTTACTGGAACTGAAAATGCCTTTCCACCAAAGTGGGCTTCACTCACTGCTGTTCAGTAGATTCCAACTCATAGAGACCTGATAGCTCAGAGTAAAACTGGCCCAGGGAGTTTCCAAGGAGCACCTGGTGGATTTGAACTGCTGACTTTTTGGTTAGCAGACATAGCAGTTAACCACTATACCACCAGGGTTTCCAAGCTTCAACAGCAGCAACAAAAATACCATGTGACTGGAAAGAAATCCAACATCATAAAGGTATCAATGCTCCCTAAATTCGCTTGTATTTCTTAAGCTAAGATTCAGGCCATCCTCAAAATCGCATATTCTTGCATACTAACACATTATATTCATGACTTTAGTCAACTTAAGGCATTTAGTGTCTATTTTATTCCATGCCTCTAATATGATTTTTCTGAGATTACTCCTACAGAATTATACACGCCAATCACTTATGAGGAGAAGCTTTCAGAGGTATGTGTATTCTAGATTTCATGCAACAATCTAAAAATAAGCCCTCATAGAATATTTTCCAAAGAGTATGTTTTCATAGCCTGTCAAATAGTCTTTGTTTGGGAGTTAAAAAAGCAAAGAAAATTATAAAACCACCTGCCAGCTCCATGCTTTGTATGCATAGTGGACTGGGTTTCAAAGTCACAATAGAATTTCTGACTGTTTGAAGTCAAATTGAACAGGCATATAAGAACCTGCCCAAAATGAATCTATTTATAAGAGGGTCAAACTTAATGAGCTGGTAATTGCTTATTCTTCTAATAACACTAACAACTGCTAATTTCAAAAAGTACAGTATTCCAAAGGCCAAAATTAATCTGCATGTCCAGTGACGAGTGCCTGGCAGTTGAATAGTGAGTTCATATTCATTTCAGCAAGAAGCATGACTTTGCAGATACTTTGAAACATGAACTCTGATTGCAAAAGTCTGCTTTGGGCTTGCGGGCAAAATGGGACTTACCAGATTATCCTTACAAAATTTTAAAAGTAAGTAGAGGGCTGAAATAGTTAGATTAGGCAGTTTTATAACCTCGTCTCTCCTGATACATTATTTTCTTCAGTTTTTTTTTTCAGTAGAAAACATTAATTCTGAAATACAGCAATAATTTGACTTCTAAATGTCTTGTGAGTTCAACAATAAGTAGTTGGTATAATTGAGGGTTATTTCTTGGAGCAATGCCCTTAGTTTTGTCTCTGTACTCAGTGTTCAGCCACTGATACTTTTATAGCGTGTCTGTCTCAAGTCATCTCTCATCTTTGCACACAACATTATGACTGCAAAACTACTATGAATGCTATTTCCATTATGTCCACTGTTGTAGTCCATTATATTACGATTTTTAGAACTCAGAATATAGAGTGCAGTGTATATGGACACAGACATCTTGATCCAGACTTCCAGCATCTTTCAAAAGTTTTAATCCTTTTTACCTAGTGCTTTCCTTAAATCATGATATTCTATGATTGTATTTCTTTGTAAGAAAGAGAATGGTTTTATTGTTGCTACTACTATTATTGAGGGAACCCTGGTGGCATAGTGGGTTAAAGTGCCATGTCTGCTAACCGAAAGGTTGGCAGTTCAAATCTGCCAGGCGCTCCTTCAAAACTTGATGGGGCAGTTCTACCCTGACCTCTAGGGTCACTGTGAATCAGACCTGGCTTCACAGCTGTGGATTGGGTTTGGGTTTTATATTCTTGAACTGTGTTGCATTCACTGCAAATGCTGAACTTATTCAAGGATGTTGCTTTTTTCATTCTTTCTTATGGAATATCCATCTAAATCTTCCATAGTCCCTGAGATGCAACAGAATGGTTATGCTTTTCAATAAAATAATATGCTAAGAAGTAAGTACTTTGTCCCTGGTAACTTTCATCACGGAAAACAATAGCTAACACCCAAAGTGGGCAACATGCCTAACTTCAAATATTCTTTCTATACTGGGTAATAGAAGAAGATTACTGATGAAGTGAAACAGAGTACTGTAAATTCTTCCTTTGAATTCCATCAATCAGCAGTGTTATAAAGAAAAAATACCATGATGACTGATAGTCTTTTAATGCTGACACTAAACCAGTTGCCTTCAAGTCAGTTGTGATTCATGGCAACACCGTGTGCGTCTGAGTAGAACTGTCCTCCATCACGTTTTAAATGGCTGGTTTTTCAGAAGTGGTTTTTCAGCAGTAGTTAGCCAAACTTACTTCAGAGCCTCTTGCCTTTCGGTTAGCAGCCAAACACTTAAACATTTGTGTCCCCCAGGAACTGAAACCTAACACTAAGCTCCATCATACTAAGATGCTTTTCGAATGACCAGCAGAATTAAATTATAATGCCCATAGCTGCAGAGTTAAGTGAACTGTTTTGTCTGTATTACTCAAATATGGATAATTCATCTATGGTGTCTGACTAATACCGCAGAGAGTGGCATTTAGAACATTCAGTAACACCAGAGAAACCAAACCCAGTGCTACCAAGTTGATTC
Source organism: Heterohyrax brucei (assembly GCA_028571685.1). Lineage (NCBI taxonomy): Eukaryota > Metazoa > Chordata > Mammalia > Hyracoidea > Procaviidae > Heterohyrax > Heterohyrax brucei. Next base: position 20,453,789 of record CM053149.1, read on the forward strand.
TGACTCATAGCGACCCTGTAGGAGAGTAAAACTGTGCCACGGGGTTTCCAAGAAGTAGCTGGTAAATTCCAACTGCTGATCCTTTGGTTAGCAGTTTAATACTTAACCACTGTACCACCAGTGCACCAAAGAATAAGCAATCCCTGCTAAAATAAAAATTAAAAAAACAAGGTATCAGGAATCACTTCTCTAAAAAACTAAACATTTTAGGCAAAGAATTACAAATACATTCCTTCTCAGTGTGTTTTTTACATTCACCGCCCCCCTCCCTCCAGGTTTCTAGCTCAAACTTCCTTCTCTGATGCATGCCTTTTGAAATGATGAATGCAATTCCTAACTGGTTTCTTTGCCCATTTCTCTTAATCCATCTAAATTCTGCTGTTAGAGAGACATTCATAAATCAAGACTCTGACTTTGCCAGCTTAGTATCTTGCAATAGCTCTCAGTTTTCTATTTATTAAAGTCCAGTCCCATTAGCCTAACATCCAAGACCTGAAACAATAAACTCTTCCTGTACTCTCACTGGAAATCCTGGTGGCATAGTGGGTTAAGTGCTGTATCTGCTAACCAAAAGGTCGGCAGTTCAAATCTACCAGGTGCCCCTTGGAAACTCTATGGGGCAGTTCTACTCTGACCTCTAGGGTCACTATTAGTCAGACCCGACTCAACGGCAGTAGGTTTGGGCTTTTGGTTTGTACTGTCATTTGCTTTCCTACTGTGTGCTTTCAAATTTGCTCCATTCCAGCACAGCTGGCAGGAGGGCCACACTGCTTCTTCCTACCCAGAAGTTTCTGATCAGAATTCACATCACAGTGTAAATGGTCTCTTCTCTACTTCACTAAAGAAAGGAGCCTTCTTCTGTTTGTATACTAACAGTTCTTGTTGCTTTCATATAATCTTTCCATTCTACCCTGTGTTCTAATCACACTAATTTTTCTTACTAGAATGCCTTCAAGGAAAGATTCCTTCTTCTTACTGTGGCCACCCCCTCAACAACACACGCCAAAGTGATTTGCATAAGCAGTTATGGAACTGCATTGAATTCAAGTTTAACAATTCAGAGACTGAAAGAGGGCATGACTTTTTTTATTCCCTTTTTGAAATAGACAAAACACTTAAAATGATCAGGGATTTCTGGCCTCCAAAGATGGAACAGTGAAAAAAATCTTCAAATACACAATATAATACAAATCAGTGAATATATCTATTTCAAAGAATTTTCAATTCTTACTAACAATCAACTGCAGAATTTCCTGGAACAAGTCACCCAATTACTGTATTTATTTTCCTGTGCTATTCTGTGTTACTAGAAGGCATAAATTAATTTTGATAAGTGAACAAAGAATGGAGTTGGTAATATACTAAATAAGCAAACTTTGCACTGACTTTCATATTAAGAAGTGGGGAAGAAAAGCAGTGTGAAGCACCACCTTCTAACACATAATGACATGTTCAAGTTTAGTAGCTAGACACATCGCAAAAACTGAATTAATTGTGTCAGAAGATGGATTACTTCCCATTAACTGCATTCTAAAAGATGATTCTTAAGATGATATTCTTAAGGTCTTAACATCTTAAGATGCATTCTTAAGATATTAATTATGAAAGCTTTTCATTTTAATTGTCTATAACAGAAGAAGTTAAGTCAATTTTATGTACTTCAAAGAATTTTTTAAACAGACTGCCGTGTTAGCACATGAATCATTAGGACACTCATTACTTTAAAAATGATTTCTTTTGTACATCAGCATGTTCTTGCTTTTGCTGTCTCCTCTCTCTGTATACAAATAATACACATGTATTTAAATATACAAGTATTTGATATGCATGTACTTAAAAGGGAATGTATATTGCATTTAAAGATATTTACCTACAACCAAAAAAATCTCACTACCATTGAGTTGATTCCAACACACAGTGACCCTGTAGGTCAGAGTAGAACTGCCCCATAGAGTTTCCAACAAGCACCTGGTGGACTTGAACTGTTGACCTTTTGGTTAACAGACATAGCGCTTCACCACTATGCCACCAAGGTTTCCATATTTACCTATAGATCACACCAAACAGAAACACCGAAAGGGGAAGGTGCTATCTACCAAGTGTTATTGATTAAAACATAGTGCATAATTTCTGCCTTATACTAATGAAAACATGTCATAAATGGGTCCTTATATATCTTTGTATTTCATGCATACACACAACACACAAATAGACACATATGCCAAGCCAAGTGCCGTCTGTCTGTATATAACTATACATGCACATGTGCTAGAATAATCTAGAAGAAAGTTACGATATTCAATAATCAAAAGATAGGTCATGTTAAAGAAGTATTTTAATTAACTATCATTTGCTTAAAATCAGTAATGTTCTTGTGTATTTCAAGACTTAAAGTTTCAAGTTCTGCCTTGGCATCTTTGAGACTACTTAAAAAAAAAGTTGCCTTGAGTCGATTCTGATGGATAGCAATCCTATAGGTCAGAGAACTACTCTTCTATATAGTTTCCAAGGAGGGCTGGTGGATTTGAACTGCCAATCTTTTGATTAGCAGCCAAGCACTTAACCACTGTGCCACCAGCGTTCCCTGAGCTTAAAGAAGAAACAAAACACAAACCCGTTACTGTCACGAGTCAATTCCAACTCATAGCAACCCTTTAGAACAGTGCATAACTGCCCCCCTCCCCTGAGTTTCCAAGGAGCACCTGGTGGATTGGAACTGCCGACCTTTTGGTTAGCATCTGTAGCTCTTCACTACTATGCCACCAGGGTGTCCCCCGAAAGCCTAATAGTTCACTTTCTCTTGCCTGATGTGCTCTCCACACATTAGGAAAGGCTTTGCAGCAGGCTTGTTCTCCCATCAGCCAGATCAGCTGCGTTCCTCCCCCACCTCAACCACGAAACTGTTTAAACAAGCCAATCACAGCCTCCTGCAGGAACCAGGTGGCACCCTACACTTCTGATACTACATTAAAGGCTGCCTCCACCATCCCTGCTTGCCGATTCTGCTTCCCAGTACAACCGCCTGCGGTCCTCCAGAATGTGCAGAGTCCTGCTTTTCCAGGCTATAAGGAACCAATAAGGTGCTGTGGATCTCACTTGTCCACTGTAGTGTATACAGCTACCTTTGTAATCTTCATGGCGGGGGAACGAGCCTTCACTAACAGGGTGAAAAGGAACTGGGAATAAAGAAGTCATGCCTTCTTTCATTCTCTTAATCTTTAGACTTGAACTCAAGGCTTCACACAGGACATCTGATCTAACTGAATATACAAGAACTGACAATTAAGTTCACAAACTCATCCTAGCAAAAGAGCTACACACCTCATTGCTGAATACCACTGAAGTCACCTTCAAAGTCCTCCCCTTGGGAAGCTATGCATTGATGCCAGCACCTAGTCCACCCTTCAAAGCAATTTTGGAACTCTTTCTGGAATGGACATCAGCTCTATTACTCTTGATGTCCTGAATGCCATCCAAATGTCTTCCTTTCCATATTTACTTTATCTTCCGGTCAAGAAAAAAGTCACTGGGGGCCAGGTCAGGTGAGTAGGGAGGGTGTCCCAATACAGTTATTTGTTTAGCGGCTAAAAATTCCCCCACAGACAACTATACGATTCAGTTCGTGAACTTACCACCATGATAACATGTCCAATGGCCATTCCAGAAAGAGTTCCAAAATTACTCTGACGGGTGGACTAGGCCCTGGCCATTGGTGCATAGCTTCAAAGATGACCGTAGTGATATTCAACAATGAGGTATGTAGCACTTAGAACAATTAAGTTCATGGGTGTAATTGTCAGATGCCCTATGTTAATATTCGTAAAAGGAAGGGTACTTTTAAATTAACTTTTATGTTAACTTCTCTGATGGAAAGGAGTCCTAAAAATTGTTGGTGATGCTCTGCTAACTATGATCTTACACCACTTTCTGATGGTTCCAGTACTTGTCCATCTCTGCCGTGTTTTTACTTAAACTGGAGAAGTGTCTACTAGACAAGAATAGCCTTACGCATGCTTGTGGGCCCCATGCTGTTTAGCTGGATATTTCCAATGAATAACCGAGTGAGTGCACCCTATCAACAACGGCCTCCAGCTACACAACTGCTTGAACTGATGTTTTCAAGTTTTGTTAAGATAATTAAGCTTGCTTTCCTCTATAATTTATGACATGCTTTCTCTGTTGTTAATCAATGGAATAATAGAGAAAATGTGGTCCTTAAAAGTTATCATTATTTAAATCGTTTATCCTAATTAAGTCATTTAATTCAATCATTTATTGTATTTGTTAGAATTAAATCCTCAAAACATTATGTGATACTTTTTTCATTAGGAGCATTAGTGTTCTGCTAGAAATGGTATTTAAGACACATTACACAGACACATCTTAAGTCCCAGAAAATTGTTGTTAGATGTTTAAAAGGTGATTAGTAACTCTAGTTTCACTGCTGTTTCTTTATTGCTATCTATATCTCAGCACTGGTTAAGTGCCACAGCTGCTAACCAAAAGGTCAGCAGTTCAAACCTACCAGGCACTCCTTGGAAACTCTACTCTGCCCTATAGGGTCACTGTGAATCGGAATCAACTCAGTGGCAATAGGTTTGGCATAGGTTTGGCTTTGTTACATCTCAGTCCACATGTATACTTTTTTTATACAGAATAGATCTTTATAAACAGCAGTATCAATTCTACAAAAGTGGTATAATCGTTAAGAACATTGAGTCTGCAGTCAGCCAAGACTATGTTCAAATTCTGCCCCTTCTGCTCATACCAGGTCACTTAGCTTCTCTAAACCATAATTTCTTCCTTAGTAATATTAACTGTCCCAAACCTCAAAATCAAAAAAGCTATGAAAATGAAAAGTTGTTTCGAAAGCTTAGCCCAAATTCACTTCTCTGCAGACCTTCTCTGAACTAAACAAAGGCTCTATTTTCCATGGTGTGTGAATAACAATATGTTTTGCTTTAGAAATATTAATGTATTTGATAGCACAGAGCCACCTCAGACGCCAGAAGGCTCTTAGGAAACATCTGACATATACATCATGTGAGTGGAGTGAAATCTGTGTAACTCTTAATTCTAAAGCACAATTCTGGAGAAGGGATTGTGAAGTACTAGTACAGATCTTGAAGTTACTGGGAAAAGTCAATGACAATACACATCAAATACGTAACTCTGTGACTTATACCTGTGACTACCTAAAATCAGAACCTGTATCAAAGCCCACATCACCCATCAAAGCATGCTGTCTACAAAAAACACTATGGGAATTCACAGTGCTTATCTTAAGTTGGCCTTCAGCCCACCATGTCTCCGTAAGCCCGCTGGCTACATACAAAGGCCCAGCTCTTCATTGCATGGCTCGGTCATGCCTGTTTGACATTTTTCTCCAATGTGATCCACCTTTTCCCTTCCAGACCTAGTGATTTCTCAGGTCTCCAGCTCCCTCTTGGTTCTGTCTGCACAGTACTAGGCCCCCACACTCTGTGGCAACCTGTACACAATGCTATGAACTAGATTCAACTCCTCAAGACACACACACAAACACACACACACACACATACACACACAAACCAAGGGGACACACTAAGTAGATTCTTTTCCATTCAAAAAAAATTAAGCAAGCCTGTTGCCATCAAGTCCAGTCTAACTCACAGCGACCCTATAGGACAGAATAGAACTACCCTATAGAGTTTCCAAGGAGCGTCTGGTGGATTTGAGCTGCGGACTCTTGGTTAGCAGCTACAGCACTTAACCTCTACATGACCAGGGTTTCCTTTCCATGCATATCAATTAAAAAAACAAAAACTTGTTACCATCAAGTTGATTTTGACTCGTAGGAACAGGAGAACTGCCCCATATGGTTTTCAAAGAGGAGCTGGTGGATTTGAACTGTCAACCTTTTGGTTAACAGCCAAATTCTTAACCACTAAGCTGCTAGAATATAATAAAATATATGAAGAACTTCAGGCTTCCATTTGTGGCCCCCCTTCAATGTTTTCTCTAAATACAGCCCAAGTGATTATATCAGTCTATTTCTTAAAACAAGCAAACACACAAAAACCAGTATATTGGTTCCTCTTTTAGTTAGAATGTAACTCAGACTCCTTTCATCCATGGCCAGTAAGGACCTATTTCATCTGATTTCTTCTCAGTCCCCAGAACTAGCTCCATAACACACTGCCTCATCTCCAGTGTTGTTCTACCTTGGCTGTTTTCTCCCATAATTTCCATTGCTTGATTGTTCTCGTTATTTAAGTATTAGTTTCAAGCTCACCTTGCACAACCGTCTTGACCTAAAGAAACTCCCTCTCTCCCCTGGGTTACTCTCCACCGCTGCTTTCTCTTAATGTCTGATTTCATTTATACATTTAGGGTTTCCTCTCACTACCAGAATACACAAGCTTCAAGAAAGTACAACGGTTTTTTCTTGTATCTTTAGGATCTACAACCCGAAACTCATTGCTATCAAGTTGATTCCGATTCATAGGTACCCTTCTAGAGAAAGAATTCCCGCTGGTATAGTGGGTTAAGTGCTACATCTGCTAACTGAAAGGTGGGCAGTTCAAATCTGCCAGGTGCTCCTTGGAGACTCTACGGGGAAGGTCTACTCTGACCTCTAGGGTCACTATGAGTCCGATTCAACTAGACAGCAGTGTTTTGTGTTTTTTGTTTTACTTCTAAGGACAGAGTAGAACTGTCCCATAGAATTTCCAAGGTTATAATCTTTTCAGAAGCAGACTGCCACATCAATTGCCTGCTAAGTGACCGGAGAGTTTGAACCGCTGACCCTTCAGTTAGCAACTTAATGTTCAACCATTGTGCCACCAGGCCTTTTTAAGACCTACAGTGCTGCCTGGCATACAGAAAATGACCAGTAAATAGTGACTGAATTAGTCATTGTTCTGACTTGGCAACAGGTATACTATCTACCTGAATTTACAAAAATAAAAGCACCATTCTAAAAACGCGTCTATGGCAAGATAAGGTAGTCCCCATCTTACAATGCACTTGTTACATTAAATTGCATCTATGACTGTTGATTTATTTTGTTGTTGTCTTAGTATGTCTAATCATTAGCAATACATACTCTTTACAGTGATGCAGTAAGAAATTTGTTGTTATTTTTCTCAGTTGTTCACTCACAGATGCTCAGTGCTACGATTTACTATTTCCTGGTTGTGCAACAGATAAGTTCATGTCTGCTAACCAAAAGGTTGGCCATTCAAATCCACCAGGCACTCCTTGGAAACTCTATGGGGCAGTTCTACTCTGACTTCTGTGGGTTGTTACGAGTCAGAGTTTAACTCAGTGGCAGTGGCTAGTAGATTCAGAACACTGCTGCACAGCAAAGCAAAGCAATGCCAAAGGTGAAATAATGAGGCAGAAGCAAGAGGGGAGTTGTCAAAAAATTGTACAGTGGAAGAATTAACTGGAATTTCTTCTTGGTGACATAAGGAACTTTAGTTACTGGAAAACACAGATCCAAACACTGCTTGCTAAAGTTGATAGGCAGATTTGGGAAGGAGCACAACATGGCTACAAAATATATGAAGAAAAATATTAACAGAGAACTCTAATTTTCTGGACAAGCAACACCATCCCCATTCCCAGGGATAATGCGTATGCTCTGGAACCTTCCACAAGTGGAACTATTGCCATGACTAAGAAAATGCCATTGCTGTCCAACACTTCTTCATCCTCAGAGTATATCTGTATGATGTATTTTTATGTATGTATGCATTAAAACCTACCTATAAGTTTATATGTAATGTTCCCAACCCCATAGACAAATACCAGATTTATAGATACTGAGAATAAAAGACAAGAAAAATGAAAATTTCAAAAAACAAGGCATTTGACTTACATCAGTATCAACTTACGACACAGTCATAGAAACCAAACCCCACTTCAGGTTCAAGGTTAACCATACACAGACCAAAACCAAATCAAACCCACTGCCGTGGAGTCAGATCCAACTCATAGTGACCCTACATATGTAGCATAAACAAATATAGTCATGTGCTGCTCAGTGTACAGAATGTATTCTGTGAAATAGGACATTATGGGATTTGGACATGTTACATACCATATTATATGTGGGCAGCCTCTGGATTATGAACCCCCCATAAAACCTACTGTATTAGAACCTTAAAGGAGTCCGCTGCCATTTAACCTTGTTGCTGCTGTCGCTGCTGCTCCAGCTGGAGTTTATCGCAGAGGCTAGAGAAGTGGGGGGTGGCAATAGAGGCTGAGAGGGCAGCAGTGGGGAAGGGGAAAAGGAAGAGGAAGCCAGCGAGGAGGGAGGGAGCACACCTAGCTCACCCACTGTTCTGCCCACTTGAAGAGCAGGAACAGCCTGGCCCCCTCAGCCACCACCTGCCTGTCCATTAGACAAAGCCTGGCAGTCCATGCTGAGAACCATGGCCTCGTCTGTTGCCAGTGGCTACAGGGCCATCCAGAGCCACACCATGCCACACTGGGTTTCCAGTCTTTAAAACCATTAGAGGGAAAGAAGAACACTAAACAAAAGAAGAGCTGATTTATCCTAAGGGGGGAAAAAAAACCTTATGGGATCACAGACTTACACAAGTTGCCAAACTGACGTTCCATGGGGCATAACTGTACAACATGATGTAGAACAAAGTTCTATGTGGACTGGGAAAAATGAGAGATATTTTTGTATGCTACAGTTGTCTGGGAAAATCTCTCTCCTAACAAGGGCTCTGTTCATACCCAGATAACTGCCCCTCTAAAATAAGGTACTCAAATGTAGTTGGATGAACTTTTACAAGCATGTAAGAAGAAAAGGTACTCTGTGACCAGGATGTGACTGTCTGCAAAAACAATGACAGACTCATAGAGAATGCCAGAAGGAACACAAATATTTGGCTGAATATTAATTTTTCAATAGTTTTGGATATTGAATATGAGAAAATTGAAACAAAACACAATCCAAGTCCTAATACTTCAGTGAAGCATTTTATAGTTTCCAAATTAAAATGAAAACAGCAATCCTACTGCCCCTGCCTCATGTTCATCTTCAGGGATGGATACTACAATGTAACTTTTTACTGCAGGGAACAGAGAGACAAAATATTCTAACTTGAGTTAACATGAGTTTCTAGTGCAACATGCGTGTAACACTGAGTGTAAGGCTTTACAACCAACAACAAGGATGTTAGCATGTGACTGAAAAAATTCGTAGAATGTTCTTTTAGAACAACAGTAACTATCAAATATACTTGTGCACAGCACAAAGTATATATATACGAGACTGCACATATACATATACATACACACACTTATATATATAAATATAATGTATATGTCTACATACACATACATAAAACAAACTAAATCCATTGATGTCAAGTCACTTTTAACTCATAATGACCCTAAGGGCAGAGCAGAATTGCCCTATAGAATTTCCAATGAGCGTCCAGTGGATTCGAACTGCTGACCTTTTGATTAGTAGATGATGCACTTAACCACTAGAGCTTCCAGGGTTTATCTAGACGCTACCTATTATGCACAATCTAGAATACCTAGACTCTTAGTTTAAAACTTAACCTAGGTCTTCTGTTTTATAGGGCCTTCAGTCTATTCTGATTTTTCTATTTTGCCTAAACTCACGTTTATTTCTCCAAAAACATTCAGTTCAAAGAACATATTGAAGTTAGCATTGTATTCACTGCTATCCAAGCAAATCCTATGACATCTAAGTTTTTATAATCTTAGAGGTCAATTCCCATGGAAGGAAAGTATAGATAGCAAAGAAGATATTTTGAGGCCTCAATGTCAAATAGTCTTTCCAATTTCGTGTATTCACCTATACTATCAACATGACAATGGGGAAGAAGCAAGGATTATTTTGGGCGGAGGGGACTTTGGACAATACGGATTCTAACCAGCTACGTGACCCTGGACAAGTCACACTGCCTCTTTAAGCCTGTTTGCTTATCTTCAAATGAGGAGTTGAAACAAGATACTGCAGTTATCTTACAGGGCTTCACCTGACAAAGGCTACGGAAACTGGCAGTGTAGTGGTTAAGTGCTACATCTGCTAACCAAAAGGTCAGCAGTTAGAATCTGCCAGGGGCTTCTTGGAAACTTTATGGGGCAGTTCTACTCTGTCCTATAGGTCACTCTGAGTCAGAATCGACTCAAAGGCAGTGGGTTTGGTTGGAATTTACTTGAGAACAGAAGATGAATATTTTTCTCCAAACTGAACTCTATACATTTTCGGAGACAATTCTAATAACAGAAAAGCAAGTCCAGAATCAGCGCTGACATCATAATCTGAATTTTTATTATTGTAAGCAGCTTTATTCCTAAACGAGTTAACGTAGCTAAATTGAGCCTAAACTTCTCCACAGCTACCAGAAATTTATCAGTTGGGGGCAATGTTTGAGGTGAAGTCTGAGTACTGTAAGGGAGCTTGGACTTGAATTTAAATATAGATATAAACAGCTCACAGATTATTATTTTTTTCTTCAGAAATGTTATAGAGAATATTATCAAAATCAGTTTACATTCAGCCTTCATATTTAGTTGGATAAATATACAAATCAACAGAAGAACAAAAATGCAAATCAAATTTCACTTGAAAGGCTGTGAAAGCAAAATAATTTTCCAGTACTTCCAGAAAAATCACACTAGAAAGTGCTCAAGAGTGAGTCTTTAAGTTCTCCATGGAGTTTTATAAGAAATATTACCATAAAATTCTTAATTACTTAGCATCATACTTGGCTGGCTCTGGCATACAAAGTATGGCATATTCATTGTCATTTCATGGATGCAACTTGAAATAAAAGAACACGTAAAAAAAGCATAATTGATAAAAGAGCAAAACAGTGATTTGTCATGTTTCAAATGAGTGAGTTCTTAGATTTCACATATCTTTGGCTAAACATGAACAAGATATGCCTTGATTCTTATATTTAGATACAGCAAAGGCAACTGAGACGCTAGGTGAGATGGAATGGCACAGTAGCCACAGCGATGGACTCAGACATACAGGTGACGGGAGGATGACACAGGACCAGACTCTGTTTCCTTCTGTTGTACGTGAAGTCACCAGGAGTCTCAGTCAACTCAACTGGCAGCTACCTATCTACATGTAGAGCAAATTAATTCATGGTGAAACCTATTATCAAAAGTCTGAAACAGAAAATGTGTCTGTCCCAGTAGGTCTTTTAAAACTCATGGCTCATCATTCAGAGGAGGCTAGATTCACAGTTTAAAAAAAAAAAAAGATGCACCATATTCTGATTAGCTGGTCAAAAACACTACTGAACGAAACAAAAGAGAATATCTTTCATTTGCAATATGCTGCCCTAATAGAAACAAAATATTTTTAGATGGAATCACTTGAAAGTAAGCAGGCACATATTTTTGCCACACTGAAATTAAAATAATGAGCTTTTATACACTGTAATGCTCTGCAGACTTCATTATTAGAATTAATGTTTAGATCCTTCTCTCATGCTAGAGGATGTTCAATATTTTATACTCTAAAGCATGTAGTAGGTGCCAGGAAAACTGAATTATAAATGTGATCGAAGGCACAATGGAGGAGCCCTAGTGGTGTGTGGGTGAAGCACTCAGCTGCTAACCAGAAAGTTGACAATTGAAATCCCAGTGTGAGAAAAACCTGGTGATGCGGTCCTACAAAGACTACAGCCCAGGAAACCCTATGGGGGAAATTCTGCTCTGACATCTGGGATTACTCTGAGTTGAAATTGACTCAATGACACCTAAAAACAAGAGACAATGGAAAAGTAAGCTCATCAAAACCATGAAAATTCATTTCACTTTAGTTCTTAAGTTAGAAAACATAAAACATCCCATTCTTAAAAACTTTAAGGCGGTCTACAACAAAGTTTTTGAAGTAAATCCTTGACCAGTGAGTAGTTTGCTTGACCCTACCAAGGTGTTTTCTATTTCCCTAAAATTGAGGAGAGACTGAGATTTATAAACTTACCAAGAAAACTTCATAAGCTTAATTATTAATGTTTATGAGATCCCTTACAGGAATCCCCAGTACTATTCCTAAGGGAACCACAGCATTTGTGCTTTTCTCTCTTCAAGTGTATCTGAAAATACTAGAAAACAATGTGGAATTTAGTCCCTAAGACCTGAAGCCAAAACCAAGCATACTGTTATCAAAAAACAAACAAACAAACAAACAAAAACCTACTACTGAACAGAAGAAAGAATTCAATTTGATTTTCTGTATGCTGGGAGCCTAGGGGTGAGTGGCACACAGAGCATGGCAAAAGCATTACCTGCCCTTAATAGAGTTTTCTTCAGGTTTTTTTTTTTTTAACCATGGTTCAAAGAAAGATAAAGAAGTCACATGGAAGTGGTGGCAGAAATGACAGGGGTGGTGAGAAACTGATGGCTGATCGGAAGAAAAGCAAGTGTAACAGCTGGAAGTGGCATCTGTGTGACAGATTCTGGCCTCTGCTGCTACTTGTTCAGCTGTGACATTAGACAAATTGTATACCTTCTTCAAAATTCAGTTTCTTCATGTAGAAAATGAAACATGGCTAATAGTTCACAAGGTTGATTGGATTAAAAGGGTTTATGCATAAAACCTGCTTAGCAGAGTAGCTGGCACTTAATAGCAGATCAACAAACGGGAGCTGTGAGGGTTGCCATGAGTCGGATCCAACTCAATGGCACTTGGCTTGGCTGGAGGTTGATGAGGACAATGATTCCGGAATACATGTGATCAAGAAATTCTGAAAAACCCCACTGGACTGAATTTCTGTAATTCATCTTTCGGACTTGCAAGGTTAAACAACTTTTGGTAAATGTTTTTTGTGTATCGACTATTTTTTGTGCTGTGTAAGGCATTGAAGACATAATCATGAGAAACACAAGACTGTCTTCTAGGAGTATGTGTTCATGTAGGGGAGATCAATGAATAAAAAAGGAAGGAGGGAGGTGGGAAGAAGAGAGGGAAAAGGGGGGAGGCGGGAGGGAGGGAGTAGGAAGAAGAGGGAAGGAGGGAGGTGAAGAGAAAGGAGAAAAGAAGGGCCGAAGGAAGAGAGGGAGGGAGGGAGGAAGCAAGGAAATACCATAATGAGTATGACCTGCCACTTTCTGGTTGCTGTAATTCTAAACAGAGTTTTGGCAAGGATAATTCAGATACAACAAAGCAGCAAGATGAAAAATAATATTGCTAGTTTGTCACTTTGCCAGCCCAGGAAGGTAGATAAAGTATTGCCATTGCTGTAAAGTAACCATTATCAGAAGGAAAATGAAGACAGAAGGCATCTTTACCCAAAAATTTCAGTGACTGATGGTAACTAAGCAGGAAGATCAGAAGCCTTTCCCACTCCCTCCTACACGGTTGAAAAAGAGAACTGCTGTGTTCGGATGAGCTTACCCCGTTGGCACACTTTGAGTGCAAACACTGTCAAGCTCTTAGACATATTCAGAATGAAGATCCATGACATACCAGCGAGTGTAGAAAACCCAACCACGTAACCAACACCAACAGAGTAGAAACACATGTGAGTTGTTATTCTAGATTCCAAAACGCATCTCAGCTTCATACTTCATATGGTCAACACAGAGCCATGCCTCAATCTAGATTAATGGGATATTTCTCATTTCATCTGTACACTCAGCAGTGGAAATAATTAGCATATTTCTTTGCTGCCTTCAAAACATGTCACAGAAACTAATTTAAAAGTGTACACAAAATCATTTAAGGGAATCTAGTAATCAGAGGAGTGGAATTGTCATTCATGGCATCTTACTCCTGATGGGTTCATTTATTTATAGATTTGAAGCTACTGAATATCAGCTTGAAGAAATGAAGAAAAGCCACGTACCTCTTTCATTTGTCTCAGCCCTCAACAAATGACAATTTGAGAAATATATTCCAAGCAGGGATCATTCATTTTTTTCCTGAATTTCATTTTTTACCCCAGTAATCACTGAGGCGTAAGCAGATACAGCGAGATCAATCAACAGAAGCAAAAATATGAGCTGTGTCATTCATGGGACCTAAATTAACCTATAAAACTGAAAACCAGCATGAAAATGTCTCAGCAAGTCACAAAACAGATTAAAAAATATATGTGTATGCTAATTCAGATTATGAATTGTCCCCCAAATAAATATATGCAAAAAAGCATATACTTTATGAAAGTACATAAAAAAATACATGAGTGAGCAAAAATGCAAGCAGGAGAGAGACTGTGGCAACAAAAACTTGTACAATTCATAAGGAAGGCTGAACATTCAACTTGGAGCATCCTTAAGCCTTTGCAAACTTGACCAAGGACAAGAATGCCATGCTTCCTAAATCTGCATTTCTGTGACACGGAGCCAAGCCAAGTGCCATCGACATGGAGAGGCAATCTATTTTCAAAGATGTCACAAAAAATTAAACAAAGTAAACTATTAATATAAAGTGATATACAGAAAGAATAGAGGACATACAAAGTTACAACACATGGATGTGGATCTTCTCCCTGGATCTCAAACAAGACACATCCAATTCATTCTAATTTATTCTCAAACTCTTGGGTACTCGTGAGACATAATGGAAATAACAAGAAGTCTGACAATTCAGTCTGTGAACTTAATTGTTCTAAGTGCTACACACTTTATTGCTGAAGATCACACCACTATGGTTACCTTTGAAGTACTCCCCTAGGGATGCTATGCACTGATGCCAGCACCTAGGCCACCCTTCAAAGCAATTTTGAAACTCTTTCTGGAATGGGTATTGCACACGGTGACACAGTGACAAGTTTGCAAACTTAATTGTACAGTTGTCTGTGAGGGAGTTTTAGCCAGTAAACAAATAACTGTATTGGAACACCCTTTCTACTATCCTGATCTGGCCCCCAGTGACTTTTGTCTTTACTCAAAGAAGACATTTTGATGACATTCAGGACATCAAGAGTAATAGGATGACAGCTCTGATGGGCCATTCCAGAAGGAGTTCCAAAATTGCTTTGAGGGGTGGACTAGGCACTGTCATCAGTGTGTACCTTCCCAAGGGGAGTACTTTGAAGGTGACTGTAGTGATATTCAGCAATCAGATATGTAGCACTTTTTCCAGGATGAGTTCACCAACTTAATTGTCAGACCTCACATGTATGCTGTGTGGTAAGCATCTGTACATGATTTTTATTGATAATTAATTACATATTGAGGTTCTTTGGCTAGAAAACAAAAGATATGTACTCACAACCTCTCAGTCATTGGGAGAATGCTTATTGATATTTGATCAGCTCCTGAAGATTAATTATTAGCCATAGCCATTTATTTATCACATATACTGAGGGCAAATTATGCACCAGATGTCTTTATTATACATGAGGATAAGAAAATGTCAGTCCTTGTTTCTGTTGAGGTCCTAAAACATTAGATGATAATGTCCCTATCTGGAAATCCTGGTGGCATAGTAGTTAAGAACTAACTTAAAGGTCAGCAATTTGAATCCACCAGGCACTCCTTGGAAATCCTTTCAGGCACTTCTAGTGGGTCCTATAGGGCTACTGTAAGTCAAAATGAACTCAAGGGCAATGGTTTTATTTTATTTTATTTTATTTTTAATGTCCTTATGGACCAGTGGAAGGTCAGACACTATCCACAGGATATGCAAATGAAATAGACCAAAAGTCAGTTTTACACACACTTAATTCTTCATCCATATTGAAATCACAGAACTGAGGGGTTGGGAGACTAAGATGCTAGTTTCTAACAATAGAAGGATCTCACGCTCAGGAAGTGGGGTTCCAGTAACACAGTCACAGAGCATTCTCTGGAAATTTGGTGGAGCAAGCCTAAAAAGCAAAAGATCATTTCAGGCCAGCTGCTTTATGGTGATGGAAGGGAGACAGCTATTATTACAAACAATATAGAAGTGTCAGCTATGGATTTGATGTAATTCTGATGCACAAGAGAGCCAACATGAGTTTGTATAACAGCCAAGTGCCATCGAGTCGTATTCAACTCATGGCGACCCATTTAAAAAGGAATCTCTGTAAGTGGGAAATGACTCTACTAGAAGAAGCTTGAAGTATAACACTGGATGTCTTAGAGATCAGGAAAGAGTCACAAACGAGAGATAAATATGCTTTTCCAAATTATGCGACTCACAGGTTAATCACTTAGGATATTGTGCACTTGTGTGTATGTGTGGGTTGGAGGGGGTGTCTTAAGAACCTCAGAAAGGGCCGAAGAGAATTAACTTCACTAAGACTCCCAAAGTATGTTTAGCATTCCAGAGATTTATCAATCAGGTGGCACAGGAACCAGTTAGTCAAGACAGGCAGTAATCAATCAGAATGCCTTCTATGAGTTCGGCCACAGTATACCCGTTTTCACCGAGTCAGTTCTGACTCATTGTAACCCTAGAGGACAAAGTAGAACCGCCCCATGTACACTTGGTAGATTTGAACTGCTGACCTTTTGATTAGCAGCAGAACTTCTAACCAGAAGTTTCCAGAGTAGTAGTGTCAAACAAACATCAAGACTCCTCTAAACACCTAGTGACAGCTTATGACAGCATCAGTTAACTAAGAACTTTTCTGCCCTGAGTCTCTCCTCCCTCTTACAGCTTTAACCTTGGAGATGACTGAGGAAGCCAGGTGGAAACTGGATCTCTACACTGTGGCCGGGACGAAACTGTCATTTCAAATGAAGGTGGAAATGGTTACTATTACATGGGACTGAGTCTTAACTAAGTCAACTTAATTTCTTTTGAAAAGAACCATAGCAACTGAAATATCTTTTCATTACTTCACAAAGACCAGAAACATTATGGAACTGAACCTGGATATTTCATCCAAGTAGAGGGAAAGAATTGGCTCCTTAAAATGGATTTGAATGGCCAGTGGAGTCAGAGTTTGCTCTTTGAGACTAAGAGTTACAATTATACCATGTTTAGCTGACAGATCTGATGTTTTCTAATTTTCTTTTCAGCTACAGAAACTATTCTTCAAAAGAAAGCTTTATGAAATAGATAATCACAGACCTGCACTAGTTAGGGAACAGGTAGCGAGGGCGACAAAGTGGGGAGGGTGCTAAGGGTGGTGAAGTATAATTTAACAGGCAGCTCTGAGCAAATCCCTTCAATAGATAAGCCTTTGAATTCCTAATTAATTTTTTTATTCCATTTAAGAGCTGAGAATTCAGTAGCTCCGTAAGTTTTCCTAAGGAAACTTGTTAATGAGGCACTTCCTTTAAACACTTTGGTGAAATCTGTTACTCTTCATCTTTCATACTTGAAAACCATTGCAGGTGACTGTGGCTAAAATCAAATACCCAGCATGGCCCATCTTTCTAAGGCTTATCGCTGCAT
The DNA here is from genome assembly GCA_028571685.1 of Heterohyrax brucei. NCBI lineage: Eukaryota > Metazoa > Chordata > Mammalia > Hyracoidea > Procaviidae > Heterohyrax > Heterohyrax brucei. The sequence goes on from CM053149.1 coordinate 20,471,124, forward strand.
CAACCCAGGTCTGCAGACTCTCTCACGGCACTGGAGCCCATGTTCAAATCAATAGTTCACACAAACCATCCCAACCCTTTAGGGCTACAAGCCCTAAGGATGCACTATGTACAGTTTCTAAGAAAACTGGCGCTCATAAAAGAATATATAAAATAGAAATCAATGAACTACTGATAACATTTATCAACTTATATGAATCATAGGAGAAATTCTGAGTGAAAAAAGGTCTACCTCAAAAGGCACATATTTTATGATTCCATTTTTAGGAAACTTTTGAAGTGACAAAATTATAGAAATGAAGAACAGGTTATTGGTGGCCAGGGAAAGTTAGGGAGGGAGTAGAGCATGCAGGATCTTTATGATGGCATTGGTCTCTATCTTCACTGTGGTGATGGCCACACAGATCTCTAAGTGTGATGACTCTGCATACAACTAAATATGTGTGCACGCAATCAGCACGGGTAAACCACATGAAATTTGAATAAGGTAGGCAGACTGTATCAATGTCAGTTTTCTTGGTGTGATTTTATACTATAGCTAAACAAGATGCTCCCATTGGAGGAAACCGGGTGAAGAACATACTTCTTAACACTGCATGTGAAATCTTCTCTCTAAAAAAAAAAAAATCCTTAAAAGAAGAACAGAATTGCTTTGCAATCAATGAGTAGAAAAATGTAAGAATTCAGTACAGTAACTAGACTGACATTCACGCTTTCATCTCTCATGCTTTGAATAGTTTCATTTTAATGATGAATATTGACTTGTAAAAAGTCCAGATGCAGTAGTGCAAAAATACCTTATCTTAAGGAGGACAAAAAAAAAAACTAAGTTCTTGGCCTTAGATTTAAGACAAATTCAATGGATACTCTTCACTACTGAAGGAGGATTCTTCAATTTGTAGAATAATTTACATTTAAATCATGGAAAATTCCCCAAATTTTTGGATTTATAAAAAGAAATATTTTGAACAAGCTATGGTATATCCACAGTAGCAGAAGCTACACTGCTTCAATGTCTATACAGTCTCTGGACGGCCCTTTCTAGAAGCGTAATTTAAAAACACAGGTCTGGCAATTAGGACAAGTAACCCAAGTTTTGGCAATGTCACTTATCTGTCCAGTAAATCTAGGCAGATAAATAACTCTTAACACTTAGTTTCCTCATCATTAGACCTGGGATAAAAATTTCTGTCAGACCTGTCTTCTACTGTGAGGGACAAAGAAGTAAGAGAGCTGAGAAAACTGGAAAGTATTACACGAATATATACAAATATCCAGTAAATGCATAAGACCAGCTATTTTAGGGTTCTCTAAAGAAACAGAATGTATGTATTGTATGTATATATACTACAGGGAGAGAGGTTGAGAGAGAGAGAAGCTGGCACACAAGTTCAAAATTCACAGGTCACAAATCACAAATTCTTATGTCATAGATCAGTAGGAAAGGCAGGGGGAAATTATGGCAGGGTCCTCAGGAAACATCTAGTTTGGGTTTTAAGGCCTTCAAGCGATCGGATGACAGGCACCCACATTCTAGAGGATAACCTGTCTTACTTCAGACAATTGATTTAAATGCCAATCAGACATAAACACCTCATAGTAGCATCTGGACTTCTGTTGGACCAAAAATACTGGACACCATAGCGAAACAAGCCAACATGTAAAATGAACCTCCCAATTTGGTACAATCTCTCCAGTCATTTACAGCTGAGATTCTAGCATCCTAGCTGAGTTGCTACACACAGAGCTTTATCCATTAGTGGTCTAATGGTATACCAGCATCAGCGATCCCGTCACCTCTACAGATAGTTCAACTCATGACTTTGTTACAGAGATGTGATGGGAACACTACAGAGGGCTTAAACCTACAAAACTTGATTTAAGGGTACTAGAAATTCCTGGTTCTTTTGAATTCAGCATAAAGCCTAAGATTACACACCTTCATCAACCTTAACTTGGTTTTCAAAGAATCTGTTGGGTTTCTGGATGCCTACTGGTGTGTGAACTACTTGACAGCATTCCAGCAAGTCAATGAAACCAAATTTCATTTCATGTAACTACAGAAATGTATCAGCGAGTGAAAGACTTTAATGAGGCAGACAACTTTTGTATTTTTTTCAGGTTCATTCATTCAACATATATTTGAAGGTCTAGCTATGTAGTAGGAATGACAGCAGGACCCAAGCACACACTTTGTCAAGCAGAGGTGGTGTTCACCCTCTCTCAGTTTAACTGTGTAAAGGAACATGCAAATTATGCATATTTTTGTGCATATATATTTTCCAATTATATGAAAATATTAAGAACCTCTTTATTCTATAGCATTTTTAGAGATATCACAGGTCAGTTAGAAATACATTCTGTATCTTTTAGAGAATGAAGTTCCAGTCTTCACCCCACAACTCATTTTATGACACAAGACAAATGATAGTAAAGGTACCACATGTTTTAACATATATACTTTGATTTTAACCAGACACACATAGTTAGTGGAGAAATAAACAACAACATAGCATTTCTGCTCCATGGTATTCATTTTACATTTTGAAGTATGTAAAGCACTAAAGAAGTGATTCTGAGACACAAAATTGTACACAGAATTATCCTTCCATGAAATCAACACCACAATCAAGATGCCTCAATTGTTGTACTATAGGATTAAAATAAAATTAAAAAAAATTTTTTTAAAGAAAACCCTGGTAGCATAGTGGCTAAGTCCTTACATTTGCTGACCAAAAGGCCAGCAGTTCAAATCCACCAGGCACTCCTTGGAAACTGTGTGGAGAAGTTCTCCCCTGTCCTACAGGGTTGCCATGAGTCAGAACTGACTTGACAGCAATGGCTTTGGGTTTGTACTGTTAAAATGAAAATTTTGTGTTGCTACTGTTAATATATATTATTACTTTCACTTGCTTTTTAAGTTTCATGCATTCAATAATCTGGATCTGTACAACTAATAAGAAGCTAGAAAGGGCTGGCCGAAAACACACTGTCATTCTCGGTAGTGTGGCTGTAACTCTACCCCTCTCTCAACAACTCAGAAAGCAAGTTTTGTTTTTAAGTTGCACTTTAGATGAAAGTTTAGGAGCAAATTAGTGTCTCACTTAACAATACACAGAGTATACAATTTGACAAGTCGGACATAAATGTACATCCATGAAATCAATGCCACAATCAAGATAGTGACCATATCCTTCATCCCCCAAATTGTCCCACACCCCATTGTAACCCCTCCCCCCCAACCCTCACCAAGTCTCAGACCTCAGCACTGATCAATTAGAAGTATTTTTTAATGCAAGACAGTATGAATTATTTCTACAAATAACTATGGCCAGGGTCTAAGATTTTTGAACTTCTGAACTTTCAGCATAGCTCCCAGGCAATGGCCAACACGAGGGAATCATGACCCTTTGGGTGGGAGCTGCTTTTGGGATTTTGTTCTAGCAGAAAAGGCAGATTCCTGGATAATCCATTAAACACTGTTTATAAAACATTGCACCTTTGTAACTTTCTGGATTGAATTTTCCTGACAGCTTTGTTTGTTTATTTGCTTGTTTTTAAAAAGCATAATAATGGCTTCTCAAGTCTGGCCACCTTAATCACATGTAATTAATAGCTTAAAATTTAGGTGCAATAATTTCCTTTTTCTTAAACATAGCCTACTGTAGAAGAAACCATGCCAGCCAATTTCAGCTCCCCATTTATAAAGTGTGTGACTTTTTACAACTTATTCAGCCTTTCTGAGCCTCAGCTTCTGCATCTGTAAAATGGGAATAAGAGGGCAGTGGTGGTCCAACAGCAGAGTTTTCTCCTTCCACTTGGAAGATCCGGGTTCTATTATTGGCTGGTGTTTCTCAAGAATAGCCACTACTAGTCTGTCAGTGGAGGCTTGTGTGTTGCCATGGTTTCAAACAGGTTTTGGTGGAGTTTCCAGGTTAAGATAAACTAGGAAGAAAGGTCTAGAGATTTTCTGAAAATCAGCCAATGAAAACCTTGTGTATCATGACCATCCAGTCTACTGTGCATAGGGTTGTGAGGTACTGGGGCCCAACTCAAAGGCAGCTAACAACAAAGTAGAAACAAAAACATCCAACTTGTGTTGTTGTGGAAATGAAACAAAAAAGTAGCTAAAGTACCAGATATACCCGTTGCTGACTGTCAATCCTCTTCCTCTTTTTTCAAGGTAAAAGTAGAGTGAAGTTAAAGGAAATGCTTGGGTTTTAGAAACTAAAGACAAGTATCAGCATCCAGCTTTTCCATCTACTAGTTTTGGGACCTCCAAGAAAACAGAACACCTCTATGGTCCTCTGCAGAATCCTGGTGGCCCAGTGGATAAGAGCTGCAGGTGCTAACCAAGAAGTTGGCCATTTGAATAAACTAACAGCTCATTGGCAACCCTGTGAGGCAGTTTGATTCTGTCCTATAGAGTTGCTATAAGTCAAAATGAACTTGACGGCAAAAGATTTTTTTTTTCTGGTACAGTCCTCTGCCTCCTTGTCTTTCAAGTGAGGATAATAAAATTATCTAGGAACAATTAAGGGTCAATAGAGGGACAATTTTTTTGAAGATTCTTGGTATTTAGCAACTAACCACTGCTCTCGAGTCAATGCTGACTCATAGTGACCCTCTAGGTCAGAGTAGAACTGCTCGATAGAGTTTCCAAGGAGCACCTGGCAGATTTGAACTACTTACCTTTTGGTTAGCAGATGTAGTACTGACCCACTATCCTACCAGGGTTTCCATCTAGCAACTAAAGTGATATTCAAAGAAGTTACATAAACTTTTAAATATTGATATTAACAATTAAAATTGATAAATCCTGTTTTGTTTCCAATTCCATCAGTCTATCTCAGCAGATAATATCAAAAGTACTTAAGATAAATATTTTATGAAATTTTGTGCTTGGTAATCAGAGCCAAATTGCCCTAAGTCACAGAGCTGTGAAAAATCTTTGCATGAAGGGAACAGAATACAGAACACTGTAGGGACACCACAGAAACACCTAGAACAAGCAAATGCGTAGAGACAAAAGGTCTACTCTGGACATTTCACAGAAGTGGGGTCATACAGTGTGTCCTTTTGTGCCTGACTTACTTCACATAACAATGTTTTCAAGGTTTATGAATATTATTTCAAGGTTCCAGTCTGCATCAGAACTTCTTTTCTCTTCATGGCAGAGTAGTATTCCACCGTGTGTATACCAAATGTTGTTTTTCCTTCATCTGTTGTTTATAGACATTTGGGTTGTCTCCACCTTATCGCTGTTGTGAAGATGCTGGTATGAGCCCTGGTGTATACCTCAGACTAGAACTGCTGGGTCATTCGCTAATTTTGTTGTTGTTATTAAGTGAAGGTATACAATCCAAGTTAATTTTGCAAGCCTGCCTATCTGCAGCTCCTTCTGCTCTCCTTGCCTGGTGACCACACACTCCTCCTTTTCATTCCATACTTGTTATGTACTCTTAACAAGCTCCTGCCTGCTCCTCTGCACCCTCTTCTCTCCCATCTAGAAAGACACCAGTAGGACAGCATCCTATAAACATTCGATAATTTTATGTTTAAATTTCTGAGGAACTACCAGACTATTTTCCACAGTCGTTGCAGCATTTTAAATTCCCACTAACAATGCATGAAGATTCCAACTTCTCCACATCTTCCCCAAGACTTGTTATTTTCCAATTTTTTACAATATGCATCCTAGCAGCTGTGAAGTAGTATCTCAGTAGGGTTTTAATTTGTATTTCCCCAATGACTTAAGACTTTGAACACCTTTTCATGTGCTTATTGGCCATTTGCATACCTTCTTTGAAGGAATATCTATTTAAGTCCTTTGTCTGTTTTTAATTTGGGATGGTTTTCTTTTTTGTTGATGACCTGTAGTGCTTTGTATAGTCTAGATACGAAACCCTTATATGGCTATGAAATGTATTCTCCCATTCTGTGGGCTGTATTTCCACTTTCTTGATAATGTCCTTTGATGCACAAAAGTTAGTAATTGTGAGTCAGTCTGATTTGCCTGTTTTTCTTTCGTTGTTCATGCTTTTAGCACCATATGGAAGAAGCCATTCCCAAAGCAGGTCCTGAAGTTTTCCTCCTACGTTTTCTGTGAAGAGTTTTATCACTTTAGTTTTTATATTTAGGACACTGATTCATTGTAAGTTAATGCTTGCATATGTTGTGAGGTATACAGTTTCAGCATCATTCTTCTCCCATGTGGAAATCCTGTTGTCCTAGCACGGTTTGCTAAGGAGACTGTTCTTTCTTCATTAAGTGGACTTACCAACTGCTGAAAATCAGTTGACCATAGATGTTTGGGCTTATTTCTAGACTCTGAATTCTCTTCTGTCCATCTCTATGTCTATCTGTTTACCTGTAACAGGTTGTTTTGATTACTTTAACCTTATAGTATGTTTTGAAATTGTAATGTCTAAGTCCTTCTTTTATCAAGAGTGTTTTAGATACCAAGGGGTCCTAGTAATTCCATATAAATTGGAAGATCAGCTTTTTTATTTCTACCAGAGAAGGGGAGGGAAGGGGCTGATGGAATTTTGATAGGGATTGCACTAAATTTGTAGATCATTTGGGTAGTATTCACATCTTAAAGATATTAAGTCTTCCCATCCATGACCATGATGTCTTTCCACTTATTTAGGTATTCTTTTATGTTTTTTGGCAATGTTTTATGCTTTTCAGTATAACAAGCCATTCACCTCCCTGAATAGAGGTATTTCCAAGTTATTTTATTCTTTAGATGGATTCTAAATGGACTCTTTTTTTAATTCTTCGTCAGCTTGTTCATTGATGGCATACAGAAACACAACTGATTTTTATGTTTTCATCTTGTACTTTGCAACTTTGCCAAATTAATCTACTAGTTCTATTTCAGTTACTAGTTTATAAGTACACACTCCTGCTTACTCAGCTGATTTACACCTAATGACTTAAATGTAGCCAGCCACACTGCCTCAGTGTTTGTACCCTTGGTAGACATAAATGTCAATATTTTCTTCCAGTTATACAGTATCATCAACTTTTTAAGAAATGAGAATTCAATGCACCTGTGAATACTGTTCTAGTTCTTGTGGTATCAATGTCAAATGGTCTATTGCAAAATCTAAAAAATTACCCCAAATTCGTATCTATCCTATATATATTTCAGGTATTCTTAAGCTAAATATTCTTAAGCTGTGTTTCCCAATGGCTCCACCAATTTATGACCCAGTAGCATCATGCATCTCACAAGCCTAGGCACTACTGGTTTGTGTAAAAGTGAATATTATCCTAGAAAAGGATAAATATATGTGTGTGTGTGTGTGTATGTTTTATGTAGAAAGGGTTAGGGAAAACATATGCATTATTCCTGAGGATTTTCCAGATTTAAGCATGCATTAAAGTAAGAACTATGTTCACTATACAAGCTGCTCATATATTATTAGACAACACCATAGCCAAAGCTGTAGACCTAACTGGTGGTCTGATTAACCTTGGCTGATTTTAATGCAAGAATTAATAATTACAGTTTACTGAAAAATAAAAATCTACAACAAATGCTAAACCAGACAGGACTACATTATAATGGGCATAAATATGGATATCGTTCCTCCATCAACATTCAATAATACATAAACATTTGAAAGGAAGACAGTGTCAACATCATTTATGTATTTTACAGTAGAAGTCCTAAATAAAACATGAACAAGTAAAATCCAGTAATGTGAAAAAGAACAGTTGGCCAGTAAACTTTCACTGAAGGAACACAAGCCAAGCCAGCCAAGTGCCATCAAGTCAGATCCGATTCATGGCGACCACAAGGCTAGTTCAATATTATGGACCTTATTAATAGGATTCACCATATTAATTCATTTGGTGAGAAAACATAAGATTTCATGGAGAGATGATAAAAAGAGAACTGATAAAATTGCTTAATAAAACAGGAATATGTACGAAAAGTTTATAAAGTATAAATATAAAATAATTATATTTCAACCTAAAATCTGGAAAGATACTTATTAGGGAAACACTAAAATAATTCCTCTTGAAATCAAGAATAAGAATTTCCTTTATGGCTTTTTTTTTTTTGTAACATTGGTATTATCATACCAGAGAAAGCAATTAGACAATAGAAACAGGAAAGAAAGTAGGAGTAGTAAGACTTGGAAGCAAGAAAACAAAAATTTAAGGTTTTGAGGGCAATGTTATTTCTTACCTGAAAACTCCAAAAAAATCTACTGAAAAGTGTTTATAAAAGAAAACTGAAACTCAGTAAGCTAGCTGATTAAAAGAGCAGTAACAATAACCCTTATATGAGTATATAGACATGCGTGCGCACACACACACCCACACACACACACACCCACACACAAGGACTGCCAATTAAGTTCACGAACTCATCCTAGAAAAAATGCTACATACCTCACTGTTGAATATCAGTATGGTCCCCTTCCAAGTACTCGCCTTGAGAGGCTATGCACCAACGCCAGTGCTGAGGCCACCCTTCAAAGCAGTTCTGGAATCTTTCTAGAATGGCTATCAGAGCTGTTGTTATATTACCTTTGATGTCATGAATGTCATCAAGATATCTTCCTTTCAATGTTTCCTTTATCTTTGGGTAAAGAAAAAGTCACTGGGGGCCAGATCAGTGAGTAGGGCGGGTGTTCCAATACAGTTATTTGTTTACTGGCTAAAAACTTCCTCTCAGACAATGAGACAATTACGTTCATGAACTTGCCACCATGCCACTGTGCACAATGGCCATTTCACAAAGTGATCCAAAATTGCTTTGAAGCGCGCAGTAGGTGCTGCCATCAGTGTACAGCTTCTCAAGAGTAGTACTTTGAAGGTGACTGTAGTGACATTCAGCAAAGAGGTATGTGACACTTTTTCTAGGATGAGTTTGCAAACTTAATTGTCAGTCGTCATACAGCCAGACAGCAATAAACTCATTTCATATAGCACATGCATATGCATACACACACACACACACAGTGTGTCCCATTTTATCCTCTATTCTAGTATTGCAATGAGGGGATAATCAAACCCAAACCAAACCAAACCTGCTGCCAGTGAGTCAATTCCCCATAGATTTAAACTGCCAACTTTCCAGTTAGCAGTTGTGGCACTTAACTACCAGGGACTTCAAGGGATAGCCAGAACATCACAATTAAATACAGTTTACTTTCTGTCAAACTGAGTGCCTGACATTTTTGTAACATCTGAACTTCTTACATGGATTATTCTTTCTAGAAAATCAAAGAAAAACATGGAGATACTGACAAGGGTCCTGGTCTCAGTTCCTTCTAGCTCAATAACTAGATTAAAAAACTAATTGGTACTGCCAGGTACAGTAAGGATGTCTGTCTAAAACACTAAAACAAAAAAACTACTGCTGTCTCCTTGATTCCAACTCATAGTGACACTTTGGGACAGACAAGAACCGCCCTGCCTCATAGGATTTCCAAGAAGCACCTGGTGCATTCAAACTGCTGACCATTTGATTAGCAGCTGAATACTTTAACCATTGTGCAACCAAGTCTTCTGCTAGAGAGCTAAGCACCCCTCTTTCCTCGTATAAGTTCACTGGGGAGGAAGAGTAAGTGAGTTTTGCTAAAAGATTTCAGTAGAACCTGACATGAAAGAATATATTTCTCCCAATAAAAGCAGACTTTCAAAATAGGTAGAAGAATTTCTCTGCAAGACACTAACAAAGCAACAACCCAAAACGATGTCACTACAGTAGTTCGAGAATTAGAGTATCTTCTACAGAGAGAGCATCCAAACAAGCAAAAATCCCCAAAAAATGAAAACCAAACTTGGTGCCTTCAAGTCGGGTCCAACTCATAGTGACCCCAGAAGTCAAAGAATTGCCACACAGAGTTTCCAAGAAGCCCTGGCAGATTTGAATTACCAACCTTTCGGTTAGCAGACATGGCACTTAACCCACTATGGCACAAGGAAGTTCTAAAGTCAGCAAGTTCTACACACTAAAATCTCAATGAAAATGGCTTTCCTGGGGGGGAAAAAAAAGAGTGGATTTTCTTTGATGAATAAAATTGCTTTCCACAGAAGTTCTAGATATGAGGGTCTTAAACATCAATTCGTATACACTCTTCAAATGCCAATTGCTTAAAACATAATACACCAAATGGAAAAAAAAAAACATATAAACTAGAAATAGCTAAAAATCTGAATGCAGAAATCCCTTTCTGCAAGAGTTAGAAACTAGAAATAATACCACAGATTGTCCTACTGTTTATACTTGCTATACAAAGATATTATAGAGTCACTGTGATACTGCAGAAAAATCACAAGATTATAGCAAAACATCACAAACTAATAGAAAAATACTGAGCCTGAATTTTATCATCTGTAAAAACAGGGAGTTGCCTTCCACTTTGCTGTGATAGGTTTACATACGGCACCATACAGTACACGGTGTATATTAGAGACGAGAACTCAAGGACTGTCAACTAAGTTTGTAAACTCATCCCAGAAAAGGTGCTACATACCTCTTTGCTGAATATCACTATGGTCACCTTCAAAGCACTCCCCTTGGGAAGCTATGCAACCATGCCAGCGCCTAGTCCACCTTCCAAGGCAATTTTGGAACTCTTTGTTTTTGAATGACCTTCAGAGCTGTCATCATATTACCCTTGATGTCCTGAATGTCATCAAAATGCCTTCCTTTCAATATTTCCTCGATCTTCAGGTAAAGAAAAAAGTCACTGAGGGCCTGACTAGGTGAGTAGAGAGGATGTTTCAATACAGTTGTTTATTTACTGGCAAAAAACTCCCTCACAGTCAACTAGACAATTACGTTCACGAACTTGCCACTATGCCACTGTGCACAACGGCCATTCCAGAAAGAACTCCAAAATTGCTTTGAAGCATGGATTAGGTGTTGGCATCAGTACATACCTACCTAAGGGCAGTACTTTCAAAGGTAACCACAGTGATATTCAGCAATGAGATATGTAGCACTTAGAGCAATTAAGTTTGCAGACTTAATTGTCCGATCTCGTATGCAAATGACATACTGTAGCCAGTATTATGTTGTTGTCAGGTGATAACCAGTTGGTTCCTACTCATAGCAATGCTACGTATAGCAGAATGAAACACTGCTTGGTCTTATACCATTCTCACCATCATTGTATTTAAGCCCATTGTTGCAGCCACTGTGTCAACACACCTCACTTAGTGTCTTTTCACTGACTTTCTACTTTGCCAAGCATGATGTTCCTCTCCAGGTACTAGTTTTTCCCCAAAACAAGTCCAAAGTATTCGAGGCATAGTCTCATCATCCTAGCTTCCAGTAAGCGTTACAAGTGTACTCCTTCCAAGACAAATTTGGTCATTCTTTTGGCAGTCCACAGTATGTTCAATATTCTTCAACAACACCGTAATTCAAAGGCACCAGTTCTTTGGTCTTATTCATTGTCCAGCTTTCTCACAGATCTGAGGCGACTGAAAACACCGTCTTGGGTCACATGCATCTTAGTCTCCAAATGACACCTTTGTTTTTAACATTTTAAAGAAGTCTTTTGCAGCAGATGTGCCCAATACAATGGGTCATTTGGTTTCTTGACTGCTGCTTCCATGTGTGCTGATTGTAGATCCAAATAAAATGCAAGCCTTGACAATGTAATCCATCTCTGTTTATCGTGATGTTGCTTATTGGTCTAGTTACGAGGGATTTTTTTCTTTATGTTGAGATGCAATCCACACTGAAGGCCATATTCTTTGATCTTTTTCAGTAAGTGCTTCAAGTCTTCACTTTCAGCAAGGAAGGTTTTGTTATCTGCATGTCACAAGTTATTAATGAGTCTTCCTCCAAGCTTGATACTGTCTTCTTTACATTGCCCAGATTACTGGATTATTTGCTCATCATGTAGACTGAGGGAGTACAGTGAAGGACAGAACCATGATGTACACCTTTGTAAACTTGAAGCCACACAATATCCCTAGTGTTCTTTGAGTGACTGCCACTGGGTCTATGTACAGGTTCTTCACTAGCAGAATTAAGTGTTCTCGAAACCTGTTCTTTGAAATGTTATCTGTAGTTTGTCATGATCCACCCAACTGCATGTCTTTGCATAATCAATAAAATACAGGAAAACATCTTTCTGGTATTCTCTGCTTTCAGCCAAGATCCACCTGACATCAGCAATGATATCCCTCATTCTAATCCCTCTTCTAAGTCTAGCCTCAATTTTCTGGCAGTTCCCTATTGATGTACTGCTGTCACTGCTTTTGACTGATCTTCAGCAAAAATTTACTTGTATGTGCTATTAATGATACTGTTTCATAGTTTCCCCATTCTGCTAGAGCACCTTTCTTTGGAATGGGAACAAATATGGATCTCTTCCAGTCAGTTGGCCAGCTAGCTATCTTCCAAATTTCTTGGCACAGATGAGAGGGCACTTCCAGCTCTGCCATCTACTTTTTCAAAATAATTGTAATTGGTACCCCATCAACTCCTGGAGCCTTGTTTTTCTCCAATGCTTTCAGTGCAGCTTGGATTTATTCCTTTATTAACATCAATTTTTGAGCATATGATACCTCCTCAAATACAAGGTTGGACAATTAAGTTTATGAATTTGCCACCATGTGCTTACATTGGCAGCACTGTACAAACAACTCAGTGAGGTTTCATAACCTTGTATATCAGTGTCTCACAGCTGTGTTTCTGTCGCTGTGTGGAGGCATCTTCCTGTGTGGCAGTCATTATTGTTGTTGCGTGTTTTCTGTGTGCCATCACAAGAATGTCAGTGTTTGAACTAGAGCCACAAACTAACGTTAAATTTCTTGTTAAATTGGCAACAGTGGAAGTGAAATCAGGGATATGTTAGTCCAAGTCTATGGGATAATCTCACGAAGAAAAAGGCAGTATTCATGAGGATTAAACATTTTTCTGAGGGGAGAGAAAGCATCAATGATGAAGAGAGGTCAAGTTGTCCAGTAACAAGCAGAACTGACAAAAACATTGCAAAAATTCTTCAAAGTGTATGTCAAAATCATAGTCTGACTGTGAGAAGCATAGCAGACCAAGTAAACATCAACAGAGAAACAGGAAAATCTTAACTGAAAATCTTGGCAGGAGAAAGTTGTATACAAAAATGGTCCCAAAAAAGCTCACCAATGAACAAAAGCAAAGAAGACTGGAAGTTTGCCAAGATCTTTTGGAGCAACAAGATGAAGTTTTGGGCCACGTTACTGTTGGTGATGAAACATGGGTGTACCAATACAACCCTAAAACAAAGTGTCAAAGTGTCCACTGGAAGTCAGCCACACCCCAAAAATGTTCGTCAGTCCAAATCAAGAGTCACAATAATGTTGCTAACCTTTTTTGTTATCAGAGGCATTGTTCATTATGTGTTTGCACCAACTGAACAGTTAGCCAAGCTTACTATTTGGAAGTGCAGAAAAGGCTGTGTGAAAAAGTTAGATGAAAACAGCCTGAACTTTTCAACAAAAAGTCATGGCTCTAGTATCACAACAAAGCACCAGCTCACATGGCACTGTCTGTGAGGGAGTTTTTGGCCAGTAAAGAAATAGCATTATTGCAACACCCTCCCTACCCACCTGATCTGGCCTCCAATAACTTTTTTCTTTACCCAAAGATCAAGGAATTACCGAAAGGAAGACATTTTAATGACATTCAGGACATCAAGAGTAGTGCAACAAGAGCTCTGAGGCCCATTCCAGAAGAAGAGCTCCACAATTGCTTTGAAGGGTGGACTAGGTGCTGACATCAGTACATAGCTTCCCAAGGGGAGTACTTCAAAGGTGACTGTAGTGATTTGAGCAACGAGGTAGGTAGGACTTTTTCTAAGATGAGTTCCTGAACTTAATTTAACAAAAAATTAGTTTTTGAAGTATGTGATAGTAAGGGGCATGATACTAGTCTAGTATTCTGTTCAGAAAGGAAAATAATTACATATCCTGAATAAGGCTTTGGCTTGGCTGAATGAAAGGAACACCAGTTGCCTCTTAAGGGAGCTAAAGACATCTCTTGTCTTCAAGGAACTTGAAATTCTTTAATTCAAAGAAACATGTATTGAGTCAAGACTTTCTTCCAAGCATGAGTCTAAGCACTGGACGTATAAAACAAACAAGATGCAGTCAGAACTTAAAGGAGTTCATAGCCAAGTGGTAGAAGATGAAAACACACAGTTAACAGTTACACCACATCCTAAGTGCTGATTAGAGGAATGAGCAAAGTCAGGTGAAAGCAAATAGCAAATGTCATCAGACTCCACTTTAGAGCCTCAAAGAAGCTGAGACAGTCTATCCATTAGGATGGTCTCCAGGAGTTTAAAGGATCTTGCTTCTCAAGTGAAATACACAGGCTCAAAAGCATGAATGAGCAGACAATGTAGAGCGGTTGGTCAGAGAGTGTGTGCACAGCATAGGAGACAGTGGTTGGAAAAGCTTCTACAGAATCATGTTGGAGTCGGATGACACTAAGGACTTTGGACACTCTCCATGAGATAGCAAGGAGTGAATGGGCATCTTTAATCAGGAGAGTTAATTGCTTTTAAGCAGTATGAAGATTGCTTTTTAAATATTCTGGGGACAAGGTAGACCTGAAGACAGAGAGGGACGGAGAAGGAACCTATGGCTACAACAGTCTAGTTAGGGTCAAGTCCCAGTTGTGAAGATAAAGAGCAGGAACCAAATTAAAGCAGAAGCAGTGAGGACTGAGATGATGTGGCAAACTAGGGCATTTCTAAAATAAAATCTCAAAGACTTGATAACTCATTAGGCATGGGTAGGCAGCCAAGGGCGACTCAGATTTCTGGGAATTGGGTGGCTGGTGATGCAAATCACGGAGCTAGAAAACACCAGAAGACAAACAGGTTTCATCGGCTAGAAAGTATCACCAGTTCATTCAGGGACATGTGAATTTGGAAGGGTTTAAAAGGAGAGAGATAGTTGCATTAAGAACTCTAACAAAGAAAAATACATCTTCAGGGAATTTATAAGCCAAGAATTATATTTGACTATCAAAATTACTGTGAAAGCTCTTCAATTTCTCCACTTGCTAATTACGAGCTACACTGCAGATAAAGGTGAAATGGCATCCTTTTTGTGCTTAGGCTCCTCTGAACCAAAGTGGAATCAAAAGTTAGCATTTAGACTATATCAGCAAATATACACCTCCAGGGTGAATCCTACTATCTTTGCAGCAGTTGCAATTCTGTACCTTTTACTGCTGGCATTTCTCCAATCAACCTCCCTGGGACTGAATCCTAGCACACCATCAATTTTTTTTTTCTTCACCACAGGCATAATTCTATAGTAGAACACAGCGGTGAACAGCCCTGAAGGAGAAGAGTATTCAGCTATGTGGGAGAAATCAATCTTTCTCTTTCCTAAGTTAGCTTCCTGGGCAAAGCAGACTTTTGAAAGAAAATGAACGCATCATTCCTCTGCTTCCCATGGGACCCTTGCCTGAGTTTAAAACATTATTAGAAGAGATGGTAAGAAGCAGCAGCATCTTAGGTTTCAAGGTTGACATTTCTACGTTTCTTTAGACTGTAGCATATGAGAAAGTTAACAGTTCTTAAACTAGGTAGAGATGGCACCGTACTTTGACCAAGCATGACGGTCAATCACCTCAGTGGCTTATTATAACAAAATACTCACTCTCGGTTTTTGGAACCCCTGGTGGCAGTGTCCTTAAGTGCTACAGCTGCTGACTGAAATGTCGACAGTTTGAATCCACCAATTGCTCCTCAGAAACCGTATGGGGCAGTTCTACTCTGTCCTATGGGTCACTATGAGTCAAAATCGACTAGATAACAATGTGTTCGGTTTCTGTCTTCTTTAACACCATGTCTAGCCTAATTTACTTTCGTTTCATCCTTCAGTCCACCTTATCCCCTTCACTTATGCTGAAACACTATTGTCCCTAAAGGATCCTCTTTTCAGTCTCAGTGACGAATGCTACAAAAACAGGCAAAAACTAAGATATTGTTTTTGCCAATCATTCTCATCCAAAAGTTGTAAGATATACCTCTCAGATCATTCTACCACAGAAATTATTCCTCTCTTCACCAAAAGCATGCTGCACTTCGTCTGTACCTCTTGAGTTACCTTGCCCTTTCCAATCTCTGGAAACCCTGGTGGCATATTTATTAAGAGCTAAGGCTGCTAACCAAAAGGATGGCAGTTCAAATCCATCAGTGGCTTCTTGGAAACTCTATAGGTCAGTCCTACTCTGTCCTATTTGATCACTATGAGTTGGGATTGACTTGATGGCAATTTTTTTTCTAATCTATATTATAGTAATTTGTGTATATTTTTGTGTGGGTCCCTTGAGGTAGCCATGAGTCTGATCCGACTTGACGGCACTTGGCTTGGTCCTTGAGGTACAATCACCTAAAGACAAGCCTGTTTATCATGAAGATCTTAGCATAAAGGCTTTGTCCATGTGTGTTACGTATTGTAGAAAGAACTGTTCTACTCCTATATTTGCACTGGGTCTAGGGTACCCTGGAAACTAGTACCTCAGGACCCTCAATATGCCTTTAAAAAGGCTTTCGTTTTCCCAAGTCTCATGTCCCAGAGGAAATCTCAAGTCATAGTCTTTATTGCAATGGCAATGTCAAATGCCAGAGTCCAGAAAGAAGATATTGCTAGTATAATTTCTATTCTTAACATATTAGACATCCACTTTCCTCTATATAATGTCAAAACAAAGTTATCTGATTACATTTCTAAACACTATAAGTAACTTTTATTATTACTGTGCTTCTGACTTATCACAATAAATGCATTTCTGATAAGAACATCAAGCAATCTTGGAAAGCCAAACACACTGCACGTTGCATGAAGTTAGGGGAACCCTTGCAATAAGTCTTTTGGAAGGCAAAGGATTCATATACACAGTAAAGAGAATGAAATAAACAATTTCTTCTCTCTCTTCCTTTCCACTTGTTAGAAAATTTGGAATAAAGTTAAAATAAAGAACATAATTTAGTTGAACACAGCCAACTAATTGCAAGAGCACATAATAGAGTTTCTTAAATCCTAAACATGGTGAGAGGCATAAGAGATGGAAAAAACACTTTGAAAATATCTACCTAGTTGGTCCACAACTGGACCTAATTAAGAAGGTTAAGAAGGTGGAAACAGCCCAGTCATCTCAGAGAACAAGAACCTGCCTGCGGTGCCATGCTTTACAGATGCCAGATTCTCAGGCTAGTTTTCGAACCAACAGAGACTAAAAGACCTGCAAACAGACCCACCGAACCCATATAACCTTCTTTATTTGGAAAGGAGTGAGCTGTCAAGAGACTGGGATTAACTTTTCAAAAACCTTTCTATGTCTCCAACATTACTTCAGTGTCAGAGAATGAAGACACTGAAGCTTGGAAGACTAAAAGTGTCCTTGAACAGGTTAATTGCATAAGGGGAGTTAAAGCAGTGTTCACTAGTATGCCATCACCAAACGGGAAAGAAGACTCGCCCCCTAGTGAGTCGTGCCTTATGTTCCCAAGATTTCCGATGTGAACGCAGCAGAGTGTCCATCCTGCAAACACAGATTGTGCTCCATAAATCTGCTTCATAGAAGAAAAAGAAGTGAGAGCATTAACATTTGTATCACAGCTAAATCTCACTCAACAGTGATGAGGAGTTACTATACACAGTAGACAGAATTCTAGGATGGTTCCCAGTGATTCCTACCTCCTGGCATACCACACCACCACCCACTATCATCAATGCCCCATAGAGTTTCCAAGGAGGTCCTGGCAGATTTGAACTGTTATCCTCCTGGTTAGCAGCTGTAACACTTCACTGCTACATCACCTGGGTATCTTTCGGAATACACACCCTGTTGTAATCTCTTTCCACTGAGGGAGAGTGAACATGAACATGACAGCAGTAAAGAGGTACTGTGGATGCAAGAAAGGCCCATCTGATACCTGCAAACCAGGTATCTGGGTTAACCCAAAGGGAGATTATCTGGAGTGGGCCCGACTTAGTTAAGTGAGCTCCTCAAAGACAAGTCCTTACAGCTCTTTTGCTGTGAGAAGGCCTATAGAGGAGGTCATTTGGTAAGGACCTCAGGGCAGCCAGTAGGTGTTTGGAGAAAGAAGTCCCTGGCCAACAGCCAACAAGAAAATGGCAACCTCAATCATAAAATCACAAGGAACTGAACTCTTCCAACAATCATCAGATCTTAGAAGAAGACCACAGCCACAGCTGATGTCTGATGACAGCCTTGTGAGACCCTGGGCAGAAGATCCAGGTAACACTTACCTGAACCCAGTTAATCCTTTTCTGCACATCTGACCTACAGCAACTAAGGAATTTAGCTGCTAAATTTGTGGCAATTTGTTAAACAGAAATAGGAACGTATACCGACTATCTTGTTAAACCTAAAAGACAGGAGTAAAAGAGACTACTAGAGGTATATAAAAGACTTATATTGAGAAGCATGCATTTGTAAGGTGATACATAGAATGGTGGATATTTCTTTGGATGCATGCATCTAATAAACTTTACATACATGCATACCTAATGGAGCTCATTCTTTTTTATTGGCTAAATGTCTTTGATGACATTCTCCAAACTACAGCCCAGCAGAGACTCTTGGGAGGTCACCATGGCCTCCTCCACACCTTTATTCTTTCTTCTTCCAGCACCCATCTTTCTCTGTTTCTAATGCTGTTATCTTTGTATGTTGATGAAAGAAAGCATCAAGATGAGAAGGCAACCACTGAGAACTGGCTCTGTAAGGGAGGCATTTCAATTTTAACAAATTTCCTGGGGGGATTTTCAACAGGGATGTTGACAGAGAAGCATGCAAAGTGTATGCAAATAATACACAAATATTAGAAGTTTTTAAACCACAAAGAGTCCAAGAAATCTGACTGGACTCCCATTGATGAAGTCCACTGGGCTAGACTTCCTACAAAGCTTACAGCTGGTCTCAATAACCCCAAAGGGGAAGAACTATTCTGGAACAATTCTGAGATGGCTGGAAAATGTAGGCTAATGCACCATTATGCTTGAAAACGGGCACTTTCCTCTGAAAGTTTTATATCCTCAGATAAACAACAAGTGTACCCTGCAGCAAATACGTGTACTGAAAAACCATTTAAAATATATATTTATGTGCTCTCTTATTATAAATTCCTTTTGGCTGCATTAATATTCATGAACTTAAAGCAACAGTTCACTGTGAAAAAATTAAAAAATACATTACACATGTAAAAAAAGAAGAAGAAGAAAAACAAAAAAAGCTATGTAAGAATGTTCTTTATGCAGGTCCAGATGTTGAGATGTATATATGTATAGATCTGAGAGTGTCCCAGCCAAGAAATGTGGCTACTCTTTACGTTTCAATGAAATTGCTCTTTCTCTCATTAACATTTAGAAATGCTCATTTTTCTGAATCTCAATACACTTCCATTACACACTAACTTAGAAAATACATATCAAAGGTAAATATACTGTAGTGGTAGTTTTAAATAAAACTATTTACATACTCCAGTAATGTTTTTAACTTACACTGCCTGTCGGAAAAAATATCTTTAATGAATGATCCAGACAGTTCTCACTCCTGAAACATACTGAAAAGGAAAAAATGTCATGTTATGTAAAACAATAAAGTGTCACTAGGAGATAAAACATATTTTGACTTCTTTTACGACGCCCTATGATCATGAGTTGGATCCGACTTGACGGCACTTGGCTTGGCTATGATAATATTTGAACTGATTAAATATTATAGACTTTTTTGTCATATTTTTTTTTCCTGGAGAAGATTTTAGATGGCATTTTGAGTTTTTTACCCCCCACTATAACAATAAATTAATGAGAGTAATAATACATACTGAATGTTGTTAGCAAGGTTGTTGGCCAGGGTTATTGTTTGCTCTCACATTTTATTGTTTCATCAGAAATATCAAAAATAAGAAATTACCATCGTTGTGTAACATAGCTAGTAAATAAGGCAGAAAAAATATAAATTGGTATAACTTTTTTCTGCCTTATTTATTGAGTATAATGTACCGAGTATAATAACATCATTCACTTTGTGGTACAGTTTTGGGTGGGGCAATTTTGCACTATTTAAAATTTGCAAATTGTTTTATTTTGCAAAATAAAGGGTTGCTATAAAATCAAGAAACAAACAAATGAGAAGATCATAAAACAAATTCAGAGATAGTAATTATACTAAGTAAAACTGCATCCACACAGTTAAAGTGGCACGGTGAGATAAACTACACATCTAGCTGGCAAGATGGAATGTCTATAATGCTAGATACAGAGAAGGGGCCAAAACTTCTCTTCAGTGTTTTGTTTTCTTTTTAGGTTTCAGATAATTCAACTCATCCTCCAATTCTAAACTAAAGAGAATGGGAACACACAACCTTCTTTCACTGAAGTGTTTTTTTGAAGGGAAGGAGTATTCGCTAAACTTTGTCCAAAAAAAACTATGCCAAGGTCAGCCTTCACGTCACTCATCATTTTCAGACTTCTTTCACGGATTGTCAGATTTCATACAAACTAGTTCTCTCCAGGAAGTTCCCAAACCCTGTGGAGTACAGATCAGGCATGGTCTCCAAGAGTATTTCAGTTTATTATTCTAAATGTTGGTGTGTGAGGATGGTCTTCCCAAATAAGGTTTTAAAATTCAAAGTTTCCATTTTATTAACATTAATACGGGGCTGAAACAGAAAAGGAGATAGTTCACAGGCACACTCATCGGCCCTTACATGTCCTCCGTCCTATAGAGAGACTCAGAGAGAGGCCACTGTATTCTCATATGGATGACCCAAAACCCCTCTTGTTAGCAACTGGTTTCTAGATACATTTCGGCAGTACTTCCACAGCTGCGCGGGACAATTCCCCATGCTTTGCTCTCCATTCTTCAACTTTAAATGACATTGAGATTATGCAAAAACTATCTTCCAAATGACTAAATTTCAATAGAAGTACTGACGGTTAGTACTCAAAACCATTTGGTTTTTCAGTGGGTAGTTTCAAGATTAAACATCCACAGGTAACTGCTTAGTTCCTCAGGTAACAAAAAGTGTACCTACAATCACGTGTGATTAAAGACAGCATTGGTGATTCAGGGTGGCAATAATAGTTACAAACACTTGAATTTTCTCACAACATTTGTCCTTATTTTTTAAAGATGATAGCTAAATAATATACAGTCTGACACACTTAGAAACTACAAAGGGAGATTGACTAAAGCTAAAGACAAACATACTAGAAGAATTGACCAGTTCTCCCTACCAACTACCATGATTAGGCTAAAACAAAAAGATCAAACCCGTTGCTGAAGTCTGACTCATAACGACCCTATAGGACAGCATGAAACTGGCCCATAGGGTTTCCAAGGAGCAGCTGGTGGACGTGAACTGCTGACCTATTGATTAGCAGTAGTAGGCATAAATTACTGAGCCATCGACTAGAAATAAAGTCAAAATTAAACAAAATCAAAATAAATGCTTCATTTCTCTCATGTAAACTTTTCCAACTATTTCCTCAGGATAAAGCCCAGGAAGTGCTTCCTGCTTACTAGTAGTAATCTAGACTATTAAACTCCAAATGGAATTAGATCCCCCACTGAGAAAATCTCTAAAATAAATGAGTTTCATGTGTCTTCCGTAACAGGCAGAAAAAGGAAAGATCGCACAGAGAGGCAATAGACGAAGGTGTGGACAGTCATAGAGAAACAACTGAGGGCATCTGTTGGGGGCAGGAATACTGACTCCTAATTATAGGGCCACAGCCAGCTAGGAAGAATAACCAACACAAACAGCTTCAGAAATCTGGAGAGGGACGGGGAGCTGACCATGGTCCTGAAAGGAAATACTGCAGACGTTTTCAAACAGACTCCAAGCATCCATAAAACACCACATCTAGTTTTTTAAACTGTAGCTAAATAAGGCAAATGCTGAATAACCTTTTAAAAAAGAGAGAAAGATTGGAGAAGCTGTCTCTTCTGATTACCCTAATAATGTACACCTCCGCCTTTTCCAACAGTCTCTCCTCAGGTACTAGGCTAATTTCAGGACTCAAAGGTAGGCTAATCTAGCTGCAAAGGGGGAAATCAAGGTTCTGAGAAACTCACAACACTCGGAATTCTACAGAAAGCTGACACTTAGCAATCCTGATTCTGGTCTGCCTTTCTGTGAAACTCAGATGGGAAATCATGCCGAGGAGAAAGACCTCCTGGGAGATGAGAGAGAATTGTATTAGAACATTTTCAACTCCCGCGAATGGTACCTCTCAAGAGAGCCTCAAAACTCCAGGGGGATAGGGCGTCAATAGACTGATACAGATGATTACCCATTTTCACTTCCTAAAATTACAGTCAGTCTCCTAAACGGATGTCAAAATATAAACCCCACGGTGAACACAGCGTTGATTTGTCTTCAGGTTGTTTTTCCAGCCCTTGGAAACATAAGTCAAGACTGAAAACTACACCAAGCTAAAATATTAATACTATCAGAACCATAGGAGGAAAAAAGATTTTCCTTCACAAAAGACAGATAGGTAAGAACAGAAGGAAATTCACTCGGGCAGCAAAAGTAATATATAGGAGAAAATTCATTCTCAAAAATTGTCAAGCAACTCGTTTGAAGTGCGAGACTTACGTGTTCCGTCAAAACGGGTCGCAATGGTGTCGAGGAAGGTGTTCTGGGGCGCCAATAATCCTTTCATAACCGGCATTTTTCCAGCGTAGTGTGAAATTCTCCATCAAAGTTTGTCCGGAAGGAGGTTTCGAGAGGAAAGCGCCAAGCACGGAGAAGCGGCGAGGGAGGGTGGCCGGGGAGGGGGCCCCCCCAGGGTGGTGACCGGCAGACCCAGGGACGCGGGAGGATGGAGCCAGAGAGGGAAAGCCTTCCAACCGCTGCCGCTCGGGCGGGAGCAGCTCGCCGAGCGCTCGCCAGCCCTCCCCGCACCTCGGGGCTCAAACCCGCGCAGGCTCCCTCCTCCCACCCCTGCACCTCCACCGGCGGCGGCGGAACCCCTGCCGGCCCAGCCAGGCGCCGCCACGCGGGGGCTCCCCCCACCTCCCGGCCCGGAAAGAGCCCGCGGTGGCCTGGAGCGCTGCAACCTGACCTCAGGCTCCGAGGTCGCGGAGGGTGGCACACGGAGCTGGGCGAGGCCGGGTGGCGCTGAGCCTCCCCGGCTCTAGGAAACTCACACGAGCTAGTGAGCCAGCGAGCGCGACTCCCCCCCGCCCCCCAGGCGCTAGTGAACAAAGACCCCTTTGTTCCCGCTTTGTCCCTCTCCCCGGAGCCCGGAGTGCCTTGGGTGTGGTGCTGGGGAAGAGGAGGGGACAGGTCGGGGCAGGTGCTCGGCATCTGCATCCGTTTGAAACTTGGGAGGGGGGAAGTCCCCCAGTGGCTTCGAGGGAGCACAAGGGGGGGAGGCAGCCCCCTTCCAAGAACCTGTCATTGCGAGTGCCCGAGACAGGAGTTGAGCAGCCCCGAGTTGGTTGTGCGACCCCTCCGCAGTCACCCTGGCCGGCCAGCCAGAGAACTGGCCCCCAAAGCTGAGGTTTTCCACCTATGCCACCTGCACAACACGTAAGGGGGCTCAACTGTCCTCTCCAAATTGCCACTAGCCTCCCCTACTCCATCTCAACATACAAATACAAAACAACAACCTTTTCTATGGACAACTGATGATTTCTCACTTCCCGGTGAAACGTGAATAAAGAATTTCTGGGAAAAGTTTGCTATTTTTATTGATTTGCAAAACACAGATAAGTAAAAATAACGTTGCCTTGCAAAGATAGCTTCAACACAAATCCCCCAGCCTGCTTTTCCTCGCTCGCACCAGTGGCGAGCCTCCCCCCGGAGACTACCAGCTCTAGGAAGAGCACCTGGCCAGGTCCCCAGAAAGGCAGGTGTCCCAGAAAATGAAAGTGGTTTGGGTTTGTCTACCTCCCCCAGGCTCACGCGGGAACCCCCGCTCCTCCCCGCTTCTGCTGGGGAAAACCTGGCCCGTCCCCGGGGCGCAGCCGTGAGGGGAATGGATAAGGACACCCGAGGATCCTGTACACCTGCCCAGGTCCCACGGAGAACCCTGCGAAGGTGACAGATGTGGAAGGAAAGTTGAGAGCCCAGGGTCAGAAAAACAACTGCGAGCCCAGGTGCAGGTGTACCCAAAGAATGGGGGGCGGGGGGTGGGGGCGGGGGGCGAACAGGTGTCTGAGCCACAGCGAGTGGCATCTCATATCCCAGCCACCCAGGAGCTCGGGTGTGGCCAAGGGGGCGTCCTGCTCCCCGCTACTGTTGACAGAGGGGGCAGCCTTGTTTGAATTCTCCCGGCTCGCGGGGCGGAGGGGGACCCTGTGGTTTCGTCACGATGC
This sequence comes from Heterohyrax brucei, assembly GCA_028571685.1. Lineage (NCBI taxonomy): Eukaryota > Metazoa > Chordata > Mammalia > Hyracoidea > Procaviidae > Heterohyrax > Heterohyrax brucei. The sequence goes on from CM053149.1 coordinate 20,495,475, forward strand.
CCAAGGCCCAGGAGGGTGGGGGAGTAAGCAGGGAGGGAGGCATCCCCCTCTCTCCGCCCCCGGCTCCCCTTTCTCGTGATGCACTTCCTGCGGCTGAGGATTCCCTTTGTGTTGATATTCGGCAAGATCCGGCCTGGGCGTGCTGCTAGCGAGGCGGAGGCGTGCCAGGGAGGGGAGGGGATTCCTGAGTGGGCGGCCTGGGGCTGTCATCCCCGGAGGTCGCCACCTGACACTTCCCGGCTGGTCGGTCTCCGCCCTCTCCTCCTCAACCCACACCCCTGCCTCAACCAGCTGCTCTTTGCAGAAACTGAGCTCTTGTTCGCGTGTACCCCCATGCAGCTTGCCAGGCTCTACTGCGGGCGGAGCTGGGAAAAGGGAAAGATAGGGGAGCCCCGGCTACTGCTTGGGCAGCACCGTGTCTAAGAAAACCTGGCTGCCTTTGTCAATGCGAAAGCAAGAGAAACGCTTGCCTTGAAATGGCATGAAGTTCGGCACGAAATATGCTAGCTGTAAACCAAGATTCAGGTTCGTAAACTCTGCACCGTATGTGTGTGTAAAAGCTGTTTCCGCATGAGTCTGCTGTGTCTTTCAATACTTGCAATTGGTCACAAGAAACAAGTAATACTTGCAAGAAAACGGCAAGCCAAAAGCCACAGCCTAGATCGAGGGCATGTATCATCCAATGCTTTAGGCTCCTTTCTATTACCTATTATGTGACAGAGGCTGTGCTAGGCATGACAGGTTCTTTGTCCTAAATTCAAGTTCAACCCCTGGATTCTACTGGTCTGCAGTAGGCTTGTGTCAGGGCCTCTTAGAGCCTTTCCCTCTTGAAGGTATGCACTTAATGAAGCCTGCCATCCCTTCTCTGGTCTTGGGGCTAAGGTCTCTCCAGGTGCAGCTCAGTCAGAGAACTAATTTTCCTTTTAAGTGGTCCTGGCATAGGTGAGTCAAGCAGCAACATGAAAACATGAACTCAGTGACAGCTTGAGCATAGTAAGTCCCTTTAGCCATATCTGGGAAACCCTGGTGGTGCGGTGGTTAAGTGCTACAGCTACTAACCAGGTGGTCCATTCAAATCCACCAGATGCCCCTTGGAAACTCTATGGGGCAGTTCTACTCTGTCTATAGGGTCACTGTGAGCTGGAATCATCTCGATGGCAGAGAATTTGGTTTTGGTTTAGCCATATTTGAAGGGACCCTAGTGATGCAGTAGTTAAAGCCATTGACTGATGACAGGAAACTAGGCAGTTCCAGACCACTGCCTATTCGGGGAAGGTGTGGCAGTCTGCTTTCCCTGAGATTTACAGACCTGGAAGAACTTCAGGGTTGCTATAAGCTGAAATCAACTCACAGCAGTGGGTTTTGGTTTGATTTAGGTATATTTGCCACTTTGAAATCAAGAGTCAAGAAAGAGAAACCATGAGAGGAAGGAATATTCCCCCTCACCAGCCACAAATCTTTTTCCTTTAAGAATCCAACTGCTCTGCACCCTTCACCTCCTGCAGGGATGTGGCTTTTCCATGGCCTCAAGGCAAAATTACAAGAATTCAGGGTAACCAAACCAAATGCACTGCTGATGAGTCAGGTCCAACTCATAGTGATCCAATAGGTCAGGGTAGAACTGTCCCATAGAGTTTCCAAGGAGTGCCTGGAGGATTTGAACTGTCAACCTTTTGGTTAGCAGATGTAGCGCTAAACTCACTATGCCACCAGGGTTTCCCACGATAACCATACAAGACAGTAAATACCATAAACCATCAAAACCCAAAAAATCCACTGCCATCAAGTTGATTCCAACTCAAAGATACACATTCAAAGAAGAAGAGATCATTTCTTTGACTGTAAATAGTAAAATAAGTTACAAAATCTCTAAACTTGGATCAAAACATCCTATAATCGCATTACAGAAGGTCTCTCTGAATAAACCCAACCTAGGTGAAGTTCACTGGTTAACAGTACTACATTTTAAGTAACACTGCTCCTTACTTTTTCTTGCTACTTATTACTGGGTAACAAACTACTCTAACGCCTACTAACTTAAAACAACAACAATATTTTTATTGCTCACAGTCTGCAACTTGGGTGGGGCCCTGAAGGGAGAATTCGTTTCTGAGTCAGCTAAATTTGGACTGATGGGAATACTTCCAAGATGGCTAACTCACACGGACAGCAATTTGGTGCCGGGCATCAGCCAGGAACTTGGGGCTTTATTTCTTCATGAGGCTCTATCTGTAAGTTCTTGGGCTTCCTCACATCATGGTGTCTATGTTTCAAGGGTGAGTGTCCCAGGAACTAGAAGTAGGAGCTGCCAACTTCTTAAAGCCTAGTCTAGAAACTGCCCAAACAAAAGCAGACACAGAGCCCAGATTCAAAGGAAGGGAGCATAAGTTTACCCCCTTTCAATGGAAGAAGCATCAGAGAATTTTGGACTATGTATTAAAAGATTCCCACATCAATTTGTGACTATTCCAAATTTCAGAAAGGGTTATAATACAATTCTAAAATTCAATCAAAAATCTTATTTTCATCCATTCTATGTTTCTGTGTGAGTTTTTAAATTATAAGTTTTATGATTAATGCACCAGTTGTTGATTAGAGGAAAACTGTGAGACACAGTGAGAAAATACACATTAAAATGACTTGAGAACTATAAAGCAGATATGAAAGGCGATTGTTATGCTTAGCATTGTTTGCATTAATTTTCCAACACCTAATGCTACCTTCTTGGTTTGAACGGGACGGAAGAGGAGTTCAGAAACTTCCATGTCTTCTAGATGGTTAAATGTTCATCATGTGCATTTTCTAATCATAGCATTCATCCAATGCACTGGCACAAATAAACAAACAAAAAAAAGCGCCAAACCCATTGCTGTTCCGACTCACAGCGCCAAAAGCTGTAAACAACTCACTGGTAAAATGTATTTGACTGTAGCCTTCAAAACTATTATTAAACTTTTTCTGCCAACAAGAATTTTAGACCAGAAGAGAAGGAAACTCTATTGCTTATTGTCTCTGTGTCTTTCATGTGGCTTTGGGCATTTAACCTCTAAGTTTTCATCTCCTCACCTGTAAAAGTACAATATTTGCCCAATCTACTTCATTGAGATTTTTTTGAAAATTTGAAATTCAAATATGCTACGTATGCTATAAAAAGATTATTACTATTATTTGTTTTTCCTTTGTTTTTGTGTCCTAACACACCTAATAAAGTTATTCATTTGCAATCAATATTGTTGACAGCTTGTTACACCATGTTGTCCTATTAGACTTACATCTTAATGACCAGCAACCGTCTATCACTTATGAGCTTGTCCTTCTAAACAGAAAAAGCTCTAGAAGTTCAGAAGAAACATGAAGTTCATTCATTTCTTGAATTGTCCCGTGTTGATGTTCAACCAGAAGGGAGTCTGGTACAATGGTCATTGTCTCCTGTTCTCTGAATAGTCTCAACACATCTAGAAATTGGAATACTCTGGAAAAACCTCCAAAGCTATGTTCTTAGCCTGGATAATCTAGGTTATGCTTCAATAAAATACTAAAAGCCAAGCCAAGTGCCGTCGAGTCGGATCCATCGTCATGCTTTATTACTAACTCCACTTGTCCAGTATGAGTGGTCGAGAGCCTCTGTCATTACAGGGACCCAGACTGATGGAAACTTCCACCTAAAATGTGTTTTCCTTGATGAGAAAAAGAATTTGGCAAACCATTCATTGTTTTTGAAAACTTCGACTCATAACATATTGACTCAATCACATGACTACGCCTAATTTTAAAGGAGTGGCAAAATTCAATCCAACCATGATTCTGAAAGAAAAAGAACACTGGAATATTTAGGCAACTACTACACAGGGTGAAAACCCCGGCGGCGCAGTAGCTAAGTGCCACGGCTACTTTCCGAAAGGTCAGCAGTTCAGATCTGCCAGGCATTCTTTGGAAACTCGATGGGGCAGTTCTACGCCATCCTATAGCATCAGTATGAATTGGAATCAACTCAACAGCAGTGGGCTTGACTATAGAGGATGGTGGCAGCCACGGAGGTGAGTTGCTTAGATCTCCTTTCAAGAGAACCTGCTAGTAGGAGCGTTGCTTGTGGTCAACCGCCAGCTGCCATACGGTCAAGTCTGTTGTACTCTTCTCAGACCACACTCCCCCGGGATTGTTGCGGCCAATAACTGAACATAATGAGGATATGAAAGCTGGGCCATTCTTTCCCAAGTAATCTTTGCTTAATAGGAACTTTAGCTTGGTAGAGACTTTCTCAGTACAGCATCGCTCTTCTTACCCAATTTTCCTTCCTTTTCCTTTAACAGGTGTCAGATCTACTTCCCAGTCTGAAATCTTTCCCTACCTGTTTGTGTTACCTTCCTGTTTTATCCTTTTCAGGCCCTCTCATCAGTAAATCTGTTCCCTGTCTTAGCATCTGCTTCTCTGACAAACACAAATTGACATCCCTGAAAATGACCATCATAGCTACTCACTTATTTACCATGCAGACATCAGGTGGCATGTCACTAGGTAGTTTTCAGTGACAAAAAGCTAACTTGTAGTCTCTTAGACAAAGAGGGGAGCTATTCCAGTATTCCAGAAGGTACAAGGTATCTCATGTAATCCAAGGAAATACTGGCTGACTAAATTATGGTGAAGGCAGGACCATAGCCAAGTCCTAGAACTACTGAAAGTAAGATTTAAATGTGTCTGATTTTCTGTCTCTTATCTGTGATTGTCATTAAGCTAGTTTATTTTCCTCCATCTAGACATCTTCCTTCATAAGGTAGACAATGTGGTCCCCACATCTCTTGAGTTTCACGGCCCACAGATTCTGTCCCAAAGAAGTTTTGACTCTCTGGTTCAAAGCTTAAAAAGAAGAAGAAAAAAAAAAAAAAAACATGAAAACTTGGGTGGGCTTTGCTTAGGTCTCCAGCAGTCAGGGGATGCCTTTATTTAGCTCAGATGTCTCTTAAGGTCCACCCTTGGAGACATCCATGTGTCCATTTGCTAGAATCCAGAGCAGACAAAGATTCTGTCACAAGAAAGCTTATCAAATGCTCATTAAACAAACAATCACAACAACTCAGCACCCAAAAGGTACAGACATCACCCTATATTCGGTAAACTAGTCCTGACCTCTCTTTTGAACATGAGCTCTCATTTCCAACTGCTAACTGAATATTTCCACTTGGATGGTCTATGGCCCTTTAATCGAGATAGCTGAGTATTTTCCCAAATTACTGCTATGTACTGTCTCATCTGTTTGTCTATTCTACTGCCCACTGAGCTTCTTAAGGTCTTTATCTGATCTTTTATTTATAATTATAAGGCATATAATATGTATTCTAAAATGTTGGATGAATGAAGAATGAATGGGTGAATAAAAGTTGCCTGCAAATATTCTTCCTCTATAGCAGGTGTTAGCATTAACTCCATGGCTTTTCATTGCAATTTCCTTTGCTGTTCAGTCTCCCAGTTGATAGATATCCTGAATGTATACGTGTGTTCATTTTTTTGTTATTGTTAAAAATATACAGAGCAAAACATACACCAATTCAACAATTTCTACATGTACCATTCTGTGACACTGATTACATTCCTCCCACCGTACAACCCTTCTCATCCTTCTTTTCCAAGTTGTTCCTCCATCATTAACATAATCTCACTGTTCTTTAGGCTTATTACTTGATCTTTTAAGCTGCTATTGTCAACTTGATCCATTGTAGATTGTTTCTTAAAGGAGCATAATGCACAAGGCAAACATTCTTTACTGATTAAACTAACCTATTGTTTTGTTTCAAGAAGACTTCAGGGGATAGTTGTTGGTTTAAGGTTCAAAGATTATCTCAGAACAGTAGCTTCTGCATTCATCCAGCCTCAATGGCTCCATAAAGTGTGCTTATTTTCTAGTGATTAACTTATAAATCACCCAAATTGACTTTAAGGCAATACTCTCAGGACTCTACTCTGCACTGCTGCATTGATCATTTACATGGGAAAATTTGCAGAAGGAGTCTGTATGTAATCCAAACCTCTTTACTGAAACGATTGAAAGTACACATTCCTTCTAAATCACAAAACTTTCAGGCTATAGATTGTTTCTTAAGTCTCTAATTATGTACCATGAGTAGAAGGCAAGCTCACTCATATGTATCTGTCTTGTACCAAGGTTCCCATCTCCCCATGACACACATATTAAGAAAAGAGTCCTCATCTCTTGGAGGTCTGTAAGTTGAATGTACTACATATGAGGTCTGACAATTAAGTCTGCAAACTTAATTGTTCTAAGTGCTACATACCTCATTGCCAAATATTACTACAGTCACCTTCAAGGTACTCCACTTGGGAAGCTATACATTGATGCCAGCACCTAGTCCACCCTTCAAACCAATTTTGGAACTCTTTCTGGAACAGCCATTGCTCATGGTGGCATGGTAGCAAGTTTGCCAACTTAACTGCATAGTTGTGAGAGAGTTTTTAGCCAGTAAACAAGTAACTGTATTGGAACACCCTCCCTATGTACCTGATCTGGCCCCCAATGACATTTTTCTTTACCTAAAGATAATGTAAGTATTGAAAGGAAGATATCTTGATGACATTCATCAGATCAAGGGTACTAGGATGACAGCTCTGATGGCCATTCCAGAAAAAGAGTCGCAAAACTGTTTTAAAGGGTAGGCTAGGCTCTGGCGTCAGTGCATAGCTTATCAAGAGGAGTAGTTTGAAGGTGACCTTAGTGATATTCAGCAAAGAGGTATGTAGCACTTTTTCTAGGGTGAGTTCTAGAACTTCATTGGCAGTCTTTATATACTAATGGTTGAATGAACATTTGAGAAAAGCTAAGGATACGGAAGTTCTGTTTAATAAGATAACTATTAACAATGTGATCTCTTCCTGTCTAAACTATTTCAAGGTAGCTCATCATGAAAACATATAAACAAAAATATATTCCAACTAATGTAACAAAATCGGGAGGAATTATATGAATCATTTTTGCTTCTTTATCATCTGACATGTTTTTCAACTTTCCCATAACTAACATGAATTACTTTTGTAATGAAAATCCAAACACACTGAAAAACAAACAGGAAAATCGGAAACTACATAAAAGTAAGTGCCAAGGAAAATGCTGAACAGAATTTCCAATTCTCTTGGAATCTAGACTTTCTGGAGCCACTGAGACTAGATGAACCCACAAAGCTACTGCCCTAATATAATCTTTAAGCCTTAAACCAAAAATATCCCCTTAAGAATTCTTGAAGGAAAACAACAGTTTGACTTGACTAGTACAGAGTGCTTAAGCATTGTGCTCTTTTAGGAACTGTCTACATTAGATCAAACTGACAATAAAAAAGCCAAACCAAACCTAATGCTGTTGAATTGGGTCCACCTCACAGCAACCCTATAAGACAGAGTAGAACTACCCCATAGAGTTTCCAAGGACCACCTGACCTTTTAGTTAGCAGATGTAGCCAATAGCCACTCCCCAAATTAGGCAGGAACTCTGGGGAACAGCGAGGTTATATAAATGGAGGAAGAACAATTTGGAAAAGGGAGGTAGAATGGTTCCACAACTTTAAGGCTGTAATCAACATCCCTGAGTTATATACGTAGAAATGACTGAACTGATGTATAGTTAAATCAGGACTAGAGCCACAGAGCCAACTTTTCTCAACTTCAATAGAGTACCTGACCCAGCCCCTTTCCTGGAGTTCTTTCTTCTCTTCCTCAGAACCTTGTTAAAGAGAAACGGCCATACATCAGCCAAAACTGATGAAAACTGGTCTTGCTCCTTACACAGCATCCCAGAAAGCCTGTATCTTATTAGCTGTCTCATGCATCGTAAATTCTCTCACGTAGAGCGTCAACATGCTAATGAACAAAAATGGCTAACCCTCCTGCATGGGCAATGAATCCTCACCTTAGAAAATATTTAATTAACCAAACCCAAAACCAGTGCCGTCGAGTAGATTCTGAGTCAGATTGACCCTAGGTCAGAGCAGAACTGCCCTACTGAGTTTCCAAAGAGCACCTGGTGGATTTGAACTGCTGGCCTTCAGATTAGCACCTGTAGCACTTAACCACTATGCAACCAGGGTTTCCACTAGAAAATGCTTACTCATTCTGAAATGCATCTGGCCTGCCCACACGCTGCTTCTATTTGGGAACTGATCTCGCCTGTGGAAATCACCCTCAATAAGCTGCTGGTGAGGCAGTCTCAGATGGCACTTAGCACTGTCTCCTTCCTCAGCCAGACAATAAAGTCGCCTTTTATTCTTCCCACCTCAAGTCTCTATCTTTTGGCCCCAGTGCAGTCACCTTAAGCAGAACCTGTAGTTCCCAGCAACATATTCTCAACAACAAACATAAGTAAATTCATTTTTTTTACACTCTGAAAAAAAAACAATGTTTTTCTGTTATTCACAAGGTTGTCCTGATTAATTCTTTTCAGAAGTAGACTGATGGGTCCTTCTTCCAGTCTCTCTTAGAAGCTCAGCTGAAATCTGCTCAACATAGGCGACACTGCTGGTATCCGAATACTAGTCATACAGCTTCCTTCATCACAGCGAAAACAAATCTCCACAGTACAACAAACTAACAGGCAATTTACTCATATACAAGATCAGTTTGAAACAGAAAATGAGAACAAATGCAAAAGAGCTAAAGTTAAGACCTTGAGTATATCCTGCTGAGTTTAGAGACCATCTCAGGAATAGATTTGATGAGCTGAACATTAATACTGAAGAGCAGATGAGTTATGGAATGACATCAAAGACATCATTCATGAAGGAAGCAAGAGATCATTAAAAAGACAGGAAAGAAAGAAAAGACTGAATTGGGTATCAGGAGAGACTTTGACACTTGCTCTTGAATGCTGATCAACCCCTGGAGAAGGACATCAGGTTTGGTAAAGTAGAGTATCAGTGAAAAAGATGAAGACCCTCAATGAGATGGACTGACACAGAGCTGCAACAATGGACTTAAGATAAAAATGATTCTGGGCATGGCACAGGACTGAGCAGTGTTTGGTTGTGCTGTGCACAGAACCACTATGAGTCAGATCCAACTTCATGGCACCTAACAATAGCAACAAAAAGAAAAGCAGAGATCATTTATTGGGCAAGGAATGTGGTTTATTCACCTGACCATTAAATTAACTTCTGACTTATGAAGAAACACAGAAACAAACAAAAATATGGCCTGGTAAAAATACACATCTCCGTCATTTGAGTGATAAGAAATTCTTTTCCATTACCAAATTCCAAGAGGAAGCTGTCACTTGGTTTTATGGAAATCCCAAAATACTGATTATCAAAAAATCAAGTTCCATGCCAAACTTACGCTCAACTAAATTTGTGACCTTGAACAAGTAAATCGCTTGATAGCCTGGAATTCATATAGAGGCAGAAAGAAGAGTAGCTTCAGTTCCCTAGAATATTTTGCCACTTTCTTATAATATAATGTATGTTCAGGCAGAAAATTTCAGATCAAGATTGGAGTCGGTATTTTACATTTGAAAATTGAACCCCTGCAATAATAACTCTTGCTACCCGTTGAGAATTTGGAAGAAAAACCATATCCTTTCGCTCACATACAGATAAAGACAATACAGAGTCTTGCCTAGCACATTAAAGATGAAAAGAATGACTCTTAAGTCCTCTTTCTCCTCCCTAGATTCTACCCGAGTTTCTGCTTTTAGGCTTTCACATTAAAAAAAAAAAAAAAAACTTTATATATATAAAGTCTGTCTTTTCCAAGTCTCCTGCTGCTCCTTTGTATGCATTTAAACCCAGTGTTTCAGCAGAAGATGAGAATAGATGCTCAGTGCTGATGTAAACGGCAATGTCGTCATCATTCAAGAATGGAAAACAGAATTAGAAGGGTAGGGTGGTGGGTTGAGCAGTTCTCAGTGCTGATGCAGATGTTAAGCAAATACAAGTTTTCTGGTAGTCAGACATCATATTGTCCATTAATTTTTTTTTTTAAACTCATGAACTAGCTGATCTCATTCTTTTCCAAATTGTGGTATTACCGTCCACTTTTTTTTTTTTTTTAATGTTGTATGTAACATCAGGAAACCCTGGTGGCTAGTGCTTAAGGGCTTCATCTGCTATTCAAAAAGTCAGTCATTCAAATCTACCAGACATTCCTTGGAAACTCCATGTGGCAGTTCTACTCTGCCCTACAGGGTTTCTATGAGTCAGAATTGACTCAATGGCAGTGGGTTTGGTTTTGGTTTTTGGTTTATGTACTATCAAGACATGTCTTAAGTTGACATGTTAACTTGTTCTATAAAACTTAGCTTTATCACTTCACGATGTCTGCCCACATTTGGTCCTCTACTAGATCAAAGATGTCATAGGGTCAGGAATAATATTTGATATGCTTTGCGTCTTTGTGAGTAACTACCCAGAACCTTAGCTTTTAATATAGACTTATTCTCTCTGCATACAGTGAGTAATTTAACATGAACTCATTGGGTCAACTGGACAAGAGACTCCATGTTGCCAGCTTCTTCAGTTTAGTATACTTCATTAAAATTCCTTGACCTGCAGATTCATTTCAACTGTACTTGGTGTTACTTCCTCAGCTCTGCACCATCATTTCCTTCTTTTTCTCAGTGACTTATAGACCATTTCCTCCTTGGCTTGGTTCAAAGCTTGCCTCCTCTGAAAGACTTGTGATATTAACTCATTTCCACCTTGAACATCACTCTAACTCTTCTAATACTGTTTTTCACTTTGACCAGCCCTTTCCTTCTAAGTATTCAGCATGAGCTATTTCCCCCTTTCTGTAGCAGCCCAGTTTTAGAATGTTCCTTATGTAATTTTCAGTCACCAGCTTTGCTCCTAACTAGATTGTAAGGAAGAACTGTGGGTCATTTCTTTTCTATTGCTGAATATGCAGTGCCTATTGTGATAGCTTGGTTTCCTCCCTTGCAAGGAGACCTGGTGGTACAGTGGTTAAACACCCAGCTGCTAATGAGAGGTCCATAGTTGAAACCCATCAGCCTCACTACAGGAGACAGATGTGGCAGTCTGGTTCTGTAAAGATTTATAGTCTTGGAAGTTCTTCAGGGCAGTTCTGCCCTGCCCTGCCCTGCCCTATAGGGTCTGCATGAGGTGGAATCCACTTGACAGCAATAGGTGTGTTTTCTTCCCTTTGAAGCAGCCTTAAAAATAGCAGGCAGTCAGAGCACACTTTCAAATTACACTGCTGAAATCTCTCCTGGTGGTAAGCTTTGCATAGAGAAACCACTGACACTCTGCTGTATTCCTTGATTCAAAGTGGAGTGCGATACACTGAGAAGAAAGTTGGTATATTTTAGAATCACAGCATGCCAAAAAACTAGAGAAAAATCACAGAGACCACGCAATCACTCCAGCAGATGGTGGAGTGGTGTCCTAAAACAGACTATGATTTCTATGAAGGTGAAACAGTCAGTTCCAAACAACCAATTCAAGAGAAGATAATGAAATCTACATTTCCTCATTATTGTTGTTAGGTACATGGAATAGGTTCTGACTCATAGCAACTGCATGGGGCAGAGTAGAACCCACAGGGTTTCCAAGGAGCACCTGGTAGACATGAACAGCTGACCATTTGGTCAGCAGCCAAACTCTCAACCACTATGCCACCAGGGCTCCTAAATTCTCTTAGAATGTACCTTTTTTTGACTACACCTTGGTACTGTTGATGGTCTAGGGTAGGCATGGTTTATCCAATAGGCAAAGTAAGCATTGTCACGGATTGAATTATGTTCCCCCAAAAATGTGTGTGGCAGTTTGGTTGTGCCACGATGTGTGGTACTACGCTATGCTCCCCCATTTTTTAAATCCTGCCTCTATGATGTTAATGAGGGCGGATGGGCAGCAGTGTGTTGGCGGGGCAGAACTCAGTGGGAAGATTGTTTCACGCCTTCAGGCACTCTCTTAAGATTTTAAGAAGCTGGTAGAGAGATTTGGGGACCTCATACCACCAACAAGCTGTGCCAGAAACAGGGGGCAGAGGACCCCTGCATCTTAGAAGCTTCCAGTCCAGGGGAAGGTTGACAACAAAGACCTTCCTGCAGGGCAAGCCAGAAAAGCCTTCCCATGGAGTTGACACCCTGAATTTGGACTTTTAACCTATTAAACTGTGACAAAATAAAATTTCTCTCTTTAAAGCCATCTACTTGTGGTATTTTTGTTAAAGCAGCACTAGGTGACTAAGACAAGGTGGTACTTCCTTGCTTACCAAATCATCTGTAGCAAACAATTTCACATGTGGTGAAAAAATGTAACACTGTTCAATACAGATTAGCAAACAACAAGTCTGCACTTACCTTGCTTTCTAGGTCATTCATCCCTGTGAAGGGTTGTAAAATTGAAGAGAAGCTTTAATTCCATAGGAAGGTTGCTGTGAGGCTGGGGGGGAGACAGATATTAGCCATATTTAGAAGCACAGTCTTTGATGTGGTGAAAAATGTGAAATCATTCATTAGAGATGATCTGTGAAGCAAAGTAAGAACCATGCTTATCTTGCCTATTGGATAATCAGCCCCCAGGCTGACCTTTTCCAGATCAATGTTTTTCAAACTGTGAAGGTGGTGCACTTTTGGATGCTCAGTCTCTATCCATGGAAGACTAACTCCCTTCTTTTGAGCTATGACTCTTCTGATGAAATATTCATAGCCGTTCCTCTTTTGTTGACCACCTTCAAAGCTTCTCCAACTGGATGTAGGCACTTCTGATGATTCATAGTATACAGTAAGGTCATTTCCAAAGCCACAGGATAAACAAGACACATCTTGCAGAAACTTTATATATATTCATGTTCAAGAGTAACCATAAAGTTTTCTTTTCAATAAAGGATTTCAAAGATAATTCAAACTTTTGGCTGCTACTTAAGGTAATTCTTGGAATATGCCTTCAGGCTGCCACAAGTTTAGCAGAACTCCAGGAGAAAAGCTGAGGTGCAGAATATAACATCTAAAGCAAACCAAAGCTGATGTCAACGAGCCAGCTCTGACTCATAGCGACTCTATAGGAAGGGTCAGAATTGCTGCATTGGGTGTCTAAGGAGTTACTGGTATCAGCAGCGGGCCTCTTAACCACTCTACCACCATGGCTTCTAGCATATCCAGTGGACTGCAAAATACCCAACAATATCAGTTCATAAAACTACCTGAAATTATTGTTTACCATCTAACCTTGACATTCTATCTATCAATCTTGCTCTTTGTGTCTGGGACCACTTAGCAAAATCTCATGCACAAAGTAGCTATACAGCAGATACTTTGGGCCTAATAAATGTACAATATATACTGAGGATGACGCATGGTTATTGAAACTGTATATAGAGGCAGAGGACAAGGCACTTTCTGCCCTAGGAGACACGAAGACCCAGATATGCCACACTATGTATCACAGAAATTGAAGAGGCACCAACACTTGGAGAATATTTTAAATTCTATGAGAACCTGGAAAAGTTGTAGGTTATTTAGAGGAATATTTTCACTTTAAATTGCTGACAAGAGAAAATGGACAGAAAATTCAGTAAAGTCTGTTCCTTATGCAGATTATAAGAACAAGTAAGAGTACAAAAAAGAATAAGAATAAGAAAAGCTCAGTAATTTCTACAAATGACTGAAGTGTCACTGGTTCATAACCACCAGCCACTCCTTGGAAGCTTTATGGGGCAGTTCTACTCTATCCTGTATGGTTGCTAAGAAGGGAAAACCTTTTTTAAAATGAAGTTATTTAAAACAATGAACTGATTAAAATATAGTAGTTTTATATTTGTGGGTTTTTTTTCCTACCAATAAAAAATCAGCATGTTTCATTACAAGGCAGAGATATGGTGAGATTATTTCCAAGAACAAAACTAATCATTGTTTTAAAGAGCATAATTGGTGGTTAACTTTTGTCTCATCATTTCTTACCTTTGCCAGATAATTTCATGCAACTATCACTAATTTTGGTGGGAGCTCAGTCATTAGATGTGGTAGAGAAAAAGTTATAAAAATTGTTGCACATGCTAAGGTGTGATTGAACACAGTGAAGGGGCGATGACTTTATTTTTTTTTTACTCACTGAAAATACCTGAGGATTAAGATATTGTGCTGAGTGTGTAATTCACAAGATCATCTGGGCACTATAGACTCGTATTTGCTCTTGATGAAAAGAGTAAGTGAATAAGAATGTTAAGTGTTTACTGATCAAGAGGTAGGTGGCTTTTATTCTCACGTGATTTATTCTGTACAGTATTACTGTAGATAACTGAGACTGAAAATTTTTCCTCCCCCTCCTTGCTACCCCCGCCAGCACCTGACAGGATACAATACTCCCTTTACCTTCTCAGCCTGGCCCCACCTGCCTGGCAGGATACAATACTCCCTTCCCCTTTCTCAGCCTGCCCCCCCATCTGACAGTATATTTCCATTTGATAAGCCTCACTCCCGCCTAGCAGGATGCGCCCCCCCTCAGAACCCCGCCTGCTCACCCCATTTGTCTCAACCATGACATCCTCAAACTGTACTATATCTATGTTTTAGTCAGCTAGGGCTGCTCTAACAGAATTACCACAGAGTGGATGGCTTTAACAAAGAAAGATTTATTCTTACACAGGCCGGTAGGTTGCAAGTCCATATTCAGGGTGTCCGCTCCAGGGAAAGACTTTCCCCTTGTCGGCTCTGGAGGAAAGTCCGGTATTGCATCAGTCTTTGTCCAGGGAGCATCCTCACGCAAGAACCTCTTGTCTGAAGGATGCGCTCTGCTCCCAGTGCTGCTTGCTTGATGGTAGCGAGGTTCTCAAATTGTCCGTTGTTTCTTTTTCCTTTTATTCCTTGCAAGCTAAAAGCATTAAGGGTGGGGCAAGCCATGCTCCAGGAAAACTCCCCCCACAGCAGGAATTCACAGCCCTACCCTAATCCTTTAACATATAGGTTAGCAAAACCATACAATGGAGGACAGTCCAAGATATTGGGAACAATATCCCAGCCACGTGGCTGCACACATTTTTGGGGGGACACAATCATGACAATCTATCCTCCCAAAAACCCACTCAGGGCCAATTGTTGGAACCTGTGAAGATCTTGTTGGCCCACCAGCATAATAAACAGCTTCTTGCCTCCTCCTGGGCGTTTTTCGCTTCCTCATTTTCCGTAACATTTTGGTTTCCTGATCGAGAAATGAATAGACTGACCCCTTGCAGTCACCTGCCTCTCGGGACCTCGGCCATCGGCCGGGTCAGACAGGCTAGGAAGGACAGGCGCCACTTGTTTTCCGGTTAATGAGGTCCCTCCACCTCTTCGCCTCATACCCACCACAGAAGTTTCTGAAGATGCAGGACCCTTAAAGGATGAGGTAACAGGCATCAGAAGACTTCAGCCCAGGTAAGGCCCCGGGGCCACCCGAACCCAGTCAGGACCGCCCTTTCTAGGGTGAAGGGGAGCTTGATCACCTCCCGGCCTTTGAGCCCCAGTTCAGGATTCCCTCTCTGGGTGGAAGACTCAGTCCGTGTGAGTGAATATATTTTGTGTTGTGTGATTGTATCTGTGCCTCCAAGTTCACGCGGAGGCTGAGTGGGCCCTCTCCTGCAGTTTTGTGTGGACTCATAAGGCATAACGGTGTGAGCCAAGCCTCCTCTGCCCTGGGGTTTATACAGGGACACCTTAGCCAAGAACCCACCTAAGTGCCCGCGAGGGGAACGGCCAGAAGGGTATCTGAGTGGTCCTCGGGACAAGTCGTTCATCTCACTTGCGGCACCGTCAACATGGGTGGGACACACAGCAAACCTGCAGTCTTAGACTGCATGTTGAAAAATTTTGATAAGGGCTTCAAGAGAGAATTCTTTATAGTTATTGAAGAGCGAAGATTATGTACCATAGGCAGTCTAAAGAAAGAGAGCACTCTTTATAGTTAACACCCCTGTAAATGTCTTTTCTTACTGGAATCAAATCTGTTATTCTCTGACTGGTATCGGCGATTCTCTTCCCGAGTATTTTTTTTTTCTTCTTCCTAAATAGCTGCGACTCCTTTAAGAACTAGGGACAACTCTAACCTAGAGTCAAAACCTAAAAAGCCTGTTGAGCCAGTCGCAGCCACGCAGAGAATTTAAAAGAACAGGCTACTCATTTTTTTTCCTGCTCACGGTTGCCGCCGCTGCCGCTACCACAGCCACGGGGAACCTAAAGGAACAGGCTACCTATTCTCTTTCTGCTCTCAGTCTCGTGGGTTCTTGCGGTACCCTCCATCAGGCATCTCTCCAGGAGGATACCTCTTTTCTGTGCTGTTCGGCATTAAGGGACGATTCTAATTCAGAGTCAAAACCTGAAGCCGTTTGGGAACTCCTTCTTTTCAAGTCTCTTAACAAGTAAAGTTTATGTGCCTCTTAAAAAAAAGAGAGAGAATTCGTTACAGATTTTTGTCAAACAAAGAATTATGGGTTATAAAGAATTAAAGCAGGGGGTGGAGTCAAGATGGCGGACTAAGCACACATCTCCTTATATCACTCTGGAAACCAAGACCTGAACTGACAATCAAACAGAGCCTTCTGATCACCTAATCAGCCTCAGGACACAGCACAGAGCTGTTAATTGGGACTTCATACCACTCCGCGAAATCGCTGACTCCCGCTCCTGGCTAGCCCCGGCTCTCACGGATGGAAGGTAAACGCACCATTTTCACTTTTTTCTTCCTCTGTCTCGGCTGGCAGGCGGAGCTGTTTCTTGCCTGGCGGCTGGACTCAGACGCACTGCTGGGGGGATAGGCAGGCGAAATTCCCATATTCTGAGAGCCAGGCTCAGGACTCTATTAATCTAGACACTTTGAGCCTTTTGTATTGTAGCTGCCTCAGTGGGGTTTGTGTGCAGCTCCGCGGTCGGGGTGTGGGACACCATGTTGGTACTGAGATTTTAGCAGGACCTCATTTTTAGCTTGGGAGCCAGCGCCTGCAAACGGGACAGTGCTTCTCTGTCAGAAAAGTAGTGATTTTGCACAGTGCTGCCTGCATTGGGGGCCCTGCAACAGGAGAGGAATCACTACCTCTCGGCACCTTTAGCCCCTCTGTCTGCTGCCTGTGTGGAGGACGCCATCTTGGGTACGGTGGCCGCAGCTGGACCTAATTCTTAGCTTGGGAGCCAGAGCCTGCCCACAGGAGAGTGCTTTTCTATCACTAAACCAGTACTCGATGCAGTGTTGGCTAAGGCTAGACCCTGTCAGCAGAGGACAACAGGGCAGTAGCAGTGCTGTATTCTGAACTAGTTTGTTATAATCTGGGGTTGGATATAGTGGTGTTTACTTTGTCAGATGAGAAGAGGGACCTCTACACCTGAAAACCTAACTGACTTGTGAACTGGTCAGATACATTTGAAGACAGCCTAGAGAAACATCTGCAATCCATCCTCACAGTACCTCTTCCAGCCTCTATATACTCACATGGGACCCAAAAAGCAACAGACAATTGTGGCATACAAGCAATCACTCATGGCTTCAGAAGGCTCCCAAACAAAGCAACCAAAGAGTTTTCCAGATGAAGAAACTTTTATGAAAGAATCAGGAAGTGAATACAAATTGATTATATAGACCTCTTCTAGACCTTATACAAAATGCAGCAGAACAAAATGAAAAATTAAGCAAGTTGTTCGATCTGATGGAACACCAGTACTCTGAAATCCAACAGATCAAGAACAAAATCAAAGACATAGAAACTTCCATGCAAAGCCAAGAAAACAGAATGGAACAAATGGAAAAAAGAATTTCTGACTTGGAAGACAGAGCTATTGATGCCAGCGTCTATGAGCAGAAATCAGAAAAAAGAAACAAGAAAAATGAAGAAACATTAAGAAGCATGTGGGACTCTATTAAGAGGAGCAACCTTCGATTAATTGGAGTCCCCGAACAGGGTGAGACATCTGAGAACACAGAGAGTATTGTTGCTGAGCTGCTGAAAGAAAACTTCCCAGAAATCATGAAGGAAGAGAATATAGACATCTCAGATGCATATCGCACGCCACCCAATATAGATCTCAAAAGAAAGACTCCAAGACATATTATAATCAAGCTTAACAAAATGAAACATCAGCAGCAACTCTTAAAGGCAGCAAGACTCAAGGCAAAGCTAACATTCAGAGGGAAACCCTGTAGGCTCTCGTCAGATTTCTCAGCAGAAACCATGCTGGCATGGAGACAGTGGCACGACACATTCAAAGTCTTGAAGGAGAAGAACTTCCAACCAAGAATTATATATCCTCCAAAACTATCTTTCAAATACAAAAATGAAATTAAGACATTCCCAGATAAACAGAAACTCAGAGACTTTGTAAAAACCAAACTCAAACCACAAGAAATACTGAAAGAAGTTCTTGGCTTTGGCTTAGAAGAACAAAATCACTAACTTTATATTTTAGAACGATACACTACTCAATACTCTACTCATTTAGGGAAGGCTCCAAAGTAAATCACAGCTTTGATTTGGAAAGAAGCAATCTAGTGATCATCATGAAAACTATGGTGTCATCATAATAAAAAGAAGGATGTACTACAGTCGTTATAGTCCTTCCAGATGGAGAGAAAGATGACAAGACTGGTAGTAATTAAAATTGGGTTTATAAATAGTTTATTAAAGGGTTCATAGGGGCAGCTGTAAAGCACAACAAAGATGTATCATACCATTTCAAGAAATCTAACACACGAGTCTCAACAACTATAAAACCAACTCTGAAAAAGGTGAAAAATCAATTCACAAAAAAGAGTGTCCCAGTACAGACTAATAAGAACAATAGAGAAAACATCAACATAAAAATAAACATATCACAATGGCAGCAGTGAACACATACCTATCAATGGACTGAATGCTCCAGTAAAGAGACACCGAGTGTCATCTTGGATCAAAAGACACGACCCATCCATATGTTGTCTACAAGAAACTCACTTGAGACCTAAAGACAGGAAGAAACTGAAAATTAAAGGATGGAAGAATATATATCAAGCTAACAATGAACAAAGAAGAGCAGGGGTGGCAATTCTAATCTCAGACAAAATCAATTTTAATATCAAATCCACCATCGTGGACAAAGATGGACACTATTTATTGCTGAAAGGTTCAGTACACAGGCAAGACTTAACTATATTAAATATTTATGCACCTAATGTCAGAGCACCTAAATATGTCGAAGAAACACTGACTACGCTCAAAAGAGAGTTAGATGATTCCACAAAAATAGTGGGAGACTTTAACACTCCACTCTCATTACTAGAAAGATCATCTAGAAAAAAGCTCAGTAAGGATACAGAAGACCTCATTGACACAATTAACCAACTAAACCTCATTGATATACACAGAACTTCCCACCCACCAGCAGACAACTTCACCTTCTTCTCCAGTGCACATGGAACATTCTCCAGAATTGACCACGTGATAGGCCATAATGCAATGCTCAACAAAATCCATACCATTGAATTACTGCAAAGCATCTTCTCAGATCATAAAGCCATAAAAGTTGAAATCAATAGCAGAAAAAACAGAGATAGAAAGTGGAACTCTTGGAAACTGAACAACATCTTGCTCAAAAAAACAAGGATTATAGAAGAAATCAAGGATGAATTAAAGAAATTCATGGATTCCAACGAGAACGAAAACACTTCCTACCAGAACCTATGGGATACAGCCAAAGCAGTGCTCAGAGGTCTGTTTATCTCCATAAATGCACACATCTGGAAGGAAGAAAGAAACCAAATCAAGGAACTATCTCTACAGCTTGAACAAGTAGAAAGAGAACAACAGAGGAACCCCTCGGGCACTGGAAGAAATGTGATCATAAAGATTAGAGCAGAGCTAAATGAATTAGAGAATAGAAAAACAATTGAAAAAATTGAAAAGACCAAAAGTTGGTTTTTTGAAAAGATCAACAAAATTGATAAACCACTGGCTAAACTTACTAAAGAAAAGCAGGAAAGGAAACAAATAACCCAAATTAGAAATGAGAGGGGAGTTGTCATCACAGATGCAACAGAAATCAAAAATATCATAACAGAATACTATGAAAGACTGTACTCTAACAAATTTGAAAACCTAGGGGAAATGGACCAATTCCTTGACTCATACCACCTACCCAAATTATCACAACGTGAAGCAGAACAACTTAATAAACCCATCACAGAGGAAGAGATTGAAAAGGTCATCAGAACACTGCCAACCCAAAAAAGTCCGGGCCCAGATGGCTTCACGGCAGAATTCTACCAAGCATTTAGAGAAGAGTTATCCCCAATACTATTGAGACTATTTCACAGTATAGAAAGGGATGGAGTACTCCCAAACTCATTCTATGAAGCCAGCATAACCCTGATACCTAAGCCAGGGAAAGATCCAACAAAGACAGAGAACTACAGACTGATATCACTCATGAACCTAGATGCAAAAATCTTCAACAAAATTCTTGCCAACAGAATACAACAACATATCAAGAAAATAATCCATCATGACCAAGTGGGATTCATACCAGGGATGCAAGGCTGGTTCAACATCAGGAAAACAATTAATGTGATTAACCACATAAATAACTCAAAAGACAAGGATCACCTAATTTTGTCCATTGATGCCGAAAAGGCATTTGATAAAGTCCAACACCCATTCATGCTAAAAACTCTTAGCAAAATGGGCATAGATGGCAAATTCCTCAACACAATAAGGGCCATTTATACAAAGCCAATTGCCCACATCATCCTGAATGGAGAGAGACTGAAACACTTTCCCCTGAGATCAGGAACTAGACAAGGATGCCCACTGTCACCTCTCCTATTCAACACTGTGCTAGAAGTTCTAGCCAGAGCAATTCGACAAGACAAAGAAATAAAGGCCATCTGCATCAGCAAAGAGGAAGTTAAAATCTCCCTGTTCGCAGATGATACGATTGTATATGCAGAGAACCCCAAGGAATCTATAAGTAAGCTACTCAAACTAATAGAAGAGTTCAGCAAAGTCTCAGGATAGAAGATAAACATAAGTAAATTAGTAGGTTTCCTTTATACCTTCAACGAGACTGTTAAGGAGGAAATTATTAAATCAATACCATTTACGATAGCCCCTAAGAAGACAAAGTACCTAGGAATTCATCTAACCAGAGAAACAACAGACCTTTACAAAGAGAACTACAAGCCCTTACTACAATAAACTAAGAGAGACTTAGATAAATGGAAAAACCTACCCTGCTCATGGACAGGAAGACTTAACATTGTGAAAATGTCTATTTTACCCAAAGCAATTTATTTATATAATGCAATCCCAATACAAGTTACAGCATCATTTTTTAATGAGATGGAGAAACAAATCACCAATTTTGATTGGAAAGGGAAGAAGCCCTGGATAAGTAAGGTACTACTAAAGAAGAAGAACACACTGGGAGGCCTCTTATTACCCGACCTTAGAACATACTACACTGCCACAGTGGTCAAAACAGCCTGGTACTGGTACAAGAACAGACAGATGGATCAATGGAACAGAATAGAGAACCCAGAGATGACACCATCTGCCTATGAACAGTTGATATTCGACAAAGGCCCTAAGATATTAAACTGGGGTAAAAACAGTATCTTCAACAAATGGTGCTGGCAAAATTGGTTATCCATCTGCAATAAACTGAATCAAGATCCGTATCTTACACCTCATACAAAAACCAACTCCAACTGGATAAAAGACCTAAATATCAAACCCAAAACGGTAAAGCTCATCCAAGAAAAGGTAGGAACAACAATGGAAGTTTTAATACACAATGAGGACAGACTCCAAAATCTGTCAAAGAAACCTCAATCAACAGAAGAGAAAATAGATAAACGGGAACTATTAAGAATCAAACACTTTTGCTCATCCAAAGACTTTATTAATAGAATTAAAAGAACACCCACAGAATGGGAAAAAATATTTGGCAACTCTATGTCAGACCAACGCCTGATCTCCATAATCTATAAGATACTACAAAATATCAAGTAGAAGATGACAAACCATCCAATTAAGCGATGGGCAAAGGAGATGGACAGACACTTCACTAAAGAAGAGATCTAGGCAGCCAAAAAACACATGCGGACATGTTCACAATCTTTAATTATTAAAGAAATTCAAATCAAGGGAACAATGAGATACCATCTCACCCCAACAAGATTGGCCATGATCCAGAAAACACAAAACAACAAATGCTGGAGAGGCTGTGGAGAAAATGGAACCCTCCTACACTGTTGGTGGGGTTGCAAAATGGTCCAGGCTCTTTGAAAGGCAATCTGGCACTTCCTTAAAAAAATGGATATTGATATACCATTTGACCCAGTAATTCCACTACTTGGAATATATCCTACAGATTCAAGGCCTTTCACACCAACGGACACATGCATCAGAATGTTCATCGCAGCACAGTCCACAATAGCAAAAAGGTGGAATCAACCCAGATGCCCAACAATAGAAGAATGGATAGGTAAACTGTGGTACATATACTCAATGGAGCACTACACAATGATAAAGAATAACGATGATTCCAGGAAACATCTCCTAACCTGGTTTCAACTGGAAGACATTATGTTGAGTGAAAGTAGTCAGCGACAAAAGGACAAATAGTGTATGAAACCTCTACGACAAGATCTCAAAAACAGACTTGTGTATAGAAGAAAAGACTCTTTTACAGCTGCAAGGGCGAGGAGGGAGGGAGGGTGACGGGGGGAGGGTTTAGTTTAGATAGTTACTAGAAATCTAGTTGGGAGAAAGCGGTGACAGCACGTATTAGGAACAAGAACAACATTAAGTGGACTTCAGCATAACTTGAGTACTCCTTCCATCTTAACTCAATACTGCAAGGATAGAGTAGCTGGGGCGGGGGGCGGGGGACCATGCTCTTAGGCGAATTCCAGGCCAATTGGCACAACTAGCGTTTTGCTAAGAGAGCTCTCTGTACCCCACATTGGTGAGTGGCGTCTGGGGTCTTAAAAGCTGCCAAACTGCCATCCGAGGACACAGCAAATGGTCCCAACTCAGCACGAACAGATGCTCACCAAGGACCAAAGTGACATGCGGTAAAGACAACCGAGAAAATGGAGAGACCCACAAGAGTCGGTGCCTACATCGACTTGGGACTGGAAGAACCGGATGGTGCCTGGCCACCACCAGTGATAGCCACAATGGAGCTCACAGAGAGGAGTCTCACTGGCAACACAAGAATAAAGAGGTGCATCATGAGATCTCCACTAAACGACCTCAATTGATAATCCAGCGGTTTTGGGGTTCCTCTGAGAGCATGGCCCCCGGCCCTGATGCTGCCCTTTCCCATAAATTATAACAAAGGTCCACTCTTTGGACAGGAATGGATTCGACTTGGCAAGGCAGAGTGACCATATATTGGAAGCACTTTATGGTTCTATACATCTATAGTATATCATCTTGGTGACCTCTGGCTGGAGGAAGGGGAGTGGACCGACAGGAGGGGAAAAGAGACTGTTGGGAGGATGAGACATGTATGGAGCAGAGAGGAATAGTGTGCTGTCACTGGACAGGGAGAGCAGTGGAAGCTGCATATAGGGGGGCATGTAAATTTATATGTGAATGTACATTTTCACTCAGTTATGTTAAATAAAAATTTAAAAAAAAGAATTAAAGCAGAGAAAACTCTTCGTGAAAGTAATTAAGAACCTATTATGCCAACGAAGGGTTAAGGTTTCCACTACAGATATTAACAGTTTTCATGGATTTTGTTCAGAAGTCTTGTCCCTGGTTCCCAGTTGTAGGTACACTGGAAAAAGAAGGCTGATAACGTGTTGGTCATAGCATACAAAAAAATTTACCATGACCAGGGGCCTAATGGCATTCCTATAAACACCTTTTTTTTATTGGAACTTAATATATTACTCCCTAACTGGTGCAGGAGATTCCTCTTCCGAGCCTTCTGTCCTAATATCTAAGACCCCTTTAAAGGAGGCAGCTCCTTCTAAGGTCGCACAGCAAGCTTATGCAGTGCAACAAGCTTCTGACTCAGAGTCGGAGATTGAAAAACCTGTCAAGCCGCTGTTGCCGGTGAGCGCGGAAAATCAAAAGGAGCAGGCTATTCACTTGCTGGCAGACGCAGAGGATTTAAGGGAACAGACCATCCATTTTCTCTCCGCGCTCAGTTCCTCCCCCAAGGCTTCTGTGCCTGGTACGTTTGTTACCTAAGGGCAATCAATACAACAATGGAAACGGGGGAGTTTTACAACCTGAGCTCCCTCCTCTAAAGTGTTATTCCAATGAACCATGCTGTTACTAAACTGATTTACGAAAGTGCTTCTTTACACTTCACCTTTAACCTGCCATCAGAAAATTTCAAACTGCCTTTCTAGCGATATCAGTGGAAGGTCCTCCCCCAGGGGATGAAAAACAGTCCCACTCTTTGTCAGAAATTTATAGATGCTGCGATAGAGAGTGTTAAAAAACAATTTCACTCGGTTTATCTCATTCATTATATGAATGACATTTTGTTAGCTCACCCTAATTGTTCCTTTTTACAGGAGTGCTTAATGACACTCACCTCTGCCATTAGAGCTAGAGGCTTGGTCATTACTCCAGATAAAATTCAAACTCAGCCTCAATATCCTACTTAAGCCGCATATTAAATGACACCACAGTGGCTCATGTTCCCTTTGTTTTAAGAACCACCCACCTAAAAGCTTTAAATGACTTTCAAAAACTCCTTGGTGAAATCAACTGGCTGTACCCCTTAGAACTGGAACTAGCCACTGCAAGGCTGGTCCGAGTGAAGCATGGGACTTACAACTAATTAATCACAACTAGTTATAATAGATTCCTTTGTTCCTTTTCCTTTAATCTCCAAGAAAATAGCCTTCAGACTAGAGAACAGAAACTACGTTTTATATATTCACAATGTACTTTCTTACTCCTTGTTTCCGTGAGAGTGTAAGTTTGACAGACTAGTTTCATTACCTGAGAAATCTTCTCTTAGGTTTTAAACTTTGCCTAATGTAAACAACCTGACTAGAGTTTCCTGTGACTATTTTATGACAAAGGCAAAGATTGGCAAGAAAAGACAAAAAATAAAACTGTGGAGAATTCTAAAAAATGAGGGTGTTAGAGAAAAGACAGGCCTAAAAAGATTAGAGGACCAAGCAAAACTAGAAAACAAAACCAGAACTTACGAGTCTTTGTTCTCCTGATCTCCGTGACTGACCACCCCCTGAGCAGCCAGGACTTTAAACAGTCTGGCCCCCACTCACAGTTTAAGATTTGACTTTGAGACAAGAACTCAAGAGGAGAATGTTGAAACGAGACGTAAATTACAAATGTAACCATGATTTTAAACCGTACTTTCTAAAGAATGGTATACATGCCACAGGGAAGAGTGAGATGGGTGGTGAACACCCAGGCCTGCTAAAGACAACCTGACCCAGACAGCTAAATAAAAAAGTCCTTAAACGGCACTTGGCAAACTGGTTTTAAATAATGAAGTTTTCAGAGGTCCTGATCTTACAGTCTACCGAGACTAAATTTGTCTCAAAGACTCTTGCCTGGCTAAGATGACTGTATATATCATAAGAGACAAATGATTCCTAAAGCTCAGTGTCTTTGGCAAAACGGACCCCTGGAATGCTTACATCTGCCTTCATTGTCTTGTAATCCGGCCTCGATAGCCACTCTCAGTGAAAGGAAAGCCAAGAGCCACAAAAGCCTCTCCATCTTACAGTGGAGTTTAAAAGGCCATGGCCTGCACCATCAAAATGACACCATCCTTGCCTCCAATTTCAGTTGAGTAGTGAACAAGCTTGTTCTATTGTAAGAAGTTGCAGTATTTGCCCCATTCAACAGTCCTCCTTACCAATGGGAATCAACCCACGGGGTTTAAAGGCTGGACAACTATGGCAAATGGATGTTACTCACATACCTTCCTTTGGAAAACTCTGTTATGTCCATGCATGCATTAACACTTATTCTCAGTTAATTATGGCCTCAGCCTGCACAGGAGAAGCTTGCAGGGATGTAATTCGACACCTCTTTTATTGTTTTACAAGTTGCCAGATTCCCTCACATCTTAAAACAGACAATGCTCTGGCTTATGCTTCTAAAAGCTTTCAGGAATTTTACAACACCTTTCAAATTATAAACACAGTTCACCATATTACTTAATAAAATATATCCCTCTTGTTATCAATCACTTGCTATTATTAACCAAGCCAAGGAGGCAGAAATTGTGTTTTCACAGGATGCTGACTCCCCTATCTGAATTCTTGAGGGGTTAATTCAACTCGGAGATGCAACCTGACACCACTCCCTCTGAGACATCTCCCCAGCAACAATGAAGTCACCGCCAAAATGTCGTGTGATTTGTGCCCACCAACTCCTCCATCTCTTCCTTCTTATTAACCCTTTCCAGATACTACAACTCTCCCAAGATTTTTCTTATCCAGCTAGCTCATTGCGATACGATTGCTGACAAGCTCGCCGTACCTGATCCCCACAGTGTACAGCGAGTACTACAACATCACCAACTTAAATGACACAAGGGGCTATGTTGCCAATTGTCGAGATAGAGAGAACTCTGGACTCGGACATAAACTAACCCAGTCTTTCCTGAATAAAACAGTCACCACTTGTGTGACAGGGATCAACGTAATACTTAAAGGGAATTCCAGTGATAAAAATATAAACATCACTTGAAAAAAGGTGACTGTCACACAGGGCAATGAAACCCGCCACAATGTAACCTGTTCTAACATAATATACTTTAACTGTAATCTTACTAATTGTGTAGGCCCCCTTGGGGAAAGGAAACTTATGATTGTTCTTAATCAGCCTCCCTTTGTGATACTGCCTATAAACTTGTTGGGACCCTTGTATCAGGGCAGAGGGCTACAAGTGATAGAAAGACTGCAAGAGTTGATTAGGCCTAAGCGGGCTGTAGAATTAGTTATTATGGGAATAACTGCACTTGTAACTGCTATAATCACAACCACTACGACTGCCGGGGCCATTACTCAGAATGTACAGACTGCTCAATTTACAGATAATGTGGTTCATAATATGTCACAACTTATGTCACCCAGGAAATGATTGATCTAAAAGTAGAACAAAAGTTAGAGTTACTGTTTAAAACTGTAGAAGTAATAAGAATTCTGGTCCAAACTCTGCAGCACCAAGCCAGGCTGACTTGTCATACTGAATTTACCTAGATTTCTGTAACTAACAAAACTTAAATATAAGCACAGATCCATGGGAAGGAATTAAACAACATCTAGAAGATATGTGGAAACATACTAATGAAACTCTGAACCTAACACAATTACATTCAGAAATTCTGGCACTAAGTCATGCCCATTTACCCTTTAATACTGCTGCAACAGCCAAAGATCTTATGAATAACCTTAAAAACATGTTTTCTGGGCCTCTTGACCAAATCTGGCACTTGTTGATCCCCATGATCACAATCGGGGGAATTGTCCTCTTGATAATACTCTACACACCTTGTCTGCTTAAACTAGTTTGCAGAGGTCCGCAACAGCTATTAATAGATGTACACCATCTTAAACTGCAGACTCGGCGAAAGCCCTCCACCTACATCTTCTAACCCTCTGCGGTAGTCAATGATGGGTAAGACACTTAGCTGAACTATCTCAACCTAAGACAGGACCCAATCATAAAGAGATTGCATTCCAATGATGGGTAAGAGATAGAGTCAGTAAGTGCGACCTAAGCCAGGCATGAAGAGGAGACAGCTCAGAGCCGGCTGGTTTTATAATAAGAAAAAGAAAAAGGGGGAGATGTGAAAAGCCGACCCTGGGGCTTTACAATCCCCTCGACTTATGAAATTATGTTGGGAAAATCTGACCAGGAACTTCTGGGGAAAAGAGCTTGGAGGAAAAGACTACAATACAGCATGCCTGAAAGTACTGAGGCCTGCCCAGCCTCCCTGAATTCCCCCTAACTGCGTCTCCCCATCCCTTTTTCCACAGACACAGGCTTACAAAGAACCCCCTGAAAGACTTCCCAAGGACAATTCTCCACACAGCCATTAAAACTATACAAGCATCTCACTCTCTACAGCAGAAAAATAAACTTCCAAGTCCATTATAATTGATATGACAAATGAATTATCACTAAAGAAACATCTTTCTTAGAGCAGCTGGGCTGGATTGGGGGATGGCAGACACTTACTCTCTGCTCAGGAAGAAATAAATAAGAACTTAAAGAAACAAATAGAGACAGCCAAATGGTGAGACTTTGAAGAGTCTACCTTTCTGTGCCTTCCACTTTGAGATACGAATAAAACCATTAATTGTGTTCACTGACACTTACCACCATAAATACCTCTCTCAGACCATTATCCAGAAAGCCTTGATAATTAACTAGAAAAAGAAGACCACAAGGGGTCAGTTTCTTACTAGGCAATAATGATGGGTCAGTTCCTTGTTAACCAATAGTTTATATAATGAAGAAGATAGGGTGAATCAACTTTACCAACCACTTCTCATATAAACCTATCTACCCCAAGCCGACTTTGAAGAGTTGTGATACCCACCCTTATCAAAAGGGGGGTACTAAAGGAGGGAATAATGTAGATAACTGAGACTGAAAATTTTTCCTCCCCCTCCTTGCTACCCCCGCCGGCACCTGACAGGATACAATACTCCCTTTCCCTTCTCAGCCCGCCCCGCCCCTCCTGGCAGGATATGATACTCCCTTTCCCCTTCTCAGCCCGCCCCCCCATCTGACAGGCTATTTTCCTTTGATAAGCCTCACTCCTGCCTAGCAGGATGCACCCCCGCCTCAGAACCCTGCCCGCCCATTTGTCTCAACCACGACATCCTCAAACTTTACTATATCTACCCTCCCGAAACCCCACTCGGGCCAATTGTTGGAACCTGTGAAGGTCCCGTTGGCCCGCTAGCGTAATAAACAGGTTCTTGCCTCCTCCTGGGTGTCTTTCGCTTCCTCGTTTTCCATAACAGTATGGTGCGGAAGCTTGGGTTTATTTGAATTTTGGAACTATGCAGGATATTTATCCATCGATGAGCGCACACTGCAAAAACCAAAAAACCCAAACCCACTGCCACTGAGTTGATTCTGACTCACAGCAATGGTATAGACAGACTAGGACTGCCCCCAGAGGGTTCCCAAGGAGCGCCTGGCAGATTGGAATGACCAACGTTTTGGTTAGCAGTTGTAGCACTTAACCAACTACACCACGAGGGTTTCAGAGCCTGTACTGCGGCTCCTCTACATTGCAGCTTTCACCAATTAAACACGTCTGTCCACAGCACTTGGCAAGCTTACTCATTCTTTACTGCCATAGGTATCAAGACCAGAACGCCTAGGGATTTTATTTTAATTGCTATTAAACACATTCTTAAACACACACAAAAGGCTTTTGAGATGAGTAGCTAAAATCACATCTATTCCACGTCCATTCTTTTTAAGGCTTAGAACTTTTGAACAGATTATTTCAAAAAAATAAGTATAAATGGTATCATATTCATTCTGGATAGATTAGAAATTCTGTTATAAGCATGAATAACAAGAGCTGTTACATTGAAAATATATCTTTGTCATTTATAAAATCTCATTGTTATTTAATTACTTTTTAAAATTATTGTGATTAAGAGAAAATATACAATCCAAGTCAGTTTTGCATGCCTGTCTATCTATACCTCTTCTGCTCTCCTTGCCCTGTGACAGTAAACTCCTCCATTTCATTTTACACTTGTCATATCTCTCTGAAAAAGTTCCTGCCCTCTCCTCTCCACCCTCTTCTTTCCCATCTAAAAAGAGACCAGTAGGACAGCCTCCTATAAATGCATAGGACCATCAAGTATGCACACCATACGGTCACATTTTGTCCCCAAGTCTAGTCCATTTTTATCCAAAGAGTTGATCTCAATAGTGTTTTCTAGACAAGGGCAGCAGCAGGTCTATAGCCCATGTTCCCAGGTGATTGCCCAGGCTGTCGGACCACCAATTGTGTTCTTCAAGTAGAGTTTAGAGTTGTACTCCTCTTTTTCTCATACTGTCACAGGGACTCAACATTATGTGTCCCATCATGGCTGTCTTCGGTGGTGGCCAGGCACTGTCTGGTTCTTCTGGTCACATGTTGATGTCCAAGCCAAGTGCCGTCAAGTCGGATCCTATGTTGATACAGTCTCGAATTACATGGGTCCGTCTGTCTCATGGGCTCTATTTTTTCTGGGTCTTTGGTGTTCTCAGTGATCATCTGTTCCAGATGAGTTGGGATCATTTGGTTACCTCACATGGTAGCCTGCTAGCTCGTAAGACCCCAGATGCCACTTACCAATGTGGGGCACAGAAGATTCTCTTAGCAATAGTCTAATTATGCCAACTGACCTCGATGTTCCCTGAGAACATATTCTCCAGACTCCACCCCTGCTACTCTACCCTGGCAATATTGGGTTGAGGTTAGAAGAGCTTTCCGTTTATTTACGGCAAAGTCAAGTCGATCTGCTTTCTATTGTATGCTGTCAGTGTTTTCACCTAATCAAATTTCTATCAACTATCTAATCTATGATCAACCCTCATCCCTCCTGCCCATGCTTATAGCCATCAAGGAGTCTCTTCTCTACAGAAGTCTATTTTTAAGTCTTCATAGTAGGGGTCTCATATAATATTTGTCCTTTTGTTGCTGACTGATTTCACTCAGCATACTGTCTTCCAGATGAAACCAGGTTATGTTTCCTAAAATCATCATTGTTCTTTATTATTGCATAGTGTTCCATTGAGTATGTGTACCATAGTTTATCCATTCATCTATTGATGTGCATTCATCTATTGATGCCATTTTTTTTTGCTGTTGTGGACTATGCTGCAATAAACATTCATGTGCACGTAACTCTCTGTGTGTGACTGCCCTTGATTCTGTAGGAAATATTCCAAGTAGTGGG
Source organism: Heterohyrax brucei (assembly GCA_028571685.1). Taxonomy (NCBI): domain Eukaryota; kingdom Metazoa; phylum Chordata; class Mammalia; order Hyracoidea; family Procaviidae; genus Heterohyrax; species Heterohyrax brucei. Next base: position 20,526,356 of record CM053149.1, read on the forward strand.
ATTACTGGATCAAAGCCTATCTATTTGCAGCTTCTTAAGGAAACACTAGATTGCTTTCCAATGAGGTTGTACCATTTTGCAATCCCACCAGCAGCTCAGTAGAGTTCCAAGTTCTCCACAGCCTCTCCATCATTTGTTGTTTTGTGTTTTTTGGATCTTGACCAACCTTGTTGGGGTGACATGGTATCTCATTTTAGTTTTAATTTGGATTTTTCTAATAGCTAACGATCATGAACATTTCCCCATGTGCCTTTTGGCTGCCTGGATGTCCTCTCTAGTGAAGTGCCTGTCCATCTCCTTTGCCCATTGCTTAATTGGATTGTTTACCTTTTTCTTGCTGGTACTTTGCAGAATCTTGTAGACTACGGAGATCAGATGATGGTCTGACACATAGCTGTCAAATATTTTTTCCCATTCTGTAGGAGGTCTTTTAACTCTTTTGATAAAGTCTTCGGATGAGCAAAAGTGTTTGATTCTTAGTAGTTCCCATTTATCTATTTTCTCTTCTTGTAATCATGCTTTGTCTGCAGATTTTGAAGTCTGTCTAAGCTGTGCATTAGAACTTCCATCAATGGCCCAGTTTTTCTTGCATGATCTTTATTGTTTTAGGTTTGATATTTAGGTATTTGATCCATTATGAGTTAGTTTTTGTGTAAGGTGTGAGATATGGGTCTTGTTTCAATTTTTTGCAGATGGATATCCCATTTTGTTCAGCAACATTTGTTACACTGTTTTACCCCAGTTTATAATCTTAGGGCCTTTGTTGAATATGAATTGTTCATAGGAGGATGGTGACCTCTCTGGGGTCTCAACTCTGTTCAGTTGATCTATATGTCTCTTTTTGTACCAGTACCAGGCTGTTTTGACTACTGTGGCTGTGTAATAGGTTCTAAGGTATGGTAGTGTGAGGCTTCCCACTGTGCTCCACTTCTTCAGTAGTGCTTTGCTTATCTGGGGTTTCTTCCCTTTCCAAACAAAGTTGGTGATTTGTTTCTCCATCTTATTAAAAGATGTCACTGGAGTTTGTATTGGGATTGCATTGTATATGTAGATCACTTTAGGTAAAATAGATATTTTCACAATGTTAAGTCTTCCCATCCACGAACAGGGTAGGTTTCTCCATTTTATATAAGTCTTTCTTAGTTTCTTGCAGTAGGGTCTTATAGTTCTCTTTGTATAGGTCTCTTATTTCTCTAGTGAGATTTATTCCCAGGTATTTTATCTTCTTAGGTGTATAGTTAATGGTATTGATTTGGTGATTTCTTCTTTGATGATCTCTTTGTTGGTATAAAGGAATCCCACTGATTTACTTATGTTTATATTATATCATGATACTTTGCTGAACTCTTAGTTTGAGTAGTTCACTTATGGATTCTTTAGGGTTCTCTGTACATACAATCATATCATCTACAAATAGGGAGATTTTTACTTTTTCTTTGCTGATGTGGATCCCCTTTACTTCTTTGTCTTGTCTAATTGCTCTGGCCAGAACTTGTAGTACAATGTTGAGCAGAAGTGGTGAGAATGGCCATCCTTGTCTAGTTCACGTTCTCAAGGGGAATTTTTTCAGTCTCCATTCAGCATGATGTAGGCAGTGGGCTTTTGCAGATGCCCCCTACTGTGTTGAGGAATTTCCCCTCAATTCCTATTTTGCTAAGAGTTTTTAGCATGAATTGGTGTTGGACTTTGTCAAATGACTTTTCTGCATCAATTGACAAGATCAGGTGATTCTTATCCTTTGTGCTATTTATGTGGTTGATCACATTGTTTGTCTGATATTGAACCAGTCTTGCATTCCTGGTATGACTCCAAGTTCATCCTGATGAATTATTTTTTTTTTATATACTGTTGAATTCTATGGGCTAGGAATTTGTTGAAGATTGTTGCAACTAGATTTGTGAGTGATATTGGTCTGTAATTTTCTTTTTTTTTGTAGGATCTTTCCCTGTCTTTGGTATCAGGGCTATGTTAGCTTCATAGAATGAATTTGGGAGTATTTCATCTTTTTCTAATGTATGAAACAGTCTCAGTAGTACTGGAGTTAATTCTTCTCCAAAAGTTTGGTAGGATTCTCCAGTGAAGCCATCTGGGCTAGGAATTTTTTTTTTTTTTTTTTTTTTTTTTTTTGGTTGGTGGTTATTGATAACTTTTCAATCTCTGTCTTTGGGATGGGTTTATTAAGTTGTTCTATTTCTCCTTGTGATAATTTTGGTGGGTGATATGAATCTAGAAATTTGTCCATTTCCTCTAGTTTTCAAATCTGTTAGAGTACAGTCTTTCATAGTATTCTGTTACAATACTTTTGATTTCAGTTGGGTCTGTTGTGATATCTCCCATCTCATCAATTATTAGGGTTATCTGTTTCCTCTTCTGTTTTTCTTTTGTAAGTTTAGCCAATGGTTTATCAATGTTGATGATTTTTCCAAAGAACCAGCTTTCGGTTTTGTTAATTTTTTCAATTGTTCTTCTATTCTCTTATTCATTTAATTCTGCTCGAATCTTTACTGTCTGTTTTCTTCTGGTACCTGAGGGGTTCCTCTGTTGCTCTCTTTCTACTTGTTCAAGCTGTAAGGTTAATTCTTCAGTGTAAGCCCTTTCTTCATTCTGGTTGTGTGCATTTATAGAGACAAGCTGACCTCTGAGCACTGCTTTTGCTGTATCCCATGATTCTGGTAGGATGTGTTTTCATTCTCACATGATTCCATAAATTTATTTTTTCCTTGATTTCTGCTATATCTCTTGGATTTTTGAGCAAAGTGTTGTTCATTTTCCATGAGTTCCAATTTCTACCTGTGACTGATTTCAATTTTTATGGTTTTATGGTCCAAGAAGATGCTTTGCAGTAATTCAATGGTTTGGATTTTGTTGAGACTTGCTTTATGTCCTAACACACAGTCTATTCTGGAAAATGTTCCATGTGCATTGAAGAAGGAGGTATACTCATCTACTGATTGGTGAAAAGTTATATATATGTTGATAAGATCTAGTTAATTTTTTTGTTACTGTTGCAATCAGATGTTTTGTATCATTACTTAGCTTTTTTATGGATGATCTGTCCATTACTGAAAGTGGAATGTTGAAGTCTCCAGCTTATTGTGGAGGGATCTATCTCATTTTTCAATGTTGTCAGTGTTTGTTCAATGTATTTAGATGCTCTGATGTGAGGTACATAAGTATTTAATACAGTATTGAACCTTATGTATCGAACCTCTCAGCAATAAACAATGACCATCCTTGTCCACGATGGTGGATCTTACATAAAAGTCTATTTTATCTGAGATTAATATTGCCACTCCTGCTGTTCTTTGTATGTTGCTGGTTTGGTATATTTTTTCCCAAACTTTGATTCTCAGTTTGTTCATATCTTTGAGTCTCAGGTGTGTTTTCTGTAAGCAACATATAGACAGTGATCCACCATGTCACTCATTGTCTCCTTATTGAAGTGTCAGTTCGTTTACATTCAGTGAAATTATTGTTAGGTATGTGTTTAGTGCTGTCATTTTGATGCATCTTTTTTTGTGTTGTTGATGTTTTCTATGTTTTTCTTAATATTCTTTTCTGGGTCATTCTTCTTTAGGGGTTGACTTGTTTTGCGTTTGTTGAGACTCCTGTATTATGCTACTTCTTTTGATTTGTTATTTTGCTTTGCAGCTACCTCTAAAATCCCCCTTACTATTCTAAGTTTAAGTCAGACTTTAACTTCTGCATATCTTTTTTAATTTCCTCTCCATCTGAAAGGATTATACCTATTGTAATATATCCCTCTTTTTAGTGTGTGATGTCATAGTTTTCGTGTTATAATCACTGGTTCCCTTTTAATAATGTAGTTTTGATTGAGCTTATTGACAGTCCTAAGTGAGTGGGATTCTGGATGCTGTATCCTGTACTGCCTCCTTAAGTAAACACTTAATGGTTTTGCTCTTCTAGGTAAAGAGGTTCTTTCAGTATTTTTTGTAGCTGTGGCTTGGTTTTTACAAAGTCTTTAAGTTTCTGTTTATCTGTGAATGTCTTAATTTCACTGCCATATTTAAGAGAGAATTTTTCAGGATATATAATTCTTGGGGAAGCTTTTCTCCTTCAAGTTTCTTTGAATGTGTTGTCCCACTGTCTTCTTGACAACATTGTTTCTGTGAAGAAGTCAGACGAAAGCCTACAGGGTTTCCCTTTGAATGTTAGCTTTGCTTTCAGCCTCTCTGCCTTTAATAGCTTCTGTTTATGTTTCATTTTATTAAGCTTGATTATATTATGTTTTGGCATCTTTCTTTTGCGGTCTAGTTTTTGTGAAATTCAATACACATCTTAGATATTTATGTTCTCTTCTTTCATAACTTCAGGGAAGTTTTCTGTCTAATGCTCTCTGTATTTTCATCTATCCGTTCTTGTTCAGGAATTCTAGTTGTTCATAGAGCATTCCACTTAATAGAGTCCCACATGTTTCTGAATTCTTCATTTTTCCTATTTATTTTCTCTGATTTCTCTTCATAAATTCTGGTGTCAGTTGCTCTGTCCTCAAGATCACTAGGTCTGAATTACATCTCCTCAATTGTGCTCATTTGGCTTTGGATTATATTGTTTAATTCTGTAATTTTGTTATCGATCTGCTGAATTTCAGATAGTTGATGTTCCATCAGTTCAAATAACTTAATTTTTCATTTTGTTCTGTTGCATTTTGTTTAATCTCTAGGAGAGCTCTATATACAATTCTTTCATACTTGACCTCTGATAATATCAGAAAGGCTGCTTTACCTGGGAAATCTTTTGATTCTTTACTTAGGGAGTTTCACAGTGCCATGGTGGATTACTTCTTTATGTGGTTTAGCTATGGTCTGTTGTCTGTGTGCCATCTAGAAGCTGTTTGATTTCTCTGGTGTTACTTCAACAGTAGCTGAGGTGTAGTGTTAACAATTGAGCTGGTCACTGACTATCTCTGTGTACTCTAGTGACTGGCCCCACGTGGACTCTCTAGGGTGGCAGTCTCTGCCTCTTGGCTGGCAAAGACGGTGCCCTACCTTACGGAGTCACTGGGGTGCCATCAGCTGACCCTGTGATGTGGGTCAGTGAAGGGTGCAGGAGAAGCTGCTGGACTTCTCAGCAGTCAGACGTCCAGGTCTTACTTGAAAGGGTACTTTACTTTTAAGTGGGGAGCTGTCCAAATGCTGCTGAAAACAGGCCCTCAAGTGTGGTGGGTCCTGCCTTCCAGATGACAACAGAAGTACCTCATAGGCCATCCCTAGATGATATGACATGATGCAAAGTAGGGAGATGTTAGGGCCTTCCAGTCATCCTATTAGGCCCCACTCCTGAATCTAGTCACAGATTGACTCAAACGTGGCTTTTCTCCTGGAGAAGCACTTGTCAGATGAGCTGTTGCTCTGCTTGAGAATCAGCCACAGTTAAGGCCGCTGGCTGTGTGACTCCACCTCCCAGCCAACCAAGATGGCAACCTGGCCGAGCTGCCCTTCCTGCCATGGAAACATTCTATGGTGGAGCTCAGAAAAGAGAGGGCGGAGGGGCAGTGGTGCCTTCAGCCAGCCTCTGGGCTGTCAATATGTGGCTATCCCACAGACTGTCTCTCTACTGCACTATACTCTGTTTACTTAAGCACCAAAGTTCAGTGTATTTGTCGGCTCATGTCCCAGAAAACAAAGAAGGCATCGATATCTTCAGTTCTCTAGTACAGTGAGTCAGCAGGAGCAGGGTCAGGGGCTCCTGGCTCGTCGTTGAGAGGGGTAGTTTAGTCTGTTACTTGTGCCTAGTCAAATCTGAAAATACTATGCTAGGTTCTAGGGCCCCCCAGATGTCCACTGTTCCATTCAGCTATCATTCCAGGCCTTAGTTCTCAGAGGGATTTGAGGAGACGTGTGTCAAGTCTGCAACCTTGACCCCACCCTAATTACTTTTCTGTAGATTGTATATTAACAAAACTCAAAAGCATAGCTTGGCTTACCAATTGGGATATTTTTGTCAGTAATGTATTATGCTGGACAATGACTTCATTTTCAAAGAACTGTGTTAATTGCAGTTTCTATGCACATATTTCAGAAAGTAAACAGAAAAAATATATATCCTAAATAGTTATAATATAATTGAACTACCCTAAACAGTATAATTGAAATGCCAGTGGACTGAGAATTAAGAGACTAATGTCTTAGTTTTCAACACTCCAAACACGTATAAACCACATTACAAATACTCAGAATCTTTGCTTTTCATCTAAAAGTGAAACTTATGTGCTCAATTCAAAATTGCTGATTTTTCTGCAGAAATTTCTCTAAAGCATATACAGGATAGTTTCACAGTCTTCTAGTTCAAAAATTCTCAGAGTGTGACATAATAGGTTGTTTGTGCGATGATTTCAGAGCATAACAAGACGAAATCAATTTGACTAATTAACTATTATTAATAGGCACATTAAAATATATTCTCATTTTAGTAGTTATTAAAATACTAGTTTAAATTCTTATATTCTTTAATTATTGTATTAAAGGAGGTTATAAAAAATATTAACTATATACTGTGGGTGGCAATAAAAGGATATGAAAATAGTGGAGGGTGTTTGATGAGTAGGAAATAAAAGCTGCCTTATGATATGCAAACCCTGGTGGCCCAGTGATTAAGAGCTAGGCTGCTAAGCAAAAGCCATCCACCAGCAACAACTTAGAAACCTTACAGGACAGTTCTATTCTGTCCTATGGGGGTCACTGCAGAGTTAGTATTGATTTGAAGGAAATCGGTTTGGTTGTTTTGTTTCAGTTTCTCAACACTGGCCTTTAATAAAAGAAACTATAAATGCTTTTTACTAAGGACCACATAGCAAGTATCTTCAGTTTAAATTCTGAGAATCGTAAGCTTTCTTTTTCCTCAAAATTCAAGTCCTAATTTAAATTTCCAGAGTTACATCATATTCCAAAATACTATGTTATTCAACATATTTTAAATAAAAGCTAAGCTTTGGACATGCCAACAGAAGGGACCAGCCCCTGGAGAAGGACATCATGCTTGGTCAAGTAGTTGTTAGGCAGTGTTGAGTCAGTCCTGACTCATGGTGACCCTATGCACAGCAAAATGAAACACTGCCCAGTCCTGTTCCATCCTCACAATCATTGTTATGCTTGAGCTCGTTGTTGCAGTCACTATGCCAATCCATCTCATTGAGGGTCTTCCTCTTTTTCACTGACCCTCTACTTTAACAAGAATGATGACCTTGTCCAGGGAGAGATCCCTCCTGGTAACATGTCCAAGTATGTGAGACATGGTCTCTATCCTTGCTTCTAAAGAGCACCCTGGTTGTACTTCTTCAAAGTCACCAAAGTATTACAAAGAGGAGAAACGATAATCTTTTTAAACTAATGATCTTGGAACAATTGAGTATGTGGTTGTACTTCTTCATTCTTTTGGCAATAAGTGATATATTCAATATTCTTTGCCAACAACACAATTCAAAGGCTTCAATTCTTTTTCAGTCTTCCTTACTTACCATCTAGCTTTCACATGTATAGGAGGCCACTGAAAACACCCTGGTTTGGGTCAGGCACACTTTAGTCTTTGCTTTTCAACACTTTGAAGAGATCTTTTGTAGCAGATCTGCCCAATGCAATGCATCTTTTGCTTTCTTGCCTGCTGCTTCCATGAGTATTGACTACAGATACAAGTCAAATGAAATCTTTGACAACTTCAAAATGTTTTCTGTTTATCATAACATAAATGGTAAAGCAGATGGTTAGCAAAAATAAGGAAGAACCTCAACAAGATGGATTAACACAGTGGCTGAAATAATAGGCTCAAACAGAGCAATTATTATGATGATGGCTCACAACCATGAAGTGTTTCATTTTGTTGTACATAGGATCACTGAGTCAGAACCAACTGGACAGCACCACAAACCAACACCAAAGCACAGCCCATCCCCCAGGAACCCTTCCAAGAGCTCCACTCAATTCTCTGTGATATTGGTACAAGGACAGACATATAAGACCAAAAAGCAGAACAGAAGTGACAGAAACATATCAACTTACATAGAGTATTGAAACCCTGGTGGCATCATGATTAAGTACTATGGCTTATAATCAAAATGTTGGCAGTTTCAATCCCCAGGTGCTCCTTGGAAACTATGGGGCAGCTCTACTCTGTCCTATAGGGTCACTATGAGTCAGAATAGACTCAGTGGCAGTGAGTTTGATTTTGTTTTACTCAGGGTAACAGAATCCTGGTGTTGTAGTGGTTAAGCTATGGATGCTAACCAAAAGGTCAGCAGTTTGAACCCACTAGGTATTCCCTAGAAACCCTATGAGGCAGTTCTACCCTGTCTTCTAAGGGTTGCTATGAGTCCAAAGCAACTTGAAGGCAACATGTTTTGGCATGTAGGGTAATTGAATTTTGACAAAGTTACCAAAGCATTACAAAGAGAGGAAAGCCAGCCAAGTGCTGTCAAGTTGGATCCAACTCATGACGACCCTAGAGGCCAGAGTAGAACTGCCCTCTAGAGTATTCAAGGAGTGCCTGGTGGATTTGAACTGCCAACCTTTTGGTTAGCATCCATAGCTCTTAACCACTGATTCTGGAACAATGGAATATCCACTAGGGGGAGTGGGAGGAAACGAGCCTTGATCTTTGCCTTAAATCATACACAAGAATTAACATAAAATAGAGCACTGACTTAAACAAGAAAGCTAACTCTACAAAACTTCTAGAAAGTAACACGGAAGAAATATTTATAAACTTGGGGGGAAAAGTTGTCTTAGATACATTTCAAAAAGTACCAGTCATATAAGAAAACAATTGTAAGTTAGACTTCATAGCAATTTTGAAAATCTCCACTTGAAGAGCGTTATAAGGAAAAAGAAAAGGAAAGCCACCGACTAGGAAAAAAAAAAGTTTCAATACATATATGAACAAAATAAAGCAGATATATCCAGAAAACATGAAGAACTTTAGCAACTCAATAAGAAGATAAACTACGGAACGTATTTTTTAAATGAACAAACATTTTTAAGACACTTAACAAAGAAGAATGAACAAGTGGCTAATAAACATATGATGACACACCATTATAAATCCTTTATAATCAGTTAAGTAGTGCCTGGGTGCTACAAACACTTAAGCATTTGACTGCTAACCACAAAGTTGGCAGTTCAAACACGTGCAGAAATGCTTTGCAAGACAGGCCTAGCAATCTACTGAAAGTTCAGAGAATTGAAAACGCTATGGAGCAGTTCTATTCTGAACACACAGGGTTGCCAGCAGTCAGAATTGATTCAGTGGTGACTATCAACAATAACGACAAAAGCTAGTTGCCATCAAGTCAATTCCAACTCATGCCCTCACTCACCATGTATCTCATAGTAGAAATGTGCTCTCCAGGGGTGTCAATGACTGATGTGTTTTGGAAGCAGGTCACCAGGCTTTCTTTTGAGGGACCTCGGGGTAGATTTGAACCTCCAACCCTTCTCTTAGGGGCTGAATTTATTAAACTTGATATCACGTAGGGACTCATACACCCAAAAGAAAGGCTAACGATTTAAAAAATATCAACAATCAGCAAGGTATTTGGGCACTAAAAACCGCAAACATGCTACTGGAAACATGGAACTACTGTGGAAATCAATTTTGTAGTAATTTTCAATTTAAGTACTTAATGACCCATCATTTCTACCTCTTGACATTTACCCAAAAGAAATGAAAGTGTTTGTCCACACAAAATCTTGTGCATGAATGTTCATAGATCAGCCTATAATCATGATATTCCCAAACTGGAAACAATTCAAAAGTCCATGAACAGGTGAATGGATACAAAAACTCTATCCATACAGTGTTATAAACAAAAAAACCAAACCCACTGCTATTGAGTCTATTCCAACTCATAGCAACCCCAAAGGACAGAGTAGAACTGCTCCACAGAGTTCCCGAGGAGCATGTGGTGGATACGAACTGCCAATCTTTGGGTTAGCAGATATAGCACTTAATCACTACATCACAAGTGTTTCCTACAGTGTCATACTATTCAGCAATAAGAGAAACGAATTATTGATCCACGTAATAACACAGATGACTCCCAGAAATGTTGCACAGAGTTAAAGAAGTCAGGCACACGAGTGTACACAGTGAATGATTCTATTCATATGAAATTCTAGAACAGCAGAACAGTGATTGCCGATGGCCAGAAGGGAATGAGATTGACTATAAACAGCTAAGAAGGAATTTCTGAGCTGTCTTGGTTGGGATTGGGATGTTAGTTAACCAGGCACAGACATTTGTTAAAATGCATTGGCTAATGCACTTAAAATGACTGTATTTTATTTTTGTAAATTACACCTTGACAAAGTTGATGTAACAAAACTATAAAATCAGAAGACTGCCTATAGAAGAGGACAGACTTGAAATGGGCACAAGCCAACTTTCTGAGCTGATCAAAAAATCCTGTATGTTGATGGGACAGTGGGTACTCTGTTGTGCAAATTTGTGTAAATGTCTCAAAAGGTAACCTTAAAATCTATGCATTTTAAATAAAACAGGGTTGCCATGAGTCGGATCCAACTCGATGGCACTTGGCTTGGCTTTATGTAAAATATTCTTCAATTAAATAAAAACAATTGCAGAAAAATAGTAAAACAAGATAGCATTTTCACTTCTTTCATATTTACTAATATCGAAATCATTGCTGACAAAGGTTTGGTAAGGTGAACACATTGATATGCTGATGGTAGGATAAAAATGTACAGATGAGTGCAGTCCTGGAAAAAAAAAAGTCAATAGTTTTTAAGCTTCTGGGTATGTTACATTTTGATCAAGTAATTATCCTTGGACTCTATACTGATGAAACACTCAGAAGTTCAAATACTAATTTCTTAGAAGGTATAATTTAGAAATTGGAAAAATGAAAAACCTGAATGTCCAACATGCAAGATATAATTATGTAAATTATGGCACAATATTGTTGATTCAATATCTATGAAACAATGTGGACAAATACATTTGAATACTATACTAAAATACTGTTCAATATTTGGGACAAGATATCAAATAATATTTAGAATATTACATCTATAATGTAAAATGAGAATGTGAAATCTTAAAGGAAATAAATTTAAATGTTGATAGTAGCTATTACTGGAAAGGAGGATTATGACTATGATTTCATTTTCTCCACAGCTTTGTTTACCTAGTTTCATAATTTGCATTCATTTTTGTGAGAAAAAAGCATTAAAATTATGATATAATAATTGGAAACATTACTCTTGATAGTACTTGCAAGTACAGATGCTTATATTATCAATGATATTAAAATTGTGTAAGGTAAAGACATTTAAACATATATCCACATATAGTTACAGACAGTACTTAATATTTTGACATACAAACAGAATATGAATATACTTCTCTGGAAAAAAGGTATTGTATTATTTTTTTCATCAGTTTTGAACCTAGTCTTTTAGGATTTCTTACTTCGACTTCTGAAAAATAATTTCTATTATTGTTTTTCCTTTGGAGATGTATTTATAATGCAGTGTCCTAGTGGTATAGCAGTGAAGAGCTTGGCTGCTAACCAAAAGGTAGGCAGTTCAAATTCATCAGCTGTTCCCTGGAAACCCAATGGGGCAACTCTACTCTGTCCCACAGGGTTGCTATGAGTCAGAATTGACTTATTTTTATAGTTCATATAAGATTGATTCAGTTTTTTCAACACAACATCAATAAAATATAATGTGATAGAGACATCTGCTCCTCGACAATATTCACATTCTATCACACAATTCCCAGTTCCCTTTCAGTTAACAAGTTCATGTGATGAATTCCAGTTAATGATGTTTCCTTTTTGCAGTAAACTGTACATCATCATAACTGAAATTCTGTGGAGCTTCTGCAAAGTGATCAGCTACAGATAGTTGTCAGTCAGCAACAGACTATGAGGTCTGACAATTAAGATCATGAACTTGTCACTGTGCACTTATGTTGGCAGTACTGTACAAACAACTTGGTAAGGTTTCATAACCTTGGTATATCAGTGTCTCACAGCTGTTTTCATGTCGGTGTGTGATGGTGCCTTGCTGAATGGCGTTCATTGTTGTTGCGTGTTTTCATGCGTCACTGCAAGAATGTTGGAGCTTGAATTAGAGCAACAAACAAACATTAAATTCGTTGTTACACTTGGCAAGAGTGGAAGTGAATTCAGGGACGTGTTAGTCCAAGTTTACAGGGATAATGCCATGATGAAAATGGCAGTGTGCAAATGGATTAAATGTTCTTCTGTGGGGAAAAATACATCACTGATGAAGAGAGGTCAGAGCAGCCAGTAACAAGCACAACTGAAAAAAACATTGCAAAAACTCACCGAATTGTGTGTCAAAATCATCAGCTGACTGTGAGAAGCACAGCAGACCAAGTATACAATGATAGAGAAACAGGAAAATCTTAACTGAAAATTTTGGAATGAGAAAAGTGCGTGCAAAAATGGTCCCAAAGGAGCTCACCAATGAACAAAAGCAAAGGAGTGTTGAAGTTTGCCAAAACCTTATGGAGAGGCAAGGTGATGTTTTGGGCCGTGTTGTCACTGACAACAAAACATGGGTGTACCAATACTACCCCAAAACAAAAATTTGTCAAAGTATACAATGGAAGTCAGCTAATTCCCACAACAAAAAAAGTTCTGCCAGTCCAAATCAGGAGTCAAAAAGATGTTGCTAACACAAGAATAAAAAGAGGTGCATCATGAGATCTCCACTAAAAGACCTCAATTGATGGTCCAGTGGTTTTGGGGTTCCTCTGAGAGCATGGCCCCCGGCCCTGATGCTGCCCACTCCCATAAATTATAACAAAGGTCCATTCCTTGGACAGGAATGGATTCGACTTGGCAATGCAGAGTAACCATATGTTGGAAGCACTTTATGGTTCTATACATCTATAGGATATCATCTTGCTGACCTCTTGCTGGAGGAAGGGGAGTGGACGGAGAGGAGGGGAAAGGAGACTGTTGGGAGGATGAGACATGTATGGAGCAGAGAGGAATAGTGTGCAGTCACCGGACAGGGAGAGCAGTGGAAGCTGCATATAGGGGGGCATGTAAATTTTCATGTGAATGTACATTTTCACTCAGTTATGTTAAATAAAAAAAAAAAAAGTTAAAAAAAAAAAGATGTTGCTAAATTTTTTTGATATCAGAGGGATTGTTCATTATGAATTTGTACCAACTGGTCAAACAGTTAACCAAGTTTATCATTTGGAAGGGCTGAAAGGCTACTTGAAAAAGTTAGACAAAACCTGAATTTTTCACCAATAACTCCTGGCTCTTGAATCACTACCATTGACCAGTTCACATGGCACTGTCTGTGAGGGAGTTTTTAGCCAGTAGACAAATCACTGTATTAGAACACCCTCCCTATTCACCTGATCTGGCCCCTGAGGACTTTTGTCTTTACTTGAAGATCAAAGAAATAGTGAAAGGAAGACGTTTTGATGACAGGGGACATCAAGGATAATACGATGAGAGCTCTGATAGCCATTCCAGAAAGAGTTCCAAAATGGTTTTAGAGGGGGGCTAGGCACCAGCGTCAGTGCATAGCTTCCCAAGAGGAGTACTCTGAAGGTGGCTGTGGTGGTGTTCAACGGTGAGGTAGGTAGTACCTTTTCTAGGATGAGTTCTCGAACTTAATTGTCATGTCTCGTATGCACTTGTGAAAAATATATTTTGGTCATGTTAAGCCCCTGAGGTGTCAGGGTTTGTTTTTTAATTCATATTCCACTAACCACCCTGGCCAATAAAAATATTGACATCAGAAGTTAAGTTTGCCATAAAAACAATTCTAATATATTTGACATCAGTTTAATTTGCTGGGCAGCAGAAGGTGAGAAAACTCTTATGTAGGCTGGAAGGATGGAGATCTCTGTTATAACTGTGACAAAACACTTTGTAGGATATAGTAGTACGAGGTGATGCTGTTTAATACATCTAGCGACTTATTACAAGAAAGAAATGAGTTTTTGAAAAAAATTGCAGAATGTTAAGTAGAAATAACAAAGAATAAAGACAGACCAGAAATTTGGTGTGAATGGGAGTTGAAATAAACTTGACAGCAACGGATTTCTCTTCTTCTTCCCTTTTTGGTGGGGGGTGGGTATAGAATTGAACCACTGGTTACATGGTGGTTAATTGCTACATCTACTAAGCAAAAAGTTGGTGGTTCAAATCTACCGGCTGCTCCTTGGAAACTGTATGGAGCAGTTCTACTCTGTTTTACAGGGTCACTATGAGTCAACATCAACTCGACGGCAATGGATTTTCTTTTTTTTTTAAGTAGAAAAACTGACTGATTACAGACACCAACCCCTAAAAGAAAGGATTTAAGAAGGCTCTTTCAGTAAATATAAATGAATAGTTAGTTGAAATGACGCAGGATAAATGATCGGAGTGTGGGCACAGCCTTCATCTTTACTGTTCTGACAGCTTCAAGGTGTACATTAAATCAGGTCAGAGAAACATGGGGGTGAGGAAGCAAAGCAGTGTGGCAGATTAGAGAGCCATGTTTATGGCACATACCAAGGCAAAACAAGACAAACCTGTTACCGTCCAGTTGATTCCAACTCACATCAACCCTATAGGACAGAGTAGAGCTGCACGGTAGGTTTTCCAAGGAGTAGCTGCTGGCTTCAGACTTTTGTTTAGGAGCTGAGTGCTTCTTCACTGTGCCACCAGGACTTATCATGTGGCTAAAAGGAAATTAAATGGGAAGCTCATTATATATAATTTTGTTTTTTAGTTTTACCTTCAAGGAAACTATGAGTTTGATTCAAAAATACATGTGATTTTCTAAGACACAACAACCCTAAGGACTCCAAATGTCCCCAGTACAGATGCAGACTAAGAAAGTCATAGAACTCCAAAGAAAGCGTATTCTCCAGTGCCCCTTTCAAATATGGCTGAAGAGAATAATGGTGAAATGATAACCTCCTAATGGGTAATAAGAGCTTTATGAACAGTGCTTAGTGGTTCTTCTCCTTGACAGCAGAACTCTCCCTGCTTGTCTATGAAATCACTCAGAAGTTCTAGGAAATTAAAACTCTTAACACCAATATTGGTGAACAAACACTCTAGTTCCTTTGCTTATTATGTGGGATGACTCTAGGTTTCTGTAGGCTCCTAATTCCCAGAACTGAATTCCAGTTATTCACAGTGGTAGATGAATTGCTAACACGTCCTTCCTGGTATCATGTCTGTTTCCCTCCTGGTATTTTTGTCTCACAAACTCCCTAAAAAATGCTCTTTGCAATTGTATCCTCACCTTGGGATCTGTTATTGCTGCTATTAGGGGACATGGAGATGATTCCAGTCCATAGCGACCCTACATACAACAGAATAAAATATTGCCTGATCCGGTGCCATAGCGCCTTGCAGCCTAAGGGGCTCCTCTTCTAGCACTGTATCAGACAATGTTCAGGTGCTCTCTGTAAGGTTTTCACAGGCCATTTTTTTTTTCCAGAAATAGATTGCCAGATCCTTATTTCTAGTTTGTCTTAGTCTGGAAACTCCCCAGAAACCAGTCCACCACGGTTGACTTTGCTGATGTTTGGAGGACTGATGTCATAGCTTCCAGCATCACAGCAACACGCAGGACACCATACTACAACAAACTGATACACAAGTGATGAGCTACTTTTTTGGAAATCCAAACTCAGAGAAATTAATATTGTAGTATAACCAACCCTCCTTTACTCATCTCCAGGTGTTTATTTTGCAAGATGTATCTAAACTTCAGTGTGCTCCTAATTAGAATGGCAATAATAACGTTTACCCAGCATTACTTGACAAGGCTATTAGGAAGATCAAATCAGATAATGAACATAAAATGTTTTGCAAAATGCTGTACAGATAAACATTGATACAATTATCCTGTACTTTAGAGAAGTTAAGTCATTCAATTATTGGCAAGTACACAGACAACAGTATTCACCAGTGATGGGATCCCTGGCAATACCCTTTGCCTTTTCTTGAAATCAAAAGGACAACAATAAATAAAGAATCAGATGATTCATCATAGAGGAATGACCTAAGGTATCCCACTGTGTTGGCTACAGCTGCCCATTTATTTGTTGTTAATACTAGGAACCTCTCAGCAGGATGGTGGCAGAGTAAGCAGGTGAAAAATGTTATATGCTATAAAAGGGCAAAGGGATGGCACCTGCTGGGCATCACTCCGTCACAGGTTAATGTGACCTGAGCCAGCTCACACTTCAGACTCCACAGGGCTTCAGACAGTGAACACAACCCATGCCACAGTCACTCATCACAGAACATTGGTGTCCAGAGAATATTCGGTTCAAATGTGCAATCAACATGTAGATAATGTCTGCATTGTTATTTATTAAAGACCTAACACTCACATTTAGAACTTGAAAACGTTTTGCTCTGCAAGACATTATTTTGGTTATTTAAACTATATATATACATCTTATTGAACTTCTACATGCAGAAAAGTTCACAAATCTTAAGTGTGCTCCTCAAGGAATAGCCACAATGTGAACATACTGGTAATTACCATTCAAGTTAAGAAATAAAGCATTAAGTGTAATCCTAGATTACCCTCCCAGTCCAGCCAGCCAGCCAAGTGCCATAGAGTCGGATCCGACTCATGACCCTCCCAGTCATTACCCTCCTTTATCTACATTCTACCCTTGAGACTAATTTTGCCTGGCTTTGAACTTTATGTAAACAAAAACACACAGTAGTGTTCTCTTCTGTCTGCCTTCTTTCACTAAACTTTTGATTGTGAGATTCATCTCCTGTGTTTCCTGCAGAAATGCTTCGCTAATTTTCATTCTAGTAAAGTATTCCATTGTATGATTATATTGATTATATCACAAGTTATTTACTCATTTTACTGTTAATAAACACTTTGGCTGTTTTCTGTCTGAGACTATCACCACTAAATCTTCAATGCACACTTTCATAATAGTCTTTTTGGCACATATATGTACTTGGACATGTACTCTAAAATTGTTAAAACGTTACATGGATGTAAGTTTAATTTTATTGGAAACCACCACTCTTTCAAGGCAGTTGTACCATTTACAATCTTACCAATGCTTTAGGAGGATTTCCGTTGCTATACATCTTTGTTAACATTTGATATTGTGAATTATTTTAATTTCACATAACCTGGTATTATCTCATTTGCTTTTAGTTTGCATTTCTCTAATGACTAACGAGGTTGAGCACTTTTAAAGAATTTTTGGACATTGAGATATCCTCTTTTGCAAATTCCTGTTTAATTCTGTTGCCCATTTTTCTACTAGGTTGCCTGCTTTTTTCTTATGGATTTCAAGGTGTTTCCATAAATACCATGGCTGCAAGTTATTTCTCAGTTCATCATACTGTGACTAACTTCTTCCACCATGTGGCTTTCCCATTTAGTCACTTAATATATATTAAGATACAGAAATTCTTTAACATAGTCAGTTTATTAACCTGTGAAATCTTTGCCAACTGCAATGTCATAAAGATACTCTATAAGATCTAGAAGTATATTGCTTGATGTTTTCTTTTAGGTCTAAAATCTACCTAGAATTGATTTTAGCAAATCTGTAGGAATGAAGACTCAGTTTTTACTCCTCATAGATATCCAGTCACTTGCTCAGTAACTGAAGAGCTTTCTTCAGCATTTCTGGTAGCACAGGTGTCATAGTAATGTATCTTCTCAGTTAATGTTTGTCTGAAACTTGTATCTTTCCTTCAGTTTTCAAAGATATTTTATTGCATATAATATTCTGGGTTGATTATTTTCTTCCTTTACTTTTAACACTTTAAAGACATTACTCCATCGTCTTTGGCTTGCATAATTTCTGAAAAATGTCTGCTGACATTCTTTTCTTGGTTCTGTAAATACTGTGCCATTTCCTGGAACTTTCAAAAAACTTTGCTTTTTAGAAGTTTGATTATGATTTGTATAGGTATGGTTATTTTGAATTATTATTATTAATCATAATAATTATTAGATTATTTGATTTTGACATAGCTTGGTTTCTCTGTGTTTTGGATCTCCAGTCTGTTTTCTTTCATTAATACAGGCAGTCCCATGTTATGAATGAGCTTTGTTCCTAAATCTGTCTTTAAGTACACTTTACAGGCAAATTGGAACAAGTACATACAGTTCTTATGTGCCATCAGTTAGTTAAACGTTCACCTTAGTATATAGTATGTACATTAGTTTTCTATGGCTCTAAAACATTTAAGAAACACTTCCAAGCCACTCAGTGTTTTCAAGGGTATCACAAAGTAGTGCATGTGTCTATTATTACAAATTTTTTTTCACTCAAAAGTTTAATATAACATGCTTTAAGGCAGTCCATTCTTCTGTATGACTTGTCTGTAATTTGGATGCTCATAACCTGTGAACTATCTGGACTGGAAAATTTTGAGTCATTATCTCTTTGAGAACTTTGGCCCTGTTCTCTCTCCTATTTCTGGAATTCCAATCACATGTATATCAGACTGCTTGATATTGCTGTTGTTAGGTGGCACTGAGTCAATTCTGATACACAGCAACCCTATGTGCTGCAGAACAAAACACTGCCAGGTTCTAAACCATCTTCTAATTGTTATGTGTGAGATCCTTGTTATAGCCATTGTGTCTATCTTGTTGAGGTCTTCCTTTTTTTCTTGACCCTCTACATACCAAGCATGCCTTCTCTAGAGACTGATTCCTTCTGATAACATGTCCAAAGTATGTGAGATGAAGTCTCATCATCCTTGCTTCTAATAAACATTTTGGTTGTACTTCTTCCAGACAGATTTGTTAGTTCTTTTGGCAGTCCATGGTATATTCAACATTCTTCAGTAACATCATAATTTGAAGGCATCAATTCTTCTTCAGTCTTCCTTATTCATTGTCTAGCTTTTGCCTGCATATGAGGTGGTTGAAAACCTCATGGCTTGGGTTAGATATACCTTAATCTTCCAGGTGACATATTTGTCTTTCAACATTTTAAAGAGGTTTCTGCTGCATATTTGCCCAGTGAAATGCATCATTTGATTTCTTGACTGTTACTTCCTTGGGTAGACTGCAGATCCAGGTGAAATGAAATCCTTGGTTATATCAATCTTTTCTTTGTGTGTCATGATGTTGCTTATTTTTGTTTTATTCTTCTTATTGACTTGAAGGAAGTTTTGATTCAGGAGAGAAATTTCTCATGTCCCCTCTTTTTTTGGAGCAAGTATTTTTCCTTAGATTTCACATTAGCTGGTTGATTTGCAACCTCAGTTTTCTTCTGGATTCATGAAAAATAGAGAATTTAGAGATTAACTGAACTTTTAAATTGTTTTCGTGAGGGAGTAAGCAAACTTCCTTCCAGTTTTTTCCATTCTGAGCACAAGATGGAAGTCACATATGCTACATTTTTATTATTTTCTCTTTAAATATTTGTCTTGAAAGGAAATTAAGAAGCAAAGAAAGTTACTTTCCTTCATTCATATGCTTACAGTTTCTTGTTCTTCACATTCCTTCGATATCTCTAAATTTCAATTTCATGTCATTTATTTCAATTCGATGGCAGTGTGTGGGTGGGTCATTTACATCAGGTTGAAAACCCTCCTCTAACATTTCTTGTAGTACAGAAGTACTAGTGACCAATTCTGTCAGTTTTTGTTTAGTTGAGAGCATATTTTACCTTCATTTTTCAAGGATACTCATGCCCATATAATTTATTTTTTACTTTCTGGCTCATTTCAAGATGTTCTAGTGACATTTAGAAGAGACATGTCTGAAACCTTCCAGATGTAAGTGGGTGTTCTAGAGAGAGGGATTCAATGTTCCCAGCAGAGAAAAAGGCTTCTTCAATAACTCTGTGGCAAGAACAAGTTGGTGATCACAAGACAAAGGAGGAAAGTCATTAGGATGACCAGCTTATCCCAATTTGCCTGGGACTTCCTCAGTTTTAGCACTAAAAGCTCTGTGTTCTGTGAAACTTCACAATGCCAGGAAAACTGGGATAATTTGGCGAAGACTACTTCGAGTTTAAAATGGGAAGTCCTATATCTGGGGAAGGCTCTCAGTTCCACACACACCAGGATGGTTGGTTACCCTACATCAGCTAACCTGCTTATACAGTTTATTCATCTCTCTTTCATCTTATATGCTGCTAGTGTATTCAGCTCCTTGACATTCTCATTTTGAGATGTTATAATGTCCTGCTATTTTTTTTTGCCTTTATCACTGATCTGCATATATGATTGATCTTAGCAATCACTCCCAAGTTTGTGAAGGCAGAGCATGTATGGCTTCTAAACAGTATTTCTGGAAGCCAGTACTGTATCTGGTTTGCCTTTACATCAAGGTTATCTGTCTTCTAGAAACTTGGCATTTATCTATTTGCCTTAAAAGTCCAAGAGCCTGGTTTGTGGGAAATCATCTGCCTTGATTATGTAAATTGCTTTATGTTTTCTAGAGCCAGTGTACATCAACTGACAATGCTGAACCAGATCCAGGAGAACTTAACATTTTCTGCTAGTGACTTGACAGTGGCTGCTGATTGCCAGTAGTCATTATTTTAGATTAGAATCTATTGTGCTCTTTTCTTGTCCAGGAGGAATTACATTATACCTGGCTTCCCAGCTCACTATACTTTAGGAACAAATGTGAATTATTATAAGAAGAGAATGCTTGTTAAGAGCACATACTGAAAATAGGGCTTTAATGTTGACAGGGTAAAACTACACAAAAAAGTAGAATGGATTTTAAATTAAGATTGAGCTTGTGGCTACTGAAAAGCTAAGAGAGCGTCTATTTTTTAGTGATGCATGGTTAGAGTTAACCCAGTTATTCTAGTCCTCCATTCATTTCTTGGAGAGAAAGTAAACCATGCACTTCTGATCTAAAGCAATTTTCCAGAAAGTTAGAAGTTTTTTTCTACAGAATGTTTGGGTATCCTTTCTACTTTCCAGAAGTCTTGGATGAAATAATTTTACCAGGACAGAATATGAGGTCTGAAAATTAAGTCCATGAACTTAATTGTTATAAGTGCTCCATATCTCATTGCTGAATATCACTAGGGTCGCCTTTGAAGTACTCCCCTTGGGAAGCTATGCACTGATGTTAGTCCACCCTTCAGAGCAATTTTGGAACTCTTTCTGGAACGGCCATTGTGCATGGTGGCATGATGGCAAGTTTGTGAACTTAATTATATAGTTTTCTGTGAGGGAGTTTTTAGCCAATAAACAAATAAATGTTATTGGAACACCCTCCCTGCTCACCTGATCTGGTCCTCCAGTGACTTTTTTCTTTACCCAGAGATAAAGGAAATACTGAAAAGAAGACATTTTGATGACATTCAGGGTATAAATGGTAATATGACAGCAGCTCTGATGGCCATTCCACAGGAGTTCCAATGTTACTTTGAAGGGTGGACTAGGCACTGGCATCAGTGCACAGCCTCCCAAGGGGGGTACTTCGAAGGTGATTGTAATGAATGAAATTCAGCAATGAGATATCTAGCACTTTTTTTTTGGATGAGTTCACCAACTTAATTGGCAGTCCTTTTATTTATATCTGTTCATCAACATCCTACAAAGGAAAGTTTTTAGTTATCTCTTATATTGCTTATTTGTCACTACTGTCATCACTGTCAAAAACTTTTATAAAATGATCAAATCCCTTAACCACTCCAGAAACGTATTTAGTATTGTTGTTGTTGTCAGACGCCATCAAGTTGATTTTGACTGACAGCTACCGCGTGGCACAGAACAGACCTGCCTCATATGGCTTTCTAGGCTGCAATCTTTACAAGAGCAGACTGTCTGGTCTTTCTCCCACCAAGCAGCTCAGTAGGTTCAAACAGCCAGTCTGTCACTGAACCACCTAGCACCTAACTGTTGCTCTACCAGAGCTCCTTAGATTTGGCATAGATTTTGTACAATAAATGATCTGCTGTTTTAGTTAGGTGCCATCAAGCTGGTTCCAAATCATGGTGACCCTGTAGATCAGAGTACAAGTGTGCCATAGAGTTTCCAAGGAGCACCTGGTGGATTTGGACAGCCGACCTCTTGGTTAGCGGCTGTAAGACTTGTACTACGCCACCCGGGTTTCCCGAAAACCACGGAATTTCTTGTTGAACTTCATGGATTGGAGATCATTTAGTGAGGCAGTTTTGAAACTATTTTTGTTTTGTGTTAGACATTTTTCTCTAAACAAAATCTTGTGAAGATATACAATGCATAAAATACCCTCCTCTGGATGAAATCTGGCATATCCCCCACTATTTACAGTAGCATAAAAAACAGGCTATCAGAATTTATAATCATATTGTACTAGGTTTGCACAAAATTGTAATGTAACACAGTCATCAACTGTATGGAAAATTGCTCTCCAAATTACATCCCTACAAAGAACACAGCAGAAATGTACCAAGTTTCCCTACGAGCTTGAAATTGGACACATTGTACATTGTAACACTTCCAAAAAGCTTGAAGGAAGTCTTCCAAATAAAACAGTATTTTAAAATCAGCATTAAAATACACCCTCACCTTAGGCAGAAAATATAATTTGAAATGACAAGCAGATAGCTCTTTAAGATTTATCTTCATAATCATAATACAAATAATAACAATCGCATAAATAAGCTTACATATTTGTGAACTAAAATAAGTTAGAGATTCTATAAACTTGTTTTTGTGTCAGATACTTGTTTTGTACAGACTGTTTTAAGTTTGTGAAGTCCCTTCTTCAAATCTTAAGTGAAAATGCACTGGATGCAATAGATTTGGTGTTGAGCTCTTCTGCTTGATGTGAGGGTAGGATCATGGAACCCACTACTGCTTGCCTTCCTGGTGACACGTCTGCCTCACAACCCCCTAGACTTCCTCTCTGCCTCTGAGTGTCAGAAGTCACTTTTCTATTGACATACTGCCACAAAGCAGAGAGGTTAAGGATGAAAAAACAAACCACTGTCATCTAGTCGATTCTGACTCATAGTGACAGACTAGAATTGGCCCATTGAGATTCCAAGGAGCGGCTTGTGGATCTGAATTGCCAACTTTCTGGTTTGCAGCCATAGCACTTAAGCACTACGCTAACCAGTGTTGATTGTACCTCTCTGCCTGTTAGCAATTTGTCAACCTAATCTCACTTAGCTCCAATTTAGTCAACTGGAGAAATAAGAATAATTGCAGAAGACAGCCTCCAAAGAGAGAGCCTATGCCTTCTCTTTTGGTATGTCTATGCCACTTATCCCATCAACAGGTAGATTGTATTTTCCATGTCCTTGAATTCAGGCCAGGCTTGTGAATTACTTTTACCATTAGGATGTAGAGGAAGTGACTCTGAGTCAGTACCAGGACTAGCCTGGTCGCTTCTGCTCTGGAAAGCCACATGTCACGTCATCAAGAAGCCCCAAAACAAAACAAGTCTGTTGAGGCTGAACTGAATCTGACTCACAGGACCCTATAAAGCAGCTCAAGAGACTATTAGATGAGGGGAAAAGTAACAGAGTGAGAGAGAGGCCACACGGAAAAACACTGTTGTTGTAGATAGTTGTTGTGGCATCTCTGAGCTTTCTGGGACCTTCTAATCAAGTTCAGCTGCCAGCAAAAGCCAGCAAAAGCCAGCTGAATGACTGTGTAGGAGAACCATCCAGCTGAGCCGTGCCTGAATTCTTGACTCTCTGTGAGTAGTGAGGAACAATTAATTTCTGCATATCAATTCACCCAGTTTGGGGATGATTTGCTACTCAGCAATAGATAACTGCAGTCAGAGCAGAATCCACCTCATATGGTTGTTAGGGTTAAATGATATGATAACAGTAAAGCAATTAGTACCTTATGGGGAAAACATTCTGGTTTAATTTTAACTGTTCTTAGTGACTGGCTTCACCAGTGAGTTGAAATCTCAGATACCCATCTGGATCTCCAGACCACTGTGATGCTTACATTCCAGAAGGAGCAGATAGAATAAAAAGGAAGTACATAGTTATGTCAGAATTCAGAACCCCTGGTGGTGTAGCAGTTAAGTATTACAGCTGCTGCTAGAAGGTTGGCAGTTCAAATCCACCAGGTGGTCCTTGGAAACTCTATGAGGCAGTTCTACTCAGTCCTATTGGGCCGCTGTGTGTCAGAATCAATGTGACTGCAATGGGTTTGGTTTTTGCTTTAGGTTAGAATACGATGAATCCTATGAGGAAAAAATAAAGGAAAAAAAAAAACAAAGAAATAGAGCAAGGTATATTGACAATGTGATTTGAAATCATATGGAAGACAATTCGCAGTTTTAGATCAGATGGTTAGAGAAGTTATTGTTGTGAAGATGAAACGAGAGAGAAAAAGAATGTAAAGGGGTGCACAGAAGTTAGCCATGTATGTATTGCTAAAGAGTGTTCTAGAGAGAGGACACAGCCCACACAAGTATCTTGAGAGTGCATCTGTGGAGTGTCCAGGGCTCGGTAAGGAGGTCTCGGTGGGCGGGTCAAGTAGGAGAGTGAAACATGGTAAGAGATGATGTCAGAGAGGTAAGAGGCAGTGCTGCAGGACCCTGCAGACTATTACAAGGTCATAGGATTTCTAGAACATGGAGAAAGAGGTGCTCTGTGTAACCAAGGAGATGCTCTTTTCTTTAAAAAAAGAACACAAAATGAAAACTCAACCACAGCTGAACTACCAATATCATTTCTTTCCAAACACTCCTATCTGCAATTGTTTTGTTTTCTGCATTTGTTTACTTGTATCTGTGTCAGCCCTATTAAATTTTTTTAAACACATCCCCTCTCTTATTTTGTTTTTAAATTATGTTGAAATAGCTGCACTATAACATTCTGCAATAAAACTTCCACATTGATTACACTTTCCATATGGTGCCAGCAACACTTTTCGAGGTATTCCACCACCATTAACATAAATGCAATGTCCCCCTAAACAAAAAGTGTCCTTTCCTCCCTCCCACTTTTGCTACCCATTAAAAATCTTTGGTTGCTATATATTCACTTATTTCAGTTAAGTGAGATCATGTAAAACTGGTCATTTTGCAACTGACTCACTCTACTTAGCATGTTTTCAAGGTTCACCCATGTTATGGCACACATTTCTCTTTACTGCTGTACTAGGACTGCAAAGGAAATTTGCGAACTTGATGTAGAAAAGGTGCTACATACCTCATTGCTGAATATCACCATGGTCACCTTTGAAGTCCTCCCCTCGGGAAGCTAGGCACTGAAGCCGGTGTCTAGTCAACCCTTCAAAGCAATTTGGGAACTCTTGGGAATGGCCATCAGAGCTATTATCCTATTACCTGTGATGTCCTCAATGTCATCAACATGTCTTCCTTTCAATATTTCCTTTATCTTCAGGTCACCAAAAATAGCCACTGGGGATACAGATCCGGCGAGTAGAGAGGGTGCTCCAATACAGTTGCTTACGGGCTAAAAACTCCCTCACAGACAACTTTACAATTAAATTTGTGAACTTGCCACCTTGCCGCCATGGTCAATGGCTATTCCAGAAGGAGTTCCAAAACTGCACTGGAGGGTAGACTAGGTGCTGGCATCAGTGCACAGCTTCCCAAGGGGAGCACTTCAAAGGTGATTGTAGTGATATTCAACAATGAAGTGTGTAGCACTTAGAACAAGTAAGTTCGCGGACTTAACTGTCAGGGTTGCATAATATCCTATCGTGTGGATATATATATATATATATATATATCCATATATATATATATGGATACAGAGCTAGAGACAGAGATAGAAATACATGTTCTTGGGTTGTTATTAGATGCCAATGAGTCAGCATACGTATATACATATGTATACATATATATACCATATGTATACATGAGTCAGATCCAATTCAACAGCACTTGGCTTGGCTTGGCATACATACATATGTATTTATGTGTGTATATATATAAAGGAGAAAACCCTGGTGGCATAGTGGGTTAAGTGCTACATCTGCTAACCAAAAAGGTCAGCAGTTCAAATCTACCAGGCACTCCTTCAAAACTCGATGAGAAAGTTCTACCCTGACCTTTAGGGTCGCTGTGAGTCAGACCTGATTTGACAGCAGTAGGTTTGGTTTGGTTGTTTATATATAAAGGAAAAGATATATAAATATAACAGAATATACACACACACAGTATATATATATATATACATACACACAGTATATACACACACACATCAGTATATATGTGTATATATATATATACACACACACACACAGATAACGCACAATGTGATATACGTTACATTTTTGTTTATCCATTCATCTGTTGGCCCTTTTAGTTGTCTCAACCTTTGAGTACCGTGAAAAGTGCTGTAGGGTAATAAAGATTGGTGTAAAACCTCCTCTTTTTATATCTGGAGTCCTTGTCACAGAGCACATACTCTAGAAATAGTATTAAAGAACTTCCTGGATAAAAAAATTACTAATAACAAACATTTTTAATTGTTCATAGTTTACAAAATGCTTTTACATAAATCTCCTATTTAAATCTGACAGCATTGTGAGATAAATAATACTAAGATCGCCATGTTATAGAAATAGATACTGAGGTGTGGCATGATTGAAGGTCTTGTCAAATGGGTACCACTCAGGGCCAGATGCAAGTGAGCTGAATTGATTTTCAAGCAGCTGCTGGAGCTGATTCTGACTCACGATGACTTCACTGTGCATTAGAGGAGAACTGAGCTCCATGGGTTTTCAATGGCTAAGTTTTCAGAAGTAGGCTGCCACAGCTTTCATCTAAGGGGTCTCACGGTAGACCAGAATGCCTAACCTTTCAATTAGAAGCCGAGAAGGTTAACCAATTGTAAGTACTGCCTAAAGCCTCTCAACTAATCTTAAGCGTCTTCAAAGTTTTTGTGTATGGTCTAATTTTATTTTTTAAAATTGTGTCACACAGTATATTTTAAATTGATAACGTTTCTCAATCAATTAGTTACATTACAGCATTTCTAATATTAAAAATGTGACATTTCTCTTCTGAATATATCAAAGTAAATATAAATATGAGACATTTGATACTCAGAAATATCCTAGTGGAAACATTGGGCTGACATTAGATAGAAATTAAAATGAAAGTTTTATTGAAGGGATAATTTCATTCCACAGGCTGGAGAAGAAAGTGGTGTTCAAATAGTCTGCGGCATGTGTTTCGCCTGTAGGTAGAATAGCCAAAAAAAAAAAAAAATACCCACTGGCATCTTGTCGATTCTGACTTATAGTGACCCTATGGGACCCAGCAGAACTGCCCCACAGAGTTTCCAAGGAGCTCCTGATGGATTTGAACTGCCAGTCTCTTGGTTAGCAGCTGCAGCACTTAACCACTGTACTACAAGGGTTTCCATAGGGAGAACAGTGGGATATTTAATCGGCAGAGTAAACACAGGCAAACAATTTCACATCAGAGCAAATGCAGGGGAAGGAAGCGAAATTTACAAGGAGAGGTTAAATTACAACCTTTCTTAACTTCAAGTTATAGCTTAGTAAGCCAAGCCAAAGCTTAGTACAAATCTCTTATTCTTGATACAGTTTGACTAAGGCAGTATTTCTAAAGAGAGATATATAAATATTCTTGGTGTCAGTGTTTAGTGATAGCTTGCAAACTGAGTCAAACTTAGAGTTCTTAAAATATAAACCCAAACCAAATCCACTTCCGTGAAGTCAATTCCAACTCATAATAGCCCTATAGGTCAGAGTAGAACTGCCCCATAGAGTTTCCAAGGCATGTGTGGTAGATCTGAACTGCCAACCTTCTGGTTAGCAGATGTAGCACTTAGCCATCATGTCACCAGGATTTTCTGGAAACACTATGAGGAGGTAAAATTCTGTGTATTGGATTGCTATGAGTCAGTAGCAGATTAGTGGCAACAGGTTTGTTTTATTAGCAAAAAACATTTTTAATAATCTATAAGCTCATTAGATGAGTTGTTAATCGTAGCAAATTAGAAACCTTGTGACCTGAAAAAGAATTTCTGACTTTTTCCTTATAATTACGCACTGTCTCAGCACCTGAACCAACATTCAGACATGTCTCTTAGCTATGCACCTGAGGACCTTCCACCCCAAGCCATGTCATGTACAGTATAAGGCACAAGCGAAAGGTGTACACAGCAGTGTTTGTAAAAAATGAGGTGAGAAAGGAGAACTAGTGTGAACTACTCTCAAGCAGGTTGATCTTAGATGAGAATCGATGTGAAGTTGAAAATTTGGAAACTGATCCTTTTAAAAGTATTCAGATACCCATGCAGTCTTTGGTAACTCAGTAATTCCCAGGCTTTTCCCAGTTTGAAGACTGCTGCCCAGGAGGTCAGGCTATAGAGTGATCCAGTTTAGGAAACAGAAAAACAACAGCATAACTGGGAAACATAGCCTAAAAGCATGACCTCAAATAAGTCACGAGGCAGGAAAATATCAGGTATAGAGACAAAAAGCAATTGCTTTAGAACAAGGAGATACTGTGTGGCTTAAAGTACGGAAAGGTGGGCATCAGGGTTGTATCCTGTCACCATACCTTTTCAAACTGTATTCCAGGCAAATAATCTGACAAGATGGGCTATATGAAGTGAAGAGAAGATATGAAACACTGATGAAAATCAAAGAGCACAGCCTTCAGTGCAGATGGCACTTCAACATTGAGAAAACAAAAATCACCACAACTACAGCAATACGAAACATGATGATATGTGGAGAAAAGATTGAGGTTGTCAAGGATTTCATTTTACTTGGGTCCACAATAAATGCCCATGGAAGCAGCAGTCAAGAAACCAAAAAACGCATGGCATGGGAAAATCTGCTGGAAAAGACCTCTTTATATTATTGAAGAGATGTCACCTTGGAAACTAAGGTGAGCCTCACCCAAGCCATACTATTTCCAGTCACTTTGTAGGTGTGTAAAAATCATACAGTGACTAAATAAGACAGAGGAAGAATGGACACCTTTGAACTGTGGTGCTGGGGAAGAATACTGAATGGACCATGGACTGCCAGAAGAACAAAGAGATCTTTCTAGAAGAAGTACAACCAGAGTGCTCCTTGGAAGCAAAGATGGCAAGACAGCATCTTACATACTTTGGACATGCTGTCAAGGGATCAGTCCCTGGAGAAAAACATCATGCTTGGCATGAGGGTCAGTGAAAAAGAGGAAAACCCTTGATGAGATGGATTGACACAGCAGCCGCAGCAATGGGCTTAAGCATAAAAACAACTGTGGACATCACACAAGACCGGGCAGTGTTTCTGTTGTGCACAGGGTCACTATGAGTTGGAACCGACTCGATGGCATCTAACAATAGCAACGATCCAAAAACGGATATGCATTATTTTTATTACTAATTTTTAAAAGAGCATGATGGTTACATGTCCTTCTGTTATTTACAAAATATTTAATGAAAACAGTATGTAAATAAAATGAACAGAGGCTACGAGGACTGTATTTCTATGCGTGGAGCGTTATAGAGGTAACTGGAGTCTGTGATGTGTGATAGTTTGAGAATACGTTATAGTATTTTCTCTATTTCTCATGATCAGTTAGGACTTCTTGCTTCTTCTATTATGAATAAACATTAAAATGATGAGTTTCAACAACAAGAGAGCATTAAACCACCCTGAAAATACCAGGAGAACGCCATAAAGAGAAATTGCTCAATTTTTCACAAACATTGTCTTCTAGGAAAATCTGTCTACTTGGCTACCACATAAAACACCAAATGTATGGAACACATTTCATGGAGCTGATCCCAGTACAAAATAAAAATAGGAATTATTTGATTTGCAAAGATTTCTGATATGTCTCCAAATATCTGGCTATGGTTTACCAACACGGAAAATCGAAAGTGAGTGGTATCTTTAGTATTTGCTTTTAAAAATTATGTTTGGTTCAGCAAAAGCAGTCTTTTTCTAATTATACTCAGTTAAAAGGGAATTCTGCAGCCCCCAAAGGTATCTAATTTATAATCAAGGAGTCATTCCCTTTGCAACAATGTGAATCTGTTTGCAAGCATATATCAAACACTGTGTCTGGTCTGTAGCATCTAACCATGTGATTCCTTTAAAAGGCAAAAACATGCAACCTAATGCAGGAGAAACACTGATGTCTGAAACTGGAACGACAAAGCCAAAAAGATTGCTTAATTAAGAAATGGCAAAGTAGTCTAAACCCAGCAAGAGGGCAATGGTTCAGCATTCATACTGATCACTGATCTGTGTTTTAATCTTCTCTGGCTCATCAACTTCTTTCTTTTCTTAATAACTACTTTATTGGTTCCTGTTTCTCTCCTGAGGCTGCAAGAATAGAGGAAGACACTTCTGTGAAAACCTCAGTACTGCGTCGTTCCTGCAGTCTTTCTCCAGTGACTTAGTTCAACTTGTGTGACTTACTGAGCCAATACACTCAGCCAGAGAAGATCCCTCCACTAACCATTATCTGTTTTCTATTGTACTTTACACAAAAGTTCATAGAGGTTAGTTTCTTATTAAATAATTAATACATGTATTATTTTCAGACAGTGGTTGTCAACCAGACATGCTAACACTCTCCCCCTCTTGACCTTGAGTTTCCCATTTCCACCTGTCCCCTCCTGCCTTCTTGTCTTGCTTCTGGGCTGGAATGTGTCTTGTATACATGGTTGAGCTATGTATATCACTGTTTGTTTTGTGGTCTAACTTTTGGCTGAAAGATGAACCTCAGGAGTGAGAACTGAGATTTTAAAAGGGTGTTGAGAGGTCATTACACCTTTTCACTGCACTGGCAAGTGAGAAATCCTGGTGGTGTGGTGGTTAAATACTACATCTGCTAACCAAAATGTCAGCAGTTCAAATCCATCAGGTGCTCCTTGGAAACTCTTTCAAGGGCAGTTCTACTCTGACCTGCAGGGTCATTATGAGTCAGAATTGACTTGACAGTCACTTTGGCAAATGAGATACAAGTAAGTTGATGTAGATGTGGGTGGTGGGTGGAAGGGTGCCATTTCAGGAAAGCATGATGTGTGCTAAATAGAGATCTGTACACACTCAAAGTGCTCTTAAGGCAGAGAGGAAAGACATAGGAAAATGTGGTCTGCCCAGCCAACAGTGCTGTGAGTTTGGGGAGAACCGCACAAAAGAAGTATGACATTTGGGCCAGATTTTGCAGCTAAAGAGTTAAAATGTGGTGAAAAAGATTCTAGATCAGTGATCCTTAGATCTTAACACAAATTCCTGGGCCCTGCCACTAGAGTTTCTAACTGAGTAGGTCTATAGTAGCCTATGGACTTTCACTTCTAGTAAGTTCCACAGATGCACTCACACCTCTGGTTTGTAAGAACTAGAGAATCACCTTTCTAGGTTAAGAGAACAACAACTGTATCATAATG
Source organism: Heterohyrax brucei (assembly GCA_028571685.1). NCBI lineage: Eukaryota > Metazoa > Chordata > Mammalia > Hyracoidea > Procaviidae > Heterohyrax > Heterohyrax brucei. Next base: position 20,557,670 of record CM053149.1, read on the forward strand.
CACTTTGTTCCCATTATCGCCAATCTGTAACATGTAACTCACACACATACTAAGAATAAGAGGGAATACAGTGTCATGTCTAAAGCTACTCGGGATATTTTCACAAAGGATCATTTTTGAGATTTCAGCTTCATCCTTACAGGTCTAGTGGAACAACTCCCTTAGCAAAGGACAGTTTCTCAGTCCCCATGTCTACCAAGTTAACTAATAGCAACCCTATAACAGAGCAGAACTGCCCCTAGAGTTTCCAAGGAGTATCTGGTGGATTCATACTACTGATCTTTTAGTTAGCAGCTAGGGCTCTTAACCACTATGCCACCAGGGTTTTCTTAGTCCCCACAAACCAAACCCAGTGCTGTTGAGTCAATTCTGACTCATAGCAATCCTACAGACAGAACAGGACTGCCCCCACAGAATTTCAAAGGAGTGCGTGGCAGATTTGAACTGCCAACCTTCTGGTTAGCAAATGTAGCACTTAATCACTACGCCACCAGGGTTTCCAAGAGACCTGGTGAAATAAAGTTTGAAAGCTGGAATAGGGAGGAGATGAAATGCAAAAACTAACACAACACTGTGAAGTGGCACACAAGAGTGTGAGGTGCTACACAATAGTGTGAAGTGCTAATGTGGCTGAGGGTTGAGTAGTCTTACACAGGTTGAAGCAGAACAATGATCTTCCTTGTTAATGAACTTAAACTTCATTTGATCATGAAACATAACATGTTCTAGGGAGCTACATCAGTGTACGGTTGCGTGTGTGTGTGTGTGTCATCAAATTGCCCAATAAAAACTTGAAAAGCTCGAAATAGAAGAGCTGCAACTCCCCATAGCCTGGTGACCTCGGAAAGGACTCAATCTGGCAGGGCTAAGCCCATTCTGGAAACATTTGTGGCATAGTGGTTAACCCAAATGTTGGCAGTTCAAATCCACCAGGCGCTCCTTGGAAACTCTGTAGGGCATTCTACTCTGTCCTGGAGAGTTCTTATGAGTTGAAATCAACTCAACAGTAAGTGTTTCTTTTTTTTAATTTCCTAGAAAGGTACTGCTCATTTTCGGGAGACAGATGTGTGTGTGTATACATACGTGTGTGTGTCTCCCCTCAAACATTTTTCTCTTTTTTCTATTTTATGTTTTTGACCATATCTTTCAAATAGAAAATTAGTCCCTGTAAATTAAATTAACATTTAAAAATAACACTTGAAAAATACTTGGTTAATCATTTTTCAAAGCCGTTTCATAACTGGAACATTTTGTATTGCAACTGCTTTCCAAAATTTAAAACAGACCTTTTATTTATATTGTCATATTCCTCAAATAGCTTGCTTGAAAAAATATAGAGTTAAAAAACATAGGTGAGATGTCTTGAATTTGTATGGTTTTACATATACAGTTATTATTGTAAAAAAGAAGGAATGAAACTTTAAAGGCAAGACTAGGGTTCTAGTCTAAACTCTGTCCATTAACTAATTATAAACTTTCCAACACTGAGTCTCTCTAGGTCTCAGGGTCTGCCCTTGTAAATGAGAATAATCACTTGAGTTTACTCCTGAAGTGTTATAAGAGGCAAATCAGATAATACATAAATGAGAATTGGTATGCTAATTAAAGCTGTTTGTTTTCTCACTACCAAATTAAGAGCTCTAGAAACTTCTAGAACAGTGTAACATTCAGGTTTGAAACCAACAAAGAGGACAAAGCTTGGACTAATTTCATCTCAGGCTCACAGGCTGGGTAGCTAGCGACAGTGTGATGAAGGAGAAGGGGTAACACCCAATAGTGGCACTCCCCACCCCTCTCTGTCTCAACTTTAATTTGGTAGACAATAAAGATAAAAAGAAAGTAAAAATAAATAAAGGTGGTTAGACATGAAGGGATTAACCGAAAAGCTATGGGAAAGGTTAATTATTGCCTGTAAAAGGATTCCTTATAAGACAAAAAATTTTCAATCAGAAGAGAGATGATTGGGACCAAATAGGTATACTACCTAAATTAAACTATATGATGAAACTAAGCTGTTTTCTCCCTTACTTTTCTCTGCATTTGAGTCCAGTTATTTCAGGAGATGATACTTGGCTATTAACCCACTGCTGTCAAGCCAATTTTGACTTTTCCAGTACTGCTGGGAACCTGGCTATGCCAGGTTCATTTTAGCATGACATGCCTAAACCCCAGGTCACCAAAGCGAAAGCTAAGTTTCTATTTCTTGTAAATGTCTAATCTCCCTAGGCACTGAAACTCAAGTCCATCAACTGACACTCCGGAAACAGCCTAAGCCAGCCAATCAGGACATGTCTGCTCAGTGCAACATGGTTGAAAATTTCCCTTTAAGTCCATGTAAGGAAAAAGAACGGCACCAGGCAAGCTGAAACTTCTGCCACCAGCAGAACTTCTTGGTGTCCGTGTGTCTGCTATTTCAATGGCCCTTACACTGACAGTGCATTTTCCAACCCTGGTCTGACTTCCAGCCCAGATGTTCCCCGGTTTATGAACTGAAAATTAAGGTTTAAGAGTTCATACACAAATGCAATAGTGTGAAAATTTTATTTTTTAGTATTATTCATCAATTAGTTGTTGTCGAGACAATTTGCCTAGAGAAGCTAAGCACATACAGGGTTCGTCTAAGGTCTGAGTTATGTCTTGGACCTAGACTCCTGGTTCCTAGCTTCAGGTTCGTTCTGTCAAGACAGTTACTGCTTTGTGCCTGCTCTGTCATGGTACAACATCACACCTTGCCTGGTTCAGTTTTCTCATCCCCATCTCTCCCTTCCCTGGTGTCATGGATTGAATTGACCCCCCTCCAAAGTATGTGTGGCCATGGGGCTGGGCCATGATTCCCAATATTTTGTCATTTTCCTATGCTGTATGTTAAAGGATTAGCGTGGGACTATAAATCCCTTCATAGGATTATGTCCCTGCTCCACTGTAAAAGGAGTTTCCCTGGAGTATGGCTTGCCCCACCCTTAATCCTTTCATCCTACAAGACATAAAAGGAAAAGGAAACCAGCAGAGAATTGGGAACCTCACACCATCAAGAAAGCAGCACCAGGAGAAGAGCATGTCCTTCAGACTTGAGGTTCCTGCGCCAAGACGCTTCCTCAACAGAGACTGATGCAATAGTGGACTTTCCTCTAGAGCCAACATCGGGGAAAGCTTTCCCCTGGAGTGGACATTCTGAATTTGGACTTGTAGCCTACTGGACTGTGTAAGAATAAACTTTCCTTTGTTAAAGCCATCCACTCTGTGGTATTTCTGTTAGAGCAGCACTTGCTGACTAAAACACCTCTGAATTCATGCCACAAATCTTGGGTCCTTTGAGGGAAGAGCCCAGTGGTTAAGAAGCCAAGCTCAGACTGCAGATTGCATGAGTTCAAATCCCAGGTCTGAATCGTCTATGTCATCTTTGGAAGGTCACTTAACCAACTTTGGGCCTGTGTCCTCCCCTATGTCTATTGTTTAGAAAAATAACGTCACAGAAATTAATACATGCAGCTACATATTAAAATAAACAGTGCCTGGACCATAGTAAGCATTCATTACCACTAAGTCATTCTGAATTTGAGTTGTTTATTAGGCAACAGAATCACCGTTTTGAAAAAAATGCTTGAAAATTCGGCTGGCCAACTTCCCTGGCTTATGAGGCTGTGTTGCCCTAAATCACACAAGGTTAATAATTTTCCTTTTGGCATCAGCTGCTTTCTTAATAAATCCACATTTAAACCTACTGCACAACCAAACACATTTGACAATGGTGAATATTTACTTGCTAAAAATAAGACTGACTTCACTCCGAGAGTCAGTCAAGCTGGAGTTTCCTGTGGAGGCCAGATGCTGAAAGCCTGCTGAGATACCAGCATGTGATGAAATCAACAGAAAGACCAAAATGATTATATCCTGGAAATGTATTTTGTAAACACAAGGCCTACCCACTCTCCCTACCCCACCACCTCTAGCTGTATCCACTTAAATCTCAGGCCTCTACTGTGAAACAGCAACGGTCATAAACTCGCAACTCCATGGTGAAGGATTGCAAGAAGGCAGGCAGCATTCTCTCAAGATATTTAGCTGCTACTACTGTCAGATTTTTCTAGCATACATGTTTCTTATTTTAGGAAATGTTACTCCGCAGAGGATTTATTTTATGCCATCTGTCTGGGACTGGAGGGAGGAGTGTGTGATTAACACAGGTACGTAATTATAGTAGGTTCACCTGGGAATCTGTTAGACATGCAAATATCACACACTGGGGGTGGAGCCTAGAGATCTGGTCCAGCAAACCCTCCAGGTGGTTCTGATGCAAGCTGGAGTTGAGAGAGGAGCCCTGCTGGCATAGTGGTTCGGTGCATGGTTACTAAGCTAAGGGTCAGAGGTTCGGATCCATCCAGCTGTCTCACAGGAAGAGATATGCATCTGTAAAGAGTTTAAAAAAAAAAAAATCCAAAACCAAAAGCCTTTGCCAAGTCGATTCAAACTCATTTTGATCCTGCAGGACAGGGTAGAACTGCTCCAAGGTTGTAATCCTTAGGAAGCAGACTGCCACATCTTTCTCCCAACAAACAGCTTGTGGGTTTGAATTGCTGGCCCTTTGGTTAGCAGCTGAGTGCTTAGCCCACTGCACCATTTGGACCTCCTTCCATAAAGATTATAGCCTAGAAAACCCTATGCGGGCAGTTCTACTGAGGCATATGAGGCCACGATCAATAGAAATCAAGTTGATGGCAAACCCACAGGAAGTTTGAGAACCATTCCTGTAGAAAAACAGGTCACAGATTCCAGTTTTCTGCACTGCCTTGCAGTTTGTTTCTTGTGTGACCTTCAGATCAAACTCTATAACCTTTCAGAACCCTATTTTACTTTGCAAAGGATAAATGGAGATAATGCACCCTTGGTCAGGAGGTATATGAGAGGTACAAAGTGATATACATAGACACATGTACCACTCTATGTGAATCTGTGACTATGGACACAGAGGTATGCCAAACCCACTGCTGTCGATTTGGTTCCAACTCATAGGGACCCTATAGACTAGAGTAGCACTGTTCCATAGTTTCCCAGGAGCACCTGGCAGATTTGAACTGCTGGCCTTTTGGTTAGCAGATGTGGCACTTAATCGCTATGCCACCAGGGTTTCCGAGAAGTATGCCAGAAGGGGAATAATCAGAGAATTTAGTGATGCTCAATGTGTTATTATTATTAAAAAAAATAATAATAAATAACACAAGACTGAAGCAGTTCTCAGAATTTAGGGCTATCTTTCATGGGTATATCAGATCAGACCAGTCAGAATAAGTTAGAGGTTTCCAGGTGAGTGAGAGGTGGTCCTAAGATCGTGCCGAGTTGGTGGTTCCATTCGAGTGGAACTTAAAAGGGGTGCTCTTCCTCCCTTGGCTTTAACGGTATGCCTTTAATTCACATTAGATTGCCTCTTGTTTCTGTGCTAACTGTGAGAGTAAGAGACGGCTTGAGTTGCCCTTTAAAGTGTGGGGCCAGCGGTCAAGAAAATTTAGCTAGAGCAAAATACTGTCATCAAATTACAGCTGGCCACAGGAAAGCCTGATTGTCTAGATCCCGGGAAAATCTATTCTTTCTGTGCTTAATACATTAGCATCTTCCTGAATCTAGATTGAAAAGACACAGGCTCATTCCCTAGTCAGTCACAAAGGAAGCAATTTTCCAGTGACAATAGGGGCTATTAAATGTGCCGGTTCAAAATGAGACTCATGTGCGGCTTCTCCAGCCATATTTCAAATCCACATTTTTAGTATCAATCAATTTGGTGATGCAGCCTCTTTCTATAACTTAATGTGTCTTACGGGATTTTATAGAAATATCTAAAATATAGTATCTACAAATGAGCCATTGCGATAAAATGATGTTTTCAAAGTTAGAAATGACAATGAACCCATGAATCAAAATTTATTGTCTGGTACATGAAAAATGCTGTTTGTAAGAATCCTTGGTGGTGGTCTTTTTCTTTCAGAAGTTTTTCCACCAGTAAGGTACCCCCTGCGTACAGAGGACACTTTCCCAAAGTCAAGGAAGATTGGGTTTAAATATCCAGGACCAAGGTGTTATTGTTAAGTGCTGTCTCATACTTACCCTATGTATGATGGAAGACAACTCTGTCCTGTCCTAGGCTGTCATCCTCACAGCCACTGCCCTGGTGGAGCCCGCTGTTGCAGCCACTATGTCACTCCAACTTGTTCCGGATCTTTCTCTTTTGCATCATCCCTCTACTTTACCAAGCATGATGTTCTTCCCTAGGGACTGGGCCCTCCTGATAACACGTCTGGAGTATGTGCGATGAGGTCTGGCCTTCTTGACTTGTCAGGAACATTCTGGATAGTACAGCCATATATGTATTTGGTCTTTAGACAGTCCACGGTATCTTCCTCACCAGCACCATAATTCAAAGGCATTCATTCTTCTTCGATCTTCTTTGTTCATTGTCCAGCTTGTGCCCATATATGATATCAAGCTACAAGTTTCTTATTTGCTGATTATATAATGCTTGCACTATGTGACTCAAGGGGAAATATAACATGACTGGGAAAATGTGGCTGTTGTGTGCCGTCTACTTTTTGGCAGTCTTTCTTTCAAATGATGACATATGGAGCTGTTATCATCTGTCAAGTCAATACTGTCCACGGTTGTGGTCTCTCTGGCACACTAGGATAATGTGATTTGCTGAAGGAAGCTGCCAAGATGCTGGCTTTGCTCAAACCAAGTATCAGCCCTCACCTCCAGCTCTGAGTCACAAATAGTTCTAGAATGCTCCATCACGTTAGAGACTAGATTGTATGTATTCCTACTGCCACCAAAAGGAGCTCTGCTAGTGCCTTGGTTAAGAGCTTGGCTGCCAATCGGAAGATCAACAGTTCAAATCCACCAGCTGCTTTGTGGGAGAGAAATGTGGTCATCTGTTTCAGGCAAGATTACAGCTCTGGAGACCCTATACGACAGTTTTACTCTGTCCTACGGCGTCACTGTGAGTTGGAATCCACTCAACAGCAATGGGTTTGGGGTTTATTGTTTTCTTTATTATGATTATTATTAGCCGCCCACCAAAAGAATCCCTGAGTGGTGCAAATTGTTAGCTGCTAACCAGAAGGTTGATTGGTTCCATCACCCCCAACCAGGCACCTTGCAAGAAAGGCCTGGAGATCTGCTTCTGAAAACTCAGCCACCGAAAGCCTTATGGGGCACAGTTCTTTGACATACAAGGGGTCGCCAGCAATCAGAATCAACTCAACAGCAACAGCTTTGTTTTCTTTTTTTGGTTTACTGCCCTTGAGTCAATTCTGACTCACAGCAACCCTACAGGACAGAGTAGAATTGCTCCATTGAGTTTCCAAGGAGCACCTGGTACATTCGAATTGCTGACCTTTTTGTTAGCAGATGCTGTACTTACCACTATACCACTCGAGTTTCCAACTTGAAGTGAAAGGCCTGCAAATTCATTTCCAGCAAAGTGACTAGAGTGTACCCACTCACTAGAGTATCACAGTTTCCCTTTAACACAGAATAAAATAAATAGTCCAGCAAGATTACATTAATATCTGAATGAGTTTTCTAAGGTGGTCCTAATAAATTACCACTAATTGAATAGATTACAACAGAAATGTAGTTTCTCACAGTTCTGGAGGTCAAAAGTTCAAAATCAAGGTGTTGTCAGGGCCATGCTTGCTTGGAAGGCTCGAGGGAAAGTCCTTCCCACCTCATTCTAACTGCTCTTGGTGGAAGGCTATGGCTCCCTCGCCACACAGCTTTCTCCCTATGGCTGTGGCTGTTTCTCTCATTTGGCTTCTTGCAAGGACATTAATCACTGGGGATTAGGGTCTATGCTAACTCATTAAGACGTCATCTGAACTAATTACATCTGCAAAGACCCTATTTCCCATTAAGGTCACATTCACAGGTACCAGGCATTAGTATTTCAACATATCTTTCTGGCAGACAATTCATCCTACAATAGCTTCTAGACTGTCCTAGCCTCCTACTTTCTGATGGTAGTACGTAAAATAACTTATTAGCCAACTTCCAAAATACATCCTTTTTTTCCATGAAGGAATTTACAGCTCTCTGACCACATAACCCAATCCATCAAACCCGTTTACGTCCCTTGCTTTACCAGTTTATCATTCACCACCACTGCCTAAATTTCTTGGTCCAAGAAAATCTTCAGTTTTTTTTTTCCCATCTTCTGCCCTAATCACCGTATTCTTCCTCCTCATAGGAGAACTGTTAATTGTTGATGTTGATTAAGTCAGTGGAGAGAGTTTGCTCTGAATACATTTTATTATTTTGAGTCATACATTTAACAGGACTTAATCCAACCCCAGGAAGTATGCCTGGACCAAGTAATGAGTCACTCCAAGAGATAAAGAATACATCCAGCTTGTGACTCAAGTTTCCTATAATCGAATTAGGTTTCACCACTACATAATTATGTGTTCCATCCTGAGACACAAAACACTATTTCCTTGCCACAGTCATTTAGACGGGGAAAAAAAATCTAACATAGAATTTGTCATGTATGTATCTTTACGTTATGTAACTATGGATTGGCTATAATGCAGTATTTTACATGTCTGAATAGACATATAATGCTAAGTTAGTTATTCAATTCATCGAAATTATGAAATGAGGGTTGTTGTCATTGTTAGATGCCGTTGAGTCAGTCCTGACTCACAGTGACCCCGTGTATTATAGAACTAAACACAACCAGGTCTTGTGCTAATTTCACAATCGTTGCCCGTTTTAGTGGTCACTGTGTCAGCCCATCTTGTGTGAGGGTCACTTTCTGTCTGGCTGACCCTCTACTTGACCAAGCATGGTGTCCTTCTCTGGGGACTGGTTCCTTCTGATAACATGGCAAAAGTAATTGAGACAAAGTCTCACCATCCTTGCTTCTAGGATTCAACTGAGCCATGTAGATTCAAGTAAGCATTCTGGCTAGACTTCTTCCAAGACAGATTTGATCATGCTTCAGGCAACTGTATATTCATTATTTTTCACTGACACCATAACTCAGAGGCATCAGTCCTTCTTAGGTCCTTCTTACTTATTGTCTAGTTTTCAGATGCATATGAAGTAATTGAAAACACCATGTCTGGAGTCAGGTGCACCCGAGTCCTTAAAGTGACATCTTTGCTTTTGAACACTTTTAAAGACATCTCTTGCAGCAGATTTGCCCAATGCAATGTGTCATCTGATTTTTTGACTGTTGCTTCCATGAGTGTTGATTTCCAATCCAAGCAAAATGTAATCTTTGACAGCTTTAAATTTTTCTCCACTTATCATGATGTTGCTGATTGATATAGTTGTGAGAATTTCTGTTTTCTTTATGTTGAAGTATAATCCATACTGAGGGCTGGGGTCTTTGATCTTTATCAATAAGTGCTCCATGTCTTCTTCACTTTCAGCAAGCAAAGCTGTGTTATTTGCATCAGCCAGGCTGTTAATGAGTCTTCCTCCAGTCCAGATGCCCTAGCTTCTCTTACTATTCACTCGACACGCAGATGGAAGAAGGATGGTAAAAAGTTACAACCCTGACAAGCTACAGAAGCCTGTTTAATGTCTTATATACCCGAGGCATCTTCTGGTCTAGAAGACAATGAGGTCAGGGTTTCTCTGTGGGATCCTATAACACGTCTGTCTTTCTGAACTCTGTGAGATGGGGAATTCCTCTTTCCCTTCATACACCTTTGACACCCAGCCAGCATGTGGAGGACATGTGACTTGATAATTTGCATGGTGGATATCTTGGCTTAAGACTGGGTTTGACACGATTAAAATTTACAGCAGCTATTTCTGAGATGAGGAAAAAGACGAGAGAGGTCTAGTGATAATACAGAGACTATTATCTCTTTATTCATCCCTAACTTCACATAGGTTTTGGAGAAAAATTAATTGTGGGTTTTGAATGAAAAAAAATGCATACATATATACCCAGTGTCTAGCATATATTTCATCTATAGTAAAATAATCTATGCAGCTATATATTCACCATATCACTCAAAAGCTACACAGAAATCAGTGATTTGAGTGTATGCCTGCAAATAAACTATTTACACTTTTCTTACGGGCCCCCAAAGAGCTTTGCACAATGATTCCTGCTGCAGAAGGAGCGAAAGTGACCTTTCCATCCTCACAGGGAAAAGCTCTCTCCGGATGACTCCCATTGATTGCTACGGAGCTATTGAGAGGAATACAATTCTCTCACCTCTATGTTAGTCCTGCTTCCACAGATCTTGGCTTGTGACCCAGAAATCAGAGAAGCAGAGCTAGTACAGCCTTACGTCCACTTATCTTAAAAAAAAAAAAAAAAAAAAAACTAAACCCAAATCCACTGCCTTGAGTAGATTCTGACTCTTAAGGACCCTGCAGTTCTCAAAGGAAAACTGACTTTTTTTTTTTTAAGGGTCGGAGCTCATGTGGCAATGCTGTCACCTAGTGGCTATCTAGTTTCATTGCATCATAAAATCAGGAAATAAAAAATCGGCGTCAAATCTCAGTATGCACACACGCCCCAGTGTTCGTTTATTAGCTCCATTAGAGAAGTTTTATGGTGATTTTAAGACGCAAGCAGGCCAAAGACAGTCTAACAGAATTCCTGTTAGTAATCACATTTTACGATGAAACAAAATAGCCCCTAACTGCAGTCCTCTCATCTGTGGCACTACTGCAATAACATAGGAAAACAGAAAGGCTCGCTCTTTCAAGTCTGAACTTGAATTACAGGGGCTGCAATTACATCAGGTGTACAACAGATTACTAGCAGCAGACATTTGCTTGCTTTACTGCTAATTTTCAAGCGCATTTGAAAGCCAAAGCCAAGTGCCGTCGAGTGGGATCCGACTGTATTTGAAAGTTAGTATAATTATTGTTGGTGTCCTTGACCGTGTTACGGCCTGACAAGGTCGCAGTGAATTCACACCAGAGACTTTTACAGGAAGCCTTTCAACTGAGAGTGTCTGGCAATGAGCACACACTTTTTAAAGTCTGGTTCCTGGGTTTGAATCCTGGAGCCCCTACTTACGGGCTGTGTACATCATGAAAGTGGTACCTGATGCCTACATGCCTCAGTCTGCCCATGTGTCAATGGGACTCATAGTAGCAGTTACTCCCAGGACTGCTGTGAGCATTAAGAGATCTATAACTGGTACAGATACCTAGTTCACCATCTTAAGAAAATTAAATCTTTTCTCCTTTACTGAGATAACGAGCTTCTAAGTTTTAGAATTTCTGCATCATGTGACTTTGAAGTATATTTGTGGTAGCTAATAAGCTAGGAAAACAAAAACCTTCTGTTTATTTTTCTTCCCTAGATGCCAGCCAAAAAAGGTGGCTGTGTTTTTTGTGCTGCAAAATTGCATTTTAAGGTTCAACACAGTAAAATAGCCAAAAAAAAAAAAAAGGAAAAATCTGGGAACATGAATGTTATCAGAGTTTTTCCAAAAGTAGGAGAAAAGCCAACTGGTTTGTCATGAAAAGCTCAGCTCTCTCTCTCCACCCTCACAGAATTATATTCACTGAATTCAAATGAAGTGCAATGTTTTCATTCAACTGTCTGAGTGATTGAAAAATAAAAAAGGGAAACTAAAGCCCATTTCATGACACAGAATGAAAATTACGGAATTTATAGGAAGACACACAGAAATCCAACAAAGGAGCAAAGCTAGTTAATAGCAAGACGCTACTCCAGAAACATTGCCTGACACTCAACAAAGACTTCAGCAGACAAAAAGTCTCAGTCTGAGGAATAAGGAGAGGAAGAGCAAGAGGCAGAAGAACCTGGATCACAATTAGAAATTTTCTAAGAAAGCAAAACTGTAGCATAGATGGGCAATTTATCAAATCATTGATCTCTCTTCCCTTTAAAATGTCACAAATCAACAGGAAAATAAAAGGTCACCAAAAAGACATTTTCACTGCTAATTGGTTCTTTTAGTAAGCACTGACCAAGCAAAACAATTTAAACATGTGTAATCAAGAGGACAATCTGGTGGCCTAGTGCTTACATGCTATGTCTGGTAACCAAAAGGTCGGCATTCAAATCTACCAGGTGCTCACTGGAAACTCTCTAGGGCAGTTGTACTCCATCCTATAGGGTTGCTGATGAGTGAGAACTGACTCAATGGCAATGGGTTTGTTTCTTTTTAGTTTTTGTTTAAGATGGGGAAACAAAGGCTAAGCTGGCTACTAGGAAGTCACCTATCTGGAGAGTGCAAAAAGCTGTCATGCTGGAACCTGCTCCTTGGCACAACCAGTTCACAGTTGTTGCAGCCAGGTCAAAGGTCCACTAGAGCATCCAGGATGATGTTTCTTCCTCTTTAAGGTACTCTGAGACCTAGTTACAGACGTCAAAACTTCCCTAATGGACATCAGCAAATGCAATACCATAAAGCACAAACGACATGTGCTTAGAGCCCGACACAGGACTCAATGTGAAGGCTGGCTCAGCATTAAACAGTTACGTGGAGCAGATGCTGACGGGTCTCAAGGAGCTCCCTTCAGGAATAAGGACTTGCTCTCCTCTGGGCTGGGAGGCTGCCCTATAACAGTCTATCAGCTATCTGCAAAAAATACCCTTGCTCATCTTTTGCCTAAGATCACATCCTTTCCCAGGCAGCTGACTCTTAATACCCAATGACTGGTTGACACATATAGAAAGGCTACCTTCAGAACTCCTCTTGGGGTTAGCTGAGGCCCTTACGGAATCTTTATCACAGGTTACCCAATCCCTGATCTACTCCTTTTTGCTTCATTCCCCTCCTTCTCCTTCCCTTTCCTTCTTTCTTCCTTCCATTCTGTAGCTGTTAATCATTAGAATAACCCCCAGTAAATTTTTCCTAATAAATGCTAACTCCATCTCAAGATCTGTGTCTTGGGAATTTGACCTATGGCAGGACATGACCGGGGTCTGATGGACACACATGAGATGCTTGGGAAACTAAAAAATGCAGACCCACTTAAAAAAACATATTCTTTAAATGTTTTGTCAACATTTAATCCATGGGGGCGGGATGGACATCAGTGAGGAGTCCTTTATGTTCTTACTTTTCCTTTTTGCTCCTAAAGCCCTAGAGGACTAATTGCATTTCCTAGATGATTTTAAGGAATCTATCTTATGCATATAGTGCTGCTATAATGGAAATACCACAAGCGGGTGGCTTTACCAAATGGAAATTTTTTCTCTCTCAGTCTAGTAGGCTAGAAGTCCAAATTTAGGGTGTTGACTCCAGCAGAAAGCTTCCACTCTGGAGGAAGGTCCCTGGGATGCATCAGTCTTCCCTTGGTTTGGTGGCATCTGAGTGCAACAACCTCAGGTTCAAAGGAAGTACTCGGTTCCCGACACTGCTATTTTGGTGGTGTGAGGTCTCCATTTCTGTTTGCTTCTCTCTTTTGTATCTCAAAAGACACTGACTTAATATACTATCTAATCTTGTAAATCTCATCAGTATAACTGTCACTGATGCATCTCATTACATCCTAGTGACAGGATTTACTACACAGGGAAATCACATCAGATGACAAAATGGTAGATAATTATACAATACTAGGAATCATGACCTAGGCAAGAAGACAGATACTTTGGAGATACAAATTCAATCCATGACAGAGTCTAATGTGAAGACATAGACTAAGTGGCAGTAAGTTTACCATACATTCCAGTGATACTAGTGTCTGACTGTGATACCATAGGAAAACGGCAAAGTTTCCCATTCCTTAAATCTATTTTGAGCCTATATGCATGCTTGTGGGCAAGCCATTTAAAACCTATGATCCCTGCTCACCTCAGACATGCTGTTGCTGTGATGTGCTGTGGAGTTTGTTCCCGTTCATAGTGACCCTATGCACAACAGAACAAAATCCTGCCTGATTCTGCATTTCACAACCGTTGTTATGCTTGAGAGCATTGTTGCAGCCATGATATCAATCCATCTCATTCAGGGTCATCCTCTTTTGCACTGACCCTTCACTGTACCAAGCACAGTGTCCTTTTCCAGAGACTGATCCCCCCTGATAATATGCTCAAAGCATGTGAGACAGAATCTCACCATCCTTGCTTCAAAAAGGAGCATTCTGGCTTTATTTCTTCTAAGACAGATCTGTTGTTCTTTTGGCAGTCCATGGTGTTTTCAGTATTCTCAGCCAATACCATAATTCAAAGAGGTCAGTTCTCCTTTGGTCTTCCTTATTCATTGTCCAGCTTTCACATGCACATGAGGTGATTGAAAACACCATGGCTTGGGCCCACCCACTGCCGTTCAGTCCATCTGACTCATAGTGACCAGAGTAGAACTGCCCCATACAGTGTCCAAGGAGCACCTGGAGGATTTGAACTACCCACCTTTTGGATAGCAGACATAGCACTTAACCCACTATGCCACTGGGTTTCCATGGCTTGGGTCCGGCACACTTTCGTGTACAATGTGACATCTTTCTTTTTTAACACTTTAAAGAGGTCTCCTGCAGCAGATCGGTACAATGCAAGGCACAGTTTGAGTTCTTGACTGCTACTTTCCTGGGTGTTGAGTGTAGATCCAGTAAAATGAAGTTGTTGACAACTTCAGCATTTTCTTTATTTATCATAATATTGCTTATTGGTCCAGTTGTGAAGGTTTTTGTTTTCTTTATATTGAGGTGTAATCCTTACCTTAATGCATGATGTAGATTTTGATTGTCATCAGTAAGTGCTTCAAGTCCGCTTTTGGCAAATAAGGTTATGCCACCTGCATATTACATGCTTCTCGAATTATCTGGTCATCATAAAGATTAAGTATGGTGAGAGGATACAACCCTGAGACACACTTTTCCTGACTTTAAACCAAACAGAATCCACTTGTTCTGTTCGAAAGACTGCCTCTTGATCCATGTACAGTTTCCTCATGAGTACAGTTAAGTGTGGAATTCCCATCCTTCACAATGTTATCTATAACTTGTTATGATCCACATGGTCAAATGCCTTTAAACAGTTAATAAAACACAGGTAAACAGCTTTCTGGTATTCTCTGCTTTCAGCCAGGATCCATCTGATGTAAGCAGTGATATCCCTCATTCTATGTCCTCTTCTGAATCTAGCTTGTGTTTCTGTCAGTTCCCTGTCAATGTACCACTACAACCACTTTCGAATGATTTTCAGCAAAATTTTACTTATATGTGATATTGATGATATTGTTCAATAATTTTTTTTAATTTGGTTAGGTGATCTTTCTTTGGAATAGGCATAAATATGAATCTCTTCCAGTCATTTGGCCAGCTAGCTAGCTGTCTTCCAAATGTCTTGGCATAGATGAGTGAACACTCCCAAGGCTGCAGCTATTTGGCAGAACATCTCAGTTGGTATTCCATCAATAGCTAGAGACTTATTTTTCACCAACATCTCCAGTGCAGTTGGACTTCTTCATTCAGTACTGCTGGTTTCTGATCAGATGCTAGTACTGGACATCAACCAACTATTTATAGTACATTGAATCAGTATATTCCTTTCATCTTCTTTTGACATCTCCTGTGTCATTCAGTATTTTGCTCTTAGAATCCCTCAGTTTTACAACTCAAGGCTTGATTCCTTTCTTCAGTTTTTTCAACTTGAAAAAACTTTGGTTTTCTAACTCTAGGTCTTTGCATGTGTCAGGATAAATACTTCACTTTGTCTTCTTGAGGTGCCCTGTGAAATTTTTTGTTCAACTCTTTTACTCCATCATTTCTTTGGTTTTCTTTAGCTGCTCTATGTTCAAGAACAAAATCTCTTCTGACATACATTTTGGTCTTTTTTCTCTTTTCTGTCTTTTTGATGATGCCTTGCTTTCTTCATGATGTCTTTGACATCACTCTATAATTCACCTGGAGATTTCACTCTTTCACCACAGAAGATATATATTTGTGTCTTCCTCACAGAAGTTCTGAGACAATTTAATTAAATAAACAAAATCTTTGGCACAGAAAAGAAACTAAACATGTTAGCTTGCTTCCATCTTCAGCAAACTGAGCCATCCATACTTTTTTACCGAGGTAAGAAATTACACACGATTACAGAAACCATGATTATTGAATTCAGGGTCTGTGGGCCTTAGGTTCAATAATCATAGTTCTGTATCATAGTAATTTGTAATTTCTTACCCTGGTGAAAAAGTACTGATGACACAGTTTGCTGAAAGTGGATAGAGAAGACCATCTATTTCTTGGGGGAAATACAGTTTCTTCCAAGGAGTGAAAAACCTCTTAAAATAGTGTTTGGTGATTTTCATCATGTTGGTGTCCACCATCCATGACGACCTTTCTCTTCCTCAGGCAAACTTTTCTTTTTGAGAGTTATTTAATTTTAATGAGAGATGACATTTACTTCAATGATACCTGACAAGGTCATTATAGTGACTTCTGCTACTGCTGACGGCGAAAGTAACTTTCTAGTAGACAGTATTTTTCCATATAAATAGAGAACGAGCAGGCAATAGAAAGTGAGATGATGTAATAGGACCCCGAGATATTTTTATTGGATCATTAATTCCATGTTGTTGATCCTAGTGTCACCTACCATTCATTTCTCCAAATTCCATGTTCTGTAACAATTTTCTATTACCTGAATCTCTGTAACCTAAATAGAGAAAAGTAGCTTAGTATAAATCACAATGCCTATCTCAGTGTACAATGAGGAATTGGAAACCAAAAGAAGATCCAAAAATTCTAGGGTTATGCTTTATCTATTGAAAACCCTGGTGGTGTAGTTGTTAAGTAGTACAGCTGCTAGCAAAACAGGTCAGCAGTTTCAATCCACCAGGTGCTCCTTGAAAACTCTGTGGGGCAGTTCTACTCTGTCCTACAGGGTCGTTATGAGATGGAATGGACTCCACGGCAGTGGGTTTGGTTTGGTTTTGCTTGATGTACTACACAGATCTCTGGGAGCCAGAGATTCAGACACACCAATAAAAATTTCCAGGATCATCTTAATGGATTTTTTTTTTTTTTTGGTATAATAAAAATATTCTCACAAATCAGCAAAGTCACTAAAGTAACTGACTACTTGGAAAGAAAAAAAAAAGAGACAGAGAAATAAAATGATCACTCAGTTTGTAGGGAAGGACAGCACAAAGTCAAGAGTAAAGGTCAGGTGGGTGTCTAGATAGAAACCCTGACCCTCTCCCAACCTGGAGTTGAAGTGCACTTTTCAGTCTTTTCTCCTCTCTCCTTACCCTTTAGAAATTCCTCTAAAACTAAAATTGGAGATGTTTTCTCTGTATTTGTCACCAAACTACCACACTCTTATATTTTTGATTTAATAGAAATGGAGCTGAAATAGAATTGCCCTAACAGCAGCAGTGCTGGGTGAAATTATGAATTATGAAGATCTTTCATTTAATGTCACTCCCACCTAGCATCTTTTATACTCATCTCCTGGAAACCCTGGTGGCGTAGTGGTTAAGTGCTACAGCTGCTAACTGAAAGGTCGACAGTGCAAATACACTAGGCGCTCCTTGGAAACACAATAGGACGGTTCTGGTTTGTCCCATAGGGTCGCTATGAGTCGGAATTGACTTGATGGCACTGGGTTTTTTAATTGACAAGCATCACCAACACACTGGCTTATGTCTCAGGACAAGGACTAACACAGAGTGGGCTGAAGAGCTGAGGCTTCTGACCTTCAGCTGCCTGTCTGTTACTCTCCTATTTGTTACATGATTTGTCTAAACTAACTGGAGTCAATGTCCTCTGCAGTGAGCAGTCACTGCTCTTTCTATGAAGTTTTTTTGCCTTTTCTTTTTAAAAATTCTTTTATTTTTAAGCTTAGCTTCCTGTGAGTCATCTCTGGGTTAGCCTATCTTAAACATCATCAAACACTGATTTGCAGCCACCAAGCCAAGTGCCAGAAAGTCGGATTTGATTTGAGGAGTGATGGACAATTTCCATCTCAGCATGGTTGAGCCAATCAACTTTCTGATTTTTAGTGAAGTCCCAAGTATCTAAATGCTTAGAGATATTCATTTACTTCACAAATATTTGTAAGGAGCTTACTGTGTGTCAAGTACTCCGCTAAGTCTTGAACATATACCAGTGAATAAACAAGTCACTATTTGTAGCTCTGTGGAACCCGCTATCTCCTAGACATGCCCAAAGAAAGAAAACCAGTCACAGTAGTCCATAATCAGGGCAGAGATGGAGAAAAGATGCTTTCTATACTTTTTCTTTTTTATACTTGGCATACAGACCATTTCAAAAGTTTTCCCTAGGTAGGAGTCAAGGCAATGATTTAACATTACACAAAGGCGCTGTGACATTTTAGGATGTCTGTGGTTTTTGTTTACCTGCATGTTTATTTGAATCAGAAATTAACCAGGCACATCACTATGTCCAAGTTTTTCATCACTTCATGTTAGGAAAAAGAAACGAAGCAGAGAAAGGAATCCATCCCTATTTTGTTTGTTCATACAACAAGCTATCACTATATGACCTGCTTCAATATGTTATCTGCTTCACTGCTTATGAACTCGTGGAAAAGCTCTTTGTTCAAAAGACTGACTTTAGTCATTTTTAGCAAGACAAGGTATTTTTACTATAACATTGTTGTCACTTGCTGTCCAGTTGACCCTGACTTCTGGTGACTCCATGTGAAACAGAAGGAAACCTTGCCTGGTTCTGTCTTCATGACTGCTGGTCTGTTCGAGTCCACTGTAGCTGTTGCTATGTCAGTCCACTTCACTGAGAGTTTCCCTCTTCCTTGCTGGTCCTCTGCTTTATCAAACACGACATTCTTCTCCAGAGATCAGTCCTTCCCGATGACACCTCCAAAGTCGATAAGGCCAAGTCAGACCACAGTCTGTGACTTCACAAGGTTTTCATGGGCTAATTTTTGTAAGTAGATGAGCAGGCCTTTCTTCATAGTCTGTCTTAGTCTGGGAGCTCTGCTGAAACTTTCCCACCATGGGTGACCCTTTTGGCACTTTAAATACCAGTGGCATGGCATCCAGCATCACAGCAACAGGAAAGCCACACATTATAACAAACCGACAGATGCATAGTGGTTTACAACGACTGTTATAAATGAAAGTTTTCCGTTGATTATTGGTATTCAATTAAATCTAGAAAATAACCAGGAATTCAGAAGTTTCTTTGATCTACGTATGGTGGAATTTTCAAAATTATAATGAATGAGTTTAAAGGAGGCCTCAATGTGGTTTTTATAATGCAATCTATTTCTGCATGGTTGCTTTCAGGGACACATATTACAAATCACTATACAAATCATTGCAGTCTATCTGCAAATACAATTCACAGCTAGGGTATCACATATATCAAGAAACCACAGTGCCAAGAAGCTAGAAAATGACTTTGAACAGGACTGTCACAAAGTATGGGATTTCTGACACACCTGGAGATAATTTGATTGTTTTATTTCAAAGCCATGAGGAATTACAGAGCAGAGAGAAAGATTTAGATTTTGAAGTGATGAGTTATACAGTCACACACAAAAAGTACAGACAGGCATGTTGTTTTTCATTTTATAAGCAATATGAGAAAAAGATAATCATGGAAATGAAGAGCAAGGGACGTCTCTCCACGCTCTCAAAGATTTACTTCTCCTCTCACCTATGATTTGTCCATCTCCCTCGTTCCCACCCCCAAATATACAGTACAAGCACAGCTTCAGGAGAGGCAGTCTTGCTCAAAAAATGATTCTTTGGCATCATTGTGGAGAGACCCTTCAGCTGGTAAGAAATCACATTTTTGCTGCTAAATGCAATGATTTGGCTACACAGCATGTTGTTCTTGTGCTGTTAGGTGCCGTAGAGTTGGCTCCGACTCACAACAGAAGAAAACACTGCCCGGGAAGAAAACACTGCCCGGCTATGTGCCATTGTCCACGATCATTTTTATGCTTAAGCCCATTGTTGCAGCCACTGCGTCAATCCATTTCATTGAGGGTCTTCCTCTTTTTTGCTGACTTTCCACTCTACTAAGCATACGGTCCTGCTCCAGGGACTGATCCCTCCTGATAACATGTCCAAATTATGTAAGATGCAATCTCACATCTTTGCTTCTTTACTTCTTCCAGAACCCATCTGCTTGTTCTTTTGACAATCCAACAAAGATTCACCATTCTTCTCCAACACCACAATGCAAAGGTGTCAATTCTTCTGTTTCCTCATTTATTGTCCAGCTTTGGCATGCACATGATGCAACTGAAAATACCATGGTTTGGATCAGACGTACCTTAGTCTTCAGGATGACGTCTACTGCACGCCTTTCACTAGCTGGGGGTCCTCTTCCATGATCATGTGATTTTTAGTGGAATTTAGTTCCTCGCAATTGCAGGACTGAGATCTCCACTTCCTAGAGGCCATCGAGCATTCATGGTCACATCCCCCTCTCCACAACAGGGGAGTTTGCTTCTTCAGGGTCAATGGGAGAACATGTCTGTGGATTTTTGTCTCTTAATTCTATGCTATTTTTTAAAGATATCACCTAAGTCAGGCTCACCCTAAACTCCTTTTTGATTTTTTTCAAATCAACTGCTTTGGGATCTTCATTACCTAGGTAAAATCCATTCATGTTTACCATTTAATGTATACTAATCACAGGTCAGCAGTTCAAATCTACCAGGTGCTCCTTGGAAATACCACTGAGTAGTTCTTCTCTGTCCTATAGAGTTGCCACGAGTTGGGATCAATTGGATGGCAATTAAGTTTGTGGACTCATCCTAGAAATTGTGCTATATTCTTCATTGCTGAGTATCATTTCAGTCACCTTCTAAGTATTCCCCTTGGGAAGCTGCACACTGATGCCAGTGCCTAGTCCACCCTTCAATTTTTTCTAGGATGAGTTTGTGAACTTCTCAGACCTTGCAAGATGACAGCTCTGATGGACATTCCAGTTAAACAGTTCCAGAACTGCTTTGAAGGGTGGATCAGTTGCTGACACTGCCACACAGCTCACTAAGGGGAGTAGTTAGAAGGTGACCATAGTGATATTCTGCAATGAGGTATGCAGCATTTTTACTAGGATGAGTTTGAGAACTTAATTGTCAGACCTTGTGTCCATTATACTTACTGGTTCCATTACATTCAAGGGGAGAAGATTATATAGGATACACGCATCAAAGATCAGGAATCTTGGAGGTTATGTTACCATACTGCCTACCACAGGGTTTAAGAAAAGATACAAGGTAAATCACAAAAGCTGAATTAAAAAGAAGAGGTCAACATGAAATTCTAGAAGGAAGAGACAAAGAGGAGACTGGAACTAACTCAGAAAGATCAAAATATCAAGAGAAAAACTTGGGCTGAAAAACTAAGAATTGAATGAAGGCATCCAAGTTATTAGGAATAGCTATAATTTACAGAGCAGTAGCATCTGCTTTTCTAATGAGTCTTGCAAGAAGGTGATACTGCTTACCACCAGAGTAGCATGTACACGTAAGACTTAAACAAACAAACAAACAAACAAAAACACCCCATTGCAGGTCTCATTAAGGATAGTGGTTTAATTTTAAATAAAATATACCTGAATTAGCCTGGCAACCTCAAAGCTTACAGTCTAGATAACTCTATAGGCCAGTTGTGCTCTGTCCTATAGAGTCGCTATGAGTCAGAATAAACTTGATGGCACACAGTAACAATAACTGGAGTCACAGCAGAGATCTCAGGGTATATGAATCCTGCCCTTTCAATCACCTTAAGTCTCTTTGAATTCCTTAAGGAACTGTGTTCAGTGGAAACAACAGCAAAACAGAGACTCAAATTAGCCCTTCACTGATACTTGGGAGATATTCAATTATCTCATAAAAGGTTATCTCATAAGAGCTGAAGTGGGGAACACGGCACAAGTTTAGGCCTCAGCAGAACTTTCTATTATTTCTTCCCTACCCCTCCACCTTAATTCTAAAATTGGGGCCCAATGTTGTCAGATGGGAAGAGACACAGAGAGAGGGAATGAGAAAGAGACAGCTCATCTTAGTTATCCAGTGCTTCTGTAACAAAGGGGAATTTATTCTCTCATAGTCTGGTAGGCTAGAAGCCTGAATTCAGGGCTCCAGCTCCAGGGGAAGTCTTTCTCTCTGTTGGCTCTGGGGGAAAAGTCCTTATCAGCAATTGTCCTTGATCAAGGAGCTTCTCAGCACAGGAACCCTGGGTCCAAAGGACATGATATTCTCCCGGCTCTTGTTCCTTACGATAAGAGGTCTCCCTATCTCTCTGCTTGCTTCTGTCTTACATCTCAAAGGGAGATGACTTAAGACAGAATCTAATCTTGTAGACTGAGTCTTCCTTTGTTAAGATAACTGCTTCTAATCTGGCTTTATTAACATGATATAAACAAAATTTATAACACATAAGAAAATCACATCAGATGACAAAAGGGTGGACAATCACACAGCTACTGGGAATCGTGGCCCAGCCAAGCTGACTCACAATTTGGGGGTATACAATTCAATGCATAATGGAACTGGCCCACAAAGGACTTGGAGTCCACTCGACCAGCCATATAGACTCTCAAAGGAAGTTCAGTGGCAAACTGGCCTGTCCTGTACACCAGATTCTACCCTAAGAAGGAGTGCAGAAGATCCAGATAGAGGTTGGAAATCGGCTTCAGGCAATACAAGGACAGCAGCCTTGTCCATTATTAAACTTCATTCAATCTGATGAAGATCCCGGGCTATGGCCAATGAGGTTACCATCTTTTCCCAGTGGTGGAAGAAGTTAGGCAGGTGGGATGAGAGGCAGTTTTTACTCCCGTGGATTAGTTGGGAGGACCTAAGATGCTTCAAACTTTGGCCTACTTTTTCCTGGCTGCTGGCATAAAGGGAACAGTGGTTGTTCCTTCTGGTTGGCACAGAGCAAATGATCAGGCCATTTGCAGCAACGCTAGTTGGGTAACAGGCTATTTATGTTGTTCTGTTGGCTTCCTTTACCCTTGGCTGGTGGCCTCAAGACAAAAGAGCAATGGAGTCTATCCAAGTGCCCCTGATTACCAGGAGGCTGCATTCATCATACTCCAGTCTGATCATTACTGACTCATCATACAGTGGATCCCAGGGATATGAGCTCAATGCTTTAATATATAGTTAGGATTCTCTGATATTAGATACTGTGTGGTATGTTAGGTATGGAACTGAAATCATAACATTGTGATACACACAAATTATGTTGTCATATTCTGAGTGCTGTAGTTAGTTTAATTACAAAGTTGTTTTTGTTTTTATTGGTGTTTTAAAATCTCTTGCAGTTATTTAAAATTGGTGTATATATAAGGTTTATTTTTCAGACTATAAAATGCACATGCTTACTATAGAAACTTGGGGAAATGTTACAGTGTAAAGAAGTCGATAAACACAATATGGGGCATAAAGACCTTTACCCTCTCCTCTTATTAAAAAATCAGTCAATTAGTGACTCAGTAATGACCTTGGCTTGGCCATTTTTACAATTAGCAAGCTTCCTTGGGTAGAGCGTATGTGTGTTTGGCTGGTGGCACAGAGCTTTGATTCATGATAGCAATTAAAGTGAGCCACTGATACACATTAAAAGTTGTGCAGATCTCTGCATATTTCAAGAATCAAATCTAGAGTCAGATGGTGTGAAGCCACTTAAGCTTCCAGGTAATGCTGCTGTGATAGCCAGTTTTACGTATCAGCTGCACTAGCTGTTGTCATCAGCTGCCCTGAGGTCTTGGCTCTCTGCTTTGCGGTGACTCTGAGGCACGGCTGCACTGTGCACAACTGTGACCCATATGGTTTCCGCTGGCAGAGTTTTGGAAGTACATTGCTTGGCCTTTCTTTCTAGCTTGCCTTAGTCTGTAAGCACTCCTGACACCTGTTCAGCATCATAGCAACACGCGAGCATCCACTGTTCAGCGCCATAGCAATGTGCGAGCATCCACTGTTCAGCGCCATAGCAACGTGCAAGCATCCACTGTTCAGCGCCATAGCAACACGTGAGCATCCACTGTTTGGCGCCATAGCAAAGTGCCAGCATCCACTGTTTAGCATCATAGAAGCATGCAAGCCTCCACTGACAGATGAGTGGTAACTGAGCTGGAGGTTCATTGACTGGGAGTTGAGCAGGGTGGAAGGTGAGAATTCTACCACTGAAACGTCACTGTCCCCTTTTGGCTAGGCCATGCCCAATCCAAGCCTATTGTAGTCCAGTAGATTCTGACTCAGATCTATCCTATAAGATAGAGTAGAACAGCCCCATAGGCTTTCCAAGGCTGTGATCTTCATGGGTTTGAGCTACTGACCTTTTGGTTAGCATTTGAACACTCACCGAGGACTGGCTAGGCTATCCAAAAAAAACCAAACCCACTACCGTCGAGTAGGGTCCAACTCATAGTGACCCTACAGGTCAGGGTAGAACTGCCCCATACAGTTTCCAAGGAGCACCTGGCAGATGCGAACTGCTGACCTTTTGGTTACCAGAGGTAGCACTTAACCTCCTAAGCCACCAGGATTTTCCTTGTCTAGGCTATAGTCTCCAGTTACTCAATCAAGCACAGACCTCAGTGCTGTTATGAAAATGTTTTCAGATGTGATTAACACATGCAATCAATTGCATTTAAGTAGAGTATCTTCAGTAAGTGGACTGAGCTGTATCCCCTCAGCTGAAAGCCCTTAGGAGCAGAACTGATGTTTTTCTGAGGAAGGAATTCCACCTGTGGACTGCAGCTTCACCTCTTACCCAAGATTTTCCATCCGGCCCTGGCGTCCCCCTGGCATCCCCCTGGTGGGCCCCCTGGTGGCCCTGGCGGCCCTGCAGATTTTGGACTTCCTAGTCTTGGAAATCCAGGTGGCCTAATAGTTAAGCACTACACCTACTAAACAAAAGGTTGGCAGTTTGAATCTACCAAGTGCCCCGTGAAAATGCCATGCTCTGTCCTATAGAGCTGCTATGAGTCAGAAATGACTTGACAGCAGGGGGTTTGGTTTTTGTTTCTTAGCCAGCTTCCAGGGGTCTCTGGTGATGGTCTGGTTAAGTGTTCAACTGCTAAGCAAAAAGTTGGTGGTATGAACTCACCTAGTGGTTCTTCAGGAAGAAGACCTGGTGATTTACAGCCTAGAAACCCTTACGGGGCAGTTCTATTCCATCACAAGAGTGCCATGAACTGAAAGAGAATCAACAGCACCTATGAACAACTGTCAGGCTCCACAATCATCGTGAGCGAATTTCTTGCAATAAAACCACCTACCCACATATTTGTCTCTCTATACGCATGTATAGATCATACTGGCTCTGTGTCTCTGGTGGAACTCTGGCTGACACTGATGCCGATTTCAGTTCCAGAATGTTCAGATCAACCCTCCATGAGAATATCCTACTGAGCACATTCAGAGCAGCTGCAGATATGTTCACCTGGTAGAGGTCTGAATTCACAAGCTGGTTTTAAGGATTTGACCAGAAAGATGCCTTGATCCACAACATTGGTACGGTGACAGGGAGCAGGGTACACTCGAGGAGAGGACAAAGCCCATCAGGGGGCCTCACGAGGAGCTTCCTGATGCGGGGAGAGCGTATTTAGGTTCAGCTCATACCAACAAACTGCCCAGTACTCAAAGCAGAACCCACTGATAACCCAGTACTTTAGGCAGGGAAGTGAAGGGCCAACTGAATCATACCCTGGAACATTCTGAAGTCTTCAGCAACTCATTTCACTACCCACGCTCAGGGACAAGTTGCTTAAATTACCCCTCAAGTTGTTTTCCGGAAAACTCAGTTTAGACCAAATTCAGCAGCATGGTAAACGTGATGGAGGTGACCTCTACACGTGCGTCCAGCAGGGGCACCTGAGAACTACAGATGAGGCCCAGAGAACTGAACCAGGGGAGCCAGAAACTGTGCAGGTGACACCCCACAATAAGTTTTGCTATTGGTCCCCAAAGGCCCTGGTTGCGGGGACCGTCTTGGAGTCCACCTGTGCACACACCTTATTATCCTAACCCCACCTTTCCCCACCTGTAATGAGTAAAACATGAACTCCTCTCCTCAAATTCTTTATCAGCAGCAACAAAGCCTTAGTTTGAGGAGGAAACATTGCTTAGGCCCTCCTTGACTCAGCCTGGAAGCTCCTCTCCAGTAAAGCTTCACTCACATGGAAAGATTCCCAGTGCCTTACCCGTTCTGATCCTGTTTGGTGAGGGGCAAGAACGTCATGGGAGGCTGTCACATCTAGGACACCATGGCAACGCATCCATTCAGATTCTTGCAGTTTCTTTCCTTCTTTCTCCCCTTCAGCAGCATCACCTGGAAACTTGTTAGAAAGGCAGGCTCTTGGGCCCACCCCAGACCACCTGACGGGGCGGACCCCAGCAATCTGTGTTTCACCAAATCCTCCTGGTGATTTGGACATCGGAGAATCCTTGAGAACCACTCTAGTAAAGGCACCTGCCCAAATTCCACCTGAACATCCTCTCACATACACACTGGGCTGAACGTGTCAACCCACCTAATCTGTTTGTCATAATGACTGATATGTTTACCGATTCAAGAAATAACTGCAAAATTCCAAATCACACTTACACTTGAGTACAATTAACGCCTCCAGATTATTTGACACTCATCAGTCCTAAGGCATCATGACTTGAAGTTTTGCCCAGTTAAAGGCAGCTGGAGCCAAGTGTCATCATTCTGCCTCTCACTTCTCCCTCATTCTCCAGCTTGCTCTCTAAACCGTAAAACAATTTATTGTTTCAGAAAATATCACATTAAGTTTTTTCAGCCTTGATCAGACCTCATCTTAAGAGACATTATCCTTTCATTTTACTTGCTGCCTCTGGTAACAATCCTAGATCCCTAAAAAAAAAAAAAACCTGAAAAACTCCACTACTGTTGAGTTGATTCCAACTCCTAGTGACCCTATAGATGGAGTAGAACAGTCCCACACAGTTTCCAGGGAGCACTGGGTAGACTCAAACTGCTGACTTTCTGGTTAGGAGTTGTAGCACTTAACCACTAAATCACCAGGGCTTCGTTGGTTTAAATCAGGGTTTCTCATCCTCACCTCAACTGACTATTGATATCTGAGGCTGAATGCCTCTTAGCTGCTGCGAGTTGTCCTAGATATCGATAGCACGAACCCCACCTCCTGCCCCAAGTTATGACACTCAACAATTTCTGCAGACATTGCCCAATATCCCCTAGGAGGACAAATCAGCCCCAGCTGAGAGGCACTGGTTGAAATGCATAGCCATCCGAATGATTAAACATACCTTTGATAGGTTCTACACCTTTTGAGGGACCAAAGGACAGATTTCATTTTGATCAGGGGTTCTAATTACCAGAGAGGTGATTTTCAAAATATTTTGAATGATATGACTTCGCTAGCTTGTGATAAAAAATGCATCTTTAGATTGCCAAGCAAATATTCTTGCATTCATTTGATTCATACCATCAATTAAATCCTGAGAATCAATTCTGAGAATTCACTGTCTGAGCATCCTCATTTATAAACACAACAGACTCCGAGGAACACAATTACTATACATTTTTCTCCAGGAAGGGAGGGGCGGCCGCATGGTAGACTTGATTTAAATTGTCTCCTTTTTTGTCTTCTTTCATTAAGGGGTAATTCAACTCTTCATCTTTCACGATTTTCTTTACTTACTTCAGGCAATTATTGCTGGCGATGATCATGTTAATGAGCTATGCGGTGCCGGCTGGGGGGAAAAAAAAAAGCAAGAAATATATTTTTAGGAAGTTAAGTTAATGGAAGCGAGATCTTGAATACATCCAAGAAGCTGGCATCTTTCTTATTGTGCCCTGATTGATTTTATAAGTCAGGTGTTCATATGAATAGATAACTTCTCCTTGGCACAAGGAGTATTTTGACAAGAAATGTACTCTAATGAGCCATAAAGGAAGTTTTTTGTGAGACTGCCTGTTCTGCATTGTGTCTGGTATTTTTTTATGTTGCTTGTGTTAATTTTAAGCCCTTCATGTCTAGGCAGAAGATGCTGATCCAGAGCTCTGTTCTTCAGTTCCTTTGTAGCTGAATTCGAACGGTTTGACATACTGTGGTATTGTTCACCAGGGTGACATACAATACAATCAAACACTCACACAGATGACTAGAGAAAAAGCAAACCCAGATGACACTGCATATCAGCTGAATAGTTTCTTCTTCTTTGGTGACACAGGAAGAAAATAACTCTCCTTTTTTGACCGCCTTTGATTCAGTAAACTGCAGGTTTCCACCTCAGAAGACGCTGAAATATTCTGACTTCTCTGTCAAAATCACTTTTGTTTCCAAATTAAGACCCACCATTTACATACCAATAAGACCGGTCTTAACATGACAAGATTCTTATCTTTCTCTGCCTTCAACCTTCCACACTGCTTTTCTTTTTCTGCCTGAACTTTCAAACTGATCTGATGGTGAGAATATTATATATCAAACCCTCAGACTTTTTATGTGAGGAGATTGGAGAGGAGGGAAGGAAGCTAAGACAGGTTAACTACTGCTGTGTTTTTTTTGTTCCTTTCCTAAAACCCAGACTCATTGCCACTGAGTCCATTCCAAACTCACAGTGACCCTGTATTTCCTAGTAAGGATGTTTTTAAAAATTTACATGATTATTAGGATCATTTTTAAAAAATAAAAATTATTTAAAAACAAGAAAGGACAAAACTCTCAAAGTGAGGAATTGTACTTAAGTAGATAAAAAAACTGGAAACACTTAAAAATGAATTTACGATAGAGATTAAAGGTATCAGCACTGTCCTGCAGACATTCTAAGATGATGTATATGAGCTGTATATATGTTGTTGAATATGGTAGCCACTTGACACACGTGGGTGGATATGTTTTGGTCGTCAGATGCTGTTGAGTCAGTTCTGATTCACAGTGACCCGATGTACAACAGAATGAAACACTGCCTAGTCTTGCCATGCCCACGACTGTTTCTGTGCTTAAGCCCAGTGTGGCAACCACTCTTGTCACTCCATTTCATTGAAGGTCTTCCTCTTTTTTGCTGACCTTCTGCTCTGTCAAGCACGATGTCTGTCTCCAGGGACTGATCCCTCCTGACAACATGTCCGAAGTACGTGAGACGCAGTCTCAGCATCTTTGCTTCCAAGGAGCGCTCTGGGTGTACTTCTTCCCGAACAGATCTGTTTTCAAGGGTCATATATGGGTGAATGCAGGACATCTGAAATGAGGTAAATGCAAGGAAGTGAATTTTTAATTCAACTTAATTTTAATCAACTAAAATAGCTGGAATTTAAATTTAAAATGTCACATGTGTCTAGCAGCTACTGTACTGGACCAAAAAAAAAAAAAATACATGCTATTTTCTTAGGTATCCTAAGCGTCACTTTATTTTTTCAGTTCTTGTTGTATGCAAAATCCTTTATTTCCTTTCTCCTATACTCACACAGCTCAGAGTCAGGATCCATGACTCCTCAGTTTAAATATTAACATCAAAGCATAGTAAATGGGAAATCTATGTGTCAACAGAAAATGTGTGACACCTAGAGGGAACGTGACAAAGGAGTTTTTGAGTGGATGATTTAGTTTTAGTTCTCAGATCCACCACTCTGGGGCTATACGGCTTTGGGCAAATTCTCGATCTTTTAACATGTAAGCGTGGTGATGAGATGATATTTGTGATATTGGTGGTGGTGCCGGAAAGAGAAACTGTCTCAAAGATTTGTTGTGAAATACTGTACAGAACTGAGGCAGTGTAGGTGTTAAATAAGTGATGTCAAAAAGAAAAAGAAAAAGAAAACCCAAACTCACCGCCATCAGGTTGATATTGACTCATAGTGACCCTACAGGAAAGAGTAGAACGCCCCACAGAGTTTCCAAGAAGTGCCTGGTGGATTCGAACTGCTGACCTTTTTGGTTAGCAGTCTTAGCAGTTAATCACTATGCCACCATCTGTAAATCAGGGACAGCCAATAATATTACTAAGAAGAACTATCACAATGATGTACCACTTTATAACAGAACTATCTGTCACGGATTTAACTATGTTCCCCCCAAAATATGTGTGGCCATGTGGATGGGCCTTGATTCCCAGTATTTTATGATTGTGCTCCATTTTGTGATTTTCCTATGCTGTATGTTAAAGGATTAGGGTGGGACTGTAAATCGCTTCAGAGGATCACCACCCTGCTCCACTGTAAAGGGAGTTTCCCTGGAGTGTGGCTTACTGTACCCTTAATTCTTCTTGCATCCTACAAGAGATGAAAGGAAATGGAAGCTAGCAGAGAATTCGGAACCTCATGCCATCAAAAAAGCTGCACAGGGAGAAGATTGCATCCTTTAGACCTGAGGTTTCTGCATCAAGATGCTCCCTGGACAAAGACTGATGTAATACCAGACTTTCCTCCAGAGTCGACAGGGGGAAAAGCCTTCCCCTGGAGAAGACATCTGAATTTGGACTTGTAGACTACCGGACTGTGTAAGAATAAACCTTCCCTTGTTAAAGCCATCCACTCTGTGGTATTTCTGTTAGAGCAGCATTAGCTGACGAAAACACTATCCAGTAGAACTTTCTCGGATGATGAAAATGTTCTGTGCAGTTCTGTCTAATATTGTAGCCACTGGCCACATATGGCTATTGGATACATGAAATGTAGCTACAGCAGCTGAGAAATGGACTTTTACATTTTATTTAATTTAAATTGAAATCATCAAATGTGCTTGGTAGCAGCAGTCTAAGGTAGTGAATGAAAGGTAATAAATGAGATGAAAGGAAGGAAGGAAGGAAGAATTCCTCTCTTTCTTCTTAGAGTAGATGTTTTTGGTGCCCTGGCTGTGACTCTTGGTCTTCTCCATCCACAAACTGTGATGGCTCTTTGAGGATGGAGACAAGGGCAAAGAATGAGAAGAATGTCTTGGCAAAGACTTAAGAATTTAAAAGTCTATAAAGGCAAGTGTGTTAGAATGGATTTATTCAGTAAGGTGTGTAAGACCAGAGATCTGCCCATATAACTATATATCCAATGAAGACCTAGAGGTCATTCTCATCATGAACCTAATAAGGAACACACTAGGGACAGATGCCAGGGTGGAAGATGCATCGCAGTGCTGGAAGTGCTCACTCATCTATGCCAAGAAATTTGGAAGGCACTACCTGGCCAACCAGCTGGAAGATTGTGGAGAGCCGACCCTGGGCTTCACAATCCCCTCGGTTTATGAAATTATATTAGGAAAATCTGACCAGGAATTTCTAGGGAAAAGAGCTTGGAGGAATGGATTTCAATACAGCATGCCTGAAAGCACTGAGGCCTGCCCAGCCTCGCTGACTTCCCTCAACTACATCTCCATATACACAGGTTTACAAAGAAACTCCTGAAAGGCTTCCAAGGACAATTCTCCATAGAGCCATTAAAGCTACACAAGCATCTCATTCCCTACAGCAGAAAGATAAACTTCCAAGTCCATTATAATTGGTATGGCAAATGAATTATCACTAAAGGAACATCTTTCTTGGGGCAGCTGGGTTTGATTAGGGGATGGCAGACACTATCTGTACAGGAAGATATAAATAAAAACTTAGAGAAACAAATGGAGACAGCCAAATGGTGAGGTTTTGAGGAGTCTACCCTTCTGTGCCTTCCACTTTGAGGTACAAATAAAACCATTAATTGTGTTCACTGACATCTACCACCATAAATACTTTTCTCAGACCATTATCCAAAAAGCCTTGGCAATTGACTAGAGAAAGAAGACCACAAGGGGTCAGTTTCCTGTTAGCCAATAGTGATGGGTCAGTTTCTTGTTAACCAATAGTTTATATGATGAAGAAAATAGGGTGAAAATGACGTCACCTCATCTATAAAAATAATAAAGACAGACAGCTCTCTCTCTTGGTCGGGCTGCCTTTAACCAAAAAACTTTTTTCTGTCTCTCTTAATTCATTTCCCACCGATGCCTCTCCCTCCCTCCATGCGGGACCCTGAAAGGTGTCGGGGCTGGCTCCCGGCAGAAGAGATCCATGTTTATGCCTATTCCCAAGAAAGGTGATCCAACCAAATGCAGAAAGTATAGAATATCATTAATATTACACACAAGTAAAATTTTGCTAAGTATCATTTAAGGCAACTACAACAGCATATTGACAGGGAAGGCAAGAAATTTCAGCCAGATTCAGAAGAGGACATGGAGCCACAGACATCATTGGCGATGCCAGATGGATCTTGTCTGAATGCAGATAATACCAGAAAGATGTTTACCTGTGTCTCAGTGACTATGCATAGGCATCTGACTGTGTGGATCAAAACAAATTATGGATAACATTGTGGAAAATGAGAACTCCAGAACACTTAATTGTGTTCATGGGAATCTATAGATCAACAGGCAGTTATTTGAATGGAACAAGAGGACTCTACATGGTTTAATCTGCATGCAGAGCAAATAATTTAAGAAACTGGACTATATGAAGAAGAACAAGTCATCAGGATTAGAGAAAGACTCATTAACAATCTGTGTTACACAGATGACACAACCTTGCTTGCTGGAAGTGAAGACAATTTGAAACACTTACTAATAAGATCAAAGACCACAGCCTTCAGTATGAATTGCACCTCAACATCAAGAAAACAAAAATCCTCACAACTAGACCAGTAAGAAACATCATGATAAACAGAGAAAGAATTGAAGTTGTCAAGGATTTCCTTTTACTTGGGTCCACAATCATTGCCCACGGAAGCAGCAGTCAAGAAATTCAAAGACTCACTGCATTGGGAAAATCAGCTGCAAGAGACTTGCAGAGAAAATGGGAGTTTACAAAATAACCGTTAAACAAGGCTTCGAGGAGCAAGGATCACTCAGAACACCAAAGTTCTTTCCACTGAGCAAGGAGTTTTATTCAACTGGCAGAACGCAGTGGACTGAGTCCAAAACTTGCTGTGTTCCCTGTCCTGCTAAATTGCAAGGTTTATAAATGCTGTACAGACAGTTCAAAGAAATTTTCATACAGCATTCCTACTGGTATTAGCAGTTTCACAAATTATCATCTTACCTTCTAACTGGTGTTAACATGGTTACAAAAATAAAGATAAGCAAATTCTTAAGTTGTGGGGAGGGGGCTCTTCTTTCTCTGGGAGCCAAACTCTCACAAGAAACACTTGCGTGGAAGTTTCCTTGTGCCAGGCTTCCAGGTGCCTGGTACTAACTCTTTAAGTTTGAAGCTCTCAGGCTTCTAATACTTCAGGAAAGTCTACAATTCTTCAGGCTTTCCTCTCTCAAGACCTCTTTAAAGTATTGAAAAGTAAAGATGTCACCTTAAAGACTAAGGTGCATGTTTCAGTCAGTTAGTGCTGCTCTAGCAGAAATACCACGAGTAGATAGCTGTAACAAAGGAAGGTTTATTTTTATACAGTCCAGTAGGCTACAAGTCCAAGTTTAGGACGTCCACTCAAGGAGAAGGCTTTTTCCCTTGTCAGCTCTGGAGTTTGTTCAGGGAACAGCTTGGTGCAGGAACCTCACGTCTGAAGGACATGCTCTTCTCCCTGTGCTGCTTTCGTGATGGTGTGAGGGTCCCAATTCTCTGCTTGCTTCCCTTTCCTTTTATCTGTTATAGGATGAAAAGATAAAGGGTGGGGCAAGCCATACCCTAGGGAAACTCCCTTTACAGTGGAGCAGGGAGGCGATCCTATGAAGGAAGTCCTACCCTAATCCTCTAACACAGAGCAGGAAAACCACACAGTGGAGGGCAGTCATAAAATATTGGAAATCACAGCCCAGCCACATGGCTACACATATTTTGGGGGAGAGGGACACAATTCAATCCATGACAGTGCACCTGAACCAGTCCATGGTATTTTCAATCCTGTCATAAGCATGTGAAAGCTGGATAAAGAATACGGAAGACAAGAAGAACTGATGCCTTTGAACTGTGGTGTTGCAAAAGAATACTGAATGTACCATGGACTGCCAAAAGAACCAACAGATCTATTCTGGAAGAAGACAACCAGAGTGCTTCCTGGAAGCCAGGATGGAGAGACTGCATCTCCCACACTTTGGACATGTTGTCAGGAGGGATCAGCCCCTGGAGAAGGACATCACGCTTGGTAAAGTAGTGGGTCAGTAAAAAAGAGGAAGACCCTCATGGGGATGGACTGACGCTGTGGCTGCCACAACAGGCTTAAGCCTCCAACGGACTGTGGGCATGGCGCAGGACTGGGCAGTGTTTCATTCTGTTGTTCAGAGGGTTGCTATGAGTCAGAACTGACTTGATCACAGCTGATGACAGAGAGACACAGTGGGGTCACTGAAAAGCTTTCTGGACTGCTGTGAAACAGGTCTTGCTTGTGACAGTGAAGATAACAGGAGTCAGATTAAGAGGCCGTACGGCAGCACTAGACTGTAAGAAGCAAGACAGATGTAAACCCACGTGCAAATTAAGCCAGGAAGGCCCAGAGGGTGCTGACTGGCAGCAGTCTGGCAAGGGTGTACAGAGCAGGCTGTGCCTCGGGGTGAGACGGACGGGTAGTGAGTATTGTCTGTCTAACGTAACTACACAAGACCAAACCTGAGTGAAGAGATGAGCAGTGAGAGCCAATACAAGGGGAAAACCACAGTCCCTCCCCTAGCCTCAGGCAAGAGCCAGTTCTAGGCCCAGACAAGAAGACAATTCTCAGACAAAGAAATGAGAGAGTCCTTCCTTAAAATGGAAGAGCATTCTAGGCTCTTTCAAGGAAAAATCCTGTAATACTACAGCAATGATATACAGTGGCAATTTCCTTAATATAGTCCCAAAAGGCCTTGTAGCTGTTTATCACAGTTACTCTGGAAGTAGAGATACAGAAATCTTTCAGTGGTTGACAGAGGTCAGAAGCCACTGAAACCAGATGGCTCAAAAATTCCAATATGACCCCTGCGACAGGATAGGAGCTTGCAGAGGCCAGGTGACAAAGAGAGTCCTAGTAGACAGCTGTCTGACAGAGGTTCTAATGTGTCCATAGATATGTCTTGTAATTATTTTTTAAGCATGTAAGTACATAATAGCATTGAATATGCCTAGTAGTTCAGAAAACAAACTACGGTGGCCTGACTCACAAACCGGTGTGGTTTGAGTTTGTGAAGTGACTTTAAATTGGAATGTGACTGTACTGTAGACTCACATGAGGGGGGAAGCTTTCCTAAAAAGACAACAGTGAAGGGGAAAACCTCTGTGGGCAGAGCGACAAGCAATACCCTTGTACCTGAATGTGGGAGGAAGGCTTAGATTTAAGTAAGAATGTGCATGAACTCTTTTATTTTTTTACTGTGATTGAGTGAAAGTATGCAATCCAAATTAAATTTGCACGCCTGGCTATCTGCAGCTCCTTCTGCTGTACTTGCCTGGTGCCAGCACACTCCTCCTTTCCAGTCTATATATGTCATATCCTCCTAACAGTCTCCTGTCCCCTCCCCTCCACCCCCTCCCCTCCCTTCTAGTAAGAGGCCAGTAGGACAGCATCCTATAGATTCATAGAACCATAAAATATACCATGTGGTCACATTGTGTCCCTGAGTCCAAACCATTCCTGTCCGAAAAGTTTACCTCAGTAATGCAGGAACTCCTGAACAGAGGCAAATGGCATGTTTTTTTCCTTCCACCATATTTCTTAATTCAGATAACTGAAAAAAACCACTTGAAAATTGCTCTCTAATAAATAATATAAATCTTTCATTTAAACTTCTTAGATGATGCAAAGAAACAAGATCTTCAGATCAGAGACGAGGAGGTCTGAGAAGATCTATGTGAATGAATAGATCTATGTGAATGGCAGTTATCAGTTTTCTGCTCCACTGAAATAGATACTGTGTATATCTTGGTGTTCTCATGCAAGTGACCACTAGTGCACAGCAAAGTGGACAATCAACAATGAGATGGACGGGTCGCTCAATCAGTGGAGTTCAGTGTGCACCATAGCCATGTTGGCCAAGAAGAAGATTACCCATGGGCCCTAAAATACATATATAGTTCTTCTTACCAAGAGTCATCTTGCTACTGCTTCTATTAAATATCCTATAGAGGCAGATTCTGTACACTCAGTATGGCAGTGACCTTCAAGGAAACAAACCAACTAATATGGGGAAAGTTGATCCATTAAACCTCTTCCATTCTTGAAAGGTCAGTGATTGGTTAATATTAAGATTAATGTGTACTTAGGGTACGGGTTTGCCTTTTGTGCCCACAGTGGCTGAGCTCACCATCCAAGGTGGTACTCAATTATGACGGCGGGATCCTTTGGAACCAAGTGGTCTGCTTAATGATGCACAGGTGACCACGGAATTCCCATAATCCAGAAGCTGCTGGTCTAAAAAACCAGTGAAATGATCACTTATTGGAACAGCTACAGTTCCAGCTTGCAAATGACATTTTGCAGGGTGGAGACACTATTATTCAAAGCATGGCATATACTTTGAGTCAAAAGTCATTATCCTGTGATCTGTTCCCAATAGCTAGAAAACACAGATCTGGGAGCTAGAGTGGAAGTAGCAGTGGATTATCACCAGTTCCTGTGACTCACTTGCAGAATGTTTCCTTTCTACTCCCAAAACTTGAGACTCTGATGAACTAGATGCTCTGGCTTCTGTGGGTGAGGTTGAGTGGGGATTCTTCTATTAAGAGGAATGAAGATTTTACTAAACCTGAAGGGAGTAGACCATCTATGAATCAGCCCAGGGTATTCCTTAACAAGAGCATTTTATAAAATCAATTTCCAAAGAAATTGGGCTCTATTGGTAAGCAGTTTACTCTTCTAGTGGCTTCATGCAATTAGAGACCTAGCTATATATGAAGCTCATTGCCACGGGTCGATTCTGACTCATAGTGACCCATTATCAAGAACAGATGGAGCTAGAAACAGAGAACAGCAAAAGTTGCAGAATGATACTGGTGAAGAGTGTGCTGCCTGGCTTAAGTAGATACATGACGCTACCTGGGCAGTTCCTGTCCAGAAGCGATGACAGGGGGACAGGAGCTAGTTGAAAGGACAACGGAAATACAGAGCGCAAAGGAGGAGTGTGCTGTCATGAGGGTGAGGGGAGCAGCTAGTTACATTGCAGTGTGTGTGCAAATTTGTGTATGACGAATTAACTCAGATTGTAAACTTTCATTTAAAGCATAATTGTTTTTTAAAAAAGTTGCAGAATTTCATGAGAAAAAAAGGGGCACACCCTAGGAACTCCACTAAAAGACCACAATTAATAGTTGAAGGCCTGGGAGTTCCCCTGGGAGCATGGCCCCTAGACCTGATGCTGTCCCTGATCATCGGTCATTACTGAGGTCACCTCTTTGGATAGGCATGGAATGGACCCAGGGACACAGAGTGACTTATCATGTGTGTACTTTATGACTCTATGCATGTACAGGACGTCATCCTACCAGCC
Source organism: Heterohyrax brucei (assembly GCA_028571685.1). NCBI lineage: Eukaryota > Metazoa > Chordata > Mammalia > Hyracoidea > Procaviidae > Heterohyrax > Heterohyrax brucei. Next base: position 20,594,984 of record CM053149.1, read on the forward strand.
TCCTACTAGAGAGGAGTAGAGAGGAGTGGACAGAAGATTCTTAAGAGGATATGACATGTCTAGAACGGAAAGGGGCAATCTGCTGTCACAGGCAAGGAGAACAGAGGGAGCTGTAGATGGGTAGGCATGCAAATCTGAATTGTATTGTAATTCACAATAAAGAAAAAGTTGCATAATTTGCCAAGTGATCCCATCAATTGAACAGTAAGTACTTTTCACCCAACAGCAAGCTCCTTGGAAGCCCTAGGAGACAGTTCTGCTCTGTCCCATAGCGTTGCTATGAGTTGGAATTCATTTAACAGCAATGGGTTTGATTTTGTTTTTCGAATCCAGAGCAAACAGTGGAGCTTCCAGGTAGGACTTCGGAGCTTAATTTTCCATGTGTGGTCTCAATATGAGGATGAATGACTTCACGGACAGAAAACTGGTGTTTGCAACTTAAGATCTTCTATCTTGACTGCAGAAAGATTCTCTTAGCCATCGCAGTGTATCTGTGCCTATATTACATGTGTGTAGGTATCTGTGTACATGTAGGGGTGACCACACACCCTCACATAAATGATGTTTTCTGTGCTAGTTGTTCCAAAGTCAACCTTCATGTTCATTTTCAATTTCCAGTGATTTCAGGGAATACTGAGAAATGATTCCCTTGCCCTCATCTGTGTGATTCACTTGTAAATAATGAAATCCCCAGAAAGATGTCACTTCATTATGCTTTTGTTCTTTTCTTACTTTCTGAAATACACACAGTGACACTTTTGATCTCTCCAGAGACACCAAAAGGTGCCTCCAGATAGAAAGATGATTCTTCCCAGTTTCATAATTTTTATTTTCCCTCTTGCCACATGGACAGCGCACACATGACAATGGAGAAAGCACATTCCTTTTGTCATTTAGAATTAAAAGTCTTCAGGAAATTCAATGGCATGACAATCAGAAATGCTTGAGCATGCATTATTAATCTCTGCTGTAAAAAAAAAAATGGAACTTACAGGAAGATGATGTTTCTGGCTCAGCATTCTGAGATGCAGAGGTGTGAGCCTTTTTTTGCCAGGCAATCTAAAGCAGATCAGATCTTCTAGGTGCAGATGGGACTGGGGCATAAGGCTGTACCAGTGAGATTGCCCAGGGTCTTCCAAACAAACACATTTCTAGATTTCATTACTAAAAAAAACCCCCAAAACTGTCTGCCCACTTGTGCTGCCTGCCTTAATCCCAACCGACAGCATGAACTGGAGCGACTCCAAAGACGATCGTGCAGGGATGATAGCACACACATTCCGACGGGAGTTGCAGAAGGCAGTTACAGAGTCTCATCACATTACCTCACTGTTTGAAAACAAAAAAAAACCCCAAAGATTTGTTGTTATTTTGTGTTGTTTGTTTTGCATGAGATGTCGCAGGTTTGCATTGTAAAACCTCCTGCTGGGAAAGACGGAATGTGGTTGCAGCACGTTTTCTGCTATATTGGGCATGAGGACAAAACTGCCCTATTTCCAGCAATATTCTCTGTGCTGACTGTGATCTCATAGACAGCCTCAGGTTTTCACAGGACTGTGTGCAGTTCGCAATGCTCCCCTCCCATCCCTCCACATCCCACCAGGTATTCCAGGTTGCTGTAGGTTTGATGCAGTGGTTTTTTTTTGGCTAGCTATTGTAGCCAGAGAAACCCTGAGGGTGTGGTGGTTAAGTGCTACAGCTGCTAAGCAAAAGGTTGGCAGTTCAAATCCACCAGGTGCTCCGTGGAAACTCTACCGGCATTTCTATTCTGTCTGTAGGGTTGTTTTGAGTCGGAATCAACTCAGTGGCAATGGGTTTGTTTTTTTCATTGCAGTCTGATCTGCCACAGGTTTAGTTTCAAACATGCTATTTCCTACAATCTTCAGAAAGTAAGGCTTTATATTAGGTTGGCCCATATGAAATTGTCATTTTAATAAGTTAGAAATGGTTGCATATAGACAATTTCATTTGGTTCCACCTAATATCAGACCCTGGAAACCCTAGTGGCATGGTGGTTAAGTGCTACAGCTGTTAACCAAAAGGTTGGCACTTTGAATCTACCTGGCACTCCTTGGAAACTCTCTGGGGTCAATTCTCCTCTGTCCTATTGGGTTGCTATGAGTCTGAATTGACTCGAAGGCAGTGGGTTTGGTTTTTGGTGATATCTGACCTTAACTAGTCACCCTGAAATAAACAGAACTGCCTCCCTTCTTTATGTGTTTGCCCCAGAGCCCTGTCCTTAGAATTGTCCCAGAGAAAGCACTCTTTAAGTGACATCTTAAGTCTCATTGCAGGAGATACCATTTTCCTCAGTGGTGAAGAAGTTACACAGTCTGGGACTTGGGCAAAGCTGGCTCAAAGTGTGTTCTTCCAATTCATAGCCTCATTAATCGTGGATACCACATTTTCTGTAGTGGTTGTCATGAATTTCCTTAGCCAGGCCAAGTGTCATCGAGTCAGATCTGACTCATTCTGTAGGAAAGATGAGTTTCATTTTACAGATGAGGAAATGGAGGCTGACTGTGATTAGGATGATTCTGCTATACAGACCGTGAGGACAGTGACGATGTCTGTGCCTCCTGCTGTCCACTCAAGCTCTCTCCTCATGCTCACTTCCTGCCTCCTCACTCCAATGGACTCCACATTTACAGTCCTGTAACTTCACTCAGGTACATTATTCTCATCACTAAAATGGGAGGAATAATAGTATCTACTTCGTAAGGTTGTTGTGAGGATGAATCTAACTGACAGATGCGATAGTATTTATAATAGGGCTCATTCTGGAGAAATACTGGCATTATTAACTTTTATCATCAGAATTTTTATTCAAAAGCCTCTGCATCTGGGAAGCCGAAACAAACAGAAACATCTACAGGTGAATAAACAAAAAATACGAGAACAATAAACAAAGATTGTTCATGAATAGCTATATGGGTGCTGTTGTAGTGGCAGTGTTACCTGTCACTGTCAGAGGAAACAGCTCTAGTTCGTCTATATTTCTCTTTGTTTATTATAGTCTTATGTTGGCCTGAGGAATAATTTTAAAGGGTCACAAAAAAGCCAAGGTGTTTGTCATTGCACCTGGAAGCAAGCATACTGTGGGCAGGTGCTGAAAAAACAGTCTTTGTCCCTGGTGCCAAAACACCTCAGCCCTTTCCCTGCCACAGCCTGGTCTTGGACACCATCAAGGCAGCCCCTGCCAACCCAACAGACCTATTTGATGGCTCAGTGTTCTAGGAGCTGAGATGATGGGATGAGCGGTCTGGCTGCATCCTACAACTGGCACTTTCGGCAAGGCCTGTCGGGGCTGAGCTGCTGCTCTGTGGACTCAGTGCATGAAACGCTCAGAAAAGCTATCTGAGTGCAAACTGGTACCCCAGATTATTACAAATGGACTCTTTCCTCCAAAGACCTAGAACAGTACCTAAGTAAGGTGTTGTCAGTGGCCAGCAGTTAAGAGCTTGGTTGCTAACCAAAAGTCGGCAGTTCAAATCTGCCATCTGCTCCTTGGAAATCCTATAGGACAGTTCTCTGTGCTGTAGGGCTGCTAGATGCGGGAATCAATTTGATGGCATGTAGCAACAATATGATAGGTAGCATGATAGGTAACAACAACATGATAGGTAAATCTTGGATAAGTCCTCAGTCATATGATTATTGTTGCTTTTTGTATTACCTCCCCAAACACAGTTCTCTCTTTACCAACAATAAGCTTTGAGGTTATTAAAAATTTCTGAACACAACCTTGAAAATTGGGCATAATCAAGTGAGGCCCTTTTTGTAGGGGCACCAGGAAGCAAGAGGAGAAAGGAGATGATGGATGAACCACAGAATGTTGACCGAAAACGAAGGGCTGGAATCACCTGATTCTTGAACATTCTCTCGAGCTGTCTGTCCAAATGCTGTTCATAGACAGTTGCTCACGGGAACAGCAAATCGAGTGGTGGACGAGATCAAGTTTGAAGGTAACTGAATGAAACAGTTGGTATTATTTATGTTGGGATGGTGAAGACGTATCCCAGATAGAGAGAAAAGTGAGGTCAGAAGCCAGTGGATTTGAGAACATGCAGTGAGGAAAGCGGCTGAGGCTGTGGGTTTGGATGGTTCACAGTCTGCAAGCTGAAATGCTGGGAAGGTGACCTGTTGTTTCATTCACAAGGCACGGAATCATGTATTTTCCTGGTTGTAGATACAATACCAAACCAAACCAAACCAAACCAAAGCCACTGTCGTTGAGTCGATTGTGACCATAGCAATCTTATAAGTCAGAGGAGAACTGCCCCATTAGAATTTGCAAGGAGCATCTGGTGGACTTGAACTGCCCATCTTTTTGCTTAGCAGACATAGCACTTAATCACTACACCACCAGGGTTTCCATAGATACTAGAGGTTTTTAAAAATGAACAAGCTTTAGTTTGGAAACAGATAGTAACGAATGTTGTACATCACAGTGAATATAATTAACATCCCTGGATTATACACGCATGTAAAAAAGTTTGAAATAGGAAATGCTTTGTTACACATATAAAAGCCAAATCCATTGCCATTGAGTTGATTCTAATTCATAGCAACGCTATAGGAGACAGTAGAACTGCCCTGGAGGGTTCTGAAAGTGAATTTAGACTGCTTATTGTTTGGTTAGCAGCCAACCTCTTAATCACTGCACCACCAGGGTTCCATTATATACATAAATATATACAAACATTTACCACAATATAAAAAAATTTTAAAAAGTGACAAGTCTGGTCAGAAGACAAAAGTTTAAACTCAAAAGTTACACAACAAAAGTCCCTCAGTAAGAAAATGTACTGGTGCCTTCTGAATGAATGACATTTCTACCAATTTCTTGTTATGAACTATAAGCAAAAGTTAAAAAAATTAGGGAGAAACAAAGGTAGTGATGCTTGTTGTTGTTGTTGATAGGTGCCACCAAGTTGGTTCCAACTCATAGTGACTGCAGGAACTACAAGATGAAACACTGCCTGGTCCTTTGCCATGCTGACAATTATTGGTATGCTTGAGTAGGATGCCCCCATCACTGCAGGTGGGACACACATCCTCTGCTGACTCAATAGTAGTATGTACGCTCTCTTTTTGGACCCTAGCGCAAGGCTTGCCCAGGCCTAGAATGCTAGTTAAGACCTAATAATAGGTTCCTGGGCTGGGCCCTTAAGCCAGAAAAACTTAGTGTTCAACAAGCTCGTCTCCAGTATAGAGCTTCTCAGTCTTTTAAAAGCAAATGGGTTTATCTAATTTCTGACAGGGATCTGTAGAATGCATTTCCCAAATTTATTTGATAAGAAAATAATCAAATGAACACCCCCACTCCCGTAAAATGTTGCCATTGAGTTCAATTTATGATAACCTCATGTGTTGCAGCGTAGACTGCACTCCATAGGGTTTTCAAGGTTGTGACTGTTGGGAAGTAGATTGCCCGACCTTTCTTACGAGGTTCCTTGGAACGGGTCTGACATTTCCTTCAGCAGTCACGTATCTGGCCATTTGTGCCAGTCAGGGACTTCTATTTGATAATAAACCCCTTAATAAGATTCATCTGTAGGGACCAATATTCCAACCCCTCCTTTTGAGTTGATGTTAAGAAATAGTAGCCTTGGTGTACGAGCAGCACTTTGCACATATTCTTTTCAATTCTTGAACAACTGGCATGTATGTAAGACATTTATATTCCATTTCACAATTAAGGAAACAAATGGAGAAAGATCATGGATCCATCCAAAGTCACACAAGCAGTAAATTGTGGAGCAGGGATTTAAACACAGATCTGCCTCAATCCACAGCTTTTGATTTTTTTTTTTTTTAATAAATGCTACTTATTTCTGAATGGATACAGGTGAATGTCAGAGCTCCTCACTCTGTTTGCTGGAGAAGGTGGCATTCCTCTGTCCCCTACCATGAATTCTCTTCTGAAAAACTTCATGCTTGATTTAAATGGCAGATCAACTTCATGCTTGATTTAAATGGCTATTGCAGAAGGTGGATTGATGAGGAAAACAAAGGAATGAAATCACTCCACGTGAAGTGGAGTGTAACGAAATTTTGCTGCTGAGTAAGACTTGAAACTTATCTTCTGTGGTACACAATGCGTCATCTAGCGACTTGCCCTCGGCTTAGACTGTTAGTTTGCTAGATTCAGATTTGATTTAATGAGCAGTAACTTAAGAAAAACCTTTTGTTGAAATACCCTCCCAAAGCACAGAAAACTGTTCAACTTGAAAGCATCTTGGAGACTTTGCTGAACCAGAAGGACCATATCCCACACATGTTGTATTTGGCCTTGAACAAAAAGCCTCTAGTATTCCTGTCTTTGTATTCTTCCTTGTAAAGCCTGCTCCGTTAGTTTCAATCTGTTTCCCTGCTGGACCAATTCCTGCTACTTTACCTTTGTTTCAACCACATTAAACGCCTGACGAAGCACAACTGCCAAATTCAATGGTTTTCACCTCCCCAGTCTCACCTCTTTTTCTAACAAGGGCCTTCACAGTTCAAACAAATGGTTTCTAAAGAGAACCTTTCAAGGAAAAAAAATCTACCTTCTGAATTCTAGAGCAGCCAAGTTAAAAAACAAAACAACAAACAAACACAGTTCTTCTTTCATTTCAACTGCATCGTGCAGTGATTTTCATTTCACTTCATGAATTCACAGGCTTGATGTTTATAAACTGCTCAAATTTTCTTCCTTACCCAACACCAACTGGTTTTCAACCTACATTGTAATTCCTTTTCTTGATTCTTTATTTCTACCAAAAATATAAATTCTGAAGCTTTTAGATGATGTCTCTTGGGACCAGGTTCTTGTCTCTGAGACAGCTCAGGACTTAGAGACATTCATCAGAGATTTTAGAGTTTTTAGTCTCACTATCTTTTCTTTGAAGATTCTTTCACATTTACTACAGTATGGTTTTTAAACTTGGATGAAAATTAGAAGAGGAAGAAGACAAGAATGAGGAATATGGCTACAGCTGCAGATAAAATACAGAATACTCAGTTAACCTTGAATTTCAGATAAACGACAAAAAATTATTTTTGTATATCTCAAATAGTACATGAGCCATTGTTACCAACTGACTTACGTTTCCCAAAATGGGTATTGAAGGCAACCATTGTACTTGAAAATATGACTGTTTGGAAATAGGATTCTTGATATGCTCTTGAAGCCATATCTAAGTAGGATGGGTCCTAAACCTAATCTCTTCTCAAGTTACAAAAAGATCAAAATACAGAGAGATATACACTGGGGGAAGGCAAATACCAAAGAATATCAAGGGACTCTAGGAAATTCCCAGGAGACCTCTGGGCAGCACAAATAATTAAAAAACTTGACTACTAACAGAAAAGTTGCTGGTTTGAACACACCCGAGACATCTCAGAGCAAAGGCCTGGCAATCTGCTTCCGAAAGGTCACAACCTGGAAAACCCTGTGGAGCATACAGCTCTCGTCTGACACACATGCAGTCACCATGAGTTAGAATCCATGCGCGGGGAAACTGGAAAGACCTGAGGGGCCTCAGACCTGAAAGTCAAGAGCTGTTGTGAGACAGAGAGACTGCACAGGAACTGTCCACCTCGTGAGGAGATTACAACACAGAGGCCAACCAGGCAAAGGTGACAGTGTGTGGCCACAAAACAGGGGGAACGACATCGGCTTTTCCATTTCAAAAGTTAAGCTTCGTGGAAATACTGAGAAATAAAATTTAGAAACAATCATTTTTATAAGCAAGCATTATAATTAGACAAAACTTCTTAATTTTATTACACTATGTTCTAGAACATTTACTTTGAGTCTTTGTATATTCTAAATTCAAACTAGCTAATAAATCACAAATCATTTCTCTTTCACATGACATAATGATTACAGAACTGTATTTTGTTGAATTGAAGAAAGAAAGAGAACCCCATTTCTTTTGAATACAGTTTGCATTCCAGGATGCCCCATAATCTGTGCATATCTGCCCTGAGTCATCCCTCCCCTCTGTTCTAAGCACACAGAAGAGCCCTGGGCAAATCAGTCTTTGAGGTTTTTTGGGCTTGGCAAAAACCCTGAGTTCCCTGAAACTTGTTTTCAGTCCCCTGAAGCTAGAAAGATAATACTAAGATTGCTTCCCATCACCAATCTGTCTGTATGTCTTAATGTGGTAGCTTATATGTTGGTATGGTGCTGGAAGTTATACCATCAAGTATTTCAGATACCAGCAAGGTTTCCTATGATAATATATTCCAGTGGAACTTTCAGATTAAGAAAGACTAGGAAGACCTGGCAATCTACTTTTGAAAATCTGCTAATGAATGCCTTATAGATCACAACAGACTATGGTCCAAAATGACACTGAAAGATAGGCCCCTTACACTGGAAAGTGCTCAAAATACACAGTGGCTGCAACAACGGACTTGGGGAAAGCAACAGTCATGGAGACAGTGCAGGATGGGACCATGTTTTGTTCTGTCGTACATGGAAGGAATCACAACGACAGCTAACAACAACAGAAACAGTTCTGTGGATAATTAGAGGGACCGAGAGTGACTCTCAGAGCAACAGACAGGAAGAAAGGAAGGATGTCCTAGAAAAGAAGAAAGAGATGGAACAGCAGAGTGGGAGAATGGAAGTCAGCATAGATTGATCATAGAAGGCTTCTATTGAGGGGTAGCTGGGGAGGGTCATCATGCTTGGAGGCATCACAGAGATTCCCAGCCTCCCAAATACACAGACTACCAATTAAATTCAAGAACTCGTAGTAGAAAAAAAAAGCTACATATCTCACTGCTAAATTTCACTATGGTCACCTTTGAAGTACTCCCCTTAGAAAGCTATGCACCAGTGCCAGTGCCCAGTCCACACTTCAAATCAATTTGGTAACTCCTTTTCTGGAATGGCCATCAGAGCTGTTGTCATATTACCTTTGATGTCCTGAATGTCATCCAGATGTCTTCCTTTCAATATTTCCTTCATCTTTGGGTAAAGAAAAAGGTCACTGGGGGGCCAGATTAGATGAGTAGGGAGGGTGTTCCAATACAGTTCTAAAAACTTCCCCACAGAAAACTAGCCAGTGAAGTTCATGAACTTCCCACTGTGCCACCGTGCACAATGGCCATTCCAGAAAGAGGTCAAAAATTGCTTTGAAGGGTGGACTAGCCTATGGCATCAGTGCAGTTTTTCTAAGGGGAGCACTTTGAACGTGACCACAGTGATATTCAGCAGTGCGGTAGAGAGCGCTTAGAACAATTAAGTTCACAGATCTGACTGTCAGACCTAGTATGCGAGATCCCTCAAGCATGGCAAAGTCTGGCGCGGTCGGACCCAAAATGACCAAATGGACTGGAAGGACCACAACACCTCCGTGGTAACCATGACAGATTGATGATGGATGACCCAAGGCTTCCTCATTTCTAGAAGTTGTGGAAGACTCCAAAACCCTTACCTAACACTCAGGGGAGGGCATCTAATACCTCTGATTAAATCTCCCACCAGCCCAGCAGGGTGAGTCAGAATTCAGTTAATTCGAGGAAAATAAGAAAGTGACATTTCCTGAACACCTGTGGACTAAGATTTGTACCCACTCTGCATACTTGCCTCATTTGAGTTCCGTATTTACCAATTACTAAGAGGAAATCTTTTAATTTTTTCCCTCATAATTATACTTAAGGCATCGTGATGTAGAATAACAATTTCACACAAGTGTTCCTAAGATATTATTGGTTCCAGAGAAATACTCACATTGCTTGATTTTGATTCGATGAGGGCAGGCTCTAACTAATTGTGTCGCCTCTAAGATTTCAAAATAATTGAACCTCTGTGTCAGTGTTTTGATCCAACTCCTCGAGAGTAGTTCTCAATATAATAATATTTTCCTAGCATTTACTTTGGCAGTCAAACAGAATATAATCCAAAAAGCCCCCGGTATTCACAGAGACAATGCTCTTACAATGAAACCACAGAAAGAAGTTGTAATTAATGCAAGAAATAATGCGAACAATCTATTAACATAATCTGAATGAAATCCTTGCACCATTAAATGCAGACACTAAGTGCTCATATAATACTTTATTAATTAACAAAGTATTTATCCACAGGGAAATGAGGATAAGAGGCCACACTCTTTGTCAGACTATATAGGAAAATGTATTAGTGCTTCATAAGAAATGCATACAATTCAAACAATAGAATGATTATCTTTTTAAAGCAATTACATTTAATCTCAGAAGAAAGAATAAATACATTAATTCTTCCATGTTCCCTGATAAGCCACCAAGATACACAGTGATCATTTTCTTTTCTTCCAGCTCTGGAGGCTGGTAGCACTCCAGTATCATCTGCTCAGACAGTTTACACAGTGAAATACCACTTAGCACACAAAAAGACATTATGAGATTAACTGACTTTGGGCTGAATATAATGCTCTCCCTGGGCAGCTGGGGCTTATACTTGACTTTGCACATTCCTTTCAGCTTTGGAGACTTGGGTGAGGAGAAGGTAGATTGCCCACAGTGACTGTGTTTGATGTTCAATTTTGAGTCTGGTTTCTTAGCTTGGGTTGCTGGGCTAACCCAAGCATACATTCACCTTTAAAATTCCACATGGCATGAATTCAAGGCATTTCACTCCAAGATTTCTTTCTCTTGGACCCATCCAGGCTCTTCTTGGCTTTCTAGAACTGGGAGCCAGCAAGCTGAAAGCCCACCCCTCCCTTTGCTGCCTGATGGTCACAACCACGTGATGACCCAGCTACAGGCAATGCGGCCATCAACTAATGAGAGAGGACTTTAACCAACTGGGCTCCGTTTCTCACCTCCTAAGCAATGACCTGATTTTCACGGCTCCAGTTTCTAGCCCCCTACCACTTGTTTACTAATAATGACAGGTCGTGGTCTATAGATGCTGCCTCCTTGGCTGTTGGCTCCACAGATACAGCTCTTACTAACGTAACCTGGGCCAAACCCCTGGGATACACTCTGTCCTCCTGTGTCACAACGTTTCACTAGAGTGGTGGCAAACGGGTGGTGCAAGACTACAGAGAAACTGCGTGACCGGTGATCTATGTGTTTCGTGAATGTGGGGATGTTGACAAGGATAAGACTCAGAAGCAGGAAGCCTAAATGCTAGGTGTATTTCTGTCATTGGCATGTGGGGTGATACTGGGAAAACAAGATAGCTTTCTGCTTCATAACCGGTTGTTTTCCAGGGACTGGTATCGGAGTCCTTTGGAAAAGTGCAGAATGGTAAAGAAGTGCTTTGGATCATAGATTATATTCATGTGGCTACTATACTGTTTGGTACCCTGGTGGCACAGTGGTTAAAACATCTGGCAGTTCAAATCTACTAGCCGCTCCGTGGAAATCCTCTGGGGTACTTCTACTCTGTCCTCTAGGGTTGCTGTGAGTTGAGACTGACTGGTTGGCAAGGAGTTTTTAATGGATTATGACACTGTTTTAATCAAACTCAGTTATTCTCAACTCATCCTCTTGTCTAAGTGCAACTTGCTAGACAGGTACCCCGTCACGGTCTAGAGACAATGGTGCAGTGGTTAAGAGCTACAGCCACTCACGGAAAGCTCAGCAGCTCAAATCCACTAGCCTCCCCTTGGAAACTCTATGAGACAACTCTACTCTGCTCTATAGGGTCACTTTGACTCAGAATCCACTTGATGGCACACAACAACATAAGAGACAGGACTGGCAGGAGGGGACAACCTTTGTCTTCCCTGCTGCGCTCTAACTCACCCTCTATTTCCCTCTTCTCCATTTGCTCTCCATTTTCTCATTGTATTTCTTTCTTTTTATTTTTAATTACTGTGTTTCTTTGATTTTTAGATTATCACTGATTGTAAGCTATACCCTGAGTAGTTGGGGTGGGTGGATACAGAGATTCTACAGCTTAATTCTAGGGTGCCACTGATTTTATATTTTACTGATATTACTGGCAGTTATAAAGTACTTATTATGACTTGATGGCACTTGGCTGGCTTGGCTATATGCAAAACATGATTCTAAAAACTTTTCACTTAGTAACTTCTTTAATCTTCATAATAACTCTTCTTACATAAATATTGTCATTGTCCATATTCTGCTAAGGGGAAAACTGAGTCACAGAGAAATAAAGAATGTGCCAGATACCATACAGCTAGTGAGGAGCACTGGCCCCATTCATGTGCAGTATTATGGCTTCAGAGCTCATGCTCTTAGTCCATTCTACTCTGCCTCCCAAAATTCTGAGTCTCAGCAAAGTCATGGAAGCTCCATGGGCACATCTAAACTCCTGGAGGGACTGAATTGGTGGGCTGAAGCCTGTGGGGACCATGGGTTTCAGGGAACATCTACCTCTATTGGAATAAAATAGTTTATAATGAAAATGATCTACACTCTACCTTAGTCAGTAGCATCTGGGTCTTAAAAGCCTGTGAGAGGCTACTGAGGATACTCCAATGGTCTCATCCCTTCCGGAACAAGGGAGAATGAGGAAAACTAAAGACACATGGGAAAGATTAGTCCAAATAACTAATGGATCACAACCACAGCAACCTTTACCAGAGTCTACTACAACTGGATAGTACTCAGTGACTACCAGTAACTGCTCTGAAGGGATCACAACAGACGGTCCCAGATAGAGCCGGGGAAAAATGTAGAACAGAGTTCTACTCACAAAAAAAAGGACCAGACTTGCTGGCTTGGCAGAGACTGGAGAAACCCTGAGAGTGTAGGCCCTGGACAGTCTTTAGCTCAGCACTGAAGTTACAGCTGAGGTTCACCATTCAGCCACAGATTAGACAGGCCTATAAAACAGAAACAAGACTAAAGGGGCACACCAACCCAGGGGCAAGGACTAGCAGACAGGAGGGGACAGGAAAGCTTAGAAACCCAAGGCTGAGAAGGGAGACTCTTGACCTGTTATGGGGATGTTAGCTACTGTCAAAAAACAGTGTGTATACTATGACTGTTTAATGAGAAACTAGTTTGTTCTGTAAACCATCTAAAGTATATTCTGAGACTCAAGAAATAGAAGATTTTACTGGAGAAATTTTTATCTTTGTTTTCTGTGTCATGTATGTTGTGCATAGGGTCGCTGTGAGTCAGAACTGACTCGACAGGACCTAACAACAACAATATGCAACAAAGATCAGAAAGACGTAATCATAACCCATAACCAATCATTCAGTCATTTATCTTACAGATATTTATCAAGCTCCTACTATATGTGTTTCAACACAGACGGCTCTCTTTGGAGGGTACTAGAGACTGAATTTGTGTCTTCCAAAAATCCATGTTGGAATAGTAATCCGTATCCCTGCAGATATAGTCCGTTACGTTAATGAAGCCACATCAGGGTAGGTGCTCTGTGAAACTGGACTACTCTTCAGTTACAAAAAGCAGATCAGGCACAGAAGGACGAAGGCACAAAAGAGGGAAGAGGGATGCCTCGTGGAAATCAACAAGGAGCTGGCGAACAAAAGCTGAAATGTACAAGGATTTTCCTTCAGAACAGACAGACAGAGCCTTCCCCTGGAGCTGGCATCTTGAATCCGGACGTGTAGCCTCCTAAACTCTAAGCAAATAAATTTCTGTTTGTTAAAGCCACCCACTGTGGTATTTCTATTATAGCAGCACTAAGTCATTGCTGTTGAGTCAATTCTGCTTCATAGCAACCCTATAAGACTGAGTAGAACTGCCCCATGGGGCTTCCAAGGAGTGCCTGGTGGATTTGAACTGCCAACATTTTGGTTAGCAGCTATAGAACTTAACTACTATGCCACTACGGTCCTATGAGTTTGAAGGAATTTGATGGCGGTGAGCAGCACTAAGAAACTAAGACAGGGGTAGAACAAGGCTCTGCCTCAAGAAGATCACCACTGTGTTGGAAGAAAAGAGAGGAGACTGCCCTTTGGGCTGCGGCCCCAGACTCTGCTTATAGATTCTGTTCTCAAGGCCCTGTTCTCTCTTATCCAAGATCACCAGACGGTAAGTGGAGCTAGAATTCAAACAGGTCATCTGACTTTCCAGTTCATACTTCTAAGCCACTCTCATGGTCTGAGTGCTGTCATTTAGGGACCTCTGAAAAGTCCCCCAAGGACTGCTTCGAGCCTGCAGGACTGAGTTCATGTAGTCAGTCTGGTGGTAGTAGAGACATCTTCATTTGGGGTTCTTTTGCTTTGAAACAATGCTTAGAATAACTGTGCTTGATAGAAAGGAACCCTGGAGTCATAGTTCAGGAAGCCAGCTATGCTGTCCGTGAATCATCAGAATCTCAGAGCCAAGGAGAACAAGAATAGGAGAGGTCTTCTGGACACTGAATCTGGGTCGGCTCCTGCTGTGTAGCACTGCCATCCTTCAATCCCACTGCCATCAAACCTGCTGAGCACACAGTGAGCTCTTCAATCTATTTATTCAGTTTCTTTGCCTTCTCACTATAGATTGCACAGCTTATTATTTTTTAAACAACACAATAGTTAAGACCTAGACTTGACTTATTCCACTCAAATGCATGAGAATTCTAGCCAAAAAATGAATGTCTGCCATATGGTCTTCATCACAAATTTTTTTTTCTCGACTGCCTTATTCTTAGAATGAATTTTAATAATGCCTTTGGGACTCTCTACTTGGGTAGAAAACCTCTGCTAGTAGCCTTCTGACCTAGTAAGCAGCAGTGGGACCCTTTCTAAGCAAAAATAGCACGTGCATGATCACAGTCTATTAGTGGAACTATGAAGCCAGCAACACTGAATGGTACTGACAAGCTGAAGAAGTTTCTTTCTTTCTGTGTCACTGGAAAAGCTGCACGGTGTATTTGCCTGCATGGACAGCAAGCTGCTCAGGTAACAGAATTCAGTGATGCTTCCAGGAATGTGCTATAACCATGGTTACAGGTAAGAGTTTCCTTTATTCATTCTGGAAACTGACTTTAATCAGGGGAGAGCTTCAGGTTCTTGTGGTGATACCTCATACCGGCAGCTGAAATAACCCAGCATTATCCTCACTCCTACAAACCCTGGGGGCAGGTTTGGTTCCATCTTGTGAGAGAAGAGGTCCCAGACGACCCAGAGGACAAGGTCGATGATTCTGTGCGTGTCAGGCAGGCTAGAGCTTGTCCTTGCCAGCTGCAGTGGGTCCTGTGGCCTAGGTCTCTTATTTTCCTCAGTTTGGCCAGAAACAGGAAGCACACATAAAGAGGAAGATAGTTTAAAGACAGGGAGGTAGTGCTTGTATCACAGAAAGCAGCAGACACAGCCCTTTGCTATTGCTTTCAAGGGGGTTGGCTCACAGGAGGAAGAAAAGGTTGTTTGGAGTAGTTAAAATCAGAATTATCATTCTAACTCTGGCTTCTATTTTTTTTTTAATCACTGAAAGTCACTATAAATTACACATATCAGAAGTGACTACTTCACGTCAGTGATATTAGTGAATTAATCAGCCTAGAAGATCGTAACTTCAACATGATCAAGATTCATCCCCAGGGAGGACTCTCTAGAAAAAGGACTTTCGAGATAGGTTTCCCAGTTACACGTGCTCAGTGTGCCCTATATTTCCTAGCAGCACTTACCACAATCATGGAAATGACTTTAAACTGGGCAACATTAGAATCTTTTTAAAAAATATATTTTATAGTGTTTCAAGCAAAGGTTTACAATCCAAATCAACTTGCTGTATAACACCCAGAACTCACACCACTGTGCTACTCTAGCTGCTCTCCCCCCTTCTCCCTCAAACGTGCGTCATCTCTGCATTTGTTGTGTCACCTCTCACTGTCACAAGATGGCAATGTTAATTGCAGTAGTCATAGGCTCCAAGATCACATCAACAGAGTAAAAAGCGGGAGCATTACCCCTGTTCTCTTTCACTAGGGCGGACAGTCTTCCCCAGAAGACCATAGCAGATTTCTCTTTTGGACTCACTGAACTAAAGAAGAGAGGCAAGGACAATCAGTTTTCAGGAGAGGAAGGCAAGCCTTCCCAACCAGAAAAACTAGGAGGATAGAAAGGACTAGGTGATATTGGTCATCTATTTTTTAATGATATGTCCTTACGGCTTCCAGAAGTCAGATTATATTGAAATACTGACTGGCATGCATATCTCACCAGAACTGTCACCTCTGGCAGAGTTGTTTGCTCAAAGAAACGCAAAGTGAGCCTTTTAAACTATCTGCCTCATCTCCAGAGACGTGACTGTAAACCCAAGATGTGGTGGGCATTAACTCCATTCTTTTAGGATACTATGGAAGGGTGCATTATGGGGTCATGTATAGAATGTGTCATGTTAATACCAAACCAGAAAACCAAACTCAGTGCTGTCAAGTCAATTCATAGCGACCCTACAGGGGAGAGCAGAACTGCTCCACAATGTTTCTAAGGAGCACCTGGTGGATTTGAACTGCCGACTTTTTGGTTAGCAGACATAGCACTTAATCACTACACCACCAGGGTTTCCCAGGTTAATACCAGGCTTCAAAGCTTTGACTCTTAACACCATGTTATTTAAACACATATGGATGTTAGTCTCTGGGGATTACAAACACGCATAATGCCTTGTCCTTTGTATTTTAACAATGAAAACTTCATGTCACATGACCATTAGCAGAAGTGCATACATGGCAGAGTATACCACAGAAGAGAATGTTACTGTATCAATCTGCAGGATTAAGAACAGTATTTTGCTGGATGATTCTACCTACCTATCATGCCAAAGTCCAATTCAGTGACTAAGACAATGGCAGTAAAGGCTCAGGTGGCGTGTGCCCCCCAACCTGAGTGCTCCCCTATCTGCACCAGCACCTTAGCTATCATCAGTGTGGCCTAGAAAAGTAGTTCTCACAAAGAAAAAAAAAAGTCTTGATTTATAGCGCTCACCTATTTCCATGGTGTAAGTACCTCAATCATGGTCAATCTCAAACTACAACACTAACAACTGGTCGGCAAATTGTTGCATATGTAATAACTGGCTCTTGTGAGTGAATATGAGTCCCTTCCAGCACATCAGTGGCCTCACTGAATGAGATTCCCCTAATCTATATATCTAAATGTAACAACACGTAGAAGAGGCTTTGAAAATTTAGGATTTTGTGATGATTCATTCACTCATATAAAACATAAATATGGCACTTACTATGTCCTTAGTCCTGTTGGAAGGTACTAGGGTTCTAGAAGAAACGAAAACAAAGCCAGTTACTACTGTCATGAAGGTTCTGTTTTAGTGGAGGGTGATGACTATAACAGAGAAAAATAAAATGGCTAAGAGAAGGGTATGGAAATCTTAGGGGAAGGACTACGAGAATTCCTTACTGCTAAAATCCTGTTTGAGCAGAGTCCTGAGAGAACAAATGCAGGAAGCCACCGAGATGTCTGAGGAAGGAAAGAGCAGACACAAAGACCCGGATACAGAAGTGTGTCTGGCATGTACAGGGAATGGCAAGAAGGTCACTGTGTTCTGATTGCAATGAGGAAAGGGAAGAGTAGAAGAGAACCGGGTAGAACAGGTATGAGGGAAAGGCATGACGGTACTATAACTGAAATAAAAAAACCCACTGCTATTGAGTCAGTTCGGACTCAGAGCAACCCTGTAGCACAGAGGAGAATGGACCCCATGGAGTTTTCAAGGAAGGCCTGGTGGACTCAAACCGCTAACCTTTTGATTAGCAGCCGTAGCATTTGACCACTACACCACCAGGGTTTCCTGAGGGTACTGTGGATAACTATAATTGATTGACTGCCTACTCTGTGGCAGTAACAATAGTAAGAATTACATAGAAGTTATTTCATTTAATCTTTACAACAGGTTATAGCGAGTTACCTGCAGCCCTCATTGTGCAGTGGTTAAGAGCTCAACTGCTACCTGTGAAGACTGGCTATTTCTTCCTCTGTTGGTTCCGGGGGAAGGTCCTTGTCATCACTCTCCCCTTGGTCTAGGAGCATCTCAGTGCAGGGACCCTGGGTCCAAAGGATGTGGTCTGCTCCCAGCTCTGCTTTCTTGGTGGTAAGAGATCCCTCCCCTCTTTGCTTGCTTCTCTCTTTCATGCCTCAAAGGAGATCCCATCAGCTGCTCCCTGGAAACCCTATGAGGCAGTTCTTCCCTGTCTTATAGAAATGCTGTAGTTGTGAGGGAGGTATTTTCCATCTGTTACTAACAATGTATTTCAGGCTTAGAAGAATGTTTTATTTGAGTTATCCCAGAAGCCAATTTTGAAATGTGGATTTGAGTCCAAGCAGTATATTTGGGAAATGATTCCAGAAAGTAGGAAGTAAGTCAGGAAAGGGAAGAAACCAGAAAAATGAGGTATTATCAAGTTGATTACTACTGTGGGCAGGCTCATGGGGCCTAATCCCCTTGGAGAGCTCTGGGATCCAGCATAGAACATCCTTCTCAGCTATCCCACCTGAGGGGTGATGGAGCTGGTATCCTGACACATGATACTCCCACCAGTTATGGACTCAGGGCCATTTGCAAAGGGTGCCGCTGTGCATTTGGACATCTATCTGGCCAATACAGGAAGTCTTTGGACTTTTGGAAGACCAATTGGAAGTTGGCTCTGGGTGCACAAAACAGTACTAAGGCGAGGTGTGGGTAAGGCACTGAAAAAGTCTGCTCCAAGGAGGTAAGTAGTAAATTACAGAATCAGGATTCACATGCAAACTGTGCTACAATGGTTTTTAGCAACAACAACAAAAACTTTGTCTTAAGTTTTTTGTTAAAAATCTAGGAAGAACTTTGTTAAAAGATCAGTAAGGCATCTGCAAGGCTTGTGTTGTCATCACCAGGAATGGAAATAAGTTCTACTCAAGGGTCAACTGAGTCCTCCTGCTTTTCAATGCTAAACCAAAAACCAAAACCAAACCCACTGCTGTCGAGTCAACTCTGACTCATAGCAATCCTAGAGGTCTGAGTGGAACTACCCCATAGAGTTTCCAAGGAGCACCTGGTGGATTTGAACTGCTGACCTTTTGGTTAACAGATGTAGTACTTAATCCACTACGTCACTAGGGCTTCCTTTTTCAACACTAGTAAAGGTTTATAGTCAGTATTCCCATTTGTTTTCTTCAACAGCCCTAAAATGCAGCCAAGAATCATCCTGACTTTTAATACACCATGACCGCAGACATAAAAAACAGCTTAGGGCCAACCACAGGGAAGGTGTTTAGGAAGTCTAAAGCCTCAGCAGTCTGCACAGATCAGAGATTTGCCAGGGACTGTCTCAAAAGAGACAGAGGAAGTTACTTGACTTCACTGGAGATCAAATTTGGTTCCTCTTGGTTTGCCACAGTGATGGCACTGTTCAGAGAGCCCAGAAGCTGGGGGACAGTACAGTGTGTTAAAAAGGAAGACCTAATCATTCCCAATGACACTCCACTGCCCCCAAATGTAGATTAACTAGTAAGCAAAGTACACACTGGCATATCATTGATACAGTGAAAAACAGGTGAGGTTGCTTCACTACAGATTATTAAGCACACATAAGTGAGCCTGTATGCACCTTGCTTATTGGGTAACCTGGTCCTGGCTGCACTTGTCCAAGGGACTCTTGCCAAGTCCACATACAATGGACAAAGCAATATGGGTCTTCAGGGAGCAGCCTACACGTGCCTGTGATCTCTCTGCCCATCCGTCTGTAATACTTCCAGGAGAGACAGAAAGTGGAAGTGACTGGAATGAACCCTCTGGGCTACACCGATCCTCTCTGTCTGTTCCACTGAATTCCACTCTCCTGAAAGGCAGTGGTCAGGCTTCCAAAGGAAACCCTACAGGGAGCTCCATACAGAAGGCTTCGCATACATTAAATGTAACACAGCCTTTCCTTGACCTGAGGGATCACATTGTTTTCCTCTCCAATCTCTGGTTAGATTATTTATTTGAAATGGTGTCAAACATGCCTGTCCCTAGGCTAGGAGTAAAACAGCAGTTTTGATGCAGAACATAAGGAGAAGAGACCAGAATGATTAAGGCTATCAAAAGAGAATGGGTATGTTTGGGGGGGGGGGAAGGCGAAAAAATGTGGTGAAGTTCATTCCGTTCTCGCTGATATAAAAAAGAGTCAGAAATTGCCTAAATGCAGATGAAGGTCATGTTCAAGATCAGCACTGTTCTTGGGTATAGAAAAATGGGTATTATAATAGAGGAAGATGTGCAGAAAAACAAAACAACACAATAAAATAAAAACCAAAGAATAATAATAAAACCCCAATGGCTATTAAGCAATTTTTTTTAAAGCAACAGAATGCGGTTATTCAAATGTAACTGTGTATGGAGTTCAGCTGATAACACTGAGAAAACGCAGCTGCTCCGAGAGAAAAAGCACAGAGCAAGGGTGCTGCACCTCTGCCCTCCTTTCTTCTCCTCCAGTTGCTCCAACAGGCTTGCTAGGGAACGCTGGCACGCCACACAAAGCCCTTGGGAAAGAAGACGTTGGGATACTGCAGCTTCTATTTACTCCACAGCTTTCTAGATAGCAAATATTTTTGTCTCTTTTAAACCAGCACACAGGCACTTGGCAAAGTCGCAAGTCTTTCTCTTTCTCCTTTTCTTCACTCCAAATAAAGTAAAAAGATGTGGCAGGTGATGGAAGATCGGACCAGCCCATCTCACACCTCCTAGTGTCCCTGCTAGACAGCTGGCAGAAGACAACTGTGTGATTTTCACACCAGCAACAGAATACATTCTGGTTTGCCCTCGTGGTCTGATTTATTTGAACTTCTTACCTCCTCTCACATCCTTGACTCAGGGATTGCTGGTAATTCGCATTTCTCCTCCGGAGTAAGTCTGATACATTTAATATTTATCTTGAGGAGGTCAGAGACCTTAGGGGAACTCTGTATCTAGTTAGCTGGGATGATTAATTCGTATGTCCAAAAGCTAAAGGGCACTTTCTGTGGATTGTCTGTTTCAGTCTTTGAAGTAGAGCAGGATGGTTTAATGGCTTAAATGCACTGGTGATGAAGGGATGAGGAGACTCAGAGCTTCCAAGTCCCTTAAGAAACTGTAGGCAAAGAATCAGAACAGGCTACTTAGCCCCTGTTTAAGCCATAACCAGGATGGAGGGGTCCCTGGCCCTGTAATTTAAATCATCACCCATCTCCAGTAAAGAGGAGGAGGTATATCTTCTCAGGGTACAGCCTGAGGGATAAGGAAACAGCTGAAACATAGTTGGTGCTTAATGGAAAATAGTGGTGGGAGCAGATGTTGGCAGAAATACAGAAGCTCTAACTCCCAAGCTTTCCCTGTCTCCAGCCTATCTTCTTGTCTGTAGAATGGGAATCAGAATATCTACCATGGGAGAGCAGTGGAAGCTGCATATAGGTGGGCATGTAAATTTATACGGGAATGTACATTTTAACTCAGTCATATTAAATAAATAAAAAAAAGAATATCTACAATGGTAGCTTAGGCTATTATTCAACACTATTCACTCTCTCTCCACCAGCTTTATAGAAGGAATAAAGTTTCCTACCCTATAGATGGAGGCCATGGGTGGTGAAAGTAGTTACTACTCTCGGTTGTTAACACATAGGATAGAGGTGAATGCCACTAGAAGTGACTCAGAAAACAAAACCCTGGTGATCTACTTCTGATAAGTTAGTTATGGAAAACTGTTCATCTGGAGCAAGAGAAGGAGAGTCAGGAATAGGGAGGAAATGGATGTGTGGCTATTTGTCACAATGAACAACCGCCTCCACCGCCGTGACACCGAAAGAAGTGGATGGTGCCCGGCTGCCATCACTGGATGTTTTGATCAGAGATTCCACAGAA
This sequence comes from Heterohyrax brucei, assembly GCA_028571685.1. Lineage (NCBI taxonomy): Eukaryota > Metazoa > Chordata > Mammalia > Hyracoidea > Procaviidae > Heterohyrax > Heterohyrax brucei. Next base: position 20,616,719 of record CM053149.1, read on the forward strand.
GAATCCTAATCAAAAGAGGAAAAATACGAAACAGAATTTCAAATTCGCATAAAATCCATACTTTCTAGAGCTACAGGGGTTGGGTGAACCCTTGAAATTATTGCCCTGAGATACCGTTAAATCTTACTTCAAAGTATCCCCTGAAGTCTTCCTAAAACCGAACAGTAGTTTAGCTGAACTAGTAAAGAATGCCCGCCTGGAACACTGTGTTCTTTTAAGATCTGTCTATATGGGATCAAACTGACAACAGCCACAGAAAAGATTACATAGGAAAGTTCGGGGGCAATAAATTTACCTTAATGAGGGACAATTAACATAAGTGAGAATGGTTTCACAACTCCAAGAATGTAATCAGCATCACTGAATTTTACATGCAGATATTATTGAATTGGTGTATGTTCTGCTGTATATAATCTTAATCACAACAAAAATAAAACAAATCATACATAATTTATATATATATATATATATATGTATGTATGTTATTGTTAGGTGCCATTGAGTTGGTTCTGACTCATAACTACCCTGTGTACAAGAGAACAAAACACTGCCCAGACCAGTCCCATCTTCACAATCGCTGTGTTTCAGCCCCTTGTTGCAGCCACTGGGTCAACCTATTGCTTCAAGGGTCTTCCCCTTTTGTGTTGATCCTCTACTTTACCAGGAAATGATGTCCTTCTTCAGGAAACAGTCATTCCTTCTGATGACCTAGCCAAATGATGTGAGGCAAAGTTCTGCCATTCTTGCATCTAAAGAACATTCTGGCTGCACTTCTGCCAAGACAGATTTACTCACTCTTCTTGCAGTCCATGGCACCTTCAATATTCTTTGCCAATACCACAGTTCTTCTGTAGTGTCCATTCTTCTTCAGCCTTCCTTACTCTTTCTCCAGCTTTCGTATGTCTATACAGCAATTGAAAATATCATGGCTTGGATTGGGTTCACCCTAGTCCTCAAAGTAACACTTTGCTTTTCAACACTTCATAAGAGGTCTTTTGCAGTAGATCTGCCCAATGCTACATGCTGTTGGAGATACATGTATAGGTATATAAAACTCCAAGTAGCACAGTTCTACTCTGACACACAATATAGGGTTACTACAAGTCAGAAATGACTGGAGGGGTAACTGGAAAACACAAACAGGCAAACACTGATACTGGGTTTTTCCATGACCCTTGTGTGGCCTCATCCTGAAGACAGCATAAACAGCATCACATTTTGGCTTTGGGCCAGCCCATGTGACTTGAATAGACTAGTGAGATCTCAGCAGACACGAAGCAGTAAAAGTTTCAAATACGCTCGCCATGAGGAAAGTACGTCCCTGCTGTCCTGCTGTTTAAGAGGGAGGAGAGGTACATGGAATAGGGTCGGACTGCATACACAGGGTGAAGCTGGACCTGCAGGCATCAGCAACCCCAGCTGACCCTCAGGGATATAAGAAAGAATAAATATTGCTATAAGTCACTGAGTTTTGGATCCTTTTGTTATCTAGCAATGGTTAACAAGTATACTGACCAATAAGCTACTGTAAAGATGAAATGAGGTAACCTATGCAAAACATCTAAGACAATACCTGTCACCTAATAAGTACTCAGGAATCTCTGGTGGCATAGTGGTTAAATGTTATGCCTGTTAATCAAAAGGCTGGCAGTTCAAATCTGCCTGGCACTCCTTGGAATCTCCAGGAAGAAGGTCTATTCTGACCCATAGGGCTGCTATGAATCAGAATTGACTCAATGGCAGTGGGTTCTGTTAAATAAGCACCCAGGAAACCTTGGTGGCATAGTGGTTAAATGCTCCCAGCTGCCAACCAGAAGGTCAGCAGTTCAAATCTGCCAGGTGCTCCTTGGAAACTCTATGAGACAGTTGTACGCTCTCCAGAGGATCACTAGGAGTTGGAATGAATGCCATGGCATCAGTTTTGGGTTTGTGAGTAATAAGTACTCAATAAAGAATTTTTGCTGTTAGAAACAATATGTCAGTGATTTTTCCTTCAAATGTTGCTGGTGCTGAAAAAAAAAAAAAGACATCACACAACCATTTGTCTGAAATTTTGTACAGGTTGTGGGGGTGGGTGAAGACCACCAAGTACTGGTTCTCTTCCCTTCTGTTCTGCCCACCCTTCTGGATCACCCAGACTGTATAGCGAACTCTGAAAAGGTGACAAAATCAGATATCTCTTTGGGACTTTGTTTCCTTTGAAAATAACCTCTGGCTAGTTCAAACAGTTTGCATGCAGTTACTAACCAAAAGATTGGCAGTCCCAACCTACCCAGTTACTCTCCAGGGGAAATTCTCTTTTGGAGATAAGCTTCTGTAAAAATTATTGAAGGGGCTCCATCCCTGAAATTCAGGGAGGTCACTGAGGGAACTGTGTCCCTGAAGTTCAGGGAGATCATCTTATTCAATAATCAGACCTCTCCATTGGCTGAAAACAGCCTGGTGTGCCCCACCTGGTATAACCATAAAACTATAAATAACTTTATGCCTGCCACCTCCGCCCTCCTAATTAAAGCCCTTTCCTTATCAAACCTTGACCACAAACAAAACTGGCCTCCTCCCCCTTCCAGTCAACACTCCTTCCTTATTGGAGTGTAAGCCCCCTAGCTAGAATTTCTTGCTACTCTTTTGTCCTTGTCAAACCATAAATTCTCTCATCCCACACTACCTTACTGGAACTTTAAAACTATAAAAACAAACAAAGAAAAAAACAAAAACAAAAAAACCCTGCCCTACTGGCCAGGGGGCGGGCTGAGCCACCCTTAGCTCAGATCCCACTATCTTTCTCTTTGAATAAACTTCGTTGGACCCCGGGCTGGTGTGTCTCTTCCTCTGTTTTGGCCCACTCTCTCCCAAACAGTTACAGGCAAAAAAGCCCTATGAGGCAGCTCTACTCTATAACACATGGGATCACCACGAGTTAGAAATGACTCATGGCAATGGATTTGGGTCCTTTGAAAAGAGGTCTTGGTGATAACCAAGAAAAAACAGTAAGCTTTTCACAAGCCTCTTAGGGTGAGCAGTTGTAAGCACGTGAGAGCTTGTGGTCTGATGCTGGCTCTGCTGCTGGTTTGCCTGCTGCCTGAGGAACTTAACCTCCCTGTACTGCACTTCCCTGATTTACATAATGGGGCTGATTATAATTGCGAACCTCATAGGATTGTTGTGTGAATTAACTAATGTTTGTAAAGTGCTTAGAGGTCCATAGATGAAAGGTGCTATATAAGCCTATTATTATGTCATCAAAAATGAAATTCCAATAAGATCACACTTTCATTTAAATTTCCATTAATTTTGTCATCATTCTAGATTAATTTGCACTGGTTTTCTAGAGCAAAAAAAAAAGGAAGGAAAGGGTGATATATTAAAATACGAAGCATTCACATGGAAAGGAAATCAGCTAGAAAAAGCTAACACTTAGGAGTGATTTTTAAATTATTATCCTTTAATGAGCCCTGATCTTGTAATCAATATTATGTAAAACCCAGATATGGTCTCTGAGTTTACAAACTAAATTATGAACCTGACTGATTAAATAGCTCACATTTCCTATTTCAAATGTGCAGAAATGAATGCTATATAAAGGTCTATAACTCAACTCATTTTTAAATTAGACCTCTTGTTATAGGAAATCACCCCAAAAGGTGAAAAAAAGATTATAAACATCTAAAGGGTATTATTTATAAAGTTAGCATGTGGCCTGATTAATGTGATATTGGATCAGTGTGAAACACTGTTGATATCTGGAAATACGAAGTGACCTGGAGGTAATTAGTATTGTAAAGTTCTAGTTTGAACCCGTTCATAAAACTAGGAAACACCAGAACTGGAAGATCAGATTCAATCTCCTCATTTTACAGATAAGGATCAGAGGCCCTGAGAACTCACATAATTTACATAAAGTCACATGGCTAAGATCTGAGACTCCCTTGTATCCATCCACTGTCCTTCTAATACAACTATTTACACCTATGAATAAGAGGATCATTTATTTATCCATATTAGAGAATGAATGGTCTTTTCCACACTCTCGGCATCAAAGGTACATTAGACTTTTCCAGGCCTCACTGTTCAATGAGTTAGACCATATTTATTTAAATGACTCTAGTAAAATGTCTGCATTCATCTAACTACCAACTGGCTGTCACTGAGTTTCAGAGCAGAATCAGATTCCACAGAGTTGTCAATGATTTTTTTGTAGGTAGATCCTCAGATCTTTCTTTTAAGGTGTCTCTGGGTAGATCTGAACAGTCAGCCTTTTGGTTAGTAGCCAACAGCTTAAGTGTGCCAGGCAGGGACCCCCCACTGGACTACAATACTTATTTACGAAAAGCAAGATGTAGATCTAGTGTTCTGAATAAACAGGAAGGAGTCAGGTTTCTAAGACTGACAAGAGAGGACACATGAGGCATTAGAACCTGTTTTTTTTCCTCTGGTAGTCCAGGGAGTGAATTCCTTAAAAGGAAAGATAGGTCACAGATTCTGTGCTTAGAGTGAGAAGAGTTCATTGGATTCCACTGAACTGTAATGGCGGTTGAAAGAGAGAGACGCTGTTGCCTCATTTTCTATTAGACAAATGCTACATACAGGTAAGTCTCTTTAGAGGCCTAGTGTGCATTTCTTTAATTGTCTCATGCTGCCAATGTCTGAAGATGCAAATTTTCTTTTTAAAATTGGGAGTGAGAGTAGCAGTAGCAAGTCCAGCTAAACTTCAATGGGTTATGGATGGGGGCAATTATGTTTCATTTGATGACTGCAGGGATGCCAAAAGAAACCTGAAAGACAAATGCCTGCCTTAAATACTGAGACAGAGATAGATAAACTAAAGAGAGCACTATAGGGAAATGGCAGCAAAGGCTTGTGTCATTGAGAATCTTATCCCTTCCCTAGATTTGATTCATCGTGGATCACTGTGAGTCGGACCCGACTCAACGGCACTTGGCTGGCTCCCACTCTGGTGCCTATGTCATCCATGGATTCATTTTGTTCCTCTTGGAAATTGAAACTATTGGTTGCTTAACCTCAAAGCATGGATTTATGGGAACTCTTTCATTCATTCATTCATTCACTCAGTACTTTTTTGAGCAACAATTGCTTGCCAGACATTGTGAGATGTGATGATAAAAATTATTGCTAAGTTTTGCACTGTTTTCTATATAATACACTCCACTTTATGTATATCAACCAGTCCTCACCACAGCCTTATGATGTTGTAACTACTGTTGTCCCCATTTTACAGATGAGGACAGTGAGGCAGAGAATTTGAGCAACTGGTTCAAGACCATAAAGCTAATAAGAGGTGAAGCTGGAAAATGTTCAGGAAGCCTGGTTCTAGCACCTGTGCTCTTAACCTTTATGTTGTATGAACACAAATACTTGACCCAAAGGGTAGACAGTACTGTGGAGAAGCAGATTCAGAAGCAAACAATCTTAAAATAACATGAAAATAAAATCATAAGGATTAGCTGTCATGGGTAGCCCTTGGAATAGTATTTGTCAGTATGAAAAGAATGTTTGTCTTTGTTTAATTGGTATTTGGTTAGGGTTTCTGTGAAGCTACTGCTTGGTCCAATTTAGTTCAGTCCAGCTCATCAAATGGAAGACTGAAGAACTGATGCCTTTGAATTGTGGTGTTGGTGAAGAATAATTGAATATCCACGAGCTGCCAGAAGAAGGAATGAACCTGTCTTGGAAGAAGAGGTGCAGCCAGAATGCTCCTTAAAAGTTAGGGTGGAGAGACTTCATCTCACATACTTTGGACATGTTATCAGGAGGGATCAGTCCCTAGAGAAGGACATCATGCTTGGTAAAGGTCAGCGAAAAAGAAGGCCCTCAACGAGATGGAGTGACACTGTGGCTGCCAACAATGGGCTGATGCAGGACAATGACTGTGAGGGTGACACAGGACCAAGAAGGGCTTCATTCTATTGTATGTAGGATCACCGTGAGTTAGGAGTGACTCAGAAGCACCTAACAACAACAGTTTCACAAACATTTAAGCATGGACTATCATTGCCGTGGAAACCCTGGTGGTGTAGCGGTTAAGTGATCCGACTCGACGGCACTTGGCTTTGGCTGCTAACCAAAAGGTCAACAGTTTGAGTCCTCCACGTGCTCCTTGGAAACTCTATGGAGCAGTTCTACTCTGGCCTATAGGGTCTCTACAAGTCAGAATTGACTTGAAGGCAATAGGTTTGTTTAGTGGCTATAGATGTTGCAGTGGCTAAAAGCTGCATCTGCTAACCAGAAAGACAACAGTTTGAAATCACCAGCTGCTTCTTCAAAATGCCATAGGCCAGTTCTACTCTGCCCTGTAGGGTTGCTGTAAGTCAGAACTGACTCAACAGCAATGCTGTGTTGATGTTGTTTTTTTAATATGCAGGCACTTCATCAGTTACTGAAGATCTAGAAAAGAACAAGGGACAGAAAGCAGGTTTGAGCAGTGAAGCAGAAGACACAGGTAACTAAACAAGTGGCCCTAATATAGTGTGATGGCGTGCCAACAGGGCCTGGCCGTGACAGCTCAAGGCAGGTCATCAGTTCTACTCTAAGAGGAAGCTGGAGCAGGTGAGGAATAAAATATGGAGAAAAATCATCTATTTGAAACGTTTTTGTGAGAGACAACAGCAGGCAGAGGATTGAGACAGGGAGCATGGAGGTCCACTTAGAAGGAGCAGAACTGGCAAGGATTCTGAGACACATTGTCATGCAAGTCTGCTGAAGCGGCTTGTGCATTTGAAGCTCCTATTGTGACTGAACATCAAGGAAGAGGCTGAACTACACTCAGAATTTCAAGCTGGGATCACAGACGTTCCCTGGCAGCAGGACTATTTAATGTATTAAAGAGAAGCACCAATTTTTGAGATTCAATAGATAGGAGTTCAAATACTGGCTTTCTAATTAGTCGGCCACGTTGACTTCAGGCAAGTTGCTTAACTTCTCTGAAGATCACCGGGAATGATTTTAAGATGTGTAAAGCACCTAGTGCAGTTAGCAGGACTCGATGAATATTCCAGAGGGTGTGGCCGCAAGGCTCTGAAGGGTTTGTAACATCTACTGTGTGAACTCTGCAATTTAACACTGATCTCAATGAACTGAACCAATATTCCACCTTCTTCATGCCCTGGACACTCCCTGAGCATCACTGCCTTTCTGGATGCCTTTAGCACAACCAGGTTTGTAAATTCTTCAACTAGAAAAGGCTAGGGTAGGTTGACAGAGGATGGAGTGCAATTAATCATCCCAAGCAATGATGTCAAAGGAAAAGTGGAATTATATATCACACCATCAATGGCTCACTCTATTTCCCCAACTAGTATTTTTCATTTGCTCTCTGTTACTCAGGGTCACTGTAAGTCTGAAAGGACTCAATGGCAGTGGAGTGTTTTTTGGGGGGCGGTTTCCATGTTGCCCTTCCCAGTCACCGTATCAGGTTTCCTGAGAGGACGCACATCCTCTGCTTTATGGATGTTTGACTACGTGGCATTTATACTCAGTGACCTTGGCCCTCGATTCAGCTCCTCTGGACCTTCATATTCTCAAGTGTGAAGGATTGGATTGATCACTGGATATTCTTGACCTCCGACAGAGACACATTTCTACGTCATTAACACGTGATCACATGTTAAAGACCTGTTGTAGTGGTGTGCTACTGGGTTGACTTTGACTCGTGATGGATGGATCGATGGACAGTTAGACAGACAAAGATGACATGTGACAGAGGCAGACAGACAGAGATGACATGTGATAGAGTGCAACAAACAGCCTCATAGGGTCTCTAGGCTGTAACCTTTATGAGAACAGATCTTTCTCCTGTGGAGTCGCTAGGTGGGTCTGAACGATAAACCTTCCAGCTAGCTGCTGTGCCGCCAGGTCTCCCTCTTAAAAACACGCAGAAGTTAATTCATTAAGGATTAGAGTGACTTCAATAGCATGTTTCTTGATGCCACCTTCAAAGAGCTCAGCAGAGAGGGATCAGGAGTCAGAATAATTGATTACATCCTGTCTCCGTCACATGCTGGTCTGGAGATGTCAGAAAAGTAAGTCTCTATGGACCTCTGTCTTCTCAACTGTAACAGTAGTTACTTTGTAGGGCTGTTGAGGTAATTAAGTGAGACCATGCTTAGCTCAGTGCCTGCTAGGTGGTAAGTACTCAAAAGATATCAGGTGTTATTCATATTAATATGGACAACTCGATGAAATTAACTTTCCTGTGTTGTCCCAAACAGTAGTCATTAGCCACGTGTGGCTTTTTAAATGAAATTTAATGTAACAATTCAGCTCAGTGGTTGCACTAACCACATAACTGTGGCTACGACACTGGTCAGCGCTGACACAGCATTTCCACTGCTGCAGAAAGTTCTACCAGATGGCACGGACAATACCGCTGCCGACAAAACCTGGAAATATCACAGTAGAAAAATACGAAATGTACCCAAACCAAACTAAACCCACTGCTGTCGAGATGATTCCTACTCAAACCCAAACTGCTTCTGTAGAGTCAATTACGACTCATAGGACAGACTAGAACTGCCCCACAGAGTCTCCAAGGAGTGCGTGATGGATTCAAACCACTGACCTTTTGGTTAGCAGACGTAGCACTTAACTACTACACAACAGGATTTCTGATTCCTACTCTGTGAGACCCTATACCGACCTTACAGGACAAAGCAGAACCGGCCCAGAGGGTTTCCAAGGCTATAAATCTTTACAGAAGCAAATCTCACATCTTTCTCCCAGAGTGACTGATAGGTTCAAATATCTGACCTTTGGTTAACAGTTGAGTGCTTTAAGCACTGTGCCACCATGGTTCCTAATAGGCCATGGAAGGAAAATAAAATGAAATGCACCACCCAAAACCCACTGCTGTCGAGTCACATTCAACTCATTGCAACCGTAGACGTCGGAGCAGAACTGGCCCATGGAAGTTTCCAAAGAGCACCTGTGGGATTTGAACTGCTGACCTTTTAGTTAGCAGAAGTAGCACTTAAGCCACTACACCACCAGTTTCCTAAATGCACCACATACTTAAAAAAAAAAAAAATCAGCTGTGTATTCAACAGGGCTTTAAACTCAAAAGAAATATCCCCTATTTCTACCTACAGTGCGTGTGTTGGCCTTGTGAAACAATTACAGCCTCGCTCTTCCTTCTCATATCGCTTTGTTGTTGTTCCTACTGGTGCCTCCCTCCCCCGTTTGCAATATCTTTCTGATGGAGTTACGTTCCATATGCAATATTGTTACAGGTGCAAAATTGTTTCTTTCAATCCTGATGGGTCGCACATGTGTGTAGCGGCGCTGAAGGCCAGCGGTATCACTGCGGATCCAGTCCCTCTCGCCGCTGGCGGGTCAGCCGTGTTCTTCTTCGCGTGCTAATGCTTTATTGTCTCGTAGTATACATTGGAATAATAATGGTAATTTATGCAGATATTTTGTATGCATAGCAAATAATGAGAAACACCTGCAGAAATTTCCCTCCTTCACTGAGTTCAGCAACTAATTATATTTTTAAATAATGGCTACCATTGAACACAATTATCCAAATCACTTTAAGTAATGGAATCTTTTTAAGGTGTTTTTGAAAATTTTAGCACAGTTTTGAAACACTCATTTTTATCAAGAAGATGGGAGGAAAAAAATAAAAAAGGCTTTGCTCCCCTCCTCCCCCCCAGATGGTTTCTGCCAATCTCAAATCAGTCCTGGATTTCCCTCTGGTCCCTGGGCTTGGCTCTCTAGACCATGGCCAGCTGATGGGAATCAAGTTTTTCTGCAAGTTCACCTTGTTCATTTTGAAGCTTGTCTCTTCCTCCTCTTCTTCCTTCCCTAATGCAAAATAAAAATAATTTGATGACTTCCCCCAATTCTCTCTTTTAAATTACTCCGTGGTTTTCCCTTTTGTCAATCTGATGGTTTGAGTGGGAAAAGCACTGGCCAAGAAGTCAGAAGAGGCTAGTTTCTCCTGTCTTTCTGCGTTTCAGTTTCAGGGCTGTGAACTGGTTCATTCGGGTGTGAACCCTTGCAGAGAATTTGCATGTCCACCTCAGATATACTGAATCTAAATTTGCATTTAAACAAGATCCCCCAGGTGATTCCCACCTAGAACTTCCTGGAAATTGGTTAGAAATGTAAATTTGCAGCAAGGGTTTGAACCAGATGGAACCAGCTTGAAGCCCTGTTCAATTTCCTCATCTGTGCATTCAGTGGGAAAGTCAAATCACATAATAGCCCGAAGCCTTTATAACTCTAAGGAGCCATAAGCTGGGGACAGCAAAGGGACTCTGCCTCTACCCAAATAAGATGGGAGATTCACCAAACCAGAATCCCACTGCTCTCTTGTCGATTCAGACACATAGTGACCCTATAGGACAGGGTAGAACAACTGCCCCGCAGAGTTTCCAAGGAGTGCCCAGTGGCTTGGAACTGCTGACCTTTTCATCAGCCTCTGTAGCACTTAACCACTATGCCAAGAGGGTTCCCTGGGGCCACGAGACAGAACCTGAAAGATACAAGCAGTTGGCCCAGGCTAGAATAAGAAGCAACAAATATTTTCCTTCTGTTATCTAGGCAGTTAGGATGCCTGCTGGGCCAATGATCAAGTGTTGCTAAGCAGAAGGTCAGCCGTTCTGAGAGAGAAGTGTGGCATGAATCCGCTTCCTTGAAGAGTGACAGCCTTGGGAATGCCGTGGGACAGCCCTCTATTCTGTGGGTGGCTGTGAGACAGAATCGACTCCTAGCAATGAGTTTGGTTTCCAGCTAAGCTTTTACAGTCTTAGGGTAGCAAAAATGATAAACTTGGTGGTTTGAATCCATCCAGAGATGCCTGAATGAAAGGCCTGGTATCTTCTTCCCTAAATGAAACCCAATAGAACGGCTCTACTCTGCAACATATAGGACGGCCAGCAGCCGAAACTTGAAATCCACTTGATGATAATTGTTTTTTCATTTTTCAGCCTAAGCCTTAAGGTTGTGGTTTTAATTTGAACAGGTTCTAGAAACTTTTTTGATACGCAGGTTTCTATCCCTCTATGATTTGGGGAGTTCAGCCAAAAGAAAAGAAGTAGAAGACTTTACGCCTTTTTCTTGGGTCCTTGTCCTCACAGCCATCTGGGTGTCCAAGCGACGAACTCCACCTCCTAATACTGTGAACCCTTTTAGGGCATGGCATTGTGGGTCTGCAGGAAGAAAAGCAGCTCTGACATACATCAGATCGTTTTGTTTTGTAATCGTGCTTACTCAGTCCACTGACATTTATGGAGTAATAAAAACCAAACTCATTGCCACTGAGTTGCTTCTGATTCATAGTAACCCTATAGACACAGCAGAACTGGCCCACAGAGTTTCTAAGGGGTGCCTGGTGGATTTGAACTGCTGGACCTCTCGGTTAGCAGGAGTAGCGCTACGGCCGCCAGGGTTTCCATTTACAGAGTGCTGGGAAAGTGTGTTTAAAATGTGTAAGTTACAGGAACGCTTACCTTGGTGATTCAGAAACTGTGCACAGACCAACACACAGTCATTCAGAGAGAAGCAGGGGACACTGCATGCTTTTAAATCAGCAAAGGTGTGCATTAGCATTCCATCCTTCCATCATACTTATTCAATCTGTATGTTGAACAAATGACCTAAGAAACTGAACTATTTGAAGAATTTGGCATCAACAATTGAAGACTCAAAGCATTTACAGATGAAGACCAAAGTCCACAGTCTTCAGTAGGGATTACACCTTAACATCAAGAAATAAAAAAAATCTTTAAAAGTGGACTGGTAAGCAACATCATGATAAATAGCAAAAAGACTGAAGTTGTCAAGGATTCCATTTTATTTAGATGCACAGTGGAGGCCTATGGAAGCAGCAGTCAAATGGCCTATCAGATTGGGTAAATCTTCTGCAAAAGACTTCTTTATTCAAAAGGAAAGAAGTCACTTGGAGGGTGAAGGTGCATGCGACCCAAGCCTTGGTGTTTTCAGTTACCTCATATGTATGCGAAAGCTGGACAATGAACAAGTGAGACAGAAGAAGAATTAATGCCTTTGAGTTACGGTGTCAGCGAGGAATACTGAAGATGCCATGGACCACTGAAAGAACAAACAGATCTGTCCTGAAAGGAGTACAGCCAGAGTGTTCCCTAGAAGCAAAAAATGGCAAGATTTCTTTTCATATATTTTGAGTGTGTTATCAGGAAGTATCAGTCCCTGGAGGAGGACATTATTCTTGCTAAAGTAGAGGGTCTGTGAAAAAGAGGAGGACCCTCAATGAGATGGATTGACAACAGTGGCTGCCGCACGGGGCTGAACCCTGACAAGGAGTGTGGGGACAGCCCAGGACCAGGCAGGGTTTCCTTCTGCTGGTCACAGGGTCTCCACGACTCAGAAGTGACTTGAGGGTGTGGAACAACAGTAACATTTTTTCCATGACAAAAACTACAATGCTAATCTCGTAGAGGATTTGAACAGACAAAGAGAGTTAGAGAGAAAAGGGAATAGGGAGACAGAGGAGAGAGAAACTGAATGTTTCAGGGAGCATTTCCCGCCCCCAAAAAACAAAAACAAAAAACTAGTGAATGATTTTTTTTTTAATTTCCATGAGAGGATAATTGTGCATTTGTCAAAGGGGGTGGGGATCTTGTCATGATTCCTGTTTCATTTACTTTTATATGGTTATATAGGGAAAAAAGGGCCAAAAGAAAAGTTTAAGGAAAAGAATCGTAAGAGATAGTTTAGGGATTTGACCCCCTGGGCTGAACTGAAGACCCGAGCAAAGATGGCAGAGGGGTCCTCCCCAGCACCCAGAAATGACAGAAAACCAAAACTGAAACTCAACCCATTACCGCTGAGTTGGTTCTGAGTCACAGCAATGCTACAGGACAGAAAGGGGTAGCCAAGAACCTCCACAGAAAATACAATTAAAAGCATTTTTCCCCACTGTTTAAATAAAGTAATTCTTTTCTAATTTTAGACTGTGCACTAAATATTAAGTTGAAGATGATCCTATTTCCTAACTACATAGTCATTCTCTGCTATGTGAGTTTTTCCAGTGCTCACATTACAATTAAATAGTGGACAAAACTTACAAAATGCATGTTATCTCCATAAAATACGATACCTAATCGGCTGCTAATGATGACATGAGCTCTATGTTCTCCTTAGTTGTAGTGACTAGTTTTTTTCATCACTCTCCCCGTTACCCACAAATAACACTGACTTCCACTCCGAACCTTCTTTCCCGTGTTCAACTTCTAGACAAATAATCCCATGGTGCCTTGAAAATGGTTTGACAAATACGAATGTTTTCATTCTTTGAAAAAGTGATACTCAGAGCAGAAATGGAAGATGATATCTTTACCTCTTGGAATTCCAAAGTGTACCAACAAACATCTCATCCACCTTTGTGGATGGCTAAGGTCCTTTCTAGACACTTCGCATCCTAGGACCACAAGAGCAGCTTCTTGTCTCTGTTGCTAATGACACTTTACTTTTACATTAAACATGATCTTAAGGAAAAAAAAATCTACTTAAGGGACATCTCTTGACTGAATGTGGCCTCACACCAAGAGAAAGCATTTCTGTGGGCTGATTACAGCTGCTGGGCCAGGAGCACACTCTTAATCACGGTAATTTGGAGAGTGTAAGGTGGCAGCCCATGGGAAAACCAGACTCAGGACAGATCTTTGAAAGCATATACCCTAAGTGTTGAGAAAGACCATTTTCGAGCAACTGGTTAAGTGAAAGCTTTTTCCTCCCTCTCAGATGAACTTTGAAGATAAAACGCCTGAAAGAACAAACACAGCCTGGTTACAATTCTACAGTTTTATACCCTCTAGGATAAAACAGACACTGGGAATAGCAAAGGTTGGAATCCATTTCTGAAGCCTACGGTAAAAGCACAAACTTCTCTTTTGCCACTATGTCTGTTAATGTCTTTAAATTGCCATCAAATGGGGACACTGTCCCAAAGGTGTTTTTTTCCCCTACCATTTGCCAGTAACAAGCTTCAGGCTGTTGGGCTGGTTTACCAAAAAAAAAAAAAAAAAGAAAAAAATTCAAAACTTGTACCTGACTGAAAATAAGTCAAGGCCTGGGAAACCAGGGGAAAAAAAACAAGAACAAAAACACTGCGATCAAATTGATTCTGACTCACAGTGACCCTATAGGACACAGGAGCACTGTCCCATAGAGCAAGGAGCGCCCAGTGGATTTGAACCGCCGACCTTTTGGTTTAGCAGATGTAACACCTAAGCACTACACCACCAGGGTTCCCGGAAAAGCAGAGAAAGCCTCTACATACAACCTGTAAGTAGATGAATACAGTATATCAAGCAGTAATCTATTTTAACTTGGTGAGAGATTTTTTTACTTACCCCTTATTGAACCGTGGAAACCCTGGTGGCGTTTCCATCGTTTAAGAGAGGGGTAAGTGCTGTGGCCGCTAACCCAAAAGGTCACTGTACAGATCCACCAGGTGCTCCTCAGAAACTCTCTAAGGCAGTTCTGCTCTGTCCCACTGAGTCGCTGGGAGCTGGCCTCCCCTCGAGCGTTCGTGTTTTTTCTTAACTCGCAGTACCACGGCACAGCCACAAGAGGGAACCATTGTTTAAATGTTGGGAGGCCTGGGTCTTCTAAAGGATTTATCCAGCTGAAAGCTTCCTTTTAATACAAGAATCTGGTCAAAAGGGTTGAACAAAAAAAGTAAAAGGACAGATGCGATCATCGAGGCAGGTGTAATTCTGACAGTGAAACTGCTTGAGTTTTTAAACATTTAAATAATCACGAGTATACCTATGCCTGCAAGTATCCAGGGGTGACACAAGCCAAGGCTCTCTACTTCCCAAGACATGGACCTGACAGAAATTTGTATAATAAAGCAAGCACTGACAGGTCTTTATTTCACACTGCTCTTAGTTTGCCTAAAAATGAGGCAAAGTTTTCTGATGCAAACGGAAAACACTGAAATAGAAGGAAACAAAGACATAGCAAAATCCATAGCTGGAATTGTCGCCTATCTTACAGCAACTAACAATGATCTGTAACCGGAGAAGGGGAACATATGTTGTCAAGACTTCTTGCTTACGGCCCTTTGAACTGGCAGAATTGTCAACTGCAGACTAATGCTATAAAAGATACATAGAACGGCCTCTTGGAGGTCACACGGCACCAGGGCAGACACAAGTCCAGTTTTACCACCAGCAGAATTCCATGACAAACTGGAAAATCTTTGATGCCAGCAGGGCTTTTATAGGAAAACAGATGACGGCTGAGATTATTAATCTTGACAGCTTCCTGATTTATTAGGATGTTGTCATTCTCTTCTTTTGTATGATTTGGCAAATGATCACAGTATTAGACTTAGCGGAGGGAAAGCCGCTGCTGTTTTTTTTCCCTTTCTTTTCTTCTCCCTCCTGTAGCAGCTGCAGCAGGTATGAAGCACTCAGACTTGGGTTTAGGCAAGAGGTAGATGCCATAAAATGTCATTTGCAGATTGTTATTTCAGGAACCCTAAGTTGGTGTTTTCTTATCATTCTCATCCTAGATACAGGTATGTCGCATTTTTGCATGAATTAACTCAGAGAAACATACCTTCTGTTATTTGACAAAGCTCATTTCAGGGTAACTGAATTTAAAGCAGAGGTCTGTAACAGTCAAGAAGTCTTTCCATTCATCCACGCAGGTGATGAAAAAACGAAGAAAACAATCAGAAAATAATAGTAATTTTTAAAAGTCATTTCTCTAAATCCCACAAAACAAAACAAAAATGTACAGAATTTCTTACTCTGAACCATTCACACTAAACCACTGAAACCATCTTGGGTGGGCCTCTGAAAATAAAGACGCATTTGCCGTATTTTTAATACTGATCTCCTTGGCCAAGATGTTTTTCACATTCTATATTTTGTAATCCTAGCATTTAAAATATTGGCAAGGGAAATGATGCCTCAGTAAAAATGCATCACCATTAAAGACATTTCCAACTAAACAATGCTGTCCCTGAGACACTTTTAACAAAATATAAAATCCCCAAACTTAAAACGCTATAATTGAACAATTTTTTTTTATTAAGAAAAACCATGTCTGCACCTATGCTTCAAGGCTGACATATTGTGCAATAAACAGCAATCAGTCTAAAGACGCTATATGAAAGAAACCAAGTTTTGTTTTGCTAAACTAAGCAAAATTAGTTGAATGCCCTAAGTAATAGTTGCTGGTATTTTTTTTTCTAAATTATTTCTCCACTTGTTTTTGTGTCTATGCATAAATTAAAAATCTGCTGAAATTTATTATTCATCGGAGATGTAATTAATATGCAAAATTATGCAAATTAAGATGCAATTAGGCTTCAATTCTCTAGTGGAATTTTCCATTATAATTTAATACAAAGTAATAGAGTAATTGGTGTCACGTGTAATTACGGTTACTCACGTGCATTTGCAGACGTGCAAATGATGTGGTACACGTTAGTTAGCCTATGCAAATCGATCACGCAATCTCTTAATACTTGGGATTGAAATAAACAAAGGTGGTCTCAAAAACAGGGTGAGAGGGACCCCTTCTTTTTTCTACTGTGCTAACCATTTCCAAGAACTATGAGAATAATTGTAACTAATTTCCCTGCATCTATTTCTAAGAATTTTTTAACTTGGCGTTACACAGTGCACTCTTGATGACTTTAAAGAAATTATTTCTAATAGAAACGGATCTTTAAGCAGTGCCTCAGTGGTGGTTCAGATACACAACGCTGCCCCAGAAGCAGAGTGAGCAAAGCAAAGCAAAACAAACCAGTGCAAACAGGGGCTATTTGGGGCCTCAGCCTCAGAAGGTCTCGGTTGTAAGAAGAAATAGCAGAGCCAGCTTTGCCAAAGAGATCACTGCAACCACGTTCTGCTGTTTCCCGATTACCAAGTCGACCAACAGACTCAGCGACCTCTCTGGAGAAGGCAGACAGCTTGATTTAGCACACTGAAATTCCCTCCTACTTTTCAGAATTCTTGAGGAATTCTGTGTCCTTTCTTTTGGGAAGAATGCAACATCGAGAGACTTCGATGATACATAATTCTCCTCGTCATTAACTCTGCCGTTTGGTTCAAGGGACTCAGCGCTGACTACCGTGTGCCTGGTTGCATCTCCCCTGAGAAATGAGAATAACGGGGGCTCCCTGGTGCTGTCCTGAGCCCAGAGCTGCCGCTCATGATTTCTCCAAGAGAAATGATTACTGCTTGTTTTAAAACACCCATGCTGTGTTGAATCCCACACAGAAAACATTACGATCTCGACACTTTCCTTCTCGTAACTGAAGCACACACTTTAAGATGAGTATTTTATATTCTCAGCTCCAATTAACCTGGAGTGTTTCTCTTCCCTATGTCTCCCCCCCTCTACACCTCCCCCCTTCACCTGAGTCTCTCCTTTCACCCCTTTGTAACAGATTTTTTTTTTTTTCCTCCCAAGGAGGGGATGTGTGATATATCTTATTGCAATTAATAAGAGTGGCTGCTGAAACAGAGGACGGGGTGTGATTTAGAAGAGAACTAAATACCTTTGCTCTTTCTATACTGATTTTCCAGTTCTTATCCCTTTTCCTCTGCTGCCCTGGGTAGGTTATTTGAAAGAAAAGGCCCAGGTAAGACCAAATAAAAGCTACCATTCCTCTCTCACTACGCAGCCCCACCCATATGTGGCTGTCCCATTCATTCCAGTAATCATACCAATTACTAGGCAGGCAGGGACATTCTTATTCACATTGCCAGCTCACCGTGGACATCGCTGCTACATTCTGAGCAACATTCATGTCTTTGACAACACTGATTATACAGCTGTTGCACAGTTGTTGTGAATAAAATACACAATGCCCTGTTTGGCTTGAAGGATCATTCATAACTGTGAGAGGTGGGGGGCCGGGAGGGGAGCTCTTTTACCCATCAGGCTTCTCTTTGGTCCTGGCCTCCTCGTTCTCCAGTCTGACACTTCCAGGAGCCCAGGGTGGGAAAGGGGCAGAACTGACCCAAGTAAGAACCGAGATGCTGAGGTGATGCTGTTTGCTCTCCGCGGAGGGACTTTGGGATGCAGGTTTCACGGACAGATGAGGAACCTGAGACTCTGACATCACCAACAATAGTTCTTCCTAGGTCTGCTGTGATCAGAATACAGAGATGCTATGTCAGATGGTCCAGCCTGACTTAAGCTTCATGAGATTTTTTTTTAAATTGTGTGAGAATTTATATAACAAAGCATTTACCTCTTCAGTATTTTTCACTGGTACAATTCAGTGACATAAGCACATTATACAGCCGCTTTCTGAGACCTCATATTACACAGCTGCTTTCATCATACTGTACAGCCGCTTTCTGAGGCTTCATCTAGAATGTCCATCCTATGCAGATGTTGTCACGGGCAGCTCAACTGTTTTCTCCCTTTCTTGGTCCTGTTTTCTCCCATGTTCTCACCTTCAAAAGGTCGTGTTTGTTGGCCAGAACCACTACGCGTCTTCTATTTTTACTTTGGGTTTAATCTGTCTATTACTGGTTTACTGTTCAATTTGGCCTTCCCAAATGGACCACATCTGTGACTCCTTGGCACTCCTTTCTCACCCCAAACTTGCTTCTTTGAATCAGCGTACGCAGATTGGTTGAATCAGTGTAAGTATGATGTTCCGAAGATGACCATTCATTCACCCACGCATTGTCAGATGTAAAATTATTATAATTCAGATCATAACCATTTTATAGATAACAAGATTAACATCTTAAGGAAGACCACACAGATAGTACACAATGAAGCTAACACTTCAGTAAAAATATTAGCCTTTTTCCTCTCTAATGACCTAACGTTGTTTTGTGTGTGTGATTGAGTGAAAGTATACAATCTCAATGAAACTTGCATGCCTGCCTATCTGCAGTTCCTTCTGCTCTCCTTGCCCAGTGACATCACACTCCTTTCCGTTATTTACATGTCATATCCTGTTAACAATCTCCTGTCCCCTCCTTTCCACCCCTTCTCTCTCCCTTCTAGTAAGAGGCCAGTAGGACAGCATCTATAGATTCTTAGAACCACAAAGTACACACACTATATGGTCTAACGACCTGACTCTTTGTCAAGTACCCTGATTCTGCTTTCATCTTGCAGGAGTTTTACAAAGCCTATTTGATGAAATTTAGACTTTTAAAAAAATGTTAACATTCATGACAATGTCTTGCAGTTTTTAACACAATTTTAAGAGTACTGTGCTCTCAACCAAACAACGGTTAATAAGGATGATCTGCATATGCACAAACCTTCTTTTTTTTTTTTTTGCTGTTCCTGCTGAATGATGGGCAAATGAAGCCTTTCAGTGTTTACACAAAAGTCTTTAACTTAAGGACATTTAAGGGTGGAATACAAGCCTGTGTTCTGAAAATCCCTCTTTGACATCTCCTGGTAAGATCAAGAAAATGCTAATGTGCCAGCATGAAGACTCTCATCCTAGGTATCAGTGATTTAGGAAGGATTTTCCCCATACAATGGAGGAACACCCTTGTAAGAAATGCTGCATCACAAAAGCTCTGAATAGCACCAAGAATGGTTTGGATAAATTATACAGTAATAGTGGAAAACCACTCAAAACTAATTCACGGTAGTCAGTCTTGTAATATGAGATGTTTTAAGAACATCAAACCAAGTGATTTCAGTTCAATGTCCTATTTATATATATATGCCCATGAGTGACATAGAATAAAAATTTAAATAAGTCTTAAAGACCTCTTTCATTAATTATAAAACAACAATTCTCAGTGATAAGAAAGCACTGTGTCCCATTTTAATTAGCAGCCATTTTTGTTTCTTAGGGACACGTAAAATAATGGTACAGGCAGTCCCCAGATTATGAACAAGGTTGCCTTCTAAGTCTGTCTTCAGTCAAATTTATACGTAAGTAGGAATAGGTATGTACGATTTGTCTTTAGTATCAGTCAGATTTAGGCTTTTGAGGTATGCTTACCAGGGAAAGTGAGAGGAAAATATAGGCCAAATATAAACTCACACACTCAGCAAGGTGCTAACAGCAACATAATCTGATTTAAAAAGGCAGACAGCATTCTCCTTCCTTGAGTCTATGAACAGTTAGAGCTGCACAATGTTTTCAAGAGTATCATGAAGCAGTGGGTTTGTTCCTTATTACAAATCACTGTTATTTAATTTTAAGGGCTACTATTTGTCCATACATTGGATGTTCTTAACCCAGAAACTTACGTGCATCTCAAATTCAGTGATTGTGGATGATAGAGGGAAATATACTAGTAATTCATTTGATGCTGAGAGATACCCTGTGAGGTCAGTGCTTTTACTTTCATTTTATAGATTAAGGATTGGAGTCCAGGAATTCAGCAACTGCTGCCAGGATTCAAACTCAGGTACCTGGACAATGCATTTGATGCTCACTTAACCCGGACCAAATCTGGCCTGTGGACATGACTTGTGAAGTTTCAACACTGATTTCTTTTCTTTTTTAAACTGAGGTTTTTATTTTCTTTGTTGTTGTTGTTGGTATGAACATTAAAAATTGGGGAATTTTGTGAAAGAACTCATCCTTCCGGCTTCTCACTGTACCCACAGCTAACAGTGTTTGGTGTCCTTCTCATATGACACTGGGTGAGAGAGATTCACTGGTTCCCCTTAACAAGGTCCAACCCCTCAGACCCAAAGCGGTGAAAGTGTAATCTTTCTTTCTGAGCAGGGCATCAGTTAGAGTGCGAACTACGAAGCTAAGGCATTATAGAGAGGTAGAGACAAAAGAGGCTATCACAGGGACATGGCCACAGAGAACTATGGGAACTGGTTAGTCAATTTTTGCAGGACTTGCTAACCAAAAAGTAGGCAATTTGAATCCATCAACCACTCCTTGGAAACTGTATGGAGCATTTCTGCTTTGTCCTATAGGGTCGCTATTGATCAGAATTGACCCAACAGCAATGAGTTTGGTTTGTAGTTTATTAATATGTCTGGATTGGGGTGCAATTTGAAGCTCAAATAAAGAAATAGATAAAAACCTTACACATGTTGTCTTAGCTTGCTTTTTCCCTACCACAATATGTAGATGCAGAAGCAGGGCACAGAGGGGAGGAAAAGTCAAGACAAGGCTGCTTGATCAAACCGGCCCCACTATGTGACCATCGTTCAGCCCCTGTGACTTCCAAAGGAGCCTTATAAAACATAGCTCAGAACCAATTGCCTGGGGGGTGGTATAGGAAATGATTTATTTATTGATATATTAATTCCTTCACACTTCTGAGATGCATATATTTGAGTTCTGACGCCCAGGGCAGGGTCCCGAGGGAGTTCTTCCCAGCTTGTGGGTACCAGTGACCACAGCAGTGTCTGGGGAAGGAAACAGAGCAGAGCAGAATTACGTGGGACACCAGCTGGGGTTGAACACAGTCTCTAGCCCTTGCAGTACTTGGATTCACTCTTACCTTCCACTAAATGCATGCCTACTGACCTAGCTACAGGAGATTATGATCTCTCTAGGACCCCTGGTGGCACAGTGTTTAAGAACTTGCCATGGTCCAAAACACCAGCAGCTCAAATCCATCAAGCAGTCCTTGGAAACCCTATAGGGCAATTCGACTCTTTCCTGTACAGTTGCTATGAGTTGGAACTGACTCCGGGGCAAAAGGTTTTGTCCTCACACAGAGGAGCTCTGGTGTTACAGTGGTTAAAGTGCTCAGCTGCTAACCCAAAGGTCAGTGATTTGAACTTTCCAGCTGGCTCCGTGGGAGAGGAAAAACATGGCAGTCTGCTTCTGCAAAGATTTAGAAACAAACAAACAAATGGAACCTAATGCCGTCGAGCTGCATCAGTTCTAACTCAGAGCAACCCTACAGGACAGAGTAGAACTCAGTGCCCCATGGGGTTCCTAAGGAACGGCTGGTGGAGTTGAACTGCCACCCTTCAGGGTAACAGCCAAGCCCTCACCACTATGCCACCAAGTTCCCGGTAAAGATGACAGCCTTGGGACCTCTATGGGGCTGTTATACTCTGCCTCCTAGAATATTCTCATTGATTTGGAATCAGTTTGCTGACCATGAGTTTTACTGTTGCTCTGAAATTCAAGATTTGTTCATTTTTACAGGGAAGGAAGGCGTACCAGGTTTATACATTTGCACGGAGTGTAGTTGCTCAGACTCTCTTTTGTGATCTTCTTTAACCCACTCAATTAGACATTAATAATGCTGGTTATTCTTTTTTCCCTGGCAGCATGAGATTAAATGCTTTTCAGCCCTCATGCAGTAAAGAAGGGCTGTATGGTTACCTATGGCCAATGAGATGTAGGAAGAACTGACGTGTGCCCATTCCAAACGGAGGCAACGAAAAGCCTCCAGACAATTCACCATCTCTCACATCTCCCCTAGGTCAGGACACATGGAGGTGGTTTGTTCAGATGGCAGAACCACAAGAGCTAGCCACCATGTCATTATACAAAGGACTTCTTTTCTGGAAAGCCACCTGTTATAGAAACGATTTTGCATGAATACATAATCAACTTAATGCAAATAAGTACGGCCATTTGGGATCTGTGTATTACAATAGCATTACGTGGTCTATTCTAACTAAAGTATCTTAAAAAAGTAACCACTCTAACTAAAGTATATTAAAAAAAAACACCTGTTGTGGTCAGGTCTATTCTGCCTCTATAGGACTTACTGAACTGCCTTATAAGATTTCCAAGGCTTTAATCTTCATGGCAGCATATTTTGCTGCCAAGGAATCTCTTTAAGAGAAGTCAAGAGGTCACCTTGAAGACTAAGGTGTGCCTGACCCAAGACATGGTATTTTCAATCGCATCATAGGCACGCGAAAGCTGGGCAATGAACAAATAAGGTTTGATGCCGCTGAACTGGGGTGCTAGAGAAGAATGCTGAATGTACCAAGGATCGCCAAAAGAACCAACAGATCTGTTCTGGAAGAAGTACAACCAGAGTGTTCCTTGGAAGCAAAGATGGCAAGGCTGCATCTAACTTTGGACACCATCAGGAAGGATCAGTCCCTTGAGAAGGACATCATGCTTGACAGCGCAGGAGGGTCAGTGAGAACGAAGAAGACCCTTGATGAGTTGAATTGACATGGTGGCCGCAACAATGGGTTTAAGCATAAAAACGATTGTGGACATGGTGCAAGACCAGGCAGTGTTTTGTTTTGTTGTGCATACGGTCGCTTTGCGTCAGAACCAACTTGATGACACCCAACAACAACCATCTTCATGGAAGCAGACTGGAAAATCTTTCACCCCCAAGGCAGCTGGTAGGTTTCCACTGCTGACCTTCCAGCCAGCAGCTGGGCCCCCAACCACTGTACCACCAGAACAAAACCAAGAACCCAAACCCACCGCTGTGGAGTTGATTCTGACTCATAGCAACCCTACAGGACAGAGTAGAACTACCTCACAAGAGTTTCCAAGGAGCACCTGGTGGATTTGAATTGCCAGCCTTTTGGTAGGCAGCAGTAGCACTTAACCACTATGCTACCAGGGTTTCCCAGCGCTCCTAAAAATACCTTTAAGCCCTAGCAAACGCATTGCTGTAATCAAAAGATCAAAAGAATGGGTTATACTTGAATATTATAAGTGATTTCTAATATGCTAGAAGTTTAATCTGTGCTCAGGAGGAATTAACCCCACTGCCATCAAGTTGATTCTGATTCCTAGCATCGCTATAGGACAGAGGAGAATCTCCCCATAGGAGCAATGACAGTCCTTAAATGAAGTTTTTGTACTGACATTCAAACACGATACAAAACCTCTTAGTATGTCAAGTCAGGACTCCTCACTGGAAACAGCAAGTGCTGGTTAACTTGTCAATGCTTGTCACAGTGTGACGTCTCTTAAGTGAGCTTTCTGAAGATCCTAAGATCCTAAAATGCACTGGACACGCACATAGGCGTGCAGTCCCCAAATCTCCCTTTACTTTCCATTTCATGCTAAATGCACTGATATCACTGTCCATTACAACCTAATACTGCTCCTAATCAAACAGTAGATATTTTCCCAGGGATAAACCTTTGAATTTCAGATGCTTCCCAGAAGCCCATATTTGTAACGATACCTCCATAATTTATGGTTGTGTTCCAGGACTGTAGATGATAAATAGTTAATGTTTGTTGAATTAAGTCAAATGGAAGTGACATGATTGGAATTCATAGCAAGAAGATGGGAGATAAGATTCTTGCACCCAGGGTTTTATTATGAGGTGGCTGACATTAACCCCATTTTAGAGATGCGGCAGTTGAGGTCTAGAGAGGTTAAATAGGTTGCTAAACTTCCTACAGGTAAACAGTCAGTGTTGAAGTCCATGATTTCTAAGATCTGACACAAAGCTGACCACCTTCTCATTATAGCATACCTCAAACTGAAAGACATAAATGGAATCAAACTGAATTGAACTGAACTATGAAATTCATCACACAGCAGAGAAGTGGGGCTCGAGGCTGTAGTGATTGTTTTAATTATGCCATGGTTACAACCAATCACCAGATGCCTATTTCCTTGAGTGGTTCTTGAAAATACTGAACTTGTAATATGTTTTTAATCTGCCTTTATTAATAAAAGTTTTAGCTAATAAAAAAAGTTTGGAACCAAACTCTTAGGTGATTTATAACGCCCTAATAATACTTGTCTCTTTCTTTGTGCAAATGGCTCCTTTGGTCTCAGGGAGTGGAGAGAGCCCTAATTAGCACTGGTTCATAATACTTCTGGTCTCATTTGACCTGCCCACATGATTCAAAGCCATCTGGAAAGTTAATCACAGAAAGGATATTCGCTAGTGTGCCAGCAACCAAGAGTACCTTTCTAGTGAGACAGTTTCTAGACCTAGTTTTTTTTAAGACGCCCCCACTTTGAGCCAACACACTTAAGAAAAACAACTTACAATCTTATCACAGTGCAATGCCAGCTACAGTTTCTGAAGTGGATCAAGTTCAACTGCCCTATTTCTCTGAAAAGGAAACAATGTTACTATTTTGAACTGATTTTGCAGTTTACAACTCATGCAGAGTATTCCCATACCATTCTCTCCTATCTTATATCACTTGAAGCATCCCTCCTAATCGGTTAAGTAAATTGTCTAAGGTCACATGGTTAATTAGTGGCAGAATGAAACCGAAGTGTTAGAAATCTGAGACTTACTAAATCTGTGTTTTCCATTAATTTATTTTCTTAAACATATATTGAGTGATAGCTGACAGAGCTTTGGGTTACAGTGACAGAAAGAGGGCATTAAATATTCACTAAAAGTTGAATTGACCTCAACATGCAAACGGTCCAGTAGTAGCAGAGAGCAAAACCATATAAAAGGTACAGCAGCAAGCAGGAAGCGACAAGTGCCTATGAGAAATTCTAAGCAAGTTCCAGGGTAGTTCGTGTGAAAGTGATTCTATATGAAGCTCAGTAAAGAGAAAGGTCCTCAAACTGAACCAACCCCTCTCACTCAGAGTGACACTGCCCAACAGGGGTCCCAAGGAGCAGCTGGTAGAGTTGAACTGCCACCTTTCTGGTTGGCAGTTGAGTATTTAACCACTGCACCACCAGAGCTTGATAGCCCACTGCTGTGAGTCAACTCCGACTCACAGTGACCCTATAGGACAGAGTAGAACTGCCCCATAAGAGTTTCCAAGGAGCATCTGGTGGATTCGAGCTCCTGACCTGCGAGTTAGCAGCCGTAGCACTTAACTAGCACACCACCAGGGTTTCTACCAGGGCTTAATAGGGGCTGAATATTAGATCTGCAGCAATAAAGTATAGGAAATTATTTGGACAGGGACAGGTGGAAGGACATAGAAGACACTTATGGAAAACAATGAGGCCTTAATTATCACTATTCTTCATATTTTAATATCTCTAAAACTATCAGTTATCTTAGAATCAGTTTCCAAAGAAACTTATCCACAAGGCTGTAGGGTATGACATCTATTAAATCACTGATGGGCTTTTCACCAATGGTGTTTCACAGCAAACAACTTATGATAACTCATTTGGACAAAATCAAAGGTGAATGAAGGAAAGCAGCAGGAGCTTTGATTCAAAATCCAAGCTGTAGAGAAATCATGGGAAGTCCTGAACGTCATACTAAAATCGTTTAGACTTCATTATAGAAACCCTGGTGACATAGTGGCGAAGCGCTACCTCTGCTAACCAAAACGTCAGCAGTTCAAATTCGCCAGGCACTCCTTGAAGACTCTATGGAGCAGTTCTACTCTGTCCTATAGGGTCGCTATGAGTCAGAAGCAACTCGATGGCAGTGGATTTGCCAGACTTTATTATAGGGACAATCAGTAATCACTGAAGATTTCTTGATTAAGGAAAAGGTAAGAATAGTGGAGGAAGTAGGAGAAAAACAGAAAAAGTCAAATTCATAAAAAAAGACCGGGGTTATTGGCATGATAGTCATTGGAGGAATCCTGGAGGTTATGACCCCATGATACCTCTTTGGCACAGAATTGCCATTATTTCCAGAAAATTACCTTTCAGCCAATCAATAGACCAAAAAAAAAAGTCCAAACCCACTGCCATCAGGTTGATTTTGACTCATAGAAGCCCTAGAGGACAGAGTCGAACTGCTCCACAGTTTCCAAGGAGCTCCTGGTGGATTTGAACTGCCCACTTTTTGTTAGCAGACATAGCACTTAACTACTACGCCAGCAGGGGTTCCAAGCAGTAGACAGGACTATAAAATAAACAGTAACACCCTAAATGAGCATGCTCTATGGAACCAATAAGAAGACCAAAAGGGTAATATTTGTCCAAAAGTAAAGCCAGGAGGGCAGGAAGGGATAGGAAAACCTGAAGAAAGAAATGGGGAGTGTTGACACAGTCTAGGGGTTGTCACCAATGTCATGGAACACTTTACGTACAATTCATTGAATGGAAAACTAATTGCTGTGTAAATTTTCACCTAAAACACAATGAAATACATATATATACACATATACACACACATATGTGTGTGTGTGTGTGTTTAGGAAATTAAATTGGCCGCAATGTAGTGTTAGGATGTGGGGAGACAGAAAGGAGACAGCATGCCGACAGGTGATTAACATACTTAAAAACATCAACAATCTGAACCCTCAGCTTTGGTTAAGTAACAACCCCAAAACTTAATGGCTTAACAGCAACCATTTATTTATCCCAAATTCCAGAGTGGCAACTTGTGCTGAGTTTAACTCAGTTTTTTTTCTGAGTTGAGGACTTTTTAACATGTCCCAAAGTCACTGAAACAAAAATAATGATAAAGCATACGCAAACAAACAAACACACAAAATCCCAAAAAACTATTTCTAGGGAAAACTTGTTTTGTACCTGGAATGAAACTATGTATAAATTCAAAACTTATAGATAAGTGTTAGCTTGATTACTCCTCTCTTTAAAAGTTTATATGACTATCCAGTCAAAATCGACATTTGTGTCATTCATATCTTCAGTAAGTTTATGTGATTCTCCAGTCAAAACCAACCAGGCATCACCGTGGAAATATTCTATGGGCAGCTCTATGGTCTCAGTGAAAGCATCTGCAGCCAGTTCTGACAGCTGGCTGGTCTAGGATGACGTCACGTGGTCTCCATCATTCAGTAGGCTGACTCTGGCTTCTTCACATGGAGGCTGGGTAGAGTTTTTGCAGAGACAGTGCCCTATGTATGCAATCTGCATGGTGTCACTTGGATTGCATTCCATTGGTCAAAGCAAGTCACAAGGGCAAACCATTTACAGGGACTGGGGAAATGGAATCTGCCTTTTTGATTCAAGAAGCTCCAAAGTCACATTGCAAAGGGACATGGATAAAAGGGAGGGAAGGAAAAATGACCTCCCCCCCCAACAGCAGTCTGCTAGGTTTCACATCTTATTTACCTTATGGTTATTTTACTTTTTCACATATGAATATATTTTACCACTTTATGAAGACCAGAGGGAAATAGATCATTTTTCTGAAATAGGATTTGCTGGTAATGTCTATCTAGTTGTCATTACCCTTGCTAAAAGAAGTGTAATAATATTGTGGTTTTTGTTTAAAAATTGCCAGTTCTCTACACATTCTGGAAACTCTGGTGGTGTAGTGGTTAAGTACTATGTCTATTACCCAAAAGTTCAGCAGTTCAAATCTGTCAGGTGCTCCTTGGAAACTCTATGGAGCAGTTCTACTCTGTTCTAGAGGGTCGCCATGAGTTGGAATCGACTCAACAGCACTGGGTGGAATACACAGTCTATTAAAGTTTGAAACATCTGCAGTTTCTTATACCACATTTGATATTAATTAACATAGCTTTATGACTAAATTGGCCTCTTTTGCCTCCTCTGCTCAAATGACATTACAATAAACACATCATACTGTGTTTAGTTAGTGAAAAGTATGAATCCATGGAGGCCCACGAAAGATATTCTAACATGTTATGGGCAAATATTTGGTACTCAAAATAGTAAAATGACAGTGACTCTAGAATTTCACTGACTGACTCATTTGGGGACTTTTTCATCCTCTCTTATCACTTTGATGGGTCTGTTCTAAAGATCTTGAGATGCCAGTGGGGACCACTCTAACATGTTTCCTAGACTAAGAGGGGTGGAATAAAACATAATTTGGTACCTTAAACAAATTTCCCTTCCAAGCCAGACTCAAAGAAATATCTATTCCTTCCACATTTGTTTCATAAACATCTCTTTCATATGCTTCTGATTTGTATCTACTTGTTTCCTTGACATTTAACTATTTACAAATGACATTGTTAGACAAAAATATCTGGAATTCCATTTTAGTAGAATATGCCTTCTCATGAGATTATTTAACTTCATTTTCTAAATACTTATTGCATCTGCCTCTCTTCTTAATAGCCACTGCCATTTCTCTTATTCAAATCTTTATCACTTAGTCTTTGGGACAAATGAAGTAACCTCTTAACTGATATCTCTGGTTTTATTTTTTCCTGTTTTGCACTAGAGGAATCTGCATCTGAGATTATGTCCAGCAGAATATTAGCCTGGCCAGATACTCTTTCAAGAAAAGTGGTTTAGTAAACTGGAAAATGTTAGAGACTCTATTTCCCACACTTTTAAAATTGTAAAGCTCATTAGCACATCTAAAGCTTTGAGAAGTATGGGGTGACATGAATAATGCTCTTTTCTATCCCACCCATGTCGATCACTCTCTTTAGTCTGAGGTACCTAGTGCCTTAAGGAGAATTTGAATATTTATATCAGTAATTTGAAAAGTAAAAGTCGCTATTCAGCATTTCGTTTCCAGAAAGAGAATGAAGAGCAAAGTTCAAAAAAAAAAGAAAAGAAATTCCTGAAATCCCATCTTTTTTGAGGGAAAATTAAATTTTAAATTTCAAAAGACCTTATAGCTACCAAGATTCAGGCCAGTGGAATTACATACAGATCAATCCTGGTGGTGTAGTGGGTTAAGTGCTACGTCTGCTAACCAGAAGTCAGCAGTTCAGATCCTCTAGTGTTCCTTGGAAACTCTATGGGGCAGTTCTACTCTGACCTCTAGAGTCTCTAGGGTTGCTCTGAGTTGTACCCAACTCGACAGCAACGGGCTTTTTTTTGTTAAGTTGTATTTTTAAAAAAGTGTTAAGAGGAGAATCAAAGTCTAAGGTCTTGGGGGTATCCCTATCATACAGAGAATGAAGACAGTATTCTCTTTCATGAGAGAAATAAAGATATTCAGAGTGGATCAGTGTAGGATAAAACTGCAGCTTGGATCCTCCAGGGTCCCAAGGCCATTACCTCCACGGACCTTGATTCAAGGAGTACAGGAATGGCTAGGTGACAACTCTACCAGGTGAAGAGGAAGGGGAACCCCGGGGTGCACGCATTCCCCTTCCTAGTTGTAATTCTGGAAAGACTGACTTGCAACATGCCCTCTGCATCAATATGAAATGGCACAGTGTAATAGAAACACTTGTATACAAATTTACACAAGGAAATGGCAGCGATTTTTGCCAGGGGAATCTCCTTTGACATCTGCATGTTGCTGGTGTTGGTGCCGGGTGCCGTTGTTTCAGTTCTGATTCATAGCGGCCCTACGAACAACAGAATGAAACACCGCTCAATCCTGCATGATGCCCACAACACTTGTTTTCTTAAGCCTAATGTTGTAGTCACTATGTCAATTCTTCTCCTTGAAGATCTTCCTCTTTTTCCTTGATCCTTTACTTTACCAAGCATGATTTCCTTCTCTAGTGACTGATCCCTCCAGACACTGTGTCCAAAATATGTGAGGATGCAGTCTCACCATCCTTGCTTCCAAGGAGCACTCTGGTTGCACTTTTTCCAGAATGGATCAGTTTGTTCTTTTGCCGATCCATGGTACGTTCAATATTCTTCTCCAACACCACAGCTGAAAGCTATCAATTCTTCTGTCTTCCTGATTCATAGCTCAGCTTTCACATGCATATGATGTGACTGAAAATACCATGCTCGGGTCAGGCACACTTTAGTCTTCACGGTGATATCTTTACTTTTCAATACTTTAAAGAGGTATTTTGCAGTAGATTTTCCCACTGCAATGTGTCTTTGGATTTCTTGACTGCTGCTTCCATTGGCGTTGATTGTGGAATCAAGTAAAATGAAATCCTGACAACCTCAATTCTTTCTCCATTTATCATGATGTTACTTACTGGTCCAGTTGTGAGGATTTTTGGTTTCTTGATGTTGAACCGCCACCCATACTGAAGACTGTGGTCTTTGATCTTCATCAGTAAGTGTTCCAAATCCTCCTCACTTTCAGTAAACAAGGGTGTCTCATTAGCATAATGTAAGCTGTTAATGAGTCTTCCTCCTATCCTGATGCCTCACTCTTCTTCATACAGTCTAGCTTCTAGGATTACTTGCTTGGCATACAGACTGAAAAGGTATAGTGAAAGAATACAACCATGACAGATACCTTTCCTGACTTTAAACCATGCAGTGTCCCCTTGTTCTGTTCACACGACTCCTTCTTGATCCATATACAGATTCCTTACGAGCACAGTTAAGTGTTCTGGAATTTCCACTGTCTGCAATGTTATCCACCATTTGCTATGATCCACACAGTTGCATACTTTTGCATAGTCAATGAAACACAGGTAAGCATCTTTCTGGTGTTCTCTACTTTCAGCTAAGATCCATCTGGTATCAGCAATGATATCCCTGGTTCCGTGTCTTCTTCTGAATCCAGTTTGAATTTCTGGCACTGTCCTGTCAATGTATTGCTGTAGTCACTTTTGAATAATCTTGAGCAAAATTTTCCTTGCATGTGATATTACTGATAATTTCTACATTGGGTTGGATCATCTCTCCTGGGAACAGGCATAAATAGGGATCACTGCCAGTTGGTTGGCCAGGTAGCTGGCCTCCAAATTTCTTGGCATAGGTGATTGAGCACTTGCAGGACTGCCTCTGTTGAAGCATCTCAATTGATATTCTGTCAACTCCTGGAGCCTTCAATGCAGCTTTGACTTCTTCCTTCAGTATCGTTGACTCCCAATGATATGCTACTTCTAAAATGCTTGAATGTTGACTAGTTCTTTCCAGTATAATAACTCTGATTATTCCCTCCATCTTCTTTTGATGCTTTCTGAGTCTTTTAATATTTTCTTCATAGAATCCTTCACTATTGCAACTTGAGGCTTGAATTTTTTCTTCAGCTCCTTTAGCCTGAGAAATGCAGAGCATATTCTTACTTTTGGTTTTCTGTTTCCAGCTCTTTCCCAGTGTCATTACAATACTTTGTCTTCTTGAACTGCCTTTTGAAATCTTATGTTCAACTCTTTTACTTCATCATTTCTTCCTTTTGTTTTAGCTACTTAATATTCAAGAGCAAGTTTCAGTGACTCTTCTGACATGCTATTTGGACTTTTGTTTATTTTTAATGACCTCTTGCTCTCTTAATGGATGATGTTTTTGACATCATTACACAATTCATCTGATCTTCAGTCATTAGTGTTTAATGCATCAAATCTGTGCCTGAGATGGTCTCTAAACTCATGTGGAATAGATTCAAGGTCATACTTTGGCTCTCATGGACTTCTAGTTCTTTTCAGTTTCACTTTGAACCTCCATATTGGCAGTTGATGGTCTGTGCCACAGTCAGTACCTGGTCTTGTTCTGACTGACGACACTGAGCTTTTTCATCATGCCTTTCCACAGATGTACTTGATCTGATTCCTGTGTATTCTGTCTGATGGGGATCATGGGCATAGTCACCACTTATGTTGGTGAAAAAAGGCCTTTACAATGAAAAAGGGGTTGATCTTGAAAAATTGTATCATGCAATCTCCAGCATCATTTCTATCATCAAAGGAGTATTTCCCAACTATGGATCACCTACTTGTCTGTAAGTTTGTCTTACTGTGTGGGCTTGCATGCCGCTGTGATGCTGGAAGCTAGGCCACCAGTATTTAAACACCAGCAGGGTCACCAAGGGAAGACAGGTTTTAGCTGAGCTTCTAACCAAGACAGAATAGGCAGAAGGATTTGGCAACCTACTTCTGAAAAGAATTAGCCAGTGAAAACCTTATCAGTAGCAGTGGAACACTGTTAGCTATAGTGCTGGGAAATGGGGGCCCCACGTTGGAAAGCACTCAAGAAACTATTGGGGAAGAGCTGGCTCTTCAGAGTCAAGTTGACCTTAATGATGTGGATGGAGTGGAGCTTTTGGAACTTTCAGATGCTGATGTGGCATGACTCAAAATGACACAAAACAGCTGTGAACATTCATTAATGACTGGAACATGGAATGTACAGAGTATGAATCTAGGAAAGTAGGACACCATCAGAAATGAAATGCAACACATAAACATCAATATTCTAGGCATTAGTGAGCTAAAATGGACTGGTACTGGCCATTCTGAATTGGACAGATAGATGGTCCACTATACTGGGAATGGAAACTTGAAGAGGAATGGTGCTGCATTTGTCATCCACAAGAATATTTTAAGACCTATGCTGTCAGTGATATGATAATATCCACATGCCTACAAGGAAGGCCACTTAATACAACTGTTATTCAATTTGACACACCACCACGAAGGCCAAAGATGAAGAAACTGAAGATTTTTACCAACTTCTGTCGTCCAAAATTGATAGAACATGCAGGATGCATTGATAATTACTAATGCTTGCAATGTGAAGTTGGAAACAAAGAAGAAGGATTGCTAGTTGGAAAATATAGCCTTGGTGACAGGAATGATGCTGGAGATCTGTGTGAAAGGGATAAAAAAATGTATCCCATGCTTCTCTTTTAGGGCAAGGGAAAATACTGGAGAACTGAAAGACAGTGACTCTGTTACAGATCACTACAGTACGAGGAACCACAATTACATCTGCGAACTTAATGGTTCTAAGTGCTACGTACCTCATTCCTGAATATCACTACAGTCACCTTCAAAGTACTCCCCTTGGGAAGGTACGCACTGATGACAGTGCCTAGCCCACCCTTCAAAGCAATTTTGGAACTCTTTCTGGAATGGCCATTGACCATGGTGGAGTGGTGGCAAGTTCGCAAAATTAATAGTACAGTTGTCTGTGAGGGAGTTTTTAGCCGGTAAATAATAACTGTATTGGAACGCCCTACCTGCTCACCTGATCTGGTCCCAGGTGACTTTTTTCTTTACCGTAATGAAGATAAGGAAACCCTGGTGGCGTAGTGGTTACGTGCTATGTCTGTTAACCAAAAGGTCAGCAGTTTGAATCTGCCAGGAACTCCTTGGAAACTCTACAAAGCAGTTCTACTCTGTCCTACAGGGTCACTATGAGCAGGAATGGACTTGACGGCAGTGGAACGAAGATAAAAGAAATATTGAAAGGAAGACATTTTGATGACATTCAGAACATCAAGGATTGTATGATGACAGCTCTGATGGCCATTCCAGAAAATGAGTTTCAAAATTGCTTTGAAGGGTGGACTATGTGCTGGCATCAGTGCATAGTTTCCCATGGGTGAGTACTCTGAAGATGCCCACAGTGACATATAGCAGTGAGGTATGTAGCACTTTTTCTAGGATAAGTTCATGAATCTAACTGCCAGAACTCGTAAGTAGCAAGGGGATTCCATATGAGTCACAGTGGACAGTTTAAGCAAGAAACAGAAAAAAGTTGCAGCTGAAAAATGGAGATTTAGAGCATTGATGAGAACCAAGTATACAGAACACTCATAACATCCAGAAGTGGGGATAAGACTGGAAGAATTGAGCAGTGCTACAAGCAGTGAAACACTAGTAGTATTGAGCACAAAGAAACAAACCAAAAATGGCCAAACCTGTTGCTGTAGAGTCAATTCCAACTCATGGAGACCCTGTAGCACCAAGAGGAACTGCCCTATAGGGTTTCCAGGGAACACCCAGTGGATTTGAACTGCTGACTGCGTGGTTAGCAGTTGTAGTAGCTCTTAACCACTATGTCACTAGGGTTTCCAATGAGCACAGATAGTGCTCAAATATTGGTTCCTAAATACGACTATCTACTAAACGGAACCAGAGCTTCATGTTGTTGTTGTCAGGTGCCACTGAGTCAGTGTGCACTCACAGAAACACCTATCTCTATACATGACAGAACAAAATACTGCCCAGTCCCCTGTCATCCTAACAACTGTTGCTATGCTTGAGCCACTGATGCAGCCACTGCATCAGTCCATCTCACTGAGGGTCTTCCTTTTTGCTGATCTCTGCTTTACCAAGCATAAAGTCCTTCTTTAGGGTGTGATTCCCTCCTGACGATATGTCCAAAACATAAGAAGCATAGTCTTGCCATCCTTGCTTCTAGAGAACATTCCGGCCATACTTCTTCCAAGACAGATCTTTTCATTCTTTTGACAGTCCATGGTATATTCAATGCTGTTCACTAACACTACGATGCAAAGATGTCACTTCTTCTTTGGTCTTCATTATTTCTTGTCCAGCTATTGCATGCATATGACTGATTGAAAACACCATGGTCTGGTGTACCTCATACTTCAAGGAGACATATTTGGTTTTCAACACTTTAAAGAGGTCTTAAGAGCTTTTTGGAGGAAAGATTAATTCTATACCCACGACTCAATGGCACCTGGCTTACTTGGCTTTGTGATTAAAAAGATAAATATAAAACAAGTTGGGCTAGATGCTCAGTAAATGTGGGAGACATGCCAAAATGACACAGAAACCAGTTGGAAGGGGTGACCAATGTCTAAAATCTGAAACCACTTGAACATCAACATAAGAATGCTAAGTATGGTATATAATACATTACATAAAAGTCCATAATGACATAAAAATAAACAAATGAATAAGTAAATAAACAAATGAAGGAGAAGAGAAAGTTCCTTCTTATAATAACACACCAAATAATAAGTAGAAAATGAATTATGGCAAACATTAATCCATGTAGGGTAGGAAAAAACATCCAAAGATCTAAGTTTGAAAATTAGCAAGTAAAATCTTAAGGACCACAACAGAACATTGTCCAACTTTCCTTGGGTACATTTTCAGGAGGGATTGCTTGCTAGAAAAGGACATCATGCTTGGTGAAGTAGAGGGGCAACTAGAGCAAGTGACACAAATTGGCACAATAGCTGAAACAATGGACACAGCAGGAGCAGTCATCCTTTTGTTCTGTTGTACATGAGGCAGCCAACAGAGTTGACACAACAACAGCTCATAACCAGAAAAACCAGTGGGTGAAATTTTGGCAATGAACAGGGTATTTACATAGTTTCTAAATAACCCCAGGAAAAGCTACTCATGAATTACTTTAAAAAAATTATTAATTTTATAGGTGAGAAACCAACTTTCCCAAGTGATCCACATTAATACCCATATTGAGACCCATGAATATCATTTGTCTCCTGATATGATGCAGACAGGAGAACACAATGCCACTTATGTTCTATGTCTTACAAAAATGCATCACCTGAATCAAATCATAAAGAAGTATCAGACAACTTACACTGAAGACATCTTACAATGACTAGACCGAACTCTTCAACATGTCACCATCTTGAAAAACAAAGAGAGGCTGAAGAATGTTAAAGATTAAAGGAGACCACAGAGACACGACAACACTATGCAAAGTGTGACCCTAGGATGGGTCCTGAATCAGGCAAAACAAAAACGAATCAAAACAGCTAATAAAGAGTATTATTGTTATATTAACTTTTTTGATTAGATAACAGTAAGGCATAAATGTTAAATTTTCGACTGTGATAATTATACTATGGCTATATAGAAGAGTATCTTTGATCTTGGGACATACACGCTGTTATACTGGATTTTTAATAAGCAATGCACACCTTTTGCACTTGCTTGCCAACCATGCCCTCCCTTATGAGGTGTTTTTGTAAGTCCACTAGGCTAACTTTTTCAGCACAACATGCTCAACTGGGGTGGGTGTGGTTGGCAAACAAATGTACAAAGTGTGTAATTTGGGTAAAAGTATGATATATAAAGGTTGCTTGAGTTGGAATTCACTTGACAACAACAGATCAGTAACCAGTTGCTGTTGAGTCAACTCCAATTCATGGTGAAAAGGGTTTCAAAAATTTATGCACATATATAAAAACTTTTAGAGAGTGAAACAGTAAAGCACATGGGACAGAAAGTAAACAACTTCTGACTTTACATAAAGAATACATGGAAATTCCTTTATTATCCTTAGAACTTTTCCATGAGCTTGAAACGATATCAAAAAAGTTACCCAAATAATTAGGAATACAATGCAATAGATACATGATATTCACAGTGCAGAAGAGAAACATAACATAGAGAAGAAAATCATCAACTGTACTTTGGCAAGGGATGGAGAGGGCCAGAAGGATTTCACAAAAGGGAAGAAGTGACAACTTAACTGAATTTTAAACGATGAATAAATAGTTCTCCAGGTTCATGGACAAAGGCATTCTAAATCAAGGAGACGCTATGTGAAAAGGTATTTTAACATGAAATTACAATAGTTTTCAAAGGAACTGCAGATAGTTAGCTCTGGTATAGGGTAACCCCACACTGTACCTGTCATACCCCTGTTGGATGAGTGTAGGGAATGTTAAGGAGGTGAAGACAGAAGGTAAATCATGGACAGCCACGTCTGCTCTGTCCTAGTCCTGCGCTGCTGCTTATAGATGCCTTCTTGGAATGCCTTTCCTTTTCCTTACCTTCCTTCTGTCACCCTCTCTAAGACCTACTCCCAGGCCTCCTCCTTTGGCAAGGTTTCCCAAATTCTTAGAAGCATCTTACCAAAGTGATTTTTGACCATTTCACTGTCTATCTTGTTTTTTCAAAATCTCTTTTTTGATTCTGTATTTCTTGGTCAGCTCTTTTCTCTTAGGTATATGGAATCTTCCATATTTCCTATCCCCCACCCCACCAATGGGCACTCATGTTTTGATGCCTGGCTATTAAGGATGCAGTGCCATTTGCTGCATTGTATTAAACTGTATCTCATCAATTGATTGAGAGCTGGTGAAAATGAACGTAATAGGGGTCAATTTAGTCAAAAAATTAGTTTATCCTGACACCAGCTGTGAAAAATCCTCCTGACTGGCCAGGAGCCAATCACAGAGGTCCTGTAAGGTACATCCTTCCACCTGCTTGCAGGGGAAATCTTATTTAAAGGAAAAAATATATATACCAGCCAATGACAGCAGCTCTCCTGTCCTGAGATGCAGAGATGTGTTTTGTTTTGCTCTCTGACTGAACAGTTCAGAATTGGGTTCCCTGCCAACAGACGGCTGTGTCAGCCAGTTGGGTCAAATGAGTTGCATGTATAGTGACCTGATGCAACAATGGACATCAAGAAACCATGGAGGTATCTGGGTGAGGATCAGAAAGAAAGCTTCTCAAATGAGATTCCAGGCCTCCCTCGCTCTGTCTTTGTCTCCTGCTGTAAACAAACTTAAGTAAGCCACACAAGGCAACGACTCCATCAATCTTTCTGAAGCTTAGATACAAAAGTAAGAGCAAAATCAACAAAGAGCAACCGCTCCAGGCTGGATAGTGAATTCTCTACAGTGGGTTAGACTTCGGAGGAAGGTGAGCTAAAACAGCTGATATAACACATCACAAGTTCTAAACAATATACTACTCATTGAACAAGTCATTCTATGGGTTTGCCTTGCCAGATACGGACACTAGAGTCCACCATCTTTAA
Organism: Heterohyrax brucei; assembly: GCA_028571685.1. Lineage (NCBI taxonomy): Eukaryota > Metazoa > Chordata > Mammalia > Hyracoidea > Procaviidae > Heterohyrax > Heterohyrax brucei. The sequence goes on from CM053149.1 coordinate 20,654,820, forward strand.
CCAGATAAGCGTGGTCATATTATAATGACAAGTTGCTAGGTGATCACCCATCTGGGACATAACCTTGGAATATGTCATTCCTGAAGGCAGATACCATTGCAGGAAAAGAAGTGGAGCATTTGCAGGGGCCTGGAAAAACCGCCATTGTTGTTATCTCCAGGGTATTTGTCTTTGTAATTTTAGAAGCTTTTACAGAGTTGTTTGATAATGTTAATATAATCACGAGCAATATTGAAAAGCATTTAATTATAACTGTTTTTGATACTGTGTCTTCTATTTTATACAATAGGATCAGATCTCCAATCTCACAGTTTTATCAGTACAGGGTTATAGGTAACCTGTTACTTATAAGGATTATCGATATGATTTCTCCCATTTTACACAACAGGATCAGATATCTAATCTCACCATTTTATCATGATAGGGTCACAGGTATGACACCTATAAAGAAAATACCATAGCATCCATTTTTATATATGAAGAAACAGATTTGCAGAGCTGAAAAGACTTCCAGTGTAAAAGGAGGAGAACTATGTAATTCTGGGTTGAAACATGCGAAGTTACTAAATATATGAATGTAAGGGGGAACCAAATGATACATTGGGTGCTTGAAAAGAATAGAAAATGGAGAAAGAAGAGACATTACTGGGTACTGTCTGGCCAGATATTCTCAGTAGAAGATGATGTGGAAAGGGACAGGAATAGATTACCAAATATCTTGCTACTTCTAAGACTTGGATTTGAGGTCTTCAAGGCTGCTGTTAGACTTCCCCTATGGACTACAGCCATCCCTCCCCAGACTCATCCAGTATCTCAAAGACTTTGGGGACCTAGGAGGGACTAATCAGACTATAGATGACTCAAGACCTTTCTATCATATTAATGAAGACAGCTCAGAGCTACTGGCCATGTGGCAAAATCCTTTTTGCTCTGTACTTTTGGTCTCCTAGCACTTTTCTGCACATACAGCTAGAAGTACTGATTACTTCACAGGAGGACAACTGGTAAAAGTGGAGGAAACAAACTAAAAATGGAAAAGTTTTAACTTTCAAAAGGCTCATTTTCAGTTCAAGATAATGAAGATCTAGAATAAGCGATTAGCAATTCTCTTATTTTTCCTGTATTGAATGGCAACAAATTTCTCAAAATGAGTAAATGGTAAAGAAGAGGTGGGCAGTACAAGAGGTTTGTGGTTCAAGTACGGTTTATGAGACACCACTTGGGTGGAATTAGGACCCACTTTGTTCAACTGGAAACTCTGCTGGCTCAGTGGTTAAGAGCTATGGCTGCTAACTAAAAGGTCAGCAGTTCAAATCTATGAGTTGCTCTTTGGAGACTCTGCAGGGCAGTTGTACTCTCCTACAGAGTTTCTATAAGTTAGAATCAACTCGACACGAATGGGTACTGAGTTTTGGCTATTCCAGTATGATTTCATGTTGACAGATGATATTTTCAAACACCTTATTTCTAAATAAATGTTATATTCACAGGTATCAGGACTTTAGCATGTCTCTTGGTCACAGAGGAGATTAAAGCTGTGGCTTCTTAAAACCTAACAAAGCCTTAATCTGTATGAAGAAAGACCACAAATCAGAAAAGTAAGCTTTTAAAAAAAGAGAAAAACAAAAGAGAAAACATGTCAACTGGTAGAACTCAACAAAAAAAAAGCAAAAAAGAATCCTAATAAAAGGAAATGAGGTTCAAAGGCCTACCAAGGAGAAGAAACTTTGGGACATAATGTAAGAGACCTAAGGGATAAAAAGAAGAAATGCTTACACAAAGAAAAAAAAAAAGGTTAAAGGTGTCCAATATGCAAAATCGAAATCATCAAAGGAGAAAGTCAAAACAATAGGACAGAACTAATATTTAAATACCATTAATAGTTTTTACACTTAAGCCCACGTTTGCCGCCACGCTGTCAGTCCATCTTGTTGAGGGTCTTCTTTTTCACCGACCCTCTGCTTTACCAAGTATGATGTCCGGTCCTTCCTGACAACATGTCCAAGTATGTAAGATGCCATCTCGCCATGCTTTGTTTCTAAGGAACACGCTGGCTATACTTCCTCCAGAACAAAACTGTTCATTCTTTTTACAGTCCATGGTATACTGAATAATCTTCTCCAACACTGTTAATTCAAAGGCATCAATTTTTCATTTGTCTTCCTTACTTACTGTCCAGTTTTAACATGTGTATGATGTAACTGGAAAATACTACGGCTTGGATCAGGTGCAACTTAGTCTTCAAGGTGACATCTTTACTTTTCAAAACTTTAAAGAGGGCTTTTGAAGCAAATTTTCCCAGTGCAGTGTGTCTTTGGATTTCTTGAACTGCTGCTTTCACGGGTGTTGACTGTGGAACCAAGTAAAATGAAATTCTTGACAACCTCAATCTTTTCTCCATTTATCATGACAATGCTTAGAGGTCCAGTTGTCAGGATTTTTATTTTCTTGCTGTTGAGGTACAATCCATGTTGAAGGCTGTGGTCTTTTATCTTCATCAGTGTTTCAAATCCCCTTCTCTTTGAGCAAGCAAGATTGTGTTATTTGCATAACTTCCTCACCCCCACTGCCACTGAGTAGTATCTGACTCTTAGTAACCCTAGATGTCAGAGTAGAACTGCCATATAGAGTTTCCAATGAGCTAGTTGCATAACACAGGTTGTTAATGAGTCTCCAATCCTAACACCACCAGTTGAACAGACACCCAAGAAACCAGGAAATTGATCCACTATGTTTAACTTTGAGACTTAGACTTGATTTCAACAATTAAATAAAGGAAATACAAAAATTCCTATAAAAAGAGAGAAAACGCACTGACCTCATAGTCTTTTTAAATCAACTTCCAGCACCAGAAGACAGTCGAGAAAACCTGTAAGGCATCAAAGGAAAGGGTGTAAGCCAAGCGTTCTTTTATCTAGCATTTTTTTTTAAACATGTATAATCAACCAGCCCACCAGTTAACCAACCAGTTGTCTTTGAGTCAACTCTGACTGGTGGTGACCCCTTGTATTGCAGAGTAGAACTGCTTTGTAGGATTTTTATGACTGTGACCTTTTGGAAATAAATAGATGGGTTTTTCTTCTGATGTGTCTGTGGGTGAATTTGAATCACCAACACTTCAGTTAGCAGCCGAACACTTAACTGCTCACACCAAGCAGGTGCTCCTTTTCACGTGTAAAGGCTATAAACAATTTTGATGATGCAAGAGCTCTTAGAATGTTGTGTCCTCCAACCCTTCTTGAGAAAATTCTGGAGTATGAACTTTGGCCAGTTAAGAAGTAATTAGGGAAAATCTGCTGCAAAGGACCTCTTCAAAGCATTCAAAAGTAAGGATGTCACCTTGAAGACTAAAATGTGCCTGACCCAAGCCATGGTATTTTCAATCACATCATATGCCTGTGAAAGCTGGACCATGAACAAAGAAGACAGAAGAAGAACTGATGCCTTTGAATTGTGGTGTTGGAGAAACATGCTGAATGTACGATGGACTGCCAAAAGAACAAACTGTTCTGTTCTGGAAGAAGAACAACCAGAGTGCTGCTTGGAAGCAAAGCTGGCAAGACGGCGTCTTACATATACTTTGGACATGTTGTCAGGAAAGATCAGTCCCTGGAGAAGGACATCATGGTTGGTACAGTGGAGGGTCACCAAAAAAAGAGGAAGACCAACAAGATGGGTCAACACAGTGGCCGCAACAAGGGGCTTAAGCATAGAAACAACCGTGGACGTGGTGCAAGACTGGGGAGTGTTTCGTTCTGTTGTTTATAGGGTCACTATGAATCGGAACTGACTCGAAGGCACCTAACAATAACAACAAGAAGAAATTCAGTGGGTATACTTTGTCAAAAGAACTGGAAATAAATACTGAACTTATTTACCCACAGAATGCAGACTAAAACAAATATGGACATCAAGGTATGAGAATAAAATATAAATGTTATATGCCCTGACAATGTAGAAATGATATAATTAAGAAAATAGGACAGGTAAGGTAGAAAGGGAGTCAGAAGCTAAATAGACTCATTGTTTCATTTAATTTATTTAAGGCAAATATCATTAGTTACAATCATGTGGTGGAGGAGAGGGCAGAGCAAGAAAAAATAATATGTACTTATCATTTGTAGTTAGGAATTTATAGATGCAGTCAAAGAAGTGAAAACTTTGTTGGCATGGTGATTAATTGCTACATTTGCTAACCAAAAAGTTGGCAGTTCAAATCCAGCAAGTGCTTCTTGGAAATTCTATGGAGCAGTTCTACTTTGACCTATAGGGTCACTAGGAGTGGGAACTGACTGAACAGCAGTGGATTTTTTTTTTCTTTTTATGTCAAAGAAGTAGATAACTAAGGCTATCATGTAAAATTATTATTTATAAAGATAGCAACATAAAAAAGAGAATGTAAATTGGGTGGCAGAATAACAACACATAAAAGGTCGAAAAAAACAGAATTTATAATGAAAGTATTTTCAAAACTACAGAGCAAATGCCATACAAATAATATGATGGAACAAGGCCAAAACAACTTTCATATCAGTAACACCTATTAAAAGCTTAGCTTACCTTTTAACAGGAGAATCTCCATAGTGAACCCAACTCTATGTTCTGTGGTTTCAAATCCAAATCAAATCCACTGCCTTCGAGATGATTCCAACCCCAGTAACCCTGTATGATATGCTAGAAGTGCCTCATTGGATTTATAAGGCTCTAAATCTTTATGATAGCAGGGTGCCACAACTTGTTCCCATTGAGCACCTGGTGGATTTGCACCACCAACTTTCTGTTATCGGCCTAAAGCTTTAACCACTGCACCACCAGTGTTTCTATTCTACGGGTACAAATTCATCTAAAGCAAAGCACTCTGTTAAAGCCAAGAATTAAACAGTGAAACAAAAAAGTATATTAGAAAAATACAGACAAAAATAAAGCAAGGGCTTCTAGGAAAAATCATCAAAGAGGACAAAAATAAAATTTAATGCAGTAGAGATAAAAAGGAGCTGTGCTGGCTTAATGCTTAAGAGTTTGACTGCTAACCACAAGGTCAGTAGTTCAAATCCATCAGCTGCTTGTTGGAAACTCTATTTGGCAGTTTTACTCTGTCCTACAGTTTCCCTGTGAGTCAGAATTGATGAAATGGGTTTGGATTTTGTTTTCTTAGTGGTGAAATGTGTAACTCTCAATGGACTTCTTACAGTTATGAATATTTAGGCACCAAACATTTACAAGGCATATTACAAGTGATAGAAAGGGAAACAGACATAAGAACACAAGAGAGAAGCTTCAGTTCCCTTGGTCCTGTTTGGATCAAGTGGAGGAAAAGTATACAGAATACCTAAGTAACACAGGAAACTCTCATGGGGGAGTAGCTAAATGCTATAGCTACTAATTCAAAGGTTGGCTGTTCAAGTCTACCAGATGCTCCTTGTAAACTCTTTAGGGCAGCTGTACTGTGTCTTCTGGGGTTGTTATGAGTCAGAATGTACTTGATAGTAATGGATTTGGTCAGTAACATAAATATTGGAACTATTCCCACCAACTCACTGCTGTTGAGTCGGGTCCAACTCATAGCAACCCTAGAGGTCAGAGTAGAACCTTCTCATAGAGTTTACAAGGAGCACTGGGTGGAGATCTGAACTGCTGATCTTTGGGTTAGGAGACATACTACTAACACTACACCACCAGGATTACTGGACCTACTGTTAACATAAATAATACTACTGATCTCTACCTTATTCATTTTTATTATCTTGGAATATTCTGTAAAATTGATCATGCATTATATCACACTACCATCAAGTTGATTCCAGCCCATTTCAACCCCATGTGTGTTAGAAGAGAACTGTACTCCAGAGAACTTTCAATGTCTGACTTTTTGGCAGTTAGATTGCCAGCTATGTCTTCTAAGGTGCCTCTGGGTAAACTCAACCCTCTAACCTTTCAGCTAGTAGCTGAATGCTTTATTATTATGCCTCACTGACCATCTGTTAAACCAACCAAACTCATCACAGTTGAGCCAATTCTGACTCACAGTGACCCTATAGGACAGAGTAAAACTGCCCCATAGAATTTCCAAGGAGCACCTGGTGGATTTGAACTGCCAATCTTTAGGTATGCAGACACTTAACCATCCTGCCACCAGGGTTTATGACTACGCCACCAGTGTTTCTGACCACATATGATACAACCAAAAATCTTAAGTCTTCTGTGTAACAAAGTAGGAATCACAGATGCAACTTTCTCTAGTCACCAAGCAATAAAACAAGGTCACAAAAAGGCCCTTCAAAGTAACACTTGTAAAAACATTATCTTAATGTTTGGGTTCAAGAGGAAAGAAAAAAATGAAGCTACAGCATATATATTTATATACATATAAAAGTAATAAAAATGCTTTAGAACCTAAGGGATACAGTTTAAACATGGTGTGAAGGAAAATTAACAGCTTTGGAATACTTATCTCAGTAAAAAAAAAAAAAAGGAGACGTAAATCCAGCTCAAAAAGTGAGAAAACTGAAGGAAAGCAGAAGGAGTTGGTAGACTGAATACTGAGTTCAGTTTTTCAACTCTCCTTGCTATGCCCTCTGCACTTTGAGCTTGGAGTTGGCCATGTATCTTTTTCTGGTAAACGGTATATGAACAGCTCTGGTGGAAGTAGGGTCTTGTGAGTTATTTGAGGAGCTGAGTGAGCCTTTGTGTGCTTCTGCCAGTGCCATGAGAATAACTTATCAGAGACAGGCTGATGGTTCAGAAAGATCAAAGACTTAGCTCTAGAAATGTGCAATAATAAAAACAATACAAGAAAACATGGATTAATCCAAGTATCATTTTGGAATGAGGAAGACCTTTCTGTTTATGATTCGAAGTCCAGACGCCATAAAAGAAATGTTAATACACCTTCAGTTGCATTAAAAAAATATCAAAACAAACCCATGTGCATACAGAACAAATTCACCACTGAAAACAATAACAACAAAAATAAAGTGGGACTAACATTTATGTTGCTTCCTACAGATAAAGAGCTCTATCTCTAAACTTATAATGAAGAAGAAATTGATTGAAGAGAGCGACGACTTCATGGGAAAACTGTCAAACAGTATGTCAAATAGATGTTTCATGGGAAAGACAATACACACGGCTTTGAAATATACAGGACATACACTCTCACTTATAAAATGAAAAACACACACTGAAACCAAACAAAAGAGCACTTTCAGCCATTTAATTGGTGAAACCCTGAAAGTTTTATAACATTTTTCATCCACAAAGGTGATGGTTTTGAATACCAGTGAGAACCGGTGTTGATTCAAACCGATATGGTTTCTAAGGGTAATCTGATCAAAATTACAAATATGTTCCATGTTTTGACTCAGCTACCCCATTTTTGCTGTTTATCTCACAGACATACATACACATGCATGAAACAAGGCATGTTGACTGTTACTCATTACAGTAATGTTTATAATTGAAAATGACTGGAAACTACCTGAATATCCTTCAGTATTGAGCTACTTCACTAAATTATAAACTATCCTTACAAAGAAGTGCAATGCAGCTGTATAAAGGAACGAGGAAACTCACTATGTATAGATATAAAAAAGAAAACCAATAGATACATGCATCACATATAATGTATATGAGTATTTGCATGTTTTTATACTGTCATATATTTCTAGGTAAAAACTGGTTTTCAAATGATTTGTTTTAAAGAGAAAAAGGTATATATATTAAGCAATATTTTGTTCATAAAGGAGGAAATAAGAATGTGTGTGTATATGCGTATGAGTTTGCCTTTCTACATACAAATACAATAACTGGTGGAAATGCAACCACCAACAGAAATTATCTTCCAGGGCTTGGGAATCACGGATGGAAAGTGAGCAGATAAAGGCAGGAGCTAGAGAGAGATTTTCAGAGCATATTATTTTATATTTCCCATTTCATTTTTGCCAAAAGACAAAACTCTGATGGTGGAGTGGTTAAACACTACATCTGCCAACCAAAAGGTCAGCAGTTCAAATCCACCAGGCGCTCCTTGGAAACTCTATGCAGCCGTTCTACTCTGTCCTATAAGGTCACTATGAGTCGCAATTGACTTGATGACAGTGGCTTTGGATTCCTTGGTTTTCATTTTTGAAACACATGAATGTATTATCTATTTGTAAAAAAGAAAAACAGCTGAATGAAAGAATAAACACAAAACCCAGGGAAAACACTCATAGGAAGAAATGTATCAAATTGGAGCAAGTAACCTCATTGGTAGGTGTGAAAGAGGACAGAAGTAGTCCCATAAACTTTAACATATTATTGTTTAGCTTGGGTACCAAAACCTGGTCAGATATATTTTGTCTGACTACCACACTGTTGTTTAAAATGAAAATGTAATTGTCAAGAGGGGGTTGCACTTTCCAGTTTGATCTGGCCATCAACAATTTCCTTCATTTTCTACTAGAGGCTGAAAAGCATCTGATTTATGATTTCTGAGGTACAGTCACTTATGACCAGATGTTTACATCATTGACTGAAGGAACCATTATATTCTCCAGAACAATCTGTAATAAGAGTCTTTTTAGCTGAAGGTTGATACTAGCTTCTAAAACCCAAGGTCTGCAGAGATGATCCTTTGAATGAATTCTTCATGAGTTAGAAGACCCAGCAAGGTCATGAAGGAAAATCTGCATTTCCTCCACCTGTAACATATTTGACCTGTTTTTGAGAAGCTTTTTCTATGAGAACCAAATGTTCCCCTTAACATTTGCTTAAAAAATTAGAAAATGCGTTAGTTACAGCCGATCTCCCAGATTTGTACAGGAAAGGACAACATGACCTTTTAAATATTCTTTTCTAGTTAATTCTTAGAATCAAGATTGAGGAAAGAAATTGAGAATAAATATTGGAAAAATATGACTGTTAAACAGCCAAACTTGAGAGAGTGAGTCCCACAAAAGGGAAAGTAATTGATAGATGAATAATACAATGTGTAAAGACGTATTATCGTTTTCATTATTTTGTACTATTTCTATTCAGTTGGATCTGATTTCCATAGTAATATAGTTAGTGAAAAATCTGCCTTTGCATATAAGGTCTCCACAGAAAAAGAAAATATGAAGCTGGCAATTTTTAGAACAATATTCTGTTTTTTTGTTTAATAAAACTAATGTTTTCAAATCAGCTTTTATTAAAACACAATAAATATCATCAATTTTTGACATAAAATCTCATTATACACTGTAAATATTTATCACTTTCTCAGGGAAGCTGATGCAGTAAGTAACTTCTCATGGATTCACTGGTACAGCTGAGTTAGAACTGAAGTTCCTTTTTATTTTCATACAAATAAAAGGGACTCAGAATTTGACATCCATTCCATTTGGACTAGCTAATCCGACAAAGCACAGATGGTATACCTTTCAAGAACTTTTTTTTTTTTTAGCACTGGGAAAAATTTAACAAGTAATATTAACATAAACACTTTCAAGATAAAATAGATGGAAAATGGATAGCACATTGTATCAGTCATTCTTACTCCAGTCCGGGGACTGTTTCTTCCCAATCTAAAGTTTGAGCATCACCTACTCCACTGAAAGATGTGTAGAACAGCATAACTGATGTTGTTTTATGTGTTTAAAGATCTGAAAAATTCCATCGGGTCAAATGATGGCTTCAAATGGAATATAAGGAACCTGCATGGTCTTGGTATAGAAGCCCACGGCTTCTTGGGGACTGGCATAGCATACTCATTATTCAGATTTCTACTGATCAGGAGATTCTTGGCTATTGATCATTGATGTCTATAGATGCATAGATCTGAGAGACTAAGTACAGCTCTGATCACCTAATCTAGCTCCTGAAGTACAATTTTAGTGATTAGAAAAACAGCAGATGAATTTTCCAGGAATTGGTGGTATTGGGGGTTCAGCAGAGGCAAGGACAGCAGCACATGCAGCTGAATGAGCTCTCTCCTAGACACATGGTTCAGGGTTCCACTGCTCATGCCACTTGGACTGGGAGCAGTCAGCCCCATTCCAGGGGCTACAGTTTTTTAATGTATAAAATGAGAGAACTAAATTGCACTTGTGATTCAGCCTTTTCTTTATGACTCAACGTTCTGAGTGTAATAAAAACCAGACATGCAAATACATCAAGGAAATTCTGCACACAACCAAATTCAAGTGGCTCATGGATGCTCAGAAGTCCTTCTACTAAGGATCTATGGACCACTGGTTATGAACCCTGGAAATGAAGCTTCTCTGAAGGCATTTCCAGGTCTCATATTTACCCAGTTATTATTTTATCACATGCATTCACTCTCCCTTTTCTAGAAATATGTGAATCACTGTTCATCTGCAAGTATTATAACACTCAAAATCTAAAGTTGATCCCGTCATTCATACTCTTCTATATTCAGTTCTACCTCTTAGTTCTAATTATAAGTTTGTACGTGGTGGGATAGTGGTTAAGTGTGCTAAGTGGTTAAGTGGTTCAGTCTGCTAATCAAAAGGCTGGCAGTTCAAATCCACTAGACACTCCTTGGAAACTTGATGGAATAGTCCTTCTCCAACCTGTAGGGTCACTACAAGTTGGAATTGACTCAACGGCAGTGGGTTTGTTTGGGGTTTTAGTTTCAGTCCCGCTACTGAAGACTAAATAGAGTTGGACTTCATTCACTTTAGTTTTAGTTTCTTTTGAGCTAATAATGACGGAGTGATAATGCGGAGAAGCTTCCCCATCTTTACCAAGTAAGTAAAGCTCTCACATTAGTTTCACTGGATGTGGTGACTTCAGAAATTTATCCTTCTATCCCAGAGAATAAGTTGTTCTCCCAGAAAGAGTCACAAAACAGTCCGCTGTTTCTTTTCTGTTCCTCATGATTTTTTAAATTGAGTAACAGAAGATCAAAGAATCAAAAAAAACTCAATTAGCCATAGAAGATTATTTTTTAAAATTTTGACTAAATACTTAGTTTTTAAAAGGTGTCTTAGAGACAAATTGTCATTTTGAAGTTTTCAAAATTAGTTTGACTTTTATGATTCCCTTTTCCCTTCCCACAGAAAAGCATACTAAAAGTCCAAATTCAGGGCATCAGCTCCCGGGGAAGTCTTTCTCTGTTGGCTCTACAAGAAGATCCTGGTAGGCAGTCTTCCCCTAGGCTGGAGCTTCTGAGGCACAGGGACCCCGGGTCCTTTCCAAAGGATGGCACTGCTTTCTTGGTGGCGTGAGGTCCTCAGATCTCTCCACTAGCTTCTTTTTCTTATGTTTCAAGAACTTTTTCTTTTATGTTTCAAGAGAAAGCTCCAAGGCACAGATACAATCCTACACATTGAGTCCTGCCTCACCAACACAGTGGCTGCCCATCCAGCCTCATTAATATCACAGAGGCAGGATTTATAACATAGAGGAACATCACCTAATACTGGGAATCATGGCTCAGCCAAACTGTTAGATTTTACGGAGGACACAATTTAAACCATGACACATTTGATTATCAAAAAACTATTTCTGTGATGTAACTTGCAAATCCAACTACTTGTATGCAATTATGAAATTTCTTCCTTCAAATTGAATGACATTTCAATTAATAATCAATATATTTTTAAAAGAGACTATCCATCTACGTTATGAAAGCAACTATTTAGTTATACTGGACTAAAACACAAAAATCATAATGCCACAGATTCAGCCAAAGTCAGTTTCAAGTGTTGGTTTTTTCTGTTGTTTGGTCATTATGTTTATAGTGTTTCAGTCACACTTCAGAAATTTAAAAACAATGTAACATATTGAGCTCAGACTTGGTGTCTAGATTATCATTCTTAAGAGACAGCATCCTTGAAAGTGTTCTGAGGAAACTAGATTAAGACAGACAACCAAGAACATGTAACTACTTTCCCTCCTGCTCAGCATTTTTGGAAATGACAGAAAAGGTATTTATTTTTTATTGTATGTCAGACAAAGTTTATAGAGTGAACAAGCTTCTCACTAAACAATTAATACTTACATTGTTTTGTGACATTGGTTGTCAACGCTACCATATGTCAATACTCTCCTCCTCTTGACCTTGAGTTCTGCAGTTTCCTGTCCCCGCTTGCCTTCTTGTCCTTGCCCCTGGGCTGGTGTGCCCATTTAGTCTTGTTTTATCGGCCTGTCTAATCTTTGCTCAGAGAGTGAACCTCAGAAGTGATGTCATTACTAAGTTATAAAGGTATAGCTGTAAGAGCATCCAGGTGCCATGCTCTCAGTGTTTCTCCAGTTTCTGTGAGACCAATAAATCTGGTCATGTGTATGTGTGTGTGTGTGTGCACACACACGCGTGCAAGCATACGAGATGGAATTTGTTCTATACTTTTCTCTAGCTCTGTCTGGGACCCTCTATTATAATCCTGTCTGAGCACTTGGCAGGAGGAGCTGCAACCATCTAGTTGTTCTGGAGAAGGCTGTGCTAGTTGTGGTCCATTAGTCCCTTGGATTAATATTCCCCTGTCTTTGGTCTTCTTCTTTCTCCCTTGCTTCAGATGGAGTATGACTAATGAAGTATCTTATCTTCAGATAGCTATTCACAAGCTTTCAAGATCCCAGACATTATTGCCCTGAGAAAAATGTTGAATATTCTCTTTACAAACTGCGTTACACCAACTGAGCTAGATGTTCCCCAGGATCACGGTCCCCAAAGCCCTCAGCTCAGTAATTTGGTCCCTTGGGGAGTTTGGCCATGTCTATGGAGCTTCCCTGACCTTGTCCTACACAAAAGAAAAGTTTTTTTTAAGAAAATTAAGTAGTTATTGTCTTAAAAAAGAAAAATTCATCAGTGTACACAAATTGTTAACAATTCATAAACTAATGGAAAGCAGCAATTTCAGGCCATCACCTATACAGAAGCTTGGAAGTTCAAAGCTAAGAGTCAAAAGGATTCAGTGAGTGAAGGGAGCACAAGGATAATGGTGAGGGTGATCAATTATGGAAAGTGACCCTGTATCCTAGTTGAGTAAGACAAATTAAAACAGTAAGTGATTGGGAGAAGCTGCTTAATATCCAGATACATGGCAACTTTCAGTAGGGCCTCAAAACCTTCCACAACTACAACACTAATTCTAGCAATGTTTTACCCAGGAGCATATCCTACCCCTACCCTTGTATCACTGCTGGAGAGTATCAATGAATCAGATAACTGGGGGTAATGCTTTCAAAACATGCCTCAAATTGATAAGAAGATGTATCTGTCAGAAAAGTTATGGATGATAAAACATAAAACCAAACCCCCCGCAGTCCAGTCAATTCTGACTCACAGCGACCCTACAGGACTCAGCAGAACTGCCTCATAGAGTTTCCAAAGAGCAGCTGGCATATCTGAACTGCCAAACTTCTGGTTTGCACTGGTAGCACTTAAACAATGTGCTGCATTGGACAAATCTGCCGCAAAAGATCTTGTTCAAGGGTCATAAAGTAGAGATGTCACTTTAAGGGCTAAGCTGTGCCTGACCCGAGCCATGGTGTTTTCAGCCTTACATGCACAGGAAAGCTGGACAGTGAGTAAGGAAGACTTGATTGCATTTGAATTATGGTGTTGATGAAGCATAGCAAATATAACATTGAATGCCAAAAGAATGAACAAACACATTTCTCTTGGCAGAAGTATGGCGAAAATGCTCACTGGAAGCAAGGATGAAGACACTTCATCTCACACACTTCGGACATGTGACCAGAAGGGACTAGTCTCCAGAAAAGGACATCATGTTTGGTAAAGTAGAGGGTCAGCAAAAAGGAGGAAGACCCTAAGTGAAATGGACTGACAGTGGCTGTCACCATGGGTGCAAGCATAGCAATGACTTTGAGGGTGGGGCAGGACTACGGAGTGTTTCATTTGCTGTATGTAGGGTCACAGTGAGACAAAACAGTCTCAACAGCACCTAACAGTAATAGCAGAATTAGACAGGGATGGACATTTTAATTACTAAACTCAGCCTGTGTTTTGAGATTGGAAGTGCCACAGGTTTTACTACAAAAGAAAAACCAAAAAATACACAGTGTGTCTGTGTTTTCATCTAAGAGCAGGGAACACCTTAAAGTGAATATAAACAAATCATAATAATAATGGTACAAAACCCAAGCCAAATATCTTGAGTTGATCCTGAATCACAGAGACCCTATATGACAGAGTAGAACTGCCCTATAGGGTTTCCAAGGAGCAGCTGGTAGATTTAACTACTAACTTTCTGGATTGACAGCTGTAGCTCTTAACTACTATGCCATCAGGGCTGGTTTAAAGGAATACCCTAAACCAAACTTGACATCACTGAGTCAATTGCAACTCATAGCAGGCCTATAGGATAGAGTAGAATTACCCCATAGTATTTCCAAGGAATGGCTGGTTGATTTGAACTGTCAACCTTTTGGTTAGCAGCCATAGATAGCTCTGAACTATAACCAGGGCTCCTTTAAAGGAAGAGAATGGGGAAAAAGTTGTTTTGTAATCATATCTCAAAAATTTTCAACAGTGCTATCATAATTTTAAGAGCTAAATGCAAAAAGGCATATCAAATAACTATTAGAATAAAAAGGCATTTGCAAATTCTAATACCAGAGAGAATATAATTTAAGTTTTAAAGTACTGTGTGAGAAAAAAATATATTGATAAAAGTCAAATCCATCAGGAATATATAAGTTATGAACCTCAAGACTCCCAACAGTGAAACATTGCTACATAGCAAATAAAATCTAGTAGAAATTTAAGATTTAATTAAAATAGGCACATAAGATTTTGCACAGGAAATATAATTTATACTCAATTCAAGTTTTAAGGAAACATTATCATTATTGACTCTCAGGCTGTAGGGTTTACGTTAACTGAAAGGCTTTGGTCTTTGTCCCTGGTTTCTGAGAGATAAACTCGAAGAGCTTGGAATTTCCCCACTAATTGTTAGTGTCTTTGACGAGGGCTCCAAATTCTTGGAGGACTGACCAGGCCAGAAAGACCTACCATATGATATCAACCTCATAATACTGACTAATTTCAGCTGTGAGGGGACTAGAGTCTGCATTAGGTAATGAAATCCCTAATAAAAGCTCTGGATATGGTATCTCTGTGGGCTTCCAGGTTGGTGACAGACACTGATACATGTGGAAGGGTACTGCACCCTCTACGGGGCCACAGAAGTCTAATGTTGTGATCTCCTCAGACTTTTCCATAAGCATCTGTTCATTTTGGTCTTTTGTGTGGTCATAAAATATAATCACAAGTACAGTAATTCTCAAGAGTTCTGCAAGTCGTTCCTGGAAATGATCAAATCTGAGGGTCAGTAGGAACCAGCAGATAGAGTGAGGTGCCTTGGGCACCCCTATAAAAGCTTACGGCTGGTATCCTGAAGGAGCAGTAGAGGAACTGTGATTTTGTAGCCAGCGGGCTAGAAGTGAGGGTGCTGGAAAGACTCAGCAGCCTGGAAAAGTGTGCTCTTTACTTTGAAATCTGATTTGGTTCCAAGTGGTGAGGGTCTGGAGAAGTGCTACATGAACAGAACTAAATTGAGGTGATTGATCCCTACGGTTGGGTGTGAGAAGCAAGAAGTGAGAATTTGATAATTTCCATACATGCTTTGAATAGTATCTCAACAAATTTCCCAAATAAGAAGCAAGCCAGCCACGTTATCTGGCAACAAAAATCAATAAAATTAGAAATTAACAATAAATGGGAAACTTTCCGTTGAGCTATGTGTACTTGGATATGTTAAACATGCTGTTCTGAAAAACAGGAGCTAGAGAGGAAATTCAAATGGAAATTACAAGGTGTTTCAAAATGAAAGTAACATTTATCAATTCTACAAGATAATAACTCTATGAGACAGTTTATACTGTCCTATAGGGTCACTATGAGTTGAAATTAACTCCATGACACTGGGGTTGTTGTTTTGTACAATAGTATTTTTAATATGAAATAAGTTCATTAGAAAGCAAGAAAGAAGTGGATTAGGCATTCATTTGAAGGCAACAAAAGGAAATAACAGGCACAAAAAACAAACCGAGAACTCAAAAATTATGCCCAAAAACAAAAATTGGAAAGATCAATACGTACAAAATCTTTGGCAAGTCGGATTAAATAAATCGGAGCAAATTTCATAATTATGTACCAGTAAGAAAGACAATGGGGTTAACAATAGCAGACATGGCAGATAAAAAGTCACAATACATGTGAAACTTCACTCAAAAACTGGGGAAAAAACTTCCAGCCAACATGTCACCGTGGTAGCCTGATGCTGTCCCTCTACAGCAAAGATCTGAAAAAGTATATAAAGCACAGACAAACATCAGTCCTGGAATGTGAAGTATCAAATGAAGAGATAACGATCTCAGCCCTAAACCAAATAAGACAAAAAGCAGAAAACAGAAAGTAAGAAGGACACAAAAGAACGTTCCCTATCAGCTAACCTAGCATGGATTTGCCATTTTGGAGAGCAGATGTACTGAGCTCTTGGCAGAGGACAAAGTATCTGGTGGTAAGCAAAGAATGTTGTCCCAACCCCGTCTTCTCCCTGCTGCTCCACCTCCAACGTCTCCTCGCTAGCTGGGTGGCTCAACTGGCTAGGAGGTGCAACATCCATGCTGCTTGGATTCTCCATACCTGCATCAGAGATCAGCAGACCAGGAGTAAGTACATGATACCACCTTCAGGAGCTCCCAGAAAGACACAGATCACTCAATGGACCTGCCCTGCTCCACCACAGCTGAGCAACAGGCTCTGCTCATTGGACAGGAAAGTGAAAATATCATGACTAGACACAAACAAGTAATAAAGTATGTATAGCATACCACTTCTTACATAACCATATGAAACAAAAAAGCAGGATGAAACAAACAGAGCTACAATCAATCAATCAATCAATAACTATGGGGTAGCCTGAAGACAGCAGAAAATATCAAACCATATTTTTTAAAAAATAGGAAATTTATAGTAGGTGTCCAAAAGAAAACATTATATGACTTTGCGATAGAAGAAAAGGCACTAGAATTACTTGATAAACCAAACACCAAACCCACTGCCATTGAGTCTATTCAGACTCACAGTGACTCTACAGGGCAGAGTAGAACTGCTGCATAGAGTTTCCAAGGAATGCCTGATGGATTTGAACTGCTGACCTTTTGATTAGCATTCATAGCACTTAACCACTGCACCACCAGAATTACCTGACAGTAATGTCTAACAGTCAGAGCTATCCAAGAGTTGAAGCAAAAAGCAGACAAAAATGAGGAAAAACTAGACAAATTTATGGAAAAGACAGAAGAATTCATGAAGATAATACAGGAACAAAATCCCAATATAAATTCACAACTAGAAATCATACAAAAATTATGACTAGAAATCCAACATATGAGCAACACAATTTGGGAGACGGACAGTGTCATGAAAAGGTGGAGATCTGAAATGATAGAGCACTGGATCAGTGAAGTTGATGATAAACACTTGGATGCATCTCTGTTTGAGGAAAAGTCACAAAACAGAACAACAAAGAAACCCTAAGAATTACATGGGATACAATTTAAAACAAAACTTGGAAGTGATTGGAGTTCTAGAACAGGGGGAGAAAATGAAAAACAGAGAGGATCACTGAAGAATTGCTGGCAGAAAACTTCTCTAATATCATGAGAGATGAAAATCTGACCACTCAAGAAGCTCAACAAACCTTGTATAGGATAGACCCTAAAAGAAAATCAAGGCATACCATAAACGCACTTGCTGGAACCAAAGATAGAGAAAAATTTCTGAGAGTCACTTAAAAACAAAAAGAAGTCATACAGAGGAGAAACAATAATAAGCCCTTACTTGGCAGAAGCCACACAAGCAAGAAGGCAATGGGATGATATATACAAAACATTGAAAGAAAAAACATAGTCAACTGAGAATAATGTATCCTGCAAAATTCTCATTCAAATATGATGGTGAAATGAGGACATTTCCAGAGAAACAAAAATTAAGGGAATATGTAAAAATCAAACCAAACTTACAAGAATTATTAAAAAGAGTCTTTTGGTGTGAGAACAAACAATATCAGACCACAGCCTGAATCTAGGATGCAAGATTGTAACAGCCAGATACCAACCTAGGAAATAAATTCTCAAGGACTATCTAAAAATTAAAGAATTACAGCAGGGAAGCAGACAAGTTAATCTATAAATGAGAACAATATCAGAACAATAGAAGGAGGAATAAACAGTGTAGGTACAGAACTTTCTAATGGACTGATTCAAACCTAGAAGACAAGGATAAACTTCAAGGTAACAATAAAGGAACTTAAATCTACTCATCCAAATAAAGAAGTGAAACATAAAGTCTCCATAAAAACAAAATCTACAAAAACAAGAAAAACATAAAAGAAATCCACAAACCAAAGGAATTTAGCACAGGAGAGTAAGAGGAACAAAGAAAATGTTAGCCCCACAAAAATAAACACTACAAAATGACGGCAATAAACTCATACCTATCAACACCCACACTGAACATGAATGACCTAAATGCACCCATAAAGAGACAGAGAGTGACAGAAAGGATTAAGAAAAACAAAATACAGGATTCATCAATATGCTGTTTATAGGAGACACATCTTAGAAACAAAGATGCCCAGTACTAGCACAACAACAGATAAAGAGATTAACCAATGGAACACAATTGAGAACCTAGCTGTAAATCCATCCATCTGTGATCACCTGATCTTCAACAAGTGCTGTAAGTCCTTTAAATGGGAAAAGGACAGTCTTTTTAGCAGATGGTGCTGGAGAAACTTGTCATCTCGTAACACAGAGTAAACTGGAGGGTATTATGCTTAGTAAAATGGTCAATCACAGAGGAAGAGGTATTGGGTGGAACTGCTTATGAAAACTTATGAAAAAGTTTACACAAAGAGAGAAACAATCTTTGACAGTTACCAGGGAGTGGAAGGGTGAGAATGGTAAAACAAAACAAACAAATAGAAGAACTTACTACAATAATGTTTTCAGAGAATGTTCCATGTGCTTTGGAGAAGAAGGTATATTTATCTGTTGATGGATGAAAAGATCTGTATATGTTGACAAGGTCAAGTTGGCTTATTGTTGTAAAAAGATCTTCTGTATCTTTATTGAGCTTTCTTCTGGATGATCTATCCTTAACTGAAAGGGGAGTGTTAAAGTCCCCAACTATTATTGTGGAATGATCAGTCTCATTTTTCAATGTTGTCAGTATTTGTTCAATGTATTTAGGTGCTTTGGTATTGGGGCATAAATACTTAATATTGTTAAGTCTTGCTTGAGTATTGAACCTTTCAGCAATAAATAGTGACCGTCCTTGTCCACAATAGTGGATTTTACATTAAAATTTATTTTATCTGAGATTAATACTGCCACACCTGCTCTTTTTCATGTATTATTAGATTTACATATATTATTCCAACCTTTAATTCTCAACCTGTTCTTATCTTTAAGGCTAAGATGTGTTTCTTGTGAGCAACATATAGATGGGTCATGTCTTTTGATCCACTATGTCACTCGCTGTCTCTTTACTGGAGCGTTCAGTCCATTTACACAAATTGTGATTATTGATAGGTATATGTTTAGTGGTGTCATTGTAATATGTTTATTTTCATATTGATGTTTTCTCTGTTGTTCTTGTTAATCTGTTCTGGGACATTCTTCTTTATGGATGGTATGAGTTTTGATTTTATACTTGTTGAGACTCCTGTATTGTGATTTTTAATTTCAAATGATATATTGTTGACCTGTTCTATGGCTACATACCTAATTCCCCTTAACATATAATTATGAAAATCAATTTTAACTATTTTAAAGTCATAAACTGTAGCTGCATCAAAAACAACTGTAACTATTGCAGTGTATCCCTCTTTTAATGTGAAATTATAGTTGTCATGATATGATCGTGGATTCCCTTATTATAACACTGTAGCTTTTGGCTTGGTTTGGTGAAGTTTTGTGCCTTCCTTAACTGATTAGAAATTTGGATGAAGTGCCTTAAATTATCACCTAAAACATATATTTAGGGAAGAGCTTCTTTCAATGTTTCATGTAATTTTGGTTTAGTTTTTATGAAGTCTTTAAACTTCTCTTTATTTTCAAAAGTCTTAATTTCACCATTATATTTGATAGTCAATTTTGCAGGATATATTATTCTGGGATGGAAGTTTTTCTCATTCAGGGCTTTGAATGTGTCTGCCCATTGTTTTCTAGTCAGCATTGTTTCGGCAGAAAAGTCAGATGAAAGTCTACAGGGTTTCCCTCGGAATGTTAGTTTTGATTTGAGCCTTGCTGTCTTCAGAAGCATCTCTTTGTGTTTTAGGTTATTAAGCTTAATTATAATATGCCTTGGCGTTCTTCTTTTTGGATCTCACTTTTGCAGTGTTCGATAAATATCTTGGATATCTATGTTCTCTTTGTTCATAATCCCAGGGAAGTTTTCTGTCAGCATCTCTACAGCAATACTCTCTATGTTGTCATTAATCCTCCCTTGTTCAGGAACTCCAATTAAACATAAATTATTCCTCTTCATGGAGTCCCATATGTTTCTTAATGTATCTTCATTTTTCTTATTTCTTTCCTCTGATTTTACCTCATAAATGTTGGTGTTAGTTACTTTGTCTTCTAGGTCACTGATTCTAACTTCCACCTGTTCAATTCTATTCTTTTGGCTTTGGATAGAATTATCCAATTCTGTAATTTTGTTATTAATCTGATGTATTTCAGATAGTTGATATTCTAGCATTTCAAATAGTTTACTGAATTTTTCATTTTGTTCTATTGCATTTTGTTTAATCTCTAGGAGGGTTTTATATATAACTTTTTTGTATTCAACCCCTGTTAGATTCAGACAGGCTTCTTCATCTTCTTCATCTTTCTTGAATCTTTAGGGAATTTTCTGGAGCATTTGAAGACTGTTTCTTTAAATGATTAATTGTGGTCTGTTGTGTGCGTGCCATCTACATGCTATTTGATTTCTCTGATAATGGATCTAAGAGAATTGCTGGTCTAATACTCTAGTGATTTACTCCAGAATGGTGAAAGACTGAAAGAATTCCCTTTGAGAACAGGAACTAGACAAGGATGCCCGCTCTCACCACTTCTATTCAACATTGTGCTAGAAGTTCTAGCCACAGCAATTAGACAAGACAAAGAAATAAAAGGCATCCGTATTGGCACTGAAGAAGTAAAGATTTTCCTCTTTGCAGATGATATGATTGTTTATACAGAGAATTCAAAGAAATCCATAAGTAAACTATTAGAGCTAATAGAAGAGTTCAGCAAAATATCAGAATACAAGATAAACATAACTAAATCAATAGGATTCCTTTATACCAACAATGAAATTATTAATGAAGAAATCACCAAATCAATTCCATTTACTATAGCCCCCAAGAAGATAAAATGCCTAGGAATAAATCTAACTAGAGAAATAAGAGATCTTTACAGAGAAAACTACAAGACCTTGCTACAAGAAACTATGGGAGACTTACATAAGCGGAGTAATCTGCCCTGCTCATGGATAGGAAGACTCAATACTGTGAAAATGCCTATTTTGCCCAAAGCACTCTACTTATATAATGCAATCCCAATACAAATTCCAGCGACATTTTTTAATGAGATGGAGAAACAAATTATCAGCTTTATTGGGAAAGGGAAGAAACCCTGAATAAGTAAAGCACTACTGAAAAAGAAGAACATACTGGGAGGCCTCTCACTACCTGACTTTAAAACCTATTACACTGCCTCAGTAGTCAAAACAGCCTGGTACTGGTACAAAAGGAGACATAAAGACCAATGGAACAAAGTAAGACCCCAGAGATGCCACCATTCTCCTATGAACAGCTGATATTTCACAAAGGTCCTAATATTTTGAACTGGGCTAAGAACATCCTCTTTAACAAATGGTGCTGGCATAATTGGATATACATCTGCAAAAAGCTGAAACAAGGCCCATATCTCACACTTTATATAAAAATCAACTTAAATTGGATAAAAGACCTGAATATAAAAGCTAAAACAATAAAGCTCATCCAAGATAAGATAGGGTCAACAATGGACATTTTAATACGCAATACAGACAGACTTCAAAATCTGACAAACAAAACACATTCATCAGAAGAGAAAATAGATAAAAGGGAATTAATAAGAATCAAACACTTCTGGTCATCCAAAGACTTCATCAAAAGAATCAAAAGACCACCTACAGAATGGGAAAAAATATTTGGCAACTCTATGTCAGACCGACGCCTGATCTCCATAATCTATAAGGTTCTACAAAATATTAGTAAGAAAAAGACAAGCCATCCAATTAAGCAATGGGCAAAGGAGATGGACAGACACTTCTCTAAAGAGGAGATCCAGGCAGCCAAAAAACACATGCAGACATGTTCATGATCATTAATTATTAAAGAAATTCAAATCAAAATGACAATGAGATATCATCTCACCCCAACAAGATTGGCCATGATCCAAAAATCACAAAACAATAAATGTTGGAGAGGCTGTGAAGAGATTGGAACTCTCCTTCACTGTTGGTGGGATTGCAGAATGGTGCAACCTCTTTGGAAAGCAATTTGGCGTTACCTTAAAATAATGGATATAGATATACCATTTGACCCAGTAATTCTTCTGCTTGGAATATATCCTACAAAATCAAGGCCATTCACACCCACTGATACATGCACACGAATGTTCATTGCAGCACAGTTCATGATAGCAAAAAGTTGGAATCAACCCAGATGCCCCATAGAAGAAGAATGGATGGGTAAACGTTGGTATATATACTCAATGGAGTACTATACGCTGATAAAGAACAACGATGATAGCAGGAAACATCTCTCAATTTGGTCTCAACTGGAGGACATTATGTTGAGTGAAACTAGTCAACAACAGAAGGACAATTATTATACGAGACCCCTATGATAAAAACTTAAAAGAATACTCATACATAATAGAAAAGACTCTTTGACGGCTACAATGGTGGGGAGGGTGGGAGGGCAAGGGGTGAGGGTTTAGATTAGATAGTTGTTAGAAATGTGGTTGAGTGAAATTGGTGACAATACACATTAGTAAGAAGATCAATATTAATGGGACTTCGACACAACTTGTGTACTCCTCCTCTCTTAACCAAGTATTGTAAGCACAGAGTACGTACACTTTCATTTTTTATTTAATAAAAAAAATGTTTTCAAAATGAATGTATAATTGAATGTAACAAGGAAAGATATTACTAATGCAAATTCCATTATTTGAACGCTTGGAGGGGTTCAAATTTTAAAGGACCTTTAAAGCAAACTTAATTGTGTAAATTAGCTGTTAAAAAAAACTGGGAAGTAAAAGAATAGGCTGAAAATCAGAAAAATTTAAAAAGTAGTTAACTATCACCTTCTAGAAAGATACTAACTTCAGAAATTTTTAATAGATGAATTCTACTAAGCTTAAAGAACAGATGACTGCAACAGATCATAGGAAAATATTGGAAGATTTCAAAATAATGTACAAATCTATATAATCCTTATATAAACACTGGACAATGGTAGCACAAAAACCACAGGTCTCTACCTGTTTTATGAACAAAGAGGTAAAGGTTGTAAACAGAATATTTACAAGTGATTGATCTGATAGATTTTTGCATCTGCTTTTCCTTTAAAGAATGCCCATGAAGGCACATCCTAGCTCATCTAATAGCTTCCAGAAAACCAAACCCACTGCCACTGAGTCGTGTCCGACTCATAGCAACCCTATAGGTCAGGGTAGAACTTCCCCATAGAGTTTCCAAGAAGCGCCTTGTGGATTTGAACTGCCGACCTTTAGGTTAGCAGATGTAGCACTTAACCCACTACACCACCAGGGTTTCCATCTAATAGCTTCGTTACTATAAAGTGAAACTTCGCGTTTTTAATTTCCTGAACCGTTTACTGAGCATGGGACTGGGCACAAAACAAATGGGCAATAACCATGTTTGCAGTGAATGCATGATTATTATACACAGTCTCTGTAAGAGGAATTGGGAGAGGCACATGATGAAAAAGACACAGTCACTACTCTTCAAGAGCTCAGTCTGGCGGAGGGGGGAGGGAGAGACAGCCACAAACATAGCGAGCTTACTCCAATCACTCGGGGATAATCGTTGCTATAGAGAAATAATCACACTTCTATAGGAGAATGAGGGAAAGAGAGATCAATTCTGAAAGGCAGTTTTTACTTAGATCATGGTTGAAGAAATAGAGGGAAATGAAGCTTTCTGAGTAAACTTAATTTCACAGTTACCAAGGATTATAGAGTGAGATTTGTGCAGTGGTCTATCAGAGGCTTAGTTACTGCCAATGAGATCACAGAATCGTTTTAGAAGGCTAATTTTAGATTCCAGATACTTTTGGACCCTGAATTTTTCTAGGCTTTACCTCTGCAGGTAATATAACGTCATATTAATGATAAAAAGTGAAGTATCTCTGACATCTTGCCTTAACATGCATAACTTAACAACGCCAACCCTTCAAAGTTTCATCTAAATGCCTGTGTATGCCCTTGGGTGAGTTTCCTATGAACACCTGGCTAGGCTATGCAGATTTCTCTCTCTTATTGAGGTCACAGCCCTGGATGCCACTTAAGGCCCTGTCACACCTTGTCACTGCTGCTCATGCCTTCCCTACTCATCAGTGGTATGACCTCCAACTTTTCCTGCAGTAGTGTTGTCTTACATGAGTAAGAGGGACAAGGTCTCAGGTCCCCTCGCTGTATGGCTCTTTGTGAAATGGGTACTGGTGTGGCTGTGCTTCCAAGCCTACAATAATTCTCATTAATGCTCATGCATATACATACACACATGGACACACACACACACACACACACACACACACATTTATCTTTCTTTTTCATTTTGCCTAAACCTATGTGGCTTGGCAGTTCTATTCTGTCCTATAGGGTCACTGTGAGTTATAACTGACTCAATGGCAGTGGGTTTGGACTGTTTTTTTTTTTAATGTGGTTTGGAAAGGGGACTATCTTCAAAGATACACAGTTTTCTTTTCTATTCTTTATCGAATTTCTCCATTTCTCTCTCTTTTAGGCAAATATGACTACTCTCTCCCAGCCCAGTAAAAAAATTCACCTCCAAATCACAGAGGCCCAGTTCCCCAGTTCCTCAGATAACTCTGTTTACTTCTAAACCTCGGTGCAGGGTATGAATTGCTCTTCAGAAACTTAGATCAGAAAAATATCATCCCTTAATTTTCTATAAATCAACCTATTGGGATTTTCATCTTTCCTTCTTGGCATTCCTCTGGAGTTTATGCTGTGATTGACACATGGGAAACTAGCTCAAGGCTTCCCAGAATCCCACTGTCCTGACACATCATTCTTTTCTGGAGTTTAATTCCTAGGCTGTCCTCAGTGAGAGAAACACAGCTGATTGCTTGCATGTTTTTAGACCTTGGGCTCTTTGCTCTTGCCCCCAGTCAAACCCAGAAGAATTTCTTTCTACTGTGAAGGGGTGGGTTTACCTCTCCTATTTGTAAGTTTTTCCCAGGCTAACTCATGATGCTTTGTTTCCTTTCCTCCATCTCTATCAAATATGTCTAATTTTCTAAGGGCTTAACAAAAAGTCAAGATATTTTCTACTGTCTTACCCATCTAGTGCTGCTATAGCAGAAATATCACAAGTAGATGGCTTTAAAAAGAGAACTTTTATTCTGTCACAGTCCAGTAGGCTAAAGTCAAAAATCAGGGCATCAGCTTCAGGGGAAGGCTTTCTCTCTTGGCTCTGGAGGAAGGCTCCTGTCATTAATCTTGCCCTTGACTGAGAGATTCTGGGTCACAGGGACCCTGGGCCCAAAGTGTGCTCTCTGCTCTGAGCACTGCTTCTTTCCTGGTGGTATGAGGTCCCCAACTCTCTGCTTACTTGCTTTTCTGTCACAGCCCAAGAAATTGCCTGAAGGCACAATACAGACTCACAATTTTGATTCCTGCCTCAACAATACAACTACCATCCATCCTAGATTATAGAGGCAGGATTTACAACATACTGGAACATCACACAATACTGGGAATCATGGCCTCACCAAAAGACTACGTAAGTTTTTTGGGAAACACAAGTCAATACATGATACTACTTTTAAGTTCTGTAACAGTCCTCCCCGAAGCAGTGCTAGCCAAAGTTGGTAGTTAAGGAAGGTTAGAAAGGAGAGACACACAATCTGAAGCTCAAATAACCCCTAAATTTACCTCAAAATGCTACCTAGTTAGTGAGGCTTAGACTAAGATTTCCCACTAAGCGTTAAAATTGGGAATCCCTGGTGGTGCAGTAGTTAAGTGCTAAATCTGCTATCAAAGAGGTCAGCAATTCAAATCCACCAGCCACTCCTTGGAAACTCTATGGGGCAGTTTTACTCGGTCATATAGGGTTGCTATGAGTCAGAATCGACTCAACAGCAGTGAGTTTTGGTTACAATTGTAAAGACTTATAGAGACAGTCTACTTCTTTCTCTGATGAAGAAAAAGAGGCTCAGAAAACAAAAAGTGACTTCAAGTACACTTCTGGTTATATTACTTTATAATCATTCCAAGATTCAGTACCTTAAAACAACAGTGATGTTTATAATTATCATTATGATCACCAATGGTCTTGGGGTCACTGGGCTCAGCTAGGCAGTTCTCACGTGGTTGATTCAGGTTGCAGCTGGGGATGGAATCACCTAGAAGTTTATTCCTTCTTGTTTCTGATGGTTGGTGCAGCTTAATCAAGGGAGGCTGGGAGCAGCTGCAGCTCCCTCTTTCTGGATGTTTCTTTACACAAGGTCTCTCCAGTATGGCAGATTGAAGGTAGCTGGGTTTTTCACTTGGTGGCTCAGAGCTCCAGAGGAATTTACTGAGAGAAACAGGAAATGGCAGTGAAAGGAGAGAGAGAGACAGACAGAGAGAGAGGGGAAGAAAAGAAGCTGTATCACCTTTTGAGAGCTAGCCTTGAAAATGGAATTATGAAGACTAAGATCAATCCTTATTCAGTGGTGAGAAATTAGACTCAATCTTTTAATGGGTGTGAGCCTCTAAGAATTTGAAAATTTGTTTTCCAGTTGCCAGACCCTCATGTTTTGCCCCTGGATCTTGATCAACTCTGTCTCTGTAATATCTCATAGCATTTGCATCTCCATCTCCATCATTTATTCCTTCTATGTGTCTTTCAGATTGAAAGTTTTCTCTTCATTCTTACAGTTCAGAAGCCTTACCGGCCTCTCTGTACTATCACATGTGAAGCTTGGCCAAATCCACTCTCACTTTCATGTCTTCTTTACTTTACATCAAAACTCAAAAACCCACTCATTGCCACTAAGTCAATGTCTGGTTCATAGCAACCAGCAGAGGTGCCCTCACAGAGTTTCTAAGAAGCATCTGGTGGATTCGGGCTGTCAGTTTTTTAGTTAAGTAGCCATAGCACTCAACCACTACACCACCAAGGTTTCCGGACTTTAAACCATCATGTTAAAATACTTTTCCAGATTTGTAGACTACTTCATTCATTCACTTTTAGACAAATTTTAAATGCATGTGATCACATTTCACTTTACCAAAGGAGCTGATTTTTGTAATTTGAACAAGGTGCAGTTGTTATTCAGGTGTACTGAGGGTTTGGAAAGTTTTCATCACCAAAGAGAGCCAAGACTTTCTGAGATTCTAAGCTCCATTTTACGTAGTGTGGGAAATTGTTGTTGATTCACTAAGAGGTGTTGAATAGGAAAGGACACCTTGGGAAGCAAACAGCCAGAAGTCAATTACAGATGTACTACAAAGTAAAAGTGAAAAGTTCTGGACAAGGCCATCAAACACCCCAAGTATGTGCCACATCTCTCTTCCTCACCTGTGAAGGACACTGCCAAACCATCCTAGCACTGCAGCTAGAAGTGGCCTCGTCAGAGTGCCCTAGAAGCTACAACTCAAAGATTCGTCTGAGTAAACATTCCAGGCCAAGACAAGTGCCGTCGAGTCGGAGCCGACTCGTCCAGATAAGGTCTAATTGCCCCCTTGGGAGTCATGACCCAGACAGAAAGAGATCAAATCAAACAAATAGTAAGAATGAATTTATAAAAGCAATTATTTCCAAAATTCATTGATGACACAGACAAATTTACAGTGATTTTTTTTTCCATATTTACATATTTATGATGTTGAATGTGGTGATTTTCTAACTGGTATGAGACAGCTCTGCTGAAGGGTCCATCCAAGCAGATGTAGTTAATCGTCGCTTGTCCTGACTGTGATATGTGGTAACCTCTAATTATTTTGTCCTCAGCCTCTAAGAGATGAATCACCTCAGGGACATATGGGGACCTGGCTCCTCACTGTTCATTGGTTATTCAAGCCTACACAATTTCTCATCATAAATAGCACAGAACCCCTCTAGCAGTCCAGACATTGATTTAATTGTGGCAAATCTGATTCTATGCTCAAGGTACTTCCATAGTAGACTCCCTCTACTTCTCAGGTTTCTCCTCCTTCTCCCACATCTGCACATCTGTGTACAATTCAGCACACTGAAGAAGTACAAGAATAAATGATGATGATGTGAACACAATGATTTTTAATTTCATATCCTTCAACAGGCTGCAGAAAAATCAAAAGAGAAAATTATAAATGCTTCACAAAGCATATTACATATGTCATTCTGGATGCATATATAGTGTCCTCATGCTGCAGACAGCTGCTCAGTTGCTCATTTTATTAAAAAAAAAAAACAAAAAACAAAACTGAGCCTCTTAAGAGCTAAAACTTAACCACATTCTAGTTTTAACATTTAGAAAACTGAAGAGAATATTTTGGCAAGTCCATGATTATTTCTAATTGCCTTAGAGAACGTGTGTTCTGGGGAGGGGTGTGGATAAGAAACAAAGCATAGAGAATTGATTCTGGATGCTATTAATTTGCTGCCAATGTGACACTAAATCAACTACCATTCTGTCTCATGCCAGTTCCTCCAACAGAGAGCACAGCGGAAGAGAAGAGATGCCTGGGCAACCTTTCGGGTGAATCCCTATGGAAGACCTCAGAAACACATGCTATCCAGGCATGCACATTTATCAAACGAGTCATGCAAGTTTTTTCCTTGCCGATATTACAGACATGACACAATTACTGGATTTATTAATTCCTTGTTGCAGGGAATAGAGATTTCCCAATGTGATGGCCTCATGCATATTGCATTAGCTCTAACATCTGGGGCTCTACATCCCCCAACATCCAGAGATTAACTGAAATGCAACAGTGCAACTCTTCCCTTTGTCGCAGTGTGAGGCTCCTTTCTCCTCCCGTCGTGCTTTCTCTCTCTTGCTCACTTGAGCACTCAATGGATCTTGCCAGCAAGGAAAGCAACAAAGTGTTTGATTTACTACCTTATTTGATGTCTGCTTGTCTTTTATCTTCCATTTTCACATGTCTTATTGAAACCAGGATGAGTTGGTGAGATGTATGGGCCATCTATTTTCCTCTCAATCTTCCAAGTCTTTGGAGAAGCACCAATCACCATTCAAGTTGTCAAGAAGCCTATCAGGATCTAGAAGTGGGGCTCAGAAGAGCCCAGCAGCATATGGCTCTTACATTAGACCTAGGGTCTGGGGGCCACTTTATCTTTTGGTTGGATTAGGAGGACAGGCAGAGAACATGATGGTCATGTCCCTACTGGGATCACTGTCCTCTTATCACACGTGTTAAAATGCTTTTTGCTGTTAAGATTCTTGTGGCTTGAGAGTCCTCAATTAACGGGACTGTTCTGTGCTGTTTTCTCCCATTTCCCTTGGTTTTTGCTGTTTGCCACTAGTGCCCTAGGAACTTGTCTCTGAGGTGATTGTCTAAGGCAGAGGTCTCACAGCATTCTATGTGGAATTAGGCCAGGTATTTTTTTTTAATAAAGCAAGAAATCAAGCACTTTGATAGATGCAGTTGCTCATAGCCTCAATGTGAGGGAAACAAGGAACACTGGGAAAATCAGGAACTGATTAACATATGCCCTGTCTAAAGGGGGCAGCCATAGTCCTAGCTCATTTGTTGCCATGTGAAAATATGAGCCCTGAGCTGCCAAATCTTTCAATTTTTCAAAATAATCCACAAATCTTCATTTTCCTGTTGCAGATGTTGGCAATTAATTCACATTTTTTAAAAGCACAGTGCAAGCCAAACAAAACTCATCTATGAATTTGATCAGATCCATGGGCTGACAGAGTACCATCTCTGGTTTAGGACTCTCTTTTTCAATCTGTGTGTCAGTAAATGGCAATCAAGTTTGTGCAAAAGTACCAAAAAACAAAACTCACTGCCATTGGACTTTTGACATGTCCAAAGTACTTGAATATGTTGTCAGGAAAGATTAGTCCCTGGAGAAGGACATCATGCTTGCTAGAGTGGAGAGTCAGTGAAAAAGAGGAAGACCCTCAATGAGATGGATTGACACAGTGGCCGCAACAATGGGCTTAAGCATAAAAACAATTGTGGATATGATACAAGACCGGGCAGTGTTTCGTTTTGTTGTTCACAGGACTGCTACGAGTCAGAACCGACTCAACAGCACCTAACGAAACAACACTGCCATTGAGTCAATTCTGACTCATAGTGACCCCATAAGACAGGTCCCACACAGTTTCAAAGGAGCACCTGGTGGATTTGAATTGCTGACCCTTTGGTTAGCAGACGCAACACTTAACCACTACGCTGTTAGGGGTTTCCTGCAGAAGTACAGATGTTTTAAAACAGCTTTTCTCTCTTCAGTGGACTGTTAATGAATCTACTTTTGTCTAAGTATCTTTTCTCTTCTCACACTGTCTCGTCTATTTAATGTCATTTCACCAAAGTTTTGTTGAGTGTCTCTGATGGGTGAAATGTCACGTGAAACTCAAGGAAGGCTACATTATTGAGAATATCAATCAGACTGCTCCAAAGTTAACCCAAATTAGAGGCAGCTTAAATAGGATAAGAATTTATTTTTCACATGAAGTTTAACATAAAAGAGTTCAGGGCTAGTGTGTTGCCTCCACAATGTCAGGGACACAGGATCCTTACATATTAGTGGCACAAATGATTTTTGCTCATCTACTAGCCTAAAGGAAACCCTGGTGGCATAGTGGGTTAAGTGCTAAGTCTGCTAACCAAAAGGTCAGCAGTTCAAATCTGTCAGGTGCTCCCTGTAAACTCTATGGGGGCAGTTCTACTCTGACCTCTAGGGTCACTAAGAGTTGGACCCGACTCAATGGCAGTGGGTATTAACCTCAAGGTTGGTGGTTTGAACCCAATCAGCAACAGCTGTAGAAGAAAGGACTGGAGATCTGTTTACGTAAAGATTATAGCCAAGAAAACTCTATGGAGCAATTGTAGTCAGTAACACACTGGGCTGTCATGAGTCCATATAGACTCAACAGCAGTAGGTTTAGTTCTTTCGGCTGTCATCTGTTAGGTACTGACCTTGACTACATGGCTAAAGACAGCTCATCTTTTTAGTGTTGTAGTTAGTTACCCACGTGCCAACTTCAACTCACGGTGATGTTGTATATAAGAGAGTGAAACATTGTCCATTCCCGTTCCACTCTCACAATTATTGGTGTGTTTGAGCCCACTGTTGTACCTACCATGTTGATGCATCTCGTAAATGGTTTTCTTCGTTTTCACTGACCCTGAACTTTACCAGCTGATGTGTGTCATGAATCGCCTCACCCAAAATGCATGTTGGTTTGGTCATGATTCCCCTGGATGTGTGATTGTCTACCATCTTGCCATTTGAGGAGATTTCCTGTATGTCATAAATTCTATCACTGTGATTCAATAAGATGGATTAGCACCAGTTACAAGATTAGGTAGTGTCTTAAGCCAATCTTTTTGGAGCTATAAAAGAGAGAAGTGAGCAGAGAGACATAGGGAGACCTCATATCACCAAGAGAGCATGCTGGAAGCACAGTGTGTCCTTTGGACCTGAGGTTCCTGAGCTGAGATGCTCCCAGACCAAAAGAAGACTAATGTATTACAAAGATCTTCCTCGAGAACTGACACAGAGAGAAAGCCTTTTCTTCTAGCTAATGCCCTGAATTTGGACTTGCAACCTACTGGACTGTGAAGAAATAAACTTCTCTTAGTTGAAGTCACTCATTTGTGGTACTTGTGTTACAGTAGCACAAAAAGACAATGTTGTTTTCTAAGGACAGGTCTTTACTGATGACATGTCCAAAAGCAAGTGATACTACGTACCGCCATTCTCATTTCTAAGAAATAGTCTGGCTATACTTCCTTCAAGATGGATTTGTTTATTCTTTTGGCAGTCCATGGTATATTTAGTGTTCTTTGCCAACACTATCATTCAGATGTGTTACTTCTTCTTTGATGTTTTTCATTACCCAGCTTTCAAATGGATCAGACTCACCTTAATCATCAAAGTTAGATCTCTGCCTTTCAACCTTTTAAAGATTTGCAGCAGATTTCCTTGGTGCAACAGATCATTTAATTTCTTGACTGTCGTTTCCATGATGTTGATCAGTGATCCAAGTAGGATGAAATCCTTGATAAGTTCAATTTCTTCATCATTTATTATGATGTTATTTACCGGTTCAGTTACTAGAATTTTCATTTTCTGTATGTGCAGATGTAACCCATATTGAAGGTTGTGGACTTTTACTTTCATCAGTAAGTTCTTCAAGTCTTCATTTTCAGCAAGCAAGTCTGTGTCATCTGCATACTGCAGGTTGTTAGTGTCTTTCCAATCCTAATGCTGTATTCACCTTCATGTAGTTCAGCTTTTTACATGATTTGTTAAGCATTGAGATTGAATAAATAAGGTGGAAGGATACAACCCTGATACATATCTTTCCTGCTTTTAAACCCGGCAGTATCCCTTTTTTTTTTTACTTAAGTGACAATTCCTTTATCCACAGACAGCTCCCACATGAGTGCTAATAAGTGTCCTAGGACTACCACTCTTCACAATATTATCCATAATTTGTTACGATCCACACAGTTGAATGTCTTCATGTAGTCAGTAAAACTCAGGTCAACATCTTCCTGGTATTTTCAACTTTGGGTAGGAAGGATGAACTGGCAAAGGGGGTGGATGGTTCCTGTCCAGACATACATACATAAACGATGACATACTTCATTATGTGAAACTTTATCAAGTGGTTACCCTTAGCTGCAAAGGAAGCTATTAAATATAATTTATTTTTGGGTAGCCATCTACTTAGCTAAAACTTAAGATTCTGTTATTGTGGTAAAAAGGAGGAAACAGGTGTTAGACTAGAACTAAAACTTTTTGCTACAATGAACTTGACATAGTCTTTGCCTCAAAGGAGTTTACTGTTTAATGGAAAAGAGATATGTGTATAGAAATAGTTATGTTGCGAGGTTAACTACATTCTGCATTAGATGAAAACCAAAGTATTACAGGAGGCATAAACAAGGTTAGGATAGCCATTAACAAGGTGAGGAGAGAGAAAATAAACAAAAGATAAAACGAGTTAGAGAAAAATTTGTCCCACAGAATACCCTCAGGTTTTGGAGAAGAGTCAGTAGGCCATGGCAGAAATCCTCAATGTAGAGGCTGGTTAGCCTTTTCCAAGATTTGAGTATATTCTGAAGAATAAAATGTCAGAATATTAAATTTCTTGAGAGTTTTTACCCTAAGAATTCTTGTTTTATTATGACAAATCTATAATATACCAATAAAATGATGTTTCCTGTAACATTTCACCTTGACAAGACAATGTTGGCCCATAATTTGGATGGTTGCATAGACTTGGCATGAGGATTGGAAGAAGACTCATTACTATCTGCAGTATGAATATAACAAAACTTTGCTTGCTGAAAGTGAAGAGAATTTAACACATTTACTGATGAATATCAAAGTCTTCTGTATGTGCAGTGTGGATTACACCTCAACATCAAGAAAACAAAAATCCTCACAACTGGACCAATAAGGAACATTATGATAAATGGAATTGATATTGAAGTCAAGGATGTCATTTTACTGGGATTCACAACCAACGCCCATGGAAGCAGCAGTCAAGAGATTAAATGACCTACTGTATTGGTCAAATCTGTTGCAAATGACCTCTTTTAAAGTACTGAAAAGCAGAGACGCCACTTTAACGACTGAAGTGCACCTTATCCAAGCCATGGTCTTTTCAATCATTTCTTGTGTGTGTGAAAGCTGGCCAATGAGTATGAGAGAATGAAGACTCAATGCACTTGAGTCAGAGCATTGGCAAAGAATATTGAATATGCTGTGGGCTACCAGAAACAACAAAAAAAAACCAACCATGTGGCCATCAAGTCCAGAAGAAAGAAACAACTTGTTTTAAAAGAAGTACAGTCAGAATGCTCCTTAGGAACAAAGATGGTCCTCTGGACATGTTATCAGGTAATACCAGTTCCTATAGAAGGACATCATGCTTGATGAAGCAGGGCACCAGCTAAAGAAAAGAAGACATTCAACAAGAAGGACCG
Source organism: Heterohyrax brucei (assembly GCA_028571685.1). Classification (NCBI taxonomy): domain Eukaryota; kingdom Metazoa; phylum Chordata; class Mammalia; order Hyracoidea; family Procaviidae; genus Heterohyrax; species Heterohyrax brucei. The sequence goes on from CM053149.1 coordinate 20,689,263, forward strand.
ACACAGTGGCTACAACAAGGGGCCCACACATAGCAATGAGTGTGTGAAGATGGTGCAGGACCAGGAGTGTTTCATTCTACATGAGGTCACTGTGAGTTGAAACGACTCAATGGCACCTAACAACAACATTAGATAGTGGTTAAATGTTTATTAATTCAATTTAAAACAGTAAAACTAAACCTATTATACATAAATCACATTGTTAGGGAAAATAATACATTTACAAACCAAAAAAACCATGTATTGTAAAAAGGGGCTTTGTGTTAACATATTGCAATTATCTTCACTATGTGACTTAATAGAAGACAGCTGGATTCTCATAATGTTTCTGTATCTGATTTTGGTAGAAACACATAAAACAAGTCCTAACTCACACAAATATGGAGTTGAAAAAGGGACAAGTATTTTTGCTAGCCTTTTCATATAATTATGAATGTTAATTCTTGATACTACCTAGAATTTGACAATCGTAGCTTTTTACAAGTCTGTCACAATGTGGAGTCTGAAGTGTTTGTATTCTGTAGCACTAAAATTTTGGTTTGTCCAGCTCTTAGATGGATCTTTTAGCTACTTATAAAGACAGAACATCACGTGTTGGTCATTAGAAAAGCACTGTTTTACAGAGTTAGGTGGTAGATCTTCTTTTTTTTTTTAAACACATTTCACTATGTTGTTGTTAGGTGTCATTGGGTCAGTTCCAGCTCATAGTGACCTACAGGCCAGAGCAGAACTGCCCCAGAGAGTTCCCAAGGAGTGCCTGGCAGATTTGAACTGCTGACCTCTTGGCTCACCGCCGTAACACTTCACCACTGCGCCACCAGGGTTTCCCATTTCACTACATAATACAAAAAAAATGTCATTTCTTAAAGTCACTGTTGATCTCATCAGAAACATTTTTAAATACGGGGGAACTATCAAGTTCATGGCACTTGAGAGCCTTTACTTTCTTGTTGGCTGCAAATACTGTCAGCTGTTTCAGTCACTTCATTTATTTTTCAAGAAAATATCCACCAAATATCTAACCATGAACACCTGTGGTTTGTGTCTGTCACTTTTTCAGGTAAAAGTGGTGCTTCTTGAATAAAAGAGGCTAGTGCAGCATGTTTCTCCAACATTCTTACATGGGCTTTCACTTGAGACAACTGTCATCCTTTGGTATGCAGCAGTAGTGCCCTATATATTCTTCCTATTTCATCAGACAGAATACTAAAAAGACAGGACTCAGGGTTGAGATTTAATAAAATTAATAATTTTTACTACTTTACCAAAGACTGCTTTTGCACCACCAATACCAATGCTGTAAAAAGACAAATGACATCATAGTGTTGCTCTAAAAATAATTTTGACATCCTGATTCCCCTAAAAAGGAATGAGTGGCTCTTGCTATTATAGTATTATTATTATAACATTCTCCTTATCTCACCTCAACAACTGAGGGCAAGGACGGACTGAAACAGTTACTTTGCCCCCCACTCCCTGAAATGTTTATTATTGAGTTCTATTTACCTGTATTAGAAAACTAAAATGAAACTTCTTGAAAGATGCTGCAAAGACGCCATGAAGACACAAGTTCTCAGACTTAAAGAGACACAGGCGAGAAGGTAGACACATATTCATGTTTCAAACAATTATTATTTATGTGTTTTAGAGTCCAAATTAGTTTGGTAGAAAACATTGTGTCTGTTTTATTTCCATATCCCTCAGACTGACCATGGGATGCCTATCAATTAATTCATTTTGAGAGCCATACACCACAAGAAATAAATTATTTGTCCTCTGGAGCTTGTCACAAGGGGATTTTTAAAAAACCATTAAACAGAAAGACAACTGTTCATCTCAGTAAGATGAAAGGCTAGGTCTTCCTCCTTAGCTGATAGTTTCTTAGCAATAGTGATATCTGCTATAAATGGCATTTTAAAATATGTTAACAGACAAGTTACTTGACTTCTTTGAACCTCACTTATCTTATATATGAAACTGGATTAGTAGGAACACTTTATGAGGATTTGATATAATAATACATACGAAGTATACAGAATTTCACCCTGTATCTTTTAAGTTCTAGGCAACTGGTATTGGTAGTATCAAGAGAATCAATAGTAAGAGTGGGAGTATTGGTAGTAATGATGGCAGGATCAATAGCAATAGGGGTAGCATTAATATTAACAGTGGTAGCACCCAGAATAATAGACATAGTATCAATAGTAATAGTGACAAGTGATGTTATTGTGTGAATTAGTAACTGAGGACTGGCAGTTTTGTATGGTCACACAGAAAGGTAGAGATGGAGCTAGTTCTCAGGAGTGAGCTATTCTCACTCCATGCCCCAAATTCTTCCCCCTACAATACAGCTATACTTGTGGGCTCTCAGAAAATATTCTTGGCTCTCCTACTGACTTGATCTCTTACTGCCTGATTCTGCCAGCCAGCCAAGTGCCTGATTGTGGGCCTCCTTCAAACTAGTTATCTCCCAACTGGAGCCCCCTCATCCCACACCAGTTTAATATTTCGAGATCTGTAACAGAAATGGACAGGAGCCCTGGGGCACAATGATTAAAGTGACTGACCGCTAACCAAAAGGCCAGTGGCTTCAAACCATCAGCAGCTCCCAGGGACAAAGATGTGGGTATCTGCTTCCGTAAAGATTTACAGACTTGCAAGTCCTGTGGAGTTGCTATGAGTCGGAAATGACTTGATGGCAGTGTTTTGCTGTTGTTGTTGTTGACAAGAGAAATGTTGCATGTACACACAAGCACAGAATAGTGAAGTGTTTACAGCATGTACTTTGGAGTATGCAAAGGGAAAAGAAGGACAGAATCCAGCTTTCCACTTGACATTGAACTAATGGAATAATCTCTAAGACTCTGCTTCCTTATCTGCAAAAAAAAAGTGAGGGTTAATACTTGATTCATGGAATTGTGTTGAGGGTTATCACATGCTGTAGCACCTGGAAACATCTTAGCACAGTGTCAGGCACCCAACAGATGGTTCATCAATGGCTATTTGATGACTTACTGTTGCAGAAACATTTGCTCTGGTGAGTGCCGAATTCTAGTCTCCTAGACTAAATAACTGTACTCCTTTCCTCCCTGTTCAGTTCCCAGACACATCCCAGAATTATAATATCAAAAACTCAGGACTATACCTGCACAGAATTTTCCATAACCCTCTTTCTGCTTGGAGCTCCTAAAGCAATTTTAGAGAAAAATGACCTTATTTTTAAACAGAGGGGGCAATTGAAAATCAGTGAACGGACTTACCCCCTAATGATTTTTTTCTCAGACATAATTATAATAATTAGCATTATAAAGTGCTAATTATCTTTGGACACAGAGGACCTACACACCAGAGACAGAGGTCCGCATTAAGTAATGTGGATTTTGCTTTCTTCAGTTACAGCATTTCTCTTTTCCCTCTTTGTAGTGATGCAAAAGATACTCAGTCCACTAAGCCTCTTTCAAAAACTTTTTCTAGTGAATGAAACTACCTGCCAGCCATCCACATTCAGACTCCATATTGAGCATAACAATACACAAAGAAACACTCCATACTCATTCATTTTTGTTAGATGGTTATTCTGTCACTAACATGGAAATTCAAACTGACCACAACCTAGAACCCAGAAAGAAATGAAAAACTGTAAAGTTCATGAGTTTCTTGTTCAGAGAAGAGATTGTTCCTATTAACAAATGAATTTGACGTCCACCCTATTCTAATTCCTGGGCACCCTGGTGGGGCGACTGTTGAGTGGGTTAGGTTTATAGAAGAGATACTCTGCACATGGTGCAGAGAACGTCAAGCCCAAGAGGGCTTAAGGAATGCTGGTGATACAATGGTTAAGTGCTACAGCTGCTAACCGAAAGGCTGGCAATTCAAATCCACCAGGTGCTCCTTGGAAACTCTATGTGGCAGTTCTACTCTATCCTTAGTGTAGCTACGAGTTGGAATTGACTCGATGACAATGGGTTTTTGGTAAGAAACCATCTATTCCAGACATTTGAGTTTTTCAGAGGAGAAACTGAGGCTCAGAATGACTTGATAAAAGAACCAGAATGAAAGCCTGGAGCTCCTGGTGCTTTTGATTTCACTTTTATCACTTCATGTAGGACTTTAAATCAGAGTATACTTAGAGATCCGACTCATCCGACTCGACGGCACTTGGCTTGGCATACTTAGAGAGAGTGTAACACCAGATTTTCGTTTCTCATCTGTTTTCGGCAACAGAATCTTTGTATTATTTAGTCTCCACGCTCACTAACATAGAGACATTGGATATTGAGGCAGATAGTAGAACAGAATATTAGTCACATGCAGCTACAGTGAGGTACGGACTTCTTAGTCCAACCCTCCACCCAATGCCGGATCTGTCACCATCCTCAGCTTTGGGACTCCCAGTTATCCCTATGTCAAGGCAGCTCTGCTCATTTGAAAGTTCTCGTCTGTACAGGGTCAAAATCTACCTCCTCAAAATATCCATTCTTTGAACCTGTTCTGTAGCCTGGAGCACAAAGAAATAAATGAGTTTCCCGCAAAATAACAAAATGGAACAAAACGAAAATCCACTTTCAATTATATTAATATATGACCATGGTCGCCTTAAGTTTTCTCCAACTCAGTGTTTCTGGAACTTCAGCAGCCTTTCAGTCACCTGGAAGTTTGGTTCAACTTCAGGCTGACTGTCCCCACCCTGGAGTTTCTGACTCAGTCTGACTTTGGTGAAAGCTGAGATTGTGTGTTTTTAACAAATTCCCAGGGGATGCAGGGATGCTGATGTCACCGGTATGAGTTAGGGGTGCATTAAACAGTGGGCAAAGTAGGCTGAGGCTTTCCACTGCTCCTTACTCATCTGTAGTGAACAATTTCTCACAGGTTTCACCACATATTAGCAAAGAAGCACAAGTAAGTACAAGTACTCTGCTTATTGGGTAAACTGTCCCTGTGAGGATCAAACTTCTTGAACTGAATCTCTACGCTCATCGATTCTATTTCTTGGAAGGTATGATTTAACCAACCTGATACCATTCCATTTGTCTCTTTCTGAAGGCTTTAGAAATTAGGCTGTTACCTTTTTTATACTGTTTATATTTTTCCACCCTTTCTTCAGTGGTCACGTATTGCTTTTCTAGTTGAAGGAAGAAAGGTGTAATTTTCCCTAAAGGAAAGTTCTAGTAAAAGTGTAATTATCAATATCAAACAAAATGACTAGAAGGAGTTTGTCTCATTATTATGTTGTCATAGCCTGCATACAAATTGTTTGAACAATAATGCGTTTGCTAAACAAATCATTTCTCTTTCTATCACTTATTTCAGAAAAATATGCCTTTCATGTTAATGCTATTTTTTTCATCCTGAAGTTTATGGCAATATGATGCTGCTGTTGTTAGTTGTCATTACTCCCAGGTACAACACAATGAAACACTACCTGGTCTTACGTTATCTTTATGATGCTCCAGTCCATTTTTGTAGCCACTGTGTGTTTTGAGTACTTTCCACCCTAGAAGGCTCATCTCCCGGTATTACATTGGACAGTATTCTATTGTGGTTCACGGGGTTTTCATTGGCATAGTGATTAAGAGTTTAGCTGCTAACTATAAAGGCTGAAAATCTGAATCCACCGGATGCTCCTTAGAAACTCTATGGGGCAGTTCCACTCTGTCCTGTAGGGTCTCTATAAGTCAGAATCAGCTGGACAGTAACTTTTATTTATTTTTTTAAGTACTCTGAATTGGACAACCAGCCTTTCGTTCTAGGCTATTTGAGTCTGGAAGCTCACCTGAACTCTGTCTACCACAGGTGACCTTGCTGGAATTTGAAATATTAGTGACACAGCCTCAAACATCACAGCAACACAGTCTGGCAAACTGACAGGTGGGTGGAGGCTATGGCTGAAAAAACTTTTGTAGGACAGAGTAGAACTGCCCCACAGAGTTCCCAAAGAGCTGCTGATGGATTCAAACTGCTAATCTTTTGGTTAGCAGCCAGGCCTGCGTTTGAAACCAGAAGACCTGATTTCAAAATTCGGGGACTTGGATTTCAACGAGACTGTTTGACTATGTATATTTGAACAACATTTTGGCTTCCTCACTTTTACACAGTAATGAAATAGCAATGGCTGCCCTTTATACTTGATACAGAAGTGACAAATACAGTGACATTGTATTTTTATTAAAACAAACAAGCCAAACCCATTGCCGCTGAGTTTATTCTGACTCACAGTGAACATGCAGGACAATGCAGAGCTGGATTCGAACTGCTGACCTTTTGGTTAGCGGCCATAGCATTTAACTACTACACCACTATAGTTTCCTAACAAAGGGCACACATTTACAATTTGGGTGGGAGTATAGGTACAGTCTGTGACCTGAAGGGGGAATCAGAGGTCTCACTAATGCAACACTAACCAGAGGAGCTAAGAGGTGCAGACTGCAGACATTCAAGGACAATACACTTTTGACATTCCATGGAGAGAGCACAACCATTAACTTAGAACATCACTGAGGTTAGGTGATGTGCCATAGGCAATGTACTCGGTAAATGCAGAACTTAAGTCTAAAGGCACCTGTAAGCAAATAAATTCTTATTTTTCCTCTTGCAAAATGGAACTCCAAATGAAAAAGTAAAAGCATCCATGTAAACACATATTAAAAATATCCTGATTTGCAGAGACTTTTTAGATACACAGAAACCGTGGTAGTATAGCAGTTAAATGCTACGGCTGCTAACCAAAACATCAGCAGTTCAAATCTACCAGGCCCTTCTTGGAAACTCTATGGGGCAGTTCTACCCTTCCCTTTAGGGCTGCTATGAGTCAGAATCAACTGGATGGCAACAAACCAACCAAACTCACTGTCGATGAGTTGGTCTGGACTCATAGCGGCCCTATAGGACAGAGTAGAACAGCCCCATAGAGTTTCCAAGGAGTGTCTGGTGAATTCAAACTGCCAACCTTTTGGTTAGCAACTGTAGTACTTCTCCACTATACCACCACCAGGGTTTTTTGACAGTAATGGGTTTGTTTTTTTGGTAGCCTTTATTAAAAGAATGTCAAAGATCTGACACGATTCTTTCTCCATGACTGAGAAAAAAATGACAAACTCCCTAAGAATATGACTTCCCAAGAAGCTTCAATTATATAGATCACAAATCAGATTTGATAGGCCAATTTTAGCTGGCAGAGCTGAGGTGTTTTTACCATTATAAACCATAAAAACAGAGAGGAGACAGAGGGAAAGGGACGGAAAGAGAAAGAGAAAAAAAGGAGAAAGAAAGAGAAAGAGAGAATGAAAAGAGAAAAAGAAAAGGAAAGAAAGAGAAAGAAAAAAAAAGAAAAAGGAAGAAAAGAAAAAGAAAGTCATGGGGAGAAAAACCAGTTGGGTCAACTGAAAATGCTTCAGTAAATATTCCTTCACAATTGTGATTCAGACTTAGCTCACATAACAGCTCTCCAGTCAGTGAAGTCTCATACAGATGACTCTTAAAAAAGTCTATCCTTTTTTTTTAAGGGAACTCCTTGTTATTCCATAAATCCTGTTTTTCACCAGAGACAATACTAAGTAAACATGCTGTAAGAAGTGATATTACGATGTTACTCTTTGAAGAAACACGACAATGTCTTTGACCTGTGAATTCCTAATCAGAGAAATAGTTTACATGGAACTATCTGAATGGCTTCCATGCCTGGCTGAGCTGAAAATAATTTGCTGTACATGGTCATGGATTGAACTCTATTCCCTCCTCCCCTAAAATCAGTGTAGAAATTTGGCTGGGCCATGATTCCTGGTATTGTGTGATGTTCCTACATGCTGTAAACTCTGCCTCTATGAAGTTAATAAGGGAGGACAGACAGCAACTGTGCTGACAGGGCAGGATTCAATGTCTAAGACTGTACTTGGAGGCAATCTCTTGAGATATAAAGGATAGAAGCTATCAGAGACAGCTGGGGACCTCATATCACCAAGAAGGCAGTGCTAAGAGTGGAGCCTGTCCTTTGGAAAGGATCTGGAGTCCCTGAGCCTCAGAAATTCCCATAGACCTTCCTCCAGAGCCAACAGAGAAAGGTTTCCCCTGAATTTGGACTTGTAGCCTACTGGCTGTGACAAAACAGATTTCTCTTTTCAAAGTCATCCACTTGTGGTATTTCTGTTATAGCAGCACTAGATGACTAAGACACACCAAATGAGAAGGCTTGGTGTGGTATCATCTATACATCTCTTTACTCTGGTGTGTGTGTGTGCTATTTCCATGTTTGCAAAAGCTTGCTTCTTTAGCCTTTATTTTGCCTTATTTCTTCCCTGTAGTATAACTATATATATATTTATTATTTTGATTATTGTTGAAATTATACACAGCAATACGTGTATCAATTCAATAATTTCTACCCGTACAATTCAGTAACACAGATTACATTTGTTAAGTTGTGGGACCATTCTCACCTTCCTTTTCTGAACTGCGTATTGTCCACTGATGTAAACTTACTGCTCCCAAACTTTCTGTCTGATTTTTCAAGTTACTATTGTCAATTTGAGCCCACAGAGATAGTTCTTTAAATAGCACAATGTCCAAGGCAAACATTCTTAACTAAACAAGGTAACATGTTGCTAGGCTTAAAGAAGACTTCAAGGTACATTTTTGGCTTAAGGTTTAAGCATAATAGTTTCAGGGGATTATCTAGCATCAGTGGCACTAGAAATGCTGAATTCCTCCAGAATTTCAAATTCTGTTCTGCATTTTTACACCTTTTGACCAGGATTCTTCTACAGAATCTGTGATAAAAATGTGTAACTATTTTTGTGAGTGTAGTCTGACTCTATAGCAACTAACAACAAAAATAATTTTGAGCTCCAGAAAGTTAACAAATCTGTGTAGAAAATGGCACAGAAAGAAAAATGTATTAAAAAACTCTTTTGTATTATCTTCTATAATGGTTTTCCTTCCATGTTCAGTGCAATAAGCTTTCAATTAGTCTCATTTTAACCTCCAAGTTATTCTTCATTGCTTGTATCAACTTGCTTTCATTGTTCAAATGATATATTTTTAATTAGTATGTGTTTAAATTGATATATTGGGATATATATTGATAATTTATACACATATCATTCAATTGATATATTTTGGGTATAATGGGTGGAATGGAATATGTCATAATTTTTTTTTCATTTAAACTTAAAGGAAATATTTTAACACTTAACAATTTTTCCCTTAGGGACAGAGTTTTCAGGAATAAATTAAGGTCATTAAACGAGAGAGATGTGTGTGTTTAAAAATTCACGGCACAAAGAACTAACAATTTACCCAGGCAGAGGGATAGATCTTTGGACCTACATGATTTCCAGGAAGAATCAGTTCTTGATCCTTTGATATTTTTGTTGGATTCCTCCTCCCCTTCCTATCTTCTGGTCAAATATTAGCATCTGAATGATTCTCAGCTCTTAAAAAGATGGGCAGGCTGATCAGCTTGCTGCTGTCTCAGACAGACTGTCTTTAAATGTATTTTCAGCATGTCTGCAGACAGTTATTTTTCCTTTGTTCAATTTTGTTCATCTTCTTACTTAACTTTTCAAGTGCTACTATTTCCTTTTTAAATGTGGCATTGAGAAGTGCAAACATTATTGGAAGAGAGAGTCTTACTAGCATAATTGTGCATTATCTCCCTTTTATATTGCAGATGGAAAACATTACATCTGGAGGGACTAGAAATCTACTCAATCAGATATTGATAGTACAATTTCCTCTAAAAATACTTACCTGTGAAGAAGAAAGATACTGAATTTTTTTTTTTTTTTTTTTAAGGCAGCAACTTTCTATCATTCTTGAAATAAGCCAAATGATTTAGGGATTAAAACACTGTCTTCCAGGAGTCAAAGCCGTCCTGTCAACTGTGTCCGTGCCTTTGGACAGTTTAACATTTTATGGAGGGATTTGTAGAGGGGTGGAAGAGGGAATTGTAATCAGGGGGTAGAACATCACTAGTAAAGGAGCACAGTCTTTTGCCCATGGCTCAGATTCAATTTTAGTTACAGTAATTCCTTAGAACATTCTTAACAGCTTTATTGGAAGATAAGTGACAAACAGTAAACTGGACATGTTTAGAGCGTACAACCTGATACAATTCACGTATGTTCATACCAATGAAAAGGCTGCCAAAATCAAGTTAGTGAGCGTATTTATCATTGTCAAGAGTTTCCTAACCCTCTACCATAGTCCCAGGACACCTCCGCCCTGCTTTCTGTCCCTAGAGATGAGTATACGCTTTCTAGTGTTTATATAAACGGAATTATACTCTATGCAGTCTCTGTTCAAGGCAGTTGTTCAAACAGCACAAGGGGATACTGCATGGTTTAAAAATAGGGAAGGTGTGTGTGTCAGAATTGTATCTTTTGCCATACTTATTCAATCTGTATGCCGATCCCACAATTTCAGAAGCTGGACCATATCAATAAGAATGTGGCATCATGTGGCAACACGCAGATAACAGAACCTTAACTGTTTTCAAAGTAAGCTGACTTGAAGCACTTAGGGACGAAGATCAAAGACCAGACCTTCAGTATGGATTGCCCCTCAACAGAAAGAACATAGACGTTCTCACAACTGGACCAATAAACAGAAAAAAGGTTGAGATGGTCAAGAACTTCATTTTACTTGCATCCATGATTAACACTTATGGAAGCAGCAGTCAAGAAATCAAAGGATGTGTTGCGCTGGACAAATCTGTTACAAAAGCCCTTTTATAGGTGTTTAAAGCAAAGATGTCACCTTGAAGACTAAAGTTCACCTGATCCAAGCTATGGTGTTTTCAGTCACCTCATATATATGTGTGTGAAAGCTGGACAATAAGAAATGACAGAAGAATTGACAGCTTTAAATTGTGGTGTTGGTGAAGAATATTGATTATGGACTGCCAAAAGAATGAACCAACCCATCTTGGTAGAAAAAGTATAGCCAGAGCGCTCCTTAGAACTTGGGATGGCGAGACTCTGTTTTATGTACTTTAGACATGTTGTCAAGAGCGATCAGCTACTGGAGAAGAACATCATGCTTGGCAAAGCAGAGGGTCAGTGAGAAAGAGGAGGAACCTGAAAGAGACAGAGTCGCACAGTGGTTGCGACAATGAGCTCAAGCATCAATAGTTGTGAGATGGCTCAGGAATGGGCAGTGTTTCATTCTATTGTACACAAGGTCCCTCGGAGTTGAAGCCAATTCAGTAGCACATAACAACAATGTTAAGTTCTGGATGTGAATCTTCTAACAGATGTATACTTCAAGAATATTTTCTCCTATTTTATATTTCATATTTCTAGTATGGCTTGTCTCCTCATTCTCTTAACAGTGGTTTCTGATTTTTTTTTTAATTTTTGAAAATCCAAGTTCTCAAATTTGTCATTTTATGGTTTGTATTTTTGGTGTTGCATACAAACAATCTGTATCTAAATAGGGGTTCCCAAGCTACTACCCATGGGCCAAACTCTTCTATGCCACCTCTTTTTAAGAATTAACTTTTACTGGAACATAGCCATGCTCATTGTTTTATGTGTTGTCTATCGTCACTGTCATGATATAGGAGCAGAGGTGACTGTGTTAGGGATCATATGGCCAGCAAAGCCTAAAAATAATTATTAGTTGGCTCTTTATAAAGAAAACATTTGCTGATCTCTGGCCTAAAACCAAGTCATAATGGTTCTCTCCTGTCTTCTTCTAGAAGTGTTATAGTTTTAGGTTTTACATTTAGGTCTATGTTCAGTTTTGAGGGATTTTTTTTGTTTGCGTTTTTTGTGACCGAAATTTCTAGCATCATACTTTCTCTACTGGGTTGCTTTTGTTACATTTATTGGAAAACAAGTTATCTATATTTGTAGGTCTACTGCTGAACTCTAATTTGTTCTATTGACCTTTTGTCAGTCTTGAAGTCAATACCTCAGTATTTTGACTACCCTAGCTTTAAACTGAATCTTGAAATCAGGTTATGTCTTCCAACATTATCTTCTCTTTCCATGATATTTGGTATTGCAAGTCCTTTGTGTATCTGTATGAATGCTAGATTCACTGTATTAATTTATATAAAATAAAAAAGCTACTGATACTTTGACTGGAAACCCTGCTGGTCTAGTGATTAGGTGCTATGGCTAACCAAAAGTCTGGTAGTTTGAATCCACCAGGTGCTCCTTGGAAGCTCCATGGAGCAGTTCTATTGTGTCCTGTAGGGTTGCTATGAGAAGTGATAGACTCGGTGGCAGTGGGTTATTTTGGCTGGGATTGTGCTAAATCTATAGATCCATGTAGGAAGAGTTGACACCTTAACAAAACTGAGTCTTTCAACCCATGAAAACAGTGTATCTCTGCATTTATTTATTCATTTTTAATTTACCTTAGCAATACTTCATGATATCTGGCAAGTACCTTTTGTAAGTCTCAGTTATCTGGTCCATGATAATAATATTCACATCCCATGGTTGTTATATGGATTAAATGAGAGACTATGTATCAAACACTTAACATGGTGCCAAAAAATAAAACAAAAAACAAATCTAGCTGATGCAGTTATAACTCATGGCAAACCCATGTGGGTCCCAGTAAAACTCTGCTCCACAGGGTTTTTAGCAACTGATTTTTCAAAAATAGATCACCAGGTCTTTCTTCTGGGGTGCCTCTGGGTAGGCTTAAACTTCCAATCTTTCAGGTAGCAGCCAAGAGTGTTAACCATTTGCACCTCCTAGGGACTTTTTAGCAAAGCGCTTCACTTACAGAAAGGTTGGCAATTTGAATCCACTAGGTGTTCCTTGGAAATTCTATGGGGCAGTTCTACTCTGTCCTATAGGGTTGCTGTGAGTTGGAATCAACTCAATGGCAGTGGGTTAGGTTTTTTTTTTTTTTTTTGGTACTATGGTGATTAGAAACCCTGGTGGCATAGTGGTTAAGTGCTACATCTGCTAACCAAAAGGCTGTCAATTTGAATCCACTAGGTGCTCCTTGGAAACTCTATAGTGGCAGCTCTACTCTGTCCCTTAGGTTCACTATGAGTCAGAATCGACTCAACAGCAACTTTTTATTTTTATGGTGATTATGTCTGTGATAAAGATAATGTAGGAAAATTCAGCACATCAGGTGGAAAACAGTTTAGAATGAACAGTGGAAGAGGGGTACTAAATGCAAATTTTGACTCGTTTCAAATTCTGAGTACCTGAAACCAAACAAAGCAAACCCATTGCAGTTGATTCCAACTCACTGTGATCCTATAGGACAGAGGAGAACTGCTGATCATTTGGTTAGCAGCCAAGCTCTTAACTGTTGGGCCACCAAAAAGAAAAAAAAAAAAAGCCAAGCCCATTGCTCTCAAGTCCATTCCAACTCATAGAGACTCTACAGGAAACTGTAGAACTGTCCCACAGCATTTCCAAGGAGCACCTGGGAGAGTCAAACTGCCTTTCGGTTAGCAGCCATAGCTCTTAACCACCACACCACCAGGGATTCCACTGTGCCATCAGAACTCCAAATTCTGAGTAGGTCTGGCTTATTACATGGGCATAAATCTGAATAACGTCCTTAAGGACTTCACCAAGAGTGCGTTTGCTGTATTTCTTTGGCAGTGAGGTAAACTGATGAGCCTGCTGGTTTTTACTCCAAGAGGCCTATTGGAATTAGGAGTAAGAGAATAAACTGCTATATGGGTATTATTTTCCCTTCCTGTAAAGTAGAACCTACCCCCAAACCAGAAATAGTTCATTGGGAGGAAGGGAGTTACTACAGAGCTTTGAGGGACTTGGCAGTATTTTAAAGTAGTTGATTTTTAATCAATCATACCATTTTAAGATCTTCATTCTGTTCAAAAATACCCGTTTTTACAGAAATCTTTCTTACACATGAAAATAAGTAAGAATAATTTCAGAGAGTAGAATCAAAAAAAAAAAAAAAGAGTGACATCTAGAATGGGGGTCCCATCAAGGTGGTAGGATGAATCTGGCCAGTTTAAAAGATCTTTGATAGAAAGAAGGGACTCGATACTGGCTGAAGAAATGGCTTTACTCTGATGATCTTCTCTAAAAGTGGAAATCCATACACATGTGGACTATAATAAAGATCTTCATAAGAATACATGCTGTGTTGTGTTTCTTTGGCCTCCTACTAGCATTTCATGACATTGACTCCCCTTTGTCCCCCCTTAGCTGAGGCAATTCCCACCCAAAATCCCACACCCAAACATTCTACTGAACTTCAGGATATCTGTATCGTTCTAGACAGGATTTCCCTCTGACTACCTTTAGAATGCTGTAGCTAGCCCAATCTCCCCACACTTTTCATGTTCAATCTTTTCAAAGGTAGTTATCACAAATTAGGAATCCAACTTCCAAAGCTGAAACCCAGTCCAGTGACTCAAATAGGTGACTCTAAAATCCCGAAAATCTACTGCTGTTCAAGGCGTGACATGGTGTCTTCATTAGTTGAGCCACGTGTCGTGTCCATCAACAAATTCCATCAAAGAGCTGACTGTTTTCTCCACACTGTTTTGAAAGCCTAATTTGAATGTTAAGTAGCCCAGCAGTATTACAATTTGAATTGTTAACAGCAACCTCCAGACTCACAGACAGTTCCAATGACTATTATCTGGACAAATGAGACAGAGTGAAAAGCTGTTTCTTGTTATGATGCTTCATTTACAAATTAAAAGCTCCTCAAGCCCTCATTTCAGAGCTGGCCCTATTTGGGGTGGTAGTTGATGGATAATAAACATTGTTCTGAATAATAAAATTGTTTAACAATGTAGAATGACAAAATAATTATACTTAAATCCACTGCTTTTTTCAATTTCTTACAACTTTCACAGCTATGATGAGACCAGAATTATCTGGGCGTTCCTCGCCTGTAAATAAATAGGTGGAATAATAATAATATGCACTTAAGTAACTTTTAATTTGACTTTAACATCATTGTTTAGGATTTACTATGAGGAGCCTATCTGTTTAGACTGACAAGATCTGTCTTCAAACATGTGGAGAAATAGGTGTATTTGAGATTGGTATTTTCAACTCTATGTTTTAGGATATATATCAAAGATCAGAAAGGAATTCTATAGAATATCAAAGATCAGAAAGGAAATCAATGTTACTTTAAATTATACCTTAAGAAGCTAAGATGATATCCTGGAATTAGTAGCACTGTTATCTAATTAACTTGTTCTAACAATTTCATTAAAGACAATAAAATATGTGTTCATTTACTTATTCACTGGGTGACACAAGCACATTTTTTGAATGTTACATGCTAGATACTCTGATATGGGATGGGTAAAATAAAAACATAACAATACTGGGACCAAAATGACAACCCAGAAGACAGACAGACCCACATGAGTGGGTACCTACATTGACTTGGGACCGGAAGAACCAGATGGTGCCCGGCCATCACCAGTGATAGTCATGATGGAGCTCACAAAGTTGAGTCTCACTGGCAACACAAGAATAAAAAGGGGTGCACCCTGAGATCTCCACTAAAAGACCACAATTGATGGTCCAGAGGCTTCGGGGTTCCTCTGGAAGCATGGCCCTTGGCCCTGATGCTGCTCTTGCCCATGGATCATAATGACGGTCCACTCTTTGGACAGCAAGGGATTGGACTTGGTGATGCAGAGTGACTATATATTAGGTGCACTTTATGGTTCTATGCATCTGTAGGATATCATCCTCCTGACCTCTGGCTGGAGGAAGGGGAGTGGGTAGAGAGGGGGGGAAAGGAGACTGTTGGGAGGATGAGACATGTATGGAGCAGAGAGGAATAGTGTGCTGTCACCGGGCAGGGAGAGCAGTGGAAGCTGCACATAGGTGGGCATGCAAATTTATATAGGAATATATATTTTCACTCACTCATAAGCAAAAAAACAAAAAACCGCCCCCAAAAAAACACAATACTGGGTGCCAAACAAATGTAAGTAAAGTCTTGATTCTGTCACTAAAACACTGTATGGTCTTGGGCAGGCCTATCGGCTTTAATACTTTCGTTAAAAAACCAAAACACCACATGTGTAGTTGTCAAGTTCATTCTGATGCTTAGGGAGCCTATAAGACAGAGTAGAACTGCCCCATATGGTTTCCAAACAGTGGATGGTGGATTTGAACTGTCAAATTTTGGGTGACTACTGAGTGTTTAACCACTGTATCACTGATAACATGCAAAAGTTATTAATGGTGACTCTTGCCTCAGGATTACTACCAGTTGAGATAACAAACTCACTGCTGTTGGGTCAATTCTGACTCACAGAGATCCTATAGGACAGAGTAGAACTGTTGACCTTTTGGTTAGCAGCTGTTGTACTTAACCACTATGCAACCAGGGTTTCCATCGGTTGAGATAGTAGATAGGAACTGGGTTAGGGAGTGACAGCATGTAGCAGAAGGGAGGTTAGCACAGCTGGACTACACCAAAAGCTAAAAGGTTTCCTAAATACAACCCAACATTTCAAAGACAGAGTAGCAGGGACAGGGGTCAAGGGACCATGGTTTCAGGTCTAGACTAATTGGCATAGATTTGTTTTTTGAAAGAAAATGTTCTATGTACCACTTTGGTGAGTGGCACCTGGGGTCTTAAAAGCTAGCTAGCAGCCATCTAAGTAGCATCAACTGGTCTCAATTGACCTGGAGTATAGGACAATGAAAGACATCACAGACATGAGGAAAATATGAGTCCAGGAGACAGATGGTCCCATACGATTTGAAACTATATCAACATGGGACCAGAAGAACTAGATGGTACCCAGCTATCACCAATGACTGCCCTGATAGGGAACACAATCTGAAGTCTCTGACATAGTGAGGAAAAAAATGGGTGTGCAGAACTAGAACTGTACTAAAAGACTATATTTGACGGTCCATCAGACTAGTGTCTCCTGATGACATGATCCCCAAACTCTCTGTTAGCCCAGAGCTTAAAAGAGTGCTAAAGTCAACTGTTAAAAGACTGAAATGGACTATAAGACATAGAGTGATGCTGGGGAAGAATGTGCTTCTTAGCTTAAACATATACAAGAGGCTTTCTTAGCAGTTCTTGTCCAGAGGTGACATGAGTGGAGGGGGACAGGTGTTGGTTGAACGGTTACAGGAAATAAAGAGTAGAAAGTAGGAATGTGCTGTCACAGTGTGGGGAGAACAGCCAGAGTTACACAGTGGTGTGGTGTGGGGTTTTATATGGAAAACTGACTTGGATTATAAACTGTCACTTTAAGGACTGTAAAATTTTTTAAAAAAGAATGATGATCAGTTGAGGATAGTGGCCTTCAGATTTCAGAGACTGAGACATTAATACATGTGGCAGGTAAGATGAGGCAACCCCCAAGATCCCCATTCTCATCTTTACTCCCTTCGAGTAATGGCTTCCCCTTGAGTGTAGGCCACACCTGTGACTTGCTTCTAACCAACAGAATTTGGTGGAGCAAATAGTGTGAATGCGATATATGCACATGATTACGTTACATAAGCAAGATAGATTAACCAACAAGTGAAGAATGCACGAACTTAGTTGTGTTCACTTAGTACTCTGTAGTGCACAATTTCACACAGACTCCACGACATTAAGGACATGGCAAAAATGAGGGGAAACTGCAGAGTATGGACTGATAGGTATGCACAAGCGAGCCCACGTGTATCTTGCTTATTGTCTAATCCATCCCCGTTACGATTTAAATCTGTTTCACTAACAGTCTCTCCCTTGCTGGTTTCAGAGAAGCAAGCTGACGTATTGTGAGCTTCCCTATGTACAGGGACATGTAGCAAAGAACTAAGTGTGACCTCCAGCCAACAGCCAGCAAGAAACTAGACCCTTAGTCCAGCAGGCTACAAGGAACTGGATGCTGCCAACAGCCAAGTGAGAGAGGAAATGGACCTTTTTCCCAAGGAAGATTCAAATGAGACCCGGATCGCAGCCCTACTGAGTATAAAGTGGAGCCGCACAGGGCCCACAGAAACTGTGAGAAACTATATGTATTATGTTTTAACTTGCTGAATTTATGTCACTATAATATACAAAAAAAGTTAAGGACTACAAAGTACTATAAAACAAATTAGAGAAGTGGCAACTCGCAATTTAAAAAGCCAAGCGGGGTAGAGGACTAGACTAGGCTAGAACAGAACAGAATCAAGTGAGTATATTTCATTGAAAATATTTTTCAATTATAGTGTGTACATGTGCATATATCAAATAACAATGCATTCCATAATGTGGATTGTGTTAAAAAAATTGAAAAACTCTCGTCTAGACTTGTTGAATTTCTATACATGTATATTGTCATGTTTCTATGAACATTTTAGCCCCTATGAGTCCTGCAGAAGCAGCGGTACAGGACAGTCAATGAGACAGTAAGGATATTGAAGACCGAGGACAACTCTGATCCCATTTAGGAAGAGCACTAGAGGGTTATATCTGAAATAAACTGTCAAAATGATCTAATGTTCAGTAGCTAATTTGTAAACATAGAGACAGAGCTAGACTGAACTTTAAGATCTTTAATTTGGACCTCTCCCTCCATTCCCCAAAGTGTGGTACTCATTTTTCAGGTAGTATTGTATAATTTAGGAAACCCAGGATGGTAGAGTTAATGGTTGGCTGCTTACCAAAAGGCTGAAGGTCCAACTCTGCCCAAGGGTTCAAAGTTTCTTGGAAGAAAATGAAAATCCTCACAAATGGACCAATGACAAGCAAAGACTGTGGCTGTCAAAGCTTTCATTTTACTTGGATCCACAATCAATGTTTATGGAAACAGCAGTCAAGAAATCAAAAGATGCACTGCATCATGAAAATCTGCTGCAAAAGACCATTTTAAAGTACTAGAAAGTAAAGATGTCACCTTGAAGACTAAAGTGAGCCTGATCCAAGCAGTGGTATTTTCAATCGCATCTTCAGTAGGTCAAGGCTGGGCAACAAATAAGGAAGAACAAAGAGTTGATGCCTTTTTAGAATACTAAATATACCAATCTGTTCCAAGGTCAGATCTGTCGCGGAAAAAGAGGACAATCAGAGTGCTCCTTAGAAGCAAGGATGGTGCGACTACATCTTACATACTTTGGACATACTGTCAGGAGGGATCAGCCTCTGCAGAAGGACATTATCCCTGATCAAGTGGAGGGTTGGCAAAAAAGAGGAAGATCGTAAAGTGGACTGACACGGGGACTGCAATTATGGGCTCAAGCATACCAAAGATTGTGGGCATGACGCAGCACCAGGCAGTGTTTTGTTCTTATACATACAGTCACTGTGAGTTGAAAATGACTCAATGCACCTAAAAACAACAACTAACCTAAAGGCTGATGTTTTGAACTAACCCTGTGGCACCATGGAAAAAGTCCTGACAATCTGTTTCCGTAAAGATTACAGCCGAGAAAACACTTTGGAGCAGTTCTACTTTGTGACACATGGGGTTGCCATTACTTCATAGAATTATTATGGGGATTACCAAACCCCAACCCACTGCCTTCAGTTGATTCCAGTTCACAGAGATCCTATAGGTGTTCTAAGGTGGTAAGTCTTTACACAAGCAGCCTCTCACATCTTTCTCCCATGGAGTGGCTAGTAGTTTCTAACTGCTGACCTCAGGGTTAGCAGCCTAGCACTTTAGCACCTGTACCACCAAAGCTCCTTAAATGACATGAAATACACACACCACCTAGAACATGGCACACTTTTACTAAATTCTCTTTTTCCACACCAATTTCTAATTTAGGATCAATGTCCAGAGGGATAGCGTTACACATGACCCATGATTAAGAATTCACCTACATACAAGTGTAGGGATAAGAAACTGTATGTGGTGTGAGCTTACATGTCTTGGTAAAGAACAGATCCTATATATAGTATATAGGTGCCTGTTTATTTTTATATAAAATGTACTTCCATTGACTTAGTGGCATTTTATATCATATAAGCAAAATCATGGAATAACTGGCAGACGAAAAGGGAAAATTTTATAGTTTTAAGAATCTGACATTAATTTATGAAATTGTACACGGAGATAATGAAATAGATTCTAAAGACCCTGTGTGGGAATTAGGCAGTTATTCCTATGTATCTATACACCTATCTGTCTTATGTAAACCAACACAATGCTTTTTTGTGTGTGCATATGTGGACATAGCTAGATAGAAGTATAGGTATGATAACTGCCCTTTAAATCTTCTGCCATTGATAAGTCAGCTTTTTTGGTAATTCTTTCAAATGGTCAATTTAGTTACATACTGATAATTTTACTGAAAATGCTGCCAACATTACGTACATAACCCTTTGCTCTATCCAAGCTAATCTGAAAAATAAAGAAAATTATTGGACCTTAAGCATTTAATCCTGATACAGGATAAACAGCTCTATCTCCGTATACCCTGCGTTTATATTCTCTTTTCCACTTATAAAACATATTTTCCTCTATGGCAAGAAATACATGGCGATGCTAAAATTCTATTTCTTCTTTCGTAATACCCTTCCTAATGCTGCTGTGTGAGGGTAATATGCATCAAATATTTTTTTCTATTAATTAAAATCCATCATTTTTTAGAATGAATTTTTGCAAACTCTCCAGACCTCTCATGCTCTTAAAACACAAAACAATCAACTCATATAAAAATGCTTATTACTGTTGATACCATGAAAATTAGATTATTTATTGTAACTGATTAATTTTTTTGTTATTTCTCCATCTCCTCCCCCATCCTTAGAGGCTCAAACAAATAATATGAAGGAAAAACAATGTCTCTCTCACAACCGGAAGGTTAGCCCACTCTCTATCTTTCCTTCCATCCAAAGTTATAATAATCAGAAAGGTTCAGGATTAGGAATTTACATTCTGCTTTCTTATTTCCAATCATTACACCAAGATCCTAGACATAAATAAACCTTTAGCAATGTGTGAGGAAAGAAAAATATTTCTAAATTCATTCAGTTAAGTTATTCTCATCTGATCGTTTAGTACCGTGCAAAATCAGCTGATACCTAGTTGTTTTCACAAATTCCTGATTAAATCTGTCAGTAAATTTTCTACAACTTACTCTCTTATTTATCCAGAGCATTAATGAACTTCTCTACCTCCTGTAGATCCATAAATATTTCTATTTTATTATCCAAAACAATCTCTAATTATACTAAAAATAGGATTGCAGATCTGCCCTAGCTATGCAGTGGGTTGATTTTTTTTTTTTTACTCCGAAGTTACCATTTATTTGTTCATTTATTCACTGCCATCCAGGGCTTGCCTATCACACACTGAGCGCCACTCCTGATGCTCGAGAATGAGTGGGAAAAAAGCCAAGGCAGGTCACTGCTGTCACGGGTTTTAGATTCAGTAAGAGAGGCAGTTAATAAACAGTAACTTAATAAACCTGTAAGTCATGCAGGAACATAAAACAGGAAAATACGGCACATGGAGACTAGGGTTAGAGGAGAGGGTATATGCAGCCAGTGAAGTCCTCTCTGAAGACCTGCCACTTGAACTGACCCCAGAATAACGAGGAGGAGCTGTCCAGATCCAGGACAGAGACGGTCAGGCAGAGGGAAGAGTGGATGCAGAAGTTCAAAGGCAGCGACGCACATGGTAGGTCTCAAATGAAACCCTCTGCCATCTAGTCGGGTCTGACTCATAGAGACAAGAAGGCTTACATCACTGGAGGAATCCTTGGTGGCACAGTGGTTAAGTGTTACAGTGCTTAACCAAGGAGTGCAGGCGCTCCTTGGAAATTCTATGGGACAGTTATCTGCTGACCTATAAGGTCGCTATGAGTCAGAATCAACTCGATGGCACTGGGTTTGGTTTTTGGTTTTATATGATTCGAACTAAGTGAATCACAACCAGGGTCAGGCTGATCATTTTTCCAATATTTGTCTCCATTCATAAAGTAACTCAAAATAATGTAAGTGAATTTCTATTATCCCCATTTTATAAAAGGATTAAATTGAGGCTCAGAGGGGTGCGTTGCTAAAAGCTATTCTGCTAGTAAAGTTGACAACTCGAGCTGAACGAAGTCCAAGCCCTTAACTGGAAGTCACTCTCAACCTGCCATCTTTTTTCCTACTTTGAACTATTTTGACCATGTTTTATATATGACCTTTGCAACTAGATTTTAGCCACTTGTTTTGCTGAGGACTGTCACGTACAGTACCTTTAGTACTGCATACAATATCTGACTGTACTAGGTAAGAAACAGTGGTATGCTGCTAATTACTTAGCATCCAGCCCCTTTCCCCCATCACATCCCACAAATATGCAAAGAAAGTCTTGATCAGTGGCATCTGCCAATTTCCATGGTGTAAATATCCTCACAATTGCCTATTCCAAACAAAGATTCACTGCTGAATATGGAATTGAGAATAGATGTGTATATTCTGCTCTTGTGAGACAGCGTGGGCTACTTTCAGTACTCCATTATCAGGAGATGTCAACAAGCACTCATTTTCAAGAAAAAACTACCCACAGGAGAACAGTTTGGTATCCCTTTGATGAAAGAATCACAAAGACTAAAACAAGATGCCTTTCATCACATTTACCACTCTCTGCCTTCTAAATTGGAAACCCTGGTGGCTTAGTGGGTTAAATGCTATGTCTGCTAACCAAAAGGTTGGCAGTTCGAATGCACTAGGCACTCCTCTGAAGCTCTATGGGGCAGTTCTACTCTATCCTATAGGGTGGCTATGAGTCAGAATCAACTTAAAGGCAAGGGGTTTGGCTTTTTGATTTGATTATCCTCTAAATTTACTAGTTGAGAAAAAAGGAGAGAGTACAGGAAAAAGCAGATGTCTCTTCTGTTTGTGCCATGAGATTTTTATCACTACCACGTGAAATATTTGGCAATTACATTTCTTTATTGAAGACTGAATCTCCTTCTTGAAGGTAGCACACACAAATGCTTACTTCAACACGATGAGGCACAGCACCTTAGGTACTTACATCATTTCAGGATGGTTTTGTTAATTGAGATTTTAGACCAAACCCCCAGATGCAGCACCTAAGGAATTGTTTTACGACATGGAAGCCATTAGACAATATGGACCTTCTACGAATGAGCAGGAATCTTAGCAGTGGGGTGAAGAAACTGCCTTCCAAGTGCAAATTCCAACGTGCAATCGCCAAGTAATAATTCGTGGCAGAGATACAACATATGCTCTCCTGACAGAGTGGGAGTTAGAGGACACAGAGAGGAAGTAAGCAGGAGAAACTCCGTGAGTTACGGCACCTCTTTGCCATTATAAAACATCTTTATTGGGCGAGAAAATGCAACATTTTGGTAGCAGGAGATGAAGTAGGTAGTCTGGATTGCTCACTTATGGTACGATGTGCAATTTTACAGCTGCGATATGCCCGTCTGTTTTGTGTCTTTTCCAACTGCAGCCTATCCGGAGCAGGCGTTGAGTACACACAGTTTAATTCACAAGGCAATCAAGGTGCTGTGATAGAACTTGGGAAATGGAGAACTGTACGAACCAGAGGCCCATATTTTCACAAGGACTTCTCAAGCATCATTAAGTCTATCCCTTTTCTAACATTAATTTGATCTGTGTCACCATTCGGAAAACTGTACTTGCGGTCATTGTGCGTCTCTGTGCAATTAACTCCCCTGGTGTCAGATATATTAGAAGGCTCTGGGTAGCGCGAACATTTACTGCACTCAGCAGCTAATCAAGAGGATGGATCTTCTAGCCCATCCAGAGGCACCTCAGAAGAAAGGCTTACCAAACAGCTTCCAACATATCAGCCTCTGAAAACGCTATGAAGCAGGGTTTGT
Source organism: Heterohyrax brucei (assembly GCA_028571685.1). NCBI lineage: Eukaryota > Metazoa > Chordata > Mammalia > Hyracoidea > Procaviidae > Heterohyrax > Heterohyrax brucei. The sequence continues at coordinate 20,713,001 of CM053149.1, forward strand.
TATTGTCTAGTCTGACACAACTGGGGTCACCAAGAGTTAGAGTTGACTCGATGGTAACTGAGTATCAGGTTCTTATCAAAATATATGAATTTCTTTTCAGCTATTAGAGTTTGGGTGTTGTTACTTTTTTTGGAGTCAGGCATACTCTCAGACCACCAAGCTTTAGAGCACAAGCTCGCCTTAGTTCATCAGAGAAACAGCTGCAGACAGGGTAGCTTCCAAGGGCAACAGAGAGGGGCACATGCGATCCAGATTTTTAGAGATGAAAACATACTGACTATGGAAACATTTCAGTGCTGTCAACGTGTAAGAAGAGATGTCTCCCCTGCCACCACCAGGGAGCAAGAGAAGGAAACTCACACTGTCTCCAAAAAGAACTTTTAATTTTGCATTTCTGCATGTTAGTGTTTCTCACGGAAGGACAAATTCGAAAACCAGAACCCTGTATCAGCGTAACAAGTCATAACACCAAGGTAACATGAGGACACTTTATAGCCAATTAACAGGAGCTTTAGGAAACACAGAGATGAGACCCACAGTCCTTTGCTGAGTAAAAATCCACAATATCCGGGTATTTTTCTACTTTGATTTCTCATTTTGGACAGAGGAAGGGCTTTACAGAGAATACCATTTCACTTTGGAAACGTGAGAGAGAATTCACACAGACACTCTTTACGAAAAGATCTTGTAGCCTCACTGAAATATCCCTTTAAAATATTTTGAATCTCATTCATATGGTGAGGGATTTTGAAAGACCAAAGGAGGTTAACAATTTTATGCTTTCAAGGATATGACTCTGGAATGTCATTCTTTTTCTTTTATAAATTTGGCTAAAAATATCGTCAAATGACTCTGAATTCCCCCTAAGGTAGTCTCCCAACATGTATGTTTAGGAAAAAAAAATGTTTCAAAAGAGACTTTGAATTTGCAGACATTGCCGGTAAGTTTTCTTTATTTGTGATTGTCTTTTTAAAAGCATGAAAATGTCTTTCCTATTTGGAGTTGTCAGAAAGTATAGACACTCTCTCTCTCTTTCACTACCTCCTGGCTACAGTTGCTTTCTATGCTATTTGTGTACCTACATTATTCATGCTTACAAGCCCAGCTATAAAATAAAAATAGAGTGAATGAATGAGTTCTACAGATCACCATAAAAGTACAGCCTGAACTCCAGCCAAATCTTGAATCTCAGTTCTTTCACCTAGTTCCCCTTTCTCATTTCAAATGAAATTCCATTCGCCAAGTGACTTCAATTCCGATAATTTGGTCATCTGAAATTAAGCTTGATGTCCTGGATACTTCTTAATTCAAATGAAAACACCTACAACATTCTAGGTCCTCTGTAGATCACTGGAATCTCTGTAAGACCTGGAGAGGTTTACAGTCAATCATGAATGAAGACAAGAACTTGGTTTTATTTAGTTCTTTCTGAGATTCAGTTCTCTGTATTTTTTTGCATACATTTTCATTCACTCGCCAGCCTGAAAATACTGTGTGTTTTCTTTGAAGCCATACAACAAATTAATATAGAAATGGCCTGAGCTTCACTACACTGCTATTTTGGAAGACACGGTCTTCAGAGACCATCTGAAGCTGCCTGATACTGCTTCTAAGGCTGGAAAATTGAAAGCAAAGCATTGCAGATGCAGTGAAAAAGCCTGGTCCACCTTCCACCAGATTTCATTATTCCTGCCATCAGTGAACTTCTTTCCACACATAACAGTGGTGGATCTGGGTGATCTTTTTTACTGAGAGGGCAGGGAAAAAACCATTTTCAAACTCATTTTATCACCTTCAGAGTTCCTCCTCTGTAAGACAGAGAATTACAAATACGACCCGGCTCCACACAGGGACTGAGCAATCTCCAGGCCTGGAACGAAAAACATCCAGCTTTCTGGCAATTTTTGCCTTTTTGTAAATTCTCCTCTCAAACTCATTCACACGGCTGTGTAGCAAAATGCTTTCCTCATTGAACCCCAACCCTCTGCTTCCTAGCATTCTGCCGTCAATTGTAGTGAAATCATTGTCAATTAATCAAATGGAAGAGCAAACACCTGCCCAATTTATTATTATTATATATATATATTTTACAAGTAATTAGGTGGTCCAATAAAGCAGCAGGCGTAGATCAAGTTTCAGGTAAAAGCATATGTCAAAACCTGCTTGATTCTAAGCAATCCCACACCACAGAGACACAGAGAAAGACAGAAAAGAAAACAACACCATATCTCTTCTGACAACAAACAACCACCACCAACAACAACAACAAAAAAAACGCTCTGAAATGTGGAACAAAGAAGCTTGTCAAACAAAAGATCTGTATTGCCTGGGACCCTAGCACCTGCAAGCATAAGTGAAGTGCGTGCAGTGTGACATATGGGAGAGATCTATGTAGGTCATTTGGGTTGTGGAGGTGGCATAGAGGACTGTTGGCCTGGATACAGGTGCAGAGCCTCTAGCGACCAGTGTTGGGTATATCTGGTCAGCCAGATGACAGAGACAGCTTCTTAAAAGCCGTCTCCTCTCCACCAAAGAGAGAGCGACAAGCAGCCGGGTGGCAGCAACCCATGTACACTTGCACAAAACAGGTGGTGTTCTAGTTAGGATGCCATCTTTGCTATTTAGGGTTCCTGTGATCTCTGGAAGGATGGGTAAGCTATAGGGTGCGTAGGATGAATCTACTCAAAGCATCCAGAGTGCACTCCAAGCCTACAGGCTCCGTGTGGCCTGGCACTCCGCATGCAGAGATGGGTTATCTCAGCAACGCTGCGACAGAGTCTCTGTGAAATTTGGGTTACCACATTTAGCTGTGGGATTACAGAACGCAATACCACAGATAGGAGATAATACTTCCGGCGCACGGCGGTGGCAATTTAAGCCTCACAAGACTAATTACGGTGGATTTGGGGTCGGGGAGTTGGAGGGGAGACAGGACGTGGGATGGGTAACACGACATAGCTTGTGGCTTGCTAGGCGCTGCCATAGCATACCGTGTCCCACAGGCTGCTCACCCCACCTACACTGACAAACCCCTCAAAAAGCTGTAAAATGTCATTCTGTGCCTCCATCCTTCTTCTTTCTGAGCAATAAATCAGAATTTATTTTCCTCAGCAGGAGTCCAACAGCACATAAAGAGGGCAGAATTTATTTTTTTTCTCTTTCTTTTAACTGTCCTTGTGGAGAGTGAAATTATAGGTTGAAATTTTACTTCCAAATGGCCCTGCGTGAATTTTTTTCTTTCTTGATTCAGTGCTCATTGTTTCCAGTGGCCAGAATCTCTCAAGATATTTAAGAAGTTAGGTATCCTCTCTTAGCACCCCACCAAAACTTCGTTTCTTCACATTTTCATTGTGTTTCTGTTCAGTAATCTCTCTAATACTTAGACAAGTTCTGTACAAATCTGGTAGAATTCAGAATGATCTGGAACACTTGAACTGTGACAATGATTCTTGTTAGCCCAGTCATCTCTGATCTTGAACCTGTTTACCTTCTCAACTTTCCATTTACAGTCACACAACATTTAAATACTCCTCTAGTCTGTGAGGGCCATTTCACTTGTTCCTCCTTTTTCTCATAAGAAATAAATGCTTACAGTATTTTCCCTACACTTGTCACTGGGTTGTGTTAAAGATCAAATATAAAAGGGGCTGTCACAGGTAATAGAAGTATATTTAATGTGCTGTTGCCCTGTAATCTCTCCTCCCCTTCTCCTGACCCTTTCTGATATTGGAAAAATGGACATCAGTGACACCTGGGCATCTAAGAGACACATGCTTGTCTAGAAAGCTCTAACACAGAAAACTGGGTAGGGGGCTCACCAGTGCCGTTTCCCACCCACTACTGACCCTCGGCCTTCTGGGCATGTGTGGGATTCCACTGCCAGCTTCCCTTTCTTCCGTACCCCTTGCTTGCATGGAGCTATCTGACAAGGAGGTGTGACAAGTTAGTCCGTGAACTTAATTGTTCTAAGTGCTACATGCCCCATTGTTGACTATCACTATGGTCACCTTCGAAGTACTCCCTTTGGGAAGCTATGCGCAGATGTGAGCACCCTTCAAAGCAATTTTGGAACTCTTTCTGGAATGGCCATTACACACAATGGCACGGTGGCAAGTTCCTGAACATCATTGTATAGTTGTTTGTGAGGGAGTTTGTAGCCAGTAAACAATCAACTGTATTGGAACACCCTTCCTACTCACCTGATCTGGTCCCTAGTGACTTTTGTCTTTGAAGATAAAGGAACGATTGAAAGGAAGACATTCTGATGACATTCAGGACATCAAGGGTAATACAATGACAGCTCCAATGGTCGTTCCAGAGAAAGAGCCCCCAAATTGCTCTGAAGGGTGGACTAGGCACTGGCGTCAGTGCACAGCTTCCCAAGGGGAGTCCTTTGAAGGTGACTGTATGTAGCACTTTTTCTAGGATTAGTTTGTAACCTTAAAGGTCACACCTCATATCTGACCATCTGACTAAACCTACCAGTCAATTTCAGCTCGTAGTGACTCTGTAGGGCAGAGTAGAACTGCTCCATAGACTTTTCAAGGAGTGTAAGGTATTTGATTGTGATCAGAAGAACTATGGGTGACCTGTCATCCCAAATGTTTAATGGTTGGTGTGAGCCTTTCCACCGTGTTTTCTTTTTGTTCTGGCACAGTAACTGGCCCATTTCATATGCTGACTCTGTGCGTGACATTGACTACAACACTCTGAGGACACACTGAACATGGAGTATAACAAGTAAGACATAAACCCTTACTATAGAAAAGCACCAAGATCTGGTAGGCTGTTTGTTACCTCAGCAGGGCATCACCTATCCTGACTGTTACGCTAGTTCACTGCGACTGTAATAGGGATGGTTTGTAAAGAGTGACCCATGGCCAAGTGAGAGTGGAGAAAGGTAGTTTGAATAAAACTATACAATTTACTGCTGAATTGTGCCCCCAAAAAATGTGTGTAGTCATTTGGCTAGGCCACGATTCCTGGCATTATGCGACAATCCTATATGTTGTAAACTCTGCCTCTGTGATGTACATATTAAGGGATGGTAGGCAGCAGTTGTGTTGCTGGGGTAGGATTCAGTGTGTAAGACTGTGCTACCTGAGGCAATATCTTGAAAGGGATGTAAAGGGAAGGGAAGCAAGCAGAGAGATGGGGCCTTCATACCACCATGAAAGTAGTATAGGCAGCAGAGAGCATCCTTTGGAAACGAGCTGGGGTCTCAGGCCAGGGGAAGATTAACCAGGACCTTCCTCCAGAGCCAGCAGAGGAAGTCTTCCCCTGGAGCTGATACCCTGAATTTGGATTTTTTAACCTGGTTTTCTGCAGGAATATAATTTTTTCTTTGTTAAAGCCATCCACTTGTGGTATCTCTGTTACAACAGCATTAAAACAGTTACTTCAGGTTGTTTCAGATCCCTCAATGGATCGTGAATCTCCACAAGTCTACTGTAAACAGAAATGTCACAAATACAGAGCTCTCTATTTGAGGGTTCTCCCAAAGAGCTGATAAGCACTGAGGAATGCATGCAACTCTCCACTGCCTCGCTAGCATTTGCCATCGTGTGAATGCTGGCAGACAGTGCTCTTCTCTCCCTGGTGGCACTACCTCCTGGGATGGTACTGGCTAGCCTCAATGCTGCTTGGGCTTCTCTGTAACGTGTTTGTCCGAGGAAGTCTGTAAATCAGCCTGTGTTCAAGACATGTGGTAGAATACTTCGTATTTGGAAGAGACACTGGTGTTATTTTCTCGAAGGTGGTACATTTATTTTTAAAAGGTATACATTGACATTCTTCTGGATCACTAATTCCTTTTCCTTTTTCTGATTAAAAAAAAACACTTTATTGGTGAGAAAAAACAATAGAACCCCATATGTGCTACAGATAGAAGTTACCACACCAAAGAAAGTCACTGCCATTGAAAGTGGGTTAATTGCACTGTAATTCATTAGTTTCCAACTGAACTCTCTCTATGCGAACATTCTCACGTGCAATTGCACGAACACACAGAAATCTGGCCTTGTAACCCTTTCCTAGGTTGGATGTCTGCTTCTTTTGCTGGAAGTACTTTTGCTACCCTTGAAGAACTTAAAAAATCTGTTGTACTGAAAACTAAAGGTGCCTACTCACATGCAAAGTCAGTAACTATTTTTTTTTTGCATGACAATTTTTTAATGTGGAATGATTATGGAGACGCCAGCCTAACAAAGCATTCTATCTGCAATGGTATGCCGTATTTGGCATGAGTAATCAAACCTTAATTCTCCAAATGTTATCCTGATGCAAATCGAGGCCATTCTATTTCAAGAGCCTCTTGTTTCTTTCTTTCTTCCAAAGTCACTCTGCATTTCTGGAGCTAATTTGGTCTAAAAAGTCACTGGTTAGGTAAAGAACCAGATTGTTTCCAAGCCTTAGGCGGCAGGTGCCTGAGATCAAAGTGAACTCCACATTGTTAGAAGGAGATCAGAAGGATGACAACGAGGAGGAGGAAAAAGATAAAGAAAAATGAGGAGAAAAGAAAGGAGGAGGGAAAGGAAGAAGGCATGGAGGTAGAGGCGCAGAAGGAAAGAGGGAAAGATGGAAGGAGAGAAGGACGGACAGAAATTCTACTGGTGTATTCATTTACTTTCAGAGTTGACACATGAGCAGCCCAGATCTTATCAGATAATACACACATTTAGAAACGCAGCCTGCACGTGTCTATGTTCCTACAGCCCATTCTGCCTAGCTAAAACAACATCTTTTTTTTTTTTTTCCTGAAAATCTGTTTCCTTCTTACATAGTCCAAATGTTAGAATGTGGTTTGAAAAATTTTTTTTTTGAACATTAATTTAAACAGTATGGGAATAGATCAGCCCTTATAAGTCTAAATAAAACTTCCTCCGACATACATGATATGGCGTGCTTATTTGGAGGCTAATGGAGTTGGAAGGAAAAAGTGGGAAAGAGTTAAATACAGAAAAGAGAATAAGCTTCATGGAGGATTTTTTTTTCTTCTTCTAAAATTTTAATTGCTGCTTCTCTCCTTGGCCCCCACCCCCATTCCAACCTCTTAGTGGAAACTTACGACAAAGCTTTAAGCTGGTTCTCATACCAGCAACCCAAATGTTTGGGTATTTCAACCTCAACAGAAAAATGTAAATAACACAGTGACACTTAGTGGAAGGGGTGGGGTGGGGGAAGTGGCATGACTGGGGGTGAGGGGAGGAGGATCACTGTGGATGAAGAAGAAAATCAATCAGCATCCAAACGATTGCCTAGAATTACAGATATATCATTGTTGACATTCAGATGCCATGCATTTTGATGGCTTTCAATCACATTAAACACTGCCACAATAAATAGTGTCACATACTATCACAACAAATATTTCCAAAACAAAATCTATTCAGCACCGATGGCATAGAAACATTATCAACTCTATTTGCATGAGGAGAAACATTTTAATGGCTTCTTCAGGTGACAAAGGAAACTCTTGTGGCATAGTGGTTATGAACTACAGCTGCTAATCATAAGGTTGGCAGGTTAAATCCACCAGGTATTCCCTGGAAACTCTTTGAGGGCAGTTCTACTCCATCCTTTAGGAACTCTATGAGTCAGAATCGACTTGATGGCAGTGAGTTTGGGTTTTTAAGGTGAGAAACTGATGCTATTGCTGTTGTTAGGTGCCTAGAAGTCACTTCTGACTCAGAGCTAACCTATGTACAACAGAAGGAAACACTGCTGGGTCCGGCACCACCCTCAGAATCACTGGCATGCCTGACCCCACTGTTGCAGCCACTGTGTCAGTCCATCTCATTGGGGATCTTCCTCTTTCTGGCTGACCTTCTATTTTTACCAAGTATCATTTTCTTCTCCAGGGACGGATCCTTCCTGATACCATATTCAAAGTATGTATGATGAAATCTCACCATCCTTGCTTCTAAGGAGCATTCTGGCTATACTTCTAAGACAGATGTTTTTGTTCTTCTGGCAGTCCATGTATATTCAGCATTGTTCATCAACACCATATATTTAAAGGTGTAAATCCCTTCGTCTTTCTTATTCATGGCCTGGCTTTTGCATGTGTATCAGGTGATGGTAATGACCATAGCTTGGGTCCTGTTAGGTTAGCCCTTAAAATGACATCTTTGCTTTCTAACACTTTCAAGAGGTCCTTTGCAGCAGACTTTTGTATTGTAATACCCTGTTTGCTTTCTTGACTGCTGCTTTCATGGGCATTGATTGTGGATCTTAGTAAAATGAAATCCTTGACAACTTCAATCGTTTCTAATACAGCCATACAATTTTTTGTGGCTATATAAATCACAGTCAGATACTTTTGGTACTAAGCTCAACAGAGCAACTATCTGCAAGAAAGTAGAATCCACGTGCTTACAAAGCTGGTGGATCATTCCTTTCCAGGGATTTTCAAGACCGTGAGAAAATCAGAACTGGGGCAGGACCTCCTCTCTTGAGTTCTGGTTGAGTCCAAAGCCAGTGCTAACAATCTGTCTTGTAAATTGACTGTTTTGTTTCTACTAGCAGTTAAGCTCACTCTCCATTGGAAAGCTTCTTAGTAACTACTGTTGCATTGTCCTTCTGGGTGAATTTTACAACACTTGTGTCTCTCTGCACACCTACTAAATGTTATAATCAGCTACTGAGTGATCAAACAGCATTTTATTATTTTAATATTTTTGCAAAATCCACAGGCTGCCTCAACAAAAGCACTGCCTCTATTTGTGTATATATAACTTGACATACCCTGTAAAGAGCATCAAGGCGCTTTCCGTCTCCCACTCCCTCCTGTTCTCTGTTGGAACTGGAGCTTATTTATCCATCTTTCCAGTGCTCTGAAAGTCTGCTTCCTCCCACTACCTGTCAGATTCCCAACACTGACAAAACTGCCGCCTATAGATACTAGATCTTCTTTCTGACAACCCATCCTCCAGCACAGTACCTGAACCCTAGGAACAACCATTGAGAGCAAGGATATATTCAGAAAGGATGCACTTTCCATTGGGCCTGTTGTCATCTTTCTAGAAGGGGAGCTGTCCCATGCAAATGGCAGCACGGATGGTTTTACAAAATGCAGTGCATCCCAGACTGCACTTGGGGAGTCAGCAAGGAATTAAAGATGAAGAGCATTCACAGCTCTTAATCAGAAGCTCTTTCTAAGGAGAGTGGGAAAAAAAAAGAGAGAAATTAAAAAAAATATGTTCCTACATTACCTACAGTGTTGTTAATGTAACTTTCTATTTACATAATATGCAAAAAGGGCTGTCTGCAAACTGCAGTAATCTATATGGAATGAGGACAAAAGATACTGATTTCTCTAAAATGTTCTAGTTAGGGAATAATCAAGAAGTTACAACCTCTAATCTTGCAGTCAAAGCAGAAGTTTAGGGGATATTTTCCATATTTTTTTTCATTTTTGCTCATGCACAGACACGAACAGACAGATTTACAGATAGCAACTATATCATCTTTAACATTCAGGAACTATATTAAACTTCAAAGATAAAGTTAAAATTCCTGGTAAAAGAAACAGTTATTCACTTCTGATGTAGCCTTAAGCCACTTCCAGCAAGTTTTCTCTGATTAAAATTCTGAGGAAAAGTTTAAAGGGATGTGTGTGAGAGTGTGTGTGTGTCCATATGTGTGTAAGAAGGAAAGGTTAAGAGAGACATAGGTGAAAGAAGAGAACAGAGGTAGAGAGAAATGAAGGGAGAACTGAGCAGAGTAGCGAGAACAGACTAGAATAGAAAAGAGGGGAGAGTGAAGGAAAAAAGTGACAGAGGGAAGGAAAGGGTGAACATATTTTCAGAGGCTCTTTCTACTCCGGCTTCCTGCAACTTCTAGTCTTTCAGTTAATGTAAAGTATATTTTCTCTATGAGTTTTATGACACAGTTAGTCTAACAGAAGCATGTGGAAAAGAAATTTCAAGAATATGGCCATCTAAGAAGATGCTCACTGCTTGCTCATCCCGTCTTACATCTTCAGATAATGAAACACTGGTCCACAACAACTGACAGGTGGCTGGCTACAGGCAGAGGGAGAGAGACTCTAGGCTAACACAATCGTGCATCAGCAATAGACTGATAGATGAAAATCAACACCTGGAATGCAGCTTACCAACAAATAACAAGCAAGTATACAACCTCATCAGAACCACTGTATAATCTCCCATCACAAACTTTCCCCAGGGGAGCTAACAGGGACTGCCGCCAGGATTCAATGACCTGACAATCCATTGGATGTCAGTTTCACTGACCTTTGTGGTCTTAGAGTCCAAACATTTGAACAAGTTAAGCCAAGAAAAATGGGATGCTGAAAATCAAGTCTAAGAAGGTAAATCACCAAAAAGTTTAAGTCTAACCAACAAATGTTGGAGAATTACTATTTTTTAGAATTCCTCAGCTATACCGGGACCCCAGTGGCTTAGTAGTTATGTGCTATGGCTGCTAACCCAAAGGTTGGTAGTTCAAATCTACCAAGTGTGTCATGGAAACTCTATAGGGCAGTTCTACTCCATCCTGTAGGATCACTATGAGTCACAATCCACTTGACGGTAGTGGGTTTTGAGCTATACTAGTTGATCATTTTCACTCTGAAAACAACTGTCAGTTTAAAAATTCACAGTAGCCTGAAATCATCATTCACATGTCTCATCATGAAGTAGTAAGGGCACAGATTTCCAGATACAAAGATTCAAGTTCAAATCCCAGCGATACCTGGAACCATCTTTGCATTCTTGTTTGAGTCTTTACTCTTGACTCTATTTCTTCCTCTGTAAAATAGGGATGAGGATATAAATAGCACACAGAGGTGTTGTGGGGATCAAATGAATTCAATCATCTTGATGAGAAAGCTTTGTCATTTTTGACAAGCATTTCCTTGGGGCCATTTTGAGATTTCTTTATGTCTGAGGTGGATAGCTGGTGACAACATCTTGAAAATTGTCCCTTTTTAAACTGCTTGCAACATATGTAGTGAACTAGAGTGCTTGGTCTCTTGTAAAGGCCCTAGGGAAAATTCGAATCACCTTCTAGAATCAAATGGGGCTCTGCATGCAGAATCCTTAGAGGAACTTGTGTGGAGGTAGATTCCCCTTCCAATGTCCCAATGGAATATCATGCCTACCTCCAACCAGTCAAGTTTCTAGAGTTTAGTGCTCTTCATAGTTGGTATTCCAGAAAGTTGGAATCGTAGGGTCTATAAACAAGCTCTTTCTCTGTGAAGGTGCTCTTCTAAGCACTTAACGTTCTTACTTCATTTGATCCTCCTGAAAATCCTATCAGGCAGAGGCTGTACTGTTACACCCATTCTACAGAGGAGGAGACTGAGCTTAAAAGGCTTTGGCAGTTTGACTAAAATCACACAGTTAGTGATGAGGGTAGTCAAAATTAGCAGCAGGTCAGACTCTAACACACATTTTTATCCATTTACTGAAATTCTTAGTTCATTTTCACTTTTCCTGTTCCAGATCCTATCAGATGCTTTGCCAGGAATTTTAAAAAATGCTTTTGGAAAATAGAGTAGAAGAGAGAAATAACATATTGTGTGACTAAATCAAATTAAAGAAAATGTGTATAGTATAATATTTTTTAAATAAAAGCTCTCTGTGTATATGTGCTTGAGTGGTCAGGTAGAGAAAGAGATCGGGAGAAAATTATGACAATAATCTGAAGAGATGGCTATGCATTAGACTTAAATGTGGTACCAGGAGAGATCAGGTAGGATTTTAAATTTTAAGTATTTATAAAGGAAGCATATACTTCTTTCATTTTGAAAAAGAATACAATCAAAAGTGCATATTACCCAACAACTTCTGAAAGTTTTCTAGTAAACCAAGGGAAGCCTACTTACTTGAGCATTATGTTATTTGCTCCTGGTTTCATTCTCCCTGGTTTCTATTAAGTTCTCAGCTTCTATCAAGGTCATCATGAGAAAGAGCCACATGGGAAGATTCTTCCACTTTTGCTGCAGAGTGACTGTCAGTACATTATTTATCATGTCATACTTTAACTTATACTAGGTCTTATATATTAGAACTTAGTACCAAGAAAAACTATGCTTCACCTGAAGAATTAATATGCCTTCTTCTTCCTAATAATGCGGAAATAAGCCAGTCATCATACTACCTTTATGTTCAGATGCTGGAGAACACAACCAGGTTTTTTTGTTCATTAGAACCCTATCAACCTTTATGGTCAGCTTACTGTATCTTTACGCAAATAACGTGTCTTCTATGATTTCTTGCCAACTGCTAAGCATGCTATGCTAATTTATTTTTTTATAGAATGTGTAAAAAAATTGGCATAGTGTTACTTATGAAAATATCTCATGGGTGAGGGCACAGTTGGCAAACAAATGTAGCAGGTGCACATTATTTGCTTAAAAATATGATAATCATCTCTCTCATCTCCTCTCAGGCTAGCTTCCTCCTTTTTTTTCCTTTTAATATTCTTACTGAATACATATCCTTTGTTCTGAGTCTCTTCAAATCACATTTGAAGAAAGAGTTCCTTAGCAGTAACCTACAAAAGTTAGTTACAGATTTAGGACATGGGGCAGCCACGCTGTCTGAAAAAAATAAAAAAAGACTTCTGATGAAAGTTTAATTTCAGAAAAACACCCAATGAAGATACCTTCTCTTACCTTTTGGATAACAATAAGTAGAAACACAAAATAGTTGAGAAAATAATGGTACCCAATAATGACACATGTGGGATACAGTAACTGCGGAGAGTCACAGAGGCATCATGTTTGCATCAGCAGCAGTTAACCTCTCCAGAAATGAAAACCAGAAAACACCCAGCCATGCATCATGACTGATGGCCAGGTTCTGGGAAAGCTTTGAAGCAGGAATTCTACAATTAATTAGATGAAATATCGAAGACATTTCTCAGGGAGTAATTTGGAACATCTCACAAGGGGTTGGGAGGAAACAAATGTTAGGTGCTGTTGAGTTGGTTCCTACTGATAGTACCCTAGGTACAACAGACAAAACTCTGTCTAGTCATGTGCCATCCTCATAGTCATCGTTATGCTTGAGCTCACTGTTGTAGTCACTGTGTCATCTCATTAAAGGTCTTCCTGTCTTTCGCTCTCTACTCTACCACGCACGATGTCCTTCTCTGCAGAACACTGCCTCCTGATAACATGTCCAAATATGTGAGACCAAGCCTCATCACCATTGCTTCTAAGGAGCACGCCAGCTTTAATTCTTCCAGGACAAATCTGTTTGTTCTTTTGACATTCCATGATATATTTAATATTCTTTCCAACACCACAATGCAAAAGTGTCAATTCTTCTTTGGTCTTCTTTATTCATCACCCAGCTTTCACATGAAAACCCTAGGGCTTAGGTCAGGTACACCTTAGTCTTCAAGATAACATCTTTGCTTTTCAACACTTTAAAAAGGCCCTTTATAGCAGATTTGCCCAATGCAATGCATCTTTTGATTTCTCGACTGCTGTTTCCATGGTGCTGACTGTGGATCCAAGTAGAATGAAATCCTTGACAACTTCAGTCTTTCCCTGTTTATCATGATGCTGCCTACTGGTCCAGGAGTGAGGATTTTTGCTTTCTTTATGTTGAGGTGTAATCCATACTAACAGTTGTGGTCTTTGATCTCCATCATTAAGTGCTTCAAATCCCCTTGACTTTTCAGCAGCCAAGGTTGTGTCTTCTGCATAATACAAATTGTTAATCAGTCTTCCTCCAATACTGATGCTAAGTACTTTAGAGAGTTCAGATTCTCAGGTTATTTGTTTAGCATGCAAATTGAGTAAGTATGGTAAAAGGATATAACTACAACACACACCTTTCCTGAATTTAAACTGTGCAGTAGGCCATTGTTCTGTCTGAATCACTGTCTCTTGGCCTAAGTTCAGCTTTCTTATGAGCACAATTAAGTGTTCTAGAATTCTCTTTCTTTGAAATGCTACTCATGATTTCTTATGATCCACATGGTTGGCGTGCTTCCAAACTACATGTAGAAAAGCAAAGATATCACTTTGAGGACTAAGGTTTACTTGACACAAGCCATGGACATTTTCAATTGCCTTGGGTATGCATGTGAAAGTTGGACAATGTGTAAGAAAGAACTAGGAAGAATCAATGCATTTGAATGATGGTATTGGTGAAGAATATTAAATATTTCACAGACTTCCAGAAGAACAAACAAATCTTTCTTGAAAGAAGTACAGCCAAAATGCTCCCTAGAAGCAAGGATACAAAAAGTTCATCTCATATACTTTGGACAGGCTATTGGGAGGGACCAGTGCCTGGAGAAGGACAATCATGCTTGGTTAAAAAGAGGGAGCATCAGCAAAGAAGAGGAAGACCTTCAGTGAGACCGACTGACACAGTGGTTGCAACAAACGGCTCAAGCACAACAACGACTGTGAGCACAGCACAGGATGGGGCAGTGTTTCATTCTGTCATAACACAGGGTTGCTGTAAATCAGAACTGACTGGACAGCACTTGTCATGGATTGAAACGTGTCCTCTCAAAACATGTATATCAATTTGGCTGGGCCATGATTCCCAGTACTGTGTGGTTATCCTTCATTCTGTGATGGTAGTTTTTATGTTTATGTTGTAAATCCTAATCTCTGCCTGTGGTTAATGGGGAAAGATTGGATTATGTTGAAGAGGATTAGTGTGGGACTATAACTTGCTTATTAAGGTCCCATCCTTGATTCAATGTAAACGGAGTTTTCCTGGGGTGGGTACTGCACACCACCTTTTATCGGAAAAGAAATACAAGAGAAAAGTGAAGCAAAAAGGGAGCTGGGGACTTCTTAACACCAAGAGGTTCCCAGTGAATCTCCCTCCAATCCTGATGCTAAGTACTTCACATAGTTCAGATTCTCATTATTATTTGCTCAGCATACAAATTGAGTAAGTATGATAAAACACCTTTCTTGAATTTAAGCTGTGCAGTTGGTCACTGTCTCTTGGCCTAAGTTCAGCTTTCTTATGAGCACAATTAAGTGTTCTGGAACTCTCTTTCTTTGAAATGCTACTCATAATTTCTTATGATCCACACTGTTGGCGTACATCCTTTGGACCTGAGGTTCCTGCTCTGAGATGCTCTCAGGACGAGGGAAGACTGATGTATCACAGGGACCTTCCTCCAGAGCTGACAGAGAGTTATGCCCTGGAGTTGGCATCCTGAATTTTGACTTTTAGACTACTGGACTGTGAGGGCATAAAATCCTCTTTGTTAAAGCCATCAACTCATGGCATTTGTGTTATAGCAGCACCAAATGACCAAGAGAGAACCTAGGGAGGAGACAACAATCTCAACCTTCTTCTATCCCACCAGAATAAAAACTACAATGCTATCAGTTACTGGATATTGTTTTTAGGGACTGTGATCTATGCTAACCAATGACAGCAACAATCGCTCTACTCAGAAATGCTAATTTTTTTCTATGGAAGTGACTGGTAAAGTGTAATTCTCAGAATATTATCAAGAGGGGAAATTTTTCTTTTCATTGGGAAACATGGCTTTGGGGGTAGATGTCATGATAATTGTATATTCCAAAGAAAGACCTTTTATAGGTATGCTACATCTATAAAATGGAGCAAAGTACAAGATTCTAACAAGGGAGAGTTTCTACACTTACAAAGTGGATTTTTGTTGACATTTGTATTCTCTTTTCCAGTAATGTCTACATGGAATCAAGTTGCCCTTCTCTCACTAGATTCCCTAGTAACTACCAATTACAAATAAGATATTTGACTTTCTAACTTAAAATTGTCACAATAGCTAACTATTTGGGATAATACTTTCAGTCATTAATCAATAAACCCCAAATCAAACCCTCTGTTATCAAATCAATTCCAACTCATGAAGACTTCATGTGATACAGATTAGAACCAGTCTATTGGGCTCTCTTGGCTGTAACCTTTATAAGGAGCAGATCGCCTGTCTTTTTTTTATATGCTACCACTGTATGGGGGTCAACTGTCAATCATTTTTTATTATTATGATTAGGTGAAAGTATACAATTCAAGTCAATTTTGCATACCTGCCTCTCTACAACTTCATCTGCTCTCCCCACTCTGTAACAGCACCCTCCTCCTTTTCACTGTTTGCTACTAGTATCCCCCCAGTGAACACCTGTCCCCTCCTCTCCTCTCCCCTCTAGAAAGAAGAGGATAGATTTCAATAAATGCATAAAACTGTAAAGCACACACACTACACGCTCACTCTGTGTCTCCAAGTCTAGTTCGTTCTTAGTCTGTCTCAACTGCCAATCTTTTGATTAGTAGCCAACTGCAAACTGCTTGTGCCTCCCAGGGCCCCTTATATGACACTCTCCTCTCTAGTCTAGCTTCCAAAACACTGGCCCACGTGTTCTTTAAGGCATTGTTTCTACTGAAAATATAAAGAAAGAAGTGCTCAACTTCAAGCTCATGAGCTTCTAAGCAGAAGTTTTAACTTCAATATAGCCAAAGCCAAGTGCTGTCGAGTCGGATCACATTCCTTGAAACTTCAATATAACATATGAATAATAATATATGCAACCATATCTATCTATAATAGTTTTGAAAAAGTCAACTCCTTTGAGTTACAAAAGAATCTGTATCTTTTGACCATCACAATTCAAGACATTGACCAAAATTAGAGGTATAAAAGGACAGAACAGAGGTATAAAAGATCAGAACAACTTGTTGTGACTACACTAAACTAGAAAATTATCCTATATAATGGTCAGAGGAAGATGAAGCAAATCAGATTAAACACCTGGAGACTTTCTGAAAAAGGGACACTGTATCACCCCTTCCCCCTTGGCTAGGTTCTAAAAAAGATGAATGGAAAGCGACAGGAACCTGAGAAAAGACCAGTGTTTGGTTTCTGAGATGAAACCCTCAATGGCAGCAGTCACATAGCAATTTCCAGTCCCACAATGACACTGGAGCAAGAAGAGAAGGCTATTGGGATGTCGGGAGCAGAGATGCCTTCAGGAACCTCTGACAAGCTTCCGGTGGTCCCAAGTCAGCAGGGAGAAAACAGCCAACATTCCTCAGGCTTCCTTAGGAAGGCAATGAAGTTAAGTGAGAAAGAGAGAACACTACAACATCAAACCAAAAACTAAACCAAACCCCCTGCCATTGAGTCGATTCTGACTCATAGTGGCCCATAGAACTGAGTAGAACCATTCCACAGAGTTTCTAAGGAGCGCCTGGTGCATTTGAACTGCCAACCTTCTGGTTAGCAGACGTAGCACTTAACCACATGTGTGTGTGTGAGTGTGTGTGCCTAAATATGCACATGTGTGTGTATATATATAGACACATATATTTACATATATTAGGAATTGTATTTATCAGTTTCATTCTGTCATTAGAGTTATCACTTCACGCCCATCAACTTTATAGGCTGTTTTACCCAACAAGTCATTGACTGCTTTTCTTACGAGCTGGTTACCAGTTCGATCCTGTAAGACTCACAGAAGAGATGCCTTAGTCCTTTACTGGATACAAGTGGATATACAGAGGTAGAGACAGAGCTTGAGATGTATCTACATGTGTGTATGCATGAATTAGTTTTCCTAGCACCCAGCAAACCTGTCAGTGTCTTTCTGTAGCAAAGCTCAGAGAAGATCTCTCAAGCTACAATACTGAAAACAAAACCAGTTTCTTCCTACTTTTGTAGATACCAGGTTTGCATACAGCATTAGCCATTTTCCTGTACATTTCCATTAGTGATGTCTTTGCTGATTAGTTTTTTCTAAATTAGCATGTTTATCCATTAGCATATCAATATTGCTGCCAACCAGCCTCTTAATTTTTAGTTTCCTCGTTGCAACAACAAAATTTTTTTTGCCAATAAAAACAGGCATTTCTTAAAGCCTTAATTAACTCCAGCACAATTCTTTTTTGCTTCTTTAATAATAGTGCGTAATATTTACTAAGATTATAGATTTCGCCTTATTCAAAAACACCACTCACACGAATAAGCAAAATCTTCACATTTTGAGGTTTGGCATTAACAGTTTCCTCTTTTCAAGAGCGTTTTTTGGTATTTCTGGAATGCTGTGGAAATATTCTAAGTTTTCAAGATAGACATCAACAAAGCTTCAAGGACATGGGCTTCTAAACGTAAGAATTTTCTAGAGTGATTACTGAAATAAAGTGGATTCTCACTAAGTATCTAAGGGGAAAAAATGACTGTTAAAACCCATCTCTTGGCAGAGTTTCTTTGTCCATATTTTCTCACCACAAAAATAAGCAAAATTTCTGGTTGAATCATAGCTTTGATGTGTGCAATTATAGAAATTTAAAGTCACCTACATAAAATAAGCAACACTATGTTTAACAAAGTACACAGGAAGCAAGTTAAAATATACAGTCTGTTAAAGACTCCTGTCTACACTGTTATTTAAGGTAAGTTCATTTCACTACAATAATTAAATATCTGCAATTTTTTTTGTTTTTTTCTGCTGAGTCTGAGTAGGATGCCGTTAAACTCCTGCTTACCCAAGTCCATGCACTATCTTATTAAGGTAAGTGCTAGTAATTATAAATCTTTAAGTGTAGGGTTTTTTTTTTTCTTTTTTCACACCTTTCTGGTGATTAAGAAGGAAAACGATGAAGACATTTATGATGCTTATGACTATATCTCACATACAGTTTGTGGGGGTGTAAACTGTCACTACCTTTCTGGAGGGCAATTTGGCAATAGTTCTCAAATGAGGATACCCTTTGACCTAAAAGTTCCACTTTTGTGAATTATTCCTAAGGAAATAATTGGAGAAGAAAGCAAATATGAATGTGCAAATATGTTTGCAATAATGGTAAAATGAGAAGCAGTCTTAATACTCATTAGCTGGAAATTGGCTAAATCAAGTATGAAAATTCATTTAATGAAACACTAACCCGTTGTTGAGTCAACTCTGACTCACAGAGACCCAACAGGACATTGCAGAATTGCTGCAGAGAGTTTCCAAGGAGCACCAGGAAGATTTGAACAGCCTAACTTTTGGTTGGTGGCTGAGATCTTAACCACTGTGCCACTGGTGCTCCTCAAAAATACAAAATAGCTTGGCTGTATGTACATACATGCATGTATGAATAGCCAAGCCAAGTGCCGTCGAGTCGGATCAATAAAGATGTACATTTAAGGTTTAATTGCTAAAATATAGTTTAAAGTAACATAAGATGATGTGGCAATACATACACACTCAAAAAATTGGAAGTTGGCTAAGTCATTAATATGTTTAGTCTCTTGCAGTCCACCTCTGAAGGTACTTTCATCTCTTGAAAATTCTGTAACTTTTCTATCATTCAGCTTGTCCACAATTAGCAAGTTTTGGTGACCAACTGCATTTTGGTTTTTGGCATGTCTTGTAACCACTAACACAAACACTCTTCTATGTTCACCTTAATCTCCCTTTTCAGGGCTGTTCTCACTGTGTGCAGCTTCTGCTGAGGACAGTGCGCAAGTGTCCCATGAAGGATGCCAAAGGCACTGGGTGTTCCCTCTACTGGCATTCGGCTTTTCTCTTGTCACTTTTCACCTCCCACACCTGATACTCTTACTCTCAAGGCTTCAATGCTGAGGAGAGTGATTCAAAGGCACGGGGAGAGTTAGCTCTAAGATTCCATGTAAGAACTGAGGTGGTAGGAGATCTATCATGGGCCTTTGGGGTGACCCTCATTGTAGGCTCTGCTGCTCAGCTTCTGGAATATTCCTGGATTTCATCTATTGTCAGGCCTTCCCTTCCAGTCACTTGACAGTTCTTGCTATGCTTCAAATTAATTCACCTTTGGATTTTGATATTTAACTAATACCCATGGTATGCTTTATGAATGAGAGTTGTTGCTGTGAGGTGCCCTCAAGTTGATTCCAGCTCATAACAGCCCTATATACAACAGAATGAAATACTGTCCAGTCCTGGGCCATGCCCACAATTGCTGGTATACTTGAGTCCATTGTTGCAGTCAACATGTAAACCCTTCCTCTTTTTCACCGACCTTCTACTTTGCCAAGCATGACGTCTTTCTCCAGGGATTGATCCCTCCTGACAGTATGCTCAAAGAATGAGAAACAGGAAAAAAAAGCAAAACTATTAAATGAACTCAATGATGCATAATATTTAGAAATCAAAAGCAAAACATGAAATAAGTAAAGAGGAAGAGAAAAGAAAAATCCTTGCAATTTCAAAAGGATACATTGTGGGTCAACCTTGTAAATCATGACATGGACAAAGAATATGAGCGAGAATAAAGGTCAAAATCTGTGTGCATGTAACCATGAAAGCCTAATTAGTGTAATTAGTATGTGTCCAGCAGGAGTTCACTTTTGTATTTTGCTTTTGATAAAATAAAGCAAAGGCCACATTAAGGGTTTAATTCTTATTGTTCACTGTAGATTTACTGAACTATGAGTCCCTTGAGAAGACTTGGTTAATTTCTTTCATGTGGAACAGGCAGCTTCTGTTAGAAATTACTCTGTCTTCATCTTTCAATTGCTTAACTATTCAGCCTCTTAAAATGCTAACTATCCTTTTTAAGATTATTTAGGTGCAGGGACTCACAAACAAATCGTCTTGAAATCATTTCTATCATGACTTCCTCTAAGCCAAAGACATAAATATTTCTCTTTTGAATATTCTAATAATTCAAGTAAGGGTATTCTTTAAACTTTTCCAGTATTCATATCTAAGAACATAAAATATGTTCACAATACAAGTACATTTACCAAGAGCAAATGTTTAAACAAAAGAAGCAGGGTTCTTAATGAAACACCCTCAGGAAAATGTTTAAACTTTGCCCTTAAGTTTACTTTGTTCATTAATAGGTTCCTATTTCGAGTAGAGAGTGGGAAGGGTAAGTTCAACGTGTTAATAAGAAAAAAGTAATAATATTTAATTAATTCTGGCTGAACACACATGGTTTAATATACTTGGCAATATCATTCCATCACATGATATGATAATTTAATGGAATTTTTTTATTTAAATTGCTGGCAAGTTTATGAAATTATAAAGCAAATAGGCCATGCACTTGGGTGTAATTGACTGTATAAATGTGTTTTATACTATACTGTTGGCAAATTAGCCAATCCCTGTCACGGAATCAATTATTATCTAGCTGGATTCCACAAACACAATAGCAGAAATATTGCATTTATACAAAAAAACACCATGATTGTTAATCTTACACTGTGCATCTTAAAGCGAGGCAATAAACATTCATACACTGGATAATCGTCTTAAGATAATGCCACTGCCAAATGATGCGCATTTAAAGATTCCTTGTTGGAGACAGTCGTTTGGGTTTTATTTGTGCTTGCCTCTTCAGATCAATGAAGAGGATAATGGAACCTTCAAGTTCAAGTCAAGTAGGAGTTCAGGGATTTGACCTCTGTTTAACAGATGCATACTGCCCAGAGCCAATGTAATACTGCACACTCATACCTTGCTCTAGAGGCTTTAGAAATCATAACAATATCTTGCATTTGAATGGCGCTATTGTTTTCCAAGTGCTCTCCTGTACATGCTATCTTTTTATCTTTTAGAGTAAAAACGTGTGTTATGGGAAGCCCAAAGAAGAACTCTGTTTCAGGGGTTTCCGGGCCAGCTTAATGTATTCAGCATGATGTATGTGAAACAGAAGGAACCGGGGGGAAGGGGAGGCAGGCTCCTACACGTTTTCTTTCCTCTTCAATTGCCCCTAAAGTACTCTCAGCATAGATGACTGAAAACTGCTTGCGGGAGGAAATTCCGAGGTCAGCTTCTCAGATTCTGCAGCTCAGAGTTAAACCGAGGATGCAGTGGACTCTTGAGATAATATAGGCAAAACTGAATCCGATGAGAGGACACGTACCTTCTCCTGCACATTGACTACCTTCCATTTTCTCCTTGAAGCTACATAAGAAGCCTCTGAGGTTAACTTTGTCTGAGGAGAAACTGGAGAAATGAAGAATCGGAGGGATTTAGAGAAGATTCCACACACAGCAAGTGGCAGGGTTGGGGCATCCATCGCACATATCCTTATTCAAAGTTATTCTTCTTCTCTTCATTAAAGCAGAAATCCAGTGGCAAGACCCTTCTCATGGCAGTGTCCGGAAGAAACCAAGCCCGAAACCAACGATGTGACAGCGGGTTCACCAGGGAACCTAGTGAACCATATCCCTTACAAGAATACTTTCCTCTTCAGAGACAGTATATTCTTTTTCCTTGTAGCATTTAAACAGGCAGTAGCAGACACAGATAACTGAAGCATGGTATCTCCTGTTTCTCCTTTATGCATGCACTTGAGAAAATGTTACGCCTTTTTTTAAATAGAGATACTTCTGCCTTGATTTAAGCATTTGGATAGCCTTTTCTTCTGCAAAAAATTTTTTCTAACTAATTATTGGTCTTGATTTGACTCACTCTTCCCTCACTTCCTCTTTTCCTGTACAATCTTCTCTCTCCTATAGGGTCACCGTGAGTCAGAAATGGACTTGACGGCAATGAGTTTGGCATTGGTATACTCTTTCTGGAGATGCTGAGTGTAGTGTCAACACCTATGGCTGCTAACGAAGACGTCAGCAGTTTGAATCTACCAGGCACTCCTTGGAAACTCCATGGGTCAGTTCTACTCTGTCCTATAGGGTCACTATGAGTCAGAATCAACTTGACGGCGGTGGGTTTGGTCTTTGGTTTTATCTCCTTTCTGGAAAACCTGGTGGCAGAGTGGTTAAGAGCTATGTCTGCTAACCAAAAGGCTGGGAGAACAGATCTACCAAGTGTTCTTTGGAAACTCTATGGGGCAACCCTATTCTGCCCTACAGGATCTGTAAGTTTGCTGAGTAGGAATCAACTTAGCAATGATTTTAGTTTTTGTATATCCTTTCTGTTTCCTCTTGAGATTTGCTGCCACTGTTCTCTAAGAGTGGTCACAGAGTGCTTGAAGAACTACATCTCCCAGCAATTCATTTTGACTCCTAGTAGCTGGCACTGAACTAGGACAATGACAGAAAGGGAGAGGAAGACATTCATGCAGTGAAATGCTGGATTTTTGTTTTTGCTTTGCTTCCATGTGTATGACTTTAAATCAATATTGAATGATAGCAAAAAGTATTACATAAATGAGCCTTGCCTCTGAGCTACATCTATATTTAGTATAAACCCAAACTCAGTATGACTGAGTTTAGTATAAGTGAGTTTTTATAAATGTAACAGCTTTTACCATGAGATTCACCCATCTTGAGGAGAGAACCAAAGAGCCAACCAGCCCTTAAAAAATCCACAGAGGTTCTTTACAAGATCTATCATCAAATAGATACTCATTGAGTACCAATATCTTATCTACATTCACATTCTATTTCTGAGATCCACTGTGTGATATCTGCAACTGATTACAAAACAAAATCATTCTAGAAAAAAACTTCAAAACAATCACAGGCAATGAAACAGTAACATAGGCGTTACTTTAAAAATTTGTATCAAGTGTAGGTCAGCTGTAGGCTTAATTGCTTCACTTTCCTGAATATTATTTATTTCAGCCACTTAAGGAAATAGTATTGTTACCTTGCCCCCAATCACAAAACATTAAAGTATGATGGAGACAAGAACAATGCTGTTTACCAATTTATCAATGCTGCATTTCAGATTTAGAAAAAAAGGCAGTATTACATTTTTCTTGAAATACTGAGATCTCTGATGATGAGCATTACAGTCTATTTCAACCACAGAACTTATATGGCTTTGTGTTTTTCTTGGTACTAGAATCTAAGTATTCATTCAACACATCTTTCTTGAGTTATTCAGGGTCTGCAAAAGGTAAAGCATTCAGATCCTGCTCTTAACTGAATGACAAACTGCAGTAAGAATGTTCATCCCCCAAATCTCTCTCTCTCTCTCTCTCTGTATATTTCTGACTGCCTACTAGAAATCTTCAACTGGTTCCATTTGCAACAACACCAGTGGTATAGAAACTCTATATATTCTTCCAATAGTCCCCTTTCAATGTCTCCAGTCTATTTGGGTTACACCCAGTCTAGAGATCTAATTTGAAGATCCCACGTAGAAATTTAAACATCATCTCTGACTCCTGTATCTACCTGAACAACCTATCAATTCTGCCTCAGGAACAGCTCTTCTGTCCTAATTCTACCACTTTTAGTTCTGACCTTTATTATTTCTTGTATCTGATTACAAGAATATTCCTCTAATAAGACTGCAGGAAATCTAACACATTCTCAATTATTTCTCCATTCAGTCAGCTAAGTTTTTCTTGGAAAAGCTAATCCAATATCACATTCTGCTACTTTGAAGCCTATGACTCCCCATCTCTGGCAGGTGAGTGTCTAAGCTACTTATCATGACAAGATCCCTCATGGTTTTATTTTCACTACACTTTTCCATGTTTGTCTCCCTGAACAACTTTACACTGAAGTTAACTCAACCATACTTAACGTGTACTTTGACTGTGGATGCAATATTTTCCAAATTAATCTCAATGGACCTCAAATTCCTCATGTATTAAATACAGCTAATGATTGCAAGGAAACCTTGGTGGCATAGTGGTTAAATGCTACATATGCTAACCAAAAGGGTGTCAGTTCAAATCTACCAGGTGCTCCTTGGAAACTCTAAGGGGCAGTTCTACTCTGTCCTCGAGAGTCACTATGAGTTGGAATCAACTCAACGGCACTGGATGGGAAGAGCTGTAAAGGCCATGTAGGGATATTGTTAGGACTAAAACAAACCAACACGGGTAAAGTGCTTGGCAGAGACCACAGCACACGATAAGCTGTCAAAAAGTATCAACTCTTATTATCCATGTATTATTTTTATTTTTGGAAATTTATATTCCCCTCATCCTTCTGGGGATGATTGAATGAAAATGTACATTCCTATGTAAATTTTCATGCTAACCTACATGCAGCTTCCACTGCTCTCCTGCACGGTGACAGCACAATCTTCCTCTCTGCTCCATACATTCTGACCTTCCCAACAGTCTCCTATCTTCTCCTCTCCACCCACTCCCTTTCCTACAGTATGAGGTCAACAGGATGACCTTCTGTAGACGCCTAGAACCATAAAGTGCCCACACAATATGGTCACTCTGCATCACCAAGTCCAATCCATTGCTGTCTGAAAAGTTGACCTTCATTATGATTTATGAACAGGGGCAGCATCAGGGCCAGAGGCCCCGCTCCCAGGAGAACGCCAAGGACCCTGGACCATCAACTGCAATCTTCCAGTGGAGATCTCAGGGTGCACTCCTATTTATACTTGTGTTGCCAGTGAGACTCAACTTTGTGAGCTCATTGTGGCTATCACTGGTGGTAGCAGGGTACCATCTGGTTCTTTCGGTCCCAAGTTGATGTAGACATCCACTCACGTGGGTCTCTCTGGGTATCTGACTCTTAAAACCATTTTCTCTGGGGAACCGTCCTGTAATTTGGCAGAGAAAATTATACCTTACATACCTACAGCGTTTTGCTTGATTTTAAATAGAATATTGATCTGTTTGTTTTTGCTGTTAAACTTTGACATCACTGAAAGTAGATACAAACCAAAACACCAAACTCACTGCTGTTGAATTGTTTCCAACTCACAGCAATCCTATAGACAGAGTAGAGCTGTCCCATAGAGTTTCCAAGGACTGCCTGGTAGATTTGAACTGCTGACCTTTTGGTTAGTAGCTGTAACACTTGACCACTATGTTACCAGGGTTTCCAGTATAGATACAGGGTCATTTTATTTGGATCTCTAGAAAGCTGGCCAAATGCCAGGTCTTCAGTAAGGTCAAAATAAATGATTGATGACTGAATATAAAACATATGTTAAATGAAAACTTACAGGAACTTTAGAGTTTTTTCTGTTGTTAGCTGCTGTTGAGTTACCTCCAGCCTGTGGAGATCTTATTTATGTACAGCAGAATGAAACATTGCCCAGGCCTGAGCCATCCTCACCGTCACTAGCATGCTCTAGTCTACTGTTGCAGCCCCTATGTGTTCGGAGTGACTTCTAGCACACGAGTTCATCTTCCAGCACCAAACTGGGCAGTATTCTGTGGTGCCTCATACAGTTTTCACTGGCTAGTTTTTGGAAGTAGATCACTAGGCCTTTCTTTCTAGTCTCTCTTAGTCTAGAAGTTTTGCTGAAACCTGTCTACCATGTGTGATTCTACTGGCATTTGAAATACCAGCAGGAGAGCTTCCAGCATCATAGCAACATGCCAACTACCAGAGTATGACAAACGGACAGCTGGATGGTGAAGAATATGTTATTATTACCAATTCCCTTGCATCCTTCAACAGGTGTTTGTCCTAGTCTGTTGAACAGTGGACAAAGTTTTTCTTGGGTGTGTTTCTCAAGTGAGGTGGGAGATTTGTCCATTTTTTGTTGTCCATATTATCTTTTTGAAAGTAATACAATGAGTGAGACAGGAATATTCTCTATTGCCCTATCTTACGTATATTTTCAGAGTTTGAAGTAAAGTGTATCTGTGCTAGTAAAATTCAGGAAACATTTTATTCATTTGCATGTGATTCATGCCAGAGACCTGCCAAAAGAGTGTAGATATGAATCAAAAAATTTTGTGATTCATTGTACCTCATATAGAAGTAATTATCTATGCCCAAGAGATTCTCCCAAAGGGACAGTATAATATTTAAAACAGTAGAATTTATAGCTCTCACACATATTTGCATCTTTCAAAAAGCTGATAATATTTTGAAAAGAATTGTGTGCAGTATATGTGTGCCCTCAGGCCCACAGAATTCCAATGAATCTTGCCAAATGTTACACACTGTGAAGAACTTCAACTTGACTGGCAATCCTAACTTTGATCAGTGGCTGTGGATTATTAATCTCTAGAGGTGATAGCTCTTACTAGTACTAAATAATGGCTCTTGTAGCTTAGGTTTTCTGCAGGACACGGTCTCAAGTGTATTTCGGTACTTCCCCTGTGTCAGAGGGAATAAGAATTAATTCAGAATGATTGATGATTTGAAAGTCTTCAAATGAGAAGGATTCACTCCTTGGCAGTCAAAACTCAGTTTAGTTTCTTGGTTTTTGTAACCCACAAAAGTAAGGTTTCTAGTGATTCCAGTAGAGGTTACTGAACAGTTTCTTACCTCAACTGACTTGCCAAAATAGAAACCAGAAAATGGATATGACATGTTACAAAATCTAACAGTTTATACAAAAAAATGTCACAGTTAAACACTAGGATGTAAAATGCTCAATTATTTATATTTTTATTAAAAAAGGGAGCCATTTAAAGCAGGTCCAGTGAAAGCAGTCTTAATTATTACAAGCTGATCAGCAGAATCCTGGAGATATTACTTAGCTCAGTTCTGACCTACCAACTTCCGTGGTCTGTTGTTGTTGTGTGCTGTTGAGTTTAACTCATAGTGACCCTATAAGACACAGTAAAATTGCCCCATACAGCTTTTTTCTCACACAGGGCCATCAAGTAGGTATGAACAAATGACTTTTGGTTAGCAGTTTGTTTACCACTGAAAAAACACAAAAACAAAAAACAAACCCGTTGTCTTGGAGTCAATTCTAACTCACGGTGACCCTATAGGACAGAGTAGAACTGTCCCATAGAGTTTCCAAAGAGTGCCTGCTGGATTTGAACTGCTGACTTGAGGTTAGCAGCTGTAGCATTTAACCACTCCAAGGTTTCCTGTTTACCACCAGGGCTCCCCAGATTCACGGGGTCTTCAGGTTCTTACCAACCAGCATATCAAAGATCCTACATTTTAGTGCCTTTCAGACTTTTGTGTGCATATATTCCCCTGAGGATCTAAGGGAACTGGAGATTACAGTTCATTTGACTCTTACATGGCGCCTGCATTTCTGACCAGCTCCCAGGTGGTGTGATTGTTCTACCCACCATGTTTTGAGTATCAAAACTCTGGACACATTCTTAGCCTTGCATTGATCCTTTGGAAACTCTGGTGGTATAGTGGTTAAGTGGCACATCTGCTTACCAGAAGGTCGGCAGTCCAAATCTGCCAGGCACTCCCTGGAAACTCTATGTGGCAGTTCTACTCTGTCTATAGGGTTGCTGTGAGTCTGACTTGATGGCAGTTGGGTTTTTGGTTTTTCATGCCATGCGGGGTCACTCACCTACGCAATATACAGGAAAATTATACATTTTAGTACGGTAGAATAAAACAGGTTTTAAAAAAGTGGCCTTCAAGGCTTAAAACTGATAGATAGCATTTCTTATGTCTTTATTTTCTAGATTAAAACAAAAACAAATGTAGAAGGGCCCATGTTTTCAGCACTTTTAAAATATCACTTCAGTATCTCAAGAATGAGGAAAAAAAAGTCTGTAAAAACTTAATTCCACATTTCTCAAACGGAAGTCCATTTGGTGATCTAACATACACTTGTTGAATTCCTTTGGACAATCTGCATGATGACTAATTGCAAGCATCCTTATGCTGGGGTCCTGTACAGGATGCCCTTTTGCCTTATCCAGATCCTTTCTACTGGCTGGTGAGTCCATCGCTCTGTAGCTATGAGTGTCGGCTGTCTACAATTTTCAGCAGCCCTCCCCTTTGGGAGGAATCTCTTTTGGTTAAATGAACAGGTGATCCTGCTCCAAAAGGATACCAATTCTCCTCACCTTTCCAACCCAGACCTAGGCCAATGACCAACTCATCTTGGAATACCACTTGCTGGGCTCCTAGCCTCACAAAGCCAAAACAAGAATTAAAAAACCCAAACCCACTGCCATTAAGTTGATTCCTACTCATATGGGACAGAGTAGAACTGTACCATAGAGTTTCCAAGGACTGCCTGGCAGATTCAAACTGCCTCAAGGTATGGCCAAATCTGTGATGCAACTCTTGCTCCAGAGCTGCCTGTGGGATCAGGGTGGGCTTGTCTCCAGTTGAATCCACTGCCTTGCTTGGCTCTTTCCACTGCCACAGCCTACTTTCATCATTCCCCTTCTCCTGAGGCCACTCACCCAATAAGTAACTCTGTATGACAATCTTAGGCTTCCAGTAAACTGACCTCAGAGATTATGTCATAACTCACCTCTACCAAAGTCAAGGAATGCCACTGACTTCTGAAAATGAAGGAACAAATAACCAAAAGAAACTAAGTAAATGCTCACTATCTGAATGACAGAGAGCAAAGTCATGATATAGTAGTAATATTTATCTATTCTTGCTATTTTGTAGTCGAGGATATAATAACTTGTTCACACTTAGAAGGATCAGTAGAAATTATAGAAGGAGTTATCACTGCTTTTATTTTATTTGTTATGCAGGATGTGTAAGTGCTACATCTACTAACCAAAAGGCTGGCAATTCAAATCTACCCGGTGCTCCTTGGAAACTGTGGAGCAATTCTACTCTGTCCTATAGGGTCACTATGAGTCAGAACCCACTGGACAGCTCTGGGTTTTTGGTTATGCAGGATGAAATGAGACAGCTGCCTCAGTAAGGCAGGGTAAACTAATGCTATGAGTTCTTCAACCAGAGCCACACTCACTCATACTCATCTTCTGAAATCCAAAAGAGATGGCGCAAAAATCCAAATCTTACATGATCAGGGTGTACATCAGACTGCTCATGTTCAAATCGTTCAACTTGTGCTCATATTGCAAAGATGAAGAAACAATCTATGGATGATGTCTTCTTATTTTATCTTGTCTTTGACTGAGCAGGAAACATAAATAAAATGTTGTTCAAGGAGGTGTATAAATAAATTGACATAATTAGATAGCATAACTAGGTGCCCATTGCTATTCCAGACACATTTACATAATTGCAAGTATTGCAATGGAAATAATTGTTTGCCCGGATTACTTCTGTTAAGGCTGATGGTTTCTTACTTAGTATAGTTTGTTCTAAGCGGTTGTTTAGAAAATATTCTACACTCTGGTTGTGGAATCACTGTACACTGGCTTGAATTCTAGCTTATTCTTCAAAAGTAAAGAAGTGATAAATAGCTTGTATTTGGGAACTTTATCCATATGTAGGATTGGGAAAAAATGTTTGTGCATTCATATTTATATTTATGTGTGTATGCATCATGTATATACATACATACATACACACACAGAGATAAATAAAACATGCTTTAGATTTAAACTTAAAATCTGTAACTGTCTTTTCAGACTAAAATGGCATTCTTTACTAATGAGTAACTTCATTGACTTTACTATTCATTGATCAGTCTGTCATGCTGTAGCGTCTTGCTAGGATGCTAAAAGCTATGCCACTGATATTTCAAATACCAACAGTCTCTCATGATAGATAGGCTTCAGTGCAGCTTCCAGATTAAGACAAACTGGGATCAAAAAGCAAATCCACTGTTGTCTAGTAGATGCCGACTCACAGTGACCCTATAGGTCAGAGCAAAACTGCCCCATAGAGTTTCCAAGGAGCAGCTGGAGGATTTGAACTGCTAACCTTTTGTCTAGCAGAGACAGCACTTAACTACTACACCAGCAGTGTCTCCACAGACTAGGAAGGACCTTGCAATTTACTTCTAAAAAAAGAAATGGCCAGTAAAAACTGTATGAATAACATATGTTTCATTGAGTATGCAAAACCATTTGACTGTGTGGATCATGACAAATCACACATGACATTGGGAAGAATAAGAATTCCAGGACACTTAACTGTGTTCATGTAGAACCTGTATATAGACCAAGAAGCAGCTGTTCAAACAGAACAAAGGGACACTGAGTGCTATAAAATCAGAAAAGGTAAGTGTCAAGGTTGCATCCTTTTAGCATACATATTCAATCCTCGTGCTGTGCAAATAATCCAAGAAGCCAGACTATATGAAGAAGAACACAGCACTGGGACTGGAAGAAGAGTCAGTGATATGCAGCTGACACAATCTTGCTTGCAGAAAGCAGAGAGAACTTGAAAGCACTCACTGATAGAGGTCAAACACTACCGTCTTCTGTATGGATTACACCTCAACATAAGGAAAACAAAAATCCTCACAACTCGGTCAGTAAGTAATATGATGATAAGCATGATCAAAAGACTGAAGTCAAGGACGTCATTTTACATGGATCCATCATCAATGTCCATGGAAGCAGCAGTCAAGAAATCAAAGTACATATCGCATTGGGAAAATCTATCACCAAAGACTTCTTGAAAGTGTTAAAAAGCCAAGATACCACTTCGAGGTCTCAGATGTGCCCGACCTAAGTCATGGTCTTTTCTGCCTTGTCAGGTGCATGCGAAAGCTGGACAATGAGTATAGAAGACCAGAGGAAGAATGAGTACCTTTTAACTATGGAGTTAGGAAAGAATAGTGACTAGGCCATGGACTGCCTGAAGAATGAATACATGTGTCTTGGAAGAAGTGCATCATACTGCTGCTTAGGTGTGAGGATGCTAAGACTCGGTCTCACGTATTTGGGACAGTATTAGGAGCAACCAGTCTGTGTGTGTGTTTTTCTTCATCTTTCTGCCTTCTTGGTAAAGTGGAGGTTTAGCCAAAAAGAGAAAGGAGCTCAGTGAGGTGGACTGACACAATGGCTGTAACAATAATGATGGTGAGAATGGTACACAACCAGGCCGTGTTTCATTCTGCTTGTGTATGGTTGTCATAAATTGGAACGGACTCCACAGGCCTGATCATTCTGTGAACTTAAATGTTCTAAGTTCTAAATACTTCACTGCTGAACATCGCTACGGTCACGTTCCACGTGCTCCCCCTGGGAAGCTATGCACAGATGCATGAGCCTAGTCTAGCATGCAAAGCAATTTTAGAATTCTTTTTGGAATGGCCCTTGTGGACAGTTCCATGGTGGCAAGTTAGTGAACTTAATTGTATAGTTGTCTGTCTGGGAGTTTTTAGCAAGCAAATAACTGTCTTGGAACACCCTCCCTACTCATCTGATCTGGCCCCCACTGACTTTTTTTCTTTACCCGAAGGTAAAAGAAATATTGAAAGGAAGACATCTGGAAGACATTCAGGACATCAAGGGTAATAGGATAACAGAATAGATGGCTATTCCAGAAAAAGAGTTCCCAAATTGCTTTGAAGGGTAGACTAGGTGACCACAGTGATATTCAGCAATGAGGTCTGCAGCGCTTGTTCCAGAATGAGTTCATGAACTTTAATGGCAGACCTGGTATGCCAGCAATCCCTGCTGGAATGAACTCTAGTGGTTCGAAGGAAATCAGGATGATTCTGCTTGAGAATAAAGTAGCACAGAGACTCTCCTGCAGCACCTAGATACCTCTGTAAATCCTTGTCTTAGATTATGGGCTTTCTAGAATAATCTCTGGAATACTTTCTATTCAGACGTTCCTCACCTTTTTCCAGCGTTTGCTCTGCTATCATCCCCAGAGGGTCCTAGTTTGGATGCTCTTTTAAACACTGCTTCCCAGCCCCTACATGTATGCCTTTGCCCTGTTTTATTATGCCTTCCTCACAGTACTGATCACTTTCCAAATCTATATGATTTTAACCATGTTTATTACTTACTGAACATCGCCTACTCCAGAAACTAAATTTCATATATAAAGGGATATTCGTTGTTTTGTTTGTTTGTTTTAAATGTAAGCAAGCAAACAAAAAGTGATTTATTGGTTCACAGAACTAAAAATTCTGGGGATCAGTTATCTGCACACATGGCTGTATCCAGGGCTTCACACAGTTATACGAATGTGAGGTGTTTTTCTTCATCTTTCTGCCTTACCCTTCCCTCTTCATCTGTCATGGATTGAATTGTGTCCCCCCCCAAAATAAGTGTAGCCATGTGGGTGGGCCACGATTCCCAGTATCTTGTGACTGTCCTCTAGTTTGTGGTTTTCCTATGCTGTATGTTAAAGCATTAGGGTGGGACTGTAAATCCCTTCACAGGATGGCCTCCCTGCTCTACTGTTAAGGGAGTTTCCCTGGAGTATGGCTTTCCACACACTTAACCCTTTCAGCCTACAAGAGATGAAATGGAAACAGGCTGAGAACTGGGAACCTCACACCATCAAGCAAGTAGCACTGGGAGAAGAGTGCATCCTTCAGATCTGAGGTTCCTGTGCCAAGATGCCCCCCAGACAAAGACTGATACAATACCGGACTTTCCTCCAGAGCCAACAAAGGAGAAAACCTTCCCCTGGAGTGGACATCCTTAATTTGGACTTGTAGCCTACCAGACTGTGTAAGAATAAAGTTTTCTTTGTTAAAGCCATCCACTCTGTGGTATTTCTGTCAGAGCAGCCCTAGCTGACTGAAACATCATCCTACAGTCAAATTTTTTCTTTCTTTTTTTAATGTAGTGGAAACATGGCCTCTAGTGATCTTAGCTTACTTTTTTAACAGTCGAGAAACACCAAAGAGAACAGATGTTGCTCTTTCAATAGTTACAGTGTAGGATCCCAAACTGAATTTCAGCATCCATCCCTGCACCTAACACCATGGCCAGGGGTATGTAACCCCCACACACTGGCCAAGCCTACGTCCCACACCCATGCCTGGGCTTGGGAATGGGACACATTCCATATCCACCATGTGGTCTGAGGTTGAGAGTGCTGAGGTTTCCCAACTAAAACTGAGGGTACTGCTATGACAAGAAGGAGAAACGGATGCTGGCAAATAATAACCATAGGTACCAATGTGGTCCTTTAGAACAAAGATGCCATCTTTTTATTTATCTATTCCTAGTTCAGGTACCTGCTAAGCAGAAAATGTCCAATAAGCAGCTGCTGAAGAATTTCTCAAGAATATCACTCAATCCCTCTGAGCCTCAATTTCCTCACCAAAGACAATGTTAAAACTCACAGGAGGTGAAGCAGACCCTCTGGGTGGGAGAAGCAAAAGTAGTTAGAAAAAACTCTCTGATACTGTCCTCATCACAACTGTTGAGAATCATTTCTTTAATACAGCAGGCTTTCCTTTGGGTATAATGTGTGACTGTCATTGCTTTTGTGTGCCATCTAATCAATTCCCACTCAGAGAAACCTGTAACCCAGACTAGAATGTCCCACAGGAATTCCTAGTCCATGATCTTTAGGGGAAGAAGATTGCTAGGTCTTTTCTCTCATGGAGACACTGGTAGGTTGAAACAACTGACTTTTCACCAGGCAGCCAAGTGATGGAACCAATGTGCCACTCCCCAAAAAACTAAATCAATTGTCGCTGAGTCAATTCCAACTCACAGCAACTGTGTAGGACAGAAGAACTGCCCTATAGATTTTCCAAGGAACACCTGGTAGATTTGAACTGCCAGCCTTTTAATTAGCAACCATAGCACTTAACCACTACACCACCAGGGTTCCTTTGGTATGTGACTAATACCAAACCAAGCCAAACCCACTGCCATCGAGTTGATTCTGACTCATAGCAACCCTGTTGATCAAAGTACAACTGCTCCATAGAGTTGTCAGGAAGTGCATGGTAGATTTGAACCGCAGACCTTTTAGTTAGCAGACATAACACTTACCTACTACGCCACCAGGGTTTCCAACATGTGACTACCACCCTTAATTTTATCCAAATCATTGAGCACTTGTTTTGCATAACCTTTAAAATGCTTTTTCCTTTTTCTACTGCTTCAGTTTTTATACACAATTTATTTTTCCATTTATGTATCATACTTTACATCCACATACACATGATAATGTATATCTAAACATCATCTTTTATTTCCTTGACCCCTTTGTCAATTCACACATGAGTTCCACACTCTTGGGCCTTTATATAAGATTTCGTTATCTGGTAGTTCAAAAAACTCAGCTTTATTTATTGATTATATTCTGAAAACAGCAGCCACTTGTGGTTTATACCTATGCTTTTAAATACTGCAGAATTTTTAAATGCCGTGTTTTCTTCTGGAAACCCTGGTGGCATAGTGGTTAAGTGCCATATCTACTAACCAAAAGGTTGATGGTTCAAATCCACCGAGCTTTCCTTGGAAACTATGGAGCATTCTACTCTGTCCTATAGGGTTGCTATAAGTTGGAATTGACTCTAAAGCAGTGGGTTTGGTTTGGTTTTGGTGTTTCGATACTTGTCCTTCAGATGTCACTTTTAGCTCTCTGAATGCCCTCAGAAATTTCCTTGCTGACCCAGCAAAGCATGATAGCAATGAAGAATTCATACAGTAATTTACAATAGAAGAGCTGATTACTGACTATTTTCCAGGGCTTTAGACTGGTTGTGGTGTCCTTCCAATCATTCTGCAAAGGATTTGCTACAAACTCATCCTTGATTCCACAGCTGCTGAGACTTAGCTGCTAACGCCATCAGAGGAATGTTCTGTGTTACAAAAATCGTTCCTATTATTAAGGAAAAAGGGTGCATCTGTTTTCCTCTAGCTGTCCTCTTTCCGCTACTAATAATTAATACCTCTTCTGCTCGGAACATCATTTAACTTGTAGGCAGACAGTTATGTCTCCCCTCAGCCTCCTTTGACTGGAGTGAATACTCCTCTGCTCTCAACCTTCTCTCACAGGTCTTATTTTCCAAATCTTTTATCATTTTTGTCAGTCTCTTCTGAACTACCTACAGTCTAGCTTCTTAAAAAAATATGTTTGATAAGCTTACCTGAAGCAGAACCGTTTCCTCCTAGAGTAGAATCAATCTTTTGTTTAAGGCTTTTTTTTGAGATTTTGTATCATCTCTTTTCTAACCCACAGGTGCATTTTTGCTATCCTGTTGCTTAACTCGTATCCCCCAGTTTTACAGTAATTTGGACAACTACCAAATGCCATCATCAGACCACTGCACAGATGTACAAAATATAATGAAGCAATTATTTAAAAGAACATAAAACTAATTGTTTTATTTTTTTTTTTTAAAAAAAAAGCTCCCCAGGTTGATCCAGCTGCTAACTCTGTACTTTCCTCTCAACATGTAAACTTCCTGCTGAAAACAGGTCAGTCTGTGGGTGTGAACACATTTTGACATGATTAACTTAAATTTCAGTCTTGCTGTTCAGCTTTGTTCATTTCATTTCAGTTCTTCTCTTCTGTATCACCACGCATTTCAGAAAATGTAAACATGTATACTTTTCAAAATCACAATAGATCCAGAAGTATTATAAAGTTACATTCAGGAAAGAAAATTCCAACTGACATCAAGCCCGGATCCTCAGAACTTCACCTTTCATTTTATAATTAATGCACGGATGACATTTTCATTATTACCAATATGTCACGATGTTATACAGTTTCTTTGTGAAAAGATGTCATTCAGGGCATAGCACAATCCAGAATGCAGGTCCAATACCATTACAGGTTCTGATAGGCTAATGCAAGAATCTGATGACACACACACATTCTCTAATAAACTGTTACACCATCCAACTGTGTGCCTTTAAGGCAACTTTGAACCTTTGTGCAATATCAATCTGCCAGAGAAAGTAGTCCCTTTGCAGGTGATATAAGCAAACTCAGACGCTTCCTCCAGTTTCCTCTTCCATAATCCATCTAGCTGCTATGATTATCTATGTGACAGATGTTCAATGGAGAGGCGTTTAATTTTCCCAAGGTGTTATTATATACTTATTTTATGTTCATTTGTTTTCACTCTTCTAACTGCTTCATTGGAATGAAATTTCCTGGATGACTGTCTTGGGCTGTAGGAACTCCACATCTCATTTCTAAATAAGCCTTCCCTGACCTAAAAAAAAAAGCATTTTACTGTCATAAAAAGAAATCCTTTTTTCGCTTTGTGTCTGCTCTTCTAGCTAATCACTACATCCACGCTTCCCAGGAAGGTATCCTCATAAAATGTCAATGAGATGGTCAATGACCAAGACGTTCTCTGATCAAATGGTTAACGGAAGTTACATTATATTCCTATCTTGGAGAGCAACCATACACATATAAATAAACAGTGAAGTCTTTGAAGAGTCTCAGGGTAAAGAAAGCTGTTTAACTCTAAGCCAGGGTTTTCTGAGTCCAATTTTTGAACTTGACATTGTTTTAGCCCCATGCAACTTGACACATTTTTATCCCTACATGACCCCAACAGCAAAAATTGCTTGAAACATTGTGGAATAATGATTAGGAATAATATTTCATTTAATGTTGGTTCTCAGCCAGAGTATTGTTAAGTCCAAGGGAGTAGATTAAGGGCACCTCCTCACATTGTAAACTTCTGAAAAGTGTGGGTGCAAATGATCAAATGGAGAGACACTGAACTGAGCTTGAGGGACGGGAGCAGGCATTACCTGTGGCAGCCCTGGTGGCCTAGTGGTTCAGTGTTACAGCTGCTAACCAAAAGGTCAGCAGATCAAATCCACCAAGCACTCCTTGGAAACTTGATGGGGTAGTTCTACTCTGTCCTGTAGGGTTGCTAAGAGTCAGAAACTGACTCAGTGGCAATGGGTAGTGCTAACAGCTGAATCCCTGGTCGTGCAGTGGTTAACAGCTTGGCTGTTAAACAAAAGGTCAGCAGTTCAAATTCACCAGGCACTCGCTGGAAACCTTATGGGGCTGTTCTACTCTGGCCTATGGGGTCACTCTGAGTTTCAATCAACTTAGGGTATGTTAACCTTTAGGAGTGCTGGTGGTACAGTGGTTAAGCACTCAGCTGCTAACCTAAAGGCTGTTGGTTTGATCCCACCAGCTGCTCCATGGAAGAAAGATGTGGCAATCTGCTTCCCAAAAGAGTTATACCTTAGAAATCCTACCAGACAGCCTACTCTGTCTTTTCTGGTTGTTATGGGTTGGAAGCGACTGGAAGGCCTAACAATATCATGCTCACCTCTGCTATAATGCTCTGGAAGCAGAGGGAAAAAATATAAATGATTATTGGAAACCAAAACTAAACCCATTGGCTTCAAGGCAAATTCTGACTCACATTGACCTTACAGCACATAGTAGGGCTGTCCCATAAGGCTTTCATGGAGCACTTGGTAGATCTGAAATGCCAACCTTTTAGTTGGCAGTTATAACTCTTACCCACTTCACCACCTCATTATAAAGTACCTGTTATATGCTGGGGAAACCCTTTCAGGTAGTGGTTAAGTACTGCAGGTGAGAACCAAAAGGTCTGCAGATCGAATACACCAGCTGCTCCTTGGAAACCCTAGGGGATAGTTCTACTCTGTCCCATAGGGTCACTATGAGTCAGAATGACTCCACAGCAGTGCTTTTTTTTGGTTTTACTATATGTTGGTGCCCTGGTGGTGTAGTGGTTAAGAGCTGGGTTGCTAACCAAAAGGTCAGCTGTTCCAAACCACCAACTGCTTCTAGGAAACCCTATGTGGCAGCTGTGCTCTCTCTATCCAATAGGGTCACCAGGAGTTGGAATTGACCTGATGACAACAGATTTTCATTTTTAAAAAAAACTATAGACTGGGAACTACTACATACCTTCATACATTCACTCAGTCAACAAATACTTAGCCAAAGACAAATACTTAAGGAGTGTCTATTATTGTAGGGGCGGACTCAGCCCAGATCAAGGCATATTTTCCATCCTGATGGTGATCAAACTATCAGGTTGACTCTTGGGTAGTATTGCGGTCATTGTCATTGTTGTTGTTGCTGTTCACTGCCAGCAGGTCAGCTCAACTCATGGTGAGTTTATGTGTGACAGAAGGAAACAGCGCCTGGTCCTCCACCAGCCTCACAAATGTTGAGATTATTATTCATTAAGATTTTCGTGGGCTAACTGTCACAAGTAGACCGACAGGCACTTCTTAGTCTCTCTTAGTCTGGAGGCTCTCCTAAAACCTGTCTACACTGCGTGATCCTGCAGGTATTTGAAATACTGGTGGTATGGCTTCCAGCATCACAGCAACACACAAACCACCAGACAAACTGACAGACAGGTGGTGGTGACAGACGGATTCAGACCAGGTTGAATCTGTAACAGACAGAGGCTTTGATCTTTGTTTTGTAGATGAGAAAACTTAAGCTCAGAAGCTACAGAACTTGCCTGAAGTCACAGAGATGGTAAACAAATTTTCAAAAGATGTCAGAAAACTTAAGGTCTACTTTAAGAGAATCCCCCCTCCACCCAGACCCCCTATGCTGGGCTTTGTTGCCAGGAGTTAGAGTGACTGTCAACAGAGACCCACACGAGATGACATCAGGAGATTCTGACTTGGAGACAGCTAATCAAAGGTACTGTCTTGGAGATGCGTTATTACCTGTTACATACCTCTCTTACCAATGGTCTATAATAATAAGAGCAGTCAAACCTGGAGGCATATTTATGTGGGTAAATAACACTCTTCTCCTTTCCAAGACAATCTGACATCAGCATTCTTAGCAAGTACTTTCATCCCTGGTTTCCCATCTAACTTTACAGAGAAATTTAATCTATATGTTTACGTATCACTCACCAAATGTGAGCCTCAAACCCATCTTTAAATTCACAAAGGCCCTTCATCTGGCTCTGACAGCCAGGAATATACTGGATCCCAAGTTCCAAGTCCTTGGCCTCCCGCTCTCACTGAGATACAAATGGACTTTGAATTCTAGGTTTGGATCTCTGTCTTTCTACTTACTTACAATGTATGAGAAATTTAAACTAGTTTATTTTCCCTACACCTTCCTGCTCTCTCTGCGTCTTTTTGGATTCCTTAGAGCCATGCCAGAAACCCTTGTGGTGCAGTGGTTAATAGATACAGCTACTAACAAAATGATCACTGCTTCAAATCTACCAGGTGCTCCTTGGATAACCTACTGGGCAGTTTTACTCTGTCCTTACAGGGCCAGTAAGAATCAGAATTCACTCAACAGCAACAGGTTTGATTTTGGGTTTTATAGCAGTGCCCTTATGAAAACTGTTCCCACAGAAGTTCTGAAATGTATTCAGACAACTAGACTCTTTGGGTCTTCATACCTCTCATGGGGTGAAATTTCCCTAGATGCATAGCGTCAGTGACTGTCCAGCCACCTATTGGATGACTCCCATGGGGGATCTCATGTGAAACCTTGGCTTTGACCCCTGTCTGGATGTTGCTGACCCCCTAATCTCCAGGCTGGTTTTTGCTTCTGGACGCCAATGTCCTGTTTCCAACAGCCCATCTGGCATGCTGCCTAGACGTCTAGGTAGTACTTTGACTTCTCCCTGCCCAAGCCTAGTCTTCCCTCTGTATTCCTTACCTCAGGTCCTCTCTGTAACTCATTCATTCCACAGGCTTTGCGTTTGCAGAAGGGAAAACATTATTTTTATGTATCTACCACTCCCTTTGGGAACACTGCTGGCATAGTGGTTAAGTGCTATGGCTTCTCATCAAAATGCCAGCAGTTCAAATCCACCAGGTCCTCCTTGGAAACTCTATGGGGCAGTTCTACTCCGTGCTATAGGGTCATTATGAGTGGGAATTGATGGTGGTGGGTCAGTGGGTCATGGCTGTCTTTGGAGCTCCAGTCACGCTATCTCTAAGCCTTTGCTATGATTAGTGCTTTCTGTGTCTGTTTCCCCACTGGACTGTGAGCACACTGAGGCCAGCTACTGCCACTTCTCTGCCTTTAGATTTCCAGAGGTGGTACAGTGACTCAGCAATGGGCTGATAACCGAAGGGCTGGTGGCCTGAACCTACCCACTGCCTCCACAAAAGACTTGATGATCTATTCTAATAAAGCCTGTGAGGCAGCTCTACTCGGTCACATGGGGTCCCCGACAGTTGGGATTGACTCAGTGGCACCTAAAAACAGCAACCAACACCAGACACACTGAATGTCTCATGAATGTAACTGGCTGCATGAACTGTATAAACAAATGAAGTGGGAATGAAGGGAAAATGATCTTTTTTTGTGAGTGCCTCTTGATTGTTAAGAATACTTATATTTTAACAGATTTATAAAGTTCAACTCAAAGTAGGGAAACATCAGTTGCATTTTCTATTTTCAATCATATATTCATTTGTTCAGCAATGTTTCTAAAAATATTTATACATAAATCACAATAAAGGGCAATGTGGGATCACGCCTACTATAAAACCCTTTAGCTTATAAATATGAAATTGAAGATACTTTTCTTTTTTTTGATATTTGTGGGTTTTGATATTTTGGATCAGGAGGCAGAGTTCATATTTTTAGGTTTATGTACTGTGTTAGCCAAGCCAGCCAAGCCAAGTGGAGTCGAGTCAGAGTCGACTCATGGCGACCCTAGGGGCCAGTCAGCTAAAAAAATTTCCACAAGTGGATGGTTTTAAAAAGAGAGATTTTATTTGTCCCAGTCGAGGCTAAAAGTCCAAATTCAGGATGTCAGCTCCAGGAGGAGGCTTTCTCTGCTGGCTCTGGAGGAAGGCCCTTGTCATCAATCTTGCCCTAGACTGGAAGCTTTGGAGGTACAGAGACCCTGGGGTTCCTGCTCTGCTTCTGGCACTGTTTTCTGAGTAGTATGAGGTCCCCAAACCTCCCTACTAGATTCTTTCTTTCATAGCTCAAGAGACTGCCTCAAGGCACAGTATAAACTTACACACGGAGTCCAGTGCCACCAACACAAGTGCTCCCCACTGTCCCTCATTGATATCACAGAGGCAGAGTTTAGAGCATATAGGAACATCACATAACAGCATGCAATTATGGCCCAGCCAAATTGCCACACACATCTTCTGGGGAACACAATTCAATCTGTGGCATGTATTTTTACCTTTATTGTTACAGAGTCTCAGTACTCTTTTACTAGGTCTTGGTTCAGTTTATGTGGCATTACTGCTGCTAGCTGCCATCAAGTTGGTCCCCAACTCATGACGACTCCATGCACAACAGACCAAAATGTGATCCGGTCCTTTCTCATCCGCATGAACGGTTGTGGATAGGACCATCATGTTCCATTAGGTTTCCATTAGGTCTTTCTTCCTGCCCCACTGAAATTTGTTCAACATCTTAACAACAGGCAACCCTCCAATGACAGACGGGTACTGGCAGGCAGTACACAAGGTGCATTGACTAGGACTCGAACCTGAGTCTCCCTCATGAAAAAGGAGAATTGTACCACTGAACCACTTACATGACATTGTTGTTGCTGTTAGTTGTTATGGAGTCACGTCCCATACATGGGATTGTTGTTGCTTCTCGCTCATAGCAACCTTATGCACAACAGAACAAAACACTGCCCAGTCTCCCACCATCTCATAATAATTGCTATGTTTGAGCCGTTGTTTCAGCCACTGCGTCAATCCATCTTCCTGGAGGTCTTCCTCTTCGCTGCTCAC
Source organism: Heterohyrax brucei (assembly GCA_028571685.1). NCBI lineage: Eukaryota > Metazoa > Chordata > Mammalia > Hyracoidea > Procaviidae > Heterohyrax > Heterohyrax brucei. Next base: position 20,755,075 of record CM053149.1, read on the forward strand.
CCTGTATTTACCAAACATGATGTTCTTCTCTGGAATCTGCTCCCTCTGGATAACGTGTCTAAAGTACTTAGATGAAGTCTCACAAGCCTTGCTTCTAAGGAACATTCTGGCTGTACTTCTTCCACGACAGATGTATTCATTCTTCTGGCAGTCTGTGGTATGTTCTAATATTCCCTGCTAATACACTAATTCGAATGCACCAATTCTTTTCCAGTCTTCCTTATTCAGTGTCTGTCTTTCACAGGCATATGAGGTGAATGACAAGACCATAGGTTGGGTCAGTGACACCTCAGTTTTCAAAGTGACATCTTTGCTTTTCAACAGTTTAAAGAGGTCTTTGGAAGAAGATTTACCCAGTGCAATATGTTGTTTGATTTCTTGATTGCTGCTTCCATGGGCATTGACAGTGGCTCCCAGTAAAATGAAACCCTTGACAACTTCAATGTTTTCTCTGCTTATCATTACGTTAAGGATTAAGAAACCCTAAAACACTGTTGAAAGAATGTTTCCAAAGTTGACAGTGGTCTGGAATGCTTTGTGCCTGCAATGGCTTGACCCCAACTCTTCTCATGTTTTACGCAATTCACTAGTTTCTTTTGACTTTAAACAGTGCAGAGTCTTTTATGGCTGTTCACCAAGTCTCTACAAATTAATTTTCTCTGGGATGATAGGAAGGGGTCTTACCATTAGAGCTTCAGGTTACCTGTCATCCAAAGCAGATAATCTGCATATTATATACACAAATGTCCATAAAGGATAATCCTCCCCTCCCCATTTTTCCTTCACCTGGACAAGAAGGAAAAGGCTGTAGTCAAATTCCCAAAGTTTCTACATATATAAATAAAAGCATCATAAGCCTTCTGGTGCCTAAGATGTTATCTGCATTCTTATAACTCATTAAATACACAAACAAGGGAGATTCCATAACTTGTCCTGTGATGCTGTTGACACTTGCCTTTCTGACAATGAAAAAAGAACTAATTATCCTATTTTGCTTTTTAAACATAAGGATTTTTTTTTTCAAATTGTGCTTTAGCTGAAGGTTTGCAGAGCAAAAGAGCTTCCCATTCAATAATTTTTGGACAAATTGTTCTGTGACATTGGTTCCAGTCCCTGTCTTGCGTCAGCATTCTCCAGATTACCACTGTAAGTTCCCCATTTCTGTCACTCCACTGCTCAGAGTCTTCCCTTGCCTTGGTCACACTGTGGTGACATCCCCCATATTGTGCACTGCCCTTCTCTTCACCAAAGTTGACATGTGTCTACAACCCAGTTAGTGATTTTTCTGTCCTTCTCCCAAAAGTTTCACCCCATTGTGTAAAATACAGAACAACACACAGGTTAATTGGAAAGGGGGACAGGGATCTTCTACTATGAAGGAAAAGTATATTATCTCTGAGTGAAGGGCGTTAACAACGACAATAACAAAAAAGCCCACCGCTGTCAAGGCGATCTCAACTCACAGAGACCCTATGGACACAGTAGAACCGCCCTGCAGGGTTTCCAAGAAGTGCCTGGCAGATCTGAACTGCCGACCATCTGGTCAGCAGCTGTAGCACTTGACCACTATGCCACTAGGGTTTCAGTGAAGGGAGTACAAGGTACTAAAAGAGCTTTAGATTCACATAAATAACAGCAGTAAACACATACCGGTATTTACCACAAACCAAGTTCTGTGTGTTACATAAATAAACACAATTCATTCTCCTAACCACCTTGTGAAGCAGGCACTCTTTGTATCCCCTTTTATACTTCTAGTCTGTTCTAGAGGGTTGTCGTGAATCATAATTGACTTGGTGGCAATGCATTTGGTTTTGTGAGTTTACTGTTGAGGAAACAGATCTATAGAAGGGTTTGGCAATTAGCATCACCTAAGTGTCAAGGTTAGAGTTCAGACTGAGACAGTTGAATCCCATGCACTCCACCACTAGACTGTCCTAACCTGACTCTGAAGTCTAGCCTTACCATGTAACCGCACAACTTGGGCCAGTGACCTATCTAAATCTGAACTTCCTAATTCATACCAAACTCCTCTGTGTAGGGTTACTGTGAGAATCAAATGAGTGTTGAATGTAAAGCCCTTAAAGGAATGCCTGACATAGAGTAAAATTTCACTAAAAGTATCTATTACCCATCAAGATATTTTGAATACACTTAGTGCCTCTATCACTCAGCATCCCAGAAGGAAATAAAAGGTAAGTTCATAAGGGTAATTGAGACTAGTTTTATATTGGTTTCATTAAGGGAAACCAACAGGGGAAAAGAAAGTACCTGAGGCTAGAAGGTAACTGTCAGGAGACTACCTCTTGACACAAAGACAGCAGTGCCAGGAGAGGTTTCTGGAACCCTCTATGGGAGAGGGCTGCCTGAAAAATGTGGTCTTCAGTGGAAGAAGTGTGGCTGCCAATCTATGGGCTGGCAGGGAAGGACCAGATTAACAAATACCCAAATTTACCTTTTCCTTTCCTCCAACTGGAAACCCTGGTGGAGTAGTGGAGTAAGTGGTACATCTGCCAACCAAAAAGTTGGCAGTTCAGATCTGCAAAGTGTTCCCTGGAAACTCTATGGGGCAATTCTACCCTGACCTATACGGTCGCTAGGAGCTGGAATTGACTCGATGGCAGTGGGTTTGGTTCTTCTGTTGGTTATCCTCCAATCTCTGGGCAGCACCTCCCACTGACTGCTCCCATCAAAAAGCCAGAGGTCCAGGGATCAGAGTGATGCTCTCCACAGCTTCTCAGCACTTAGTTTATGGATTCGCACACTGCCTTCATTACAAAAACGTGTCTGCTTACGTGTGGTTGAGTCTGCATGCTGTAGACCCCACTGTAGGCAGGATCCTGAATCAGGCACTGCACAGGATATCTAGGCTAAGAGAGAATCACTCCAGCCTTCCCACAGGCAATTCATCTACTTTACTATGTCATGGATACAAACTAAATTAATTAATGTGTTTTATTAAAGAAATTCTTGGATAAGGCTTGGAGGCTCTAGGTGTGCAAATGGCTAGGCACTCAACCACTAACTGAAAGATTGATGGTTCAAATCTACCCAGAGGTGCCTCAAAAGAAAGACCTGGTGATCTACTTGTGAAAGATTACAGCCTTGAAAACCCCATGGCATACAGCTGTGCTCTGTGCACACAGTATCACCACTCAGTCAAAATCGACTGAGTAGCAGTTGGTTTCGGTTTCATGTAGGGTTTACTCTGTATGATGAACTATTCTGACTGTTCAAATATTAATTAATTTAATCCTCCAATGTCAGATCCGACTCGACGGCACTTGGCTGCCAATGTCCCTATGAGGTAGGTACTATTACTATCCCCATTTTACAGATGAAAGGATTAAAGCATGAGGTGAAACCCAAGGCCACATAGCAACATTAGCAGAGCCTGTATTTGAAACCAGGCAGACTGACTCCACAGTAAATGCAGTCCACGGTGTGGAAGGGAAGAGTACTAGCTAGCGCACTAACCATGGCTCACCTTTCATCTGTTATCTGAAGGCACCATTGCTACTGGTAGGTAAGCTGATTTGTCACAAAGTCATTATTAACAAAAGCTTTATGCTGGACTTTGGATGTGTCATCCTTGTTTAGATTCTGATTTGAAAAATAAATTTAAAAAAACTAGATATTTTTTTAAAGAAATTAGGAAAAGTTAAACACACACTGGGTACTTATTTTATCAAATAGTTTTATATTAAACCCCAAGCCCACGGCTGTCGCGTTGATTCTGACTCACAGCAACCCTACAGAGTAGAACTGCCCGCAGAGTTTCCTAAGGAGCACCTGGCAGATTTGAACTGCCGCCCTTGCAGTTAGCAGATGTAGCACTTAACCCACTATGCCACCAGGGTTTCCAATAATATTGATAGTACCATACTTTTACGCAAATAATGCACTTCTACTTCTGTTTACCAATGGCAGGCCCCTCGAGTCATTTTGTAAGTGTGCTCTGCTACGTGTTTTTTTACATGTTGTTTCAAAAAAGTAGCACAGCACACTTAGAAAAATACCTTGGGAAGGGGAGAGTTATTTATTTTCATAAAAATATAGCACTTATGGTAAAACATCAATTTCATGAGGTGTTTAAAACAAACAGGCTTGACACTACGTTTTGCTTTTTTTTTTCTTTGACTGAGTGAAAAATGCACAATCCAGTTTAAATTTGCAAGTCAGCCTATCCGCAGCTCCTTCTGCTGTCTTTATCTAGTGACAGCATACTCCTCCTTTCATTCTATACATGTCTTGTTTTCTAGAGAAAACCAAACTGACTGCCGTCCAGTCAATTTCAATTCATAGCGACTCTATAGGACAGAGTAGAACTGCCCCATAGAGTTTCTGAGGGGTAGCTGGCAGACATGAACTGCTGGCTGTCTGGTTTAGAGCTGTAGCACTCAGCCACTACACGACCAGGGTTTCCGGTTTTGAGTCGGAATTGACTCGATGGCAGTGGGTTTTTTAAAGAGGTCTGAAATTGTCCCACCTCTACTTACATTCATGTCTGCTACATAGCATATACAATCCACTGATCACTTTTTACAATAGTTATGACAAAAGCCTCATAGTAGAAGTAGGTCTGCCTTCTCTAGGTCATAAGTTCCCTGGAGGTGAACAGTGGCCTCATTCCTATGTTGAGGACAATGTCTTTCACTCCCCCTGTGTTACCCTCACCTGTTCTACCATCCTGGAAGACCAAAGCCATCAGAGATTACAACCTCCAATGCTACTTCTCTTGTCTCTCTGCTCTGTATGTGGATGCCTCTGCCTGAATTTGCCCCAGAGCTCGTTCCACATGTGTCCCCTTGTCTGCCGTTACAGAGCCTTCCTAGCTTGCTTGATTTCCTGCATCTTTTAATGCTCATTTCTTTCATTACCCTGTCCTGATGGGCCATTCTGGGCTTATCTGACTTACCTGATAGCCTGCACAGGCCTTTGGGGAAAGCACTGGATTTCATGACTTTTCGGTATTCTCATTTCTTCACACAGTTTCTGAGACTTACAAGGACTAAATAAATGATTGCTGAATGAATTAATCAAGCTGTTTATTTAAGCCTTGTTAAAATACCTGTTACACTGACCAGAGTCAAATTCTTTCACTGCTATTTACCAACGTCCCCCTATTAACAATCACCTACTGCCCTGACTTCTGGCTCCCCACCTACATTATAAAATGATCTGAAAGAGGAAGGAGGACGTTTTCTAAATGTTACAAGCACAGGGCTAAATTCTAATTATTTGCATATGTCTTGGACATCTAGTGCTGCTATAACAGAAATACCACAGTGGATGGCTTTAACAAAGAGGAGGGTAGGCTGGAAGTCCACGGTGCTGGCTCCAGGGGCATGCACTCTCTCTTCGCTCTGGAGGAAGGTCCTTGTGATAGGCCAGTCTTTCCTTGGTTTGGGAACATCTCAATGCAGCAACTTCAGACCCAGCGAACACAGTCTATTCTGGCACTGCTTTCTTGGTGGTGTGAGGTCCCCTACTCTCTGCACAACTGCGTCTCTTTCCTTTTATCTTTTATAGGATACAAAGTGGTGCACGCCATACCCTGGTGAAACTCCCTTCACTTTGGGTGAGGGAGATTACTTTGCATAAGGGTGTTACATGCACACCCTAATCCTCTGTAACATACACCAATTTTGTCCTATCAACCACAGGTAGAAAACAGGATTTACAACTTACGACAATCACACAATACTGGGAATCATGGCACAGCCACATTGTTATAGACATTTTTTGGAAGACACAATTCAACCCATGACAGCATGTATCCCTCAATAGGAACCCTGGTGATGCAATGTTTAAGAGCTCAACTGCTAACCAAAAGGTTGACAGTTCGAATCCACTAGATGCTCCTTGGAAACCCTATGGGTAGTTTTATTCTGTCCTATAGGGTGGCTATGAGTCAGAATCAACTCAAGGACAACAGATTTGTTTGTTTTTTATCAGTAAAATAGGGGTTCCACAGCAAAGAGAAGATTCCTTATTCAACTTTTACTTCCTACTGTCCAGCACAATGGCAGACATCCATCCATGTCTAATACATACATAGATAGTTCTCTTACCTAGATATGTCTGATGCAAGCCTAGCTGCTGGGGCTCTGCTATGACTCGGGCGTGCCTATGAAAGCTTCCAGTGGTCAAGTCTTCACAGCTTGGAGAAATTAAATACTCTACTATTACAGACTTATCAACTAACCTCAAACTTCATTTTTAACTACAGAAAAATTTAGGAGAGGAGTCTTATTTACCCACATAACTGCTATCATAGGGGTTTGGAGTAGGAGGATCAGTGGCACAAACAGTAAGGTGCTCCACAACTAGCCGAGGGGTTGGCAGTTGGACCCACCCAAAGGTGTTGCATAAGATAGACCTGACAATTTGCCCCAGAGAGGTCACAGCCTTGAAAACCCTATGGTGAAGTTCTACTCTGCACACGAGAGGGCACCATAAGTCAGAATCCACTCAGTGGCAACTAACAACAGGACAGTTGTTAGTTACAGGAGAACGGGATAGAGAAGAGCTTGCACAGAAGGTAACTCTGAGATGAACCGTGAAGGATGAGAAAAAGAGGGAGACACCACTGAAGACATGTGCAAAGACGGGGAGCCAAGAACAGAGAATGTTGTGGTCCAGTAAGTGCTAGAACAGAAAACATATGGAAGTGGCAGTGGTCAAGTCCTGAAAGTCAGAAAGGCAGAGATGAAGAAGTGACATGAATGATGTGTTAAAGATCTTGGGCAGTAACTTGAAGGTGATGAGAAACCTTTGAAGAATTTTGAGCAGGTGAGTGACAGAACCTTGGTACTTACGGGATGGGTTGAGTGGAAGATGGGGGAGGGGAAACTGAAACCTAAAGACCTATCAAGATATAAATCTTACAGACTGAATGAAAACCAAAAACCAAACCCACTGCCATGGAGTTGTGTTTGACTCACAGTGACCCTATAGGTCAGAGTAGAACTGCCTCATAGTTTCCAAGGAGCATCTGGCAGATTTGAACTGCCCACCTTTCGGTAAGCAGATGTAGCACTTAACCCATTATGCCACCAAGGCTTCCAGGGCTTAAAACTGTGACCAAGGGGCTGACGAGGGAGAAACAATATGAATTCCCTGTAAAAGACAATGAAGGCAGCACTCTGTGACCGGTTATATATTGGAGATGAGGGAGAAAGGAACTGGAAAGAATTCTCACAGGACTCCAGTTTGGGTATGCAAGAATGCAGTTGTCATTTCCTAAGATAAGAACTATCAGATTACTTTAGGTATTTGAAAATTCTTGCCTCATTTGGAACATCCACCTAAACACACTAATGGAAACTGGTGGCGTAATGGCTAAACGCTACAGCTGTGAACCAAAAGTTGGCAGCTGGAATCCACTAGGCACTCCTTGGGGACTCTACGGGATAGTTCTACTCTGACCTATAGTGTCACTATGAGTCAGAATTGATCCAACAGTACTATTTTTTTTAATACACTAAAGTACTCTGTTCTCATATAGTTTTAAAATATTTATTTCTCTTTTCATAAAAGCAGGTCCCATTTTTAATCACTAGCATGCAACTGCAGTTAAAATTCGTATGTGGATATCTTCACTGATAGTAAGCTCTCTTACTATTCAGGTTTCAAAATTCGTATGGCTCCTTCCTCCCTTTTGTTTTCTGATTTGCCCTGAACTAACACTTCAAAGAGGATGCTTATAATAGAGTCTTGTCTGCACTATTGTTTCCGGTTCTCTAACTCAGTACTGCCCCTACAGTTAAACAGCTCTTTAGGTCTTAAAGGGGCCAACATTTTTGCACTGCCCAACATAATATTTATTACCGACATGTGGCTATTTCAATTAATTTAAGTTAAACATACTAAAAATTCATTACTTCAGTTGTACTACTCTCATTTCAAGTGCTCAGTAATGCGGCTACTGACAACTGTGTTGGATACATCGTTCTAGAAAGTTCCCCATAATTCTAGAAAGTTCTACTGGAGGTTCTAGGCTAGGGCATTAACATTATTGACTCTTTTGAAGCTACACAAAACACTAATGACTTTCCCCTCTATTGTCTTCATGGAAAAGTCATTCTATATGTATTTCCATATAAATCGTCCTTGGTATCTTACACATAAGGTTGATGTTGCCATGAAAATAGAGATGTTTGAGCTAGTCAGGAAAGAATTTTGGATAGCCAATGATGCAAAGATCATCAGAATACAGTGTTGCATCTGATAAGGAGTCAAAGTGCCATCACTGGTTTTATAAGGGAAAAGGTAGTTTGCAATATTAAACAGTCCATCGTGGTTGATTTGTCTCTTCTCCAGTGACTAATAAATCCTCCCTATTTGCTAACTCAGCTAACTGATGTGCTTGATTGACTCTAGAGAATTTATAGTCTCTTTCTAAAAAATTTATTATGGAGTATATCAGTATATTCATAATTTCAGGACTCCAAACAAAATTATCCAGCTGTTTTGCCAATGAATAAAGTGGCATCATTTATTTGAGTGGTAACTAGTGCTTCATTGAGTATTTCCCCTCCAAATCCATCTCTGCTTGTCAGTAAGTCAGAATGTGGTCAATTTTAACAATGACAAGAAAGACAAAGAACATATTACCACCCGACAAACTCTGGGAACATTCTAAAAATGAATCAATCTCCTCTATGGAAAGATGAAACACCAGTAATTCATCTACCCGAATATCCAAAAGAGAAATAGGTCATCATTGCTGCAAAAACAATAAACAGAGCATTATTTGGAAGAATCAATAATGTCATGATAAATGAAGTCTCTTTCTGTATTGCTGCAACAAGCCTCCTGTGACTGGGAAGTCCCCACTGACTCCCCAACCACCCCTCCTCCCATATTCTCAGTCTCAAAGGTTCTTTGAGGGACTCCTCCACACAGGAGTCTAAGTCACATAAATAAAGAAAAGCCTCACAGACACAGCTACAAGCAGAAGTAAACTAGACCTGTGGGAAAGGGCACCCCAACAAGGTGACTGGTCACTGGACCTACGTCCCATCTTCAGCTCTGCTGGCTGTATCATGCAGCAACCCCACTTAGCAAGTGTGACAGACAGACACTCAACACTGGGAAAACGATGTCCTTCCCACGGACAAGGATGCCAGCATACTATAGTCTTGTGCCATTCAGAGAGGCACACTGAACAAAGAAGCCAGTGGCTAGAATGTTCCAAGTTAACTGCAAACAGGGAAAGAAAGTTAATGTGACGCACTGCAGCATTCTCTCTTAGCATGCAGTTGCAAGCTTTGAAAGTCCCGTTAAGTATCTCTTTTTTAAGATAAATACCTATTAAGTAATGTATATGCACAAGCTGAAGTGTTAAATGGTTTGTTGAAACCTATTAGAGTACACAAGATGATAAACATAAATTATAGCTAATATACTGCACCAGTGATTTTTAAACATAAAAATTACTGACACTGTAAAAACACACTTGAGTCATCGTAGCAGCATAATAGCACTAATCCATGTTTATCCAACCATGCACTTTTCAAAAACAACACAAACCTCTAATAAATGCTTTGGCTTCACCTTGACAACTTATATGGGTTATTGCCTTGTTCATGCCTGGATAACCATGTGTTATGACTTAAATGTTCTTTAATATCAATTTATGCCTTGAAGAAAAAAGATTGAATAACATAGTGTACATATGGTTCAATTTATTACAACAAAACAATCATTTTAGTTTGAAGATATTTTCTCATGGTGCATATCATAGAAATCTTCTTCAATAGAGCTCTCAATAAACCAGATTTTTTATGTCACAATAAATGAAACTAAGGCAGCTAATTGTTGTTAAGATTCTAAATAGATGGGTCTATTTGGCTTCCTTGTCAATCAAGAAATACACTCCTTAACACTTGTATTTCTGGATTCTAATGTCTCTAATTGGATTTTACACTATCTGATTAACGAGGTAGTTTATAGGCTACTATAAAAAAAAATTGATACTCAGAAAGTGGAGAAGAAAATTGTAGACCGTCAGCAATACTGTAGAGTCAAGAAGGCACCAAGAGTCATAGTGGACAACTACACTGTCCAAGTCAGAATGTCTATGGCACTGACTGCCCTCAACCCATGACCAAAATGCCAAATGTTGTAAGTCATTTTTGTTCAGCCTTTGCTGACTGGAAGACTGTAGTTGCCTCATACTCTTTAATACAGATTCCAAATACCCACAGGACGGTGGGTGGGCAGATGACATGGACTCTGCAAATAACCATTTTCTCTACAAGAATTAGCCAGCCAAATCAACAACCATTCACAGATAGAAAGGGAAACAGAATCAATATAATTGCACACGGACCTGGTCTTCATTATCTCATGTTACTGTAACAGACATAACACAAGGAGGTGGCTGTAATAAACAGGAATTTCTTTTTTCACAGACTAGGAGGCTAGAAGTCCAAATGGAGGACGCCAGCTCTAGGAGAAGATGTTCTCTACTGGCTCTAGGGGAGGGTCTCTCTACAGCTTGACCATCATGGCTATCTTCATAAAGCACGGCATCTGTCTTCCCTCATCTCTACTTGCTTGGTTGCTTGCTCAGCTTGCCCTTCACTCTGGTAGAGTAATGGTTAAGTGCTACATCTGGTAACCACAAGGTCAGCAGTTCAAATCCACCACGTGCTCCTTGGAAATTCTGTGGGACCATTCTATTCTGTCCTATAGGGTCACTATGAGTTGGACTCGATGGCAGCAGGTATTTCTGTTTGTTCGTTTATATCTTAAAAAAGACTGATTCAGGACATACTCTACACTAATATTGTTTCATTAACGTAACAGAGAAAACTCACTCCCAAATGGGACTACAATCACATCTACAAAGGCCAGAATCCACATGAACATTTTTTGGTGGGGAGGGGGAGGCAAAGTTCAATCCATAACAGTCCTTGTGTAAAACAGCAACATTACAGTAACTTTTAAATGCATTCCTTTAAATCATTTATTCTTTATTTTTCCCTCTGTCACTGCCAATAAACAAATGTTTAGACTATATGCTATTGGAGACGAATGAGCTGAAGTATCTCACTTTCTAGGCAAGGGCAACAGATAGGTTCAAAAACAGAAGATTACATTAGTGCAGACACTATTATCACACCACATAATTGATGTGATAAAGACTTGTGTGGAAGTGTTGAGAAAAGGAGGCTTTATGGAGGAGGTAGCATTGAATGCTGAAGCTTGAAAGTTAACCTCAAAATGACCCCATGAGGTATGACAGAATGACAATAAAACATGTATATTTTTTCTGAAACATTTTAGTGGTAATAAAATTGAAGACGTTCCTGGGTGGTGCAAATGGTTAAGCACTCCACTACTAAGTGAAAGTTGGAGGTTCGATGCCACCTGGAAGCACAGCACAGGACAGATTGGGTGACAAGCTTCCAAAAGGTCACAGCCTTGAAAACCCTACAGAGCTCAGTACTACGCCCCGGTGGGGTTGCCATGAGTCACAATCAACTCAATGGCAACTAATAACAGTAACAACAAAAGCAAGTGGCTCAAAGAACTTCATCCAAGTGCCAGGTGATAAATACATGGAGCATTCACTCCACGCACTTAACAAACTTAGCGATAGCCAAAACCTTTTTTTTTTTTTTTTTGAGGATGTATGGACTGTTACCTCTATCACCCTTCACTCAAGTGAACTCTTACTTTTTTTCTGATAATTGGTCTCTGTATTTTAGGTGAACTCAGCCTCTCTTCATAGTCTTTGTCCTAACTTCCTGCTTTCTTACCAAAGCTTTAATTCATCTTGTACACAAAGTAGATGATGAAGCATTCTTGCTGCCAGACACATTTTGTTAGGCATCCAAACCAAATCCAATTATAACTGATTAATTTAAAAAAATAAAAGTCAAACTGAACTTCCCTGTTTTAAAACTTGGGCATATTTTCTACCTAGCTCTCTAAGTTTTGACTGCAATTCTTTCTCCTTATAGAACTCCTTCCTGTCCCATGTGTAATATTTGAATCCCAGCTATCCTTTAAAGCCTTATTCTTGTTTTGCTTCTCCAGAACAGCCTTCGCTGATTGCAAGTGGCTTTAAGTAGCCCCTTTGTGTCCTCCTCACCTCCACAGTTCTTCCCCGAACTTCTATAGAACATAATGACTTTTGTTCCACATTCTTCTTGTTTATGCTTGCATTTCCTGTCTTCCTTGGTAAACTCTAAGCCCCTTCAAGGCAGGCAGGGCATTACCTGTCTTATTCTATGTCTTCTTTGGGGTACAGCAGTCTTGTTTCAGCAGCACATACTTCAATACAGGTTTGTTTAAAAAAGATGATTGATTAGCCCATCATTTTGGGACTTCCTTTTATTAGTGTCATAGAAACTCAGCATTATTAAGATTATACTTTTACAAACCTATTGATCGAGAACTGAAAATACATACATTTCTTCTGTGTCCTGTTATCACCTTCTAAAAAGTCAGTTGATAATCCAATATTACAAGGACAGAGTAGCTGGGGTGGGGAGCTGGGGGCTATGCTCTCAAGGGAAACTGAGGCCAATTGGCACAACTAGCATTTTGCTAAGAGAGCCCTCTGCACCCCACATTAGTGAGTGATGTCTGGGGTCTCAAAAGCTGCCAAGCTGCCATCCGAGGGTATAGCAAATTGTCCCAACTTAGCACGAATGGATGATCACCAAGGACCAAAAAGACATGGGGGAAAGAGAACCCAGAAGACAGAGAGACCCACATGAGTGGGTGATGTCATTGACTTGTGACCGAAAGAACCAGATGGTACCTGGCCACCACCAGTGATAGCCGTGATAGAGTTCACAAAGTTGAGTCTCACTGGCGACACAAGAATAAAAAGGGGTTCACTCTGAGAGCTCCATTAAAAGAACACAATTGATAGTCCACAGGCCTCAGGGTTCCCTTGGGAGCATGGTCCCTGGCCCTGATGCTGCCTCTGTCCATAAATCATAATGGAGGTCAACTCTCAAGACAGGAATGGATTGGACTTCAGCGACACAGAGTGACCATATCATGTGTGCCCTTTATGGTTCTATGCATCTATAGGATGTCGTCTTGCTGCCCTCTTACTGGAGGAAGGGGAATGGGTGGAGAGGAGAGGATAGGATAGGAGATCGCTGGGAGGATAAGACACGTATGGAGTAGAGATGAAGAGTGTGCTGTCACCGGGCAGGGAGAGCAATGGGAGCTGCTTATAGGCGGGCATGCAATTTATATGGGAACATACATTTTCACTAAGTCATAAAAAAAAAAGTCAGATGATTTCTAAGGTAACATCTCTAATTTTAGTTTTATCCTTAACCCATCCCAAATAACTAGATTTTACACGTCTAGAATTAAGTACACGTCTATAATTAATAAATACACATGGACACTTGCAAACTCTAAAATATACACCTCACTTGCCCATCCTTGGGAGTATTTTCAGGACAAACATCAAACACCAGGGCATTGCCTCTTAATGGCCTAAGTCTGTCTGTGCCCACTGGAATGCATACTCAAGCTGTCTAATCCTTCTCCATTATCCATTAGCCCAGCACATATATTCTGGGAAGAAACTCAAAGTCAATGACTGTTTATCATCATTAGCTCCTCCAAGTGATAATTTGCATGCAAGTCCAGATACTGTTCACTACACTTTTGCCAGCCCATCAGCATCCAGGTTTCCCCCAGAGCACCCTTAAGCGTGTCCAGCCTTAGAAAACCCATCCCAGACTCCAAATGTGGAGATCCTTGAATGATATCTGAGTAGACTAAACATTTTTTTGTTTATAAGGTCCCCCGGGGAACATTACCTCTGCAAGAAAACAATGCATGCAGATATACACAGTCATATAACCATCACCTACTCCTTTCCTAAGAGAAATAAATGTGATCTGAAAACAAATTACCATTTGGGGTGGGGTGTAGGTAGTGTATTAGTACTATTGGAGGCTTGGTGGCCATTTAGAAATGGCTGCCAGAATGTCATTGGCTCACTTGATGGAAAACTCATCTTTTCTCTGAAGCTACATGGATAGTTTTTTGTGCCATAACTGAAAGACAAGGCCATCTAGCATATTAGAACAAGGACCTGGAAGACAAATCTCTCAGCTCTAACTTCGGCAGTACTGTTGATTTGCTGGGCTGATCTCTGAAAAGTGTTTGTTCTAGCATTTTAGCACATCTTTTTTCTTTCTAAAAGTATGGGAATATTACAGCCATATGCAATGGATAATGCCGTACTGATTTTCTTAAAAATGCATTTCAATCACAAAGATAAATGAATGGACTCTCATGAAACTGTAAGACAATCTTAAATACAAGATGCTATAATCTTTTAGAATTATGTTTCTATGTACCCTAGAAAACTGGCTTTTAACAACTTGGGGAAGACTCCATCTACTCCATTTGAAAAACTACCACCAACAAAATAAACAAAAAATAACCATCACCGTGATTTCTATATTTTAAATTCATGTGTCTCTACATTTATGTTTAGAAATTATGTATTCAATGACGTTCATTTAATTTCACATACTTTATTCTCTTCTGGTTTAAAAGTCTTCGTACGCAGAAATGCAGATTATTTTGCATATAATTACCTCCATATTCTTCAGGGTAAAGTTTATATAAATCCTCCCACCCTACTGCCACTGAGTTGATTTCAACTCACGCTGACCCTATAGGGCAGACTAGAACTGCCCCATTGAGTTTTCAAGAAGTGCCTGGTGGGTTCGAACTGCCAACCTTTTGGTTAGTGGCTATAGCTCTCAACTACTACACCACCAGGGTTTTCAAACTCATCAGAGTGCAAAAAAACTAAAGTCCAGATCCACGTGAAATCCTTAGTGGTATCTGCCTTCACAAATACCATTTTTCCATTTCATTTTGTCCATCACGTCTGAATTCAGAACCATATTACTAAAACATATTTTTAGGTTAGTCATATGTATTTTAACGTACATTTAAGATATTGTATTCATTTTCTGAGGACTTTCTCTACATCATGCCTAAAATAAAATTTGAACCTTTTTCCCCCCGAGAAAGGAATTTAGGAAAACCCTGGTGGCATAGTGGTTAAGTGCTACAGCTGCTAACCAAGAGGTCAGCTATTTGAATCTACCAGGTCCTCCTTTATAACTCTATCAGGGCAGTTCTTATTCCACCCTACAGGGTTGCTATGAGTTGTAACTGACTCGGTAGAAGTGGGGTTTTTTTTGTTTGTTTGTTTTTAAAAAAAGGAATTTAGAGCAGCAGTTTACAAAAGTATAAATGCCTGGGATGAGAGAGAAGAGAGAGCAAGAACTCTTCTCCAGTATACTGGAAATCCTCCTGTACCTCTTCCAAGTACCTTCTAGAAAGTAGTATAGCCTGCCTATGTTGTTGCTGGCAGCCTTCAAGTTGGCCCTGCCTCCTAGGGACCCCGTGCACAGTGAGACTGAACAACTGAGATCTCCAGGGCTTCCACTGGGTGAATTTTGGAAGTTAGACCACAGGCGCACCCTTCCTAATTTGACTTAGTCTAGAAGCTCTGCTGAAATCTATTTACCCTGGTGAAATGCAAGCCTCCATGATAGCCGGGTAGTAGCTGCAAGTGTGGTGCAGTAGCCGGGAATCGAACCCTGGTCATTATCATTAGAGGTGAGAATCCTACCACCAAGACCCCATTCTCCCCGGTCTAATTATCCTAAGGCGAAATCTCATAATAGTCATTCTAGATTTATGTTTGTGTTATACTTAAGTTGCTAAGTTGCACAGATAGAAAAACAATGATTACTTTTGATAAAGAAAAATGTGTTTGCACCAAATTACAGATTTCTAGCAGTGTCTTGGAACTTTAATTTTTCTGAGTAACACACAGGACTGTTAGGGAGAAGATGGGAAGAGCAAAGGTGGTCCCAAAGGCCCATGTTCTACTCTTCCCATTCTCTGAATCCTGTTACATTTTACCTCAATTTCCCCTGAATGAAAAGACTGGGTAGAGACAGGGCTTATCTTCTTTACATTCAGATGGTTGCATTTCCTGCTGAAAATGTCAGCTGAATTGTCTCCACACCCCGCTTCCCCCCATCTTTTGGTCTCCCATAAGCTGTCTGCTGCCTCAGGCAAACTTAATGATCGCAAGGCCGCAGAGCCAAAAAAGGAAAAACACCTGTGGCCAGTCGAAAGTTGAGTCCTGAAATAGACAGGCAGTGGCCATCACCTGCCTGCTGTGTGAGAGCCCAATCAAGTCTATTCATCACAACTGTTCAGATAAGAGATTTTTCTCTCCCCTCCTCTTCTTCTTTTTTATTTTTTTCCCCCACTGTTGTTTTTTTTGTTGAACTGAGCATGATAGGAAGAGAACAGAGCATAGCAAAAGAATGGTGTCCTCCGTCTGGCCCTGTGGCATTGTCGCTCAGGCACATCCCATCAAAGCGGCCATTCTGAGAAAATGGCATAAGGGAAGGGTATTCTAGAAAAGAACTGGAACCTTCTTTTTAAAAGGTCTTTTAGGGCTTTTTCTTTAGCTTTCCTGAGGAAATTACTACCAGAAAAAGAAAAAAAGAAAAAGAAAATGATGAAGGCTTTTGGCAGTTGGATTCCAAGAGTAATGCTCACGCACCAGGCAGCATGTTAGCAGGGGCGAAAGGGGTATTTTTCTGTCCATCACTCTGCATATCAGAAAAGAAAGAAAGTCAAAGATCAGACAATTACAGGCACCCCGTGGGAAAAGTATGATGCCATCCTTATGTTCCTGCAATTGATAATTTTATTCCTGGCCCTTCCTGAAATACTTTCCTTGGTGTCTGTGATTATGAAGTTTGTTTCCTCTCTCCATGGCTTCCTCTGCAGGCTTTTTTCCTTCTTCTCAGCTGTCTTGACTGATGTGGGTGCTAAACCCAAAGCCGTTGGTTCTCTGCACACTTTCCTTAGAAGATTTTACTTCATCTACCTGAAAGCTGTACCATCCATACACAGTTAACTGCCAAAATGTCTCCCCTAAGACCCAGACTTGGAAACCCTGGTGGCATAGTGGTGAAGTGCTACAACTGTTAACCAAAAAGGTGGCAGTTCAAATCCCCTGGGTGCTCCCTGGAAACTCTATGGAGCAGTTCTGCTCTGTCCTAGAAGGTCACTATGAGTCAGTATCGACTTGACGGCACTGGGTTTCGTTTGTTTTTTTGGTAAGCTCCAGACCAATACTTGTTGTTGTGAGCTGCCGCTGCGGTGGTCCCTAACTCAGGGTGACCCCAAGCACAGTGGAATTAAATGCCACCAGGTCCCACACCATTCCCACAATTCAGTTGTAGGTCAGACCATCATAATCCACAGGGTTTTCATGGACGGATTTTCAGATGTAGACTGCTGGGCCTTTCTTTCTAGCCTGTCTTAGTCTGGAGGCTCTCCTATAACCTCTGCAACATCACAATAGCACTCAATGAGGAGGATTAGTGGCCGCCCATAAGGTGCACTGGCTGAGAATCAAACCTGAATCTCCTGCATGGAAGTTGAGAATTTTACCACTGAGCTACCAAAGAAAGCTCCGTTAGACCACTTCTTAAGGGTTGGTCATTTGTCACCGTGCTGGCCAATGAGAGGCATGCACTTATTAGTGGGGCTTTCTGACTGTACTTTACTTTCCTGATGTAAGTACCATCCTTCTCTCTTCTTGTCAAGGACCTGGAATGCAACTGAAAATAAAATATCTGTCTTGTAAGCAAAGGTAGACGTAACGAAGAAAGCTACCAGCTGAGAATATAATAGCAGAACAACACATGAATTCTAGAACTTCAACAATATTGTGAAATTACTGCATAAGTCATATAATGCCTGCCCTAGACTTCTTACATTGTTAGAAAAATAGTTCTTCTTTTGACTGAATGTGTAGTTGTATCTATACAGTTATATGTATTTTAAAAAATAAAAACCATCAGACCTATTGCCAGTCAAGTAGACTTTGACTGGTAACACACTACAGAACACAGTATAATTGCCCTATAGGGTTTCCCAGGAGTGCCTAGTGGATTCAAATTGCTGACCCTTTTGGTTAACAGCCATAGCGCACAACCACTGTGCTAACAGGACCCATATGTATAGTTGCTGGCAATTTTACACCTTAAATGATGAAATGCACATTTAGGTAAGAGAAATGTATTTTAAGATACAGGAAATATTTCAAAAATTAATATGCATTTTGCCATAAAAGATATATCAACATACTTTAAAAAAAGGGAAAAATTCTTTCGGTCACATTCATTGACTGTAATTTGATAAAATAGGAATTAGCCACATAAGCAATAACCCCACCACCACACACACCTCATAACTCAATTTGTAATCATAAGCTCTAAGAATACCTGAATTAAGAAAAATGTATTTTAAAATAAATGGCATTCTACTGTAAGGAGTTTGTTGTGTTCCCCATTTTTTAGGATTTTGGGGGGATCTGTTCCTTTAATTCATTTATATTCTTATATTATTTAGTAGGTTATAAATGGTTACAATCAGTATTTAGTTTTACCCTCAGACTGTTCAAAATTTGGCCACTGGTAATTCCTTGAACTTTTCTGTCCCTTTGACACAACCCCATCTGTTTTTGAACATTGTGACCTCAGATAGTCTAGGCTGATCCCGTGCCTTCTCTGTGCCATCTTTGGAACCAAACATCTCTCCAAGGAGCCTTGGTGTCCTCTAGTGAGGAGAGGTGCTTAGAAACCAACCACAAAGTATGCTCATTATTCCAGCAGAATCATTTCTTCTGGGCCCTCTCAGTGGGAAGGGTTCACCCCAGTCTTCTGCCTTTGCATATTTGTGACTCCCTTTATCCTCTAAACACTTACTCATTTCATCAAGCTTGAGAAGTAGCTTCAGAATTTCTAATCCTCATCTCTATAGGAAACAAATGTACTAGCTAAAGGTCAATGTTTATACTTGCTGAATCTTCAAAGTATCAAGGTCATAAAAGATAAAAAAAAGGTTGAAAAAAATTTCCATATTAAAAGATTTTTAAGAGATATAACAACTGAATGGAATGAAGGATGTTGGTTTTGACCTTGGACCAAAACTACAACAAAATGAACTGTATTTGTGTATATGTGTATGTGTGTGTGCATATATATACATGCCAAGTGCCAGCCAGCCTCATATGAATACTATAAATGAATATGGACTGAAGATTAGACAATGTCTAATCTACAGTAGATTGCAAAACTCTATCATAGTTGTGAACAATTTGATCAAAGATTCAGTGGCAGAATTCTGATCAAAAGGGGGAACAACATCTAAAATACTCATAGATTTCCAACTTTCTGGAGCCAAATGAACCCCTGAAACTTTACCCTGAGATAATCCTTATACCTGAAATCAAAATATCCCTTGAAGTATTCTTAAAGCCAAACAATAGTTTAACTTAATTAGTAAAAAATGCCTGCTTTGAGGATCATGGTCTTTTAAGAGCTGTCTATATGTAATCAAATTAATGAAAATGTCTGAAAAGGTTAGATAGGAACTTTAGGGGCCAGTGAGTTTATGATAATGGGGGAAGAAGAACTCAGAAAAGGAGGATGAAAATGGCTGGACAACTCGGAGTATGTAATTAGTGTCACGGAACTGTACACATAGAAATAGTCTCATAGGTGTAATTATGTAAAAAATATTTCGGGATAAAGGGGCAGGCTGTTCATGAAAACAAATATATAAGCATACATATGCACCTATACATATGAAGAGCTTTACATATATAAACATATATATATAAATGAATGATAAAGCAAGTGGGCCCAATGTTAACAACTGGTGAATCTGAACAAAGGATGGCAATTCTGGAGGCACAGGAGTCATGTGCTATGGCTGCCAACAACAAAATAACTACAACAAAACAAACTGTATTTGTGTATATGTGTATGTGTGTGTGTATATATACATATGAATACTATAAATGAATGTGAATACTATAAATGAATGTGGACTGAAGATTAGACAATGTCTTATCTATAGTAGATTGCAAAACTCTTATAATTATCCACCAGATACTCCTTAGGAACTCTGTGAGGCAGTTCTGCTCCATCCTATAGGGTCACAATAGTTGGAATTGACCCTACGGCAACAAGTTTTTTTTTCTTAGATAAAAAATATACTGGAGTTATTTGTACCACTGTTACACTTTTCTGCAAGTTTTAAATGATATAAATATACAAAAAAAAAAAACAGAAAAAGAGAATAAAAAATAAATGACGATGCAAGTTCTACACATCAATCAGTAGTATGCTCCAAGAAAAGTGCCTAAGGGAAGTTTATAATTTTAGAAGCCTGTATTAGAAATACTCTATGAAAATAAATGAGCTCAATGGCACTGAAACAAACTAGAAAAGCCAGTAAACAGTTTCAAAAACTTGAAGGAGAAAAGATAAAAGCAGAACTTAAACTGGAAAACAAGAAAACAAAACATCAGAAGAATAAACTATACAAGCTAACCAATAATACCTAACAAAAGTAACACATCTTTGGCAAGTCTGGAGCAAAAGGAAAGAGGGCCTACACAAGGCAACAATGTTAGAGGAAAGAACTACTGATACACAGAACCTAAACTGAAACCCACTGAGGTGGAGTCAGACTCACAGTGACCCCACGGAAGAGAGCACAACTGTCCACAGAGTTTCTAGGGAGAACCCGGTGGATCTGAACAGCTGACCTTCGGCTAGGGGCTGTAGTGCTTAACAACTATGCCTCAGGGGAGAAGGGAAAACTAGACACAATGTTATATGTTATACTGATGGATTTGAACTGCTGATACAGAGAGAGAAGGAAAAATTAGCCACAACATCATGCCAACGAATTTGGAAAGGCAGATAAAGGCATGACATAATATGAAAAATATAAATTTCCAAAATCGATTCATGGAAATGAAGAAAACGTAAATAATAAACGCGCGCACGCAAACACACACCACACTCTCACACACACACACACAAATAAATTTCAAAGTTATTAAAGGATCACCCCCAATGAAGAGATTTATCAGGTTAGTGGAAAGAGTCAATGCTGAAAAATGTCAGTGCCTCAACGTAATCATAAATTTAATCTCATCTCAGTCAAGATTCCATTACGATCTTCCGTAGGAATCTGATTCTAAATTCTGCACAGAATGTATGCAAGAATAACTAAGATCTCTTGAAAAATGGGAAATAAGGGCTCCCATCTTTTAAATTATTATGTTATTAAAACCGTGGCAATTCAATTTCAGCACTGTTGAGCCATTTAAAAAAATTAATGGGAAACTGAGAATCCAGAAACAAATCTGTAGCTACAAGGAAACGTGTATTTTGCATACAGTGGGAAAGATGGTGCTGTGATGACTATTTTCTCAGAAGAATAAAAATGCCAATGGATTAAAACACTGAATTTATGAGTATGAATTATAAAACTATTCAAAGGAATTGTGGCAAAAATGTTTTCAGAATCTTCGAATGAGATAGATCTTCTTAAACAACAGAAGTTGAAAACACTATTACTGAAAAGACTGATACATTTTGTATTTGAAGAAAACGTCCAATAAGACAAAAGATATTCCTCCAGAAGAATAGTTACAAAAAAAAAAAAAGAAGAGCACAGATTAGGAGAACATGATTTCATTATTTGTAACTGAGGAGGCATTTGAAAAACAGAATATATTTTAAAACTCCTAAAAATTATTGAGAGAAAGAACCCAAGTGAGAAATTGGCAGAGGATATGAACAGACCCTTCACAGAACAAGAAACACTTAAAAAATACTTAGCCTCTGTGTAACCAAGAAGATGCTGAACCACACAGCTATGTGACCGACAAAAACCACCCAGCTTGACAATACACGGTCTGAAAATTCAGTTCGCGAGCTCATCCTAGAAAAAAGTGCTACATAGCGCACTGCTGAATGTCATTATGGTCACCTTTGAAGTACTCCTCTTGGGAAGCTGTACACTGACACCAGCACCTACCTAGCCCACCCCTCAAAGCAACTCGGGAACTCTTTATTCTGGAATGGCCATCAGAGCCATCGTAGGAGGTCTGATGACTAAGTTCACCCTTCAAAACATTTTTTTCTTCAGGATGAGTTCGCAAATTTAATTGTCAGGACTCATATACAGAAAGGTCTAATGGCCATTTCAGAAAAAGAGTTCCAAAATTGCTTGGAGGGGTGGACTAGATAGTTATTACACGGCTAAAATGTGAGGAAATGGTATTTCAAAATACTACTGATGGAAACTTTATTGGGATGGCCACTTTGGTGGGATATTTCTGATCACCTGAGGAAACCAAATAAATGAAGGAATTCTCTTTGACTCAGGAATCCCACTTCTCAGTATCTAATTTGGGGAGGTACAGGGCTTGGTGCCTGAAAGGGCACATGCAGTGATGTCGGCTGCAGTATGTTGGTGATGGCAAGAAAATAAAGGGAGAAAATGTTTTTCAGAAGGAAAGTGAAAAAACAGAGCCCTGCAACAGAACGCTGTGAGTCATGTGGGCTGCATGTGGTTGATTTATATAATGCCATGAAAGGATTACCAGGACGTTTATTGTTTAGTGTCAAAAGCAAGCCACAAAACAATAAGTATAGTACTATACTATTTGTTTTTTTTTTAAAAAAAAGACACACACAAAAGAAAAAAACTACATGCAAGTACGTAACACTGGGCCTAATGGGGTAGAAAAAAAGCCTAAGTATTTTAACAAACCAAAAAAAAACTTCGTTATCCTTAGGGAAAATACCACAACCGACGTAATAATTAACAGTAGCATTAGATTCATCTGTATTTTTTTAGTTCTTTGCATATATTCAAGTGGTGCTACTGTAATCAATTTCTTTTCTTAAAAAAGAAAAACAGAAGGAAATTATTCTGCACCTCTGACTATGTGCTTTCATTCAAATTGGCTAAAGGTATCAAATACTTTCTGTCATGAATTATAACACAAATGTTATCACGTATACGTCTGTTGTCATTGTCGTTAGGTGTCGTTCAGTTAGTTCTGACTCACAGCGATCTTATCCACAACAGAACGAAACACTGCCCAGTCTTGCACTGTGTCCACAACTGCTTTTATACTTAAGCTCATTGTAGCAGCCACTGTGTCAACCCAGCTCCTCAAGGGTCTTCCTCGTTTGCACTGTCCCTCCACTATACTAAGCACGATGCTCTTCTCCAAGGACTGACCCGTCCTGACAACATGTCCAAAGTATATAAGATGAAGTCTCAGCCTCTTTACTACAAGGAGCACTCTGGTGGTACTTCTTCCAGAACAGATCTGTTTGTTCTTTTGGCGGTCCATAGTACATTCAACATTCTTCTCCAACACTACACTTCAAAGGTGTCAGTTCTTCTTCTGTCTTCCTTATTCATCTTTATTCCTACACATCTGTATACATACATATATACACACATAACCATAAGGTCAGCAGTTCAAATCCACCAGGCGCTCCTTGAATACTCAGGCAGTCAGTTCTACCCTGGCCCCTAGGGTCACCACGAGTCAGATCCGACTCGACGGCACTTGGCTTGGCTGGCATACATGCATACATGTGTATAGCTAGTTAAATGGCAGAAAATGTTAAAAATAATTGCCAAAAGCCAAGTGCCATCAAGTCGGACTTAATTTTATGTAGGGGGGCAGCAAATAAAGAAGACAACCCTCAAGAAGACGGACTGACAAAGTGGCTCACAGTGGGTTCAAAGACAGCCACAGCTGTGAGGATGGCATAGGTGACGTTAGGTGTTGTTGGGTGCAATCAAGTCAGTTTAGACTCACAGCAGCCTTACGGATAACAGAAGGAAATACTGCTTGATCCCATGCCATCCTCTCAATTGTCGCTGTGTGTGAGCCCTTTGCTGCATTTGTGGTGTCAGTCCATCTCATTGCGGGTCTTCCTCTTTTTCCCTGACCTTGTACTTTCCCAAGCATGAGGCCTTTGTCCAGCGGCAGATCCCTGCCCATAACATGTCCAAATGAAGTGAGATGAAGTCTTGCCCTCCGTATACTTCTAAGGAGCATTCTGAGGACGCTGGTTCCAAGACAGATTTGTTTGTTCCTCCTGCAGTTAGTGGGGTAGCTGATATTCTTCGCCAACACCACAGATCAAGTGCATCAATATTTCTCTCACTTTCCTTATTCGTGGCTAGTTTTTTGAGTGCATATGAGGTGACTGAAAATCTCAGGACTCGTGTCAGGTACCTCTTAGTCCTCAAAGTGACATCTTTGCTTAAATAGCTGAGTCTAAATATTTTCTCTTAAATAGAATCCTAGTTTAAATGTACTAATGGACATACTTATTTAATAAAATATTCCATGGTGACTTATTCTGTGAAGTGAATAAATAGTCCATAAAATGCTTACTTTGTAAATGTGAATTTTATACATCAGTTCTATTTAAAACTAGATATCCCTGTAGGTAAATTTGTTCTCCCTCTTCCTCTTCTTTCAAATAAAAATATAGCTAGTTTATACAGATTTTTTTTTCTTGGTCCAGTTTATTTTTTTTTAATAAAAGCACGGTCAGAACATAGCACTTTTAATTAAATATTGAAAAATCCTCCGTAAGTTTCTTTCAGAATCATCAAAATCCTCTCAGACTACCACGTGTTTGGGGGCAACTGCTGTATTAGCTTTCATAGTTTAATTTTACTGCTAAATATTTAAGTATATCTGATAACTACCAATGCAAGATGAAGGATCTTAAGAATGTGTTCAAGGGGATTATGTTAGAGGCCTGTGAGTAGCTTCTAGATTTGCAGGGATTTCCCAGGCTAAATGAATTCTTTGAAAGTTTATAAGAAACCCTTTAAAAAATATCTAGGGAGTTTACATATTAATCAGCAGATCAGACTGCTCCACTATTGCCCACAGTGGACAATTAGCTATTTTTCACGGCTGTGATGCTTAGCTAAGAATGGTAATTTTTTCTTAGCGATTTTATTGCTTTCCTTTAAAAAACAAGAAGATTTCCAAGAATCTAAGATAGCCTTTAAAGGGTCAGCCAATTTACTTATTTATTCATTTATTTTAGAACATAGGCCTCTGCTGGTCAGTAACTCCATCTCATAAACCATGATCAATCCAAGTCAATTCCAGGTTTTGCCACCTAGTGGCAGTTACAGGTAAGCCAACTATAATATGTTAGTAATGAAAGGCCTTGTGTCCTTGAAAAACCCATTAGCCCACTGCCTGATTCAGAGTGGCAATACAGGGCAAATCACAACTGTCCCATAGGGTTTCCAAGGAGCAGTTAGTGGATTTGAATGTGTACAGACTTTTCTGGTTAGCTGTCAAATGCTTCAATACTCCACCACAGAACTCCATTTTTGGACAGGTAGCAGGTAATGCCCAGGTCTGGTTGTAAGATGTAGGCTATTTTTTTTATCTATTTACTTATTTTGGTGTGAATGTATTAACTGCCGAAAAACACCATTTCAACAATCTCTATACATACAACTTAGTGACATTCTTCAAGTTGTGCTGTCTTCCTTGGTAGCTTTTTCTGCATTATTCCACCACCATCATCTTAAACTTAATGCCTTCTAAGCTTTCCATCCAATATTTCGAGTTGCTGATATCCAGGAAACTTCTTTCCAACTAACTATTTCTCTCCCGCTGAAATCTCTTGGAAAATATATCCTCAGATAGGAAAGGAAAATCTGTGCGACAAGTTCCAAATTGTTCTCTAAAAATCTGTGGCTGTTGACTCTATGACCCTACAGGAAGAGCAGAATTGCTCCCTAGAGTTTCCAAAAAATGGCTGGTGGGTTCAAACTACCCATCATTTGGTGAGCAGGCAATCTCTTAACCACTGTAACAGAAAAACTAACCAAACCCAGGTGGGAAAAAAATCTCTATCTACAAAAGCCATTTTTATAATCTAGGTGAAATATTTTATTATTAATTGAAAGAGAAAAGAATAAGGAAAAAAATTCATATGAACTTTAAATCTGACTGGTCACAGGACAAATATTTCTGAACACTCATTGGAAAGTGGTGAAAATGTTTTTGTGTTTTATTTTATGAGTTGATTCTAACACAGTGACCCTTTATGACAGAGTAGAACTGCTCCATAAGGTATCGAAGGAGTGACAGGCAGATCTGAACTGCTGACCTTTTGGTTAGCAAATGCAGCACTTAAACACTACCCTACCAGGGCTTCCATGATGAAGACAGCCACCATAGTTCTTCTGCACTTCTCTATCAAAGTGTAAAACTAAACACACCTACCAAATCATTTTCCTTTGCAGGTCAGGGAAAACCAATTAAAATACTTCATAGTCATAAAACAATAAAATATAGTGCATAAAACTAACGTATGAAAAAGCAAAAAGTAGAAAATGGAAGTCCCCCCATAACTCCACACTCAAAGGAAAGTGTATGTTAACAGTTTGGTGTGTATTTTGACAGATGTTTTTCTGCAAAGATTGATCAAGATAAGGATATACAGAAAAATAGCTTGTATGTACTTTTTCTCAATTTATCCTTTTTAAGGGGCACTGTGGAAGCTCATAAATATGGGGGAAGACAATGATTTTCTGAATCTAAAAAGAAGCATTTTAAGTCAAGAGACAGGAATCCCAGGCAAACAGAAGAATATAAATAAAAGATTTCTCAAACTTAAAATTTTGGCCATATGATAATTACAGAAATATGTAGTAGCACATTTACTTGGGATGCCCTGATCTTTGTCAATTTCTTATGGTTAAAAACATGCATATACCAACTTCACAATTATCAACGTTTTGACCAGTATGGTTTTTTGGAGTTTGTAAAATTGATTTTGCTCAAAATTCCCAATTTATTGATAAGGAAGGCAATGCAATCTCAAAGCATGTGGTCATCACCAGCAGCCCCTGGGAACCCAGCGAGTGCAGAGGTCACAGGTAAAGGTGGGGCTTGGCAAGGCTTCATGAAAGATACTTGTGCTTTTAACTGTTTTATGTATTAAACTCTTAAAAAACACACACAACTAATGCATACAAGGTTTACCTGAATATTCTGTACACATACAAATGGATCATTTTATTTCTAAAAAAATAAAAATAAAAGAACAAATGGCTCAATCCACGCTTGTGACAATGAGGCTTTTAAGAAGAGGAGGAATCGGTAATAATTAAGCACTGATTAGTGTCAACATGGTGCCCTGGTGGCATAGTGGTTAAGAGCTTGGCTGCTAACAACAACAACAAAAAAAACCCCAAACCCAACCCATTGTCATCGAGTTGATTCTGATTCACAGAGACCCTATGGAACCGAGTAGAACTGCCCTGTAGAGTCTTCA
The DNA here is from genome assembly GCA_028571685.1 of Heterohyrax brucei. Classification (NCBI taxonomy): domain Eukaryota; kingdom Metazoa; phylum Chordata; class Mammalia; order Hyracoidea; family Procaviidae; genus Heterohyrax; species Heterohyrax brucei. Next base: position 20,782,344 of record CM053149.1, read on the forward strand.
AGGAGTTCCTGGTGGATTTTAACTGCGGACCTTTTGGTTAGCAGATGTAGCACTTAACCACCATGCCACTACGGTTTTCAGACAATAACCAAGAGGTTGGCAATTCAAATCCAATATCCACTCCTTGAAAACCCTAGGAGGCAGTTCTACTCTGTCCTATAGGGTTGTTATGAGTCAGAATTGACTTGATGAAAACTAACAGCAACAATGAGTGTCAGCACGATTGAAGTCATGCCCCCTTTTCTGAGATCAGCCAACAGCAGGTTACCAGGTAATTTCCATAGTCCCACTCACTTGAAATCTCCTGAAGTTAAATTCTTGGCACAAGATAAGCCTTAACCAGTTTCATGGTTATCCCAGTTGTTTTATCCTGGTGGAGGGAGAATGTTGCAACTTCATGATGACCTCTCTCCACCCCTCTTTTTACTTTTTCTTGGATGCATTTCATATTGGTTGGTGACCTTCACAACTTTTTCACACGTAAATTGGTTGGTTGTGATGTGCTTTAGTCATCACAAAATCTATGTGAGGCTCACTCCTATATTACGGATGAAGACAGTGAGATACACAGAGATTCTACCACCTCTTGTTACAAACATGCCAAAATCCATCATAAGGTACAACTTCCCTGATTCTAACTCCTGTTCTTTAAACCACAGCATTGATTTGCATTTTTTAAAGGAGGAGAATGCTTTTTAAAAAATGATTTTAGCAGATGCTCTGTTGAGAGAGAAACTGAGGAACAGGAACAGACCCGTTCCTACAAACTGCTTTATGCTAAATGCAGCTGCTTCAGCCAGCGTTCAGATTCATCTGCAAAGGCAGCCCTCAGCCAATAACTAGTCTGCATGACTCGATGGCACTTGGCACTTGGCTTTATGGGAGTACAAAGGTGGGCTTCCTTGCTTCTACTCAGGGAAACTGTGAAGGGCCATCCCAGCTTTAGTGCAAAGGGTCTGCTTTTTACTTCTTTTCTCTTTGCCCAGTTCTGCTTGCCCAATACCCTTAGCGGTATAGTCCCCAAGACCAATCGCCCCAAAACTTCCTGTACATAAATCTCTATCTCAGACTTTCTACTTAGAAAATTGTTACGGATTGAGTTATGTCCCCTGAAATATATGTCAAGGTGGTTAGGTCATGATTCCTGGTATTATATGACTGTCTATTATAATCATTGTAATTTCTAACCTCTAGTGTGTTAATGGGAACCTTGGTGACATAGTGATAAAAGAGCTATGATGGCTAACCCAAAGGTCACCAGTTAGAATCCACCAGGCCCTCCTTGGAAACTATGTCAATTCAATAAAAACAGATGTGCTTTTTTGTTGGTTTATGATGTTATTGAGGCAGGGTTAGAGGCAGTTATGTTGATGAGGTATGACTCAATCTACAGGATCAGACTGTATCTTGAGTCAATCACTTTTGAGATACAAAAGAGACAAGGGAGCAGAGAGGAGAGGGACTTCATTACTTTCAAACAAGAAGAGCCAGGAGTAGAGAGCATCCTTTGGGTCAAGGTCTCTGCACTGAGAAGCTCTTAGACCAGGAGAAGATGACGATAAGGATCATTCCCTACAGCCAACAAACAGACAAAGCTTTCCATTGGAGCTGGCATCCTGAAATTGCACTTCTAGCCTTCCAAACTGTCACAGAATAAATTGCTGTTTGTTAAAGCTACCCACTTGTATTTCTGTTATAGCACTACATAACTAAGACAGGAACCCAATCTAAGACAAGATGTCATTAGAATCTTTTGAATGGTTCATTTGTAGTGGACAGTCAATAGATAGTGTCTATATTTAACAGCAAGAAATAGAAATTTTCTATTGTCTAAAGTTATGGTGGTTGTTGTAGTTAGGTGCCATTGACTTGGTTCTGACTCACAGCAACCCTGTGCCCAACAGAATGAAATACTACCTGGTCCTGTGCCATCCTCAAAACTATTGCTATGCTTGAGCCCCCTGTTGCAGATATTACGTCAATTAATGTCGTTGTAGAACTTTCTCTTTATCACTGACCCTGAAGTATATCAAGCATGATGTCCTTCTCCAGGGAATGATCCTTCTTTATAACATGCCCAAAGAATGTCAGATATAGTCTTGCCATCCTTACTTCTAAGGAGCATTCTGGCTGTACTTCCTCCAAAAAAGTTATGGAGGAAGGAAAAAAAAAACTATCTTTTGGACTGGGGGATAGACAATTACGGTTTTTTATTATAAGACCTTCCACATTCTTTAGCAATGTGAATGTATTATCCTGACTCACTTAAGAATATTGCTGTGGTTAGGTGCTGTTGATCTGACTTGCATGCAAAGTGACTCAGTGTCACAGAGTAGGACTGCTCAGAGTTTTCTAGCCTATAATCTTTACATAAAAAGCCCTGGTCGGCACCACGGTTAAGCACTCAGGTACTAACTGAAAGGTTAGCAGTTTGAATCTATAGTTTGACCCATGGTAGAAAAGATCTTGCCGTTTCCTCCTATAAAGACTACAGACGACAGCCTGGGAAACCCTACGGAGCAGTTAACAGCTGTGTGCTTAGCCACCGTGACACTAACGCTCAGCTGAACTCTTAACCACTTTGCCACCAGGTTTTCCTCGTGTAAGGACAGGAACCTGTAACAAACAAACAAAAATGTATTTCTGCTTTTCTTTCACAATGTAACATAAAGAAGGGTACCAAGAAAGACAGCAACCCTATGCACAACAGGATGCCATACTATCTGCTCTTGTGTCATCCTCACAAGAAAGATAGTGTGTAAAAGAACTGTGAAGAACCTATTCCTCAGTTTGCTAAATATTTAAAAACCAGTGTAATTCACTGGGTTAACATACCAACAAAATAAAACTCACTTGATAAGATCATCTCAATGGACAGAAGGAAAAAATTTTTAGCAAATTCCAACACACACTCATGACAAAACCTCTCAACAAACAAAATAGAAAGGACGTTCCTCTAGACTCTCGGCTTCTTTAAAAGTTCCAGATTAAGGAGCAGGAAAATTCATGAAGCATCACTAAAGACTGGAAACATGACGGAAAGTCAGGTAACACTAAGGAGTCTCTGCACTAGTCCTTATTCCTATGGTACCTGTGCAAGACCCATCATCACCAGAAGAGACATTCTCATTGTCATCTTCACGAATCAATGGATTAATTCAAAAGGTGGAAGGCCTAGTCAATGCGCTGAAATTATATTAAAAAAAAAAAAAAATCACCCAGTATCATAGTGAATGGCATGCTCTCCTTTAAAAAAATTCTCTGTAACCCTAGAACTCCCTCTTCTGAACCCCAGTAACATTTTACTCTCTCTTTCTTAGGCCACTTCCCAGGCTTCTGTGTATAGGACTGATTTTGCCACTCCATTCAACTATAAACTTCTTGGGGGCAAGGTTATAATCTGATCACCTCTGTATTTCCCGAGAGCCTGGATGAGAGGCTTCCTCATAGTTGTTTCTCAGTAACTCTCTGTTAAATAAAATAAAATAAGATGGTATTATAATGGACTAAATCATGAACTAGAAATGAGATTTCTCGAATTCTAAGCCTGGCTCAGTCATTAACCAGCAGGGCTTAGAATACGACCTACATGTGACCTTGTAGAAGCTTCTCCCTTCTTGGATTTCAGTTAGCTTCTCTACAAAATAGAGTTAGAATAAACTTCAAGGTCCTGAGATTCCTTCCCCACCAGCTGTCTGTCTACTGTACTGTGGTAGGGTTCCTGGAAGCTATGTCAGCAGTTTTCCAAATACCAGGAAAGTTACATGGTGGACAAGTTCTAACAGAACTTCTAGACTAAAACAGACTAGGAAGATAGGCCTGATGATTTGCTTCCAGAAACCAGCCAATAAAAACTCTATGGATTACCCACCTGCTTTGGGCACATTATCAGGTCAACTGTTAGAGACTGACATCACAATAGGTGAAGCAGAAAGCCACCAAGACCATGGGACACTGTCAGTGAGATGGACTGGCACACTAGGCACAGGGATGGATTCCAACTGGCTGCCAGTTGTGAGGATGACGCAGGATGGGGTAGCATTTGTTCTTTTGTACATAAGGGGAACCCTGGTGGTATAGTGGTTAAGTGCCACATCTGCCAACCAAAAAGTCAGCAGTTCAAATCCTCCAGGCGCTCCTTGGCAACTCTATGGAGCAGTTCCACTGTGACCTACAGGCTCCCTATGAATCAGAATACACTCAACAGCAATGGCTGTGGCTTTGTACATAAGGTCACCCTGAGTCAGAGTTGACTTGAGGGCAGCTGACAAGAAGATTCCTTCCAGCTCTTACTCTGTGTGTTGTTATGTATTTTTAAAGAGAAACTTACTGATGGCTTCTCTTTTAGATAAACAAATGATGCCCTCATTGTTTTGCCAGCTGTTGTCTTCAGCAGAAGGGTGAGGGGTAAGGAAGAAGCCAACTGGCACACAGGTCCCTGATGAGAACTGTAGCAATGACCTACCCAGGTGTTTAAAGTAGGACACCTTATGGGTATGCTTACAGCCCTGTGGTCAGGCCCAAGATCAGAGGACCTAAGAAATTTGGGGACAACAAAAGTGTCACAGGTGTAGGCACAGTGAAAGAATTCTGTGCTATAGATCGCTATGAAGTCCAAAGGGGAAGAAAGAAAGTTGCCAGATCAATACACCATTTTCAGAGACTGAGTTTACATAGGAACAGTTGCCAGTATGGGGCTGGCCTAATGATTTTTATCTCCTTCTCTGTTCTGACTTTCCTCCCGTGAATCTTGTAAGGGAACCAGCTACCTGATCCTTTAATCCCGCTAACATTTTATAAAAGAAGATTCAAATTAGTTTTGCTTATTCCAGATGCTTTATATGTAAATGAGCTTCGGAAATTGGTAGCAACTAGAATGCAAAACAGAAGCCATGATCGGTTAGGGGAAATACTTCCCCTGAGCTCTCCCCCTAAACAATGGGGTGATTCTCTTCTCTTTGCTGCTTGTGGCTCCCTTTTCTCTAGGGAAGAAGTCTAGAGTCCTTGGGTAATGCCTGAGCTTATTTGATCCCAAGGATGAACTCTTTAGATTCCTCGGAAGCCTAACTGGCTTCTCCTCTTCCCCAATCACGTGGATCACTCTCCCTGCCTTCCATAAGAAGCCTCACCTATGCAGTATTAATCAGAGTTTGCAAGTCAAATATTAAGATGATTCCTTGGGGCAATCCAATGGTACAACTTTGCCATTTTATTTCCCTCTTTGCAACTCTAACTAGACAAGGGAGACTGAAACTTACAGCTAGCAATTATTTATTTAAAGCCGCAAGTCAACACACAAAGACTCCGGGTAAAGATTGCTCACTGTCTTTTATAATACAAGTGGCATCTTAATGTAGAGCAGTGTGGAGTCTCCACCTTGCCTCTGGGCCAGCTCTTACATTCTCCCATGTAGCCCAGCATTTGCCCTCCAGCAGTCCCATGTTGCTGGGCTCTAAATGGAAGTGCTCTTAATTTCAAACGATTTATTGGGGACAAGCAGGAGGATGGCCCAATCTAAGTCTGTTTGTATCTGGCTTCCTGTGTCTCAGGGGTGGTTTTCAGAAAGCATCTTCTGCTGCAAAGCAGGAACAGGAAAAAGAAAGATACCACCTGCCATTCAGATAGGGTTTGCGCAGCAGCTGCGTGGGGCTGTTTTCCAAAGCAGTGGAAGGCCACAAGTTCATGTCAGAGGGTGGCACTTAACTAGAGAAGGGCAGGCGAGACTCAGGCCACTTGCCTTTAGTTATCCGTAGAAGACAGTCCTGTTGCATTGTTCGAAGAACACAGGGCTACTCTCTAGTCATACCAACATCGGTGACAATGATGCTGTCTAGTTTCTTTTATTCTGTCTGCACAGCACGCACTTTTGTTACAGAACTTACAGAAATGCCTTTTTCCTATGTCCACCTCCAGCAGAAGACAATGAGCTCTTCGAGAAAAAAAGACTGTATTCTACTGAATCTTCATAGCACCAAGCAAAAAGTAGATGTTCAAGAAAAACGTTAAATGAATGAATATGTGTGCAAATGAACTGAAACTTTCTCTTGTTACAGCTAAAGTAGGTACATACCTATGAATAAAAATACTGTTTTTACATTGTGGTATCTAAAACACAGCTCTCATGGTTTCAACAACTCCACAAATGTGAAAGTAGAACTATACCCCATAGGCTCTCTGCGGTTGATTTTTCAGAAGGAGATCACTAGCTCTTTCTGCTGAGGCACTTCTGTATGGACTCAAACCTTCAACCTTTTGTTTAGCAGCAGAGCATGTAAACTGTTGGCCCTGCCTGAGAATTCCAATGTATATAATACCAAAAAAGCCAAACCCAGTGCCATCGAGTCAGTTCCAACTCATTGTGACACTGCAGAACAGAGTAGCACTGGCCAACAGAGTTTCCACGGAGCACCTGGTGGGTTCTAATTGCCAACCTTTTGGTTAGTGGCTGTAGCATTTAACCACTTTTCCAATGTATATAATAAGAACATATTAAAGAATATTTTCTTCTGTGCATAAGCCTCTTTTTACATCCTTATGACAGCAGTTTGGGGACGCAGAATGATGCGTGTGGTGTGTCTAACTTATGGCTTAATATATATGAGGCTGTCCTATTGGTTTCTTTTTAGGGGGGAGAGGAGAGGACAGGTATTGGCTAAGTGAACACTGGAAGTAAAGAATGAAAGGGAAAAGTGTGCTGTCACAGGGTGAAGAGAGCAGGTAGGGTTACAGAGAGGCACATATTTGGAGTTTTAGATGTAAAATTGACTTGGATTGTAAACTTCCACTTAATCACAATAAAAAAAAGAAAGCAAGCAAGTATTACGTGACCTTTTACCCACCAGTTCTCTTTCCATAGAACATCTTATCAAAGGTTTAGAGCAGCACTGGCCAACATGACTTCCTTCGGTAATGGAAATGCTCTGTATCTACATTGTCCCATACTGTGGTCACTAGCCGTTTATGGCTGCTAAGCACTGCAAATACAGCTGGTATTTCTAGCCACTGGATATAGCTTTCATTAACTTACATTAGGTGACTGCGACAACGGGCTGAAACACAGCAATGATTGTGAAGACAGCTCAGGACCAGACAGTGCTTCTTTCTGTTGGGCCAAGGTCGCGGGGAGTCTGACATGACAGGATGGCACCTAAGAACAACAGAATTTAAATTTAAATAGCCACATATGGCTTATAGTGATTATACTCTACAGGGCACATGTAGAGATATCCCCAAGGAAAACAGGAAAAAGACAAATGTATTGCTTTTTGATGCTTCTAAGAGGGAGAAACGTGTGTATGCGTGAACACGTATGTGAAGGAGCCTGTGTATGTATACGTGTGTGTTCTAAGGGGCTACAGGTTCATTATCAAGACAGCTAAATATGTTAAGGGCATGGTCTTTGGAATACGGCAGGTCTCAGTGTGAGTCTTTGGCTCTGGTACTTCCTAGCTACGTGACCTTGACTAACTCATTGTTATTACTGGCATGTAAAATTGCCCTTCCTGCCAAGCATGTCAGGATGGAAACCTTAATTTTTGGAGGAGATATGATAAGATGTCAACATCATTCTAAAAATGAGCTGCTGGTAGGTAGCCACCTTCCCCCTCTCCCCAGCATAAGAAAATCTGTCCCATAGACACCAGTGACACATTGCCATTCTTCTTAGCTTATGAAATCTTATGTCACCTGTTCTGACAGCCATGTCTCCAACTTAATGCCTCTGGAAATACAGTCACTTCCTTTTTTGGGGGGTAGAGTACAGAGATGAGGGTTTTGGCATATCGTCGGAATTTCTACAAGGAGCAGGAAACTAAATATAAAAAACTCAAGAGAGAAGGAGAGAGACAGGAGAGAAAAAAGAGGAAAAAGGTCTCAAGATGAATGTTTTGTGTTGTTCCTATATACCATAAACACTGGCTTGATTCTTATGGAAACTGTGGTGGTGTAGTAGTTAAGTGCTACAGCTGCTAACAGAAAGGTTGGCAGTTCAAATCCACAAGGTGCTCCTTGGAAACTCTGTGGGGCAGTTCTACTCTGTTCTATAGAGTTGTTGTTATGGATAGGAAATGACAGAAATGAGTTTTTGCTTTTTTTTCTTTTTTACTCCCCACCTCCCCCCCATCACTCTACGGCTCAGTGGAGTTGACATCAATGCACTGAAAAGAATCGACTATCTGGAGATCTGAATTTTCATTTGGCAGTCACTCTGAGTCTTTGGTGAAGTTATTTAACTTCTTTCCATCCCAGTTGCTCCATCAGTAAAATAAGAATTAACGTTACTACAGGGTTGTTAAGAGAACATGAGAAGTACAGTGCCTGGCACAGTACTGTGTTTATTTTAATATTATTTAAAAATGTTTGTTTCCTCCCCCTTATTCCATGACCACTAGCATTTTCCCCAGTTATAACTTCCTCTAGATATTCAGAGAATAGAGAGACTATGCAGGGCAATCAGACTGGCATTTTACCAGCTATTCACCTTGATGAAGAAAACAGAAATGTCTTCTTTATCTGGATCAGCGTGTCTGACGAATGTAGGAACTGAAAGATGGCTGTCTTAGAGGACCTACCAGCTTTTACCAGCAGGAGAATAAAAGAAAATTCTGCTTTTGTGTTCCTTTCATGGAAATCCTGGTGGCCTAGTGGTTAAGTGCTATGTCTGCTAACCAAGAGGTCGGCAGTTCGAATCCACCAGGTGTTCCTTAGAAACTCTATGGAGCAGTTCTACTCTGTCCTACAGGGTTGCTATGAGTTGGAATTGACTTGACAGCAGTGGGTTCGGTTTGATTCTTTCCACATCATTCTGCATGTGTTTCCTTGGCCCAGTGTTAGGGAATAAGGGTTCATTTGTTAGACATCCTTTTCCCCAACCCTGCATAGCTTGGGAATTCATCCTCTCCGGTCCTTGTCTGTGAAGACCAGTTGGATCTGAGCCGAACTAACAATTAACAGGCAGCTGTCCAGGAAAGCTGCCTGACTTCCAGCCTGTGGCCACCGACCGGTGCTTTGGGAACCGTGACTGACACTTGACCCTTTAAGGTGAAGAAGAAATAGGGGTGGGTACCCAATTCTTGCACGTGCCTTTAGGTACATTAAAAAAAAAAAAGTGCTACCTCTTCCCTGCACTAAAACAAAACAATTTCATACATAGAAACACCTGCACATTTTTAAGACTATCAACCCAAACAGTTTGGTCCATTAATCAACTGAAGTTGACAAAAGTGTTAACATTCTTTGCATGCTCACCAAAGAGCACTGTGGTCACAGATGACTATCTCCTATCTTGCTTTCATTGCTGGAGGCGCCTGAAGAAACAAGTCCTTCCATTGATATCTCTAGATCATATTCTCTCTCCTCAGCAATCAGAGCAAACGGGTGTGCTTCTTGGGGAACAAAATTAAAAGCAAAAAAATTTTGGACAAGTTTGGGTTTGTTGCTGTAAATATTTCAGACAGCCACAAAGAAGTTCCAAGTGCTTTTATTATGACACTCGTCTTCCTATAACTCAGGAAGGGTTGTGATCACCATTAAATACATTTTCTAGCTTGCGACATCTGCTAAGTTAGAGACGCTGGATGCTTTACAAGGCGAAATTTCAGAGCTGGAACTTGCCCTTGAAGGACTGATACTCTGGAGGAAACAGAGGATATCAGAAATACTGGACAGGGGGACAATACACCAGGCAGTGGCCAGATGCAAAGAAACCCAAATCTAATGTCGTCAAGTCGATTCCAATTCATAGTGACCCTAGAGACAGTGTAGAACTGCCCCATAGAGTTTCCAAGGAGCGCCTGGTGGATCTGAACTGCTGACCCTCTGGTTAGCAGCTGTAGCAATTACCCACTATGCCACCAGGGTTAAGAGTCAGTGAATAATGTTTGGTTTTGTTGTCTTTTAAATTCCCAGCACTTAGCACAATGCCTGATATACAGCAATTACTTGATACTTCATGGAGAAGGTAAACTGTTGAAAGATAAAAGAAAAGAAAAACAAAGCAGAGAAGGAGACTCAGGGAGGAATTCAAACCTTTAAGACTTGAAACTTTGTAAAGAAGGGCCTCCCCATGTAATTTAAAATAATATGAAAACAGAATAAAGAAATATAATAGCATAATGCTTTTTTAATAGGATCATGAAATAAAACCTTTCAAAATATTTTTCCAGTTTTTTTAGTGCCTCTGCTTTGCTGATACGTTGAACACGTGTGTTTTCTCATTGAATACTTTAGCCCCAGGAAATGCTGGTGCCCAGTGGTTAAGAGCTGTGTCTGCTAAAGAAAAGGTCAGCAGTTTGAATCTGCCAGGCACTCCCTGGAAACTCTATGGAATGGTTCTACGCTGTCCTATCGTTGAAATGAGGAAGGGTGCAGCAAAAATTCGAGGTATTAAAGAAAGCCCCAGGAAACAACTTAATAGCAGAATATACCATAGAATAATCTCACCTTTGTCTTACAAAATATCTGTCACAAGACAAGCCTGGGGGCAGCCTTGCAACTGACTCCTAGACCTTGACCACATTTTACAACTAACAAGAATTCCAGGCGGCCTTAACCAATCAATGTAAAGGTCAGTTTCCCCTCCCTGCTTTGTAATCTCACGACTTAAGTACTGGGTGCTGAGGAAGCTCGTGGTCACCCCCTGCTCTGTGTAGTTTAGGGTGCGTCCCTGGTGCACCAGTATTTTTCCTATTGGGCATGTTTTTTAATAAAATTTAGCCTTTAAAATAACAGCGTCACATCTTGAAAATCGCGGACCCTGACAGTATAGGGCCACTATGAGTTGGAATTGACTCCATGGCACTGGGTTTGGTTTGAGTTTTATTCTAGCACTGAGGAGTGCTAGCCTTTCTCACCTGTTGACTTGTCGACTCATTCCACAGATTTTATCCAAGACCAATTATTTTGTAAGACAGACAATTCATAGATAAAGCCAAGTTATTGTTTAGGGGGAAGAAATCTCACTGCCACCAAGGCAACTCTGACTCACAGCGACCCTACAGGACAGACTAGAACTGTCCTGACAGGGTCTGCTGTGTATTTCTCCCTCAGGGAGATGCTAGTGGTAAACTGGTTAACTGCTACTCTGCTAACCAAAGGTCAACAGTTTGAATCTATCAGATGCTCCTTGGAAACTCTATGAAACAATTCTACTCTGTCCTATAAGGAAACAACTCAATGGAAATGGGTTTGGTTTGGGATTTCTGTCTCCCTTGGAGTGACCCGTTGCCTTGAACCACCAACCTTCTGGTTGGCAGCTGAGCGCTTAATTATCGTCTTTTCAGGGCTCCTGATTGGTCTAGAAAGATTGAAGAATAAGAGATGCATGGAGCTTAACAGCAGCATGGTATGCATCAAAGAGTTTTCACCAAGACACACAGGGACCATGGGGGGAGGGGCGGACAAGGCTGGGGGAGAGATCCATGTAAATAAATGAATATTAATCTCTGAAGACAGCTGGGAGGCCATCTTGGAGATTAGGCCAGAGATTTGAATCATGATTCACGGGGAGAACGAGAGGTTGCATTCTAGGTGTATGACACAGGATTAGGTCCTCTCTAAAACAGGCATTCAGGGAAACTGGAGTCCCTGGGTGGTACAAATGGTTAGGGGTTCATTTGCTGACCAAGCTTGCAGGTCGGATTTTACCCAGAGCAGTCTTGGAAGAGAGACCTGATAATCTACTTCTGACATATTTAGCCAGTGAGAATAACATGGAGCTCATTTCTACTCTAATACACATGGAGTCTCTACAAGTCAGAACCAACTCTATCACAACTGACACAGAGAGTTCTGAAGCTAAAACCAAACAACTGCAGAGGAGCTGGTTCTGACTCACAGCGACCCCAAAAGACAGAGTAGAATTGCCCCCTAGGGTATCCAAGGCTAGCAACCTTTCTGGAAGGAGACTGCTACATCTTTGTCCTGTGGAACCATGGGTACCTTTGAACTGCCAACTTTCTGGTTATCAGCTGTGTGTTTAACCACTGTGCTACCAGGGCTCCTTACAAACAGGATGAGGAGAATATTATTAGGTCTCAACCGAAGAGGGCTCTGATTTCAGACCTGCTCTGACTTGCTTGCTTTTTCCCCAGTTGTTCTCAGGTTCACTTTACCAATCTCTCTCACTTTTCTGCATTTGGGCCACTGAGATTCTAAAGCTTCCTCACCCGTTTAGATAGCATACTAAACCTTTGGGTTTCCTTGGTGATAACTTTTGTCACATTTTTTTGACACTCCCCAAGGCGCACCTGGTGAGTTCAAACTGCTGACCCTTTGGCTCGGAGACGCAGCATTTACCCACTATACCACCAGGGTGTTCACCTCACAGCTACAGTCTAAATATCTGGGAATATTTCAGTCATCTACTGCTGCTGTAACAGCAATAACACAGTGGATGACTTTACAATGAGAAATTTTACTCTGTCACAGTCCGCCAGGTTACAAGCCCAGATTCAGGACACCAGCTCCCGGGGAAGGCTTTCTCTGCTGGCTCTGGAGGAGGGTCCTTGTTGTGAATCTTCTCTTGGACTAGGAGATCCTGAGCCACAGGGACCCAGGATCCAAAGGGTAGGTTCTGTTCTCAGCTCCACTCTTTCGGTGGGGTGGGATCCCTAAATCTCTGCTCACTTCCCTTTGCTTTATATTCCAAGAGATTGCCTGAAAGCACAAAACAATCTTACACACTGAGTCCTGTCCCACCAACACAACTGCTGAGCATCCTCCCTCATTAACATCATAGAGGCAAGGTTTACAGCACATAGGAACATCATACAATACCAGGAACTGTAACCTAGTCCACATTTGGGGGAGGGGGAGACAGGGAGACACAATTCATTCCGTGACAGAGACCATTCTGCATTTTCTTTTGCCTTGGTTGGTTTGAACAGTCTCCTTTGCCATTAGAATCTAGGCCGACAGGGAATGATCTCTCCATCTGTCCACATTTGTTATGTCAGATTTATGTAACTTGAATGCTCCTCCTAATTTGATGTGTGATGCTGGACATGGGGTAGTCCGTGCACAGACTGAAATGATACACTCGGTGCCTCAGTGTCTGAGCACCTGGATGCATCTGGGGACTGTTAGAGCACTAATTGGCAGGTACCATACACCACAAGCACAAAGTTCTTCCAAGATTCAAGAAATATCCACCTTGCGCGACTCCAAGGGAGAACCACGCCAAGGTGTCTCCCTCCTATTTGTTTATCCAGAAAAGTAGATTGCCATGGAGATGGGAGTAAGCTAATTTAGGAGAGGTGTGGAGAAGGAAGTGTGGAGTGTGGAAAAGTCAAACAACAACAACAAAAAACAACCCACTGCCATAGAATCAATTCTGACTCATAGTGACCTGACATATACAAACATAGAAAACTTGAATCCTTTGAGCTAGGCTTGGGATATTCTACACCCCAAACTTACGGGGAGGGTAGGCATCATACATCTTCAGATTCTGTGTGACAGACTGGTTTTTCTCTTTCCTGACACCAAAAAGCCCCAGGGAGCTGGAGAGCGACAGAGTGTGCATGTGGGTTTGTGGAGGGAGGGATGAGGGAGTCTGGGTACCAGAACAAACAGCAGACCATGGGGCAGAAGACCATGGAAGGCAGCAGGTGGCTGAACGACAAGCGGAGCTGGCAAGGGGGTGAGAGCAGTAGTGCCGTGCACAGCACAAACCATGGCAAGTGTTTGTGCTTTGGCTAATCATCGGATAACAGGATTCTTCCTATGGGTTGAAATTCAGGAGCTATATGATGATATTGGTATTTCAGAGGAAGCAAGTTACTTGTACGGAGGCCTGGTGGTGCAGTGGTTAAGTACTCAGCTGCTAACCAAAGGGTTGGTCGTTTGAGCCCATCAGCTACTCCATAGGAAAAGGATGTGGCCGTCTGCTTCCATGAACATTATTGCCCCACAGAAACTCTATGGGTCAGTTTTCTTGTTCTTTAGGGTTGCTATGAGTTGGAACTGATTTGACACCAGAGGGTTCAGTTTAGGTTTGGGAATCACATCTGTGGGGGCACTGGTGGTTTGGAGGTAGAATTCTCCCCTTTGACATGGGAGACCCAGGTTTGATTCCCAGACAGTGTACCTTGTGTGTAGCCAACATCTATCTGTCCATGGAGGTTTGGATGCTGCTATGATAATCAGAAGTTCAGGGGAAATTATGACTAAGATGAAATAGGAAGAAAGGCCTGGCAATCCACTTTTGACAATCAACGAATGAGAATCATGTGATTCACAATGGTCCAATCTCAAGCAGGGGTCAAGATAAATTGGAAGCTGACTTGCAGGCAGCTAGCAACAGCAACAACAGCAACAGTGTACTCATAGTTTGAAACACAGGCAGCAGTACTAGTGGTAGGGTGATCTGCTTCAGCATATGAGGTCCAACAGTTAAGTTTAGGAACTCATCCTAGAGAAAGTGCTACATACGTCATTGCTGACCACAGTCACCTTCGAAGTACTCCCCTTGGGAAGCTATGCACTGATGCCAGAACCCAGCCCGCTCTTCAGAGCAATTTTGGAACTCTTTTTCTGGATGGCCACCAAAGCTATCATTGTATTACCCCTGATGTCCTGAGTGTCATTACAATGTTTTCCTTTCAATATTTCCTTTATCTTTGGGTAGTGAAGAAAGTCAGAGGGGGCTAGATCAGGTGAGTAGTGAGAGTGTTCCAATACAGTTATTTGTTTTCTGGCTAAAAACTCCCTCACAGACAACTACACATTTAAGTATGTGAACTTGCCTCAGTGCCACTGTGTGCAATGGTCGTTCCAGAAGGAGTTCCAAAATTGCTTTGCATTGTAGACTACGCGCTGGCATCAGTGCATAGCTTCCCAAGGGGAGGACTTAGAAGGTGGCCATAGTGATATTCAGCAGAGAGGTGTGTAGCAACTTAGAAAAATTAATTTTACAGACTTAACTGTCAGACCTTGTATGCCAGTAAGTAACAGTGATACAGTCACGAAATAGTAGGGGGGGAGAAAAAAGAAAAAAAGGATGCCCAGAGTTAAAGCAGCAAAGTCACTGGAAATGGAAATGAGAAAAAATAAGTTCAGGGCCTCCAGAAACAAAAACAAAAACAGTATTTGCTGATTAGAAGAAGGTTAGGAAAGAATTGAAAATATCTCTCATCAGGATTTTAGCAAGTGGGTGGATAAGTGTTGGGGCCAGTGGTCCAAATGGGAAGTAAATGAGGAGGAGAAGGTTTGTAAATAAGGCCCACAGAAAAGAAATAGTTCTGGAAGCTTCATTTTGGAAGTTCGGTCTTTTGCTTTCTATAATGATACTAGACAGGTCTTCTTCTCAACAGGATAATTGCGCTAGCCCTGAGAGCTTTTCCTTCAAAAGCACCATATGCTTGAAATTTTAAATTAGTTCCTTAACATAAAAATAAGGAGGTTTTCCCATAAAACTGGATTTCTACCTGTTATTAAAGTTAAAACATCTGCCCATATGCCCCCCCAAATCAACAGTCCCTTTAGGTTGGACACAAGCTCTCCAGTTTACCACAATCCCCACCACTCCCTGTTGTCTCCTTGACAGATGTGTTTCCCTCACTTACGAAGCCTCATATTGGACCTATCTTTAGCACAGACTCGCAGTGCCCTCGGTCCCTGGGCAGCATGAATGGTTTGCAGGTGAGTACTAATCTGAAGGTGCCACGGAATCAGCACTAATCAGCAGTGCCACAGAAGTAAGGCTTGGTGATGTTTCCTGAAAGGTTACAGTCAAGAGAACATTCTAGAGCAGTTCTACTCTTCAGCACATAGGATAGCCCTGAGTCTGAACTGACTTAGCGGGAATAGGTTTATGTGACACCCTACCCCAAATCCCTTGGGCCGGCCCTAAAGGTTGTCCTCAGATGGTTCAGCTGGCTTCCTGTACTCTCTTCCCATTGAGGTATACTTGGCCCATCTGTGGAGCAGGCCAGAGGTGTCCCAGAGTTAACGCCACCACCCCATAAGGAGTTCCTAGAAATAAATGCTGGATGGGAGCTGTTGGATTAAGACCTGAGCTTCCTTACCACTTCAGTGTGGCAATTCTGAGTTATGTCCCGGTAGTCTCCTAGCGAGTTCCCAGCGGGACTGAGCCCCTGTCACTGGCTGTGATGACCTGCTCACTGGCACCCTTTACTAACCCTCCAAGCTTCCCGGACTCACTCCTCACTCCTTCTATACTTCCTGGGATCACCTCCAGAGTAAACCACTTGCATGCAAATCCTCGTCTCAGGATTTACTGGGCAAAGCTCAAGTTACGCCAGGATCTGCAGCCAATTAAATTGCCAGCCCTGACGGAGGTCATCTTTTGGGTCATGCCTGCTCTCCAAGGATGTTTCATAGCCTCAGACTGTTAGAGACGGAAATCTCTTTAGGAAACATTGAGGCTTAGAGACAGCAAGTCACCTAGCATGACTGATCTAAGAGAGGAAGAGCCACTCTCTGCAGACTCCCAGGGTTGTACCAACTTCTGCAGCATAAGGATTTGGCCCACCTGGAGGCCAAATCTACTAACTCCCTGTCTTAGTCATCTGGTACCACTCTAACAGAAACACCACCAAGTGGATGGCTTTAACAAAGGAAAGTTTATTCTCACACAGTCTGGTAGACTACAAGTCCATATTCAAGGTGTCTGCTTCAGGGATGCTTTCCCTCCATTGGCCCTGGAGGAAAGTCTTGGTGTTGCATCAGTCTTTGCTCAGGGAGCACCACGGCACAAGAACCTCCGGTCACAAGGATGCATTCTACTTCCGGTGCTGCTTTCTCAATGCTGTGAGATTCCCAAATCGGTGTTCGCTTCCCTTTCCATTTACATCTTGTAGGATGGAAGGATGAAAGGCGGTACAAGGCATGCTCTAGGGAAACTCCTTTCAGGGGATCTGGGAGGTGACCTTAGGAAGGCAGTTACAGTCCCACCTTTATCCTCTCTAACATAATCCTATTAGCCACAGGCAGAAATTAGGACTTACAGCACAGGAACATCACAAAGTGGAGGGCAATCAAACAAGGCTGGAAATCACAGCCCAGTCACATCACTATGTGCATTTTTAGGGGACACAGTTCAATCCATGACATTACCTGGTTTTAAAATAAAGTATAATTGGAATGCAGCCACACTTCTTTCTCCGTTGTCATGGGCTGCTTTTTCACTTCGTCAGCAGAGGTGAGTAGTAGCAACAGAGACCTTTCAGCCTTCAGCCCAAACCAAGTCAATTGTGGCTCATAGCAACCCCACGTGTGTATGAGCAGAAATCTGTTCCTTAGGGTTTTCAGTGGCTGAGTTTTGGGGGAAGTAGACAGCCAGGCCTTTTTTCTGTGGCATCTCTGCTAACCTTTTGGTTAGCAGCCAAGTACATTAATCCCGTGCACTACCCAGGGATTCCTCCAATCTACAAAGCCTCTATCACTGACCACCCAGCAGTAGAAGTCCACCAGCCTCTGTTCTCCCTGGATGTGTGCTCACTTCCAGGTAAAGCTGTGAGGACGCCTCTCCCTTTCACATCTGCTCTACAGAGACAACTGAGCCACCTCTAGTTCTTCTGGCAGAGGATGTTAGTGGCCAAGCCAAAGGATCAAAGCAGCAACCCTGACTTCTCTGATAAATGAATCTATTATTTAAGTACATCTGTCTGTTTATTTAAAGAGATGCGGAGGCCTCGGCTTGCGCACTTGTGTGAAGGAAGCCTCGCACTGAGATTTCAAGTGTCGCAGCAATTAGTCAAATGGGGAAAGACGCTGCTCCAGGATGTTCAGGGACACTGAACTTGATAATCTTTAATTTGCTCGATATTACAATTAAGGTAACTTCAACTGTGTTCTAACCTTAATAATATCAACATGTTTCCATTATCTCTGGTGTATATATTATTTTTAACCTACTACACCCACCAGAATGGATTAATGCATGTTTTGGCTGCCAGTAAAGTGGCCCTCTAACCTGCTGTGAAGAACTTAATAACCTTGCAGAAATGTTTTCCTGAAGAGTATTTAAAATTTTAAAAAAGAAGAGAAGAAGGGAAGGAAAAAACCTGTACTACATTATCACTGGCTAGGAGGTGTTTGTTCGGAGGAGACGGGATTCACAGGAAGACTAACCAAACTACCAGAGCATCTCGGCAGAGTCGGGAGGGAAAGGAAGCTGGATTGGAAGTCAGAAGACGGGGAAGTTCTAGGTGACTTCACAGCTCCCTAGCTGTGTGGGCCTGGAAGTTACCAAACTTCTCTGAGTTGGTTTCTCCCTCTGCAGAAAAAGGCTCTGCTCTCTCCCAGCAGTATTCCTGGGTGAATGTCATTCATTGAGGCTGGAGGAAGAGTTGTGTGAAGAGCTATGCAGATCTGTATTATTATGGTACAAAGCTGGGGCCAAACTGTATTAAGGTGATAAGTGATGCCGCTTTCAGTAGTCATTTGTTGCCTGCGTTTCTGGTGGCATTTTACGACAATTAAATAGAAATCAGAGGAAGAAGAGACAGAGCAAACCATTCATTTCCTCCCTCTTCGAGCAGCCTAGCCAGAAATGACAGATGACCACACAGCTAGCTGTCCTGTACATCCCCATGGCTGGCCTTCATGAAGGTGGGTTCTGAGTTGAGAAAAAAGGATTCTTCTAGGTAGCTACTTGAACCTGGAATTCACCAGAGTTGTGTTATTTTCACCCATGCTGAGCACGACCAGTGATCAGTGGCTAGATTTTCTCTTCTTAGTTTGGGAACAACTTCACTGGTCTCAGGCAGTCACTCTATGTCCCTTCCTCCTTCACCAAATGATCAGAGGAAGGCATAACCCCGTGCCTGGATTATTGAGGTAACATTTATGTAACTCTAACACTTTCCACTGGTGTGAAATTACTGATACATTGGGATTCTCCATTTTCCCTAATTAGACCAGCGAGTGAGGGATTTGCAGAAACAATTCCAGAGACTCTCACTTTAATATTAACTAATGTGCACTTGGCCTACTTTTTGATTTTCCCACTGAACATATAGGGTCAGTTTCTCATCTTGCCTGGCACCCCTGTGGAGTAAGCTCTGAGCTCAGAACTGCAATGTGTTCAAAGGCAGTCTTCCCTCCCGCTCCTTCCGTCTTGTCCTTAACCTTCCGCTAGGATGCTGCTCACTGGCCACCCAAGTACAGAAGTTGTGGTTTCATAGGGCTCTAGAACTGAATCTTTGGACAGAAGTGTCCAGTCCATTTAATGATGGAAATTAAAACTGCTACATTTTATATCTACATATGTACATATATTTATACATGTATATATACATATTGACCTGTATGATCTCTGTGTGTGTTGAGTGTGAGTATATATGTGTGTTCCAGTTTTTAATGGACTGGATTTCAGAATTATCAGGTACGTTGCATTCAGACAGACTTTTAGGAGGGGAAACCAGGAATACAATAGGGAAAAAGTTTCCGTGAGTATCCAAGTGTTGCTGGATGGGAAGAAGTTGTTTGGGAGTTAAACAGAGACTGTGTTCAAACTCTGTCTCCGGAATCAACTTGTCTTGTCTTACAATTTTCAGTAAGTCAATTTATCTGAGCTCCGGATAGCACATCAATAAAATGGGGATGAAACTTAGCTTTTAATTTGGTTGTGAGGTTATCCAACTGTGGATAACTCCACCACCACCTTCACCAATGTCTTAGCACACAACCGGCTTTGAATGAATTACTATTTCTGCATAGTACTAACATCAACACACTTGTTTCTGCGAGGCTCTTAAGACCTACAACATGTATTAGGTGATCTCCTAGGTGAGATGTTACCTTGGTTATCTAGTGCTGCTGTAACAGAAATACCACAAGTGGATGGTTTTTAATGAACAGAAACTTACTTTCTCACAATTTAGGAAGCTAGAGATCTCAATTCAGAAGCACCCACTCCTGGGGAAGAGTTTCTCTGTTGTTTCTAGGGGACAGTCCTTTCTTTAGCTTCTGCACCCTGGTTCCTTGGAGATCTCCATGTATGTTAGCATCAATCGTCTCCGATCTGGGCTTACTAGCTTGCTTCCAATCTCTTTTTTATGTCCCAAAGGAGACTGACTTAAGCACACCCTACATTAATCCTGTATCACTATCATAACAAAGACAATCCATCCTTAAGCAGGATTTCGATCACAGGCATAAAAGCAAAAACCAAACCCACTGCCCTCCAGTTGATTCTGACTCACAGCAATCCTACAGGTCCGAGGAGAACTGTCCCGCAGAGTTCCCAAGGAGTGCCTGGTAGATCTGAGCTGCTGATCCTTTCGTTAACAGATGCAGCACTTAGCACCACACCACCAGAGATTCCACCACAGGCATCAAGCTTACGATTTACAACAGATTTTGGGGAGTGGGGGGGGCACAATTTAATTAATGAAAGAGGTAACCAAAAACATGGATTCTGTAATCCTAGAGAAGTAAGGTCAAGTTCTCTAACCAGCTTTTTAGAAGCCCTAGTGGCGCAGTGGTTCAGGGCTATGATGAGCTACCACTGCTAACCAAAAGGTCTGTGCGACTCAAATCCACCAGCTGCTCTGTGACACTATGAGTAATTCTGCTGTGTCCCATAAGATCCTTAGAAGTCAACAATGAGTTTTTGTCTTTTTGGCATTAGAGTTGCTCACCTACAAAAGGAGGTACTGGGACTCTCGGTGGCTGAAAGGAGGTTACCCTGCTCTTCAGGCGCCTAAGCAGAATAGAAGGAAAGGGAAACGAAGGAAGAAGAGAGGGCAGGACACTAGCCTCGCACCCCAGCTTCAACCAAAACAACTCTGCTTTTGTCGTGTTGCACACCTGGCATCTGTGTAGGATTTGGGTAGCACAGAAGTGGCTTTAGCATCTAGAACAATGTGACAAGCCACTGGACAAGATCCTAGCATCCCTTTCAGCTCTCTTATTTTGTCAAGATACTGTCCTCTTTCCCCAAGTTTAGTGTGGCCAGCTGCCTAGGGCACCATGGAATTACCAACTATTTATAGGGAAATTATCTTTTTAAATTTTTTTTTAAAAATTGTGTTTTCAGTGAAGCTTACAGAGCAAATTAGTTTCTCACCCAGTAATTTATACACAAATTATTTTATGACATTGACTGCAACCCTTGCAATGTATCAATGCTACTTCCCCATTCCATTCGTCCAGTCCTTTCCTTGACCTTCTCATCATTGTTTTGGGGCAGGTGTTGCCCTTTTCTATTTCATGTACATGACTGAACAAAGAAGCACGTTCCACACATGTGTTATTGTTTATTTGGCTGAACTTTGGGAGTGACTTCATTCCTAAGTTAAAAGGGTGTCCGGCAGCCATAGTCTCACAGATTCTTACAGTTTCTGTCACACCAGTAAGTCTGGCATTTTTTGTGTCTGTGAACTTGAATTTTGGTCTACAATTTTTGTTTGCTCTGTCTGGGACTCTCTACTGCGATCCCAGTCAAAGCACTTGGTGGTGGTAGCCAGACACCACCTAGTTCTGGGCTCAGACTGGTGGAGGCTGGGGTATTTGTGGCCCGTTATTCGTATGGACTAATATTTCCCTTGTGTCTTTGGTTTTCTTTGTTCTCCTTTGCTCTAGATGGGATATATCTTAGATGGCCACTTGAAAGGTTTTAAGACCCCAGACATTCCTCACCAAAGTTGGATGCAGAACATTTTCTATATGGACTTTGTTACAGCAACTGGCCTTGATGACCACTGGGACCTCAGCCCCAGTAATTCAGTCCCTTGGACTATTTGGATGTGTTACATGAAGCTTCTATGACTTTGTCCCTGTCAGGCTGGGTTGACTTCCCCTGTATTATGTTACTGTCTCTCCCTTCACCAAAGTTTATGATTATCTGCCACCTAGTTAGTAATTTCCCCTCCCCAATTCTCTATTCCTTCGTGACTATTTCTTGAGTTTTTCTGTGTGTAAAGCTTTTCTTAAGATTTTATAATAGTGGTCTCACACTGTACTTTTTCTTTCACGATTGATTTATTTCACTTAGCATAATGTCCTCCAGATTCACTCATGTTATGAGACACCTCATGGGTGGGTTCATCATTGTTCTTTTATCATTGCACGGCAGTCCACTGTGTGTATATACCATAATTTGTTTATCCATTTACCTACTGGTAGACCCCTAGGGTGTCGCCATCCTTTGCTATGGTGAGTAATACTGCAATGAATATGGGGGTGCACATGCCTAGTCCTTGAAATTAACTTTTTGAATTCCATTTTCCATGGACAGACAGCCCTTTTTAACTTCAAGGATCAAAAGTACCCCAGCCTGCACCAGCCTGAGCACAGGCTTCAGCTACCCCCTTCCAACAGCCTATGCCAGCCCTCTGGCTTGTTAGAACAGCTGACTTGCTTGGGGTTTCTCCTTATTTCAGTCCTCCATATTCTCACAGCCCACATCGCTGTTTAAATATAATCATCTAATCCACGTTCCATGGTGTCCATCACTGTTTGCATTGTGACTAATTAGAAGATATCACTTCACACCCTCCCGCCCCAGGAATATCATTGTTACTGAGAATTGTAAGCCTCAGAGGAAAATCTTTTCTTCAGGGCCACCTTTCTCACCCTTCAATTTCCCACTGCAGTGCCAGCTGTCCGCTTTGTCTGCCCCACAGGGCCAGCTTTGGTGTCAGCTGCGGAAGTGTTTGCTGCTGTCATTACAAGATAAGCTTTGGGGTCCAAGAGACCCACTCTTTAATCCTGCTGCACAACACCTTCGCACGGCTTACTTGTCTCGTTTCCTGTATGCATATGTGGTACTTAGCTTGCACGGTTGTAAGACCATGAAGTTTCTCTGAAACCACTCACACTTCTGTTATTAGTTACTATTAGCACATCATCATCATCATCATATAGGCACTTGGCTATGAGCCCCAAACCTCAAGGCTCTACGAAAAATCATGCTTCTTTTATTTAAATAAACTTTTATTTTTGCTGTGACTGAGTTCTAACTGCTGTCCCTCGCACCACGCCACACACAAACACATATTTATATTCAAAGGTCCTAGGATATTCCCAGTCCTACAGTGCTGACATCCTTCCATCGTTGTTGGCTAATGGCTACCTCGTTTCTCGGTTCCTCCAACTTCTTTTGGTCCAGGGGCTCTGCGTGTTTCTGGGTCATGCTCTGGTCCCAAGGTTCTTTGGCGAGAGTAGGAGCTCCTGTGTTGTGAGTCTGCTCTAGGGTCTGCATCATCACACACTCTGGGCTCTGAGCCCCCAGATCGAGTGTCCACTCAGCACAATGAGCCTGTACCTCCTCTCTGCAGGCCTGCTCATCTCTACTCTCTTCCCAGGCTAGGGAAAAACTTTCCCCTCTTGCTCTCCTCTCTCTCTTTTTTCTTTTTCCTTTAATTTCTTTCTCTTTTTTCCCTTCAGAGGCATGTTCCTTATACCCTCACCCTACTTCAGGATATCTAGGACTTGACGACATACCAGAAGGACTGCTTATACATATATCTCCTGAATAAAAGGAGGACACCATCTGAAAATAAGCAATGGAATAAGAAGTAGGAATATAAATGCAAACGAATAATCCTCAACCATACTCACCACCACCAGCACAGAACGACAACGGTTGATTTTTCAGAAGTAGATTACCCGGTCTTTCTTTTGAGGTGCCTGTGGGTGAATTCTAATCTGCAAACTTTTAGGTAACAGCCCAGTACTCACGAACGCCAGTTAAACAACATAGGTACCATTTGGTTAAGGTTCCGCCACTAACTGGAAAGTTGGCTATTTGATCCCACACTCTACAGGAGAAAGATGTGGCAGTCTGCTTCTATCAAGATTTACACTGCCTTGGAAACCTTGTGAAACAGCTCTGCTCTGTCCTACAGGGTCAACATGAGTCAGAATTGACTTGATGGCAATGTGTATGTGTTTGACAAGGTAAAAGCTTTACAAACAATAGCTCACAATTATTATTAACAATAGTTAATTTAGCAAAAGAAATGTTACTGCATGTCAGCGAGACTACATCACTTATCAAAATCATACAGCCAGGAAGTGGTAAATCATGATTTGACCTTGTTTGGTTGACTCCAAGGCCCATGCTTATAATCACCATACTATATATAGATCATCTCGTGCACTTCATAAATGCTTCACCTAGACGAAGGAGTAAGACGCATTATAACACCACTTTTGGCTATTGACAACTTTTCACTGCTTCCATAATTGTTTACTTATTCAATTATACTTTTTTTCTACTCCTGTACTTTTTCATTTATTCAGTTCCTCTCAATGAGTGTGAGCGTTCAGGTGTTTTTCATAAACATGGTGTCATTCTTCAACCGTCTACCTCACATTTTCCACAGCCCACCAGTTGTCAAATTCTTTTCATGCTGCTTTCAGTATGTAAACAAAACCCAACCCATTGCCCCTGAGTCAATTACAAATTACAGCGACCCTACAGGAAAGAGGAGAATTGTCCCTTTGGGTTTCCAAGGCTGTAAATCTTTACAGAAGCAGACTAACGTATCTTTCTCCCATGGAGCAGCTGGTGGCTGATCTTTCAGTTAGCAGCCAAGCGCTTTATCCTTCCTCCCCATTAATACAGGCACTCATGACTTGTCACGGGGATGTTGTACGAACCCCCTAACTGAGCTTTCTCTGCTGATCTTCCCTAAACTGTAAAAGAGTTTGAAATGAGCCAGACAAATAAATAAGTTTCTGAATGTTCTCTCTTGTATTCTCCCAGGTTACCCCTGCCTTTCATTGTCTTTGACTTATTTGACCAAAATAAATAAGTAAATAAGTAAATAAATAAATGGAAAATTCGAACTTATTGCCATCAAGCCAACTCCTACTCACAGTTACCCTAAAGGACAGAGTAGAACTGCCCCATAGGGCTTCCAAGGTGCATCTGGTGGATTCGAACTGCTTCCTTTTTGATTAGCAGCAGAGCTTTAACTGCACCGCCAGGGCTCCTCGACCTGTGGAAAACTCTGTCAGTAGTAGACCACTCGCAGCAATACAAATGACTTTAGACCTTACACATGCACATGAGTTATACTTGGAGAAGGAAAATGAACATTTCTCTACCCTCTCCAAAAAAAGGGCCCGTTTTGCATTCATTCATAAACTTAACATTTCTGGTTGACCGGCTTGTGTGAATTTTCCTTTCAATCAGTTATGATATCTTACTGGCTCCCCTATAAGTGGTAAGGTCAATAAAATCTTTGAGATGTGTTCATCTCACATTTGTATGACAGTTGTAATTTTACCTTTACCGAAACAAACAAACAAAACAAAACCCTCCTTTTTTAGCACACCATGGCATGGTGGTTAAGAGTTCTGGCTGCTAACCAAAACGTCAGCAGTTCATATCCACCAGCCTTTCCTTGGAAACTCTGTGGCACTGTTCTACTCTGTCCCATAGGGTCACTGTGAGTCAGAATCAACTCAATGGCAATGGGTTTGTTTTTTCTTTTAGTCTTGTGCCATAGTGGTTAAGCTTTTAACTGCTAACCAAAATGTTGGCACTTTAAATCCAGCAGCCTCTCTTTGGAAATGCTCCTTGGAAACTCTATGGCACAGTTCTAGTCTGTCCCACTGGGTCGCTCTGAGTCAGAATCAACTTGACCGGCAATGGGTTTGGTTTGGGGTTTATCTTAATTTTATTGCCCAGAAGACAGAGGCCTCTGAGGAACCATCTAGACTGTTTCTTCTACATCTGATTTGTCTACCTTCAACATCAGGATACAGAATTATCCCTCCACAGGATAAGAGGCTGGCACAATGCTCTGCTAACTGCTGTCTTCTAGAGGTTGAGGCTTTTCTTAGGACTGTTAGCTCTCTTGTACTTAAACCAGCTATGCACTGCATGGCTTCAGACAAAGTTATCAAGCAAACAAGTGAAGAAACACTGTTATATGCACTTGAGGTATTATGTTTGCAGAAATACGCAGAGCTGGCATCTGGGCTGCACTAAAAATCAGGTGGGTTGAGGGGATGTGGTTCAGGGCTCAAAAGCAACTGCTATACAACCAGTGTGATCTGTCTAAACTGAAAATCTGTTATACTCCTCTTCAATTTAGAGCTTTAAGTGATTTCCCCTGGTCTTCAGGATAAAATTCAAACATGTGGTCCTCCTCACTCTGGCCCTAACCTCACCTCTTACCTCTTGCCTCCTCACATCCTATGCCCCATCCATACTCAGGGATTTACTGTTCCCCCTGATGGTACTGTTACTTTGCATATGCTGTTTCCTTCTTCTCCCTTCTAGCTACCAACATTATATGTCATTGGAAGTGTTCACTGACTGCTCACTTCCAGTTTCCTTCTCTGACCTCTGGTAGATGACATTTCCTGACATGTCATTCCCCTACACTTCTCACTAATACTTGTTGTTGGGTACCATCAAGTCAGTTTGTTCATATGCAGAGCGACCCTATATGACACAGAGCAGAACCCCCCAACAGGATTTTCTTGGCTGTGGCCTTTAAGGAAGCAGACTTTCTCTCTTGGAACCACTGAGTAGATTCCAACTGCCAACCTTTCAAAAAAAGTGGGTAAGAGCTCCTCTTGTCTACACTTGGCACTCAAAAATGTTGATTTAATTAAGCACTTTTTATTTATTTTTTTTCCACCACACTAATCATCTTGAGGAAACCCTAGTGGCGTAATGGTTATGTGCTATGGCTGCTAACCAAAGGTTGGCAGTTCAAATCCACCAGATGCTCCTTAGAAACTCTACTCTGTCTATAGGGTCGCTATGAGTCAGAACCAACTCGATGGCAGTTGGTGGGGTGGGAATCAATCATGAAGGTCAAGAGAGTTTACAGTCACCAGGATAGGCCAAATTTTGCAGTAGTGACAAATAACTGAGAAATCTCAGTGGTTTACAAGAACAGATAATTTCCCACTTACCCTACATCTCTACTACATGTGGGCAGAGGGCCTCTGCCCATAAGAGTCACTCAGGATCTCAGATGAGTCAACTAGTTCTCATTTTGGAATAATGTTGGTTAGCTTACCCAAAGGAGAGGGCAGCTCTTATGTATCTTGTACTGGCAATTCTACGCTCTATCCAGGAAGAGATACAAATCACCTCTTCTCAGAACTCACAGGCTAGAACTAGTCATGTGGTCCCATCCACCCAAAAGGGGGGACTAGAAGGGCAATCTTGCCATTTGTCCAGGAGACAAAGAGACAGAATTATGTGGTGATCAACACAAATGACCAACACAGAGTCTCTGGCATCAACACTGTTATGTGAATTGTGTCCCCCTAAAATGTGTATTGAAATCCTGGCCCCTCTACCTGTAAATAAGATCCTCTTTGGAATAGGGTTTTCTTTGTTGCATTAATTAGTTCACAGCCATGTAGATCCCTTGTTGTTGAGTTGATTCCCATTCACAGCAACCCTATACAACAGAGTAAAACTGCCCCAGACGGTCTGCAACATTGTAAATCTTTATGGAGACAGACTGCCACATTGTTCTCCTGCAGAAGTGCTTGTGAGTTCAACTCATTGAGCTCTCAGTTAGCATCCAAGTGGTTAAGCACTGCACTTCTAGGGCTCCATAGTTGTAATTAAGTAGAGAGGGCTCTAAATGAATCACTTCTGAATCATGAAAAGACCAGAATGGACACAGAAACACACACAGGAGAACAAAGATGCCACACGAAGAACTTCTATAAACTAAAGAATGCCAAGGAACTAAGGAATCTCTAGGGCTACCAACAAGGAATAAATTGAAACAGTAAGGCCCTGATTTGCACTTTTGCTTCCAGAACTGTGAGAAAATTAATTCCCGTTTTATAAAGCTACCCACTTACGGTATTTATGTTACAGAACAGCACTGGGTAACTAAAACATCTTTAATAACGAAAAGTCTTAGTTTGGTTCACCCAAATGCAGGTCTTTGGATAAGGACTGGTATACAAGTAGTTAACAGGGAGCTGATCTCAGGCAGCACTATGAGGGAGTTGGAAACAGGAACACGGAAGTGAGAAAAGCTGAATAAGGGTGCTCAACTGAGATGGTTCCCACAGTATGTATGCAACCAGAATTCAATTCCTCTAGAGATTCCACGGAATTTTAAGGAATATGTTTCAGAATTGTTCCAGTGAATTACAGAAACCTTTGGTATTTATCCTCTGACTCCCACCACCTGTTGTTTGAGGGTTGACACAATTAGTATCAATTCCCTTGCACTGTGGATTTGCATCCATGATCTTTCATCACTTAGGAGAAAGGAAATCAGAGATCCCTGGGACTCAGGTTCTAAATGGGATGCTGGCAAGTCAGGGGAACTGCCAACCCAAGCTGCTCTGAAATCAGGTGGCTACATAGGATGTGGTTTGGTACATCACAAACAACTGCCAATCCCAGATTTACAGGCTGACCCAATAAGAAAATATGCACTTATTGCCAGGAACAAAGTAAGAGTACCAGAAACGTTTGAAGAACTGAATAGCACTAGCTCGTGGTGTGTCCATGGAAATAAGTCCTTGGCAATGCCATTATCCTTAAGGTTATTCCTGCTATGGGAACAATGCTGTTTCTTCAGTGGATGAAGTTTGAAAAGAAAGAGCCACATATATATCTCAAAGCAACTTCTTACCTATGCTGGATTTAAATTATACATTCATAATATTTCCTTTTGTCCCTCCTCTCCCACCTACTTGTAAGCAACTTACTCCCTTAATCTGCAATCACTCATTTAAACCATAGAAATACTGTACCTTCATGAACATTCCCTTCCCCAGGCCTTACTACTTGGTGACCCTTTACCTCATGAGCAGTTCCATGAAAAAAATTTCCTCATCAGAGATGCTTGGCTCTCCATGACAACTCATCCCTTTCTTAGAAAGTCACCAACCACAAGAACTTGAGTTCTGCTCCAAATTACATTTATTTAAAAGGTTCAATAACATATTTGATAATGTAACCTTTTCTAAGAGACAAATATTTATATCTAAGAGAATCTGTTTTTAGCCAAATGTATTTGGCTAAACATATACAAAGTATCAGTGAACACTGATATTAAGACAGCCTTCATCCCCATAGTAGGAGCTTGAGTTCCATGACCAGCTGTACATCTCATGTTTCCTTTGCTGCTCCAGGATATCCCAATCTAAGGATGATGCTCAGCTCAACAGAAGACATCACTTCTATGACTCGCCCTACTCCTTTCCTCTGTGAATTTCTGCTTCATTCTTGTGGTTCTTCCTTTTCCTAGTTTTTTACAGTGTCCTTCTCTTTTTTTTTTTTTTTTTTGGCCAGGTTCTTACTTTCTTCACTGCTATCTTACTCATTTTCTAGCTGTACAGACTGTACCATCTAATCTAGACTAGTTTTCATAAACTTTCCCAGCATGCTCTCCACATACTTTGGGAGAATGTATGTAAGAATTATATGCTGCATTACATTATAACAAAGTAAAGATGTCACAATTATCAAAGTCAAACAGAATCCTTTAGACACTTAAATGATATTTGACTGATTGCCTCCACTGATCAAATTTAACCAGGTAACTGCCACAGCTCAACTTTAGCTGACCTAGATAAATATGGACAATGTATCTGATAAGAGAGCCCTCCAGGCATTCTTCTGAGCCAATGACATTTTACTGGAAGGACCTGGGGGGTGGGAGTTATGGTAATTGTGGTGACGATAATAGCAGTGACAATGGTGCCATATAATGTGTCTACAGAAGACAGAATATTTTGGTACACTTAGAGTCTAGACTCACTTTCTTGATAAATGGTATTCTATGTACATTTTCAAAGCCCTGATGGCGTAGTGGGTTAAGTGCTACTACTGCTAACCAAAAGGCTGGCAGTTCAAACCCACCAGACACACCTCAGAAACTTTATGGGGCACTTCTACTCTGACCTCTAGGGTCACTGTGAGTTAGACCCAACTCGACGGCAGTGGGTTTTGGGTTATGCACATTTAAGGAACAGAAATTCCCCAGCCCAAATGTGCTAATTTTTAGACTCTTGTATTTTATATGGACCTAATGGTAGCCCAAAAACCCTGGCAGCATAGTGGTTAAGTGCTACACCTGCTAGCCCAAAGGTCAGCAGTTCGAATTCACCAGGTGCTGCTTGGAAACTCTATGGAGCAGTTCTACTTTGTGTTATAGGGTCACTATGTGTCAGAATTGACTCAGTGGAGTGGGTGGTTTTGGTTAAATGGTAGCTCCCGAGTAGCACAAACGGCTTAGCCCTCAACAGCTACCTGAAAGTTCAAGCTCACTCAGAGGTAGCTCAGAAGACAGGCCTGGTGATCTGCTTCTAAAAGGTCATAGCTTTGAAGACCCTAATGGAGCAGTTCTACCCTGCACACATACAGTCAGACATGTTGAAATCAACTTGATGACAACTAACAACAACAATAATATTTCAAAACTTCAAAATAAGTCTATAATCTACCTAAGGCATCCTGGTGGTGCAGAGATTAAAGTGCACAGCTGTTAATCAAATGGTCAGCAGTTGGTAGCCACTCCAAAGGAGAAAGACATGGCAGTTGGCTTTCACAAAGATTACAGGCCTGGAAACCCTATGCAGCAGTTCTACCTTGTTCTCTGGAGTTGCAAGAGTCAAAATCGATAAGCTGGCAGTGGATTTTGGTCATCTGTCCATCTATCCAGAAATCCTGGTGGAGTAGTGGTTAGATGCTATGGCTGCTAACCATAAGGCTGGCAGTTCCAATCTGCCAGGCACTCCCTGGAAAGACTATGGGGCAGCTTTAATCTGTCCTTTGGGGTGTCTATGAGTCAGCATCGACTCGATGGTGGGTTACCCATATACCCACCTACTGATCATCTTCCATACTTAGTTTTTAACTTTATGAGACAGAAGACAGTAAGGCACAAACTTCCAACAAGAAAACAGAAGACTCTCATAGCAGTAGAAAAACTATTTTAGTAAGGCAAATATTTCCATTTTGTATTTCCAAGAGGTCAATAAAAACAATAATGAGTTAAAAAAAAGTTTTTAAACTTCCGCACAGCGTCACTTGCCAGTGTTGTGTTAATTAATGCAAATGTAGAACACTGTATCAGTTCCTGCTCGAAGTTTACCAATATACAGCTGTACAGTAAATATGTTAGGGAATAACCCTAAGCCACTGTCAGAAGATTCTTTTCCCCAACCGCTAAATCCTTGAAAAGCATTGCCAACATTCTAGGCATATTTTCATATGCTCAGGAAGACCCAAAAGAGCCGGCTGAAGACGCCATAAGGGGTATGGCATCTCCCTTAGCTTGGTATGCACAGGCTCTACTGCCTGTTAGCAGGTTGAGAATAGAGAGAAAATTCATACTTGCTGAGCAGCTACTAAAGCCATGAATTGGATGCTAGGCATACGAAGTATTACGAAAGTGTCTGCTGTCTTAGTTTACTTAAAATGAGTAAGGACAGAACAGGTAAGAAGGATTAAAACATGGATGACGGTATTCGGCAAGGTTCTATGTGTGGGTATCAGCCCATCATCCTCTTTTTACCACCAGACTTCAGCACTGGCAGTACTTTTTCTATTGACCAGAAAGAGCATTTAATGCTTAAGCATCTACAACCTCTTCTCTCCTCACACTATGAAGGAGAAATCGGTGTCTGTCACCTTGGATTCTGACTCTTTCTTGCATAGGATCTTGAAAGAATTGGGAGACAGAAGAAAAAGTCACTGACGAAAGCTTGAGTAACTGACATAGAAAAAAGCAGAGGATGAGTGGCACAAGAGAAATGAGCAGATCTGAAAAGTGAAACGGGGTAGAGGCAAACACAAAAGCCAGTTTACTGGGATATGTGTTGGGGCTCCAGGTACAAGTCAATGAGAGAACAGGGGAAGACTTATGGCCTAACTTACATGAAAGAACTGTCAAAGACACAAGAGCTTAAAAATATGGTGGCATCAAATGACATCCTCTTTCCATATTTAAAAAGAGACTAAAAATAATTTAAGTTCAAATTAAAAGTTAGATTAATTTTTCAAAAGTATCTTAGTCGTGGTGACCAGATCAACAAGTTGTTCAATTTTATGTGGATTATATCAGCAGTATTAATTACAACCTCACATATACAGGGATGGAAACCCTTGTGGGGTACTGATTAAGTGCTATGGCTGCTAACCAGAAGGTTGGCCATTCGAATCTGCCAGGTGCTCCTTGGAAACTCTACGGGGTAGTTCTGCTCTGTCCTACAGGGTCACTATGAGTTGGAATTGACTCAGCAGCAGTGGGTTTGGTTTTCTTTCTTTCTTTTTATCTACAGGAATAACGATAACCTTCCTCAACAGCAATCTATGTCTTCACCAAATTTTCTATCCATCAGTACTTGTTCCTGAACTTTGGAGATTTCATATATTTGACTTCCATTTTGCAGATAAATCAAAAACCGAAACCCACTGCTGTCGAGTTGATTTTGACTCATAGTGACCCTATAGGACAGAGTAGAACTGCTCCACAGAGTTTTCAAGGAGTGGCTATGGATTAAAACTGTTGACCTTTTGGTTAGCAGACACAGCACTTAACCAGTACATCACAAATAGGAAAAAATAAGTCTTTACATTTTCATTAAGTTTTAAAAGACAACTCCAGAGTAGTGTGTGGAGTTTATGTCTAGGGAGAGAAATAGACTGTAAGAATAGAGCTCCATAGCTTTCCATAAAGGGATTGCCTTTATTTGGAACAGCACATGGGGAATTTCAAACCGGAAGGCACTGTCAAAAACCATGTTGATTTTATTGATGAGCACTTAAAAAGAGGATGCTAGCGCCAGGATAGCAACAAGTGAACTGGTAGACCAGTCAGATGTTTCACAGCAGAAACCAGAGAAACATATAGCTAAGAAGAGCCCTATAGGGTTCGAGGAAACCTCAAATACAGGCTTGGGAGATTAGTTACGGAAGGAAAGGCAAACACATACAGAAAAAGGAGAGATTGTTGGCAGCCCGTCTTAAGGGACATTCCACAATGACTTACATACTTAGTCACAGGTATAGCTGCATAGCATCAACAGTCTCTGGCCAAGGAAGGATACTGATTGCATGGCACAAAGGAGAGAGAATTGGTATTCTTTACAGACAAGCAGATTAAGAAGAGGAGAGAAAGTGCTGGACTGCACCAAGAACTCTCAATGCTTTTCCCAAACCTCCCTATCAAATAAGTTCTTCTCTGATGGTGTGGGATTGACTAAGGAGGAGGAGACCGGCCCACAGTGTTTCTCTGGTGAAGTTCACCCAATATGGAAGCACGAGGACTGGGGAGTAAATGGTCCACCCTAACATCAGGCAGAAATGATCCACCACGTCTGCGAAAGAAACTATTGGGTGATGGCCAGGAACTCGACAACTTCCTCTTAGTCAACATGGCCTGAGAAAGTCCCAAGGCGTCACTAGCCAAGGCCAAAGAAAACCACAAGTGGGTTTTCTTTTTCTGTGATGATCTCAGCAGTACCTCTGTCACTTTGCTCAATTCCCTGTGGTGTTACTCGCAAGATGTTTGTTCTTCTAAGACAGGATTTGACCTGGAGTACATACTTGTGAAGCCTGAAGATGGTTATTTTAATGACAGATCGGAGTAGGGCCCATGCTGTAGAGAGGTATAATAAATTAGAGACACAGAAGGCCCCTAGAGTCATGACCAGGACAGGTCACACCACCCAGCCCCCTTCTTACTCAGGACAGGCACAACTTCGTCACCTAATTAATGAGGCAAATTCCACAATGGTGTTGATGCTCACTCTTAATGAGTACATACAGTACAGCAGAGTTGCTTCCATTTAGATATGTTAATGAATGTGATTTTAATTTTATTCCATTTTCTCTCCAAAGCATTTGAGGTTTCATAACCCGCAAAATAATGGTGGGAGACTGGTAGCAGAAATGGAGACTTTCTCCCTGAGGTAATTCACCTGAAATGGGAATTCTCAAGCCTCTGCCCACCAAAAACCTAAATAAATTTAAAATAAATAAAAAATTAAAATCACCATTTGGTTCAGACTAGAGAAGCCCTCCTTGTCCTCATTTTAAAATCCCTCTGGGCCTAGAACAGTCTATGCTCAAGGACTCTCAAAGTTGTTTGTTCTTCTTGTTTGCTAATCTATCTTTTCAGTTTGTTTTTGATGGCTGTTTTGAAGAACAATGACTTTCAAAGCATGCTAGCAGGAAATCATAATGTAAAGGTATCATATCAAACTAGAATGAAAAGTTAGCTGGGGTTGGAGTTTATAACAGTTGGATAAAAGGGTAAAAACCAAAAACCAAACCCAGTGCTGACGAGTCAGGTTTGACTCATAGCGATCCTATGAGTAATCCTATAGATGGATTTTTCTATCCTTTCCTATGGAAAGGATAGATCCAGATTATATGGCATCCAAAGTTTATGTAATCTCAGGTGCCCTCTTTAATAAAAAGAACCTAAATTAAGAGTATAAAATTATGTTTGGGCCTTTGAAGACCAAAAAACCAAATCCACTGCTGTCAGGTCAATTCCAACAAACAGCAACCCTACAGGACAGAGTAGAACTGCCTCATACAGTTTCCAAGGAGCCCCTGGTGGATTTGAACTTCTGACCTTTTGGTTAGCAGCTGTAACACTTAACTACTATGCCACCAGGCCTTTGAAGGGGGCAGGGTAAATGAAGGGACTTGAACTTAAATTATATTTACTTGATGGTTAATTGGCCTCTTTTAGGAGCACAATATTAGTAGAAATCCTAGAGGACCTGATCATTTATTTTGACCATTGGGTAAAGATAAGCAGGACATTTCCCATCACTGGCACATGTGTTTTGTAGCAGAGAAAAACAATTATAGAAGATACGCCAATGACAGATGACACAATACTGATATGTAGACTATCCTGAGAAATCCAATGTCCCTCAGTGAAAATGCTCTCACATATTTGTTCCATCCTTATTTCAGTAGGTAGAAGTGTGCTCAGAAATGATCAGAATTCCAAACTTTATGAATACGAATCTCGACTTGGAAAGTGAATCTCAGTTAATTCTTTCTCGTAGGTACCTGGCAAGCTCCTGTTGATTCTCAAAAAGGCATTCAGGCATCATCTTACCTGAGATATCATGTCTAGCCTACTTTCCCTCATGCTGTGTGTCTTCTGTTTGCTCTTCTACATCTATTCCTCACCTTTTCCCACCCTGCCTTCTGCCTAGAAGACTGATCCCAGAGACCACATAAGGCTAGACTACCAAGCTCTCTGAGTCCATGTTGGCATCCGCCTTTGGGAACCCACTGGAGGAGATGGTAACAAGGAAGGAAGATGATATCTGGGGGTGTGTTTCCCTGCATCCTTCTTAGAAAGCCACACTTGGCTGGCTGTCTCTCAAAGGCCATGGTTCTTCTCAAGGCTTCGGACTCTCTATAACTCCTGCCGAATCATGGTACCATTTCCTCCCTCGTCCCTTTGGGCCTAGTGGTGCTAACAGTTCAGCTGCTAGTAAGTGTCTTGTGCTTCTCTGCATCTATGTTGTTATATAAAAAAGACTTCTTTGAATTATTTTTTATCAAATACCCCACTGTTTTGTATCGGGACCCTGGCTGATACATACATACCCTACTCCCAAATGTAATCACTCCCTCCTCTGCTTTCAGTGCCTTGAACGTAATTCTATTTCTGGAAAATGTCATACTGTCTTACATTAACCAGAACCAATGGATTCTGACGTATAGTCAATCCATGTGTGTCAGAGAGACTGTTCTGTAGGGTTTGTACCACTGTGGCCTTTCAGAAGCAGACTGCCAGGCCTTACTTGTAAGTCACCTTCGGGTGACTTTGAGCTGCCAACCTTTAAGTCAGTAGTCTAGTGCTTGACTGTTTGTAGCATTCAGACTCTCACTATCTTATATGATGTGTACTTAACGGTATTTATTATTCTGATTCCACTACTAGTCTACCAGGAGTAAACCATCGAGCTAGACCACTATAGAAGTACCAATAGGAACAATGATATTCAACCTGTCCAACTCAGAATCTTATAAACAATTACAACATGTAAACCTGGCATCTAGTTAAATCCGCCTTTCCTCCCCCCATCCCCTGTTTCTGGCAACTGACCTCTAAAATGAGCCAACCTAGAAATGTTTAGGTCATTTGCAAGGGTACATGGTTTATCAAACTGAAGTTATTGGGAACACGTAATCTTAGTGAGGAAAGAGATGCTGTCTTAGGAAATGTTAACTTCATTCTACAAGCTTAGGTCTATGGGAACTACCACTCTCTTCTCCATAAATCAATGCTTTGTTAGAGGAAAATTTAACCTTAGTCACTTTTCATGTTCCCGTTCTACAATTTTACATAGTGACAAGGTGTTTGGCAGGACTGATGTGATACTAGTCCTGGGTCATCTGTCCAAAGAACTGCTGCAAAGGCCTCCACTGTCCCAGAAATTTCCTTCACATTTGCTTTATCGTTTCCTTTCTGAACTCCTTCTTTACTATCAAGGCTATATGGAAGCTTTATCCTAGCATCCTCTCTTTCTTCCCTTTAAAATGTTCAACTTTCCACCAAAAGGGAAGTCTCTTTCCCCTTTTACATGCCTTACAAAGATATCTTGTTCTATGTCCTGATCCTTTTCCTCAGCTATTTAACATTATCTACTAAGGTCTCCAAAAATCTTAGGGAACAAGAAATCCACAGATAACCCCCAGATCTTCAGCACTGAGCACAGGGAGAGAAGAACAAGGAGAAAATAAACAGGGAAGAGGGTATGGATTCTGTAGTGGTTACCATTTAAAAATATCATCCTATCATTCCTGGAATTAGATAAGTGTATGACCCGGAACAATAAATGAAACAGGAGTCTGCAGCTAGTCACATTAGATCCAGGTTAAGAAGCAGCTCGAGTCCCTGAGTCACCCAAATGGCTAATGTGCTCAACTTCTAACTGAAAACTTAGAAATCCTTGGATACCGAGAGGAACCTTGAAGAAAAGCTTGGTGATCTACTTACACAAAATTGTCCACTGAAAACCCTAAGGAGAATAGTTCCACTCTGACACACACAGGGTTGTCATCAATTTGACTCCATGGTAACTGGTTTGGTTGGGTATGTGGCTCAAGGACATAGTTCTAACAAGTTCCTAGACAATAATGATGCTTCTATCTCTAGGTGATGCCACTCTAGGAATTCCAGACAAATGCTTACATTTAGAAATGGTGCCTTTACTCCTGCTCTCCTAAACACTGTGTGTTTCAATGACCAGAAAAATCACTCTTTTCTCTCATCAAAAAGAGATTTCCGCACCCCCCCCAAACTGCAACTTGTGGATAGGATAGAATTTTGTAAAGAAATGTGCTTTGATAAAGTTTAGTTACTTGGCAGAATAGAAAACCATTATGATCTCAAGTCAATGTTAGGTAAGACCTGCACAATACTATGTGAATTATTTATTCAATAAATATTTAGTAAATATTTAGTGCAGCCATAACCCAACCCAACCCAGTGCAACTGAGTCGACTTTGACTCATAACAACCCTATAAGCCAGAGGAGAACTACTCCATAGAGTTTCCAAGGAGTGCCTAGTAGATTCGAACTGCCAACCTTTTGGCTGTTGTGAGCTATAGGTATCATGAATATGACACATACCCTGTGTCTTAGTTACCCACTGCTGTTATAACATGAACACTACAGCTGGATGTCTTTAACAAACAAGGAAATGTTTTCTCACAGCTTAGGAGGCTGGAAGTCTAAATTTAGGATACCAGTACCAGGCTTTTGCCTATCAGCTCTAGGGGAAGGTCCTTGTCATCAATCTTCCCCAAAGCTAGTAGCTTCTTAGCACGGGGAACTCCAGTCCTAAGAACAGGTTCTCCTTCTGGTACTTCTTTCTTAATGGTGTAAACTCCCTTTTCTCTTAGCTCACTTCTCTCTTTTATATCTTGAAAGAGATTGATTCAACATACAACCTAATCTTATAGACTGAGTCTTTCCTCATTAGCACAGAAACACAGAATTGTAATACACAAGAACATCACATCAGATGAGAAAATTGTGGACAATCACACCAGAAATCATAGTTTAGCCTAGCTGACACACATTTGGGGGGACACAATTCAACCCACAGCATCCTCTATGAAGGAGAAAGGACTGTGTACTGAAAAGCACACCAATTGTGGAGTCCCAAAGCCTAGGTCAAACCCAGCTCTGCTACAAGAAATGCCATACATGCCCGCACAAGATGTTCACAACCACAGAGCCACTGCGTTATCTTAGCAAAGCTGAAACTATGTTTCTTAGAATCTCTTTCTTTGTATGATTCTGATTAAGGCTGGTCACACAGGAAATGCATGCCAGATGTGGAAGTTGGGAGTATAGCAGCAGCCTTTCCATTACAACTGAAGTTCACTGTCAAGCGACATGCACTCTGGCAGCTCATGTTCATTTCTGGTCACTCCTGTCCTTGCTCACCTTGTAGACACGGGCAGCAGCTAGGTCAGTAGTTCCTCCAGTCACCATTGTATCTTTTTTCAGCTTCTGTAACATCTGGACCAGATGTTTGTTCAGACACTTAATGAAAGGAACCAGCTACTTCTGAAGTTGGAGGTTGGAGGGAGTGACACACTAGCGTTAAGTTCATTTTGGGGACTATAATTTTTCCTTGCTGTTGCTCACTTCTTTATAGCATCTTTTCTCAGCAACTACTAATAATACTGACCTACAGTGGCTTACTGCTTGCACAAAGAGGCAACAACTTTCCACAGAATTCTTGATTAACATTCATAGTT
The DNA here is from genome assembly GCA_028571685.1 of Heterohyrax brucei. NCBI lineage: Eukaryota > Metazoa > Chordata > Mammalia > Hyracoidea > Procaviidae > Heterohyrax > Heterohyrax brucei. The sequence goes on from CM053149.1 coordinate 20,821,022, forward strand.
ATTTAAGGTCTAATGCTTCTCACTGGAGCCCTGGTGGACCAGTAGTTAAGAGCTTGGCTACTATCCAAAAGGTTAGCAGTTCAATTCTACCAGTTGCTCCTTGGAAACCACAGGTGACAGTTCTACTTTGTCCTATGGAGTTGCTATGAGTCAGAATCCACTCCACAGTAATGGATCTGATTTGGGGTCAGTATCTACCATTAGTGGCAAAATGAAGGTGAGCACAGCACAGGGCTTGGCAGTGTTTTGCTCAGTTTTACACAGGGTCGCTATGAGGAAGAAGTGACTTAAAGATACCTAGCTCACTAACTGATGTCTATCAACTGGCAAAATCCAGATGACATAACTTTGCTTGCTGGAGGCAAAGTGGACTTGAAGCACTTACTAGTAAAGATCAAAGTCTACACAGCTTTCACTATAGATTCTACCTCAATGTAGAGAAAACAAAAATCCTCACAACTGATGTATAAAAGCTGCATGATAAACCAAGAAAAGATTATAGTTGTCAAAGAAGATTTCATTTGACTTGGATCCACAATTAACACTGTTGAAGCGGTGGTCAAGAAATCAAACAAAATATTGCTTTGAGCAAATCTGTTTTGAAAGACTGCTTTCAAGTGTTAAAAAAACAAAGATGTCACTTTGAGAACTCATGTGTGCCTGACTCAAGCCATGGTGTTTTCAGCAGTTTCACACGCATGCCAAAGCTGGGCAATGAATAGGAAAGCTGGAATAAGAATTGGTGACTTTGAATTACAGTGTTAAAAAAACTGAATATAAAATGAACTGCCAGGAGAATGGACAAATCTGTCTTGGAAGAGGTACAAGCAGAATGCTCCTTAGAAGCAAGGATGGTGAGACTGCATCCTATGTGCTGTGGACATGTTGCTAGGAGGGATCACTTCCTACAGAAGGGCATCATGCTTGGTAAAGTGGCAGCAGAAAGAGCAAGATGAGATGAGCTGACAGAGTAGCTGTAACAGTGGGCTCAATTACAGGTCTGATTGTCAGGATGGTACAGGACCAGGCAATGTTTCCTTTTTCATACACTGGACTGCTATGAGTCAGAGCTGACTCAACAGTGCCTACCAGTGATAGCGTCCGTCATAAATCACGTATTCTGTATCACTCTCATTGGTTCTGTTTCTCTGATAGCATACTAACCTCTACACGCATGAGTCACAGAGACTAGAATGCTGACCTTTAGAATTTTGCAGTGTACAACCTGTACAATCATAAGCACTGGCCCTGCTTTAATACTTGTAAGTGAAATGCTCTTGATCAACCCATGGAACTTTACTTAAATTTCCTGACCTGTAAACAGATAAGTTTTATGGAGGGTTATTCTGAGGACTGAAGGAGCTAGTAGGTACAAAATGCCCCGACAACGCCAGCTCTACTCTAACGTAATGTAATTACTCCCACCCGAGCTGTTGTCCTTGACCTCTTTCTGTTTTACTTTCTGTTACTTAAATTGTCTTGTTGATTCCTTCTTTCCCCACATATTTAAGATCTATGTTCCTTCATGAGGATATAAGCTCTTTGTGGAAAGATGCTTTGTCTACCTTGCTTATTGCTGTGTCCCCAACATGTAGCCTTAGAACACGTTTTGGTACTTAGTACGATGGGCGGGCAAGTCAAAAGGAAAGACATAAATAGATGAATGCCGTAACAACTAAATGAATAATGCAACTGGAAAAGCGGCTCATTCATGGTTGAAATTCAACATAAATAGTATTTTTTTAAACAAGAATTTGTACACTGGTAATAATGAATGGATGGAAATACATCCATCATTAGCCATAATATCCAACAGGCAGTGATAGAATTATCATTGGCTTTGAGAACATAGAGGTCTTGTTTTAGTTAAGTAATGACCTGGGGTTTTAGGGATGTTTTTGGTAGGTATCATCAAGTTAGTCTCAACTCACAGTGACTCTATGTGCAACAAAATGAAACAGTGCCCAGTCCTGTGCCATCCTTCCATCACTTCCATTGTTGCAGACACTGTGTCAGTCCATCTCACTGAGGCTGTCCCTCTTTTCTGTTGACCCGCTACTTTACCGAGCATGATGTCCTTTTTCAGAGACTGGTTTCTCCTAAAAATATGCCCAAAGTATGTGAAACACAGTCTCACCATCCTTGCTTCCAAGGAGCACTCTATTTGTACTTATTTCAAGACAGACTTGTTTGTTCTTTTGGCAGTCCATGGTATACTCAATATTCTTCTCCAACACTACACGTCAAAGAAACCAATTATTCAATCTTCTTTATTCATTGTCCAGCTTTCACATGCTTGGGGTGAGAGGACAGGACTGAAAACACCATAGCTTGATTCAGGTACACCTTAGTCTTCAGGGCAATAGTTTGGCTTTTCAACACTTTAAAGAGGTCTTTCGCAGCTGATTTGCCAATGCTGCAAGTCTTTTCATGTCTTGACTGCTGCTTCCATTTTACTCCCTTTGTCATGAGTTGCTTATAGGTCCAGTCATGAGGATTTTTGTTTTCATTATGTTGGAGTGCAATCCACTGTGAAGTCGGTGGTATTTGATCTTTACCAGTAACGTTTCAAGTCCTCTTCACTTCCAGCAAGCAAGGCTGTGTTATCTCCATAACACAGGTTGTTAATGAGTCTTCCTCCAATCCTGATGCCATGTTCTTCTTCGTATAGTCCAGCTTCTTGGATTATTTGGTCAGCATACAGACTGTTAAGTGTGGTGAAAGGATACAACCCTGACACACATCTTTCAAGCATGCAGTATCTCCTTGTTCTGTTCACATAAGTGTCTCTCGATCTATGGACAGATTTCTTATGTGTTCTGAAATTCTGTTTCTTCACAATATCATCCATAGCTGGTTATGATCCACACAGTTAAACGCCTTTGCATAATCAATAAAACAAAGGCAAACATCCTTCTGGTATTCTCTGGTTTCAGCCAGGTTCCATCTGACATCGGCAATGATATCCCTGGTTGCACAACCTCTTCTGAATTTGACTTCAACCTCTGGCAGTTCTCTGTTTACATACTGCTACAGTAGTTTTTGAATGATCTTCAATAAAACTTTACTTGGGTGTCATATTAATGGCATTATTACTTTTCACATTCAGTGGGATCACCTTTCTTGGGAATAGGCATAAATATAGATCTCTTAGAGTAGGTTGACCAGGTAGCTGTCTTTGAAGTTTCTTGGCATATACAAGTGAGAACTTGCAGCTCTGCATCTGTTTGTTGAAACATCTCAGTGAGTATTACGTCAATTCCTGGAGCTTTGTTTTAGACCAATGCCTTCAATACAGCTTGGACTTCTTCCTTCAGTACCACTGGTTCCTGCGCATGTGCTACCTCCTAGAATGGCCGAACACTGACTAACTACTTTTGGTACAATGACTCTGTTATTCCTTCTATCATTTGTGGGATAAGGACGTATGTCTTAGTGATCTTATGTTGTGGGTAATACTTTGAATGGAGGACGTTGAATGAAAGGGAAGAAGAGGAGTAAGTGTTCACCACAGATTCTCTCTGAATAACAAAATGGTCTGCCTTCACCTGGCATATAAAATTAGGAAGTAGGAAATTTGTAGAAAGATGGGATAAGATGGACAGTGAGGACCACATTATGGAAGACTAGAAATCACTCTCTAAAAACTTAATACTTCATTTCGCTGAGTAGCAGCTCAACTCAGTGTGTGCTCCTCAGAGCATTAGCAGCCATTCGAGATGCTTTAGGAAAAGAAAATATTCATGGTCAAATACCATATCACTATCTTCTTGATAGAATGCTACCAGCTTTTTAATGTATTTAAGACTCGGATATATAGTAAAGCATCCTACTTAGATTTATCCAGTGATTCGCATATTTATTGATGGAAAATTGTCAGTGCAAAAGCCACACTGATATCCAGCACAATTAGCAGGCACTGGATAAATACTGAGAATCACTTAACCAAGGTCTTCCAGTAATTGACACATTGATCCAAGTGTAAATCTACACATTGCCCACCAAAAGGAAGGTAGTACTGTGTAGTAAATAAAGCATAAGGTTTGAAGCATGATTTACAGTAGAAAAGAAATACAATAAGAATAAAACCAAAAAGAAACCCAAAGCCTGTGCCGTTGAGTTGATTCCAACTCATAGCGACATTATAGGTCAGATTAGAATGGCTCCATAGAGTTTCCAAGGGGCACCTGGTAATTCAAACTGCTGACCTTTTGGTTAGCATATGTAGTACTTAGCTGTTAAGCCACCAAGGTTTCCACATCAAGAACAGGGTCATAGATATATTTATTTTGAAATGGCAGTAAACTTGAGCAGTGAGGCAATAAATACTGAAAGGCTTCTTATGAAACCTCTGTAGTTACTCAGAAGATGGCAAAGAAGATTTAGATTAGAGGTTAAAATTTGATTATATTCCTTCATCCCCTCCTTTCCTCATAAAGATCAAGGCCAGTCTCCACTGAGAAATCCCATGAGGTCCACAGGTAGCATAGTTCTCCTCACAGCTCTTTCAGACCTGGATATTTGTCACATCAGAGGTGGGACAGTGAACACAAACCAAATAATCAAGTAAGAGAGCTAAAAGAGCAGAACCAAATAGGAGGTGTGAGAATAAAAAGCATATCAAAGAATTAGGGACAGAAGGAATGAGAAGTCATGGACAAGACAAAGCAAGAGACAGCTTCAGGGAGTGGAGGAGATGTGCAGATGCCACTAGGACTGTGGTTCAGGGGTATACGACCAATGTGAGAATCCACCGTTGTCGAGTCAATTCTGACACATAATGGCCCTACAGGATTGAGCAAAACTGCCCCACAGGGTTTTGAGGAGCGGCTGTTGGATTTGAACTGTTGACCTGTTGGTTTAGCAACTGAGCTCTTAACCATGACACTACCTGGGTCACGTATAGGACCAAAGCCAGTTTAACTTACAGTTTAAAATGGTAGAGGATTGCAGTTAAAGGCACTCGAGATACAGGATCCTTGTAATTTGGAGGCTGATGAGGGTTTTTGTTTTTTTAGGTGTCCTGGTGAATAATTTGTAACTCTTTAGGTAAATTTTCTTTAGAAAATGGAAATGGACTTGGACATGAGAAGCTGCTTGGGCTTTCTATGTCGGTGTGAAAACCGGCCCTGGAGAAGTAGCCCATTTCTCTGTATTTAGTGAAAACATCAGTGCCTATACATGTATGTAACCCATAAGCAAAGAACTTTCAGTTTCCATTTAACTGTGACTGCCTTCAGTTTGTTGTATGTATTTCTGTGCACATTGACTCTGGCTCAATACTGGTATGAATTAAAAACAAAACCAAAAAAACCACTGCCATCAAGTCAATCTGACTCAGCAACCCTAGAGGACAGAGCAGAACTGTCCCATAGAGTTTGCAAGAAGCATTTGGTGGATTTGAGCGCTGATCTTTTGGTTAGCATCCATAGTGCTTAACCACTACACCACCATGGTTTCCCGTATGAAGAAAGAGGTCAGTAAATATTTGATGCATGACTGAAGGGAGAGAAGAAGGGAGGCAGAGAGAGAGGGAGGTGGGAGAAGGAGGGATGGATGGTAAGAGGGAAGAAAGGAGAAAGACAGGGAGAATGGTCCGGCTCAAGTTCAGAGAGTAAAGAAAGATTATTTAACCAGTGAATTTTTCAGACGTCTTCAAAGTCTTTACCTTTTCTGTGTAGCATAAACAAAATGTAACTTGGTATTTTCATGACTCTGAGTCAACTTTCAAAGATTATTATGGATGTGTTTGCTGTGACTGGTAGGGCCCATCTGAACATGCATACATAGGCATATCTATTCAGAAGCAAAAATAATCATATCATGGAGCAAAGTAGAGAGGGGGTACAGTCATCTGATGACTGGAGCAGTATTGAAGACACGAGTGGTTTTGTTCTAAAATTATTCCAGGATATTTTTACAGCCCACATTTTTTGTCTGCATAGGCACACTGAAGGTGTCCTTCCCGCAATCAGATTTTAGAAGAAAAATAATTCTTATTTGCCATCAGCATTCACCTAACGCAGAGTGTCATTAAGAAAAGTTGACATTAAGAAAAGTTGGCCAGGTAGAGAGTTAGGGTAGACTGAATTCTTTGGGGGAGGAGGAATAAAACTGGATTATTCCAGTACTGATTTAAAAAAAAAAAAAATCTATAATATATAAAGTAATGGGATTTTTCAGAGACTCACTTAAGCAGAAAAAATGGCATAACATTACTAAAACTATAGCACCATAAGAGTTCTTTAAAAAGTTTCTTAGCTTAGTAAGCAAAGATGTCACATTTATTTTCTAATAAAATAACTTTTTCCTGTTTTTTGTAAAACCTAAATTTTATTTTGTTATCTGTATAAATTTACTGCTGAAATCTTAACATTAAGCATCTGCATAGCCATTGCACTTTAAGTGGCTATTGATCTACCATTAAAAAATAAAAAACAATACCCATTAAATTAATCAATAAAGACTTAATTCCTGATGAACTCAGCAGCCTAAGGTGGAGTTGTTTGTTTGTTTTTTTCCCTTTTCCAAGCAAACTATTTTACATTATAGGAAATGCTCCAACATTTAAAAGATGATACTGGGGGAGAAATAGCACTGGTGAGGGCTGCAGTTTGTAATTGCAAAGTTAATTATCTTTCCTAAACCATCAGTTGTCACTTAGAGAGACCAGATTCTTGCAGTCTCTCCAGGGATGGCCTTTATTTCATTCCTAATGGCTTGGGACCCACCATTTCGCAGTCTCTGAACATTTGGTCACTGAATGCACCATTTATGGAGTATTGTTTAATTAAGGACAAATTAAGAGAACTGTGCACAGAATTTAATTTCATAGACTCGGTAAATTCTTTTCAAGAGGATACTAACTATAGGCATGATAAGTTTTCATTATCCATTGCTTCTATAAGGTATTGACAATTCGTTGTTTGCAGCAGTTCCAAGTTTTGTTTACTCTTCAGGGGCTTTTGTTGGCACTGTACCTTTTGTGCTCTGCAGAAATTCTACGGAGATGTCTGACTCTTCATTAACCCCTTCGGTTCTGAATTACCCAGATACCAAAGCCTTCTCATTTTATAGGTTTCATTTGGCTTTTGTAAAGACTAGGGATTTATGATAAGGTTCAAATGAGTACTGGTACCATTAAAACATGTGTTTAATGTTCTAAATCTTGGGATATAAACTATCCCAAGTTGATGGTTATTCATTCATTCTTTCATTTGACAAGTATTTATTGAATGCCTGCTGTGTACCAGGCAATGTTATAATGCAGGATCTACCATCTACTAAAACTGAGGTGGTCTCAGATAATTTGGATTTAAAAAGTTTTACAATAAATTTTCATAAGAGTTCCTCCGTGCAACTTCTGGAGAAACAAAGTACAGATTATACCTTGTAAGTTTTCTTATTAGCAGTTTGATAAAATAATTCTGTGTTAGACATGGAATGAATCTTAGAGAGCCTCTCATCTGAACTCCCATAAATTACTGATGAGAAAACTGAGTAACACAGAGGTTATTTGGCTTGCTCAAGTTTAAGTAACAAATTAGCATCACTCAGCAAAGAGATGAAACCTCAAATATAATACGAAAGAACACTGCATCATTTAAGAAATAGTGAAGGGCTATGGAAGAAAATGTCAACACAGTCCGATACTGTATCTAAAAGTAAAAAAAAAAAAAAAAAAAAAAAAAATTGTAGTGTTAGGGCCCTCTTATCTGCATGTATCACAAGTGGAAACTATCCTAAGCAAAAGGGAAATTGTATTGGTTAGATAGAAAAGGTCTCAGAATAAACTAACACCAGGAATTTGATGATTAGAATTTTCTGTCGTCTTAGATCTGTAACATTCTGGGCATCTACTTAATTCTTTGCTTCATCTGAAGATACACACACACACACATGTTTTTTTTTTTTTTCTTCATCCATTTGGGGAAAATCACAGTTTTCAGTAGCTCCTGGATTTGTGGGTTACATCTTATCAACCCACAGACCCACTGAACTTTCTTTTAATTCCAATTGTGAATTCCCCGGGAGAGTATTCCTTGGACAAACTTGGAACCAAATATCTTCCTGGGCCAATCTCTTATGTCCAAATAAGATGTTCTGAAGGGATTTTGACTCTTCCTAAGTAAGATGGCCAACTATGGGCTCAATCAACTATGTGTGGGATGATGGTATGGGTGAGTTTTACCAACGAACCTGGCTGCTCTTGCCAAAATCTGTGTGATTTACTATTTTAGAAACCATAAACAACCTAAATTTCCATGAACAATAAAGTGTGGCTACATAAGCTGTAGCATTTTTACACAGTGAAGTGCTATCCAGCAATAGAAAAATTAATGAATTGCAGCTACACACAACAATACACATGCATATTTCAACCACAATTTTGAGTGAAAAAAAGCCATAAACAAAGAAATGTTTTGTTTATTCTATTTACGTGAAATTTAAAGAGAGAGAGAATTATTGTGTTTAGTAATTCACACTTGAGTGGTAAACTATAAATAAAAGCAAGAAAAAGACTACCAAAAAATTAGAACTATCTCTGAGGGAAAATGATAGGGTGAAAATTCCTGGGAGGGACCACTGGGAGGGTTTGTGGCAACTGGAATATTTTATTTCTTGAATTGAAAGGAGTTATGTGGGTATTTCAATTTACTGATATGTATATATAGAGTGTACTTTTTAATATGGGGTATGATTTACATTCTAAGTCAATATTTTTTAATACAGTGTCTTGCCGTACACTCTCTTCAATCCAGGGTCATCTTCAAAGAGAGACACCCACATAATTTTGCGGATGTAAAAATAGGAGAGCTTTGGGCCCTACACCTGCTCCAGTTGTCCAGGTGGTATCAAGTCCCATTGGAATTTCTTCTTCCCAGCATCTCTCAGGAGCACAGTTTGCCTGGGTGGGGAGGCTTGAGCATCCCTGCAGAGGCTTCTAGTGCCACTTTAGTTATGTAGGAGGCATCAGAGGTCAGAGGGGTGATCCTACTCTGGAGGAGTAAAGACGATTGAAGAGGCATTCATCTTTCCAGATGCCTGTCACTACTGCTTCTGGACTAAGGGTATGGAAGTTTTAGTGAGATTTGGAGGGTCCTATTCAATAAGGCCCTCAGTCCTCAGTCCTCACTGGACTCACATAGGCCCTTCTGGACTCCCTTGACTTACAGAAAATATTTGTGTGCATGTGTGCGCTTTAGATGAAAGTTTGCAAAACAAATTCGTTTCTCATTAGACAATTAATACACATATTGTTTTGTGACACTGTTTGTCAGCCCCATGATGCATTAACATTTTTCCCCTTTTGACCTCGAGTTCCCATTTACATTTGTCCAGCTCTCCTGTGTCCTCCTGCCTCTCAGTCCTTGTCCCTGGGCTGGTGCGCACCTTTAGTTTTGTATTTATGGGGCTGTGCAATCTTTTGCTGAAGGATGAACTCCAGGAGTGATGACAGTCAGAGAAAATATTTTTGATAGAAAGGAACTCCTCCTCAAACTACAGACTCATCACTGAGTATTAACTTTAAAGAAAAATCTGAGAAAGCATATTGTAAACCCTTCCAGTTAGCTACTGAAAAACAGAACCTCGAATCTATTTAAATTTGAACTAAGAAAAGAGAAAAACTACAGGCACAAAAATAAAAATTAAATTAAAAAAGACTAAACATATGTAGAAAACTTAAAATCAAAAGTATAAATTTAAATCTCCCAAAATGAGTCTCCTCAACTACTTCCTATTTGAAGAAGTTAGAACTGCCTGCTAGTAACAAGATATGGCATGGCAGTTGAATCAAATAGATATCCTTTTAGATTACAGTAAACCAGAAAGGAAGACAGTTTTTGACACAGATCCAATGATTATATATTGCTTGGGTCAATGACACTGGAATATATTCATCTTTTCCATGTAGTCACAATACGGCTGCTATAATCTAGCCATCACACACTCATTCCAAGTAGCAGGAAGCAACAAAAAGTAGCAGAAGAGTGGCAGCATCTTTTCTATAAAGAAAGGAAACTCTCTGCAGGAAATTAGCTATGGATCTCTGCTTATACAACTCATTATCTGAAACCAAATTCACTCTTCAAAATAAAAAAAAACAAGAGTATGGAACATGAAAATATAACTAAAGTCAGTGCATCCCTGTCAGTAAGGAAAAACAGGATAGGCCTGGAGTTGATAATCAAGAATGTGTACAGCACTTGGAGGCACAGAAATTCTACAGATATGCTTGAAACATAATACATGCAAAATAAACACAAATCAACAGAGTTGATCTTTTTTGGTAGGTGTACTTCTCCATGAAAGTCACGGGTGTGGACTTTTCCAAGAACTAGAAGTCATTTGAGAACAACTATTAAAAAATTCTTAAAGGCAACTCTAAACTTTCTTAGAAGCACGTCTATTTTATTTGATACAAATTTAGGAAAGGTCCCTGCCCACCACTTTCATTGGGGAAGCATGAACCTACCAAAAACAATTAAATCTGTTGTGTTTATTTTGTATTTATTATGTTTTCAGCAAGTCTGTAGAATTTATATGTTTCTAAGGTACAACTAGGATGGAGGGTGAGGAAGAACACAGAGGAAAACACATCAAATTCCTTCTGGACTATTTCCTGAAGATTTTCATGAATAATCTCACAGAGTTTCCATTATATGGAATTCTGAAGCTTTAACTAATTACATGTTTCTTTGGAATTGTAGCAACTGATTCTTAACTGTTTTCTCCCGCAAACGCGAAAGTTTTACTTTGTAGGTATAGTGGCCTTCTTTACAAAGGCAACGTCAATGGCTAGAAAAGGGATAAACAGAACTCCTAAGGAAAAACAGCAATGTCTGTGTGCATGTGCACACACACACACACACACACACAGAGTAGGGTAAAGAGAGATTTTACAAAAGACTTGACCACTGAACATAATATACAGGACTGAATCTCTGTGATATGCATTTCTACCATCATAGAAGTAAGAATATAAACATTTGGGTATGGGAAGGGAAAACAATAAATTAATCAATAGACAGATAGATGAATAAATAAAACTCTGATATATACTCTCAGATTTTCAGAATTCATATTAAGATTTGCAGCCAAAGGAATTTTCTTATTATTATATTTCAAAAATCATCTCTGAGCTATGAACTAGCTGCTAAAATATTTAAATAAGATGGAGTGTATTTAGGGGGAGGGACAGAAAGTGAAAAGGAGGGGGTGACAAGGAAGAGAGGGCGGACTTGGAGGGGGAAAACTAAAGGGCTTAGAAATAAAATGTCATCTGAATCATAGCTAACATATTGCTCACCCAACACTAAAAATGCTATAGAAAAAATTATACCAAATTCAAAACCTGTCAAATGAGATTTAGCAACACAGTTCAGAAGTTATCCCCCATTGGGCAACTGTCTATAATTTTGCAACAAACCCCATAAGCGTTTGCGGTAGTTATTCCATATGCTAAGGGTAGCATATCATTTCAGAGCTGTCAGTTTTAATTTCGGCTTTATTAATTTTACCATAAGCCTACAGACGTATATTTCAGAAGGCATATATCATGAAGATCGTAAACTCCCACAATGAAGCTTGTGATACTTACAGGTTATGTCACAGGTTTGATGGAAATGAGATTCATCAAGAGAATAGGAAGAGAAAGTTTAATGTATATGTCAAAGCACACATGAAGAAACCACCCTGTCCACAAGCTGGCCGTCAGCACTTGTCCAGTAATTAAAAATACTCTGTTGTTTTTTTTTTATTAACACCACATTGTATTAGAAAAACGTGAACCTTAAAGCATACATGAGACCCGGTGATGAAAGATTCATTTATTGAAACAAAACTTTTTATTTTCAAACACTGCTTCTTATCTCAGTGTATCTTGACAAGGTGATTATGTTTTGAGAACCAGAATCAAATTTTTCATAGTGCCCAAGAAGAGACTTTTCTATGGCTAATTAGCTGGTGTGAGCATTTGGGCTTAAATACACATGAAATCAAGTAGGTATTATGGTGAATTAAAAGTGGTGGCAAAGAAATTTCCATTGAGCAGTACAATCCATTTCTCTACTCTGGAATCTATGGTGGCTTTGGAACTTGTTTTGTTCAACAGAAAATGGTATGTGTGACTTTCTTTAATTTTCAGGGCTCAATCCTAAGACATAAGTCTTAAAATAGGCTCATCAATGGAAATGCAATCATGGAAAATACTACATCTCAGATACAACCCATCAAGGGTTGTTGGACACTTTCATTCTTATGAAATAATTTAGTACCCTCAAGCCTTCACCTGTATTTATTAACATAGTATAAGCTCAAAGCCACCAAGTAAGAAGTCCTACTATCTTGAGGCCACCATCTTACGCAGCCAAGTGCAGTCAAGTCGGATCTGACTCATGTTATGAGGAAGCCCAGATTAGCTGGACAGAAATAGAAGCCACTCAGAGGAACCCCATGGTGCCAGATACGCGAATGAAACACTCTTGAATTTTCCAGCTCATTGCAATCAATAGCTGAGTACAGTTAAATGAAAGACTAGCTGAACCATGTGTAGCACAAATACTGTCCAGAAGAGTCTTACCCAAATTTACAACCCACAGGATAAGGAAAATAAAGTGTTTTTCTTTAAAGTTACTACATCTCCCACTAGTTTGCAATGTTGTATTAGATAACCCAAACAGATTAGATGAGTATGTATTATTTAAAACAACAACAACACCTTTGCCATTGAGTTGATTCTGACTCAGGATTCCAACTCATAGCGACCCACTGGACTCCAACCACTGCCATCAAGTAGGGTCTGACTCACAGCAACCCTAGAGGTCAGAGTAGAACGGCCCACAGAGTTTCCAAGTAATGCCTAGCGGATTTGAATCGCAGACCTTTTGGTTAGCAGACATAGCACTTAACCCACTACACCAGCATTTCCGACCCACTGGAAACTCTGGAGAAATGATGAAGTGCTACAGCTACTAACCGAAAGGTCAGAAGTTTGTGATCCACTAGGCACTACTTGGAAACTCTATAGGGCTGTTCTACTCGGTCCCATAGGGACACTGAAGTGGAATATGAGTAGTGTATATATGTGGTTATATATGTATAATATGTGTGTGTAGCTTAAAGAGGAGTTATGACACAAAATAAAACTTTTAACTTGTAGTTTCAGAAAAGAAGCTCCTAAACATGGACTTATTGGGATATGGCTACAGGATGGATAGGAAAAATAAATGAGAACAGAGTCTTCTCAAAGATACCTTTTAAATGCTTTTTGAACCCTGAAATGATATATTAACTAATTTAAAGTTTATAATTTAAAAAATTACTCTGGCATGGAGAGAAAAAGACCAGGTAGAAATGTTAATACTAGTTTTCAATAAATTGATTTGGCTTTGGAAATAACTTATTCCCCAGGTTATATTTTTTGACCAATCTAGATACCAGTCCTAAGGTAACTTTAAAATAGGCTTATCAATGGAAACACCATCATGTAAAGGTACTAACCCTTTCTTAGGTGAGTCATTCTATTTTGTCAGTTTTTATTTTTTTGGTGATGTCACGATTTTTTCACTAATAGGATGAAAGCTGAATCACTGTCTGTTGGTAGTTACTTGTTATTTGAAATAATGGGGTGCCTGTTTCAAGTGGGGTATGTCAGTCCCAGGCTCCACGAAGCACGTATCAGTCCTATGGCCTTCTTATACTTGATAAAGTATAAAACCTCTTATTCAACTTTCCAAAATTATACACAAAATACTAAATAAACATTATACTTGTTACAAGTAATTGTTACCAGTCTGATTTAGAGTGAACCATATCAGCACCATTTTTCATGAATCACATTACACTTGCAGGAAGTACCAGTCCCACGGGCCAGGAAGGGCATCCCAAATGCTTTTGACCACCTAAAATAACTCATTTACTTAAATATTTCTGAATTCTGGTAGCTACACCTTCCCAATAATGCAAAGGAAACAGTCAACATACTTGTCAGCCTTTTCTTGTATAGAAGCCAAAAGACACAAGTTTCACACACATGTAAGTAACATTCCTTCATACAAATGGCTCTCAACACTCAAATGGGCACAGACAAACTTGCTTCTTAGGCGTGTCCATCAATATCTGCCATAATGTCATAATGTACTAATGTGGCTCAAATGTCTGCTAATTAACCCCCAGGAGCAGAAAATTTAATTGGGACATAGAGGTACCAGAGACCATATTTCAAATACAGCCTACTGACAAACTTTTTGATTATTATCACATAGGAATTTAGCTTCCTAGGGCCAAGAAACATAAAACCACACATTTCAACACAACATCTAAACAGGACATCTATATAAAGATCAAAGGAAGCCTCAGTTTTACTTTGTAAATTGTTAGTGGTGTTGTTGTGTGCCATCAGGTTGATTCCGACTCATAATGACGCTACAGGGACAGAGCACAACTGCCCTAAGGGGTTTCCTCAGCTGACATCCGTATGGGAGCAGATTGCCAGAGCTTTTCTTCCTCAGACCAGTTGGTGCATTCAAAAAATTGAGCTTCCAGCTAGCCACTGAGTGCTTTAACCACTGTGCCCTCAGGGTTCCCCAGTTTAGAATAAAAAGCCAACTAAATCATTTCAAATCTACTGGCTGAATTTTGCAGAAATAATCTTGAACTTTTTCTCTGTTACGAAAATCAAACATTCCTCCCCTAGGGTCTTTTTTATCTGCCTTGTATAAAACAGAGTACCATCATGGTGAAGCATGCAATACAACTCATGAGCATTTTTAAACCTGATGGCTAACGCAGTTCCTTCTTAGAGTAAATGCCAGTCTCATTTCTATGATAACCATCAAAATAAGCAAAGAAACTGGCCAGTGTATTCAGTTCGTACTGCACTGCAAGCTGGGATGTGACAATGACTCCAGAAGGCACATCCAATGGTTTCTTTCTGGATGGGAGAGAAGAGAGTGGAAAAGAGGGGACAGGTGCTTGTTAAGAGGATACAAGAAGTATAGAGTGAAAAGGAGGAATGTGCTGTCACTGGGTGAGGAGAATAGATGGAGCTGCAGACAGACAGGCACGCAAAATTAATCGGATTGCACACTTTGACTTAATCACAACAAAAAAAATAAATATTTTTTTTTAAAAAAGAAGAAGTCACATCTTCACCCTTCATAACTTCCCTTCTCAGGATAGATTCCCAGTATACAACAAACAAACAAACAAAAAACAAATCTGTTGTCACTGGGTTGACTCTGACTCACACAGTTGGTCGTACAGGACAGGGTGCGACCGTCCTATGGGGCTTTCAAGGAATGACTGGTGGATTCAAACTGCTAACCAATTAGTTAGTAGCCTGTGTCACAAGGGTCCCCAGTTCACACTAAAGAAAAAAACTATTTTTATATTCTTACCCAGCTAGCCCTGCTTCTGTATTTTATCTCAGTAAGCGTTCTACAACTTTATTCCAGTATTCTTAGCTTTGAAGGCTTCAAAACTTATGAACAAAACATCTGATAAAAATTTACCTGCTTTGACAAGCATCCAAAGTATGAATGCACATGTATGTGCACAAACCACATGCACACAGATGTTGTAACAGCATGGCCTTCAATCCTCGGGAGAAGCTGTAATTGGTTCTACAGGCATTTACTTTTGAAAGAAAAGCACTTTTATCTGAAAATACAGAATTGCATATTTGATCAAATGCACATTTTATTTAAAAGAGAATTACTGAGATAGATTGGACATCAAAGTAACTCTTTTGGCCATCATCTTTGACGCTGAATCTACCCTGGTGCCTTGTGTGGCTGCATCCCCTACTTAAGACTCTTCCATCTCCATGAGAAGATATACCCAAGGCAGCTGCTACCCCCTTTAGCTTCAGCCCCCGATTGAATATATGTAGAATAGACCTAAGACCAATTCCCAGCAAAGAGCCAAATTCAGTGTGACTTAGAACTAATGCCACCTAGCAGAGCCCAACCTAGATCTACCAAACCTGGCTGACCAACAGGCACACGAGAAATAAAGACTTTAGGTGTGTTTTGCTGCAATTATGTGACTATTTGTTACTCAGTAATATCTGACTGATAAAACTGATTACAATATCTGACAAATACCTTTGATTAGAAGCTTTCAGGGGAGAAAGCAATAAGTGGATGTTTTTTAGAATATCTGAGAAATACTCTCTTTAGTCCTTTAATTTTTGGTTCTATTTAGGCAAAAATTAGAAAGTATAGGTATGAATTGATTTAAAAAACTGGCAAAAAAATCTGTCTACGATCAGTGTTAAGAAAGTGACAAAGTGAGTACTAAAGAATGAGCAGAAAGAAAGCCAACACAGACCAAAAGATGCCATCCCATTAGACCTTGGCATCAGATAAGATAACAGGCAGATCACTGAATTGTAGTCACCTACACTGATAGAAACTTGTGTGTCATTTCACCCTTACAATACGCAACTGAAGAAAACAAGAGAGGTATTTATTAACCCTCATTTCATAAATTAGGCAAATAAAGCTTAGAGAGGTCACATGCCTCACATGTTGTCATTGAAAGCAAAGATTTGGCCCTAAATCTTCTGTCTCCTAAACCTGGGCCATTTCTACAACACTGTTCTTCAGTTCACTGTCATCAGGACAAGACAAAATTAAGAAAAAAATGCCCCATCTCAACCTGGAACTCAGCAAAGCATCTCGGCCAAGAACCATAAAATGCTGAAAAACATTAGCAGCGATCAGCTAAGACATCATACACCGTTTGGGGTTGGTTTGGTTTGATCTGTGGTACCGGTGTATCATCTGGGTCAATCGTTCACTCCCCTTAGTGGCTGGCCTCTTACCTAATGTAACTGACCAACACTGAGATCCAGCCATGCCTTCAGTCAGAACTGAGAAAAGGCATGGTCTTGGCTCCCATGTAATGGATTAAGCAGGAGCAAAATGCCAACAGTAATTAAAAATATATCTTGGTCCTAGGTTGATATCTAGCATCTCGTCCATTAGCTTATTGGCTTGCGAGTTCACAGCCTCTGTGGTCACATCAGTGAGAGGGGGCTGGGGTTGATAAGGGCGTTGTGGTCAATTCCAACTGTTTGTCAGCACTCACTGGGGCTATGAATAGAAAAACCTACAAAGTGATATTGTATTAGATTTTGTTTGGGGTTTGGTTTGGTTTGTGTTTCCATGAGAGGAAAAGAACCATGACTTCCTCATCCCATACACTCACAAATTGCTATTCTGCTATTCCATTAGAGTTCTCGGCATGCAAGACAGGCATTTCTTCCATTGACCATACAAATATCACCTACTATGTGCCAGTCATTGTGACAGAAGCTTGAATAATACAAACTTCCCCGAAACATTCCTTTGACTGCTGTTTGCTAGGTTTTTATGATTAAATGATTAAATCTTCCTAGTCTGCTTAAATAAATTAAATCCATTTGTTTAATGATTAATTCACTCAAGAGACACTTGTAGACCACCTACAACGACAAAAATATTACGTGAGAAGCTCTTTCAAGGATCTTCTCCAATTAAAACCTACAGGCTGCAAGTGTAGGCAAGATAAGTACCAAACAAATGAAGTTCTGGAGTTACAGTTTTGCTTAGGGCCCCTCAGGGAAGCGGATTTCCTGTAGTTCATCTGAGGAAGACTTTTGGACCATAAGGCTATTGTAGTGAATTTCTGCTTTTCAAACTCACTACCACATTCTGCTGCTGTGAGTCATGCAAAAATGGAGAGGGAAACTATCTCACTCTTGGCACTTTTGCTACCTGGCTTCTACTGCAGCATTTCATAACCTGAGGTTCTCAGTTTCCTTCATCCAAGTAACCTCTCTAGGTGGAGCCTACAACTTTCATGATTCTGTTGTCTGAAGCCACACTGCCCAATACAGTACCTGCACTGGAAACAGTATTGGTCCAAACTGATGAGTGCTCTGATTGAAAAACACACACCAGATTTCAAGAAGTAAAAAAAAAAAGTCACACCTCATCAATAACTTTGTGTTGAAATATTAATGTATCAGATATATTAAAAAACCCATTGCCAAGTCGACTCTGACTCATACCAACCCTAAAGGACAGATAAGAACTGGCCCACTGGGTTTCCAAGGAGCAGCAGGTAGATTTGAACTACTGACCTTTTGATCTGCACACACAGCACTTACATGTTGTGATACCAGTTCTCCAATGGCTATATTACGTTAAATAAAATACATTATTCAAATCAACTTTACCTGATTCTTATTACTTTTTAATTGACTAGCAGAAACTAAACAACCCAATCCATTGCTGTTAAGTCAATTCTGACTCATAGTGGCCCTAAAGGACAGAGCAGAACTGCACCACAGGAGCACCTGGTGGATTTGAACCACTGACCTTTTGGTTAGCAGCCTAACTCTTTTGGTTAGCAGCCTAACTCTTAACCATTATGCCATCAAGATTTCCAATTGGCTACTAGAAAATTAAAATTACACATCTGGCTTACATTACAGTCATGTTCCATGACACTACTTTAAAATATCATACCAACACCCTGAGACTAACTAAACATTTATGTTCTTATTTTTTTTTAACTTCTTTTGTTTCTATCCCAGAACCTGTTGCTCTTGAGCTACTCTTCTCCACCCCTGCTTCATGTAAAAATTTAAATTCTCCAATCATACAAAAAAAAACAACAACCTAAAACAGATGCCTGGGGGTGGTTCCCTCAGCAGCCCTTTAATACCTTTAAAGTTAATTAAGACTTAACCAGAGCACCTTGTCAGCCCAGGTGGAGGTAATATTCTGTATTAGTTTTCTGTGTTATCTATTACCCCCAGGCAGAGATTAGGATTTATAGCCTAGGAAAATCACAAAACGGAGGGCAAGCACACAATGCTGGTAATCATAGCCCAGCCAAATTTTTATACATATTTTTGGGGGGACACAGTGCAATCCATGATATTCCACCATTTGCCCCCCAAGTCACATCTTTGAAACTTTCAACAGAATTCCATTATACATAGCAAGTCACGCAAAAACATGCTTGTCCCATGTAAGTCTTAAATTAGTTCCAAGCTCAAAATACAAAAATTTCTCTAAACCTGTAAAATCCAGAATGTAAGTTATCTGATCCAAAGTATAATAGTAGAATAGAGAGGCATAAGCTATACCTTTCCATTACAAATGGAAGAAACTGCAGGTAAAGAAGGCATTAATAGACAACAAGCAAGGTAGCAGAGCACGTTACATTAGCCCTCAAAGCTTTGAAAATAATCTTCCATTCTCTGAGACATTTCTCCAGACTCCAAGTATCAGCCACACTCTCCAGATTCTGAGAGGAAGCCCTTTAGCCTTATGCTATAGCTCTACCTTCCAATCCGACTCGACGGCACTTGGCTTGGCTACCTTCCAAGGCCCACTGGGACAGCAATTCAGCCCCTTCGGCTTTAGGGGGCACCCTAACTCTAACCAAGTGGCAATTCCACCCTTTAAAACACAGGAAGCCATGGCTCCACCCTTTCAAACGCCTGAGGCCACAGCCATACCTTTTGAGACTGAGGCAGCTGGGCTTCCTGTGCTCCTGGCCTCTTCAACTTCTGCTTCCTGTGGCCTCATGGCCTGGGTCTCAGGCTCACATCTGCCCTACGGGGGCAAGTGTTCCAGCACTCTGTAATTCCACCAATCCAAGCGACCAGAGGCACCCCACTCTGCCAGGAAACCTCTGTGCACAGGCCCTCAGCTCTCTCGCTCGGTGGGTCGGCTCCAGCGTTGTCATAGGCTAATCCGGTTTAGCCGTTATCTGTCTGCGGCTGCGGCTGCTGGTCCTCGTTTCTCACCATCTGTGCCTTCACTGGTGTTAATACTTCTTCTCAGTCCCTTCTGAGATTTCCATCCATTCACAGTTTCAAAACTGCTTCCAATTTTAGGTATTTGCCAGAGCAGCACTCCACTCTCTCATACCACATTCTGTCTCAGTCATCTGGTACTGCTCTAACAGAAAGACCACAAAGTGGAATAAACAGAAACAACAAAGAAAAGTTTATTCTGACACAGTCCAGTAGGCTACAAGTCTGAATTCGGGTGTCTGCTCCGGGGGAAGGCTTTCCCTCTGTCCACTCCGGAAGAAAGACCTTGTGTTACGTTACTCTTTGGTCGGGTAGCATCTTGGTGCCAGAACCTTAGTTCTGCAGGACGCACTCTATTTCCCGGTGCTGCTTTCTTGATGGTGTGAGGTTCCCAACTCTGTTTGCTTCCCTTTCCTTTTATCTCTTGTAAGATAAAAGGATAAAGGGTGATACAAGCCACACTCCAGGGAAACTCCCTTAGTGAGGGTGTTGCAGTCTCACCTTAATCATCTTTTAAGAAAACCTTATCAGCCACAGGCAGAAGTTAGGAAGATCACAGAATGGAGGGCAATCACAATACTGGTAATCATGGCCCTGCCAAATTCCTATACACACTTTTGGGGGGGGACACAATTCAATCCATGACAGAATTATAAGCAACTTAGTGGCCTGCCAAGCCAAGTGCCGTCGAGTCGGTGGCCTAAACAATACTAATTTATTGTCTTGTAGTTCTGTATTGTAGAAATGTGATGTAAGTCTCATTAGAATAATATTAAGGCATCCTTAGACCAGTGTTCCTTTCTGTAGGCTCTGGGTGGGATCCACTTTCTCAACTTTTCCAACTTCTAGTGTCCATCCACATTCCTTGGCTCATAGCCCCTTCCACCTTTAAAGCCAGCGAGGACAGGTCAAGTCCTTCTCATACCACAGAATTCTGACTTCCTCTGCTGCCTCCCTCGTCCATTTTTAAGGACCTCTGTGATTACACTTGGAAATCCTGGTGGTGTAGTGGTTAGTGCCACATCTGTTAACCAAAATGTTGGCAGTTTGAATCTGCCAGGCGCTCCTTGGAAGCTCTATGGGGCAGTACTAGTCTATCCATAGGGTTGCTATGAGTCAGAATCTACTGGATGGCAGTAGCTTTGGGGTGTGCTTACATTTATCACCCACCCAGATCATCCATGATAATCTCTCCCATATCGTGATGCTTCACTGAAATCACATCAGCAAAATTCCTCTTGCCAAGTCCCATTTTGGGAGAAGGGGCATTATTCTGCATATCACAAATACTGACCATAATCAACCTGAAATAACTGTATGTCTTAAATTATTCCATCTATTTATGAGTGTCACCTTGATGTGTGAGGTGAGGATGATGTTCTGAACTGGTAGAAGATCAAACATAAGCTGGGAGGATGGTGTTTTTGCAACTCTAATAATAGTACCTTCTGCTCCAGATGATTTCTAAAATGTGTCTTGTATATTTTTTAAATAGGAATTAATCTTCATTCCCAGAAGATTTATTAATCAGGGCATCATTTTCTAGCTATGAAACCTTAGGGCTGACTGGGGAAAAAAAAGGATTTCAAAATTCAAATAGGTTAAAAATTAAATGTGGGTTCCTACAGCAGCCTGTTCACTCTCTCGTCTTGCAACACTTCATCAATGCTACCAGATCCTCCAGATCAGAGTCTCTTAATCTTAGAACTGTTGACACTATGAGCTAGAAAATTTTTTGTTGTAAGCATGTCCTGGGTACGCAGTATTTTTTTTTTCTGTGTGTGTTTGCGTGTGTGTGTGAGAGAGAGAGAGAGAGAGATTGAGAGAGAGAGAAAGAGAGACTGTATATCCTCAACCCAAAAGAAACAACCAAAAGTATCTCCAGATTTGCTCACATCTCATGGTGGAGGGCAAACACAGTTGAGAACTACTATTTAGATAAAGACAATCAAAGCATAATAACTAAAATGTAACCAGATGCAGTTACTCCATGTCTGTAAGCTCTCAATGACTGTAGTATACAACTATGTACACTTGGCTGAAATTTTTCAGAATAATTATGTGTATTAATCACCCTCCCTCTTCAAACAATCTAACAGGGCTACTCTTTGTCTATGTAACCAGAAGATACCATGAAATAAAAAGATTATGGGTTTTGGCATCAGATAAACTGATGGTGACCTTGGTTGACATTTCTGAACTTTGATTCTCTCCTGAATAAATGTGGATAATGATATCTCCCTTTATAAAGTGTCTAGCACAGTACTCCCTGGTACTTACCAGCTGTTACTTCTCTCTTCTAAACAACTTTCAGAACCCTCGAAATGCCACAAAAAATTATGCAGAGATTAAGACTCAGAACTCCCCTAAGGTGGCAGGCAAATCCTCTCACATATACACACACACACAAGCACACCCACAAACATGCACACACACACACAATTCAACCACAAAAACCAGAATCCCAGCTTACTCCATTCTGCCTAAGGCAGAGCCTGGATGTTCAGAGACAATTTTGATATTCTAATTTGGCCATGATGGATGTGCTCTGAGATCTGCTCCAGAGTTGAGACAAATGGCTGTTCTGTTTCCTCTGGAGTCCTGCAGGTCCTATCACAGAATCCTGGAATTTTAGACTGCATGTCATGCTTGGAAATCATCTAGTCCAGCAATTTTCAAACTGTGCATCTTAGAAGTCACTTCAGTGGTAGGAGGAGAGGCGTTAGACTGAATTCTGCATTTCTCAGCCTCACCTTTCTGATTCTCAATGGAATCCAGACTTTCTGTATGCACTGAGGCTGGATGAGCCCCTAAACGTACTGTCTTGAGGTCGTCTTTAAACTTTAAACCCAAACCATCTCCTAACGTCTTCTTTGAACCACACAACAGTTTATCTGAATTAGTAAAGTGTATCTGCTTTAGCATTTTGCTCTTTTAAGGAATTATGAATGTGAGATCAAATTAAAAGTGGAAAGAAAAGGTTGAATGAGAAGCTCAGAGGGCACTGAGTTTAAGACAATGGCAGCAAAACACTTTGAAAAAAGACAGCAAGATGAGTCACACAGCTTGAAGAATACATACAGCGTCACTGAGTTGACATGTACACTTTCACCAAAAAACAGAGAGAGAGATAGAGGGATAAAGCCATTTAAATATTTTTCAGCGCACAGCTCCTACATCAAGTTTGTTTGATGAAAGCACTTTGCTGAAATTTTATTTTTTAACTCATTGGTTTAGCTCAGCCCCTTAGTTTTGTAAGAATGAAAATGAATTACCCATGTTACTCTGTGAATTAACAGTACCTCTCCCATTTCAGTTTGCTGTCTTTCTAGGGGTATTTGTTGAGAGCACGGAGATCACTCACCATCACTGTCAGTCCCTGTATCAACTGCTCTGCAATCAGCCAAGGGCATTGTGCTGAGAAGCCATCAATTATCTCGACTAGTCAATGAGAGTTTGCAGTTGTAAAGGGACTCAATTGAAGATAATCCATAAAAAATCAATTACATTATTATTTCTTAATTAGGCCACTCGACAATATAGCTTTCCTCAGCAAAGCCATCAGTGAATAAGTACATAAATACACATAAATAAATGCTGCCTCTGTCCCACTGAGCTCCTCAATAAGTTCACAGTGACCTTTATTACCAAACATTCTCCCAGACAAGAACACTTACATGTGTAAGAAAACTCCCAAACTCATTTTCTCTGTCTGATGAGAAAATGAGTCTATCACAAATACCAATAATAGCAGTGTATCTGTAGATATATAAAGTATTATTTAATATTTATGTAAATGCTTTACAAAGAAACATCACAGTTCATTTCTTCATTTTGAGACAATGTTGAGCTCAATTCTATAACCTTATGCCAGTCAAATATATCCTTGCCCCAGTAACAAATGGAGAGGCAGTTGTATCACATGAAACTATTGTCAATGCTACTCTTTTAATCATCCGTGATTCATTCCAACCGAGCTTCCTCCCAGATGCTGAGTCTTGGCTTCATTTGTAGCTTTGATAAACTAAGTCTTGTAGTATTACAATAGTTTTAATTAATTATCTTGAAAACCCTGGTGGCATAGTGGGTTAAGTGCTGCATCTGCTAACCAAAAGGTCAGCAGTTCAAATCTGCCAGCTGCTCCTTGGAAACTATGGGGCAATGCTACTCTGACCTCTAGAGTTGCTACGAGTTGGACCCGACTCGATGGCAGTGGGTTGGGATATTTATTTTGTGGTCAGCTACTATTTGTTGAAAATCTGACATCTGGTAAATACCGTGGAAAGAAAGTCTCCTTATTTACCGAGTTTATAAACCAAGGTAGTTACAACACAGTACAAACCCCAGAGAGTTACAGGGTTTCTAGAAGCACTGAACAGAATGTCTTACTCATACTTAGGGAAGAGAGATAGGCTATCTAAATAAAGTATTAGCTCAGCTGAGACCGCGACAATGTTGTTAGGTGCCGCTGAGTAGGTTCCAACTCGCATCGAACCCAGGTACAGGAGAACACTGTCCAGTCTGCACCATCCTCACCACTGCTGTCATGTTTGAGCCTACAGTTGCAGCCACTGTGTCAATCCATCTAACTGGATCTGCCTCTCACCGTCTGCTTTATTAAGCATGATGTCCTTCTCCAGAAACTGTCCCTGCTGATAACACGTCCAAAGTATGTGAGACCAAGTCTCGCTATTCTTGCTTCTAATGAGCACTCTGGTTGTACTTCTTCCAAGACATATTTGTTCATTCTTCTGAAATTCCATGCTGTGTTCAATATTCTTCACCAACACCATAATTCACAACCATTCATTCTTCTTTTGTCTTCCTTATTCATTTCATATGCACATGAGGTCATTAAAAACACTATGGCTGGGGTCAGTTACACCTTAGTCCTTAAAGTGGTACGTTTTCTTTTTAACACTTTAAAGAGGTCTTTTGCAGCAGATTTGCTCAATTCATGAGGTTTTTCCACTGGCCAGTACTATGAGAAGAAGGCTGCCAGTTCCTTCTTTCTAGTCTGTCTTAGACTGGAAGCTCTAATGACAACCTGTCTACCCAGGTTGACTCTGCTGGTACTTGAACTATGGCTGGCAAGTCTTCCAGTACCACAGCAAAACATAAGCCAAAATAGTATAACAAATTGACAGACACAAGGTAGAAGCCGAGACTACAATAATAATAGGACTTAAGGAGATCAAAGTGGGATGAAACACCACATAGGAAGGCTCAGGAGTAAGGGCGACTTTGGCAAAATCAAGACAGTTGGAACTCACAATGGGACTGGAGAGGCTGTGTAGAGAAACTCTTGTAAGATTAGGGAGAGAAGGGGGGAGCTGAGGGGAAAAGGGGCCCCAGGGAAAAAGTTCATACAAAGGAACATTTCTGAGACAACAGAAAGCAGAGACTGAAAAAGTTGAGAATGATGACCAAACAGAATAGAGAGTTAAATCAGAAGCAGACTGTGGAGGACCTTGCAAGACAGGTTAACTAGTCTAAACTCTACTCAAAGAGCAAATCTCACACTAATTCTGCCCCCAATAGAGTGCATTCATGTTTCTCTCAGTTTGTCATACTGTGGTGGCTTGAGTGTTGCTCTGACACTGGAAGCCGTGGCTTGGTAGACAGGCTTCCGGTGAGCTTGCAGACAAAGACAGACTAGGGAGAATGACTGGACAGTTTACTTCTGAGAAGTAAACCTTATGAATAGCAGTAGGATGTTGCCTGATATACTGCCAGAAGATGAGTCCCTCACTTGGAAGGCACTCAAGACACAATTGGAAAAGAACTGCCTTCTCAAATGAGAGTGGACCTTGATGATACGGGCTGGGCTGGGCTTGATAACAGAGATAGGGTCAAGCTTTTGGGACCTTCATCGGCCGATGCGGCATGACTGAAAATGAGAAGAAACAGCTGCACATATCAATTGATAATCAGAACATGCAATTTACAAAGTATGGATCTAGAAAAATCAGAAGCCATCAAAATGAAACAGAAGGCATAAACGTCAACATCCTAGGCATTAGTGAGATGAAATGGACTGGCATCAGCTATTTTGATTCAGATAATTATATAGTCTACTGTGCCAGAAACAACAAATGGAAGAAGAATGATGTTGCATTCATTGTCAAATAGAACACAGTAAGGTCTATCCTGAAGTACAACAGCGTCAATGATAGGATAATATCCATCAGCCTACAAAGAAGACCCATTAATATGACTTTATTCAGATTTACGCATCTGAATACTATGGCTAAAGATGAACAAATTGGAGGCTTTTACCAAATTCTGCAGACAGAAATTGATCAGACATGCAGTCAAGATGCACTGATAATTACTGGTAATTGGAATGTGAAAGTTGGAAATAAAGAAGGATCTGCAGTTGGACAATATGGCCTTGATGACAGAAATGGTGCTGGAGAGTGTATGATAGAATTTTGAAAGACCAGTGACTTCTTCATTGCAAATACTTTTTTCAACAACATAAATGATGACTATGTAAGTGGACCTCACCAGATGCAACATTACAAGAACCCAGTAGACTGCATCTGTGGAAAGACATGATAGAAAATCTGACTACTGTCATTCAGAAGAAGGCTGGGAGCTGACTGTGGAACAGCCCATCATAAGCAAGTTCAAGTTGAAATAGAAGAAAATTAGAACAAGTCCACGAGAATCAAAGTACAACCTTGAGTATATCTCACCTGAAGTTAGAGACCATCTCATGAACAAATTTGATGTCTTGCACATTAATGACCAAAGACCATAAATTAGTTGTGGAATGACATCAAGGACATCATACTTCAGGAAAATATGAAGCCAGACAAGAAGGAAAGAAAAGACCCAAATGATTGTCAGAAGAGGTTCTGAAAGTTGCTCTTGAACACTGGGAGCTAAAGCATATGAAAGAAACGATGAAGTAAAAGGGTGGCTCAAGATTTCAAAGGGTGGCTCAAGAAGACAAAGTAAAGTATTATAATGAAATACGAAAAGAGCAGGAGATAGAAAACTGAAAGGGAAGACGACGCTCATTTCTCAAGCTGAACGAAATGAAGAAAAGGTTCAAGCCTCGAGTTGTCATATTGAAGGATACTATGTGGCAAATATTAAATGATGCAGGAAACATCAAAAGAAGATGGGAGGAACACACAGAGACACTGTACCAAAAAGAATTGGTGATCTTGTTTTGTACAACTGAATGAAATGTTGCCCAGTCCTGCTTCTACTTCATGATGGTTGGTACACATGTATTCATTGTAGCAGCAATTCTGTCATTCCATCTCATTGAGGGTTTTCCTTGCCTTCTCTTGTCCTTCTCTCTACCAAATATGATGTTCTTCTTTAGTAATCAGCCCCTCCTGATGACACATCCAAAGTAAGTGAGTCTAAGTCTTGGACAATATTCTATGAGCTACAGGGCTTTCATTGGCTGATTGTCAGAAGTAGATCACCAGGCCTTTCTCCTTAGTCTCTCTCAGTGAGAAGTTCTGTTGAAACCTGTTTACCATAGTTGACCCTGATGGTATTTGAAATCTCAGTGGCATACCTTCTAGCATCATAGCAACAGACAAGCCACCACAGTACAACAAACTGTCAGACAGGTGGTTGGGTCATTAAATATTTACTCAATATACAAAATACGTGAGCAAAAGCATGATTGGAATTAACCTTAACCATCAAATTCCAGTTCCATATTTCTCCCACCATGGTGATATCTTGGTTTCCCTGAAGAGCAAAGCCAGACACACAGCTACTTTATTAAAAAGTATAGATACAGGTTAGAACTCACCAAAAAACCAAACCAAACCGAACTCATTGGCCTCAAGTCTATCCCAATGCATAATGACCCTCTAGTACACTGTAGAACTACCTCATAGAGTCTCCAAGGAGCACTTAGCAGATTCAAACTGCCAACCTTCTGGTTAGCAGTGATAGCACTTAACCACTATACCACCATAGTTTCCAAAATTAGGGGGTTTCCAAAGTTCTCTAAAGCTCTGAGAATTTGTGGGGCCCTGACTTCCTCTCTGATGTGAGGTGGCGGGGGGCATTTGCACCTGAGAAGGCAGAGAAGGCCTGTGTTTTACAGGACAATGACTCATACTCAGTAGGTCGGCATGTTTTTAAAGTTAAAACTGGGCCTTAGTGCTGACCTGATGATTTTAGGCAGGCTATCAGTTGTACAGGGCTTATGTTGCAATGCGTCTCCTAGGAAACATGAGCCAAAAGGACAGTAGCATGCTTTGACCCAAAGAAACCCTTTGTGTTATTAAAGTGCAGCTCAGGTACAATATGCTTAATTGATAAAGTGATTGTACTTTAAAAACAATTCCAGGCTAGTGTCTGATAATAGGAGGGACTCCACAAATATTTCTTGTATAAACATATGAAATTTAAAATATCAACAGCAGTTTAATGTTTAAATATGTAGAAATCAACAAGGTGACTAGAGGAACTTCTCAATCGACATAGCTCGCCAGTTGTATATCTTCTAAAAATTTTTGTATCACCCAGAACTTGGCCACTTTGGCCACATCTACAGAGTTGCAGGACCTAACCAAAACCCTCTGCAAAGATCACCTTTTCCTTGAGCGTTTGGGGAAAAAGGGTGTCTAGGCCCGGCTGCTTTGGAATCACACTCCCTTGTAATTCGTTCTCTGCTGTACCTGACTTTGAAATACCAGCATTCTGATTTTCAGCCCTACAGCTATTTACTCCCTGTTCTGCTGTCCCCTGTGGAACGGTTCCCTTCTCAGGCATTTCCTCAGACACATCAATACAAAGCTGCTGCATATATTGGACTTCACTGAAAAGATAAGACAATGCTACACAAAAGAAGATCCAATATAAAGGTGAACCCTAAACTCCCCAAAACTCTGCCAGTCCAACCACAAAGGCTGCCAGGTTGTAGGCTCACTTGTTTACACATCACTGCGACCCAGGATGCTTTTACTTACTTATGCCAAGAGCTCCTTGGTACTCTACCCTATGCCTTCAGGCTTTCCTCATTCCCCCCTTTTGAGGTTCTTCTTCTTCTTCTTTTTTTGGATGCCAAGTCTAGCTCTTCCCTTGCTAGACAGAATCTTAAACTGCAGGAAAACCAATCCCTTTCCCTAGGAAGAGCCATCAGTTACTGTGAAAAAACATCCCAGGTCCCTCACCCCTCAGACAAGATATTCCACTAGTATGTTAGAGACAGCTCATGCCAGCTCACAGGGGCTGTGAGTACGTTTTTAGGAATTTGGAAAGCCAATTGTTAAGCAGTCATTATTAAAAACTTAATTACTTCAACTTCCAGTTAAATAAATACGTGAGAAACAAAGGTAATAAATACTCAAATGTCTCATTTCCTAATTATTATACTGTATTTTACTACTATCTATGCTCTTCAGGGAGCCCTGGTGGTGCGGTGATTAAGAACTTGGCTGCTAACTAAAAGGTCAGCAATTCCCATCCACCAGCTGCTCCCTGGAAACCATATGGGGTAGTTCTACTCTGTTCCATAGAGTCACTACGAGTCAAAATCGACTGATGGCAATAGGTTTGGTTATGAGCTTTTTTAAAAAAAAAAAAAAATGCTGTTGACATTATTTATATCTACTGTGTCTGGATGTTGTAAACACTATGTAATATCATGCAACAGTGCATCGTTCCCAACTCCGTATTTGATACACCACGTTGGTAGCTTGAAATAGGCTGTGATGAAAATATGGACAGCACAGCAATCTGCAAATTCTGCAGATCAAATCCCCCCTCCAAAAAAATAGAGCCAGCTGTTAAATATTTACCAATACACACCTGGATGTTTCTGGGGCTCATGTTCAATACTGGCTCCCAGAGATCCCCAGAGGGATTCAGCTCTACTTACCCATATATACTGTTCCTTCCCTATGTTACCTCTCACTTGCCTACTGCTATTTCCTGAGGTCATCTCAAGAACAAATCTCTGCCTCAGAGTCAGCTTCTGGATGAACTCCAAACTAAAACACGACTGGATACTTCTCTGCATATTCAGTAGCTCTCAGTGGGCACTCCAGCCTGGCCCCAGGACTCTTCTGCATATCCCAAGTACCCATGAATCCCTGCTTTAGACTTTTGGCAATGAAAAGACAGGAGCTTTGACATTATTTTGACAAAGAGGCTTTTTCTGACCACCCGGTCTAAAAGAGCATCTCACTGTCACCATCCCTTTGTCCTGCTTTGTTTTTCTGCAAGGCCTTACCACCACCTGACATGGTAATATGTGTTTATTTGTTTATTAATTTATCATCTGTCTTTTTCCAATAGGATGAAAGTTTCATAGGGAGTATGCCACTGTTGAGTTTCCTCCAATTTCTACATTTTTGATGTACTCCGAACTCTATCCTACATCACCCAATCAATCAAACAAAACTGAGTCAGACATGAGACATGAAGAAAAAAAACATGATGTGGACTTTGCTGGAAGAGGCCAACAGGGCTGTAGGAGAGACATATAATGGCAACGGACGGTGTTAAGATATGTTAGCAATGACCTAGACCTAAGGAGCCCATCTCCTTAAAATCCCTCCTATGTACCCACCTTTCCTCCACTCTAATTGCCACCATCTCATCTCAGGCTTTCTTCATTTACTTTCCTTGTAACTGAGCTCTCTTTCTCCAGGAATTTAAATCCTCCACAGATCTTATCAGAGAAAGCTTATAAAACTGCAGCTGCGATCATATCTTTTCCCTTATAAGAGCCTTTCAGCAATTGAGCGCTGTCTGCAGAATAAATCTAAAATCTTAAACATGCTATGGGCAGTTCTTCAAGTTTGTTTTTACCCCATTTACTTCTCCAGTCTCATTTTCTAAACTGTTGAATCACTTGCAATTCCCAAAATACAGAAAGCTATTCTTGCTTCTTTTTTCTGCGTGGGTGGTCCATTCTTTTCACTCACTCCCATCCCTACCTTGATCACCATGGCATGGCCGCTGGGAGACAAATCTCCATGGGTCTTTTGCATTTCTGTATATCTTGTAAGTGAGGTACTGACTGTCTTTGTTCCTTTCTTTTGAATGATATTTGTATAACAAACAGCCTTAGAAGATGGAGACAGTGTCTCCCTTTGGAACAAAGGGCAGATTTGCTTACCATTCATTATAAAACACTTGAGTTCCCTAAGCGTAGGATCCTTCACTTGTAATGCATTCCCCTATATGTGCAGCTGCCATGTGGGCCACTTCATGTCACCCTGTAGGAAATGGGACTCAGGGAATAAGAGAAATATCATACTGATATGCTGGCTCTGCTATTCTTGTGAGTAATAAATTGCCCATCATTTCTGACCCAGGAGTCTCTTTTCTTCTATCACTATCCTTGCAACTGTGGTAGGGTAACTTCTTAGCTTGAAAGGAAGGTAAAATGTTAGGCTCCATACAGTATTTGAAAACAGCAAACAATTTTAAAAACTCAACTGAGTGATCACATTATCAAAGAAAGACTGAGAGAAGAGGGACTTCGAAAAGGAAAGAATTTACTCGTCAAGAGCTCAGAGGACTGTATGATGGTCTCCAAAGACAGTTTCTTTCTTTTTCTTCATTTTATTCACACTCTGCTTTTTGCATCAAAAAGTGGGACTTTATTCCCATGCCCTTGAATATGGGCTGGTCTTAGCATGGTAGAAATTATGCCTTAGGGTTTGTGACAGCATGTTATTATAAGGCTTCCAGCTTCCACTCGGGTTTCTTGAACACTTGCTTTTGGAACACCACTTCCCTCTTGTAGATCACTCACAAAGCTGTGAGAAATACAAGCTATATGGCAAGGCCAAGTATAGGACTCAGGTTGACAGCCCCAGACAAGTAGCACCCACTGTCATCTATTTGAGTGAACCATCTTGGACGTCTAGCTCAGTCAAGATTTTGGATAACTTTAGCCCAGGCACCAAGGCAACTGCTTGAGAGACCAGATATGAGAACCATTCATCTAAGCTTAGTCAACCCATGGAGTCATGAGAGATAATAAGAACATGTTAAAACCATTAAGTTTTGGGGTGGTTTATTTTGCAGTGTTAGATGACTGGGGCAAAACCAGACTTCAAAAAGCCTTGCTCACCAAATAAAATACATGAAAGTATCTTTTTTAAACCACAAAATTATCAGAATAAATACACTTACATTATTTTGATTGCTGTAGAGAAACAGCAACTTTTTCAGATGGTCATTATGCTCATCAAGTTTATGACACAGCTTCAGCAATCAGTATACTCCAAAATAAAATAAACTACAGATCTACTGCCATTGAATTGATTCAGACTCATAGCAACCCTATATGACAGATTAAAAGTGCCCCACAGAGTTTCCAAGGAGTGCCTGGTGGATTTGCACTGCTGACCTTTTGGCTAGCAGCCATAGCACTTAACCACTATACCACCAGGGTTTCCAGTATAGCCACAAGCAGGGACCAAATAGTCTTTGTTTTTGTTTTAGTTTTTTTCCTGGTCTTCAGCCTCATAGGAAAACAGTGAAGGCTTCATTGTTTAGGGGACTGTGGCAGTCAGGGTGATTGTACTAGTTTTTCTTGGGATGTAAATAGTTTTCTCTGACTATGGAATGTGAAGCACACAGTCACATTGGAAGCAGACCAGAATGTCCGCTCTTCCTGTCATAATAGGTGTGAGCTTTTCCCTGTGCATCTGCTTGTTGTGACATGTGTTCACATGGTGGACATTGTAAGATCACTTCGATTAGAACATAAGACATTGTTAGAAAGGACAGTGAAGACAGTATGTCACAGAGCTACAGCTCTCACAGTTGAGCGTCCACCAGAATCACCCAGAAGGTTTGCTGAAGCCCAGACTACACCTTATCTCAGAATTTCTGACTCGGCAGGATCGTGTCAGTGACTGAACAACTTCACGTCTACTCAGTCCCCATGTGATGCTGTTGTTACTGCTGCTGCTGTTCTGGTGTCCACACTTTGAGCACCACTGTGTTATAGGGCAGCAGTCTGAATCACCCAGGCACTCCTTGGAAACTCTATGGAGCAGTTCTACTCTATCCTGTAAGGTTGCTAGGAATTGGAATCGACTCGACTGCAATGGGTTTGGTTTTCTGGTTATGTCATAGGCCAGAGCCATGGTGGTGCAGTGGTTAAAGTACTTAACTAAAAGGTCAGCAGTCTGAACGCACCAGCTGCCCTGTGGGTCACACATGTAGCAGTCTGCTTCCATACAGATTACAGCCTTGGAAATCCTATATGGCAGTTCTGCTATGATCTATGTGGTCACAATCAGTAAGAACTGCCGGGATGGCAGTAGGTTATAATATAGGGTGACAATCAAGAGTGCTACTGATACCGATGGAGACCACATGAGTTTGAATCCTGACTCTGCCTCTCACCAACCTTTTCATTTTGTGCCTCCGCTTTCTCAGCGGGAAGACAGAAATAATAAGAATAATCCACATCAGAATTGTTAGAGGGGCCTTGGTAGTGTGGTGGTTAGGAGCTCAGCTGCTCACCCCCAGAGGCTGGGACTTAAATAGCTGCTCCATGGAGAAAGATGTGGCAATCTGCCCT
This sequence comes from Heterohyrax brucei, assembly GCA_028571685.1. Taxonomy (NCBI): domain Eukaryota; kingdom Metazoa; phylum Chordata; class Mammalia; order Hyracoidea; family Procaviidae; genus Heterohyrax; species Heterohyrax brucei. The sequence goes on from CM053149.1 coordinate 20,854,381, forward strand.
GGTAAAGATTTACAGCCTAGGCAACCTTATGGGGAAGTTGTACTCTGTCCTACAGTGTCCTTGTAAGTCAGAATCAACTCCATGGGCACAGTTTGGTTTGAGTTTTTGGCATAGAGTTGTTGAAAGTATCAAACAAGAAAACACACATAATGTTCCTGGAACACTTGGCATATAGGAAGAACTCAGTATGTGTAGCTTTTCTTATTGACTGCTTTCTCTTAATCTTTGGAAGAGCTTGAGCCATTTTCCTCCTAAATTTTAATTTCCCTCTTTTCCTGTTTTCCCTCTCCTTTCTGGTGGTCTTCTCTCAGGCTGTATCAGATTAAAACATATTCAAGATCAGCTCAGTTATAAGCTTGTTGTCATCAACTATTTCATTTCAAGAACTAAGCCTCACGTAACTATGAATTCACCACCTATTTAAAAGCCAAGTGCCATCGAGTCGGATCTGACTCGTGGCAACCTTAGGGGCCAGGGTAGAACTCACCCCCAGAAGGACATTATTTAATTGTACCTAAATGGAAGTTATACAATTTTGTATAACTCCTTATTTCTTTTTCCTAAAAAGAACACAAGGACAAAGAATATCTTAAGACAATGTTGTAGGCTCAATGTTCACTTGAAAGACAAAGTGTCAAGAAGAAATGTCAGCGATACCAACAAATGTTTACAATGGCAGAAATGACTTACAATTCTTACCACAGCAGAGAATATTCTATTTTTGGCTGAATCACTAAGTATTTTCCAGAAGTCTCTGCTCATTATCTTCAGCATTACCTATGTTACCTCCTCACATCAATACAGCCATTTGTCCTAAAAAATCAGGTTTCTGTTTAGATGTATTTGCAATACCCCTTGCAAAGTTTCATTTGTCTTTATAGATTTTGCCTACCAAATGCCACATGTTATTGTAAATCACAGATGAAGCTAATTTAAGACCCACACTCCTTAGCCTCTTATCAAGCCATCTACAATTCTACCTTACTAAACCTTTCAGACAAATCTTGTCAAAACTGCCAAATCAAACAAGTGCCATGCTGCTCCATGTTTCACAACCAGGTTTCTGAAGGGCAAAAGGAATCCCAACAAACTTGATTTTTAGTGTTTGCTGATCTCTGGTGTGTAAATACTCCCACTACGCTTGATTTCAAGATACCTGCATGATTTTATCAGTGAATGTGGAGTTAGGCAGCTTCTCTATGGGAGAAAGATGTGACAGTCTGCTTTCATGAAGATTTGCAGTCTCGGACACTCTATCCTCCATCCTACGAGCCACAATCAACCCAACAGCAATGGGTTTATACTGCCGCCGTGTAAATGCATTTCTGTGTGCCTGTTACAGTTATTACAACATAGTAAATGACCAGTATGTTTACACTGCATCATCCAGAGGGCAAAAAAAGAGATCCAAGTAAATAAATGTCCATAGTTTTAAAAATTAGAAGAAAATAGTTTAAACTTCTAAAACAGTCAAAAGTTTTAAAATGTGAAAAATTAAATGGTAATACTGTCAAAAGTAAAATATTCAAATAAAGGCCTCAACAATTAAAGCATTTATGTTATACTTCACCAAACACATATTTAAAAAGTATATCCTTTTACGGAATTCTTACTGTATTTCTGAAAGGCTAAAAAAAGGAAAAAATTCACAGGGAAAAAAAGTAACCTACCCTAAATCAAAGACCTAACTACTAATGGAGTCAAGGCTTAAATTTTTCTAATCCACATTACTACTGAAATGTGAAATCAGTCCAATCTATACCCCAAAGTCCTATAAGCTTCCTACAGAATTGTATATTCAATAGTTGCTTAATAAATATTACTGACTTTCTCTAGCCCAAGCCTGGTAAAAAGTAATTCAGCAATATACATTTAATCCATTTCAGCCTTTCAAGTGTTGATAAACTAATGTAGAAATAAGACTTTAATAACAGGTTAAAATTATAACGTGTATAATTTTCTAATTCAGCAATACAATACTAATTCATCCCTTCATCATATATGTTCTGAGCATGCACTGTATAATAGCTAACATTTTTTTGTCTCGTTAATATGTCCTAGGCAGTATGCCGAACACTTTACATACATCAGCTCGTTTATTCTTATAACTATCTGAAGCAGGTACTAACATTATGTGCATTTTTCAGGTAAGCCTTAGCAAGATTATTAAGATTTGACAATATCAGAATCGAAGTACAAATTTGAGTCTATCTTGCTCTGATATCTGACCTCAACCACTATGAAAAATACTTCTTCCTTTTCATCATAGAATTAAAATCACTGAAGACTCTTAGCATCAACAGAAACAAACATTCCACCAAATACTGAGGGTAGGAGAAGTACAGTACTAGTCTCTGCTTTCAATAGAGTTTAAGGTCTGTTCAGCCAGCCACGACACAGACATATTAGACATACATTTAGATATAGACACAGATCCACTTGGGCTTAGAACTGCTTCTGAAATTCTGAAATGATGGACTCACTGGAAACTGAAACAGATAAATAGGGGTCAAAATTTAAGCTGCACTCCAAAGAATAAGTAAGAGTAGAGAAAAGAAAAATGTATTCATGAAAGTAAAATATCATGCTTGGAGGCAGGCATGCAAGACAATGATGTATAATCCAGTGACTAAAGGTAACATGGAGGTTTAGAGAAGGAGATTAAGATTGTGAAATAAAGAGCCCCGAATATCAAGAGAAGGTAACTGGATCTTATTCATTAACCATTATTTATGGGGGAAAACAACTGGCCAAAAAAAAAAAAATGGTGTTTTAGGATAACTCCTTTGACTACAGTTTGTTGAACAAGTCTAAAGGAAGGAGGAAGAATATAATCTAGATCTGGATGCTGAGGTTTGGAATTAATAAAATGAAAGCATCTACTACAAAGGCATCATGAACAAATACTCAATAATATTTGGTGGATATGGAAGGAGACACTCCAAAGTCTGCAACCCCACTGATGAGGAGAAATAATAAGGACATTTGGGGGAGAACCATTAGTTTGTGAGTACGGATGACTCTAAGTGTGAGATGATATCAAACCTTTCATGTGAAAGCAGCAGCAGGCAGCCAGAAATGTGGAAGTGGAATTCACAAGAGCAGTCTGGACTAGCAGAACCTTATCCATACACAGATAGCAGATGAAGTCTTGATGGAGGGAGAAATTCTTGACTAAAGATAATTCCAGAAAAATAGGATCTAAAAGACACTGAGCAAATTGCCATACATGGGACAGGGGGAAAAAAAGTGCAATTGATAAAAGGAAGACGGAAGAAAGTTAACAAGAGTCGAAGAAGCAAGAATGAGAACATGTGCTAAGCCCTCTGTGGCCAGTGCAGCTGACTGCCACAAAGAGGACCAGGAAGACAAAGACTGAGAAAGGATTATTGATTTTCACAACTGGCATGAACAGTTCTCAGTGCGTTCTAACACAATGACATGTACAGATATCACACTGCTTTAAGTGTAGTGAAGAAATGGAGACAGAAAGTGTAGACATGTGTTATAGTGTGAGAAGAGGCAGCAAGATATGGCAAAGTCATTTGTTAAGCTGGAGGAGACTTAGGTAAATTAGCAGAGAAAGATTCAAAATTGAGAGAGAGAGAGTGAGAAAACACAGATGGAGCAACATCCTTGAGAAAGCAGGAGAGAAGGAGGAGGTCAAAGAACAATTAAAGAACTAACATTAGACTGGAAGATAATCACCTTAGCCTTCCTATGAGACCCTGGGGAAAGGAGGCAGAAGCAATGCAGGAGAGGGTGTTGCTATTAGGAAAATAAATCCCTTTGATTATCTACCTGCATCCAAACTCAGTCCCCCTGCCAAGTCCTTACAATCATTGTTTAATAGAAAGGCTTCCCCTAAAGGGAGCAGGTGTGATTGGAACCAGTTCAAGTGTGAAGGAGTTGACGCTCCCTTTGGCAGTCTCCCACCTTTCTTCTTCCTCTCCTTTCTACCACATCCTGCAGGTGCCCAGTGGCTTCCCCCACTCTGGGGAACTACACCCAGGTCGGGACAATTCTCAAGACTGCACTTATTAAAAATTCAGGTCATTTCTTTTTGTCTATCTGTCAGGCAAATCCTGATAAAGTGCTGAGTCTTCTATGAGCTGAATTATGACCTGCCTACTCAAGGTTATTTCCCCCAGGCAAAGAATTGGGAAGAACAAAAACTTATCCCCAAAGGAGTGAGTCGAGTTTCCGGTACTAGAGTAATCCATCTGGGGAAGGTTTTTGGGTAGGAGATTCTGACAAAAGTCGTGTTCAGATTATAACACGGTTAAAATGGGCATGTTCAGGGTACTGCCAGCCCACACAGAGGTGGCTGAATAGAAGACAGGTGTTATCAAGACACCTGGCATCGAGTTGACTCATTCTCTTGGTGACTTGATGCATTTCAGGTAGAACTGTGCTCCACAGAGTTTTTAATGCTGATATTTTTTGAAGTGTAGCCAGACATTTCTTTCAAGGTGCCTCTGGGTGGATTCAAACTGCCAACCTCTTGCTTAGCAGCAGAGTATGTTTATCATCTGCACCAACCAAGGACTCCCTAAGCCACTGTAATCTGAGATTAATAAAAGACACCTTACACATACCAGTACTGACTAGATGGTGAGCAGTATTATTCATAATAATATATGTAAGAAATTATTGCCATAAATTTCTTTCTCCAAAACTTACATTATAAGAGAAAGTAAGAAGGATAGGAAATTTTAAGTAGGACCAGATGTAAATATGTAATGGCCTTTAAGAAAAATCATACATTGGACACAGTTTTAATTAATTGCTGTGATGTACTATTTCCATACCTTCTCACATTTGCTTTGCTTAAAGAATACTTCAGGGACAGCCAGGTCAGGAGGCTTAGACTGAATCTAGGTAGAGAAATGAGACAGTCATGGGAGGAGAGACATACTGAGAATTCAGTAGAAGCAGAAAATATAAGAACGAGAGCCATTTATTTTTAATCATAGCCCAAGAATCACAGTAGAATGCTTGAGTACTCATGGGATGAAAGTTCATGCCATTTTTTCCTCAAGCATCCAAGAAAGAGTGATCTCACAATGTTGTGCAATTTGGGGATATCCAGGCAAGCAACAGGTAACAAAGAAAAGATCGAATTCTACGAATAAAATAATGTACCTTTCAACTATTCGATTGGATATAAAACCAAGAAGCCACCTCATCAAAGACTGAGCACTATCAGGTCCAATTTCCTATCATACTTTATGGCTCAGGGTAAGGATTTTGCTTTATTAAAAACAGGCAGAAGAGAGGGAGAAAGAGCTAACATTTACTGCGTTCTTCTTACCTACCTACTTTTACTCTTTCTTCAGGAGGATGCTTTAAGTTAGGTATAATTACCTTGAGTTTGCACATAAGGAAACAGGATTAAGGAGGTTTCAAATAAGGCAGGTGATCAATGGGAGAGGTCAAAGCAGTTATCTGTCTCAAAGCAGGCCCCAAACTCAAGTCTGGTAGTTCCAAAGCCCATTCTGTCTCCCAGCATGCTGAAGGACAGCTCTAAAGCTGACTGCGGTTTCTGGAGCAGATCCCAGATGTACTCCTCAGAGCCCTAGGGTGCCCCTAAGTTGCCTCAGAAAGAGCCTTGAAAAGTCAGGAAAAGGCTGTGGGTTGGAGTAATAAGCCAGGAGAGCCCACATTGGCTGAACAAGCTCCATGTTCATCTGTTTCATGTACTGTTTTTCACTACTTGAGTACAGACACACACACACACACACACACACACACACACAGTCTGACAATTAAGTCTGCGAACTTAATTGTTCTAAGTGCTTCATACCCCATTGCTGAATATCACTGTGGTCACCTGTCACCTCTGGAGTACTCCCCTTGGGAAGTGATACACCAAGGCCATTGCCTAGTCCACCCTTCAAAACAATTTTAGAACTCTTTCTGGAATGGCCATTTGTGCATGGTGGCACAGTGGCAAGTTTGCAGACTTAATTGTACAGTTGTCTGTGAGGCAGTTTTTAGCCAGTAAACAAATAACTGTACTGGAACATGAAATCTACTCATCTGATCTGGCCTCCAAATGATGTTTTTCTTTATCAGAAGATAAAGGAAATATTGGAAGGAAGACATTTTGATGACATGTAGGACATCAAGGGCAATATGACAGCTCTGATGGCTATTCCAGAAAAAGACTTCCAAAATTGCTTAGAAGGGGTGGACTACACGCTGGTATAGCTTCCCAGGGGGAGTACTCTGAAGGTGACCAAACCAAACTGCCACTGAGTTGATTCCAACTCATAGTGACAGAATAGAATTACTTCATAGCGTTTCCAAGGAGCACCTGATGGATTTGAACTGTTGACTTTCTGTTTAGCAGATGTAGCACCTAAGCACTGGCCAGCAGGGTTTCCTATACATGTGCATTCACATCTTTACCGATATATACATGTGTATATAAACACTCTGGTTGTGCAACAGTTAAGAGCTTGGCTACTAATCAAAGACAGGCAGTTGGAATCCACCAGCTGCTCCTTGGAACCCAATGGGGCAACACTACTCTGTCCTATAGAGTCGCTATAAGTCAGGAACAATTCAGCAGCAATGGGTTTCATTTGATTTGGTTATATATTAATATATCACTGTGTAAGATATTTCACTCCAGGTGTCTGCTAAGACAATGTATTTACTGCAAATTCTCTGGAATTTGCACTTAAGATCCAGAGGACATGAGCATGGATCTAAACCATAATTTGGTAATAAAGTTCCAATCATCATGCAGAGGAAAAGAATTCTCACTGAAAATCAAGATCGCCCACTAGCAGGAGCAACTTCAGGTCTAAGATAAATCTCCTCTGAAAAAGTAGCCTGGAGCAAACTAGTTTTTAGACTTTATTCTACCTCACTCTGCCCATAAAGACCCAGCCATAAATCAGATGCCATTTTGAGTCTATTGTTCTTGAAGTTCTTTAAAAATGCAGATAAATAGGACACAAGCATTAGCTCCCACTATATTAGGAGCATAATCCAAAAAAACAAAACATAAAGAGTCTTCAAGTGTTATCAAATCTATTAAGTCCAAAATAGTTCATTGATGACCAATTTCCAAGTGCTTAAATGGTGCAACTCCATCTTAGCTTATGTGAAAATCAATGCAAAAACATGAATCACTGGAGAGTATGCTGGAGCCTTCCAAAGGCAGTTTGTAATTAGCAAACTATCGATCCAAATAGACAAGACCGACCCAAAAGCTACAGAGACCAGGCAGGTGAAAAGCTAGAGTCCCTGTCCTTTACAATTAATCATTACTGCTCTGCTTGCTCCCAGCACTACATAAGGGACTTCCATCCAGACTTTAATCTTGGTACTTTAGATGGGTTAGAGGTAATAACTCAACCCTGGCACCAGAAAGAAATATGTATAATATTAAAAGGAACTCATTATGTAACTTATATATGCTCCATTATAAGGCCAACACTATTATCATTAATACTCCCAAGTATCTTTTCTCCATCACATCATATTCTTGGTCAATACTACATAAATGCAAGGGAAGGTTATAATTTATAAAATCACAGATTCTTGGAACTAAAAGGTAGCTTGAAGATTATTTCATCTAACCATTTCATGTAGAGATGTGATGAGGCAATTTGTCTAGTGGTAGATACAAGGCTAGCATCATGCTCTCATTCCCATTCAGAGCACTTCCCCCTACATCTTACAGACTAATAGCATGGGAGATTTAACCTGGTGGTCTCAACCTTTTATCTTAAAGTGATTGATCTATCTGTTAATTATGCCATTTTCCAAAAAGAGTTCCGACCTGCTCTAGCAGAAGCCCTAGTCAGGTCTGGATCCATGCCACAGAACTGACAGATATGCATAGCTTGTAGACTAAGAAAGAGTTCCCATCTTCTTGCCTTCCATATATAACAGTCATGCAATTCCACTTGAGACAGTTACCCTCAAGGGAGGTTGTACTCCCTTACCTCTTTGAAGATACTCAAAGCCATGAGTATGCCTTGGTCAGTTAGACAGCTCGTTGACTGTGGTAAAAAATTACATGGTAACACTTTTGGGCCAAACCAGTTAACTGCCTGTACGTTGCTCTTTCCCTGCCTTGCCAATCAGGAAAGCACATGTCAGAGTTTTACCAGGAAAAACTTAGTGCCTATCATTACTAAGCAAAGCGCAGAGACAGGGATTGAGTCTTTTAAGAGCACTTTATTCAGATTGCCAGCAATCTGAGAAGATGGTAGGTTATAGCACCCTAAAAATCATCTTAACATCTCAGTTCAGGCTATAAAATTGTATAGAACTGTTTAGGGAAAGGAAGGTGAGCAGGTGAGGGGTGTAGGCACGCAGGTGTTCAGAGGAGGAGAGGCTGGTGGAGGCTTCTTTGTTTCAAGACAAGTTGTCCTTGATATCTGGAGATTGGCTGCTTTTTCCCAGGAACTGTGCTGTTAGCTGGGTAGTGGACTACAAATAGGCATCACTCTGGTCAGCAGTCAAGAATAGCTTTAGGGCCTGGGAAAACAATCCCCAAATCTTTAAGAGTACCAGTCAGAAGGGAGGTAACAATTTTCTTTATGTGTCAGCATTGTTAGAGGAAAAGGAGCATCTAGTATTAAGAAAGAAGCTAGCTAAATATTTTTGTACAGCTATTGACCCTTTTAAAAGTGAACTGTCCATCCACCTGGCCCCTGAGTGACAATGATGAGCAAAGCTGACCCGCATTGGGCATGTAGTATGGACCACTGAGATTTGGGGGGCCATTTGTTACTGTAAAATTACCAGGCCTCTGGTGGAATGGTGTTAAGTCTTACAGTTGCTGAATGAAAAGCTGGCAGTCTGAATGTGTTGCATGCTTCTTGGAAACTCTATGGGGCAGTTCTGTTCTGTCCTATGGGTTCACTATGAGCTGGAATCAACTGGTGGGCAATGATTTTATTTTATTTTTTAAATCATCCTGACCAATAAAATAGCATTTCGAAAATCAAGCTTCTCTTGATTTGTTGTGAGATTTGAAGACACATCCAGACACATTTACAATTTATCAGGAAAGCAAAATGTGTTGAATGATGTATCTTCAGGCAAGAAAAAAATCTGTTACTCCCCCCTCCTGTGTATGTGTGCTTGAAAACACAATCAAACTTACTTATTCATCTAACAGTTTTATTGCATAATTTTGGAAATCTGACTTGACTACAGATAATCATTTAGCTGGATTGTAGTTACATATATAAAATGGGTCATTAACATTTGATTTTACTTATAAATATGATATTTCTTTTAAAAAATCAGCTTAAGTAGGGTTGAAAATACAACTAATTGGGGGAGGGGGAGCAGAGAGTGGAGTGGCAATGCCACAATAGTTACCTGAGAACACTATGGGGATAATTATTACTGAGTCAGTCAAATGTTCCAGGAGCCTGGGCACAGCTGGAATCCACACACACCTCTCTTCCACATCAAGGGATCATCTCAAAATCACCAACATTTGCAAGGTGTGTAAATGCAAAGCAGTTTCTGGTAGTCCCACAGGGGTCTATATATTAGTCTCTCATCACTTTCATTTAAACAATACCTTTCTCTGAAAGGCAGAAGAGGCATTTTTAAAAACTCTGTTTTGTTAGTAATACAATTTTCTTTTAAAGCTAAACACTTTTGCCCTTCTCTCTCTCTCTGTCTCCTTTTCTCTACCCCTGATACTAGTAATGGAACACAGGTGGTACCGTGGTTAAGCGCTCAGCTGCCAGCCAGAAGGTCGGCAGTTGAAATCTACCAATTGCTCCTTGGAAACCCTATGGGGCAGTTCTTCTCTATCCTATAGGGTCTCTACAAGTTGGAAAACAGCTCGACAACAAGGAGCTAATATTAGTGCGGAGTCCTGAGTGGTATAAACAGTGCAGCATCTGAGAACAAACCGAAAGGTTACAGGTTCAAATCTACCCAGAGGCTCTTTAGAGAAAATGTGCTTCTGAAAGGTTACAGCCTTGAAATCCCTATACAGCAGCTGTACTTCATAACACACAGGGTAGCCATCAGTTGGAATTGACTGCATGGCAACTGGTTTGGTGTTCCTTTGGTTTTAATAGTAGTACAGGGAGTCCCTGGGCATCCTGAAAGGTGAACACACTCAGCTGCTAACCAAAAGGTTGGCATTTTCAGTCCACTCAGAGGCTCCTTGGAAGAAAGACCTGATGATCTACTTCCCCAAAATCAACTATGGAAAACACTATGGAGTACGCTTCTGACACATATGGGGTTGTCGTGAGTCAGAAGTGACTTGACTGCAACTGGAAATAAGAGTACATCTTGCTAGGCTGGGTCATAATGTGCTGTGACGAAAGAACAACAGCAAATGTCTAATGGATGAGTTTGTATCAAATTGCTTTGACTTTGAACCTGATAATCACTAAGCCATTTAGAAAGCTATGGATCCCCCAGAGCTCAAAGACTGATGGTCAGAAACACCAAACGTTCCAAGACTTTGGGGAGCAAAGCTGAAACTTCCCAGAAAACTAAACTGTAAGACAGTACAGTTCAACACAGTGTCCCTGGGCTTGCAGCAGCAGTAGCATCTCCTGGAAGTTTGTTAGACTTCCAAAGCTCAGACCCTACCCTGACCCATGATATCAGAATCTCTGAGCAAAGGGTCCCAGGATTTGGGTTCAAGCAATTCATCCGTGCTGAAGTTTGTGACTAACTTGTGCAGGGTTTTTAATCAGCCCAACAGCCCCTATACATTTCTCTGCATCCCATCTGGAGCTGAGATAGCGTGCATCTGCAGGGCCAGAAGAGATAGCTCAGGGCTCATCATTCAGCTGCTCTGATGCCTCTGTCTGATTAGGTTCTGGTTATGGCAGTGGTGATAGCGGCGCCTGCTTTGTGTGCTGAGGAAATGCCAGGCAATTGCCTTTTCTTAGGTAATTCCAAGATTAACAGGCTCGTATTGTTCAGATTAGTAATACTCTCCACCCTGTCGCCAGCAAGAGAGGGAACACACTGTCCCTCTTTGGGCCAAGAGGCCTGATGCCCGGCCATCAGTTTGGGCAGGAGTGATGCCGATCAACATAAGTCACTGCCTGTTCCCAGATTGTCACCATTACCCAGCCAGTGAGACATTCCATCCTGGTCCTCCAGCAATGCTCTGCTGGTTTGCCTAGTTGGGGATAGGGACAGGCAATGGCATTCTGCTCAAAAGGGAACAGGCAGGCTGGGAAAACCCTTCCACCTGATTCTCAGAGAAAATGTCAGTGCAATAAAACAGTCATTTACAGGGAGCAAGAGTGAAATGTTCGAGAATCTTCTCGCACATCCAACCAGAAGCCAGGTGGACTCTGACATACTTAAGGTGTTTCCCAGGGGAACTGCCAGATAGACCCCATGACTCCTGCAGAGAGGCGTCCACCTCTCTGTTTTACATTTTACTTGGAATTGGTCTGAATTTCGTTGGTTTGTTTGTTTGTTTGACATTTGGAGCTAGCATGTGTGTATGAGGGAAGGAAGCCTTCAAAAGGAAATGCATAAACCTGGTGAAGTAATAGCTTCCCTCCATAGCTAAAGCATCTCCTACAGAGGGCACAGATTCCACTCCAAAATCTGCCAGAGGAGAGACAACAATGTAAGCAAACCTAGGTTCTCCTTGTCTCAAGGCAAAAAACATAAACCCTGTATACTTCACTGTCCTTTTAAAAGACTGCTACTGATTTTAAAGCCACTGGGCAATAAAATGAAACAGAATCCAAGTTTTCAAACACGCAAATGTGATCCTCCTAAAATATGCAATTGTGCCCAATTTTGTTAAAATGGCTTAATTCTGTCCAATTCTATCAGATGAGGATCAGAATAGATACGCTAGAAACAATAGCAAAAAATGTTTGGGTACAAAAGTAGCAGTGGCAAAAGTCTGCTTTCTCTCTCCAGCCTCTCAAAAAAAAAAAAAATCATTCAGGCTGCCCGTTACAACACCTGCTGCTCACAATGAAAACCCCAGCCAAGCAACTCATGCCCTTCCATCCAAATATCCAATCTACCCACAGAGAATTCAAGCTGTCTAGCCACACACCAGCTGCTTGCTTAGTCACTGCAGTCAACTTGAACTTCAACTCCCTCAGCTCTCCTAATGTTTGTGCTTTCGGTCTCCCTCCTCTCTGTCTCCCTCCCACGGAGCCCTGATGATGCAGTGGTTAAGAGCTCAGGCCGCTAACCCAAAGGCCAACAGTTTGAATTCACCAGCCACTCCCTGGAAAGCCAAAGGGCCAGTTCTACTCTATCTCATAGCATTGCCATCAGGTGAAATCAACTCTACAGCAACACAAGCCTCCGAATCCTTCATGAACCCGTAAACCAGTATCTGGGGCTGTTCCAACAGGGGTCACAGAAGTAGAACCCCTTCTGCTTCTAATACGACAAAAAGCCAAGCATGTCTAAAATACAAGGACTCACAATTAAGTTCACGAACTCATCCTAGAAAATGTGCTACATACCTCATTGCTGAATATCACTACAGTCTCCTTCGAAGTACTCCACTTGAGTAACTATGCACCAGTGCCACCGCCTAGTCCACCTTTCAAAGCAACTTCAGAACTCTTTTTCTAGAAGGGCCATCAGAGTTGTCATATTACCCTCGATGCCCTGAAAGTCATCAAAATGTCTTCCTTTCAATATGTCCTTTATCTTCAGATAAAGTAAAAAGTCATTTGGTGTCAGGTCAGGTGAGCAGGGAGTGTGTTACAATAGCTACTTGTTTACTGGCTAAAAACTGCCTCACAGACAATTACACAAATAAGTTAGCAAGCTTGCCACTGTGCTACCGTGAGCAATGGCCATTCCAGCAAGAGTTCCAAAATTGCTTTGAAGGGTGGATTAGGTGCTGGTGTACTGGGGTATAGCTTCCCAAGGGGAGTACTTTGAAGGTGACTGTAGTGATACGCAGCTGTGAGAAGTGCAGCAGTTAGAACACTTAAATTTGCTGACTTAATTGTCAGACTTTGTATAAGACTTTGTATAAGAATCAGCAGCTTCCACTCAATGTTTCGAGACTAGATGATTCTTTGACTGGACAATTTGTGGACTGGGATGAGCTAGAACCAACACACTAGTCTAGCTTGGCCTCAGTTTCCAAATACAAAGTGAAAGGAGTGGCTCTTTTGACCACTTAAGTACTATTAGGATCTCCATTTCCTTCTCTTTCCATTTTGATTTCTCAAATCTTTAATTTCTGTCTTCTTCTGACTTGAGTTGTGACTCACCTTACCCTACTGAGGCATTTTTATAAACCTTAAAAAAAGTCTCTTCTTGCCAGTGTACATTTTTGTCGGTACGATTTTGTGCATTTTGTCATTGACTTTACTGCTGACTGACTATTGGATAGCAGTTCCTAATATTTTAGCTTCAACTGCATTCTACTTAGATGGTGACGCTAGAACACTTGAAAACTCAGGTGTTTGGATGAATCTTTAAGATGTAATGAATGATTTTTGATATAAAAATCCCTCCTCATTTATCATCTTTGAAAGCCATGGAGGCCATCTGATGGTTCTCATAATGTACCAGGAGGTTTCCTCTACTGGACCCCTTTATGGGGCAGGTCAGCCAATGGGGGTCGAAATCCAGCCCTTGCTTTGTTGTCTAGCGAGGCAGCTCAGTGGAAGGGCATCTATTTGAAATCCAACTCTTCAGAGACATGGCTTTTTTGAAGTTCTTAGAGTTCACATATGCTAGCAGAGGCCCCTGTGCCTGAGACACCCTTACTCTAAAAACCAAACCCACTGTTATCAAGTCAATTCCGACTCATAGTGACCCTACAGGACACAGCAGAACCGCCCCACAGAGTTTCCAAGGAGTGCCTGTTGCATTTGAACTACTGACCTTTTGGTTAGCAGCTGTAGCACTTAACCACTACATCACCAGCATCTCCACCCTTCCTTTAAACAAAAACCCAGTGCCATCTAGTTGATTCCAACTCATAGCGACCCTCTAGGTCAGAGTAGAACTGCCCCATATAGTTTCCAAGAAGCACCTGGCAGATCTGAACTGCCAACCTTTTGGTTAGCAGATGTAGCCCTTAGCCCACTGCACCACCAGGGTTTCCACCCTTACTTTAGTCACTGGCAAATAAGGTCCCATTCCAGCTTCAGATCTCATTGCTCAGAGAAGTCCTCCCTGATCCATCTTAGTTAAACCAATGGCTTCCCAACTTGAAGCACTATCTCACACTATTACACACTAGCTCAGCCAACTGATTGATTTAGCTAATTCTTAGTAGGAAAACAGAGTAGTGATGCTTAAGTTTCTAAGAGTTTTCTTTCTTTCTTTTTTTTTTTTTAATTACTGGCCCTAATTCCTTACCAGATCTTTTATCCAGGTTCTTCTGTGCCACATACCTTTCTAAGTCTCTTCCTACTTTAAATTTGTGAGCTTGGATTTTATGAATTCCTTTGGGTAATAGAAGGACAGCTTGCTAGCTCCAAGCCCAGAACTTAACAGATCTTACCTGTTGCTATTTATTCTTTAATGAGTCTATATTGTCATGGAAAGGACATGCTTCAGTAATACTTTGGTCCCAAGAATAGAGTAAGAAACTGTGGAGCAGAACCACCCTAGCTAAAGTGACCCTGCTAAGCCTCCAAAGAAACATATATGCCTAAGGAGAACAAGCTCATCAGACACACAAGAGAATCCAATCAAGATCCAATAACCATAAATACGTAAGCCTTCAAAACAAAAGGTGGTTATTTAAGCTACTGACTCTTAAAGTGTCAAAGCTAGGGAGTCTTGTTCCTTTCTGTATCCTCAGCAGAGGTGAAGCTTTACGGTTGAAACTCTATGACCAGAAATTTGGCCCTATAGAAATCTGGTGAGGAAAATAAAAAGCTGCTGCCATGATTCCAACTCACAGTGACCCTATAGGTGAGAGTAGAAGTGCCCCATAGAGCTTCCAAGGACAGCCTAGCGGATCTGAACTGCTGACCTTTTGGTTAGCAGACGTAGCAACCAGAGTTTCCATCTGGTGGGGAGGAGGGGTGAAAAGATGGCAAAACTAAAGGAACAAAAATGAAATTAAAAATAAACATCAACCTTCAGTGTGTGTATCCTGCATGTAAAGCTATTTCATGTAATCTTCACAAGGGCCCAGAAAAAGCTAGTGTGTATCTCCATTTTTCTGAAACATGGAAAGTAAACTTTTGACAAGTTGTGTGACTTACGTCTTTTGAAAATTCTATTCAAGAGCTCTGGTGGAGCAGTGGTTAAGAGTTTGACTGCTGACCAAAAGGTCGACAGTTCATATCCACCAGCTGCTCCTTGGAAACTCTGTGAAACAGTTCTACTCTGTCCTATAGGGTTTCTATGAGTCAGAATATACTCAACAGCAATGGGTTTTGTATTTTTGACTTTATGTGCAGGATACCTCTGTAGGAACTTAACTAATACCAATGAAGAAAACAAAGATAACCTACTCCAATGAAATCTCTCTTTGAGCCATCACAAAGTATTTTTCTAATGCAAATTCCTCTTATTGTCTATTTGCACTGTGTATTTTCTAGCGCCAACCTAAAATTTCTTCCTATTATTGATATCATTTCCAAGAGAACCCCTATTTTTGTTTCGTATATCATAGAGACAAGAAAAAAAGCAATAAAATTGACACAGACCATTTCCATTTTCTTTACACCACTAAGGTTAATATTATCAGTGCTATCAGCTACTTATTACCAGCAGCTTACACAATAGCTCTTAAGACTGTTGACACACACATATGGGTTGGCTAGGGCAGTTCTGCTACATCATGAGATCTGTGGGTCTCGGTTGGGCCCCTGTAACTCTCATCTCTTTGGACGTTTGGGCTGGTTGGGCTTACCCTTCTCTCAGTGATAGCAGGAATGCAAGACGGCAAGTATAACCCCATAAGGATATTACAAGGCTCTGTTGGCATCAGTTTAGTTCGTAACATTCCATTGGCCAAAGCAAGTCATGTGACCAAATCTAAAGTTAAAATAGAAAGAGCCAGACGGTACAATGGTTAAAAGTTCACGTGCTTACTGAAAAGTTGGCCACTCAAACTCACCCAAAGGCTCCATGAGAAAAAGACTTACGGGTCTGCTTCCATAATAACTGCAGTCAAGAAAATTCTATTATGTGGGATTTGTGTGACTCAGAATTGACTCGACAGCATATAACTACAACAACAAAGTCAAAGGAGGAGAAATGCAAAGAAATACCAAGTTAAGTGCAAAAGGCATAGTTAAAAGGAGGAGTTACAGGAGTTAAAGGAGGAGTTAAGTAACTGGTGCCAAGAATTCAATATGCTGCACTGGCCTGTTTCTACAAATTGCCAGAGACTTCTTGGGACACCCTGTTGAGAAAGATTCCAAAGTTTCAACTGGACTCAGTGAAAAATGCCTATTACAATCCAGGAAACCCTGGAGGCATAGTGGGTAAGTGCTATGTCCGCTAACCAAAAGGTTGTATCTGCCAGGCACTCCCTGAAAACTCTTTGGAGCAGTTCTACTCTGTCCTATAGGGCCACACTTTGCATTAGAAAAATATTTTGTACTGGCTCAAAGACAGGTTTCACTGGTGTAGGTTATCTTTGTTTTCTTCATTGGTATTCAGTTCCCACAGAAGTATCAGGCACATAAAATCAAAAATACCAAACGGAAATGGAAAGAAATACCAAGTTAAATGAAAAAGGCATAGTTGCAAGGAGGAGTATGCAACTGGTGCCAATAATTCAATATACTGCACTGGCCTATTTCTACAAATTGCCAATGACTTCTTGTGACACTGTCTTGAAAAAAGATTCCAAAGTTTCAACTGGACTCAGTGAAAAAATGGGCCACAATTAATTTGCCATGCTTATCACAATCTAGGAATCCATGGAGGCAGAGTGGTTAAGTCTTATGTCTGCTAGCCAAAAGGTTGGCAGTTCAAATCTGCCAGCCACTTCTTGAAAACTCTATGGGGCAGTTCTACTCTGTCCTGTAGGGTCACTATGAGTCAGAATTAACTTGAGAGCAGTGAGTTTGGTTTTTTTTTTTGGTTTTATCATGATCTATGGCTTATCTAATGACAGAAGAGAAAGCTGTAGGTGAGTTTGAATCAAATTACGGAATTAAGAAACTAAATATCTGTTCACCATCCCAGAGCTTAGGAAACTTCCCTCTTGGGGCATCAAAGCTTTTGTGGTATTACCCTTGACACCCTGGATGTCATCAAAATGTCTTCCTTTCAATATTTCTTTCAGTTTTGGGTAAAGAAAAAAGTCACTGGGGACCAGATCAGGTGAGTAGGGAGGGTGTTCCAATATAGTTATTTGTTTACTGGATAAAAAGCTCTTTCACAGACAAATATCCAATTAAGTTTGTGAACTTTCCACTGTGCCACTGTGCACAATGGCCACTGCAGAAACAATTCCAAAATTGCTTTTAAGGGTGGACTAGGCACTGGCATCGGTGCATAGCTTCCCAAGGGAAGTACTTTCAAGGTGACTGTAGCGATATTCAGCAATGAGGTATATAGCATTTTTTCTAGGACGAGTTCCTCAACTTAATTGTCAGACCTCATAGGAACTCTTTGTATTTTCCGTGACAATTTCCTGTAAACCTAAAACTGCTCTAAAAAATAGACTAAAAAAATAAGAGATAAACATGGGACTCAAGTCCAGACCTCTGATACCCAAATCATGTGACCTCAGCAAGCTGAAGCCCCAGTTTAAATAAACAATCTTCCCAGCTGCGAAACTTCACAAACAATAGACCAAAAAAGAATGTTGAAAAGTTTATTTAAGCAACACACACACACATATATATATCATTCCTACCACCCCATTTAGTGTTTGCCAGTCAGTCCCATCCACGACATAAAAACAATAGTCGGATGTCAGGAATCTGTAAGCTTCAAAACTGCTTTTCCGTTTAAACATGTAACCCTTTTTTGGGTAGTATATGAACTTCTTGTATTTATTTTTAGGCACTCTGCTCTGAGCTGCCTGCATTTGTGTCAATGTTTGCTGTGCTAACTTACCATCATCTAAAGGTTACTCAACACACTGAGATACAGAAAAACACACGTTACCTCGAAGAAACTCTGCTTCAAGTCTGCTATATGTTCAGTGGTGTTAAATGTCAAAAAATCTGGAAATACAAGTATTGGGAAATGCTCTGTCCCTGCTGCCCTAGATGGCTGGTGCAGCTAGAAGACAGGAAGACGTCACTGCACTTCCATTCAGGCCAGGCATCCCAGTATCATTCTGTTAGGTTTCGAAGAGGAATACAAATTGGAAGGTAGGAACATAAATCAGTGGTTGTTTATAAACGAAAGAAGCAGTAACAACTCAATGAAGGATGGAGGGAACACCTCAGCAGTAGTCACTGCTTTGGGTTGACTGTACTAGGCATTTCTATGCATGCTATCTCATTTATTGCTCATGACAGCCCGGAAATACAGGAAGACTACAAGGTCTGACAATTAAGTCTTCAAAGTTAATTGTTCTAAGTGCTACATATCTCATTGTTGAATATCACTACATTCACCCTTGAAGTCCTCCCCTTGGGAAGCTACGCACTGACACCAGCACCTAGTTCACCCTTCAAAGCAGTCTTGGAATTCTTTCCAGAATAGTCATTGTACACAGTAGCAGAGTGGCAAGTTGGCAAGCATACTTGTATAGTTGTCTTTGTGGGAGATTTTAGCCAGTAAACAAATAACTGTGTTGGAACACCCTCCCTACTCACCTGATCTGGCCCTTAGTGACCTTTTTCTTTACCTGAAGATAAAGGAAATATTGAAAAGAAGACAGCTGGATGACATTCAGGACATCAACGGTAATACAACAACAGCTCTGATGGCCATTCCAGAAAAACAGTTCCCAAACTGCTTTGAAGAGTAGACTAAGCACTGGCATCAGTGCTTAGCTTCCCAAGAGGAGTACTTCAAAAGCGACTGTCGTGATATTCATCAATGAAGCACTTTTTCTAGGGTGAGTTTACGAACTTAATTGGCAGTCCTCCTGTCTCAGTTCAGCAAATGAGGGATCTGGCACTTGAGCAGGTCAACTTACTGGCCAAAAGATAGCTTATGCCATTTTCAAACTGGTAACACAAGTAAGTTATTCATGGCTGTGGGTGGGCAACAAGACCTCCAGTGTCTTTTCTGGGTTGAGAAGTACCCTCTCAACGTCTCTGGCTTTCTCTAGTGCTTGAAAGCTTGGGAAAGATCCTCTTGTGATTACTATTACAGTTACACAAGGAATCACTCATAGGTCAGGAGAGGGCCAACTCACTGGAGAGTGTGATATTAAAGATTTTGGGAAAGAATGGAGAATTGGGGAATCCTCAGAGCAGGGGCCGTCGACTTTCCATCAATGCACAAACATGCGCTTGAAGACACACATACAGAAGTACATACAGAGGATGGTCTCATGTCACAGAAGGAGAGTGAAAAATTTGAAAACAGATCTTTAAATTCCTTTGTTTAGAAATCACACTGACTTCCTTTTTATATTTATAGCATAGTAGATACTTGTATTTCAGTGTCTCCAAAGAGAAAAAATAAAATGCTACTAAATTTTGATAATAAGCATTATTACTATATTTCAGGGAACCCCAGTGGTGTAGGGGTTAAAAGCGAAGGCTGCTAACCAAACAAGGTCAGCAGTTCAAATCTACCGGGCACTCCTTGGAAACTCTATGGGACAGGTCTATTCTGTCCCATTGGGTCACTATGAGATAGAAGCAACTGGACAGCAGTGTTTTATTATATTTTAACTAAAACAAATTATTACATTATAATCACCATATAGTTTATTATAAGGTGATATGATAATTATTGTTACTATAACAACAGAAGCCATATCATGCAGCTGGGCAGCCATGCTGTGACCACAGAGAGCCACGAGCTTTCAGGACAGCATGGGTTTGCTTTCTTGTTTGCAACCACAAAGACATCAGGCAATCCCTTTGTTATGGATTGAATATTGTCCCCCCCAAAATGTATGTCATATTGGCTAGGTCAGGTTTCTCAGTATTGATTGTCCACCATCCTGTCATCTGATGGGATTGTCCTATGTATTGTTGTCTTAGTCATTCTAGAGCTGCTGTGACAGAAATCCCACATGTGGATGGCTTTAACAAGGATAAATTTCCACACCATAAACTAAACTAAAAGTCCTAATTCAGGGCTTCAGCTTCAGGGGAAGGCTTTCTCTCTTGGCTCTGGAGGAAAGTCCTTGTCATCAATCTTCCCCTGCACTGAGAGCTTCTGAGGTGCAGAGACGCTGGGTCCACAGGGCACACTCTGTTGCCAGCACTGATTTCTTGCTGGTACGAGGTCCCCAACTTTCTGCTTTCTTCCCCTTCCTTTATATCCCAAGAGATGGCCTCAAAACATAGTGCAATCTCACAGATTGACACATACCTCCCCAACACAACTGCCACCATCCTCCCTCCGTAACATCACAGAAGCACGATTTATAACATGTAGGAAAATCACACAGTACTGGGAATCATGGCCTAGACAAATAGCTACATTCATTTTTTGGATGGACACAATTCAATCCATGACAGTTGTAAATCCTACATCTATGATGTTACTGAGGCAGAATTAGAGGCAGTTACGTTAATGAGACAGAACTCAATCGATAAGATTAGCTTGTACCTTGAGTCAATCTCTTTTGATACATAAGAGAGAGAAGAGATCAAAGAGACAGGAGGACCTCATACCACCAAGCAAGTAGTGCCAGGAGCTGAGCACATCCTTTGGACCTGGGGTCCCTGCACTAAGAAGCTCCTAGACCAGGGAAAGATAGAGGATAAGGACCTTTCTCCAGAACTAATAGAAACAGCCTTCCTGGAGGTGGCACCCTGAATCCAGACTTCCAACATACCAGCCTGTGAGAGAACAAATTTAGTCATCCACTTGGGGTATTTGTTATTATAGCAGTACTGGATGACTAAGACACATCTAGATTAAGCTTTGCAAACCATGGCTCACAGGCTGAATCTGGCCCACTTCTTGATTTTGTGGCATTATTGGAAAACTGTCATATCCATTAATGTATGTACATTCTCTGGATGTTTTCACACTACAACAGAGTCCAGTAGCTGTAATACAGACTGTAGGGCCTTCAAAGCTGAAAATATTTATTATCTGGCCATTTACAGAAAAAGCTACCAATCTCTATCCCAGATCATGTGACTATGTTTAATTATTATTATTATTTTTTAATGTTGACAGACACGCCTGGGAGCAATTAGACTGGCATAATTGTAGTATAAGGAAACCCTGGTGGCATGGTAAGTAGGTCTTATGTCTGCCAATCAAAAGGTAGGCAGTGCAAATCCACCAGGTGCCCCTTAGAAATTCTTATGGGGCAGTTCTACTCTGACCTATAGAGTCGCTATGAGTCAGAATCAACTTGACAGCAGTGGGTTTGGTTTGGTTATCACAATATACAGAAACCCCGGTAGAATAGTGGTTAAGTGCTATGTCTGCTAACCAAAAGATCTGCCAGTTCAAATCTGCCTGCTGCTCCTTGGAAACTCTATGGTGCAGTTTTACTCTGTCCTATAGGGTCACTATGTGTCAGAATCAACTCATTGACAGTGGGTTTTTTGTTATCATAGTATAATAATGACAACAGTCATTCCACATCCAATATTTTACTGCCTTTGAAATAATGTTAGGTGGAATAGTCTTTTCCCATTTACAAACACTTGGCTAGTGAGTTGACATTCTTCAACTGACATTTATGAAGCACCTACTATGGTCTAAATACAGACATCTTTGTCATCAGATTCTGATTCTCCTTGTGAGGAAGAACCAGGTGCTACATGTGGTGTGTAATAGAGGATGAGGTAGAAGCAGTTCCAGGAGATGGACATCATGCTTGGAAAAGGAAAGGGTCAGCAGAAAAGGTGAAAGCCCCCCCAAAAAATGGACTGACACAGTGGCTGCAACAATGGGCTCAAACATAACACTGATTATGAGGATGGAGCAAGATGGGGTAGTGTTTTGTCCTGTTGGACATGGGGCTGCTGTCAGAACTGAGTCAAGAGCACCTGACAACAGAACATGATGCAAACTCTTCAGTGCTCTCTGAAGAACTAGGCCTGCCTGATACACTGACAAATACATACTGACTCTCTTTTGCCACTTAGATTGAGCAGAAGTAAAAATGCAAAGTATCATTTTATAGCAAATGATCACCCACATGTCCTTCCAATGTCACTACCACATTCTTTTGCTATTCCAACACTACACAATTACCTGACAACAATACCAAATAATTTTAACTCTCTTTTCACAAAGACTCCAATTATAACCCAATTCCTTTCAGATTAAGTACCTTTTTATAGCAGTTCCCTTATACCAAAAACTACAGCCCAGGATAATGGGCTGTGAGTAGTATAGTTTCAATGCTAATAAGAGGCAGCTTAACAGCCTGGGGAAGTTCATTCTGACTACATTTTCACTGCAGTGATAAACAGCATATAATGCCCCTCAATCATAGGTTTAATGTAAAAAAATGAAGTTATAAGACAATTTATCCCAACGAAACTGTAATTTCATTTCTGAGATGTTGCCCTTTTAATAAATAAAAATTCCACTTACCCACTCCATTGTTCTCAGGTTGAGTTTTGACAGTGAGATCGATTACAGGAAAAAAAGAATTACAGATGAAATCAATGCTACCACTATAAGTAAATTAGTGGCAGTTTGTTCAAGCCACCAAGCTTAAAACACCCCTCTCCACTTTTAGAGAGCACTGGAAAAGAACATGTTATCAGTGGTCGCAACTTACATGAAGGCATGGATTCCAGCCTGCAATGAGCAACAGAACAATAGTACATATTGCAGAATGCTTGGAGTCAGATGCTAAAGTTTATTTTTAAACACTTTTCTGGAGTATACTTACATTCAAGAAAGCATGCCTCTCATAAATGTAAAGCGCTATACATTTTCACAAACTGAATATACCAGT
The DNA here is from genome assembly GCA_028571685.1 of Heterohyrax brucei. NCBI lineage: Eukaryota > Metazoa > Chordata > Mammalia > Hyracoidea > Procaviidae > Heterohyrax > Heterohyrax brucei. Next base: position 20,877,344 of record CM053149.1, read on the forward strand.
GAACTCATAAGCCAGGTCAACTATCAAAACATTCCTAGAAACTCAGAAGTCACTATTTCGACTTTTGCCAGCAACAACTAACTTCACCTGTTTGCACTTTATAGTAGAATCAAACTTTTGTGTCTGTCTTTGTTTTTATTCTGTGCTTGGTTTGCAAGAGTGATTTATATTGTTTTGTGTTTTATTCCACAGGTCAACATAACCCAAAGTTGTTTTCAGTTTTCTGTTGTTGTTGTTCTTTTTTTTTTTAACAATTTTAATAATTATGGGTGGATGTCTTTTGAGTTTGACAAAACAGCACAAGAAAGCCAATCTTATCATTTCAAGGAAGCCTGTAATAAAACTGGAAACCCTGGTGGCATACTGGTGAAGTGCCACAGCTGCTAACCAAAAGGTCAGAAGTTCAAATCCACCAGGCACTCCTTGGAAACTCTATGGGGCAGTTCTATTCTGTCCTTTAGGGTCGCTAGGAATCAGAATCGACTCAGTGGCACTTGGTTTGGTTTGGAGTTTGGTTGTAATGAAACTGGGTGGTGTCAACAGTTAGCTTGCTCGGCTGCTAACTGAAAGACTGAAGTCAAGGTCTTGCAATCTACTTCCCCTCAAAATTAGCCACTGAAAACCCTATAGAATATGGTTATACTCTGACACTCATGGGATTATCATGAGTTGGAATCAACTTGATGGCAACTGACTTTTTTTTTTTTTGTAACAACACTTACTTTCAAAAGATAGTAGCAATTCTGTAGGTGGATACTCATATTGGTATTATCAAAATAATGGAAACAGTTAAATTGTCCTTTAAGGGGTGATTCAGCTATAAAAAGGAATAGAATCAGTACATGCTACAATGTGGATGGACTTTAAATAAATTACGCCTCGTGAAGAAAGTCAATCATGAAAGGTTCTATAGCGTGTGATTCCGTTCATACAACAGCCTCAAAATGACACAACTGTAGAAATGGAGAACAGGCTACTGGATGCCAGGGGGTAGAGATGAGGAAGAGGAAGGTAATGAGTTCGGGGATAGGTGCAAATACAAAGCAATAGCATTACTAGGTTCCTACATGGTGATGGAGTGGTTCTGTGTATTGACTGCAATGTGGTCAACTGAATTAATACCTAGAATAACACTGTACACAACTACATAGAGTTAGTTCCTGACTTACACCGTTTTTAAGTTATGACTAAGTGCCATCATGACTGTCTGATTTTTTGTTGTTGTTCAACTTGTCCTTAGTGATATATTCTACATACAACGTTGCTGGTGATGTTATCATTCTTACGCCAACCCCCGAAGACAAAGATCAGATTTATAAAGATACAGATGCTAAAAGGCAATAATAATGGAAACTGAGAAAAAGAAAAGGTACTTGGCTTACATCACAACTGACTTAGGATGGAATCGTTGGAAGGGAAACCTGAACCTAAGTCAGGGACTACCTGTGTCTCAGTCATCTAGTGCTGCTGTAACAGAAAACACCACAAGTGGATGGCTTTAACAAACACAGATTTATTTCCTCACAGTAAAGTAAGTTAAAAATTTAGAGAGTAAGCACATACAAATAGGAATGCGAAGCAATACGACTTTATATCTGATTTTCAGGTAAGAGTGCCCCATGCAAAGAGGGACCTCACCTTCCTGGGAGTAAGAAACGCCCACTCCTTCCTCTGTGCCTTCTGTCGCATGACGTCAGAGCCTCAGAACTCTGTACCTTGTTAGGGTCCTCCCGCCTCTCTTCCACAGAAGCACAAACAGATTCACAGATTCACCATCTGCCTTGGGACCATTAGGACTAACCCACTTGTGTCCTTTATTTCTATTTGTGCAGGCCACACTGAGAAGCCCATAGCTCTCAAAACACCAATACGTCATCTTCCTTTAGAGCTGCCATATTTAGCAATTTAAAAATATGGGGCGGTCATGTCAATTTAAATTTCAGACAAACAACATTTTCCTTCCTTCCTCCATCCCTCTCGCCCTCCCTCGTAAGTATATACCTTGTAATATACGGGACACACTAAGAAAAAAATAAAAACGATCTTAAACTTCACTGAGCGCTTTCCTCATAATTTAGGAGGCCACCCTATCCCCACACGCTAATCCTACACGGTTCTATGTAAAGCCCTTTCCAAACCCAGTTCTCACTTCTCGGGACTGAGAAGGAGAAACGGTCCACCTGAACCCTTTCTGCAGTACCTTTTGGAACTCCCTTCTGGACATCGTCCAAGTCCCCAACATTCTCAACTTCTTAGGATCTTGTTTCACTAACCAAAACCGTGCTCCCCTCTGGGAACACCAATTTCCCCACACTCTTTTCTTTCTCACAACCTGGGTACCACTAGCCTGGCTGCCTCCCATCTCCAAACCCTCACTAGCTTCAGGTCCCTGTGCATCAAATTATCCTATTGCTCATCCTTTGTTTCTCTAAGTATCAACGGGCCCCAGCAGTGGTGTAGCTAATATAAAATAATACCCATGGCAAACAGTTTTAAATTGCTGAATGCTCTCTCACAGCTGGTGATGGCCACTGTGATGAAGACAGAAACTACACATTGCCCTACCCCACCTCTGACCCCTGACCCCTGACCCCTCACCCTTCACCCCACCCTGACGCCATGCGCCACCCCCACGGAACCCAGCATATGTGCCATACCTTAGATCCAGCTGAACCGCTCGCCCCTGCCCAGGTCATCGCCTCCCCCAACTCCGTGGTGATTTTGGTTCCTGGCAGACTGTCACTTGCTACAAAGCCAGGCTCGTCAGGATGTCTGGTGGTTCGCGCATGCGCTCAGGGGAGAAACCCAGGACCTTGTGGCCCCGGCTCTCCGAACTCATCCGCGCGGTGACTCCGTCATCTCCCACGGCCGCATCGCAGCGCAGGCTGTGCTGTCCAGATGGTAACCTTCCGCATTTTAACCCCGCCCGTCGGCCCACGTCCATCCTTCTGTTTTACACCGTCTCATTCTCCAACTCAGTGCTCCAGTGACGGCTTCAGCATCTGCAGTCCACTGATCTCGCCCTTCAGGCCACATTTTTCGTCTTGACACCTTCGCTCCACTTCTCATCCAGCTACAATTCAGTAGCCAATTGTTGCAATCATTTCTTTGCATAGGCCTTTAGCGCCTTTGCTCACTCTCTCTCTTTGGCCTACTGCAAAAATGCAGTCTGGTCAACTCCACCTCTCTTCTTGGCCTCAACTACACACATACAACTAAATGAAGCTGGAAATAAACACAGGACTGCTGACTCCTCGCACTTTAAATTCATTTTCAATCTTCTCAAGAGAGTCCTTAAAGTAGCTGAACAGTCACATCCCATTTCCCCAGCCCACTCACTCTCCTACTTTCCTGGCTATTTTGTACCTTCTGTTCTTACCTCAAGGCTCTCAGTTTCCCCTCTTCTCTCACTTCCAGTTTACTGAGGAAACAGAGGCAATCAGACGAGAAGTTCCACAAGTCCCTTTCCCTCAGGCTTGTCACCTACCAGCATCTATTCCTGTACCTCTGCTGTTTTTCCTGTTACTGTGAGTGACATAGCTATGGGTTGGAATTGACTCTACTGTGACAGGCACTGTGAGTGAGGAATCACTAAAACCAAAAAACCCACTGCTGTCGAGTCAATTCTGACTCATACTGACCCTATAGAGCAGTGTAGAACTGTCCCATAGAGTTTCCAAGGAACACCAGGTGGATTTCAGCTGCCAGCTTTTTGGTTAGTAGCTGTAGCTGTTCATCACTACACCACCAGGGTTCCCATCTGTTTTTACAGGCCCCCAAATACTGGAGTCCTACCCGATTCTCCTTTTCTCTCCCCTACATCTGCCCCATCAGCAAATCTTGTTGACTCCCTCTTCAGAACGTATCTATAACCCATCACTTCTTATACAGTATCTAAGGTCACTATGAGTTGGACCTAACTCAACGGCAGTGGGTTTTCTTATCACAGTATCTGCTACTCTTCTGATCCAATCATCCCTCACCCTGAGTCTTGCAATGGACTCCCAACTAGTCTACTGGTCTCTAATCTACCTCTTTTTACACCCATCCTTGACATTCTATTCTCAATCCCAGAACTAGAATGACACCATTACTGAGGATGCCAACACATGTTGCTTGTCTTCTTAAAACCCTGCAATGCTTCAGTTTCACTCAAAGAAAAAGTTGCTGTTCTCACAATAGCCTATAAACATGACAACCCCACCCCTGCATTACATCGCTGACCTCATCTCCCTACTAATCTACCCCCCTTTGCTGCCTTATTCCATCTGAGCCACAGAGACCTCCCTCCAGTTCCCCTAAGATGCCAGAGACACTCCCAGCTCAAGGCTGTTAAATGTAGTGTGTCCTTTCCCTGAAACTCTCCTTTCCTAGCTACTTACCTACTTCCTCGACGGCACTTGGCTTGGCTTACCTCCTTTAGATGCTTTATCAAATGTCTTCTTCCCAGGAAAGCCTCTTCAACTTCTTTATTTAAAATAACAACTGATTACTGCCAGACTTGCTACTCTCCTCATCTGGGTGGTTGAGTTTTCTGCTACAGCACTTTAACAACAATGACACTGAAACGTTGCTGTCGAGTCAATTCTGATTCATAGCAGCCCTGTAGGACTGAGTAGAACATTGCATGTTCTTTGTAAGTTGCATCTGGAGAATCTGAGTTGCTGACATTTTGATTAGCAGCCCAGCTCTTAATTACTGTAGCACCATGGCTCCCATTAGCACTTAGCAACATTTAATACATGGCCAAGCCAAGCCAAGTGCCGTCGAATTGAACGTATTTATTTCATGTATTGTCTATTTCCTGTTACTGAGGTGTAGTGTCCACAAAGGCAGGGAGTTTTGTTCCCCCTTACCAATTCCTCACTACCAAATCTCTAGAGCCTAAAACAGGACGGTGTTGTTTATCAATATACATAGTCTGGATTTTCTTGGGCAAGTAGGAATTCCAGAATCTGCTTGCTGTTATATTGGAATGATGTGACTAACTTCTGGCCCATGGAATGTGGGCAGATGTGTTCTAGGTCATGTGTAGGTCTGGTCCATAAAAGCCACCTAAAAGTGATTCTCTCTTTCTGTTCACAAACTTAGACATGGTTTGTTAAACATGACAGTACCTCCGGGCAGAGGAGCATGGATCCTGGAGTGACCAGCACTGGCTTGTGACACAAGAAAGGAGTAAGTCCTAATTGCATTCAGCTACTGATGTTTTGTTGTTGTTGTTAGTTTTCACTGAGTGAGCTCCAACACAAGGCAATCCTTTGTATAATATATAGAAACATTGCCTGGTTCTTCTGTGCCATTTCATGAGCAATGGTATGAGTGTGGTCACTGTGTACCTTGAGTGTCTTCCTACCAAGAGGCTCATCTTTGGGCACTACTGTTGTAGTGGTGTGCCGTAGCTCGGATTCCAACTCATAGCCACCGTATTTTGTGGTGGTTCATAGAGTTTTCACTGGCTAACTTTCAGAAGTGGATCACCAGGCCTTTCTTCCTAGTCTGTCTTAGTCAGGAAGATCTACAGAAACCTGTTCGCTGGAATGACCTTGCTGCTTTTGCTTCCAGCATCATGGCAATACACAAGTCACCACAGTATAATAATCTGACAGACAGGTGGTGTTTTATTTATTTATTTAAGGAATTTATGTACTTTGAGCCTTATAACACTCAATAAATATTTATGGGTAAGAAACATTTTATGTTATTTTTTATTGAACTTCAGCAAAACATCACAAATGGAATTTAACTATTAGTATCCAATATTATCTTAAGCTATACAACCCAACTATAAAGACATCTGCAATGCAACTGCTGTGTGCTTTTTCTACTTTGCAAAAACTCGTCTTCTGATTGTGGTTTCTTTTCTTACCTCCTTGGTTCTGATGCTACTTTTGTTTGTTCTCTGCTATGCTGACTTCTTTGCCGGTTTCTATATCTAATCTTGGATAAGGAAATCTCTGCTTTTCTCCATTTCTGTTTTATTTCCTTCCCCTATTTCCTTTCCTTTTTGCTGTATTGTCCTTGCTTTTTAGCCATGATAATGGTAAGATTTGAGGTCTGTAGCTGCCACTGTTAAATAAGAGCACTCTCTGGTTTCTAAACTGTCTATCATCCAACATCTTTATCCATTGTTGGCTTGTCTTCATTCTTTGTCATGAATAGTCACAGTAAAAAGCCTTTCCAAATTCTTTTGGAATTTGAGTCGTTATATAATCATCAAATAAAGGTAATAGGACAACACAAACAAAGCTGAGGTAATTCTCCCCCCCCCCCCATTGTCTGTGGGTTTACCTTGGCTAGTGTTACTGTTTAAAAAAGAAACTTTTCTTTTTTCATATTTCCAAATTTCCTGATAGACTGAAGCAGTCCCTTGAAGACTAGAGGAAATGTTATTCCTTGTGATAACACTTGAGATTATTTTCAAACACGATCTTTTTAAAACAATTTTAATCTAATCAAAATGTGGTTATAGCCTGGAATTAAAATATGCAAGAAATGGGTTTCTTAATGGTTTGTTTCAGTGGGATGTGAAGTTAGAATTGCTAAAGAAATGCAAAATGCTAATTAACCAGAGTTGGAAAACTGAGGATGAGGTAAAATATCCTGATGTGAACTCTTGATCAGCCTTTTTTATTAAAAGTTCACATGGACTGGGTGACCAGATGGTAAGAAAATTGTGTAGCTATGACCATTCAGTCTCCAGGGGATTGTTTGATTTTTGTTATTCCACTAACCAGCAGGGGGAGACACAGAATACTCCTTGTAACCCAAGGTACAATTCCCTGTGCCTGGGGACCTCGTTAGACCTTTCTTTGTCCATAACAGGTAGAGCAAGTTTGTCTAGTCTGACAAAGCTCATCACTCTTACTGTTTTTGGTTTCTTGAATTACAGTTGATTTTGCATTCAAGTGACTCTCTAGAAGGGAGGGACTTCTCAGATATTTGTTGCTTTGGCAGATAACACTTGATCATATCAATGATGGTTTCTTACAAATAAAGTTGGCCTATGGCTTCAGAATGATGAATCTGATTGAAGTTCAGCCATTTAAAAAAATGAAACTGCCCAAACACTACCTACCTCTGATAATCTTAGCCAATAGCCAATTTTATAAAAACTAACCAAAGGAACTTTTATAGATCTAGTGACAAACTGTATTAAGATTTTTAAATGTTTAGATAGATAAATGGATAGCTGCTATGGAGTCAACTGCAACTCATAGCAACCTTATAGACAACAGAACAAAACATTGCCCAGCTGTGTGTCATCCTCATGAGTGACTGACTGCACGTTCAAGTCTATCATGGAGACTACTGTTTCCTACTATCTAACCAAGGGTCTCTCTCATCCTCACTGGTGCTCTAATCCATCAAACACAATGTCCTCCTTCAGGGATCAATCCCTTCTGTCGATGTGTCCAAAGCAAGCAAGCCAAGCAATGTTCTGTTACTCATCTGTAAGGTTTTATTGGCTAATCTTTTGGAAGTAGTTCAAATCATTAAGAACAAAAAGCTATCTATGTTCCAGCCCTTCAAAGATGTCACCTTCCTTTTAGCGGAAGAATAGAAGAAATGAATTACTAGGTAGTTCTGATTCTCAAAAACTAAACAGCACCTTCAAAGATAATTTCAGCTTCAAATTTATTTGTTTGATCCTCAACAATTTTTCTCTATGTTTTAATTTTGATGATTCAATATTGCTGCACAGAAAAATCTCAAAAAAGTTGTTGACAAGCACATCTCAAAGTCCTTTAGAAAACAACAAAGGCAAAACAACTTTCAGTGAACACTTATTTTGCCTTTTCTCATTTTGATTCCCTTGATTAATAATTTTCTCTAAACTACTAATTTTACAGAACATTGGGTAGAGACGACAACTTGGGAGAACTGAATTCCTGTTTGTGATATATAAAACATATGTGGGTTGTTGCTTTTAAATAAGTCATTTAAAAGAAATAAAGATTAGTTGTGCCAAAATTCCCACCCAAGTCTCATTTAACATCCATTTCTAACAGGAAAATAGAACCTTACATGTTTACACAAAACTTAAGTGCCAGTTTGTAGGCATTTTTGGTGGTTGAAGATGCATGGTCTTGAGTGAGAAGAAGAAGCATGAGAAGTAGAATCACTATTTCCAGGAAATAAACCAAGCCAGCAACTTCTGGTGTCATACACCGGGAAAAAGAATGCTTAAGTCTATCTTTGAAAGCTCTCAGGTGTTTCCAGTCAAAAAGGAACGAAGACATCGAGGTGAGAGGATGAAAATGAGGATGTAGAATAAAACACAAGTAGCAAGAGAAACTGTTGATTCTGCAGTTAGCCAGAGAAAGGGAAGCGGCATGGGTTGGCGGGAAAAGCTAGACTGTGGTTGCCTCGGGTTCAAAATTTGGCTTCTTTACTTGATGGCAGAAACCCTGGTGGCGTAGTGGTTAAGTGATTCAGCTGCCAACAAAAAGGTTGGCAGTTCAAATCTGCCAGATGCTCCTTGGAAACTCTATGGAGCCATTCCACTCTGTCCTATAGGGTCACTATGAGTTGGAATCGACTGCAAAGCAGTGGGTATTATCTGATGAAAAAATGACACTGAGATAGTCACTTAACCTCTCGGGACCTTTTCTGTATCACTGCAATATTGGGAGTTACAACATAAGGTGATTAGGTGGCTAAGTGAGAGAATACACTTGAAGTTCAAGGTCTGATAGCTGCACAAATCAGGCAAGCAATAAATGTTAGTTCCACTGTTTTCACCAACCCTATTATAGAACTATGATGTTCACCTGGCCAAGAGGGAATTAAATTCCTAATATTTCTTCACAGATTATTTGCACTGAAGATTCATTCTGCCAATTGAGTCTACTAGTTTGGGTAACTATTGCATCTACATAATGAATCCAGCAGTGAACAATCCCTCAATGTAGAGGAGAAATAAATTGATAAGTAATTAAAAGGGCATGACAGATACAATAAAACAAGGAGTATAGGACATATGAGATCAAATAACAGTAGAAGCCAATCTTACCTGGTGAGTCAGAGAAAGTGCCCAGAAAGAACTGGCCCGAGGAGAAAACACCAAGAGTAACAAAGGGTAATTGGGGCAAAAGGGGACAAGAACCTTTGGAGGTAGAAGGGAAAGGGGTGACAGTGAGTTTAAAGGATTAAAAGAAATACCAAGTAGCTAGGCATAGAATACAAACACTTTCAGTCTTCTATCTGGAGATCGTTGACTTACAGATCCAACCACTGTCTCCTTTCTCTTCACGTTTTGCTTTTCTCCTCTTAACGTCAGTCGGGTAACATTCTTTAGGGTGAAAGAAAAAAACAGCAGCCATAAAACAGCTTGGGTGGAGGTATGCGAACCTCGTTTCTACTGACTCAACAGCACCTAACAGCAACAATACCTAGCTAGAAAAGACGTAGAGAGTGTCAAACACAGTAATTCTGGAACATACACTAACTCGAGGCTCTGGGCCCAAACAGTCAAATGCAACACTGGGGAGCGTTCAGTTCGTTCACACTGTGTGAGTGGCAGTTGAGCAATTTCCTGGCTCAGAGAAAACAAAGACCACCTTTCTCTGCCTTATTTTCTCATCACTGTTAACTAGTCTCCCTGCAACTCATCCTGTATGTAATAGAGGATAGAAGGCCAGCCTGCCTTCTCCTACAAAGAATGGGATAGAAAAATGGTCTACTCTTTGCACAAGGACCAGCACTCAGTTAAAAAGGAATTCCAGACACACCTCCCATGTTCAGAGCCCCCTTTGCTTTGTTCTTGTGCTTTTTATCCCTCCCGTTGCATTCTGGAATCAATGACCTTTTTAACTCTTTAGTTTCACTCCTAGTTTGACTAGCATTCTTGCCCTTGGGAGTTGCTCACCATCTCGATAAAGTTCTGGTTGGATCAGCTGTGATCCAACTACTGAGTTGAGACAATTGACCAAGTCCTTCCAACAGAATGTGTTCCTCTGGATGCCAGGCCACTCTGTTCAATAACTACTGATGCTCTTGACCTATAGCCATGATGCGAAAAGGACAACAAAATTTTATACTGTCCTGGTTGATTATCTGATCATCCTCAAACCCCTTGCCTTCTAGTCCAGGCCTGAAAAAAGGGGATGGGGAGAAAGGGGACAAAAATTTTCCTCTCAAATATAGTGACAATAATGAGCAAATTTGAAATCATCAGATTAAGACTCTTGCAAGTCAGGGGTTGGCAAACTTATTTTGTAAAGGGCCAGGTAGTAAATATTTCCAGCTCTGGGGCTGTGGAAACACTGGTGGTGTAGTGGGTTAAATGTTACATCTGCTAACCAAAATGTCAGCGGTTCAAATCCTCCAGGTGCTCCATGGAAACTCTATGGGACAATTCTAGTCTGACCTGTAGGATCACTGTGAGTCAGACACGACTCGATGGCAGTGGGTTTCATTTGTTTTTTTTTCTGGGGCCATAAATACAGTTTCTTTTCCAACTACTAGATTCTGTCGTAGTAGCAGGAAATCAGTCAAGGACAATGTGTAAATAAATGAATGTCTCCAATAAGACTTTATTTTCAAAAATAAACAGTGGGCCGGGTTTGGCCCCTGGGCTGTAGTTTTCCTGGTCATCCTAAAATAAAAAGTACTGTTATTTATTTTAAAGGAAACCCTGGTGGCATAGTTGTTAAGTGCTAACCAAAAGGTTAGCAGATCGAATCCACCAGGCCCTCCTTGGAAACTCTATGGAGCAGTTCTATTCTGTCACAGGGTCGCTACGAGTCCAAATTGACTTGATGGCAGTGGGTTTGGTTTTTGTTTTATTATATTAAAAACATTCTACTTGAGGTGTAATCAAGATAAGCCTAGAGATTTCACACCGAGGAGTCCACTGAGGCAATTTCTGTTGCTCTTTATAATGCATGGCTCATATAGCCTACAGAAAGGCCCTCAGGAAAGAGCGGAAATGGCCTCCAATCCACTGTGTGGGTTTTTATGATTATATTAACATTCATAAAACAGAACATCTGAAAAACCAACTTTCCCTAATCCAAAGATGGTAATTGTGATTTAAGCTTTATTTTGCCCAAACATTTTAGTCTGTCTGACGAATTCCCAGTGACACCCACATTGGCATTGAGACCATATGTCACTTATCCAGTAACTTTGAAGCAATCATTGTGTCTTTTCATGTAAATCTCGCTGAGTTCATGGATCACTGACCCACTTTAGGTGACGTGTGGCATGTCAATCTATCCCCAAACAAGCTCAGTAAATTTAACTACCCCATTGCCTTTTATTGTCTGAGATTTTATTTATAAAGTGACTCCTGAGCACAGACTCACCAATTTCAAACCCAGGTAGCCTGACCCTGTCAAGATGCCAAAAAGCTTTAGAGCACTTTACCTGGCAAATTTCCTTTCCAATATCCATGCCATCAGAACCCAGAGACAAAGCACAAAGCCCTCACAGCCAGGCAACTTCCATTGTTCTGTTTTACACTGGTTAAAAAAATAAATGAATGGTGAAACAGATTGTTTTTGAAACTGATAACACAATTTGTTCTCCTGCTTCATATGTTAGATTTCTGCCTGCAGCAAATATTTACAGCAGAGTTTTAACCCTCTCAAAATCAGTTTAGTGATGGAAGAGCTGCAGCTGCCTTTCTTCGAGTGCCCATGACAATTCTGCTTTATGGAAGGAGTAGTGACCGCAGACACTGTCCCATGTGCACAGACAGTGTTTAGTGAGAAGGAGACACGTGGTCGAAAACAGTCCAAAACTTGCTGTTGTCAATTATTTAGCTTTCTCATAAACCATCCGATGGTCAAAAATATCTTTAATTGATTCCATCGCTACCTATGCTACTTATTATTTATTACTATAACAAACTTCTCCATGGGAACAGCTAATTGTACCTCCCTGGTGGCCACTTCAAGTGGAATAAGCCCTGCACACTGCAGCTAAGATACGCTGAAAGGGCTTCAGCTTTGGGGATTTGATTAAAACTGTATTACATGCACACATCAGCAACCATTGCCAAAACAAAACACTAATTTAAAAAATCCTTCTGCTTTACTGCTTAACACAGTTGAAAGGAGCTTTGTGTGTATGTGTGCATGTGTGTGCATGTGTGTGTGCATATGGGTGTGTGCACGTGTGAGAGAAAGATGGGGAGTGGAGGCAGGAAGGAGGGGGGTTGCATATGTTGTCTCTTTGGCAGACAACCCTGTTTAGTGGAAATAATGTGGCGTTCGGTGGCAGAAGAAGGCAAAAGAAAAGGGCAATCCTGCCAGCTGCATTGTGGGTATAAGAGAAATCTCTGACCTGGTGGTAGGACCACACACTATTGTCACCAGAAAGTGAGTACATTTTCTGTCTTGCCCAACCTCCTCCTCCTCCTCCACACACACACACACACACCTTTAAAAGAAGCATAATTGTTAATCTGCTCTTTAGTAGAAAAGACAGATGTTATGGAAATAGTAAGCCACACTCTGCTCTGAGTGTTCTGTGCAAAGACATTCCATAGGCAGCATTCTACACGGGAAGATTTAGACAATTAAGCAACCATCGTGAGGCATGCAGATGAATAACACATGCTAAATTAAATCAATACTGAACACTTTGTTGGAAATAGGTTAATTGTTTATTTTAAACTTCATGGAAGGAAAAAAAAAGTAAGCAACAGTGGAATTTGTCAAATACCTGGAGCAGAATATTGGCCTAAATTTCCCGCAAAAGTGTGCCCCATAAAGTCCCATCGATGGGCCTTTTAAAAAACATAATGTCTCCAATTAAATAGCAGCTCCAGAAAAACGTGGTGGTTGAGTGTGAGTTGTGAAGAAAGTTAAAGACCAAGGCATTGGGATACTGCCTAATAATTAGTTATAGCCTTGGACTTAGCCCAAGTACCCAGTGGAGACTTGTGCCTCAGTTTACCATATTTATCCATGTAGGCTTAGAACACAAGACATTTCCTACATCTTGCCTGAACTGGTTTCTCATCCAAGGGAATCCTCTGCCTTGAGTCTCTGCACATTGTGAAGGTACCAAAAGCAGCAGTTCTTCAAAGATGTTTTTATGTCATTCCAGAGTTGTGAGTTGTAAATTATCATGACATACAAAAGGGCCCAGAGCTGATGTGTTTCTTCAGTGTAAAGTTTCTGTGCATAGAAGAACCCAATGCAAACTCTGATGTTGGAAGAACAGAGGCAGCGACAGGGTAATAATCTGCATGTTTCTGTGTCTATTTGGTAATCTCAAATGCTTATCTTTGTATTTGCAAGAAACAGAAAAGAGGAAGAGAACTGTTCTACTGAGTATCTAAAGGCTACTACCATGCAAGAGATGTGTATGTACTTTATTGTACTTAATTCTCTCCATAAGCCTATGAGACAAGAATTTCTAGTCTAATTCTTAGCAAGTGAGCAAACTGAGACTCCTAGAGGCTGAAGGACTTGTCTAAGACCACACGCTCGTCAGTGGTGGAAGCAGGCCAGGAAATCTATTGTCTGGCCAACAGCAAAGCCCCAAACCTTTCCTTGCCATAACAAAGGACCAAAAATAGTCTCTGGTGGCCTTGAAGATTGAATCTCTGAGACTGTTTCATAATCATCTGGGTGCTGCTTGACCTCATGTTACTTACAGCAACATGACTTTTTTCTAAAGTAATTCCAGGATAAGTGAATATGTATCTCAAATACCCATCTCATTACTTCATCACCAAGATAATTTGGTCAAATCAAATGAGTGATATGGACTCATTAAGCATATATGTATTAATTTTATTTCTCTCTCTATGTATTTAGATTTATATCTCACCTACACACAAATTGATTCGAATTGAATTTTACAGTAGAGATTCCTTACCTGATGTAATCATTACTTGGTTAATTGAGAAAGGTGTTAAAGCAGGAAATTATAATTAAGGATACATATACCTTAAACATATAAATATACATTCATCTACCAACGTTCCGATATAGTTTAAAAATATTGTCTTTGAGTACAACGGCACACCCATAATCCATCACTGTCAATGGTATCTAGTTCCGGTTTTCTGAAAAGAAAAACTGAAAGATACTTTCAAACAATTACAATGAGGAATCTTTTTAGATAACTGACTTTTTCCCCCAAGATCCCCCATTTGCCTCACCTATGCCTAATTATATGTCATTATTTTTTGCAGCTTATATCCATTGAATCTTTCCAAAGCTCTCAATTCAGTTCTCAGATAAACAATTTTACCTATTTCTTATAGTAGTATTTCAAAATTTGTGGAATATGTAATGAATTTTTGTGTTATAATAATCACTATAACATAACTACCGTAAACTAGCATGAGATCAGACACAACTGGCTCCTGATAAACATTCTGCTTAGTTGATGGGAGCACAAAAATGTGAATCCACCATAGAAGACATCACTCAGCACTTCAAAGGGAATGGAGAATAATTACTCTAGCACGTTGGCTAAGAGTTAGTTAGCATCAATTGCAAAATAATCATAAATAAAATAGTGCCGTTCAATAGGAGAGAAGGCATAAGTGCTACTGGACACTAGATAAGACCTGCTTACAGAAAATGTGCCCTGTGCACCCTGGCGGTAAAGTGGAAAAGGGAAACCTGTGCCACTACTTGAGTCCTGCTGCACTGATACAACAAAAACAGCCACCTGCAGGCTCAGTCCCACCTTGGCTCCAGGTCTATGACAAGTGAGTTTGAAGACATATTCTGCATGTCCTCACTCTAGCAAACAAGAAGTGGTAAGAAGACCTTGTGAAGTTATGAGCCTATTATCTCTCATACTCGTTAGTGGTATACAGCATGCTGTAAGTATAGTCTGGTGGCTCCATGGTTAGTCCCCAGATGCTAGGATATCTTTACAGGTCTCACTTATCACATATCTTCTTTGTTCTAGCTGAGGAAGAGGTAAGGGTTCAGAAACTCTGTGGTGTGCTATTTCTTTCCCTTTTGCATCAATCTTCCTCTCACGATCACTCTCAACTACAGCTATACTCAATTATAATAAGGATGAAAAATATACATTTTTGTCCGCCAATCCACGAAAAGCCAAACCCATTGCCAGTGAGCTGATTCCCGCTCACAGTGACCCTATAGAGCAGAGTAGAACTGCCCCATAGGGTTTCCAAGGAGTACCTGGTGGATTTGAACTGCCAGTCTCCTTGGTTAGCAGCTGTAGTACTTAATCACTGCACCACCAGCATTTTCTTTCTGTCTGCAGAGATAAATGTTTCAGAAAGGTATTCCTCACAGGGATGCTTTAAGAAGAGATATGTTGTATTACAGTAGACAGTATATTCAACCCAGATTTTGGCAAAAGTTTCAGAAACAGTACAGAAATAAATGGCACTTTCGTTCTTTAAAAGCACTAAAGAGTCTACTGGGACACAACATGACCATGTGGTGTGTACACTTTGTGGTTCTATGCATCAGTAGGATGCTGCCCTACTGGCCTCTTACAAGAAGGGAGAGGAGAGGGTGGAGGGGAGGGGACAGGAGATTACTAAGAGGATATGATATGTATAGTACAGAAAGGAGGAGTGTGCTGTCACCAGGCAAGGAGAGCAGAAGGAACTGCAGACAGGCAGGTGTGCAAATTTAACTTGGATTGTATACTTTCACTCAATCACAAATACATAAATAAATAACACACACAAAAAAGAAAAACTAAGGGGTCTATTGATCGTTACAAACTTAAATATAAAATCCCATACACGGGAAGTGTACAGTTGGATCATTTTGATTCTTCACCAGTTTTATTCTCTAATAGTGTATGCCTATTACTTTGTCCATTTAAAAGTGAAGATGTGAACTTTAGAACTGTAGGATTTTAGAGTTGGAAAGGTATCATGAGCTGATCTCATCTATCCTTCTAACTGACCAAATAGAAAAACCCTGCAACCTCAATAGGGTGAAGGAGTCAGGATAAGAACAAGGAAAACATTCCTAATTCTACTAGTCTCTCTGTTCATACACTCTCTGGTGTCCACTTTCGGGGGGCCGGTAAGGGAGATCTCAAAGATTAAACTAATCAGTGATAAAATGAGAAATCGATTCTTGGTGACTGTTAGAAGAGATTGTTGACAAGTAGATCTTTTTCTTGTCAATTCCTTATAAGCGTGTCTGACATGTATGAAATGCTGGGTCAGGATTGCCTGCTATTGTTCTCTTGCCCCTTCTGTAACTAAGGCTGGTCAAGCAGAGGCTATGTGACACATTGGCAGGGATGTAACAGAGGAGAGATAAGCATCAGAGGAGTCTTTGGAATGAATGCTGTTCCATCTGGGGTATTCTGTGAGGATATTATCCCAGATGAACAGACATAGTTTTGCTATTATGTACAAGTATCTGACTTCTGAAAGGACATCAGAATATCTTCACAGAGCTCCTGCTCTTCCTGCTGCCTCTGTATATGCTACTGAAGTTCTCAACTGTGAAGTTTTCAACATGTTTTCTTTCCTTGTGTTCCTGTTGATCACAATTTGTAGTTATTTTATTTTTTCTCAGTCATTTTATTGTTTCTCAGCTGCTGCCTGTTCTGCCAGAAGGACTCCCTGGGTGGCACAAATAGTTAAGTGCTCAACCATGAACCAAAAGGTTAGGGGTTGGAATCTACCCAGAAGTGCCTCGGAAGAAATGCCTGGTGATCTGTATCTTGGAAAACAGCCACTTAAAACCCTGTACAATGCAGTTCTATTCTGAAACACACGAGGTTGTCATGAGTTGAAATGAATGCAATGGCAACTGGTTTTATTTTGTTTTTATTGTGTCAGAAAGTGCAAGGGTGGACTATGTCTCATTCATCACTGTATTCCTATAGTATATAATAAAATCTCCATACACGGTCTGACAATTAAGTTCCCCAACTTCATTGTTCTAATGAATATTGTTCGTTGCTGAATATCACCATGATTAGTGCCTAGTCCACCTTTCAAAGCAATTTTGGAATTCTTTTTCTGGAATGGCTGCTGAGCATGGTGGCACAGTTGCAAGTTCATGAACTTCATTGTAGGATTGTCTGTGACAGAGTTTTCAGCCAGTAAACAAATAACTGTGTTGAAACACCCTCCCCACTCACCCGATCTGGCTCCCAGTGATTTTTTTCTTTATGCAAAGATAATGGAAATACTGAAAGGAAGACATTTGTATGACATTCAGGACGTCAAGGGTAATAACCACAACAGCTCTGATGGCCATACCAGGAAAAGAGTTCCAAAACTGCTTTGAAGTGTGGACTAGTTGGTGGCATCAGTATATAGCTTCCCAAGTGGAGTCCTTCAAAGGTGGTCACAGTGATATTCAGCCATCAGGGATGTACCGCTTTTTCTAGAACAGTTAGCTAACTTAATTGGCAGACCCTGTATGTGTTTATCAAATAAATGAATAAAATGGGTCAACTCCCTTGAGCATCTGTGACTACCTTTAGGAAGACAGTGATCAGAGGAAGTGGAAACTGAGGAATGCAGAATGTGAGAAATACACTGTCGGTTTTGCTTCCTTGTATGAAGGACAGTGGCCTCTTTAGTTCTTGTTTCCAGTACTTGACACCAAATCTGGGCTTTAGAAACACCTGCTCCATGAATGAATGAAGCAATGAGGGATGGAAATTTAAAGCTAAGAAAGAAATGATGTAACCCTTGCCATTTGGATGATCAGCTCTGTACAGAACACGTAGATGTTGTTCCCAATTAACTGTATTGCTGAGATGTCATTCTGCAGGCAATGGTTGAGAGTTCTTTTTTATTAAGATTCATTGTTCAATATATAGACAACAGGAGTTGGCCTCTTCTGTTCATCAATTTTTAACCTACTGATTTCTGTTTCTTTTTTCATGATTGTGAGAAGCTCCCCTGACGTCTTGAGATCTCACACCTTTCCCTTTTTGTAAAGTTTGGTGATTAATCCTACACTATGAGTAATAATAAGGCTAAGACTACTAATACTGTGATTTTGCTGTTGTTACTCTTACTATCAGTCATGCCAATAGTATGATTATTAATACTTACTGAGAACTTACAAGCTGGAAGTGGTTTGCTGGTGCTGTTACACTTAGTTATCCTTACTATACTGCTATGGAAATAAGAACATAGATTCAGAAACAGGACTTTTTGTTTACATAAAATCTTAATCCAGGAAGAAGCGAGAAATAGCTCTTTTCTTAAAACCCTAGTTGTTAGAAACTCTCTTTTTAAGAACTTTTTTTATTGTCATTAAGTGTAAGTTTAAAATCCAAGACAATCTGCTGTATAAAACCCTGAGTACCCGCCTCTCTGCAACTCTATCTGCTCTGCCCACCCTGTGACAGCCCTTTTTTTTGCCATTCTTTACTTCCAGTATCCATTCAACCAACACTTGTTCTATCCTCTGCACTTTCCCTTCTCCCTTCTAAAAAGAAACCATTAAGACAGCCTCATATATATGCACCAGCCAAGCGCTGTCGAGTCACATCCGACTCATGGATATAGTCAACCATAGAGTACACACACCACCTGCATCACTCTGTGTCCCCAAGTCCCGTCCACTCTTTGTCTGAAGTGCTGGCTTCAGTAGTGGCTTCAGCTCTAGGCTAGAAGCAAGTCCCAGGGGACCCTGCGGGTGGTTGGACCATCAAGTCTGGTGTTTCGATAGAACTCTCGATCTGCACACACCCATTTTTCTCGTACTGCATCAGGCTGTCTTTGGTGGTGGCTGGGCATCATCTGGTTCTTCTGTTAGAAACTCTCTTTTATAATGAGTGCAATCAAAATTTCCCTTCACATTGCAAATCCATGGGGAAGGGAGGTCCTTGTACTCATAAGTAAACACACACCAAAAAGTTGGTAAGAGAAATTCAAAAAGCCATTATTGCCTATTGTCATCCTGCTGACCCCTTATTGGAGGAAGGAGAATTACGTGGAGAGAAGGGGATAGGAGACTGTTGGGAGGATCAGACATGTATGGAGTAGAGAGGAAGAGTGTGCTGTCGCCAGCCAGGGAGAGCAATAGCAGATGCATATAGGCAGGCATGCAATTTATATGGGAATGTACATTTTCATTCAATCATAAAAATAAAAAAAAAAAGAAATATCACTGCAAGCAAGGTGTCTTAGTCATCTAGTGCTGCTATAACAGAAACATCCTAAGTGGATGACTTGAACAAGCCAGCCAGCCAATGACTTGAACAAAGAGAAGTTTATTCTCTCACAGTGCAGTTGGCTATAAGCCGAAACTCAGAGTGCCAGCTCCAGAAGAAGGCTTTCTCTCTCTGTTGGCTGTAGAGGAAGATCTTTGTGATGCATCAGTCTTCCCTTGGTCTGGGGGCTTCTCAGTGCTGGAAACTCAGGTTGAAGGATAAGGCTTGCTTTGCTCCTAGAGCTGCTTTCTTGGTAATATGAAGAGATTCCCATGTCTTTCTGCTCACCTTTCTTTTTTATATCTCAGAAAGGACTCACTCAAGACACAGGCCAATCCTGTCAATCTCATCAATATAATTGCTGCTAATCCATCTTATTAAATCATAGTGATAGAATTTACAACACACAGGAAAACCTCATCAAATGACAAAATGGGCATCATGGCCCAGCCAAATGCTACACATTTTTTTGGCAGGACATAATTCAATCCGTGACACAAGGTGAACTATACAATTAACGGGAGAAACAGATACATGTTTAAAAAGAAAGACAACTAGCATTTTCATTCAGAAGAATAAAAGAGAGCTCTTTAAGGAGTCAATAAGACCATTTCTTATTAGTTGAGTTTTTAACTTTTAGAATGCATGATGTTGTTTTTTATTTTTTCTCACCTCTTGGCTATGAGGGAAATAATGCTACATTCCATTTTAAGATGATAAAGACAGAAGCTGAAAGAGGTTCAGTATCAGAACACTAGCAAGTGTCAGCATTGGTGATCTCTACTTTAAGAAGGTATAAAGCGATTACTTAAATTCTGCAAATTGAATTTTCTGTTTTTTTAGTATCTTCTCCACAAACTGGCTGGTAACATACTAGCTATGATACATATTTTTTAAAGAAATGTGAGATCTCAGTTTTCACATCTTAAAAACAGAATAGCAGTAGCATCAATCTCAGGACAGTTGTGAGTACTCAAAGCCATAATCCATGTAAACTCCCATGGAGCCTCAGAAACATTAAATAAAACATTTGCTATATAATTAACAGAGATTTGTCCCAAGGTCTGTCTGATTCAAGGTCCCGAGCACTTTAGCACAGCTAACACGGTAGACACCAGGATAAATACTTGCCCAGGAAAGAAGGAGAGATTGTCCCCTGCTAATATTGTGGTTTTCTCTAAGCATTCCATTTGGTTGTACCCCACTCTGAATATCTCTCAGTAGGACCCTACTGCTTCTGTGTTGCTTTTGTTGGTGTTAGGTGCAGTCAAGTGAGTTCCATAGTAACACTATAAAAATGAAGCCTGGTCTGGTCCTGCATACGTGTGTGCAATCTTTTTTATGCTTAAGCCCATTG
The DNA here is from genome assembly GCA_028571685.1 of Heterohyrax brucei. Lineage (NCBI taxonomy): Eukaryota > Metazoa > Chordata > Mammalia > Hyracoidea > Procaviidae > Heterohyrax > Heterohyrax brucei. The sequence continues at coordinate 20,897,805 of CM053149.1, forward strand.
TTGCAGCCAGTGTGTCAATACGTATCCTTGAAGGTCTTCCTCTTCTTCACTGACCCTCTACGGTGTCTAGCATGATGTCATTCTCCAGAGATTGAACCCTCCTGACGACATGTCCAAAGTATGTAAGATAGAGTCTCACCATCTTTGCTTGCAAGGAGCACTCTGGTTGTACATCTTCCAGAACAGATCTGTTGGTTCTTTTGGCAGACTATGGTACATTCGGTATTCTTCTCCAACACCACAATCCAAAGGCATCAATTCTTCTGTCTTCTTTGTTCGTGGTCTAGCTTTTGCATGCATATGATGTGAATGAAAATACCATGGCTTGGGTCAGGCTCACCTTAGTCTCCAAGGAGACATCTTAATTTTGAACACATTGCTTCTAGAATAACATCTAAACACAAACCTGTATGGCGTGTGAGAGTCTTTATGACGGAAGGACAGCACAAAGTATGAATCCTAAAGACATGCTGTCTAGGTTTGAATCCTAGCTCTGACACCTCCTGTGTGACTTTGGGAAAGTTACTTAGCCTCTCTGTACCTCACAGTTCCCATTTGTAATATGGTGATAATACAGCTGGCTTATAAATAAGCCAATTCATGTAGAACACTGAGGATACTGTCTGGCACATTATAAACACTGTATATTTCATGCTTTATTATGACTTGAGATGGTGCAGAAGGGAAATATGATTTGTATTAGCATATTGCTGCTCAATAGCAGGAGGACTCAATCAACAATTAGTGGTGATGAAGCTACATGGTGGTGTAGTGGTTAAGCACTATGGCTGTTAACCAAAAGGCTGGCAGTTTGAATCCAACAGGTACTCTTTGGAAACTCTATGGAGCAGTTGTACTGTGACCTACAGAGTCTGTAAGTTTGTATTGACCAGATGGCAGTGAATTTGGTTTTGGCTAAACCACTTGGAAAGAGCCTTGGTGGTTCAGGGGGTAAAGCACTTGGATACTAAGAAAAAAAAAGGTCACCAGTTCAAAGTCACCAGCAGCAACATGGGAGAAAGATGTCACAGCCTGCCTTGGTGAAGATTTACAGTCCTAGAAACCATATGAGGCAGTTTTATTTATTCATCTTTTAGGGTCGCTATGAGTCAGAATCAACTGGATGGTAGCAGGTTTGGTCGGGTTTGGTTTTTTGAGTTACTTTGAGTGGCTTTGGGGTTTATCACAAAGTAGGTAAAAATAAAAGAAGTGGTAACCTGATAAGTTCTAGGCTAAGAGAGGAAGAGAAATGCCGTCTCTAAAGGTTGGAAGCTCACTAGAATAAAATACAATAAGCTCCAGTTGTATACAATACCGTGAGGCATGCCTCATGTAAGGTTAAAGAACTCACGTGGGCAATCCTAACATCCTGGGTCCAGCTAGTAGTTCCTGGTCTGGTTGCATGACCCCAAATCATCTGAGTCCTGGTTATAGATAGTCCTAACAAGTGGCAGGTTAGGTATCAATGGGATGTTTCTGCACCCCAGAGCTACCTGAAATACTCAGAACAGCAACAAAGATTCCAGAAATATTCTGGATGGTAAGTGCCAATTTCAATGCCCACCTTTGAAAAGACTTAAGTCTTAAGAACCTCCCAGACACTCTGGTGGTGTAGTGGTTAAGTGCTACAGCCACTAACCAAAAGGTTGGCCAGCAGTCTAAATCTACCAGGCACTCCTTGGAAACTCTATGGGAGCAGTTCTACTCCATCCTACAGGGTCGTTATGAGTTGGAATTGACTTGATGGCAGCGGGTTTGGGGTTTTCTGTTTTGATTTTGGTTAAGAACCTCCCTCCTGTTTCCACGTTTCTCAAGATGGGAGATGGGATGCCTGACGGCTATCTCTCTCCTAGCCTAGCTTTCTTTATGCACTCTTCCACCTCTTCCAGTGGCCCCGTTTCAGATAGAGACTGTAGAGAAAACAGAAGTCCGTCAGCCAGCACGCTCCATCCGAATTTGCATTACCACAGAGACTGTTAATGCATTTTCTACATTTGCTGAATTTTCTCAGTGATTTACATGCTTTGTAGCTTTATAACTAAATCATATTTGTTTTTAAAATTTCCAGTCCTTGTGAACTTGGGGGAAAAAAAAATCCAGCCTCAAAACCATAATCCTTCTCTTTGAAATTATTTTTATAACACCATTTGGGGTAATACATATAGATTGGATTATTGCTAATGTAACATTTCTGATGGCTGTAATTATTACTCACTTTGGGGGATTACAGGATATAGTTTACTATTGCTATGATATAAAGTGTGTACATGTAGTATGAGAGTTTGGGATGGAAAAGGGAGGAGCAGAGCAGTGAAGACCTCCTAGGCACAGGAAATATTAATCACCCTAGATGTATGTCTTTGGAGCCCTGATGGCACAATTATCAAAAGTTATGGCTGCCGACTAAAAAGTCTGAATCCACCAGCTACTCCTTGGAAACTCTATGGGGCAGTACTGCTGTGTCCTGTTGAGTCACTATTAGCTAGAATCAACACACCAGCAATGAGTTTGGTTTTGGTTTGGGTATTTCTTGGCTTACTGTCTCTTTCCTATTTAAAACCTTAGGCTTCTTGGTGGGAAAATCCTATTTCACATTTTTATGGCCTATGTGTAGTTTGATGTCTCACACATTGCGACAGATAGCTAAAGACCAGTCAACTCTGACTTCTGGTGACTTCTGTACAAGAGAATGAAATATTGACCTTCTACTTTACCAAACACTGTTTTCCTCCAGCAATAGACTGGCTCTTCTTTGGCAAATTTTCAGAAATAGAACTCCAGGCCTCTCTTTCTAGCCTCAGCCTGTAAGCTCAGTGGAAACCTATCCAACATGGTGTCTAAAATACACTTGGCATAATTCCCAGCATCACTGAAACATGCAAGCTACCATAGTGTGACGGGGTGACAGATGGGTGGTGGGTCTCATCCATAGTGCACCCTCCTAAATATTGGTTGAATGAATACGATATAACAAAACTAGCATACAATAATATGTAACAGAATGGAATGTGAGCAACTATCAGAGGCAAGACCATGATAGATGAAAAACTCCATCTGCCCTCTGGTTGTGTGATGTTTGCATTGTACGATAGGCCATGTCTTAGCCCCATTTTTTAAATTTAACTCGAAGTATGATATGCTTGGGATTATAGTTTAGTCCTGCCTGCAGTACGAGTTTCTCCTAAAAGATGTAGGAAAATGGAGAGTTACATGCAAAGCCATTCTTCTGCCTGAAAATGAAGGTTACAGCCTTCCTACTCATAGTGTGGTCCACAGACCTGCAGCATGGGCATCACTTGGGAGCCTGTTAGAAATGCAGAGTTCTGGGCCCCATCTAAGACATACAGATTTATGCGTGCATTACATTTTGAAGAGCACTGGATTAAAGCACATGTCCTTTTACGGAGTCCACTGGCCTGTCGATTACGACACATAACATCACGCTGAAGTCAGTGGAAGGTGTGGTTTTTAAGTCTCAGAAAATGATAGGTGCACTAATTAAAATGCGGACAGTAACATGAGGAACTGGATTAAAGTGTAGTAAAGGAGCCACAGAAAGATGCTACTTGGTTTTAGAAAAGAGGAAGTGTGTTGCTCACACATTTTGCTAATCAAATCAATTACAGTGAAATGTAGGTTACTTCCAATGTCAGAAGTCGACATATAGAGCCCCTGAGGGGAAGAAAAAACATGTTGAATATGCATGAAAGGAAAGTATTGTTTTGAGATATTCAAACTCGTGGAAAACTGGACAGGCAGTAACTGTTCCATAGTCACACTGCCACCTGTGGCTCTATCCTTTCTCTGGGCTTGGTTCTATCAGCCAGCTCTCCATCTTTTTCCACTCTTCCTCTTTGTACATTTAGTACCTTGAAAAATAATCCTCTTAATATAGTCTAAAATCCATTTTGAATATCCACACTGTGTAAAATCTGTGTAAAAAGCCTCTTAACACAATTGTTTTCAAATGACATTGTCGATGTATTTTTCCTCATTTTTGTAATCATTATTACTCACTGTTGATTATAATCACCCCATACGAGTCTAGACCTGAAATCTACTCTCTTAAAGATTTTTAAAAACCTTAACCTTCATTGTATGCCATGATTACTCTTTCATTTCTTATATTTTGTAATGATTTTGTCAAGCTTTTCTCGAGAAATATCACAAGAGCTAATTTTTCTTAAGGAAAACAGCCCACAAGCAACTATAGGAATTTTGCAAAAATATGCATGTCATAGGAGCATAGATCATGAATGGGAGCAGGGAGAAAAAAGAATGGGACTTACTATACAACACACCTTTTATTGTCAGAGCTGCAAGTGCTCCGTAAATATTAATATATCACATTCTGTCCTGGGAAAGCAAGGCAGTAAGATTAAGCACATTTTACAGAAGAGAAAACTGAAAGTTCTGATTGGCGGAAGGGTCTTTTGGAAGTACTAATAAAGGTCAAGAGTAGACAGGTGCAGAAGTTAGCGTTTCTATACTCTAAGTCCTCTCATTGCCATAAGCGACACCACCCTTTCTTATGTTTAAAAACAGACAAAGTTTATGGTCCATCAAGCCAGCAGAACACGTTTGTAACAAGGTGCATTCTCTTCTCTTTCTCCTCCCACAGTCCCAATTCTGTCACCCTGGGCTAGCCTGGTGCTTGATACCCAATTTCCTGTTGTCTTCCTCTTGGGATAGAGCTGAAGCAAGATAGTCACTTGAGTTGAGGTCACATATATACAAAAAAAGTACTTTCATATTCACCCCATATCGAAAACAGTAATTAGCATTTCTAAATTGCTCAAAGAAGAAAGGGTGCAGTGAAGATTATTAGCACTGAATTAAAATAACAACATAGATCCAAAAATGCTACTTTAAATGATGAGACTAAAGGCGCACAGCATCCCAGGAACAAAGAGTAGAAGGTAGGAGGGACGTGAAAGCTGGTAACAGGGAACCCGAAGTCCAGAAGGAAGAGAGTTGACATGGCGTGAGGTGGTTAACCATGCTTGTAAAACAATATGCATATTAACCTTTAATGAGCAGCTTGTTTGGCCTGTAAACCTTCGTCTAAATTACAGTGGAGAGAAAAGTCAGAAATGCTATTTTAATTTTTATTAAAGGTGAAGATCAAGCCCCAAACAGATTTTGAAGGTTTTAGCTGTACCAGAGCTCCAAATGAGAGGTTGGAGTTTCATTTTGCCTTAACACTGTTGTATCCCTTACTGAACCACTCCTGAGACACACAGCTGTCCCTAAAAGCAAAAGCAGCTCTGCTTGGGGCCTCCTTGCCCATAAGGCCCTTTGGAGCCAGGCAGTACCACATCTCCCTGGCACTGTAATGTACCCCTGGGAAATTAACGTGCTTCACATCACCTGAAAAATCATCAGCGAAACAGCTGTTTGAGAAGGTCTGTGGGTCTGGAAAGGAAAAGACAGAAACTTTCTGAGAGCCTGGAAGAAAAGTCACCCAGAGTGATAAAGGTGACTTTGCATCTATCAAGACCCTGTGTGGTGACTGGTTCATCTATCAAGACCGTGTGTGGTGACTGGGTAGCTGAACACGCGGCTTATTCCAAAAACAAGCCTTTGTGGGTTTTTGTCAGTCGTTTCTTTCATCCAGCTTGACCTGAACAAACCCTATTTTAAAATGCACTGTTTTTTGCCACATGTAATCTTGCCTAACTCTTGCCTGAATATCAAGCTAGCCATCGTTGAGATTTCAGCTCTTGCCTTAACTCTAGCCTCAGTTCCTGAGTGGCTCAAACAGTTTAGTGCTCAACTGCTAACTGAAAGGTTGCAGGTTCAGACTCACCCAGGGACTACATCAGAAGAAAAGCCTGTTGATTGGCTTCTGAAAGGTCACAGCCTTGAAAACACGGTGTAGAGTGCCATTCTAGCACATTTGAGGTCACCATGAGTCAGACCCAACTCAACTGTTGTTTTTTTGTTTGTTTGTCTGTTTGTTTCTTTAAGTGAATAAGCAGATCTCATTTTGTATTCAAGAAGGTCTTCCTTCTCAAGTCGCTGGAAGACCAACTGCAAAACCGACTCTCCATGTTGGTGCCTCTGATTCACTATGTTGAGGCCTCCCCAAACTGCTGGAAACCATGGTGGCATAGTGGTTAAGTGCAACCTCTGCTAACCAAAAGGTCGGCCGTTCCAGTCTGCCAGGTGCTCTGTGGAAACTCTATGGGGGCAGTTCTGCTCTGTTCTGTAGGGCTGCTATGAGTTGGAATTGGCTTGAGGGCAGTGAGTCTGGTTTTTGGTTTAAGCTTCCCCCAAGCTGCAGGCTGAGTACAGCTACACAGGACTGATTGCCATCTTGTTTGGGGGAAGAGTTTTGTGCAGTGGCCATGATGGGATATACACTGAGCCTCAGATTCAGTCCAAATCTTATTGTCTACGCTGCTTTGTTAATAATAATAGCTATCATTACTGCTGATTATAACGATAACTCTCTGAACAAAGCAAGAATCTCGCTAATGATGATTATGAGAATACTAAGAATTTGAAACTAAAATAACAACATAATTTCAGGTTTTAATCCTAACAGGCTGGAAATTAAATGTGGGTCTAGAAGTCAAGGGAATAGAGCCATGGTCTACATAATAGTGCAAAACCAGTATTTTTCCCATATACCAGAAATGAAGTGGAGAGCAGACTCATGACTGCTATTGTGTCTGGAATTTGGTGACCATGGAAGTTTTTTATTCTTTCGGAAGCCATTTTCAGATGATTTAATACATTGAAATGTTTTTTAAAATTCCAACAGTTTCTTCTTATGGTGAGGAGAGTAGTAGATGTATTAAAATTATTGAAGGGCATTTAAAGTTATGCCAGGGTGCATATTAAAAATTCATGTTTCTCTGCATATGCTTAAAAAGTGACTTGTACCTTGTATGTCCTCTTCCTTAAATAAGTAAACAAATAAATATAATAAAGTCAATAATGCTGTTAGTTGAGCCTGAAAATTTATTCCAGCTACAGAAACCCTGTTAGCATAGTGGTTAAGTGCTATGGCTGCTAACCAAAATGTTGGCAGCTCAAATCCACTAGGTGCTTTTTGGAAACTCTACTCTGTCCAATACAGTGGCTATGAGTTGGAATTGACTCCATGGCAGGTTTTTGTGTTTTTGTTTTCAATAGATTTCTCATGGTACAGTGGTTAAGAGCTCAACAGCTAACAAAAAGGTTGGCAGTTCAAATCTACCAGCCATTCCTTGGAAACCACATGAGGTAGTTCTGCTCTATCCCATCGGGTTACTTCGAGTTAGAATTGACAGTGACAACAGGTTTGTTGTTTTCCACCCACCCATTTTCAAATGTATGCATAACACAGGATAAAGTTCCCAACTTACAATAATATAACCACACCGGATAACGCTAGATAGCCTTCAAAAAGTAAAAGTAGCTTATTATTTTTTTTAATGTTAACTTGCTTTTGAGGGCATATTAAATTCCTAAATTTCATCTGTTCTTATTCTTGATTTTCCTTTTCTCTGGCCGACTAAATGAAAAAAGTAATAATAATCAATGAGCAATAAAGAGAATTTAGCTAAGTTAAAAGAACCTGGGTAAAGAATGAGATGTAGAAAAGACCAATATATAGCTGGTTTTCCTCAATAGGTTTTTTTTCCTTCCTCTGAAGAAACATATTCCCCAAATTCCTCCTTATGCTCCTCTAATCTTTTTTCTTTCTCTCCATTTCTCAAAGTTAAGATGCATGTTAGTCTTTCTTCCCTTTCAGTTTTTAACTTTCACCCCTAAATATGGAAGAGTCACTCAACAAAGAGGCTAACATGCAAATTTGGGGATCCCATTAGCCAAAAGTTTCTGATTTAGTAGACCTCAGAGTAGGCACAGAAATGCAGTTTTAAACAAGCCACATCAGGGAATGTGAGGTGGGTGGTCCTGGAATTCTAGCTTCAAGAAGCCAAAAACAAGAAAGGAAGGAAGGAAGGAGAGAGAGAGAGAAAGAAAGAGAGAAAGATAGATGAACCCCACTGTGGTCTAGTCAATTCCAATTCATAGTGACCCTATACGACAGAGTAGAACTGTTTTACAGAGTTTCCAAGGATTGCCTGGTGGATTTGAACTGCTAGCCTTCTGGTTAGCAGATGTAGCATTTAACCACTATGTACCAGGGTTTCCAGCTTTAAGAAACACGCTGCCTTAAATCAGGACAACGGCCCTTGCAGTCTTCAGAAGGTCAACATTTAGTGGAGATTAGCTTCAGATTCCTATTCATAGTAAGAATAAACTAGCAATTTCAAACATGCCAAGCCTGAATCTTTCTGATGCCAGCAAAGTCATTTTCTGATAGCATATTTAATTAAAATCATTATGTGGCCACTATCTTAATGGGAGGAATAAGCCAAACCCACTGCCGTCAAGTCAATTCCGACTCATAGCAACCCTGTAGGACAGAGTAGAACTGCCCCACAGAGTTTCCAAGGAGCACCTGGTAGATGTGAATTGACCTTTTAGTTAGCAGCCATAGCACTTAACCACTATGCCACCAGGGTTCCCATGGGAGGGGTACAGACTCTGTAATATAAGAGATACAAAGTGATAGGGAAACATGACATAAAAAACCCGTGAGTGGTTTTGGGGGGAGGGGGATCAATTTTTTTTACTTAATTATGTTCCTACACTTTGGATTTACAAATCTTTAGACATTTTTCACCAATTATTTTTGGTCGAGTTTTGTGTAATGGAGTTATTTCATCAAGTATCCAGTAAACACATATGGGAAGAACTATTTAATGCCAAAGAACAATTTGCCCCAGACCATTTAAGGCCTTCCTCTTTGAAACAGGAAACTGAGTTTCTCTTGCAAAGATGAGCATGGTTCAAAGGGTTCATGTGTGGCCTCACTTCAGAACGCATACTGAATTTGGCCAAGTGTGGTATCCATGGAAGTGAAGAAACTGGACATAACAATAACCCAAACTGATTGTCCATCTAGTTGACTAATAGTGACTGTAATAGAGAGCAGTCTTATAGACTTACAAGACTGTCGATTTGTACAGAAGCAGACTGCCACATCTTTCTCCTATGGAGTCACTGAAGGGTTCTAACCAGTGAGCTTTTTTTGGTGAGCAACTGAGTGCCTTAACCACTGTACCACCTGGACTCCTTATAGGATAGCTCCAACTATTCAGTGTCTTTTTTGAAATTATTTGGTTGCTGCACACTCATATCACTCTTCAAAGGTCCTTTAATGAGACATTTTCCAAGAAATTATGATGCTAATATGTAGTGGACTGATTGGTAGTATTTACGTACTTCTGAGGGACCACAGGATGACGTTTATGTGAATAAGTTACTTCCTATTAAATAGATGACTCTTCTTTCACATGTTTAATAATACTTGACTTCACTTTTTTCCCTCTGCTCTGCCGATGAAGTTTCTGTTTCTCCCGGCATTTGTTGTTGTGGTGGCGAACTTATTTTTCTTGATGAATGCCACCTACTCACAGTTAAAACTGAAGGTCTTTTCCACTGTAGACATGAGTGAGTGCGCAAAAAGGAAGCTGGCTATCTCAAGATCAGCAACTCAAATTACAGCGTGATCAGAAGTGACATCACTATGCGGTTTCATTAATGGTATTAGAGAACGAGCTATTTTCAGTCATTCTTTTGATGTCAAAAAACTGTGCCTTCTCTTCCATCCCTTCTCTGTATTATTTCTGCCTGCACTGTATCAATAATTCCTTCTTAGAATCTCTTTCTGTTTTCTAAAACACGTATTTATTCCTACTCTGTCTGGAGTAAGTGTATCTCTTCTTTCTACCTGTGAAGAAGAGAACAAAAACAAAACAAAACACCTTAACACTATTGACCTGATAACTTTCTTTTCCCAGAATAAGATCTCAAGAGAATTCAAGAAAACCACAGATACTAGAGCTGATAAAGTCTACTTCCTGTGAATTTGTGTGGCTTGCTCATCAAGTCATACTCTTTTCTCTACTCTTATTCTTTATTCTATAGTCATAGTATTTTTGTAATTGTCTGTGGACCCCACTACCATAAAACCATGATATTCTGCATGAGAGCACTGGCCCAGTTATGGTAAGTCAACAGGGAGTATACACAACACTTCTGGTTGGACTCGTAATGTTAATGAAATTGGTGAGTTTAAAACAGGCATGGCCACTGTAAAAAACATACTCTGTGTGAACAAGAAGAATACTGTTTTATTTTCCCAGTGGTGAACTTGTGGGCCCATGTATGTTCTTCAGTGGACAGCAGGCACTGTGGGTAGAAACTCATGTGTGTGAACAGTAGAGCTCTGTACACTCACACTACAGTAGAGACATTCAGAATGCTAAGAAGGGAGTCTGAATATTGGAATGGCATCTGCCTTCGGGGATTGTTTAGTTTGCCTGTGGTAGATCACATAGCAAAACCAACTAACTAACCCATTTCTATCAAGTCAGTTCCAACTCACAGTGACCTAATGGGACAGACTTGAACTGCCCCGTAGAGTTTCTAAAGAGCACCTGGTGGATTCAAACTGCCAACCTTTTGATTAGCTGCTGAACTCTTAACCACTATGCCACCAAGATTTCCACAAATCAGATAGAGCAGAAATAACACCATCAAATCCTACAAGCATGGGGAAGCCACTCTGCCTTTCTGAATTGGTTTCTTTTAATCTTATATAAGGTTTCCTAACCTCAGCACTGCTGACTTTCTGGGACAGGTAATTCCTTGTTGTAGGGAGCTTTCTTGTTCACTGTAGGATGCTTAGTAACATCCCCGACCTCTACATACTAGATGCCAGGAACAAACACCCCCTCCCCATAGTTGTGGCAATGAAAATGTTTTCACATTGCCAAAGTGGAAAAGTCAGGGGCAAAATCACCTTCAGTTGAGAACTGCTGGTCTAAAATAAAGCAGTCAATTTTTTTTTAATAGCTTTCTTTCCTAAGACTGCAGATGTAACAACAAAAAAAAAAGCTCATCGTCACCAAGTTGATACTGACCCAGCCAAGCCACAGTGATGCTATAGAACGGAATAGAACTGCCCCCTCATCGGATTTCCAAGGAGCAGCTGGTGGATTTGAACTGCTGACGTTTTGGTTAGCAGCCATAATGTTCAACTACTGTGCCACCAGAGTTCCATAGATAAAGCCTTGGCTCTAAATCCATAGCCAATTTTTGGTACATACAACCTCTTCTTTTCTGCTTCTAATTTAGGCCAGCAAAGATAGGGAGAAACATGAGAAGGAAATCATTTTTCTGCCTTGTAGGTGGAGCTAGTTATAAAGATAATGGCGAATGAGGCTTACATCATTAACTCAGTTAAGATTTAGCCTCCCTAAGTATATACATGAGGCTAACTGGGGTGCTCCTGTCCAGAAGTGAGATGAGAGGGCAAAGGGGGCTGGAGCTTGTTTAATGGTCACAGGAAATATGAGATAGAAAGGAAGAGTGTGCTGTCACAGCGTGGGGAGAGCAGCAAGAGTCACATAACGGGGTGTGTGCAGGATTTTGTATGACAAATTGATTTGGTTGTAAGCTTTCACTTAAAGCACAATAAAATATTTAAAAACAAAAAAAGTCTCAAACATTTGTTGAGAAACTATATTGCAAAACAAGAAAAGCAGTTGTTTGTTGAGCAGCTACTATGCTAAAAGCTGGCATTGGGATAGCTTATTTCATGAGTGCAGATTGAAAGACACACTACTGTTAGTTCTAATTTTTAGGGAAGGAAAACCAAGACTGAGAGACAATGAGCAGCTTGCCTAGGATCACAAAGTTAGTAAATGGGGGAACAAAGACTTGAAGCCAGGCCTGCGTACCCTAAAACCTATGCTTTTAACTCATAATTTGTATTGTTTCCAGGGGTATTTTTCCAGGTACTATTCTCAGCTTTTAATTTCAACAGATGTATTCCTGGTCTCATGGTTGTGTGAGGGTAGGCATGATTACTGTTTCCATTATATACAGATACATACATATGTGGGAGAAATTAGGGAAGAAAGAGGTTATGAAACTTGCCCAAGTTCACGTAGTTAGTGAATGGCAAATCTACAATTTCAAGTAAATCCATGATTTCAGCCACTACTCTGGGTTGCTTTTCAACATAAAAAGCATCAGTATCTGACCCTGATGCTCTATGCCAATCAGTAGTCTTTGTTGCTCAATATTGATGCTGTTGTTAGGTGCTGTCGAGTCAGTTCCAACTCATAACAATCCTATGCAAAACAGGATGAAACCCTGCTTGGTCCCGTGCCATGCCCACAATCATTTTTATGCTTAAGCCCACTGTTGCAGCCATTGTGCCCATCCCTGTCCTTGAAGGTCTCCTTTTTTCTGTTGACACTCTGCTTTAACAAGCATGATGTCCTTTTCCAGGGATTGACCCCTCCTGACAAGACATCCAAAGTATGTAAGATGCAGTTACACCATCTTTGCTTCCAAGGAGCACTCTGGTTGTATTTCTTCCAGAACAGATAGGTTTATTCTTTTGGCAGTCCATGGTACATTCAACATTCTTCTCAATACCACAGTTCAAAGGCACCAATTCTTATTCTGTCTTCCTTCTTCGTTGTTTAGCTTTCACATGCATATGATGTTTTTGAAAATACCATGGTTTAGATCGGTAACATCTTAGTCTTCAAGGTGACGTCTTTACTTTTCAGCACTTTAAATTTAGAGGTCTTCTGCAGCAGATTTTCCCAATGCAATGTGTCTTCTGATTTCTGAACTGCTGCTGCCATTGGTGTTGATTGTGGATCCAAGTGAAATGAAATCCTTGACAACTTCAATCCTTTTTCAGTTTATTATGATGTTGCTTATTGGTCCAGTTACGATGATTTTTGTTTTCTTGATGTTGAGGTGCAATCCATACTGAAGTCTCTGGTCTTTGATCTTTATCAGTAAATATTTCAAATCTTCTTCACATCCATCAAGCAAATTTGTGTCACCTGCATAATGCAGATAGTTACTGAGTCTTCCTCCAACCTGATGTCTTGTTCTTCTTCATATAGTCCAGCTTCTTGGATTATTTGCTCGACATACAGATTGAAAAGGTATGGTGAAAGGATACACCCCTGATACACACCTTTCTTGACTTGAAACTGTTGAGTTCCACAGGTCTCTGTTGCCCGTGGCTGATTGGTGCTGATGAAGAATGCCACACAAGAAGCACTGGTGATGAGGGGGAAGCTGGTATCTCGGATGCCCCAACTAAGACTCTTGGGCCTCCTGCAGCTCCCTTTTATTTAGTGAACAAAACAAATATCCTCAATAAAGTAGGCATTAATTTGAACAGGGTGTGGATAGTTCCCCACAAAGTAAATGGGTGTCTCCCTGTCTAACTAACAAAGGCCACTTCCTCAGGTGAATTCACCTCTCCAGGAGGTAAAGTACTTAGGCCATGGGTACCAAGGTCACCTTCCGCGGGCCAGGCCCATCTGTTTGAGAGGGTCTGATGTCATACACCCCAGCCCTTTGGACCTGCTCTGCATTGATTCATTCCAGACTCACAAGTCCCGCACCCAGGCCGCAATATTTGCCCTAACTATGGCCAAGTTGCTCACAGCCCCAGCTGTGGTCATGTTGCCCACAGAAACAATGCAGTGTTCCCTTGGTCTGTTTGCTTAACTTTGCTTCTTGATTCATGTACAGATTCCTCATGAGCACAATGAAATGTTCTGGAATTCCATTTTCTACAACGTGAGCCATAATTTGCTATGAACCACACACTCAAATGCCTTGCCATAGTCAATAAAACACAGGTAAACATCTTTCTGATATTCTCTGCTTTCAGCCAAGATCCACCTAACATGAGAAATGACACCTTGGTTTCCCTGTCCTCTTCTGCTTTTGGCTTGAATTTCTGTCAGTTCCCTGTCAATATATTATTGCAGTTACTTTTGAATGATCTTTAGCAAAATTTTACTTGCATGTGATATTAAAGATACTGTTCAATAATTTCCACATTCAGTCAGATCACCTTTCTTGAGAATAGACATAAATATGGATCTTTTCCAGTGGTTGGCCAGGTATCTCTCTTCCACATTTCTTGGCATGGATGAGTGAACATTTCCAGCACTGCAACCATTTGTTGAAACATCTCAGTTGGTGTTCCATTAATTTCTCAAGGAAGGAGGCTCCTGAGCTGCCCTTAGGCTCATCATATGACCCAGCTGGAGAAAGAAATTTGAGATGTGAAAACTTTATAGAAACTTTATAGAAAGAAGCACTACCAGTTGTGGCTGGAGTAGAGACTGCAGTGAATGACAAAAAGCTCAAAAAAATTAGATTAGGGTAAGAAGCAATGTAAGAAGTCCAAGTTTTGTTTTGTTTTTTTGTAGCCAGCATGGATTCATCAACAAAGTTTAAGCAAGGGAGTAGCAGAATCAGATTTGTGTTTTAGAAAAACTGCTCTTCACCTATTTGAAAGGTAGATTGGAGCTGACATATATGCTGTTCTGAGGCTATGGAATGGTATCCATTCTTAAGGAGAAGTTGAGCATACGTCAGAACAGTTTGGTACAGTTGGTATCTAACCTGAGTTAATGAAAAGTTTGTCTTAGTATGTCATATATAGTATACCTTTCTATGATAAGAATCCCTAGTGGTGGAGTAGGTTAAGTGCTTTGTCTCCTAACCAAAAGGTTGGCAGTTCAGATGTACCGGGCGCTCCTTGGAAACTCTGTGGGGCAGTTCTATTCTGTCCTATAGGGTTGCTACGAGTAGGAGGATTCCACTGCAGTGGGTTGGTTTTTCTATGATAAAAAAAATAAAAAGATAAAAAAATTGAAGAAACACTTCTAGATATACTAAAACATCTTTAACTTAAGAATGCAGGAATAATAATAATAATGGTTTAATGTGTGTCTAAAAGTAGCATCCCTTTGTTATTATGAACCACGATATAAACTTCCCTAGTGTTTTAGGCATTAAGTGCTATGGCTGGTAATCAAAACGTTGGCAGCTCAAATCCTCCAGGTGCTCACTGGAAACTCTATGGGGCAGTCCTACTTTGTCCTATAGGGTCACTATGAGTTGGAATTGACTCAGTGGCAGTGGGTTTGGTTCGGTACATAGTTCAAATTTGTAGTAGTCTTTTACAGGGGGTGGTTTGTAGTTACAGGTGGTACATATATCAGATGTTCATGACCTGTGGTGTGCCTGTACACCAAAGCATTGACCTTGCCCTTGGAAACTGAGCTGGTCTTGATGGGGTCTGCCAAGCCAAGCCAAGTGCCGTGATAGGATCTACAAGTTAAAAAACTCAAACCCACTGTTGTCAAGTAGGGTCTTCTGACTCATAGCGACCCGAGAGGTCAGAGTAGAACTGCCCCAAAGAGTTCCCAAGGAGCATCTAGTGGATTTGAACTGCCTACATTTTGGTTAGCAGATGTAGCTCTTAGCCAACGATGCCACTAGGGTTTCCACAGGCTCTGTGGGTTGTCAGGCAAATATGATGACCTAATTCAGAACAAAGTACCAATTTGGTCTAAACTTTGCTGCCACTACTACATCTGGGGGCTAATTAAACTGCCCTACAAGAGTCCTCCTGGGACAAATTTCCTGCAGCCATAGAGTCAAGGGAAAACAATTATAGCTTAACTTTCTTTTTCCACAAGAGAAGTTTCCTGAGGTTAACCAGCCTAAAAAGTCTTGGTGTTGGTCAAGGTAGAGGTAGGCAGTGCCAAGTGCGTTAATGTTTTACATCTATGAAACAGCTTTTTAGTCAAGGCTTTCAAAGCATTAACAACTATGCATCATTAAAATCCTTTCTATGTAGTGAAAACACAGAAAACAGATAAAATGATTGAACTTGCTGTGGTCTTACAATCACGAGCATAACCTGGAAATCACTCTTTGCCTCCGTGTCTTTCTAGCATTGCCCACTAGACAGCAAGGAATTCATATTTCGTTCATCTAAGGTTATGGGTCATTTTCTTACCAACATAGCCCAATAGACTTTACCAGGAAAGAGGAACTTAGAATGGAGAAGGTGCATTCTCTTAGCTGCCACTACATGGAGGTGACTCAGTAGGATTTACCTTTTTTTATGTACCGTGTTCAAGACTCTTGAATCATCAGTTCAATGAAGCCATTTTCCCAACACTTTCCATGGCCCTAGACATTCAAGTAACCCTCTTGCCCACTCTTGTTCTTTTCCTGGAAATGAAAGGGAAAAGGATAAGGAAACCATGGGAAAACTGTAGTTCCTGCCAGGATAACATCCTTGCATGGCTGGAACTGCAACTCCACTCTGTGTCTTAGGGTACCCTTATCAGTAAGACATTTGGGTAAATCATAGTCATCGTGTCAAGTGGAACCATCCAAGAGGTAGCAAAACTCATTGAGATTTAAACGGAAGTCTGTGAGTAATCAGGTGAGTGATTTTTGAACGAAGTGTTCATGTTGACCCAGCTTTTCTCACTTGGGAAAAGAGGGGGTTAAATTAGAAAGTAAGTTTTAGGGCTGAGAGTACAAGTCCCTCTCTATCTGGACTGCATTAGTGTATTTTAACGGCTTGAGAGTTAATGGGTTCCTCTAAGAAGATAGTTATAAAACTTCAGAAACTTTGCAAAAAATCAGGGGATTCACAGTTTCTTTTCCTCCCACCCCAACCCCTCTCTTGGAAATTAACAATAAAGAGAAATCCTTCAAAGTGCCCAGAATGGGCTTATGATAAACAAGTTACTGTTGGACCAATTCCAACTCAGGGCAAATCCATGTGAGTCAGAGTAGAATTGCACTCCGTAAGGTTTTCAGTGGCTGATTTTTTTGGAAGTAGTTTACCAGGTCTTTCTTTCAAGTTGCTTTTCAGCAAACTTGAACTTCTAAACTTTGGATTAGTACTCAGGTGCACTTACCATTTGCACCACTCAGCCATACAGTCAGTATTCACAAATGCTCCTTGAGTGAGCAAATGAATTATGTCTAGTGCATAATCTATATATTCTCCAGCTTTACAATCTTCTGTCACCATTATTATCCCCATAAATAAATGGCATATTGAACATTCACCTGCATTTATTATTCAATTATCCACAAACTGTATAGTATTATAAATTCTGAGGGTTGGTTCACACTCTGTAGAAGTTAGGTCAAGGTACAGGGTTGAGGGTGATCCAAAAACCTCTCAGTCCCACTACTGCTCACAATGGTTTCTTTACGTGATCAAGCTGGTATATGTTCACTCCGGAATTTCTGTATATGTTCAAGAAGTATAGTCTCGCCAGAGAGAAAAAGGTACTCCTTACTCTAGGGTATCTGAGCAGATTTCCTCAGGAACCCTGAATGAGGTTTCTACTCAAGTTTGGAAATCTTGGTGGCATAGTGGTGAGGTGCTACTGACTGCGAATCAAGAGGTTGGCAGTTCAAATCCACTAGGTGCTCCTTGGAAACTCTATGATATAGGCAGTTCTACTATGACCTATAGGGCTGCTATGAGTTGGTACTGACTTGACGGCACCTGACAACAACAACTCAAGTTTGGTTCCAATTTCCAGAAAATTTAGTAATGATGTCTAACACATTCAAACTAATTGGTCCCTTCCAGGGGACAATGCTGTCGTCTTATTTATTAGATCTTTTTCTCATTACTTTTATTACCTTAAACAACATATAACTTCAGTGGAATCCAGTACCACTTGAGATTCCTTACACGTTAACACTAGGCTTAGACACAGACTTGCTTTGGCCAGTAGACCTTAGCAAGTTTAATGAAGGCAAAGACTTGAAAAGTGCTTCTAAATTTAGTCTTGAAACCTGGGGATGTTTTATCTTGGATGCTAACTGCCTTACTAAGTGAAGCTTAGTATGACAACTGAGTGATGAGGTAACTTGAGGAGAGATGTTCTGGAGGAGGAGAGACTGTGTATAGATGCCATAACCTATAGCAAAGCTCCCAGCTGAATGCAGGCAAATGAGTGAACTCAGGTACACCACGTGAAGTGAAAACCTGCCCAGCTGAGCTCAGCTAACTCATAAGACTAGGTACATGTAACATTAGTTATACAATTCCATATTTCAGTTCATACAAAATGTGTCTATCTTAAACTTTCATAAATAACATTAAGTAATACAGTGAGGCAAATATTGTGACATAAATTTGTTTTTGTTATTGTTTTTATTGCTGACATGAAGTGCAAATTCAACTAAAACTTGTAAAATTTAGAACCATTTAGAGATTAATGCCCATTTTTATTTATTAATTAGCTATGCTCAAGGCTGAAGACTTTAAATATACAAATACGTTTAAGAATGGGAGTGTAAACGCATATTTTAGTAGCTTGGAAATTTGTATTTTCTGTTGAAGGATTAGAAGGTTAAACTTTTTCCTCAGTTTCCTAAACTCCAGTGAGTTTAGTTGCTAAGTCAGGGATTTTTTTCCCCTCTACTTTTGTTTGGACTAAGAGATAAACTAGTTAGTAAAATTTATCTAGTAGTGTTTCACTAATAATAGCTGCCACCGATTGAGTATTTATTGTGAAGCATTCTTTTCTGGACTTGGCATATATGTCATAACTTACTAGGTGTATAGAGCTATTCTTACTCTATTTTGAGGAGAAAAATGAAGATCAAAGGTAAT
Organism: Heterohyrax brucei; assembly: GCA_028571685.1. NCBI lineage: Eukaryota > Metazoa > Chordata > Mammalia > Hyracoidea > Procaviidae > Heterohyrax > Heterohyrax brucei. Next base: position 20,916,373 of record CM053149.1, read on the forward strand.
TTTCCAAAGTCACATGCAAAGCACCCAAGGGGCAACTACTTGACTTGGAAGTCTCTGTTCCCATAACCCAAGTAGTTGACTTGGAAGCCTCTGTTCCCACAGTCCTCTAAGCTGGAGGTCAGAAAACTTTTTTTGTAAAGGGCTAGATAGTAAATAGTTTAGACTTTATGATTCATGCAATTTGTGCTACAACTACTGAACATTACCACTCTAGCACAAAGCAACTGCAAACCATAGGTGAGTGAGTATGGCTCCATCCCAACAAATTTTATTTACAAAAACAGGTAGTGTATTAGATTTGTCCTATAGCTGCAATTTGCCATACTATTCTTTAAGCCAATAGTGCTCAAACTTGAGCTTGCATCAGACTACCTGGACCAGCCAAGCCAAGTGCCATCGAGTCTGAGCCGACTCATGGCGACCCTAGGGGCCAGGGTAGAACTGACTCCCGGAGTATTCAAGGAGTGCCCGACTACCTGGACAGCTTATTAAAATACAGATTGTTGGGGGCCTACCCTCAAAGTTTCTGCTTCAGTTGGTCTAGAATGGGCCCAAGAATTTGCTTTTCTAGTAAGTTCCCAGCTGATACTAATGCTGTTGGAACCAGGGACCACAGTTTGAGAAGCACTGCTCTAAGCATAGAAACCCTAGTGGTACAGTAGTTAACAGCTATGTCTACGAACCAAAAGGTAGGCAATTTGAATCCACCAGGTTCTTCTTGTAAATCCCATAGAGCAGGTCTACTCTGTCTCACAGGGACAATATGAGTCAGAGTTGACTTGATGGTAACAGATTTGGTTTAAGTCTACAGTTGCTAAGTATAAGACAGAACACCATTCTGAAGAACTATACCTATCTTGCCTTGTTAAATGAATGAGTGGGGTTTTAATCTAGTTCTTATCCTTGTTTTCCCTTTCTCTTTGTTTCACACTGAGTCCATGAGAGGAGGAAGCTGTGAGCATTAAGAGCAAGAATGACAGAGTGGTTAGCAGGGTGGTGAGAACACTGAACATAGATTTAGAGCTTCACCACCTGTCTTAGTCATCTACTGCTGCTATAACAGAAATACTACAAGTGGATGACTTTAACAAAGAGAAGTTTATTGTCTCATAGTCCAGTAGGGTAGAAGTCTAAATGCAAGGTGCCAGCTCCAGGGGAAGGCTTTCTGTGTTGGTTCTGGAGGAAACATTGCCATCAATCTTTCCCTGGGGTGGGAGATTCTAAGGGGCAGGGACCACAGGTCCTAAGGACATGCTCTGCTCTCTGCACTGCTTCTTTCCTGGTCATATGAGGTCCCTGACTCCTTGCTTGCTTCCCTTCCCTTTATATGTGTTATTATACATCCCAATCTCTTGGGTATATCTTCAGAGATTACCTCAGTGTACAGCACAGTCTCACAAATTGAATGCTGCCACACAACACAACTGCCTGCTGCCCCTCCTCCCTCATTAACATCATAGAGGCAAGATTTGCAACATCTAGTAACATCACACAATACCAGAAATCATGGCCTAGCCAAGTTTTTACATGCATCTTTTGGAGGACACTACTGAATCGATGACACCACCCTACTCCATCCCTTTGTGCCCGAACTTCATCCATCTCTTGAAAATGAAACACTTGGGATAAGTTTTAATCTTGTCCTAGACCCACACATATGCATACACAACCATGTACTTGTTTATGACATGTAACGTGCATTTAGAATTTGGGATGACATAACTTCTATGGCTGCTAACCAAAAGGTGGACAGGTGGAACCCACCAGGTGCTCCATGGAAACTCTCGTGGGGTAGTTTTTCTCTGTCCTAGAGGGTCGCTATTAGTCAGAATTAACTCGATGGCAGTGGGTTTTGTTGGTTTTTTTAATCTTACAGAACAACCAGCTGGGTTCTCCACCAAAACCCAAACCAAACTCATTGCTTTTGAGTCACTTTTGACTCCAGGCATCTTCATGAGTTACAGAGAGGAACTGAGCTCTGAGGGGTTTCCTTGGCTGTGATCTTTAAGGAAGTCGATTGCCAGGCCTTTCTTCCAAGGTGCTGCTGGGTGGGTTTGAACTGCCAGCCTCTTGGTTAGCAGTCAGTCACAAACCATGTGTACCAGCCAGGGACCAGGTCCCCAAATGCCATTAAATCTCAATGTTGGAGAGAACCAAGAGGCCGAAGAAACAGTGATTGGGGAGACGGGTATATAAATGGAAGCAAAATGACACGTATGAAACAATATCACAGAGCTGGATTCTATGCTGCTGGCAAATTAGCATAAATTATTATTTCACCCTTTCCAATAGCACTGTAACTTGCAAGGCATCATCATAGGGTAGTTAAAAGTGTGTGTGAATTCTAGGTCTTTACCTACCAAAATTCTTTGACTTTGGGCATTCCTCCAATCCTATCCTTATCCGTAAAATGGAATGTTGACTGTAACAGTCTTCAAGGGTTGTATGAGGACCAATGAACAAATTCACAGACAGCCACTACACATGGCAAATATTTGCCAAATTGGTAAGTGCTACTTGGGTGCATTTTATAATTCAGGAAGCTGAGTGTGAGAAAGACTGAAAAATTCGTTCAAAGTTATGGTACTCTATACATGGAGTAATCAAGCAAGTGCAACTTGAACCTGACAATGACCAACTGCCCAATTCAGTATCTAAGGCAGTGAAAACACAAGCCAAACAAAAGGAGCATCTGATCCTTCATAACCAGACAATAGTGTTAGGCACACACACCAAGAGATAATCCCAGTACCCAGAAATACAGAGAATTGTGTAGGAACATACATAAGTTCAAAAAAGAATGGATTTTTGTTAAGTGTGGGCAAGAGAGAAGACTTGGGTAGAGCCATATCTGAGTGAGATAAGGAGAAGGTATTGGCATTCAGGGCAATAGCAAATATGCATTGAATATAAGCTGGAAGCAACAGAATATTCCTTAAGATGGACCCCCCACCCCAATCGTGAATTAAATTGTGTTCCCCCCAAAACGTGTGGCAGTTGGCTAGACCATGATTCTCGGTATTGTGTGATGTTTCTCTATGTAAGTCCTTCCTCTATGATGTTAATGAGGGTGGATGGGCAGTCGTGTTGGTACAGGACTCAATGTGGAAGAATGGTTTGTTCCTTGAAGCTGTTTCTTGAGTTAGAAAGGAAGGAAGCTAGCAGAGAGACTGGGGACCTCCCACCAGCAATAAGCAGTGCTGGGAGGTCCTTTGGAAACGACTGGGGTCCCCATGCCTCAAAAGCTTCCAGTGCAGGGAAAGATTGATGACAAGGATCTTCCTCCATAGCCAGCAGAAAAAGCCTTCCCCTGGAGCTGACACCCTGAATTTGGACTTTAAACCTGTTGGACTATGACAAAATAAAATATCTCTTTTTAAAACCATCCACTTGAGGTATTTCTGTTAAAATGGCACTAGCTAGCTAAGACATCCCCTTAACACACACACACACAGACACACACACATGCACACACAAATAAAACTGAAAAGACAATCCCTAAGTGAAAAAAAAAATCCTTTCAAGTGATTTATCCAAAAATTGAATAGAAAGTAATATTAGAATAGTTTCTATTCATCCATAATAATAAATAGGGGAAAATTATTTTTTCATCATTACTCTTCCCAGACTCTAGTTATTTAACTAAGTAGGGCAGGGGAGAAGGAGTGTCTGAGGTAGCTGGGAAATATTAAAGGAAAAAACTTTTTTAAAAAAATAATTTTTATAAACCCTTGTAGGAAAACAAGGGGCATATCTGTCCCCGGAGCTTTGTGGCTGTGCCGGACACAGAGCAAGCTATCAGCTTTACGACTCCCAGAAAATAGCTTCATACAGTTTTGATTGCACCAGACCCTCTGAGGTCTTGCAGCAGGTTTGGTTTGGTTTCACGGTGATTTTCTATTTCCTGTTCAAGTTTTTATTAGTTTTATATAGATACATAAGGGAGGAGGGAGAAATACAAGAAGAAGGAATGGGCTTTTTCAGACAGTAATAGAAATTTAAGGAAATAAGAGGTTGTTCAAACCACGAGAAGGTCAGTGCTGGGGGCTGGACAGCCAGACCCAGGTTGAATCACAGACCTCCAAGCTCATGTGCCCAGTCACCTTCTATGAAGTTTGAGGACAACCTTCCCAAAGCTATCTCACTATTGTACATGACGCTGCTGTTTGTTGGTAGGTGCTATCAGGTTGGTTCTGCCTTGTCACCACCTCACTTGACAGAGTAGAACTGTCCCCACAGAGTGTCCTAGGTTGTAATCTTGACAGGGACAGATTACCAGCTCTTTCTCCTGGGAAGCAACTGACTGGACTCAAAATGCCAATCTTACTAACAAAAATGCACACGGTGACTAAGGCAGTTCTAACTCTATTTCTTGTGGAGACGAAGAGCTTGTTCTGGAGACAACCCTCCTGGATGCGAATCCTGGCTCCTCCACTTCCTGTAGCCATGGTCTCTGGGAGCCCCATGTCTTCTCTTGTGTGGTGGGAATAACAGTCGGACTTACCCACAGGGCTGTGTGTGTCTGTGTATGTGAGAGCTCATTTATAATAAATAGGAATCATGAGATAATTTTATAATTGTCCCATATATATATTGTAATTATAATAAATGAGATAATATACAGAAATGCTTACAACAGTATCAGGCAGACAAGTGAGATAACACATGCAAAGTACTTAGGCTCAATCCAAAACAAATCCATTGCCACCGAGTCAATTCCAACTCATAGTGGCCTTATAGGGTTAGAGTTGAACTGCTCCATTAGAATTCCCAAGACTGTAATCTTTACAGAAGCTGACTGCCACATCCTTCTCCTGTGGAGCGGCTGGTGGATTTGAACCACTGACCTTCTGGTTAGCAGCCATACACTTAACCAGTCCACCACCAGGGCTCCTTTCCTATATAGAAAGTGCTCATTAAATGTCACCTCTCATTAATATTATTATTGTTTTTAGTTTTATTCTTGTTGCATGTTCATTTCAATGAAATATTGATTTCTGTGATTAATTTGTGCTGTGGCGATGTTTGTGGTGCTGTTTCATGTGTTCCTGTCTCCGGCTGTCTGGCATTGATCCTGCATTAATACTTGGGAGGGTAGGGAGGGGGAGTCTTCTAAAGAGATATGGTCAAACAGCCGGAGAATAGCAAGCATCTGAAACAGAATCACAAATAGTGTCCAGTGCTTCCCGTGACGACAGCCGATGGCAAGCCCACAGACTCTTTGGCCCACTTGAGGCCGAACAGGTTACTGTTTTAGAAAGATTCTTTTTTTCTGTTCTAAACATGATGATTTTTAAGTTTCTAGCAATCTCAAATCCAGGACTCCCTGTAGGGCTGATTGAGACCTCCACAGTTTACCTTCTCCTTCCACCAAATCCTACTTTCCTCCTCTTCTTTTCCACAGGCATTGATCCCAAAGGCCCTCATTAATCAACAACCAGTTTGCTATCTCCATCTTAGAGTCAGATTCCTGGGGAACCCAATGTGTGGCATCTCTTTGTCATTACGTGCCCTCTAGTCGGTTTAGACTCACAGTGATCCTATGGCCCAGTCCTGTGCTAGTCTCACAGCAGCTGCTATATTTGAGCCCACTGTGGCAAGCCACTGTGTTAATACACATTTGTGAGGGTCTCCATCCTTTTTGCTGACACTCTGCCAAGCATGGTGTCCTTCTCCAGGGACTTGTCCCTCCTGATAACCTGTCCAAAGTATATGAGACAAAGTCTTACCATCCTCAATGCTAAAGAGCATTCTGGCGTCTGGTACCTCTCCTTTATGATATCTTGGGCACCATCTAGCTTACATACTCTTATCTTCATATTCTTTGTGCAGATTTTTTATCCATTAGTTAAAACAATATTTAGCTCACCACAAATACGCAATAAGCAGTTGTTGGATAGCTACATTTCCTTGTGTCCAGAGATGACCTTCAATAGCTCATAAGATGCGAGTGGACATCCTTAAGTCGCTAGTTGGACTCCAGCTCAAAGAAAGCACCAGGTGCTTTTGGAAACCCTGGTGACGTAGTGGTTAAGTGCTACAGCTGCTGTCCAGAAGATTGGTAGTTCAGATCTACCAGGAACTCCTTGGAAATTCTATACAGTGGTTCTACTCTGTCTATAGCGTCACTATAAATCAGACTTGACTCAGAGGCAGTGAGTGAGTCCAGAGAGGATCCCTGGTGGAGCAGTGGTTAAAGCATGTAGCTGCTAACTAAAAGGTTGGTGGTTAGAACTCACCAGCTGCTCTGCTAGAGAAAGATACGGCAGGTGGCTTCCACGAGGATGTACAGTTTTGAGAAGACCATGGGGAAGTTGTGCTCCCTTCTAAAGGGTTGCTGTGAGCTGGAATCAACTCAATAGCAGGGGGGTTGGCTTTTTTATTTTTTGGTGTGTCCAAAAGACATCCTCCCTGCACTTTTGCCTTCTGCCTCCCCGTATGGAGTAACTTCTCTTCATCTTTCCAGACAATTTAACCTCAGTGTCATCGTTCTGCAAAATATTTTGATTTTTCTTGACTCTTATACTTTCTTGGGATTGTTATCATCCCTTTTGCTCCATCAGAGATTTTTTTTATATAGTATTACGCTTGCTTACTTGCCTAATCCAACCTGGATTTGGTGTGATCACATGTATCATGGGTAAATCCTGGTGGCATAATGGTTAAGTGCTACAGCTGCTAACTGGAAGGTCAGCAGTTCGAATCCACTAGACACTCCTACTCCTTGGAAACTCTGTGGGGCAGTTTTGCTCCATCCTATAGGGTCGCTATGCATCAGAATCAACTCTTTGGCATTTTTTTTCCCCCTTAATTTGTATTTTGAGATCATGGACTGTGTCTTCTACCTTTGTTTACTCAACAAATGGTACATAATCGTTTGTTGAATGAAACTTGAATCAATGATCTAACTTCTAGTATGAATCTGCATTAGAATCACCTAGAAAAAAATGCTAGAAATACAGATTTCCATGCTTGTTCTCAAACCCAATAAATGAATGATTACAGGCACTGGGCTCAAGGAGCTATGTTTTCTCTGGCCCAGCTTTTGGAAACTGCTGGCTAAGATTCAGCTTTCCTACTGCTAGATACCCTGGAGATGTAGTGGTTAAGTGCTATGTCTGCTAACTAAAAGGTCAGTGGTTCAAATCCTTTAGGCGCTCTTGGAAAACTCTATAGAGCAGTTCTACTCTGCCCTATAGCATCTCTATGAATTGGAATCGACTTGACAGCAGTGAGTTTGGTTTTGGGTTTTACTATTACTACTTAGAAGAAATCAACCTAATTATATCTTTACTTTTGTGACATTGGTTTGATTATCTTGATTTGACTAAGCCAACGGTCGAGAATACTACAAGCAATGATGTCTTTACTCTCATACAAAAAGTTGCTGCACTGTTCAACAATCTTATCTGGTGGTTGAGCATGAGAGCTCCGGAGGCAGTTTGCCTAGGTTGACCGCTGATTATGCCGTTCTCTGGCTCTTCAACTTTAGTTAAATTATGTCCTTTTCTGGGCCTCAGTGTCCTCACCTCCAAAATGAGGATGGTCAGAAACCCCTGCCACATTAGGTAGTTGTAAAGATCAGCTGAGCAAAAGGATGGGAAGTGGTTAGAACCGAACTAGGAAAGTCTCAATAAATGCCAGCTGTTATTATTATTATTGTTTGAGGAAATTAAATTGCAGGAACATATGTAATTATAAAGGAATTAATGCATAATTGTCAACGTTTCAAAATTAGGCAGGGGAAGGGATAACAAAGTTGACAATTTGAAACTCCAATCATTTTCACATTATTGGTCACTTTTCCAGAATCTTCTGGTTCCCCAGTGCCTAAAGATTCTTCTTACAATCCTGTGGTCCTGATAGGGCTTTCCAAGGCCCAAACAAGTAAGCTCAACAGTCCAAGATTCTACCAGAGACTTGAGTGAAGAATGTTTTTCTTTATCTCTCAGAAGTTCAAAATTATGCTACCCTTCACCTCTTGTCTTTCAACAGAGAGTTGGCTGTTTTCTCAAAGCCAATCTTTTGTACTGACAACAGTATATCAATGTGTCACCACCTTGGAGATACTGGCAGAAAATTGTGTAAACTACATTCTTGTAATTTGGTTTTCTCATTATAGGGACCTTGACCAGACTGGGTGCTATAGAGTAAGGTCATTGACACCTAACACAAATGCAGCTGGACTCAAGAATTTGATGCCAAAGCTCTGCAGTCCCTCCTCTCCCCTCCTCCTTCACATTCACCTCTGGCAGGAAATTACACCCAAACCACAGAAAACATTGCAAATGCTTGCATCCAAAGAGTTGTAATTAAGTTGATCAGCTTAAATAAAAAAAGCTGTGACCTGTTTTTTGACTTTGTGTAAACAATCCAGGTGAAATAATCCATTTTACTTTTCTCTAAAAGTGCTCTTTTGCCTGAAGAGGACAGACAGTATAGATTTCACAGAATTAGTTCAGGGTAACCTTGAAGAAAGACTTGCACGGAAAAACTTAAAACTATTACTATGAAAATTTGTGAGTGTTTTTGTCACAGAGAAAAAGAAGGCTTTCTCAGAGCACACAATAAGCAGTAAAGACACCAAGGAAGTTTTACCTGTAAAAGAATCAGGACTGAGACCATGTGATAGGTTTGAAAAACAGTCAAGTTAGATTTGTTTTGGATCAAACCAGAGGGCAGAATTCAGGCAAATGGGTAGAAACATATAAAGGGAGAGCTTGAGGGTCCATATGAGTTTTTGAGATAGAAATGTCATTATATTAAAATTTAATATCCTTTTGATTCTTAGAAAGAGAGCCCTGTTAGTTAGGTAGATACCACGTCAAGTACTTAATGAGCAGACGAACCTTACAGAGAACTAGCTATGGACAGAATGACCTTCTGTGTGTGGTGACTTCTCCTTTGATCCCTCAAATTTTTGATAAAAACAGTTAAGACAATCCAGAGCTAATTTTCAGAGGATCTTTCATGGAAACTGGAAATCTATGGAGGGACTGTTGTCTCACACGACAGCTGAAGAGCCATGAATGAACACACAAAGAAGTTAACTGCTGGAGACTTGCAATAATCATGGAAAAGAATCTGGACTTTCAGAGAAGTTTCTGATGAGCTGATTTAAACCCCTGAGGGGCAAGGAAGTCCTTGTTGTCAGCTTAGCTGTACAGGAAACAACGTTTCTACCTGCTCTCCGAGTTTATAAAGGGGAGTTTATAAAGGGACTCCCTTCAGCACAGTAAGCCTTACCGTGTCTCCCTCACAAGGTTTGGACTGTGTCCCCTGGGTCAAAGAATTGAGAATCGAAGGAAAGCTACAAATGAGTGAAATCACAATTGCAGCTCAAAGGGACACAAACGCAGTCCTATTCACTGTGTTAAATGAACCCAAAGGAGGAGCCCCAAACTCATCCTTGGAGGAAGACAATATCAGAGGTTTCTCAGAAGCACAGTGGGTGGGGCAAGGTGAAAAATGTGAACAAACAGTATGTTCAAAATATCAGATTGCCTGGTACTTGGAGGGAACAGTAAACAGCAGAGCATGGTGAACTCACAGGGGGTAGCATGGCAGATTTGGGTTTCCTGAGACAAGTCTAGGAAGGGGGCCAAAGGCCCTCTCAGGAAGGGTTTCCTACGCCCATCTAAGGAGTTTAAATTTTATCTTGAGGATAGTGGGAAGTCACTGAAAGCTTCTAAGCAGGAGAGTGATATGCTTATACTTGGGGCAGAATAAAATATGTTCAAATCCACAAGACACTCCTTGAATACTCTGCGACCCTGGCCCCTAGGGTCGCCATGAGTTGGATCCGACTCGACGGCACTTGGCTAGACATTTGCCTGACCAAACATTATTTCCTCTCCCCCAAACCCAACTGTCTTTTCAAACTCCCCAAAACTTCTGTTATTGACAGTCGTCTCCTTTGATCCCTGTAACGCTGGTTCCTGTTCTTTGTTTTCTTGTATAATTTCTTTCATTGTTAATATTCTCAAGTGTATTGAGTATCTGAATTATCAGTAAATCATCCAGGATAGAGATTTACATGTCTCCAAGGGACAGGTGTCATGGATTGAATTGTGTTCCCCCAAAAAATCTGTGTAGCAATTTGGATAGGCCACAGTTCCTGGTATTATGTGATACGCTTCTGTGTTGGAATTTCTGCCTCTGTGACGTTAATGAGGGTGGATGGGCTGCCCTTGAGTTGGTGGGACAGGATTTAATGTGTGGGATTGTACTGTGGCTTGGGGTGGCCTCTAGGGATATGTAAGGGAAAGGGAGGCAGGCTGAGATTTGGAAACCTCATGCGACCAGAAAAGCAGCATCGAGAGCAGAGTATGTCCTTTGGACCTGAGGTTCCTGTGCCAGGATGCTATCAAATTGAATTGGGACTCTTAAGCCTACCAGACTGCGATAATTTCTCATATTGCATTTGGATCTATAGCTTCCAGACTGTAATAAAATAAAATTTCTCTTTTTAAAGTCATCTACTTGTGATATTTCTTTTAAAGCAGAACTGACTAAAACAACAGTTTTACCTGGTAATATGGAAAGCAAACCAGGTCTGTGAAACATTTATGGTAAACATGCACTAATACATTTTTCTAACAACAACAGCAACAAATGGGATAAAGAAACATGTGTCTACCATAAGAGAAACAATCACACCGTGGCTGTGCTGATAGAAATGGCTCTTTACTACAGTACTGGGGAAGCAATAGTGAGGTCTGTAGCAATCAGAGAGTTCACTTTCTGTTGTAAGAGGGGCAGCCCAAGTGATTGATGGTATACAGATTTGGAGTTTCAGTAGAATAAGACCTCTTGATCTCGTTGTTAGAAGAAAGTAAAGTAAAACCTGTAAATCCAGATGTTTACATGAAATGTCCTGGTATTTAGAAGTTGATACAAAACTTTTCCAAACACTAAAGACCACTGTCAACATAACAGCATCCCAGATATATCCCACAACCCTAGATTACAACATCTGACATACATTTTTATATGTCCATGAGCTCTCGAATCTTGCTAAGTGAATATAAGTTGAGAATAGAGTGCTTTTGCTCCCTGGATTTTTAGTAGTTCCTATCTTGAGCATTTGTTTGACTTTTTGTATTGATTTGTATTGATTTTTATCGCTCTTTATCTTTCTTGTTTATTTCCAGTCTCCTTGAAGAGATTTCCTGGGTTTTAGAAATCATTACCTGAGCATCTTTCTGTCCCTACCCCTCAGCATGATGAGTTCCCTTTAGAAGGACCACAGTACCTTCAAAAACTAAAATGGAATCATTGCTGTTGTTAGGTGCCATCAAGTTCATTCTGACTCTCAGTGGCCCTACGCACAGTGGCGCAAAACACTGCCCGGTCTTGTGCCACGTGCACAATCGTTTTTACGCTTAAGCCCATTGTTGTGGCCACCACTGTGTCAATCCATCTCGTTGAGGGTCTTCTTTCCACTGACCCTCCACTCCACCAAGGATGATGTCCTTCTCTAGGGACTTATCCTGCCTGACAGTGATTGCTTACAACAAACTCGACAGTACGGGTAGTAGCTTCTTCATGTTATCTATCTCATTTGATTCTTAGAACAATATTGTAAAATAACCCTTAGTATCATGCTTCCTGTTTACAGGTGAGGAATCTGAGCTCAGAACGATTACACAACTTGCCCAAGCTCACAGTATTATGATGCTGGGACTCACACCAGGCAATCTGGCCCCAAGAAGTACTAAGCTACACTGCTAAAAAATGCCTGAAATAAAACAACAACAAAAAAAAAAAACAAAAAAAAAACACCCACTGCAGTCAAGTTGGGTCTGACTCACAGTGACCCTGTAGGTTAGAGTAGAACTGCCCCATAGAGTGGCCAAGGAGCACCTGGTAGATTTGAACTGCCAACATATTTGTTAGTAGACATTGCACTTAACCCACTATGCCACCAGGGTTTCTAAAACAAACAAAAAACGCCTGAGGATAGTGCAAATGATGTTGATGGTGGAGAGGTTCAAGAAGATACTTCCCAAGCTCAGTCAAACCCGTGATACCACTGGGCTGTTCCTTGGAGACTTAAGTCATTCAATAACTTTCAATGCAATTATGTCCCCTGCAAAACAGAAACTAGACTGATCTTTCAGTCTCATAAAGAGAATTATCATCATGTGGTAATTTTTCTTTGAAGAATGTTTTTCAAACTATGGATTCACAAACACGTATCATGACATTCTGCATGTTGTATTTGAACATAAGGCTTAAATATACCTTCAAGTATTTTTAAAACAGTAATTAAAGAAGAAAACAAACATGCACATTCAAGTGCCAATTTAACCTACTGGAGGTCAACAACGTGCTAACTAGTGGTCTCACTAATTAACTATGTAGTAAATAGATGGTCTATATTTGAACCTGGGGTACATGTGTATTAGTAAAACTTTGCTTTCCTCTGTGTGGAACCTGGTGGCACAGTTTAGCTGTCAACCCAAAGGTCAGCAGTGGAATCTACCAGCTGCCCCTCAGAAACCTTCTGGGGCAATTGTACTCTATTCTAACCCTGGTAGCATAGCAGTTAAGTGCTGTGTCTGTTAACCAAAAAGTTGGTAGTTCGAATTCGCCAGGCACCCCTCGTTAATTCTATAGGGTAGTTCTACTCTGTCCTATACGGTTGCTATGAGCCTGAATTGATTAGATGGCACTGGGGTTTTTTGAGCCAGAATTGATAGGAAGTCATCATTTCTGGTTTGCTTTCCTTTGCTTGACATACTGAAGTTCTATGTCAGATTTTCTTTGCATAATGCAGTCTGGTCTGTGAGGAAGTTCAAAAGTCTCTTCCCTAATATTTAGCTTCTTACAAAGTCATTCCTTCTCTCCCACCTATTGACACATGTCTGAGAAGTCAATGGAGGCTAATTAGCATTATGCTGTGTTTGGTAATCTAAGAGTTAGTTAATTGTAAGATGACTCATCATTATACATGTCACAAACAGAAACACACTCCCAGTGAAATTATGACATAGCATCAATTCAGAGACATTAAAATAAAAAAAAAGAGCAGTACTATAATTAATAAAATACAGTAAATAAGAATTTAGACTCTGAAATTAAATCACATGGGCTTGAATCCTGGGACATTCTGCCTTCCATGACCTTTATCAAATCGCTAAGAGTGGGACCATTAGCACAATCTAACTCAAAGGGTGGTTATGAGAACTAGAGAGTAAGGGTATGGCTAAAGCCACTGCCATCAAGTCGGTTTCAACTCATAGTGACTCTACAGGACCAAGTAGAATCACATCATAGTTTCCCAGGAGCACGTGATGAATTTGAACTGCCAATCTTTTGGCTAGTAGCTGTAGTACTTAACCACTATGCACCAGGGTTTCCAGGATAAGGCCAGTGACTTGGAATCTAAAAAAGATATGATGAATGTCTGCTTTTGTCATTATCATAAGCTCTGAGAAAGCTTTGATCTTCTGAACTGACTGTGAAAGGTTGTACTAAGTAGGGGCTGGGCAGAGAGATTAGACATTCATATTTCTCCTTTTAATCTCCTTTTCAGAAGCTCTTAGTTAGAAGAGTGAACACGTATCTGATTGAATGAGTTTTTATCCCTAAAGGAGGAGGTTTGCCTGATGATATATTGTTCACATGCAAATTTAATCTTCCTTTTTTAAACTAAACTACAGATTTTATTTGGATTTCTCTAGTTTTCCCATTTATGTCCATTATATATATTTTTGTTGTGCTTTAAGACAAAGTTTACCATTTAAATCAGCTTGCCATACAAAAACTTACAGATACTGTTGTGTGACCCCAGTTGCTCTTCCCACACTGACAGCACACTCCTCCTCTCCACACTGTATTGCCTGTGTCCATTCAACCAGCTCCTGTCCCCCTCTGCCTTCTCATCTCACCTCTGGATGGGAGATGCCCATTAAGTCTCATGTACCTACTTAAGCAAAAAACATACTCCTCATCAGTATCATTTTATGTTCAGTCAAATCTTTGAAGAGTTGGTTGGCTTAGGGAATGGTTTTTAATTCTAAGCTAACAGAAACTGGGGGCCATGTCTTGAGGGACCCTCAAGTCTGTCAGACCATTACATCTGGTCTTTTTACTAGAGTTCAAGTTCTACATCCCACTCTTCTCCCACCACAACAGGCATCACTTGCATACTCTGTCAGGGCAGTCAGTGGTAGCAGCTGGATCCTTTCTGGTCTCAAGTTAATGTAGTCTCTGGTTTATATGGTCTTTTCTGTTCTTGGGCTTCTATTTTTCTTATGTCTTTGATGTTCTTTATTCTCCTCTGCTCCAGGTGGTATGGGACCAATGGGTACTGTTTTCACAGCCACTTGCTAGATTTTAAGACCCAAGATGTAACTCAGAAAAGTGGATGCAGAACATTTTCTTAATAAACTTTGTTATGCCAATTCCCCTGAAACCATGGTCTCCAGACTCCTGCCTCTACTACTCTGTCTGTTGAAGTGTTGGCTGTATTCAGCAAACTTCTTAGCTTTTAGTTTAGTCTGACTTCCCCTGTTAGTGCTAACTTCTCCTGTATTGTATGTTTTCCTTCCCCTCACCTAAAATAATTCTTGATGGCGGTTCAAAGCCAGCAGGTACTCCTTAGAATCTTGGTGGAGCAATTCTACTTTGTCCTATAGGATCGCTATGAGTCGAAATTGACTTGACAGCAATGGGTTTTGTTTGTTTTTTATCTAGTTAGTGAACACTCCTGCCCGCCCTCCCTCACTCCCCACCTCTGTAATCATCAAATAATGTTTCTTCTGTGTTTAAACCTTTTCTTGGGGTCTTAAAATAGTGGTCTCACACAATATTTGTCTTTTTTGCAACTGACTGATTTCACTCAGCATAATGCTTTCCAGTTGGGTTATTTGTCTTTTTGCTGTTGAAGTTTTGCAGTTATCTCATACATTTTAGAGATTAGATGCTGATCAGATTAGTCATATCCCCAAATTTTCCCAATCTGTAGGTGATCTTTTTTATTCTTTTGGTGAAGCCTTTGAATGAGCAAAAGTGCTTGATTTTTGCGAGTTCTCTGTTATCTATTTTCTCTTCTGGTGTTTGTGCATTGTTAATAATGTTTTATATTCTGTTTATGCCATAGGTGAAGTCTCCCAGCATTTTCCCTATTTTTCTTCCACGATCCTTATCATTTTAGGTTTTATATTTAGGCTTTTAATCCATTTTGTGTTAGTTTTTGTACATGGTGTGAGGTATAAGGCTTGTTTCACTTTTTTGCAGATGAATATCCAGTTATGCCAACACTATTTGTTAAAAAGACTATCTTTTCCCCAATTCATATACTTTGGGCCTTTGTCAAATATCACCTGCCCTTAAATGGATCACATTATCTCTGGATTCTCAGTTCTGTTCCATTGGTCTATGTATCTGTTTTTGTACCAGTACCAGGCTGTTTTGACTTCCATGGTGGACTAAGAAGTTCTAAAGTCAGGCAGTGTGAGGCCTCTCACTTTGTTCTTCTTCAGCAATGCTATACTTATCTGGGGCCTCTTCCCCTTCCATATGAAGTTGGTGATTTGGTTTTCCATCTCCCTAAAATTGCCATTGGAATTTGGATTCAGATTGCATATATCTATAGACTGCTTTGGGTAGAATGGACAATTCCACTACGATGAATCTTCTTATTTGTGAGTAAGATAGGTTTCTCCACTTATGTGGGTCCCTTGGTTTTTTGTGGTAGTGTCTTATAGCTTCCTTTACATCTATAGTTAGATTTATTCCTAAGTATTTTATGATTTGAGGGCCTATTGTAAATGGTATTTATTCAGTAGTTTCCCCTTTGACACTCCTTTTTTTGGTGTAGAGGAATCCAACTGATTTTTGTACGTGTATCATATATCCTGATGCCTTGCCAAACTTAGCTATTTCAGTAGTTTTTTTGTGAATTCTTTAGAGTTTTCTGTGTATAAATTCATCTCACCTGCAAATAAGAGGTACTTTTACTTCTCCCTTGCCAATCTGTTGCTATATTTTTAGTCTAATTGTTGTGGTTAGAACCTCCAGAACAATGTGGAGTAAAAGTGGTGACAAAGGGCATCCTTGTCTAGTTCACATTCTTAAGGGGAATGCTTTCAAACGCTCTCCATTTAGGATGACATTGGCTATTGTCTTTGTATAAACACTATGATGTTGATGAATTTCCCTTGTATTCTTGTTTTGCTGAGTGTTTTTAACATGAATAGGTATTGTACTTTGCCAAATGCCTTTTCTGCATCAATTGATAAAATCATGTGGTTCTTGTCTTTTATTCATATGATGGATTATATTGATTGTTTTTCCAGTATTGAACTTTCCCTGCAAGCCTGCTTTGAATGTCACTTGGTTGTGGTGAAGAATTTTTTTTTTATCTGTTGTTGAGTTCTATCTATTTAATAGAACTTTGTTGAAGATCTTTACATCTGAGTTCATGAGGGTATTGGACTGCAATTTTCTTTCTTAGTGGTGTCTTTCCTATAGGGTCACTATAAGTTGGAATCAACTCAGTGGCAGTCGAGTTGTTGTGTTTTTTTTTTGTTTGTTTGTTTAACTGGTTTAAACCCTGGTGGCACAGTGGGTAAGTGCTGTGTCTGCTAACCAAAAGGTCAGCAGTTTGAATCTGCCAGGTGCTCCTTGGAAACTCTATGCAGTAGTTCTACTCTATCTTACAGGGTCAGTATGAGTCAGAATTGACTCTATGGCAGTAGGTTTTTTTTCTTGTTTCTTTTTTTGGTTTTATGCGGTTTGGGTATCAGGGTTATGCTGGCTTTGTAGAAAGAGTTTGAGAGTGTTCCATCTTCTTCTATTCTCTGAAATACTTTTAGCAATGGTGATGTTTACTGTTTTCCGAAAGTCTGGTAGAATTCTCCAGTGAAGCCATCAGGTCCAGGGCTTTTTTGGTTGGGAGTTTTTGGTCGCCATGAGTCGGATCCGACTCGACGGCACTTGGCTTGGCTGGCTTTCAATCTTTTCTTTTATTATGAGTACATTTGGTTGTTCTACCACTGTTTCTGTTGGTTTAAGTAGGTAGTGTGTTTCTAGAAATTTGTATATTTCCTCTAAGTTTTCAAATTTCTTAGAGTACAATTTTTTTTTTATAGTGTTCTATTATGATTTTTTAAGTTGCAGTGAAGTCTGTTGTGATATTGCTCGTCTCATTTCTTATTCAGGTTATTTTCTTCTCTCCTGTTTTATTTTTTCAGTTTGGTCAGTGCTTTATAAATTTTGCTGATATTTTCAAAGAACTGACTTTTATTGTTCTTAACTCTTTCATTTGTTTTTTCTACTCACTAATTCATTTAGCTCCACTCTAATTTTTATTATTTGCTTTCTTCTGATGCCCAAGGACTTCTTTGCTGCTCTCTATTTGTTCAAGTTGTAGGATTAATGTTTGATTTGGACTCTTTCTTCTTTTTGGATGTGTGCATTTAATGAAATAAATTGACCTCTGAGCTCTGCTTTTGCTGTGACTCAAGATTTCTGGTAGGAAGTGTCTTCATTCTTACTTGAGTCTATGAATTTCTTTATTCTGTCCTTAATTTCTTCTGTAATCCAGTTGTGTTTGAGCAAGGTGCTGCTCAGTTGACATATGGTTGATTTTTTCTTTTTCTTCTTCTTTTTTCTTTAATGGATTGCTACTTTTATGGCTTTATGATCATAAAAGATGCTTTTCTTATATTTCAGTGGTTTCAATTCTGTTTTCTATGGTCCAATATGTAGTCTATTCTGGAGAATGTTCCATGTGCATTACAAAAGAAAGTATACTTGGCTGTTGTTGACAGGATATTCTGTACTTGTTTACTAGGTAAAGTTGGTTGACTCTGACATTTCAATGTTCTGTGTCTTCACTGAGCTCCTTTCTGGATGTTCTGTCCTTTACCAAAAGTGATGAGTTGAAGTGTCCCACCATTATTGTGGAGCTGTCTATTTATCTTTTTAATGCAGTTAGAGTGGGTTTTATGTATTTAGGAGCCCTATCATTGGCTGTGTAAATATTTCCTCCTGGTGTAATGTCCTCCTGGTGTAATGACCCTTTAATCTATATAAGTGTTCCTCCTTATCCATTGTGGTAGATTTTACGTTACTGTTTATCAGAAATTAACATTGCCACTCATGATCTTTTCTTGAATGCTTTTTGCTTGATATTTTTTTCCATTCTTTGATTTTTTGTTTGCATCTTTGAGTCTAAGGTGTGTCTCTTGCAGGCAGCATATAGAGAGAGATCTTTTGTTTTTTTTCTGCCACTCTCTGCCTCTTTTTTGATGCATTTAATCCAGTGACACTCAGCATGATTACTGATAGTTATGAGTTTAGTGTTGTCATTTTGATTCTGTTTTTTGTGCATTATTGGCAGTTTCTTTGTTCCACTTAATTTTCTGTGATGACTCATTTTTCTTTATTTATTTTCTTTTCTGTTTTCTTTTCATTGTTTGTTTCGTATTTGCTGAATCTTTACATTTTTCTTGTTTTTTTCAGATGTGTAAGATTGTCCGTTTCCTTTACGATTACCTTAATATTTATCTCTTATTCTAAGGCTAAACCAATCTTTTCTCGTTTTTTCTTTGTATTTCCTTGATTCTTCCCCATATGAAAAATTTATGACTACCCTTTTTAGTCCCCTTTTTTAAAGACAGTCTTGCCATTTTATAAATGATGACATCTGTTTCCATATTTTCAATGTTTTATCTCTATTTCTGTGATTTTCTTACATAATCTGATATCTGATTGCTGTGTCTTGCGTTCTAGTCTTGGGTTGTTATGTGATATGGTTGATTTTGTGACTGAAGGATAGCCTTTGTTATTCTTTGGAATTTTGGTTTGACTTATGCAAATTCAAAAAAATTGTTTATCTGGAAATGTCCTAATTTTGTCATTTTATTAGACAGAATTTTCTGGATGTATAATTCTTGGCTGGCAATTTTTTCTTCAAGGCTTTGGTTTCTGATGAATAGTCCGAATTTAATCCTATTGACTGTCTTTTATAGATGAATTTCTTTTATGCCTACTTCCTCTTAAAGTTGTCTCTTTATGTTTGGTTTTGGACAGTTTGATTATGATGTGTATTGGTGACTTTCTTTTGGTATCAACCTTGTGCAGGGGCCAATGAGCATCTTGCATAGGTATCTTCTCATCCTTCATGATGTCAGGGAAGTTTTCTGGCAACAAGTCTTCAACAATTCTCTCTGTATTTTCTGTTACCACCCCACTCTTGGTACTCTAATCATTCAAAAGTTATTCCACTTGATGCCAGCCAAGTGCTGTTGAGTCGGATCCTACTTATGGCAACCCTAGGGGCTAGGGTAGAACTGACCCCCAGAGTATTCAAGGAGCACCTGGTGGATTTGAACAATAGAGAACCACGTAATTCTTAGAGTTTCTTCATTTTTTTAAAATTCTTTTATCTCATTTTTCTTCAGATATGTTGGTGTCTAGTGCTTTACCTTCAGTCTCACTAATACTGATGTCCATCACCTCAATTCTGTTCCTATGACTTTTTATTGAGGTATTCTGAAATTTTATAGTTTACCCTCTAAGTTTCTGTTTGCTGTCTATGGGTTTTTGCAGCCTATTAAATCTCTCATTGTGCTCTTCTCTAATCTTTTTTAGTTCCTTGATTGCTGTCTCTGTGTACTTCTTGGCTGGTTCTGCATTTTGCCTGATCTTCCTGATCTCTTGATGAGTTCTATGTATTATTCTTTTGTATTCTCCCTCCAGTAATTCAGAAACTTACCTTAATTGGGAAGATTTCTTGATTCCTTGTTTTGGGAGCTTGCTTAAGCCACCATTTTCTGTCTCTTCATGTGATTTGTTATTGACTTTTGTCTCCAAGCTGTCAATAAGTTATCATATTCATTTGTTTTATGTTGCTTGCTGTGTGCTAGCTTGTTATTTACTTATTTATTTGATATGCCCAAATAGTCTGGTCATGTTGAGTTAGTTTGATTATCAGCACCTTTGAAGCTCTAATGTCCTGTCTCCAGATGGTTAGAGCTTTTAATAGCTATATGAGCCCAGGATTCCATTTACTTTTCTTATTTGGCATTTGGAATCAGCTTAAGTATCCAGGTAGTTGACCACCAAGTGTGTTGTTCAGGCTCTCACTTGCAGTGCTAGATGGACAGGGGTAACTGGTGTAGGCACAGTTATCTGTCTGTACGTGCTGAGCAAGGCAAGAGACTGACAACTATCTGAGTGTCTATGAGGAAAGCATGTCCCTGTTCCTTAAAGTTCATAGGTAGGTAGCATTTTTAGACAGACTATGGATGCCCAGTGCTGTTAGCTGTAAGGACTGGGAGGCAGTATTTGTTCTTGGATCCTTGCTGTAAGTGGCCAGGTGGCACGAGTGGAGCCAGCAATCCTCTGACTCTTGCTGTGTATGTAGGTGAGATTCCCCCCTGCTTGATAGTTTCTGTCAAATGTCATAAACCTGCCTTTCTACCATGTAGAAGATACAGTGAAAATAGGGTTCAGAAATATACCCTGTTGTACTGCACTAATGAGAGGCTATGCTGTTGTAGTGGTCCACACAGCTCTATATAGGAGTAAAAAGCATTCAAAGTCCATGGACCCCTTATGCCTCTGCCTAGGCAGAGGAACCATTTCTGTCCTGGGTTCCCAGCTCAGGGGAGCCAGCAGATTATTTTTCCCTATTTGTTAATTTTTTCTGTCTCTAAGACTGACAGAATGGCATATAAGGGGTCCTACTTCTAGCCTGAGCCAGTCTCGAGAGCTGGCTTGAACCCAGTATAGAGCAGGAAGAGGTTGATCCCAAAGGAGAGTTTATCCCAAAGGATTTATCCCAAAGGAGAGTTTTTTGATCTGTATGTAGTTAGGTTAGATGCAAGTTACTTGTCATTTGACGGTTGGGGGCTGGTTTTCACTGATCCTGGAGGGGTGAATGAACTCTCCAGCACTTGGTCTCTCCTGATGTGGAAAACATGTCCCAGATGTCACTGCTTCTATCACTGTGCTTACGCCATTGGACCCAGCCAATTTCCACCGAGTCAGCTCTGGCAACTCACTACTGCTTCTGAAGCTTCTCTCTCTCCCCTGCCACTCAGTCCAATTTCTCAACTTGGCCTTTGATGTTCAGGGCTTCTAGAATGTCTTATGTAATCAAATCATTCGTTTGAGGGTGTATCTTTGTTATAAGAGGGATCCCTGGATGTCTAACTACTCCACCATCTTGGCCCTGCTCTCAATTTAGTTTTTTTTTTTTTTTTTCCTGATGCAGACGTTTTAGAAGCTTTTATCCTTTCTGGATGATGTCTGCATCACACAAATAGATTTCACTTGTGCTTATGTCCTACAGACCTAGAGTACTTTGGAAGGATGGCGTGCATTTTTCTTCTAAAGTCTTAGACTTGAGTGCAAAAACAGTTCACTGAGATAAATGAAAAAGAATTACAATTTGAAACTGATTTTAGGAGTAGTTTGCAACCCCTCCCCCAAAAAGGGTTTTGGACTTTCACTCTGTATACTGCCAAGCCACTCGGTTCATATATGAAATCTTATGTGAATGAGTAAGAAAGTGACAGTTCTGGACTTAACTCTAGTCTTAACATTCTCTTGAACTCCAAATATGCTTTTCCCAGTGACAGGTAGATACTTCAAATGCCTCAGACTGTGGCATCACCAATCCGTATATCCTAAGCCAAATGTAAAGACTTCTCCAAAACAAGTACATAAGTTAGTATGGGCTAGACTATGCTGCAGTAATTAATGGAACCAAAATATCATAGCAGTGAAGTTCAAGTACTTTCATTCCCACTGACATCTTACGAGATGACACAAGTATCTGGGCTCTTTCTATTTTGTGACTGTACCACCTGGTACACCTTCCAAGGTTGTAAAGTGGAAAAAGGACTGGGAGGTTACATGGAATATTTCAAGGACCAGATCTAAAAGTGGTTTAATTTCATTTCCATCCACATTCTGCAGACCAGAAGTTAGTCACAAGCCCCCTCCTCCCAAACCTTTTGATCCCACCTCAGTGATACCTGAACATTTTCCTTCTTTTCCATACCTAATGATACCATCCTCATTCAAATACTATTTATTTTCATCTGTATCACCAAAGTAGCTCTTTAACAAGATTTTCCTGTCCTCCATCTCTCTTTCTTTCCATCCTAGAACATATATTCTACACAATGTTGCCTGACAAGTTTCAAAGACCAGATTATACTTCCACGACTAATAACAATTTCTTCCAGTGGGCTCAAAAATAAGGGCTATGCTCCTTGCATGATGCCTAGTTGCCAGCTGTAGCCAGTGCATCTGCCCAGGCTTTCTACCCATTAGAACCCCGCATAGGTAATTCTGTCTGTCTTAACTGGATTTCATGGTTTCCTGGAAACTTGTCTATTCTATTTTTTTTTTATACTAGTCAGTGTATTTCCTTCTTCTGAAAGCATACCAATTATTCAAGATCCAGCCCAGGTATATCCCTTCCTCTATCATACCTTTCTTAACTCTCATGGTTGGAATTAAATGATCCTCCCACAGTGCTCCTAAAGCACATTATTTTAAGGACGCTTATTTCACAGTTACTCCATTCTGCTCTGTATTTGGAGTTAATGACGTGTGGGTGTCTCCTTGACTTCACTGCTTGCTCCCTAGAGACCAGTGGTAGATGCTAATCTTACATTCACAACGCCAATTTCAATGCCTTGAATATTGTGAATACTCAGTATACATTTAGTACATTAAATGCTTTTTAAAACTCTTGGTAATCTCCAGAACTAACAGATATCACAAAGTGGCAGAAGGTTAGTTAACATATGTTTATAGGTGACCTTTTTTGTAACATGACACAGAATCCTTGAACACTGAGTTGTGTTGAAGATTGAAATTAGATCACATAGCGTGTAAACATATGGTCAAGATGGAAAACCAAGGAAGGCCTTGTCATTTCTGCATGATCCACCTTGCTTCCTGCAGTCTGCAAGCTCTGATAGATGAAGGTATCTAGAGTTTTAGATAAAGGAACATTTCAGTAGGCAACTAGCATTCACAGCTTTAATCCTAAATCACTCCCCTTCAGCTGCCTCTGCTCTACGTTAACACATTTTCTCTACTCTTTGTTCCTTATCAACGCCCTCTGAAAAGATTCATTGGTGACTACTGGCTCCAATTCTCTCACTCCATTCTCCCAAATTCATGGCCTTCCCTTGAGTCTTTAGCAAGACCCCTTCTTGGGTGGATCTATTGACAATATGATTTTACTTTCTTACCAACTTGCTTTTTGCCTCTGGATAAAAATTCATGTTTTGGAACAAAGTGGGAAAGAAAGGGGTATCAAATAGGATGCTCTGGGCTGCAACCAACAATGAACCCTAACTCAAACTAATAGAAACAATATTGGAATTAATTAAATATTATAACAAGTATTCTAAAAATAAAGTGAGCTCCATAATCCACATCTTAGCAATGTTCTTGGCCCAGTCTTTGTGTTTGCTCCATCTTTGGATCAGTAAGAAAATGAATGCAGTCATTCCAGGCATCATACTAGACATGAGACCCAGTTAGAGAAAGATAGAAAATGTTTATTCTGGTGTTTATTTTTGAAGAAAGAAAATCTTTTCACAGAAGCTCCCCATAAGACTTCAGTCATGCTTTATTGGCAGGATTGGGTCACATGCTATTTACAAACTAATCACTGGTAACTATAATGTAATGACATGTCAGATTACTCTATCTGGCTAAGACATTAGGCAGAGAATGGATTTTGGCAAGTTAGCCACAGTGATTACCACAAGTGAGAAGGCAGGAAGGAGGGAGGGTGGAAAGAAGGAAAACCACACTAGAGTTAGCCTCCTCTTTTGGCAAAAGTACCCTTTCAAACTGCTCGCTGAATTCACTAATAGATGCAAGAGAAATCATTGGTGTATTTCAAAAGCTTCTGTGTGGTCTCTAAAAAGAATCTCAGTTGGGAAAATGAAATTTTAGAGGAATTGAAAGAATGATGCTTGTCAGTATTACAACACATTACAATATTGTCATGCTTTTAGCTAAAACTGATGAGAATATTACAATGTACATTACAATACAAATAAAGTAATTCAGTGAATAATTCTAGAACTAGGCTAAAGAGAATATAAATGGAAACTTTGCAGGAGAAAACAGGGAGAAGACTGCAAAATTCATTTACTCATTTAACAGGTTGGGTGCTAATTATCAGAGTAACTGGGTACTACAAAGGGTTAATGTGCTCAACTGTTGACCAAAAGATTGGTGGTTCAAATCCATCCAAAAGCTCTCCAGAAGAAAAAAGATCTGACAATCTACTTTGGAAAATCAGCCACTCAAAGTACGAATGGAGCAGAGTTCTCCTCTTACATACATGGATTCACCGTGACTCAGAAAGGACTTCACAGCAACTGGGTTTTTGTTTTTCAATTATCTATTAGGACTTGAATACTTAAGATAGAGTTAGAAACAAAACACACACCGTCTTTTATTTCTTTGAGCTGAGATTCTAGTGTGAAGACCGGAAAACAAATTGTCCATTGATGTTCTTACTTGTACAATGGGGGTCTCTTGAGAAAAGCTGAATTCGAGTGCAGACTATTTATTACATGTGCTTGGTCACTCAGAATGGGCACAGTTACATTGTGGTGATGCATAAGTCCCAAATATCCCCAGACAAAAGTTTATCAGCTACATGTACAACATGTCCAGTAAGGGGGGTTGGGCCTCTGCCCTAGACTGTACTTACTTGTCTGCTGACCAGAAGGTGAGCAGTTCAAACCTGACAGGTGCTCCTTGGAAACTGTATGAGGCAGTTCTACTCTGATCTATAAGTTACTATGGGTTGGAATCAACTTGACAGCAGTGGCTAGCTATACTTACTCCATGACCCAGGCTGAAGAAATAGTTGCTATGTCTAGAATACTGCTGGAAGGAAGGAGATCTCTGAAGACTCATCCCATACGTGAAGGCACCAATTCATAAGGTGCTTGTGTCACTTCTGTTCACAAGTCATTGACTGAAACTACTTATATGGCCCAATCTAACCATAGAAAATAGGTTGCAGTGGGTAAGAAGTTTGGAATTACCACTAGCTGGAAAGTATTAGGAAGCCAGGAGTTTGTGATGAACAGCACTGAAGATCAGTATAAATGACACTTGTGGATTACCCCACATTCAGCCCACTTAAACAACTCAAGAATCTTAAGGACCTATCTATCACAGCAAAGGTTTATTTCTCCCTGCTACTGCACGTGCATCATAGATTGTCACTAAGATTTTCTTCATGGTGGCCACTCGGCGACATTTTCCCACTCATCATAGCAACAGAAAGAGAATATGCCAAACTGTTCACTAGCTTTTAAATCTTCTGTCTGCAAATGACACTTGTCATTTCTACCCACATTTCATTGGCAAAGAAAGTCACATGGCCATGTTGAGTGTCAAAAGAGGAAGTGCAACTCATTTCTGCAACCAAAAAGCAGTGAACTGCACTGTTACACTGCACTTATAAATAATGTCTAGCTTTCTCTACTTAGGTTTCCCCTGTGTGACATCTTGGGTTTTCCCATAATTTCTCTGATCATTATTAGGTAATTTGTAATCTGTGACTTGTGGTAGCAAATAGTTCAGTCCAGGCTAATTTCATAACTCCAAACTCCATTTAGCTGAAAGTTCTTCCATAAACCTAGTTCTGTCCTGGAAGACTGAAGTGAGTTTGAGTGTGTGATTCATTCTTTGAACAGTTATTAAGATCCTAGTCTGTTGCAATAGACCCCCATCTATTAGACACTTCATGATGATAGAATATGGCAGGGAACAAAGCAGATAATTTTCTGTCTTTGTGGTGCTTCTATTCTAGTAGTCAAATTAAATGTATAATACAGAAGAAGGAACTTCTCGAGTGAAGAACATAGTCAAGAAAGGGGATAGACAAGGTCAGTAGTATGACATTTTGGTAGGGGTATCCAGAGACAGTGATATTTCCATAGAGATGAGGATGAAAGAGCACAAAATGGGTCTACAGTTTAAATACTAATAAAAACCCTAGAGCAAGACTTTGCCTCACTTATCTGAAAAATAGCAAGGAGCATCATGTGGGCAGAGTGATGGATGAAGGGGAACATAACGATTTGAGGCTGGAGAGTAAAAGGGGGTCAAGATGACGTAGGGCCTTGTGGTCATTGTGGGTCACTAGTAGAGGAATGTCATGGTCTATGTGGGTTTTCTTAGGATCCCTTGGCTGCTGTGATTAGAACGGATGGTAAAAGGGGAAGGACAGGAGAAGGGAGACCAGAATGGAAGCCTACTGCAGAAACTCAGGTGAGAGCTGATAGTTTCTTAGGCCAGGGTGGTGGTGTGTAAGCTGTGAAAGATCTTATTTTTCAAGCCCCTGATAAGCACAGGGACTAAAATAAAGCAAGTGAGACACCTAGGGCACAAAATTTAAGGGTACACTTGCTGTCGAGGATGAGCAAGTACTGTGCTGGCATCTCATGGCCCTGGTGATCAATGCCTCCTTAAATTTTGTGCTTTAGGTACTTAACTTGGCTCAGTCTAGTTCTAATCATTGCAAGCAAGCCAAAACCAAGGAGAGTTAATTTAATCAGGAGAGAGATTTGTTAACAAGACTCTTGTTTGGGTAATGCATACAATCACAGAAAGTATTAGAGAAGTAGGCTTGGAGGGCACGCAGTAAGGAACAAGGTCCCCAGTCATATTTCCAAGTCCAGTGACAGCATCCCAGCTTCCATTACTAGATAAACCCTTCAAAGCCTAGACTATCCACCTCACCGGAAATGGAGAAGAGATTAGATTACTCTAACCACGATCATTGGCATCTCTGGAAATCAGATTTAACCGCTGCTGCTGTCATCAGAATTGATTCTGAATAGTCCTTGTGTCACCACTCCACTGTTTCCCAAGTTAAAACCTGGGACAAGTCATGTAGAGGGCACAGCCTAGGTCTTGCGCGCAAAATACTAGGGACTCTGAGAAAGTGAGTATATGCCATTTTTAACTTGTATGGGAAAATCAGCCCTCAATTTTGTGTGTGGGAGATTCCCCCAAATACATCAGGGGATTTGGATTCTGGGCTGCTGAAAGACAACGGCTGTGGCCATAAATAAATACATTCTGTTTAGTAACTGAACATTGCAGTAAAAGAAATAAAAAAAACAAAAAATGGGAGTTAATAAAGAATGAAAGAGAGGAATCTACTCAAGAGAAGAGTCCCTTGCTGAGCGACTCTAGGTGAAACCCAAAAATGGGAAAGTCTATGGAGAAGCTATGACAGACAGAGGAAAGAATAAACACAAAGGCCCCTAGGGGTGGGAAGGGGCTTCCATCATTGCTGGAGCATAAATGAGGGGTGGGAGTATTACAGGAAGCTGGAGACAGGGACAGGGGTTAGACTATGCAGGGGTTTGTAGGCTGTTACCAGAGGGTTGTATCTTGCTCCAAGGTCAATGGGACATTGTTATAAACTTTTAGGCAAAGATATAAACTGATCTAACTTCCAGTTATTCAGAAAATCACTTTTCTTGCTATTCGGAGAACAAATTGGGAGTGGGAAACAAGAGTCCAATTAGAGATACCAGTTGCGGGGCTGTCGCAGGGTTCTGGTGAAGACTGGACAAGATAAGGCAGCGGCAATGGAGCTGGAGATAAAGTATAGATCTGATGTACATACCGGACACATTGGAATTCATGACTTGAATGTTGGAAGTTCGAGAAAACATCGTGGATTTCTGTTAGTTTTCTGGACTAAGTAATTGAATGGGTAGTTGTTAACTTTTAGAAAAATGGGGAAGTCAGAGTCGGATAGGTTGGTGAAAGTTAAGGGTACTATTTGGGACATGTTCAGTTTAGAAAATCATGTATCAGTCAAGTGCAGATTTCAAACTTTCCACTCAAGCTGTTAAAGTATCTCAATAGTTACAACAAATGAATTTGCAACCTTGCACGTAAAACCAGTATTAATTGTTCTACCACACTTGGCTGTCCAGAAACTTTTTGTTGGCTTTTATCTTTTTTCTCTCTTTCTTTTTAAAAAATACTAAATTCTTCAAAAATACAAAAAAGTACAGGGGGGAAAAAAACTTGTGCGACACCTGTATATCCACCATCCAGATTTAACAAATGTTAACATTTTACTATATTTGCTTCAGATCTTTTTTCTAAGAAATAACACAGTACATACAGCTTTGCTCTCTCATTCCACGCCTCTTAACAGTATGATGCCATTTTTATGAAATTATAAAACACTCAAAACAATTTTATGTATTTTTATGAGCCAATCGCGTATGTAGTAAAAGTAGAAAAACAAGCATGTTGGAGGACACACCAACAGCAGAATTTTTTTCTTCTAATTTATATAAATTGCAAATCAATCCCCCACGCACTGGAGGTTCCAAGAAATTATTTCTCTGTTGTTTGGAAGAGTGGCTTTCCCCCTTCTGTTGAAATCTTACAAAAGCCCACCACTACGACAGACCAGGGACACTGGAGGGAATGTAAGGATCGAATCGTGTCCCTTCAAAAGCATGTGTTATAAATGCTAACCCCTGTAACACAAACATCTAACCCATGTCCAGTCAATTCCAACTCATCATGACCCTGTAAGACCGAGTAGAACTGCTCCATAGAATTTCCAAGGAGTGTTGGTGGATTTGAACTGCCAACCTTTTGGTTAGCAGATATGGCACTTAATGAATACACCACCAGGATTTCCCTAACTCCTATAGTAGGTATAATTTCATCTGGGTATAAAGCTTTCCTTGTGACATTGATTAGGTCTGATCAATACACCAAAACCAAACCAAACGCAATGCCGTCCAGTCAGGTCCAACTCATAGCCACCCTAGAGCAATACAGGGTGTTTTAAACCAATCACTTTGAGATATAAAAAGAAGGTAAGAGGCAGAGAAGCATACAAGCACAGATGGGGAAGACAGATGCCACATGAAGCTCACCAAGGAACCTGGGAACCGAAGTTGAAAACATACAAGAACCTTGCTCTAAAGGCCACAGAGACAGGGAGCCTTATCCCAGAGCTAGTTTGCTGAATTTAGATTTCTAACCTCCTGAATTGTGAGAAAATAAATATCTTTTCATTCAAGCTACCCACTTGGGGTGTTTCTGTTACAGCAGCACTAACATGCTAAGATGGAAAATCCCTGGATATCTGCTCACTGATGTCACATTTGAGATGCTCATTGTCCAAATCAACAGAGACCACTTGAAAGCAGGAAAGTTGGGCCTTGGCAGCTTTGAGTCCCTTATGGCAAACTTGTCTCTGGAACCTGTGTCTCAACTTCCAGTATTGCCAGCACTTAGCATTCAGGCTCCAGTATCCACGTAGCTACTCTTTCAAAGCCTAAGAATCTTGATACAATCACCTGGGAGAGAAGCAAAAGACCTGTTTCTCTCTCACCCTGTTTCTCTCTGGTAGTTACAGGAAATTCCATTTTCTCAGGGTCAGGTCTTTCCTCTGCTCTTTCAACATTTAAAAACTTCAGCTTTGGGGCAATATAGCTCTCAGTCACCAATTTAGCATATTCAAGGCTTCTTAACTCACCCGGAGGGTAAGGGAAGCCAGGTTCTGGGGCAGTAGCTTTGTCAACCCTCAAGGGTAAAGAGGAAAATCTCTCTTTTCCAAAGAGCTCCTAGCCCAGTCAATAAGACACCATTTCTCCTGAGGTTAATTTGTCGGACTCCTAGCAACCCTACAGGACACAGCAGAACTGCCCCATAGAGCTTCCAAGAAGCATTTGGTGGATTTGAACTGTCAACCTTTTGGTTAGCAGAGGTAGTAACCACTATGTAGCCAGGGTTCCCAGTATACAATTAACAACCAAAAAACCCACTGACATTGAGTTAATTCTGACTCACAGCAACCCTACAGGACAGAGAAGAACTGCCCGACAGTTCCCAAGGAGCAATTGGTAGATTCAAATTATTGACCTTCTGGTTAGCAGACATAGCACTTAACGCACAATACCACCAGAGTTTCCGGTGCACAATTAAACAAAAAAATACCCTAACTCAGTGCCACCGAGTCAATTCCAACCCACAGTGACCCTATAGGACAGAGAAAAACTGCTCCATAGAGTTTCCAAGGAGCACTTGGCGGACTCAAATTGCTGACTTTCGGGTCAACTCTCCAGACAGCAATGGATTAGACGTGGAGACGCAGAATGACCTTGTTTTGGGGGCACTTTATGGTTCTTTGCATCTATAGGATATCATCCTGCTGATCTCCTACTGGAGGAAGGGGAGTGGGTGGAGAGGAGGGGACAGGAGACTTTTGGGAGGATAGGACATGTATGGCAGAGAGGAATAGTGTGCTGTCATTGGGCAGGGAGAACAGTGGGAGCTGCATGTAGGTGAGCATGCAAATTTATATGGGAATGTACATTTTCATTCAATCCTAATAAAACACAAAACAACAACAACAACAAAAACAAATGGCTGACCTTCTGGTTAGCAGACATAGCACTTAACCCAATACACCACCAGAGTTTCCAGTGTACCATTAAACAAAAAAATTCCCAAACCCAGTGCCATCAAGTCAACTCTGATCCATAGCGACCCTATAGGACAGACTAGAACTGCCCCACAGAGTTTCCAAGGAGCCCTAGTGAATGCAAACTACTGACTTTCTGGTTAGCAGACGTAGCACTTAACCTACTACACCACCAGGGTCACCTGATTAGGTGACATTACTTATCATTTCCCCACATTCTGCAATCATGATGACTCTCTGCTTCCCCAAATTTTTACTGAGTTCATAAAAAAAGTCCTAAAATTCCCACGTATTTGAAAGCTTTTTAAAAATAAGATAATTTTTTTCCTTTGTATCTTTTAATATGGAGGGCATACAATATGCACACAATAAATATTTGAGAATGGAAAATTATCTGTCTAGAATACTTTTAGAGATAGCCCTGCCTGAAGGGGGAAAAAAACATCATTTACAATCTCTTTTAGATCCTTAGCTTATATTTTGTCAGCAAGAAGAGGGTATATGTTTCCTTTTCCCATACTCACCCAAACCCAAATCTCTGAAAGCCTAAATTCAGGACTGGACGAGTCAAATGCCTCATTAAGGATGCCTGAAGAAATCTACCTAAAGATTGAAATTATAGCTCTTAGACCAGCTCTCAAAAAGCTGGAAGAAAAGAACAGGGGTGGGGGTGGGACGACAAACTTAGGTGATTTGACTGTGGTTACATATCCAGCAAATGTTTCTGAAAGCTGCTCACTACTAATTGTGATAAAGGTTTTGAAGTTGGGAAAGGGCAAGTCTCTCTCTGTCTTTTTTTCTGCCACGCTGTAATTCATGTGCAATTTGAGGATGGCACTATGTCTTAAATACAGTAATATTTGAGAGAAATTTGAACCCTCTATGTTAACAGGTATGCCAGTTGGGAGCCATAAAAAGAGATGCAAGTCCAGAGATTGCAGATAATTTAATAAGGCGTAACCATTTTTCTAAAGTTCTGTGGGTTTTTTTTTTTTCTTTATTAGCCTAAAAAGCTCTACCATGCAGCCTAATGTAAGCCTTCAGGCAGGAGAAATTACTGGCTTCATTTTGCCTGCGTGGTGCTCTCCAGTGAAAGCACTTGGCATCCAGGCGTTCTCATCCTAGGAGGCTCTGCAGAGAGCTTTTGCCCTGACAGATCTCCACCGGCTCTCCGTGAGAAAGCAACGGAGAGAGGGAGGTACCGTTCTATTGTGTATCAGGCTCAGAAATTTGTGTGCGCCCCACTTGGCCTTAGAAAAAGCCCCCAGTTGGGCCCAGGCACACCCTAGTCATAATGGTCCTAGGGCCACTGAATGCCATTCAGATCTGCTAAAGGGAAATTAATGTTTATTATTATGGCCATTAATAGTATTACCATTATTGTTGTCAATATCGGAAATGAGCACCCTGGGCTCTTTTTAAGCATTCCGTTGCTTTCCCTGTGGTGCGTAGAATAGCCAGTCACTGATCTACAAAGGAACAAAGGCTCCAGGCAAAGCCATTGCTTTTCCCTGTACTTCTTTCAGAGCAGCTGAACTTGTCTTTGTAGTGACGAAGATGGATAAGAACAGTCAAGAATGGCACACTCTTCATGCTTGCAGGAAGCTGGCTTCTGTAGGGTGTTAGCCCCCAAATTTCAGCAGTGTACCAGAATACAAGTTTACTTCCTGCTAATCCTAAGTCTAAAATGGGTATTGCAAATGGGCAAATAAGACTGATCAAGGGACTCAAATGACTTCCATCTTGAGGCCACCAGGTTCATTGTGGTGGTTGACTCCATTATATTCCAGACTGCCCAATGGAAAAAGAGTTTAGAGGGTCATGTCTAGGAAGACTCAGAGGAGTGCAGCCTCCTGCCACTCATGTTCTATTGGCCATCCTTAACCACAAGAGAGTCTGGGAAATGCAGTCTTGTAACTTGTAAAGACAGGATTGGAACCTGAACAACACCACTCTATAGTCTTGTTCTTCAACCCTTTGTTGTATCACTGGATGCTTGTGGCATTGGGTCAATCAGTCAGTGACTCAAGTTAGCCTCCAAAGATGTGACATTTGTGTGGGTAGATAGCACCATGGGAACAAATCTAGCAGCATTTTGCGAGCTGCACTCGCCTAGAGATTTTTATTACTTTTTAACTCATTATTACTTCAAGGTTGCTAGGTGACACAGTTCGTTTTCTTTGACTAATAACCTACAGGTTGGCCAGTTTGACCCAGCAGTTCTGTGGATGAAAGGTATGCAATTTGCTCTTTCAAGATTATAGCAAAGAAGACACTATGGAGTGGCTCTACCCTCTAACACATAGGTCTACCGTAAGTTAGCATCAACTCGATGGCAATCAGTTAGGTTTTTGGTATCGCTTCAGGTAGGGCTGTATAAAACAAAAACTAAATGCACTGCCGTTGAGTTGATTCTGACTCATAGTGACTCTATGGGACAGAATACAACTGCCCTACAGAGTTTCCAAGAAGTGTTGTTTAGATTCGAACTGCCAACCTTTTGGCTAGCAGCTGTAGCACGTAACCACTATGCCACCAGGATTTCCAGGGCAGTATAAGATTTTTTAAGGAATAGAAAGTTCATTCCTCTTGAAGCAACTTTCGTGTTTCTTGGGTACATAGTAGAGGGCTGGACACGGAGCAGACACTCAATGCCAGTATTTTTTACCTGGGGCCAATGAAGTTCTCTGGAGGAGAACTTCTCTGGAGGAAGACATCTGGATGCCTGTGTTCCACTTATTCTAGTGAGAGAGAGGGCGGCCAGCTCTTCCAAATACAGATGTGCATCCAATACTCTCCTATCTTTGGCCACACACCTGACTCTGGCTCGCAATCATATAGACACATTGGAGTCTCTTATCATCTCTTCCTTTTTCTGTA
This sequence comes from Heterohyrax brucei, assembly GCA_028571685.1. NCBI lineage: Eukaryota > Metazoa > Chordata > Mammalia > Hyracoidea > Procaviidae > Heterohyrax > Heterohyrax brucei. The sequence goes on from CM053149.1 coordinate 20,949,749, forward strand.
TTCCCCCCTGCAAAAACTCCACCTCCTCCCACTCTAACTTTGTAACACTTTCATATGCTTTCCACATCCAGAGTTTTTATTCAAGTTTCTTAATTGCTTGAGAGGCTTTTTAAAAATATATATTTCTTGGCTTCATATTTGAAAATTCAGATTAAGTAGATCTGGGTTGGAACCCAGGCACCTCTATTTTATTCTGTGAAAAAAATGTAACACACACGCACAAAAGAGAGAGAGCACACAACCCCTTGTATAACCATCACCCCAATTTAACGATTACCAAGGTCTTGAGATATTTTTTTCCATGCTGAAATATTTAAAGGCCAACTCAGACATTGCATCATTTCCTCCCATATACTGCAATATAACTCACAAAAAATTAAGACATTTTCTTAGGTAACTGTAATGCCATCAGCTTATCTCACAAAATTAAGTATTATATCTCTGAAATCATCTAATGCCCAAGTCTATATATAATTTCCATACTTGCTTCAGAATTTCTTTGTAATTAATGTTTTTCAAAACATTAAAAAAGAAAGAAAATTTACTTTGCTTTTCATAAAAGTAATAAAACACTGACACCAAAAGTGAAGATTACCCATAACAGAAAATCTGTAGATCCATCTCACCAGTATCCAAGTAAAAATCCCAAATGAACTATCAGCAAGCATAATCCAAATCACATTATAATACTATGTACTCTGTTTCCATAAAGAATACAGCCAACAAGACACTATAGGGCAATGTTGTTCTGTCCCACATGGCCACTATGAGTCAAAATCAACTCGATGACACCCAACAAAACAGTTGACAACACCGAACAAAATACTCAACAACACCAAACAAAGTACTTGATAATATAATCAAACGGCAAAAAACAAATCTATACCTAGAACTTGGTTTCTCAAAGACAGCAGGTTTCCATTTGGACACAGAATATCCTAGTGTTGAGGCAGGACTAGGGTAGATGAGCCTAGCATGTCGCACTGAGCCAGAAAGCAAGGCAGTATTCAAGCAACTGTGAAAACAAGTTAAAAGCATGGAAAAATAAGTTTGATGGGGCTCCCATAGGCTAATTTGGGCCTGGTTGCATAGTTAAGTGCTATGTCTGCTAAACAGAAGGCTGGCAGTTTGAATCCGCCAGGGGCTCTTTGGAAACTCTATGCATGGAGTAGTTCTACCCTGTCCTAGTGGGTCGCTAAGAGTTGGAATCAACTTGATGGCACAATTTTTTTTGTTGTTGCTGTTATTATTAAAATAAACAATGACAGCAATGGATTAGCAGTCATTTAATGAAATACAGATATATAAACAAATAAATAAATAAGGAAATTCTTTAAAGCAGAAATAGCAAATGAAGAATATCAAGGGAATGATGGAAATAGAAAATTACAAATTTGCAAACATATTGGACCATAAGTGTGAAGACATGGAGAGCTCAGCCTGCTCCGGGGAACAACCAACCTTTACTGAGTCAATTCCAACCCATAGTGACCCTATAGGCCAGAGGAGAACTTCCTTGAAGGGTTTCCAAGGAGCATCTGGTACATTCAAACTGCTGAATGTTTGGTTAACAGCCATAGTGCTTAAGTGCTGTGCTACTAGAGCTCCCAGAGGAACAACATAGCCTGCCAAAATTATGTAACCATTCTAAGCCTCTGGAAATGATCCTAAGGGCATACAGCACAACAATAGACATTTATTTAAGCCAAAAAACAAACAACAAAACATCTCATTGCTATCCAGTTGATACTGACTCACGCTGACCCTACAGGACACAGTAGAGTTGCCTCATAGGGTTTCCTGAGGCTGTAGATCTTTACGAAAACAGATCACCACACCTTTCTTCCATGGAGTGACTGATGGGCTTGAACTGTGGATTTCTCGGTTAGCAGCCAGGTGCTTAACCACTTGGCAACCAGGTCTCCTTTTGCCTATGTAGTGAAATCTTAAATAAAGGCTGAACATGGATGCTCCGTGGGCTTCTTCATTGGTAAGAGACATCTATACACATGGAAGTGTAGAATGTTCCTTTTTGAGACACTGAAGCTTTGTGCTGGGGACTCCCCCAAACCTCACCTAATGTCTATTCACTGGTTTAAAGGAGAGTGTTGATGAATATGGACATGTCCTGGGCATACACATTTTTGTTATCTTTGTCACTGTTGGCAGCAGGCTCTTTGGTAGAGAAATACAGACTATGTAACCATAAAATATGGGTATCACTCTCCTATACAGTACGCTGCTCCAAAAAGCACAATCCTAAATCTGAGCAAATCTTACCTCAAAATAAACCACAGAAGGCTTTAGAGATGAATGAATCTAGTACCCTCAAGTATATTAGAAGAAATGCAAGCCCAATACCTTTCCATGCTCAGAGCTTTGAAAAATCGAGGTTGTCAGAGCTTTCTGTTTCAACTGGAAACAGTCACCTTCTTCAAAGCCTTGAGCTGGTCTTGGCATACGAGTATGCTGTTTGCTCCCAGATCCACCCTCCAGCTTCCTCCAACCTGCTGTGCATTAAAGGATGCTGAGGGCACACTCTTCATCAGCTGGTTTCTTTGTCCTCTGGCTTCCTGGCTTCCTGGCTTCCGGTTGAGTTTAACCAATGGGAGGTGTCCTTGGGAGACGGGCGAGCAGAAGGTCTTGATGTCCCTTGATGCCAGTGGGTACACAGACATGAATGATTGAATCATTTTCCCCTTCCCTGAGGTCACCTAACATCAACCACCACGCCTCTCCTGGCATGGCCAGCCTCCGCCTGAGTCACCTCATTAGCATAACCTGTTAGGTAGGTGTGGTCCAGAGCCCTTCAATCACCAGGGAAATTTTGAATTTTACGAACCCAATCTCAGGAACCAAAGACCATATTCTTTGGATAAAGTTAGTTGAAAACCCCATAAAAGGGGGTAAAAACAAAAGACAAAAAAACAAACAACACTATTTATGTCCACGGTATCTCCATATTTACCAACATTATCCTTTATGTTGATCACGTGTGATAAATCATAAGTAAAAAATGTTCGATATTGTTGGAGGCCAGTCTTTCTGCTGTTGCTAGGTGCCACTGAGTTTGTTCTTTACTCAAAGCAACCTTACATATAACAGAAGGAAATACTGCCCAGTCTCGTGTTGTCCTCCCAATTGTGGCTGTTTTCAAGTTCGTTATTGCAGCCGCTTGTCAACCCATCTCCTTGAAGTTCTATCTCTTATTCGGCTTATTCGGTGAACCCCTGCTAAGCGTGATGTCCTTCTTCAGAGATTGGTTCCCATCTGATAAGATGTTCAATGTACAAAAGACGAAGTCTCTCCATCCCTGCCTCTAAGGAGCATTCTGGATGTCCTTCTTCCAAGAGAGATCTGTTCATTCTTCTAGAAATCCATGTTATATTCATTTGTCCTTGCCACCACACAGCAGTTCAAAGGCATTAATTCTTTTTCAGTCTTCTAATTCACTGTCCGGCTTTTGGATGACTATGAGGCAATTGAGAACACCATGGCTTGCGTCATGTGCACATTAGTCCTCAAAGTGACATCTTTGCTTTTTAACACTTTAAAGAGGTTTTTTGCTGCAGATTTGTCCAATTTTACTAGTGTGCCTTAAAAACATAAATGAACTAATTATATTAGTAGTTACAAAATTGTTGTAATGCTGCCTAATAGTTTTTACTGCTCTGATAATTAAAACCCAAAGATGATAAATAAAACATTTAAGTTATATTATTGGTAATGAAAATTTATTGCTAGATGAATATTCTAACAAACAAAAATAGTAACCACATGATACACAAGCCACAGTCATTAAAATGGGACATGAAAGTAGTGGTGTAATGCTGTTAAAGACTCAACATTACCAGTAGAATTTTAATTAATAAATTACACAGAATATTCTGATCCAAATATTAAAAGTGTTTCTAGTAGATTCACCAAACATTTATAGTAACAATTACTTTTTATTTAAAAGAAATTAAAGTTATTAGGTTACTTTGTTAACATTAACAGTTATTCCCAGATATTTAGGTAAATTTGCCGCTGAATGGAAGATACGACTCACATATCCTTAAGTTTGAGAAATTCAGATCTTCTTTATCAACTAAAATATGTACTAGACAACTTAGCTTAGAAATGATTAGAAAAGTTCTGCAGTGATACACCAAATCACCTTATATTTATTAAGAGCTAAACTGTTTCTGGAAAGCTTGGTGGTATAGGGGTTAAGTGCTACGTCTGCTAACTAAAGGGTTGGCAGTTCGAATCTTCCAGGTGCTCTTTGGAAACTATATGGTGCAGTTCTTTTCTGTACTCTTGAGTCACTATGAGTTGGAATCAACTTAACAGCACTGGGTTTGGTTTGGGGTTTTTGGTTTAGACCGTTTCTATTGCCTTCCTTCCAAAAGACCAGTTTGATTTTTGGCCAGTGTACCTCACACACAGCCCCCACCTGTGTCGACTGTTGCTTGATGCTGGGTAGCTTCCAGACTAAGACAAACCAGGTATTGGAAGAGAAAAAGTGAGGGAAAAAAAAAATAAGAGAGAAGAGAGAGAAAGAAAGAAAAGAGATGACCAGATCCTTCCATGGCTGTAGACTAGGGCTTTGAACTGGTTGACTGCAGTTTGAAACTCTGCTGAGAATTTACATTTCTCCCCAGAATCTACATTTTAATAATATCGCCAGCTGATCTTCATGTGCAAATTCCTAGAAAATTGCTAGGAATACAAATTCTCAGCAGAGGTTTGTAGAAGAAACTGGTTCAAAGTCCTGCTATAAACCACTGAGAAATTATTAATTTTTACCTCTTCCTGCCACCTGAAAACAACCATAACAACAAAACCTGTTGCTAATTCCAACTCATAGCAACCTTATGGGACAGTGTAAACTTACCTCATAGAGATTCCAACTGTATTAGTTATCTATTACTACTATAACAGAAATACCGCAAGTAGGTGGTCTTGGCAAATAGAAGTTTATTCTCTCACAGTTTAGGAGGCTAGAAGTCTGAATTTAGGTGTCATCTTTAGGGGAAGCCTTTCTCTTTCTATTGTTCTAGGGGAAGGTCCTTGACATTGTCTTTCCATGGTCAAGAAACTTCTCAGTACAACAACCCTGGGTCCAAAAGATGTGCTCCAATTCTGGCTCTTCTCTCTTAGTGGTAACGAGGTCCCTCTCCTCATTGCTAGAAAAGAGAATGACTCAAGATACAATTGTATCTTGTAGAGTAAATCCTTCATCCTCAATATAACATCAGTATAACTGCCTCATTAACATCATAACCCACTGTCATAGAGTCACTTCTGACTCGTAGTGACTCTATAGAATAGAGCAGAACTGCTCCATAGAGTTTCCAATGAGGGCCTGGTGGATTCGAACTGACCTTTTGGTTAGCAGACATAGCATTCAACCACTGTACCACAAGGTTAGGATTTACAACACATAGGATATTCACATCATGTCACATCACACAATACTGGGAATCAGTCACACAGTACTGGAAATCATGGCCTAGCCAAGTTGACCCACACTGTGGGGGACACGAATCTGTTAGCTCTAAGACTTTAGTATTTTTTTCTTTTGGAGAGCATCTGATGGGTTCAAACTGCTGACCTTTGGGGTTAGCAGCTGAGTTCTTAACCACTGTACCCTCAGGGCTCCTTATCCTAAGACACCTCCCGCTATTATCTTCTCTCCAGAATCTTCTGTCTCTCACTTTTCTCTGTCTATCACTCAGCTTGTGCCTCTACCGTTAAAAAAAGTTCTAACAAGTAAAACTATGTCATCTGGTCTTTAATTCTGTTCTCTGCTTGATCTTTCCTTTCCTACAAATTTCTTTAGAAGGAAGTCTGTCCTCATTCTCTGGCCTCTCAGCTGCATCTCTGTCTGCAATGCTCAGCTTTTCACCTCGACCACCAAATTGAAATCTTATCACACCAAAGCTACCAAATGGGGTTCTTAAATCCCGTAGACATGTAGCTCTGTGTCTTTCTTTTCCTCACACCTCTGTTAATCACTCAGTAACACCAGACACACCCTTTCATAGGACCTGATATCCACCCACTGTCTACTGTAAACATTTTCAAAGCAGTTAAGGGGCCGTCAGCAACTCTCGTGTGTTCCTGGTTTTCTCTGGCTTTGTATCTTGCCATGCCAAAGCCAAGTGCCGTCGAGTCGGATCCGACCCATGGCGACCATAGCCAGCAGAAATTCTCAATATCTGTTCCCCATAACAAGTGTTGAGAGGCTGTTGAGTCAGGTAGCATCGGAGATGTAAAGTGAGGAAAAAAAAATATGCATATACTTTACTTTTACTCATAGTTTTAAAAAATAAATCAAATTGCAAAGCTTATAACAAAAGTCAACAGTCCTTGGTCTCTCTAACTATACATCTGCTCTCAAAAGCAGCTGCTTTCAATTCTTACAGTTGTTTTATAATAACTTTGTATTTTCAAATAATGTTTTTATACAACTGCTTGATTTTTTAGTTTTAGATATTACCTACTGAATTTCTAGTATGATGGATGAGGATTGAGTTTTCTTGCCTGCTCCGTATTTCCGCTTCACCCTTTTTGAGATATCAAAGCATTCCTCACTATTTACCTTCTAGTGTCAGTTGTGAATTAAACTGGGTCCCTCAAAATATGCATTGAAGTCCTCACCTACATACCTATTTTTAAAGAAACCACCTTGTCCTTGAGTATATTTCATCTTATAGCGACCTTATAACTGTGGATATAATGTAAGGCAATATAATAACCTTCCTTAGCGCAACCTAATGTTGGCTAGTGCAATCTAATGTATGAGGTCCAACAATGAAGTTAGTAAGCTCTTCCTAGAAAAAGTACTTTGAAAGGTGAACTAGGGGCTGGTGTCAGTGCATAGCTTCCCAAGGGAAGTACTTCAAGGTGACCATAATGATATCCGGCAATGAGGTATGCAGCACGGTTTCTGAGATGAGTTCGTGAACTTCATTGTCAGAACTCGTACCATGACAGCTCTGATGGACATTCCATAAAAAGAGTTCCCAAATTGCTTTGAAAGGTGGACTAGACACTGGCATTGGTGCACAGCTTCCCAATGGGAGTACTTGGAAGGTGATTGTAGTGATATTCAGCAATGAAATATGCAGCATTTTTTCTAGGATGAGTTCATGAACTTGATTGTCAGACCTTGTAATGTGATCAGTCAGTTGAAGTCTTCCAAGTGTAGTGTGGATCTTAAACCTAATCACTTTCAAGTTATAAAAACAGCAGAAAGGACACAGACACGTGCACACTGTGGGGAAAGACAGATGTCATATGAGTTTTGCCAAGAATCAAGGAAAGTCCAGGGCTACCAAGCAGGAAAGAATCAACAAGGTCATGACACTGATTTGTAATTTTAGTCTCCAGAGCTATGAGAAAATAAGATGGCTCTTAAAGATACCCATCTGTGGAATTTTTGTCCCAGCAAACTCTGGTGGCTTAGCAATTAAGAGTTCAGCTACTAACCCAAGACTGGTGGTTCATATTCACCAAGTGCTCCTTGGAAACCCTGTGGGACAGATCTACTTTGTTCTATAGGGTCTCTACAAGTTGGAATAGACCCAACAGCAACATGATTTTTTAATAGGTATCTAGTCTTTACTGCAGGGCCACTGATTTAATTTCCTATTTGTATATGGTTTATTATTCTCAAATGAGTAATTGTGCCATACTTTAATTTCCTTGCTTTTTCTCTATAAGAATTTCTAATTTTTTCTCAGGCTTGCCCACAGAACTATGCAACTACTTTCAATAACTTTTTCCCACATGGTCAACTGCAACAGGCAGTTTATCTTTTTTTTTTTTTTTCACTTTAATCTTGGTTTTTCTGGTTAAATACTTCCCTCCTTTAATCTTTTATCATCTTTCTCAATCTGGATGTTTTTCTGTAGGACCCCCACACCGTCATTCTGGGACTTCCTGTCACCCTCATACTGTCATATTTCTGTCTTTTGTAGGACCCTGTTAATAGATGTACTCTGATTTTCCAGAGCTCTCCTAGTTTCCGCAGAGCACATCCTGAAGTAGCTTTCTGAGAAAGAGAACACAGAAGGTACGCTTTTCAACATAATCTACTTCTGATAATGTCTTTATCCTACTCTTTCATATGATTCATAATTTGACAGTGCACGAATTTTAAATTGTATGTTATTTTTCTCCAGAATTTTAAGGGGGCTGCCCCACTGCCTTTTTGCTTCCAGTCTTGGTGTTGAGAAGTCCAATGCTGTTTTGTTTTTTAGGCCTCAGTGCTCTTTCTGCTATTCCCTTGTCATTCTCTCTGGAAGCTTTTAGTGAATGTCACACTTTGGATCCCTTTGTATTCATTGTGTTGGGCAGTGAGTGGTATCTTTTATTCTGTAACCTTGTATCAGAGTGGGTAGAGACCTCAAAGATTCTGTATCTACTTTCTCCACAGCCTTTCCAGTGTTTGTTGTTTTGTATTTTTTGGATCATGGCCAACCTTGTTGGGGTGATATGGTATCTCATTGTTGTTTTGATTTGAATTTCTTTAATAGCTAATAATCACGAGCATGTCCACGTGTGTTTTTTGGCTGCCTGGATCTCCTCTTTAGAGAAGTGTCTGTCCATCTCCTTTGCCCATTGCTTAACTTGATGATTTATCTTTTTCTTTTTGATATTTTGTAATACCTTATAGATTATGGATATCAGGCATCGGTCTCACATAGAGTTGTCAAATATTTTTTCCCTTTCTGTAGGTGGCCTTTTAATTCTATTGATAAAGTCTTTGGATGAGCTAAAGTGTTTGATTCTTAATAGTTCCCATTTATCTATTTTCTGTTGATTGTGGTTTGTTTGACAGATTGTGAAGTCTGTCTATGTCGTGTATTAAAACTTCCATTGTTGTTCCTACTTTATCTTAGATAAGTTTTGTCATTTTAGATTTGATATATAGGTCTTTTATACAGTTTGAGTTGGTTTTTGTATAAGGTGTAAGATATGGGTCTTGTTTCAATTTATTGCAGATGGATACCCAGTTTTGCAGGCACCATTTGTTGAGGATATTGTTTTTACCCCCCTGCTTTCTCTTAACTGGAAAACTTGGTCTTGTATGGTTAAGTGTGATGGCTTTTGGTTAAAAAGTTGGCAGTTGAAATCCACCAGGGGCTCCTCGGAAACTGTATGGGGCGGTTCTACTCTGACCTACAGGGTCGCTACAAGTCAGCATCAACTCAGCAGTGGTGGGTTTGGTTCAGTTCCTGGTTTCTCCCAATCTGCCTTTTTTCATTCTGGATCTTCACTCCTTGGGTTTCTGAGCCTGGAGACTCATAAGCTTACTTTTTCCATGGATGAAATTTCTGGTCTTCTGCACAGTGGTCATCTGGCTACACAAGATGGGCTGTCAAGGGAACTAACTGACCACTGTTGAAGCCTAAGATCAGTTCCATCGTATTCAACCTCATGCCTCAACTCGTCTTTCATCAGCCCCTCCAAACCCAAGCTTTTCTTGGCTTCTGCAGAGGAGACCCACTTGTTTTTCTTTGGTAGCTTCTACCTCACCTGAAGGATTCCTCTTTCTCTGCATGGCTGTAAATAAGTAGCAAGACCACAAGCTACTTTCCATTTGTCTCCCTGCATTGATATTGCTGTTTTGTTGCTATTCCCTTTAATATTTCCTTAGTTCTTACAAGTTTATAGAGTCCTTTTCTCTTTTATTATCACTTTACTTACTACTTAGAAGGGGTAGAGCTAAAGAGATATGTTCATTCTGCCACGTTTAATTGGAAATCAGACTTTACCTTTCTTTAGCATGATAAAAATGCTGATTCTCCTTCAATTTGATTTCTATATATGCGCACATCCTTTTTTATTATATGAAAGGTGTTGTGTTCTCTTCAGTACTTTACAGCTTGGATTTTTCCCCTAAAATTGTGTCCCACATTGTACTCCATTGGGTGGTTTTCCCTAAAGATGGACATCTGAGTTGTTTGTAATCATTTGCTGTCATGAAAATTTATGTAAGGAATGACTTTGCGCACAAATACTTCTGTATTTTTTCCACTTTAACTTTGGGGTATTATAAAGGGAGATTAGAAGGTAGAAAGGTAAATGCACATGTATTTTTCTAATTATTAACAAAATCTCCTCTGTTGGGCTTTTTACATTCTCATCACCACGACTTTGTAACCAGATTATGTCATCAAACTTTTGGATTATTGCCACTCTGGTATGTTGAGGAGTTCAAGTTGAAGTTTTTGTTGTTGTTTGTTTTACCTTATTCTGTTAGCTGTCTCTTCTTTTCCTCATTTACCTACTAGGTTGTTATTCTGTTTCTCAATCTTTAGGCATGTTTTGTGGACTGGAGATATCAGTCCTTCCTGATGTACACTTTCTCCATGTTTTTTGTCTTTGTACTTTGCTTAATTTTGAATTTTTGGCTTTTCAAATGGTTAGTTAACAAGATGAATCTCTCCTGATTCGCTTTTAGAATTTGAGTCATGTTTTGGAAGACTCCTCTCCCCTCCCAAATTATGAACTTCTCTTTCAGTGTTGGTACAGTTTCAATGTTTACATTGAACAATCATGTCAGAATGCATGTATGATATGCATATGAGGCATACATCTAATTTTGTATATTTTTACTTCTCAGAATGGCTGTCTAATTGACCCAATATCACTTATTAGAATTCCACCTTTTCCACCACTAATTTACATGAACGTCTGTATAAAACACTTCATTTCATAATCATTCTTGCTTTTCCCTCTATTGGTCTGTCTATTTATGCAAAAAAAAATTTAAGAAAGTTTTTTTTTAATGATTTACTATTAGGTTTTAATATCTAGTAGAGCTGGTAGCCTTACAGTACTTCTTTATTATATCAAAGAAATATCTATTGATTCTTATTTTCAATTAGTTTTTATCAGGAGACCATTGAATTTTGTTAAATGCCTTTTGAACATCAGTGAAGATTGCCATATATTGTTTGCCTTAATTCTATTAATGTGATGAGTTATTTCATAAATTTCTTATACTCAATAATCCTTGAATTCCTGGAATGACTCTCTGCCAAAATACTACCTTTCAAAATCTTTTATTAGGAAATAACTTCAAGCTTACTCTGTGCTATTGCATTGTAAGAATGTTGTTGCTGTTGAATTGACTGACCTACAGTGATCCCGAGTGTGCAGAGGAGAACTGTTCTACAGAGTTTTCAAGGCTATAACTTTTCAGAAGCAGATCCCTAGGCCTGTCTTCCAAAGTACCTTCGTGTGGATTCAAACCACCATCTTTTAGTTAATAGTTGAACATTTAACCATTTGTACTACTGGGGGACTTCTAATAATGTAACAAAATGGTTTTTATGTCCTTAATTCAGCTTTTCTAATTATGAAGATTTTTTGCTACATTTGATGTTTCATCCTGTTTCTTTTTTCTCTGCCTCTACGTATTCATACTTCTATCCAGCTAGATATGTATCTGTCTACCCCCCCAACACAATCATATGCACACACACATACATTTTTTTAAAAATAATTTCAGATTCTGTTATATAATACCTCTTTACCTTCAAAAATATCAGGGTGTATTTCCCAAGAGCAAAGATATTCTCTTATATAACCTCAGTACTGTTATTTATTTCAGGAAATTTCACATTAACACAACATGATTAGCTAATACCTAAATGTTAGATAATTGTCCAGTGTAGCAATGTTATCATTGGTCATAGATAATTAGCCAACACGGCACCAATATCTGGTAGAGCTATACTTTTCTGGTCTACAACCTTGCTTAGTATTGGTATTTTGTGCCTCATTAATCTCATTCATCAGGAATTGTTCTCCAGGCTTTCTTTGTCATTCCTGATGTTAACGTCTGTATAGGACACAAGTCAGTTATTTTGTTGGATATTCTATAGTTATATCTCATAGTTACCCATGATTGACTTCAGGTTCTGCAGTTTGGACAGAATGCCACCAAAAAAAAAGAAAAAAAGTCTGTGCCCTTCAAAGAGCAGCACATGAGGGAGCATGGCATGTTGGTTGGCCCCATTAATAATGATATTTCACTTGATTGTGTGGCTAAGGTGATCTGTGCCAAATTTTCTCTACTGTTAAATTATTACTATTGTTTGGTAATAATGCTTTTTGGGGAGAAAATTTAAGAGTGTCAGAATCCTGTCCTCATTAAACTTTAACCCATATGAAGTATGACAGTTAAGTTTGTGAAATCATCCTAGAAAAAGTACTGCATACCTGGTGCTGTATGTCACTACAGTCACTTTCAAAGTACTCCCCTGGGGAAGCTATGCACAAGTGCCAGCACCTAGTCTACTGTTCAAAGTAATTTGGGAACTTTTCTTCTGAAATGGCCATCAGAACTGTCATCATATTACCCTTGATGCCCTGAAGGTCATCAAAATGTCTTCCTTTCAATATTTCCTTTATCTTCGTGTAAAGTAAAAAGTCACTGAGGGCAAGGTTAGGTGAGTAGGGAGGGTGTTCCCATACAGTTATTTGTTTACTGGCTCAAAACTCCCACAAAGACAACTATACAGTTAAGCTGAGAACTTGCCACCATACCACCATGCCACCACGGGCAATGGACATTCCAGAAAGAGTTCCAAATTGCTTTGAAAGGTGGACTAGTTGTTGGCATGGGTGCATAGCTTCTCAAGGGGAGTGCTTCGAAGGTGAATGTAGTAATATTCAACGACGACGTATGTAGCACCTAGAACAATAAAGTTATGGACTTAATTCTCAGACCTTGTTATGTTTAATGCTTGTTGATGATTCTCATTCCAGTCAGTTATCGCTAAGATACTTTTACCGTCAATTTTGTTGTTGTTGTTGTTAGTCGCAGTTGAGTTGGTTCTGATTCATAGAGACCTTGTGAAACAGAGTAAAACAGCCCCAAAGAGTTTCCAAGAAGAGGTTGGCAGATTGAAACTGCTAATCATGTTAGTCACTGGGCTCTTGAACACTACACATATCATACAGTTCATTGATTTACAGTGCAGTTCAATAATGCTCACTATATTGAAAGTTGTGCCAACATTACCACAATCAATTTTTCAATGTTTTCACCACCCTGAATCACCAGTATTGGTCAGCACTCATTCTTCATATCCTCCCAGCCCTAAGCAACCACTAATCTACTTTCTGTCTGTATAGATCTGCTTGTTCTAGACATTTTGTATAAATGGAATCATATAATATGTGGTCTTGGTCTTTTGTGTCTGTCTTCTTTCACATAGCATAATGTTGTCAAGTCTTATCCATACTGTAACATTTATTAAAACTTCATTCTTTTTTATTGCCAAAGACAGTTCCCTTGTATATGATATGGCCCATTTTGCTATCCATTCCTCAGCTGGATGGAGATGGATTGACACACCCGCTGCAACAATGGGCTTAAGCATAAAAATGATTGTGGACATGGTGCAAGACTGGGCAGTGTTTTGTTCTGTTGTGCATAGGGTCTCTATGAGTTAGAGCCTGTGGCATCTAACAACCACAACATTCTTTAATTGATGGACATTTTGGTTATTTCCATTTTGGAGTTATTAATAATAATGTTTCTGTGAGCACTCACATATTTTTGTGTGTATACGTTTTCATTTCTCTGGATAGGTAACTAAGAGTGCAGTAGCTGGGTCACATGGTGACAAATGTGTTTCATAATTTAAGGAATTACAAAACTGTTTTCACATTGGAAGCACCATTTTACATTCATACCAGCAGTGTATGAAAGTTCTAATTTCTTTATATCATGCCAATACATGCTACTTTCTTTTTTAAGGGTAGCTTTCCTAGCGAGTTGGAGGTGATGTCTTATTGTGATTTATATTTGCATTCCTCCATGAGTCAGATTTGACTCAATGGCACTTGGCTGGCTCCTTAAATGGCTAATAATGTTGATCATCTTCTCATATACTTGTTGGCCATATGTACATGTTCTTTGAATTAATGTCATTTCAGATCCTTTGCCCATTTTTAGATTGGGTTATTTACCTTTGTACTGTTGAGTTGCAGATGTTTTTTTATGTATAGTCTAGATACAAGTCTCTTAATAGATACGTGATCTGCAAATGTTTTTGTCCATTCAGTGGACTACTGTTCTTGATAGACTCCTTTGAGGTACAGCACTTCAGATTTTGATGTAGTACAATCTCTCTCTCTTTTTCTCCTCTCTTAATTTGTATTTTGGTGTTATACCTAACAACATCCCGCTTAACTCAAAGACAATTTACTCCTATAAATTCTTCTTAGAATTTTATGGTTTGGGATCTTACATTTGTATCTATGTATCATGTTTAGCTAATTTTTATGTGTGGTATGAGGAAGACATTCAACTCCGTTATTTTGCATATAGGTATCCAGTTACACCACTATTAATTAAAAATGATATTCTTGATTTTAATTATTAAATTTTCTTGGTGCTTTTGTCTACGTCTGTACTTTAATTTTATTCTGTTAATCTGTGTGCGTGTTCTTATACCAGTACCATGCTGCTTGGATTAAAATATATGTTTTAAACTTCTTTTGTTAAATGTGCTATCCAGTTTTTCGTCTTTGACTAATATTGTAAATAAAAAAATATTCTTAATTTCATTTTTGATTTCTTATTGTTGTTGTTAGGTGCCTTCAAGTCAATTCTGATTTATACTGACCCTACGTACAATAGAACAAAGCACTGCCTACTCCTGTACCAGCCTCTCAGTCACTATTATGCTTGAGCCCATTTTTGCAGACACTACGTCAGTCTGTCTTCTTGAGGTCTTTGTCTTTTTCACTCCCTTTCTGCTTTAGCAAGCAGGATGCCCACCTCCAAGCACTGGACCCTCCTAATAACCTGCCCAAAGTACACAAGAATTCTTACCATCCTCACTTCTAAGGAGATCCCTACCTGTACTTCCTTCAAGACAGATTTATTTCTTCTTCTGGCACTCCGTGGTGTATTCAATATTCATCAGCAACACCACAGTTCAGAGGCATCAATTCTTCTCCAGCTTTTCTTATTCATTGTCCAGCTTTCGCATGTGCACGAAGTGACTGAAAATACTAGGGCTTGGTTCAGGCACTCCTTAGTCCTCAAGGCGACGCCTTTGCTTTCCAATGTGTTCAAAAGTACTTTTGCAGTAGACATGCCCAGTGTATTATGTGATTTTATCTCTTGACTTCTACTTCAGTGGGTGTTGACTGTAGATGGAGGTACAGTGCAATTTCTCACAACTTCAATATTTCCTCCATTTTCCAAAATGGTAAATACTGGTCCAATTGTCCGAAGGTTTTTGTTTTCCTGATGCTGAGTTCTAATCCATATCGAAGGCTGTAGTCTTTGATTTGCATCAGTAAGTTCTTCCAGAACTTTCCTCTTTCAGCAAGCAAGGTTGTATCAGCTACATACTGCAGGTTGTTAATGAGTCTTCCTCCCATTCTAGTATTGAATTCTTCTTTACACAGTCCATGTTCTTGAATTATTTGCTCCCCTTACAGGCAAAGTATGGTGAAAGGATGCACACAGGACACCTACTTTCCTGACTAAATCGTGCAGTATCCCCTTGTTTTGTTCCAATGATTGCCTCTTCATCTTTGTACAGGTACCTTGTCGGCACAATGAAATGTTCTGGAATTCCCACTCCTTGCAGCGTTACCCTTAATTTGTTATGATCCACATAGTCTCATGCCTTTGCACAGTCAGTAAAAACATAAGTAAATACCTTTCTGGTATTCTCTGCCTTCAGCCAAGATCCATCTGACATCAGCAATGACATCCCTGGTTCCACGTCCTCTTCTGAATCTGACTTGAATTTCTGGCAGTTCTCTGTCAATGCACTGCTACATCTTATTTTTTTTAATCAAGAATGAATATTTATTCACCTCACAAAGATAAAGATGTTAAATTGCCATAAACAGCTCCATTTATAGAAATATAAAAATACAATATATAAAATATACAGTTATGTAAATATAACTGTACATTATACCAGTAGCTGGCTCAAACTTGATTTCCCAGATGCTTCTATGGCTCCAGCCCTCAGCTGAGCATAGAGATCTCTGCCACTCATGTTAAGAACTCCCTAAGAGGTAATGATTTTATGTTTTACACATTCACTGATGGGGTGAGGGGATGGAACCCATCCGACTAGCCCTTCCAAAAGTTGAGCTTACATCTGCATGTCCCCTCCCCCCTGAAAAAACCTACTGCTGTCCAGTTGACTCCAACTCATAGCAATCCTATAGACAGAGTAGAAGTGCCCCATAGAGTTTCCAAGGAGGGCTTGGTAGATTTGAGCTGCCGACCTTATGGTTAGCAGCCATAGCACTTAACCACTATACCACCAGGTTTTAGTGAGCATTAAATACGGCTCATTTAAAAAAAAAAACTGATAATTTGAAAAGGCTTTAATAGCACAACCAAATTCTTGTTTATACACACGTAAAAAATCTTGAGTCAGATTTATTATTTTAAGGCTGAACAGATACCCTAACTCTGCCAACAGTGGGTAATGAAAACAATGGAAAACATTCAATTGCTGAATTATAAAGATATTTTCTTTGGAAACAAATTCTAACAAGATTATCGTTAATATCTAAAACTGAAGAGAAAAAATAATCGTTCTTTGATCCGTATTTTAAATGTTTCAAATGAAGATGAAAACCTCTTCGAAAGCAGCTAATAACTTTTTTCTTTTTAAATGTGCATTTCTTCTATATATACTGATGATCCTTTATCAGAAATTTGCAGTCCAGAAAAATTCTTGAAATGGTTAATTCTTTCATTTTTTTAAATTACTTTTTTTTTTTTTAAGAAAACTTCTTATGATAGTTTAAAAAATAAGTGTCTTTTTGGGGAAAATATTCCAAATTGTATGTCTGATTCATGTCATGTGATCACAGTTAATAGACAAGCTAGGGATATACTGATTTTTTTTTAATCATAATCACTTTCTATTCTAGTTTTTATTAGTTATTCCCTCATTTTACGAAAATGTACCAAATTAGAAATCTTTTTTTCTAGTGTTATATTGCATTGGAAACCCTGGTGGTGAAGTAGTTAAATATGACAGCTGCTAAGCAGGTCAGCAGTTCAAATCTGCCAGGTGCTCCTTGGAAACTCTATGGGACAGTTCTACTCTGACCTACGCTCTGAGTCAGAACTGACTCAACAGCGGTCGGTTTTTGGTTAGGTGCATCAGTCTTCTGCCTGAAACTGATGGTGGAGATGGCCCAAGACCAGGCAGCCTTCTGTTCCTTTGTACACAAGGTCACCATGGGTCATGGGCTAACTTGACAGCCGCCAACAACAACAAATTTCACGTAAGTAAAATCATACAATATTGGCTATCTCTTCAAAAGTCGTAGTTCAAAAGTACAGACTTTTTTCCCAGCTACATATGCCATCTCTGGGTTCTAGTAACTATCATCTCCTCTTGTTTCTGAAGTTCCTTGAGTTCCTCATTCCCTTGAGTATTCCATCCCATACTGGCTTCTTTGATCCCTGTCCATATCTCAGTAAAAAGTCCCTTTGTTAAATGTTTCTCAGTTATCCCGCTGGAGTGTGCTATTCCTTTTTGTCCAGAAATGTTGTTGTTTCTGTCATTCAGGAATTAAGGACTTGGCCTACGGCCCCACCCTAGGGAGGCAAGAATGTCCAACATATGTGTTCGCTGTCATAATTCATGACACAATACCTGCCTCCCATCCGGCTCCTGGCAGTGTAACACAAATTATTTACTTTTCACACTATTTTAGGACTATGTATTTTTAGCAATGCGTAAACCAGAGCTGGCTGAAGACCATGATTGTGAACAGGTCACCACAGCCTCCTGAGTTTTGTTTATGAGCCTATATTTTATGCTGGCAATTGTCTGATATGTCATTAGGCTTAAAGAAGCATCCTACTCAGCTATGCCATTTCTCTCACTTTGTGTTTCACCGTCTTATCAGCCCAGTAGGAGCCCCATCAGTAAAAGCTTTCAGCTTCTAACCTACAGGTCAGTGCTTCAAATGCATCAGATGGTCTGTGGGAAAAAGATGTGGCACTCTGCTTCTGTAAGGATTTACAGCCTTGACAATCCTATAAGGCAATTCTACTCTGTTCTATAGGGTTGCTATGAGTCAGAATCAACTCAATGGCAATTTTTTTTTGTCAGCACCTCACCAGAAGAAAAGACATGCCTATCAAGGGAACACTGAGAACAAAAATGATGAGATTTTAGGCAGCAAATCCATATTCACTGCCCATATGCAGTTCAATTTCTTTTAATAATTTAGTAGCAAATATAGTAGTAGAGAGGTTTCAACAAATGGATGCAAGGCTGGAGGCATTCAGTCATCTATGCCAAGACTTATGGAAGACAGCTACCTGGCCAACCAACTGGAAACAATCTGTATTTGTGTCTATTTCTGTGACCCAACAGAATGTGGACATTACTTGAACAATGACATCAATGTCACATGCAAGTGAGATTATGCTGAAGATAACTGAAAATGGATGCCATAGTACACTGACAGGGAACTAAGAGACACTCAAGCTGGATTCACAAGATGACATAGAATGAGGGCAACCACTGCTGATGCCAGATGGATCTGGGCTGAAAGCAGAGAATACCAGAAAGATGTTTACCTGTGCTTTACTGACTATGCCAAAGCATTCAACCATGGGGATTGTAACCGATTAAGGGTACCATTGCAGAAAATGGGAATTCTAGAACACTTAGTGGTGCTTATGAGGAAACTGAACATAGACAGTCAGTCATTGGGACAGAACAGGGAAATACTGCATGATTTAAAGTCAGAAAAGTTGTGTGTTAGGGTTATATCCTTTTATCAGACTTAGGAAATCAGTGGAAACCCTGGTGGCATAGTGACCGCTAGTGGTTAAGAGCTGTGGCTAGTAACCAAATGGTTGGCGGTTCGAATCCACCAGATCCTCCTTGGACACTCGATGGGGTAGTTCTACTCTGTCCTATAGGGTTGCTATGAGTCAGAATTGACTTGACAGCAATGGATTTGTTGTTGTTGTTTTTTCATCCAATCTGTATGGTGAGCAAATAATCTGAGAAGCTGGACTATACAAAGTAGAATTTGGTATCAAGATAGAAGGAAGACTCATTAACAACCTGCAGATGACACAATCTTGCTTGCTGAAAGTGAAGAGGACTAGAAGCATTGATGAAGACCATAGTGGCTGTAGGGATGGGCTCAAACATGGCATGGATTGTGAGGAGGACGCAGGACTGGTTATTTTTTTGTTTTATTGTATGTAGGGTAACTGTGAGTCAGTACTGATTCGATGGCACCTAACAACAACAACATGGTAATTACAAATAATCATTGACAAGAATTCTGTAATCCATTCCACCTAGACCAAAAGAGAAACAAAGACTGGTAACAAACAAAAAAAAATCTTAAGTGAGTCAATATATTGCAATAAGGTAAATATTATAGTTCTAAACATGGGTCTAAAAATTTAATCAGTAGAAATTTAAATACAGGAATTTTCTTCATTGCAAAATTATACAGAAGTAATTATTTATATTATTATATTACTACCACTATTGGTATTTGGATAGCCAATGTATTCTTGGTACCGAAGGAAATGTCTAGAAAGCCATAATATCTGATTAAAAAGAATTTTCATTCTAAAATATCACAAACCAAATAAGTCAAGTTGACACACAATCTTAACCATCACAAAGGGAAAAAAGCCCCAAAAACCTCTTCTGTTAAGTTTCTCACTGTTCATTTTCCTGTTATGAGTGCAGAAGAGGTGGGCTGGGAGAAAGTAGCTGGCATGTGCCTACACCATGAGTATGTCTGTCACTTTTCAGAATCAACTGGGATTTGCCTGTAAATAAAACAATACCCCCAAACATAATGTAAACACGGTATCTTCCTCAGAAGCACAACTGAACCACATAACTTACTCTCATCCCAGAAGCCCATTTAAGAGATTTTGATGTAGTAATGATTATTGGTCAGAAAGCTTCCTTGAGAATTTTGGTGAAATGATGTCCAACTACGCAGCAAGAAAAAACATAACACTATTACTTTTCACATTCCATATTCAGAAATTTTTTTTTTAATATTCTCAAGGATTCCAAACCTATTATTAAATGTAAATCCAATAAAAAGGGAACCCTTTAAAATATATTTTAAGCACTTGAGTACTATAAAGTCAAACGTCTAGGCACTGTAAGTTCATGTGAAAATGTTAGTTTTAGTTTTGTTGAGAAACATAGGCACAAGACAAACAAAAGTAATGCAAGCTTGATATGAAACAATCTATAGTTTTGGGAGCCATAAACTTCTCTACAAACAATCACATTAAATTATCCTCTAGCAGCATTTATTTCCAAAACTTTTTCAACTAGTTGATGTATAAAAAAGATGACTGTCATGGACTAAATTGTGTCCTTCCAAAAATGTGTGGAGAAATTTGACCAGGCAGGTGATTCCTAATGTTGTGTGACTGCCCTCCACGTGGTGATTTTCTGACACTGTAAATCCTAATCTTTGCCTACATTAAATAGCCTAGATTTAGGTTAAAGAGGATTAGGGTGGGATTGTAAAACCCGTCCTAATATCACCTTCTTGCTCCAACCTAAAGGGAGTTTCTCTGGACTGTGACTTCTGCACCTTTTATTCCTACAAGAGATAAAAGGAAAGGGAAGCAAGCAGAGAGGTGGGAACCTCACAACCATCAAGAAAGCAACATCGGGAATAGAGTGTGTTCTTTAGGCCTGAGGTTCCTACACCAAGATGCTCCCTGACCAAAGATGGATGCAACACAAGGCCCTCCCGCCAAAGCCAACAAAGAGGGAAAGCCTTCCCCTGGAGCGGGCATCCTGAATTTGGATTTACAGCCTACTAGACAGTGTAAGAATATACTTTTCTTGTGAAAGTCATCCACTCATGGTATTTCTGTTAGAGCAGTACCAGTTGACAAAGACATTAACAATGTTTAGTTAGAGCTAGGAATGATTTACCACGTGGTGGATTGGTTGGTGACGGGAAATAGATCTGACCTGGGTGGGGAGGAGGTGGGGGAGCTGTGAGGAAAGGATATTCTATGACAAATACAAATACAATTAATGTAGTAGTGAAGCATTAGAGTTTATTTGTTGAACTGTCCCTGGAGGCTTGTTCCCTTCAACTCCAGCATTTGGGGGAAGGGCAGTGATGGGTAGACCAGACAATCATTAAGACTGCTTAGTATGCCAAAATCAAACATATTCTAAATCTTTTGTTAAGTTCCATTTCACATACTGACACATACACAAAAGAGATAAAAATGCCAGTTGTTATCTTTTTCCTGAGAGTTTGGTTTTGTTTCAAACCCTATTTTGGAAGAGAGAGAAAAAAAAACAAAAAACCAACAACCCACAGATGAATCACTGCAAATTATAATACCAGTCAGAGATCTTATCAAAACTGGCAACTTATCCATTTTTAGCAGTTTTGCTAGCCAGGAGAAAATGCAATTTCTTTCTTTCCTATTTTTCAAAGGCCAAAGGAATATGATTGCATCTTTTCTCCAATCTATTTTAAAAACAAAAAAAAGGTTATGGTCACTTTTTACTGTTTGGTACACATATATACCTAACCCACTGGAAGAAAATTATTCAAGTTCATTTTGAGTTTCAAAAGACTAATGTTCATGTTTTGATTTTCTCATATTGGAGTAATTACAACTAATATTATTATTGTTTTAAATTTGTTATTACTATTGTTATTAAGGAAACCCTGGTAGCATAGTAGGTTAAGTGCTACATCTGCTAACCACAAGGTCAGCAGTTTAAATCTGCCGGGTGCTCCTTGGAAACTCTATGGGGCAGTTCTACTCTGTCCTCTAGGGTCACTATAACTCTACAGCAGTGGGCTGGTTTTTTTTTTTATTGTTCTTAAAAACCAGATCCACTGCCTTTGGGTTGACTCTGACTCATAGCAATCCTATAGGCATCCTGGTGGCATAGCAGGCTAAGCGCCACAGTTGCTAACCAAAGGTTGGCAGTTCGAGTCCTCCTGGAGCTCCTTGGAAACTCTATGGGGCAGTTCTTCTCTGTCTATAGGGTTGCTGTAAGTCAGAATCAACTCAACAGCAATGGGTTTGGTTTTGGTATTGTTATTAAGAATTAGTTTCATTTTGGTCCGAAATAAGACAACTTTATACAGTAACGGTATTGTTGTTAGGTGCTGTGGTCAGTGCAACTCAGAGCAACTGCAAGTACAACAGACTTGTCCTCAAGTCTTGCCCCATTCTCACACTTGTTGCAATAAATGAACACTATTGCAACCACTGTAACAATTTTGAGTCTAGCACGTAGATATTTGTGTCCACTTTTGTTCTTACAGCTATGTGACCTTAAATATGTCACTTACTTATCTTAGTCTTAATTTCCTCACCAGTAATTGAGGAAACTAATAAAATGCATCACATAGCCTTGCTCAACTTCTTGTAGAAGTCAGATTAAGAGATTCAGATGAAAACTACACTGAGATACCATTTGACTCATACAAAAAACTACACTGATCATAAAAACAGAGAAGAACAAATGTTGGCAAGGTGGTAGGAAATTAGATGCAAGCGCCGCTGGTGACAGGATTGTAAATTGGCTCAACTGTTACGGAATACAGTATGGTGCTTCCTTAAAAAGTTAGCAATACAAATACCCTGTGATCCAGCAAGTCTGCTCCCAAGGGCATATCCTAAAGAATTAAACTACTGACACAAACTGATATATATGCACACCTATATTCACCGCAGTATTATTTATAATAGTAAAAAGATAGAAACGACCTAACTGCCTATCAACTGAGTGGCTAAACAGACGACAGTGCTTATATACAATAGAATGGTATGCAGCCACAGAGAATAATCATGGGTTTTCAAAATACACTATAACATGGATGAATCTGGAGGATCTTATACAAGATAAGTCAATCACGGAAGGACAAACACTGTATAGTCTCACTCTTATAAAAAGAGAGAAATAGGTGTACATGCAGAAAGCAACATTCTTTGATAGTTATCAGGGGTGGAAGAAAGAGGGATAATGAGTTCTTAGATAGTAGACACTTGTTAGTTTGGGTGATGGGTAAGGCAATACCAAATAAGGACATCAGCAAAACTTGATCAAAGTAAAAGATAACACTAAGAAATACACAAGAATAAGGGACAATTTTGGTACAATCGCAACATATACAAATTTGCAACAACAGTAATAACAACCCAAAATATCTATGTGGCTATACAGGTAGATATGCATGCTTATATATGCATAGATGGAGGCACAAGTATATTGCATATATATTCATATATAAAATAAAGCTTTCAGGAGGCACAGTTATGGGTACTCCCTAGACATAACCAAACATCAGTAGGATTGGGTTATTAGGTTTGAGGGTTTAGGACCATTATCTTGGGGTGCAACTTAGTCCAATGACTTAGCATAGTAGCTCACAAAGTTAATATTCTAAGTTCTAGTTTGGTAAGTAGAATCTGTGGCCTTAAAAGCTCGTGAGTAGCCATTTAAGATACAGCTGTTTGTCCGTATATGAGTAGATGAAAAGAGAAAGAAAAACCAAACAGTCAAAGAAGAAACTGGTTTATGGGAGTAAGTCTACACAAACCATAGTCTCACGTACCTTGTGATCAACAGAACTAAATGGTGCCTGGCTGCCACTACAGGGTGTTCTGAGAATACAATAGATGGTCCCAGATGGAAGTGGAGAAAAATGTAGAACAAAAATCAAATTTTTAAAAATACCAGACTTAACTGGACCTATGGAAACTAGAAAAACATCCAAGACAATCTCCTTGGGATACACTTTAAACTTGGAACTCAGACCACTCCTGGTGGTCAACTATTAGCCAAACAGAGTGGCCCAGAAAGCAAGTAATATCACCTGTCAGTACCGTGCTCCTCTAAGCAATCACCTAAATGAGACCTATCAGTCAGCATCTACCCTAGGCCAACAAGACAAAGGGCAGCAAGAAAACTAGGTTAATAGATCAACTGGAGTGGAAATGTGAATGCTGAGACATTGTGAAAAGTGTCACCAGCATCACTGAATAATATGTATAAACATTGTTCAATGAGAGTCCAATTTGTTATGTAAATTTTCTCCAAAATCACTATAAGATATTTAAAAAAGATAATAGCCAAGAAAAACGAAAGATATAAAATATGCCAAACTGTGTAAAAATTGCCAGCATAATGTAACTAATTATTGTTGCTGCCATTGAGCCTGTTCTAACTCATGGTGACCATATGCAGAGCAGAATTAAATGATGGGTGATTCTTATTCCATCTTCACGATTGTTGGCATGTTTGAGCCCAGTGTTGTGGCTGTTGTATCAGTCCTTCCTCATGTTTGCTGACCCTCATCTTTATCAAACACGATGTCCTTTTACAGTGACTGATTTCTGCTGATGATGTATCTGAAGTCAGTGAGCTGAAGTCTTGTCTTTACTTCTAAAGAATATTTTCATTGTGTTTCTTCTGTGATGATTTGTTCATTCTTCCACAGTGTATTCAATAAACTTCACCAGTACTATAATTCAAATGCATCAATACTTTCCCGTCTTCTTTTTTACTGTTTAGCCTTCTCATGCATATGGGGGTGTTTGCAAAAAGCACGGCTCATGTCAGGCACAACTAACTCATCAAAGTGACATAGCTGCTTTTTGAAACTTAAGCATTTTTCAGCAGATGTTCCCAAAGCAATGTGTCATTTGATTTCCTGACTGCTGCTTCCATGGATGTTGATTGCGGATCTGAGTAAAATGAAATCCTTGATGACCTAGATTATCTCTCCATCAATCAAGATGTTGTCTATCAGTCCAACTGGGAGTATTTTTATTTTCTTCACGTTCTAGTGTAATCCATGCCAAAGGCTGGAGTTTTTGACCTTCACCAGTAAGAGCTTCAAGTCGTCTTCATTTCTGGCAAAAAAAAAAAAAAAAAAAAAAAATTGTGTTGTCTGTATATTGTATGTGGTTAATGAGCCTTCCTCGAATATTGATGCCACATTGTTCTTCTTCATATAGTCTAGCTTCTTAGATTCACTGTTCAGCGTAGATACTGAATAAGTAAGGTGAAAAAATACAACTCTGTCATGTACTTTTTACAGTTCTGAAACACACAGTTTCTTCTTGTTCTGTTTGAATGACCAACTCTTGACCCATGTACAGGTTCCACATGAGCAAAATTAAATGCTCTGGAATTCCTATTCTTCATGTTATCCATAATTTACTATGATCCACATAGTTGAATGCTGTCCTGTAGCTCCTACAAGTAAACATATTTCTTATGTGCTCTGCTTTTGGCCAAGACCCATCTGACAACAAAAATAATATCCCTTATTCCACATCCTCTTCCGAATACTTATCCTACTTATTATTCTCTACTTATTTTGGTTCTAAGTGATTCTGTATTCCAGGGAGTATTGGAATTCCATACACATTTCAAGGTAAGAGTTATGATTAATTTAAAAATTTGTGTACTTTTGGATTTGCAGCTGTTCAATTCCGCATGCATAGTTAAATTCTTAAAAACTCAAAACAGTCTACCTAATCCCATAGCAGTATTAACACAAAATGTGAGTAGTCCGACTGACTCAGGCAGCCGGGTGGTCAGTACTGTGTATTCAACATACCTGCATGTCCACGACTGGAGGGTTATTCAAATATACAGTATGGAAACAGCCTTGCAGAAGTGAAATTTCATACAGTGGGCAGTATTACAACTGTGCTGCAAATAACTTAAAAAGAAGACAAATTTTCAACTGTAACATTTAAGCCAATTCTGTTCCACATGTAAATCGTTTCCATTCAACGACTTCAGTGACTGGTTTTCAAATTTCCCTAGACCTACAGAGTAAGGGAGTTTTTTGGTTATTAAGTTCACTGCCAGGAAATAGACTGAGAGTTGTGATTGTCACGGGCTGATGGAGAGATTAAGACTTTGCAAAGATGTTAGAAGATGCCAGCCTCATACACAGAAAGACGGTGAGAGAGTATCTCTCAGATTTCTCAAAGAAAATCACTATGATGTTGTTGCTCTTTGGTGTGGTCAAGTCAGTTCCAACTCATAGTGACCCTCTGTGTGACAGAATGAAACACTGCCCCATGTCATACCATCCTCACAGCGGTTACTATGATGAAACCCTTTGTTGTAGCCACTGTGTTGGTCATTAGAGGAACCTGGAAATTCAATGAAGTTTCTTGAATTTAAGCAGTCTGGGGAATTGTGGGTTTGAATTACTGGCAATAGTGATGAGGGTTAAATACAGTTTCAGAATGAAAATTAGTTTTATTTTGTCAGGAAGTGAGTGAGCAGAAAGGTGCAAAGGCAAGAAAGAGAGAGAGTAGATCACTGGAGCTGATACCCAAAAGTGCAACTTGAATTTGACATGGCAGGCAGGTGGAGATGTAAAGCGTGGCCACCAGAATGTCACCTACAGCTGAGAGTCCCAGAGAGAGAGAGAAAGAAAAAGCCACAAGGCAAATATGAAGTAAATTCACACCCTCCCACTTTACTACTTGAGATCTGAATGAGATCTGGTCATTTGTCTTCCAGCTCCTCTAATCTGGTCAGTAAAAATGGAACACAACAACAGAACCTGCAAAACTCCTAGGATCCTGCTTTCCTGTAGAGAACTTTATTTTAGGATAGTTTCAGTGAAAATCAGTCACTTCAGAGTGCCTTGTCGGTAATGCTGGAGCATAGTTCACAAGCACAACACATTCCAGCATAAAATTTCCCGCTTTTGTTCTTATTAAACATATGTCCATTCTCAAGTGAGGGCTCATGCTTTCCCTCTGGCTTATTGGAAAATCTCAAGAAGAAAGCTTTACATTCGGCATTGTTTGAGCTCAGATGCTGTGTTCCATAATTGCTGTGTTGTTGTTAGGTGCCGTTGAGTCAGTTTCCACTCATACCGACCCTACAGGTCAGAGTAGAATTACACCCATTAGAGTTTCCAAGGACCTCCTGGTGGCTTTGCACTGCTGACCTCTTGATTAGCATCTGTAGAATGCCACCACTATGCCACCAGTGTTTCTGTCCCATGATTAGGATTTACAAATGTGTAAGTGCAGAACGACCTGAAAGATCATTTCGTTCACCCATTTATGGGGTAGCAGAATCTGGAATCTAAACTCAAAATCCTATGCCATTAATAGAGTAACATTGGGTGAATTTCTTAACTTTTTAAGTTCTGTAAACTTCAGAGCCTTCATCTTCAAATAGGGCTAACCCTATAGATGAAGGATCATTTTGAAAACTGTCTGAGTTATTACAATTGAATTTCAGAATTAGACTAAATGTTCACTATCTGTAGCCCCAGATATTATCTCTTAGGATAGTAAACTCATGGAAAGACTAAACTGAGAAAACAGTGAATCAAACAAAATCTCTGAGTTAATAACAACAGAAGTTACACACTTTCTTACACATACACATGCAAGTTTAAAAATAATAAAAGCAAAGTCTTTGGAGAGGAATAAGCTTGCTTAGAATCCTGTCTCCACATGTGCTACTTTTGTGATTTTCCTGGATTCTTAATCTTATTAAGCCTCACTCGCTTCTTCTGTTGAAAGAAGACAGGGATTCATATTCACTAAGATATCTGTGAGTTCAATTTATTCAATGTATGGTTTCATTAATAAAGTATTTTTTTTTTACTAGCTACTATATCCCAGGCACTGGTCTGGGCACTTGGGAAAGCATCAGTTAACAAAACAGATAGTGATCTCAGCCCTATTGCAGGTTTGAGTTCTACTAGAAGAAGATAAAATCAACAAATGATAACTATAGGAAACCATGGTGATGTAGTGCTTAAGTGCTATGGCTGCTAACCAAGTGGTTGGCAGTTCAAATCCACCAGGTGTTCTTCAGAAACTCTACTGGACAGTTCTACTCTGTCCCATAGGGTCGCTGTGAGTCAGAATCAACTTGATGGCAGTGGATTTGGTTTTTGTTATAGTGAATAATACATGTGACATACTAAGAGAAAAAAAAAGGTACGGTAGAGGAGTCAAGAGTTTGGCAGGAAGTCTTATGGGATAAAGGGAAGGGAGAAAATGTTGCAGTTTTAAATATGAAGATTAGAGTAGATCTCATTGCAGAGGTGAGATCTGAGCAAAAGCTTGAAGGAGATCAATGGGTCAGCCAAGTTCCAACAAGAGGGAAAGAGCAGTCCAGGCAGCAGACCAGATAAAGTAAAGGTTGTAACAGTGAGGGAGTCAGTGACATTGAAAGAAATAAGCAATGGGGAAAGAGGTAAAGGAAAGTTCAAAGGAATAACAGAAACCAGATCATGAGGGCCTTATAGATCATTGTGGGTACTTTGGCTTTTATTCTGAAGGAGATCTTTCACAGGGTTTTGAGTAACTCCGTGACATCATCTTAAAGTCGCTTTTAAAGGGATCCTTGCGTGTTTCACTGAGAAACGAATGAATGAGGACAGAGTAACAGTGGGTCAATCAGTAAGGAGATAGAAGATGATGAAGGATCAGACCAAGTGACAATGGTGAAGTGGTGAGAAGTTACGAGAGAGTGGAGCTAGTTTGAAAATAAAACCAAACCACTGCTGTAGAGTCAATTGCAACTCATAGCAACCCTATAGGACAGAGTAGAACCACCCTATAGAGTTCCAAGTAGTATCTGGTGGATTCGAACTGCCGATGTTTTGGTTAGCAGACATAGCACTTAAACACTACACCACCAGGGTTTCCCCATTCGTATACATATATCCAAATTTGTAACAGTAGTTATGATCAACAAAAAAGTTAATGAAGCTAAAGTGGAGAAGAGGATTAAGGCCAGAACCCAAAGTTTGCTAACACTAAGGATTTGAAAAGAAGAAAAAGAAGAATGGAAGGAAACTTAAGGAGTGATCTGTGAGGCAAGAGAAAAACTAAAGGACCGTATCTGGAAACCAAGTCAAAATAATACATTTAACAGAAGGGAATGATCTAAAAAAAAAAAAAATCCACTTCTATCAATAGGTCAATAAGAGGAGGACTGACAATGGATTTGGTCACATGAAAATAATTTCTAAATTGACAAGGGCAGTTTTGGTGGATCGATGATGGAGTAAGAGATAATGGGAGGAGAAAAGGTTTAAGAAAATGAGACTAGACGCCTCTTTCAAGGAGTTTTGCTAAAGAGGTGAGAGAAGAAATGGAATGGGATGGTGACTACAGTGGGAAATGATGACAAAGGCTTTCCAAGGTAGAAGAACTCACAGTACGATTGACTATAGATAAGTTTTATGTGTGTCAATTATGGTGGCTAGAATTATCAATAATCCCATTGAACACATTCTTTCACTCAATAATCTTAGCTGACAAAAATTTACATATTGCTACTTCCTAGTATATAAGTTTCTCTGAATATGAGTGACAACTCTAGTCTATGCCTGCAAGGTATGGGCCACTTACCTAGAAAGAAAACTCTTGCCCTGATTTTTATATCTTCTTCTTCTTTTTTTTTTTTTGGCTACCTTACAGAATCGCAAAATTTCAAGGAGAAAATATATCTCAGAATTATTATGCTTCCCCCATCATTTCCCCTGCACCCGCAACCAGAGACACATAATTTCCTTCAAATGTTTCATTCTCCTATTGGTATAATGGAGACATGTTTTCCCAGAGGATAGAATGTCTTGACAATGCTTGTGTCCTTAGACTGACTTCTCAGAAAACAAAACAAACTTGTTCCTGTTGAGTTGATTCCTACTCTTACCTCATAGACTCCTCAAACCCATTAAATTTGCACTGGAGTTGAAATTACATGGGAAGGAGAAGGAGAAAAGTGCCACATGAGGGGAAAAGTAATGGGATTAGGCAAGTAAGGAGACAAATCCGATGCAACAATAAGCAATAAAAAGGGTTTCACATCAATGGAAAGGAATAAATTAATTCCATTGCAGTATAGGAGTTACTGGATATTAAAAGCGTCTGTTGGTTTTGTTTACCTAATATCTAGCCTCTGTTTTATGGCAATAATACTTGGATCTTCCTTTGGGAACTAAATCCTCACTACTACCTTCAGGCTTAGTGGAATGTGTATGTAGTTGTGCCTGCCCACCCCTGGACCACTCAAACCAATCAAACCCACTGCCGTTGAGTCAATTCTGACTCATAGTGACCCTATAAGACAGAGTAGAACTGCTCCATACAGTTTCCAAGGAGTGCCTGGCAGATTCAAGCTATGGACCTTTTGGTTAGCAGACATAGTACTTAACCACTATGCCACCAGAGTGTCCTCCCCTGGACAAGCGGTAGACAAAAATATAAGCTAAACTGTATCAATTCTTCCTCTTGAAGAAAAGTGGTACCAGGGCAGGAAAGAGTTGCTGTTGAATTCTTCCAGTGGGAAATGCTAAAGAAACAGGCCATCAGATTCCTGCTTCCCAGGTACCTGGTTTATGTTGAGCCAGTGTGCTCTGCTATAGTTATACCAGTTGTTTACATAAGTGTCTGTTCAAAATACTCAGTATCCACGCTGTACCTGTTGCTAAGTATTTTGATTTTAACGTCTAGGTTGCAACTATAGGGGCTTATTAATTCCAAATCCCTTCCTACCCATTTGTGAGTTATTACATAGTTTTAAAAAATCAATTCCTCAAGGTAGGCCATGTTCATGGGTGAGAAGATTCAGTATTTTTAAGATGCCAATTCTTCCCAATTTTAGCTATAGATTCATACAATATCATTCAAGATTCCAGCAAGTTATTTTACATATGTTGATAAATGTGATTCTTAAGTTTATTTGGAAAGACATAAGACTCAGAATATCCAAAACACCAGTGAAGAAGAACAGAGTTGGAAGACTTATACAACCTGGTTTTACCACTTCCTATAAATCTTGAACTGGTGAATGAATGGATAAAGAAACCAATGCAACAGAACAGAAAACCCAGAAATAGACACGTACAAATACAGTCAATTTACCTTATACAAAGGAACATAGGCAACCCAGTGGAGAATCAACTATCTTTTCAAAAAACAATGCTCAAACAACTAAGTACCCACATACAAAAAATGAATCTAAACACAGGAATTACACCTCTCACAAAAATTGCTGAAAAAGCCTACCTGTTAAATGTAAAACTAGAAAACTGAAAGATAATAAATGAGAAACTCTAGATGACCTTAAGTTTCATGATGAGTTTTAGATAGAACAGCAAAAGCACAATTTGTGAAAGATTGATAAATTGTACTTATGTGTCATTATAATTGAAA
The DNA here is from genome assembly GCA_028571685.1 of Heterohyrax brucei. NCBI lineage: Eukaryota > Metazoa > Chordata > Mammalia > Hyracoidea > Procaviidae > Heterohyrax > Heterohyrax brucei. The sequence goes on from CM053149.1 coordinate 20,980,983, forward strand.
ACTTCTGATGTATGAAAGATACTACCAAGAGAATGAGAAGACAAGCCTCAAGCTAGGAGAAGATATTTGTAAAATGTATATACACTAAATCGCTTGGATCCAAAATATACAAAGAGCTCTTAAAACCAAACAATAAGAAAACAAGCAATTGAATTTAGAAATTGGGCAAGGATCTGAACAAAACGTCACCAAAGATCTACAGGTAGCAAACAAGCATGTGAGAAAATGCTCAATATCATATGTCATTAGAAAATTGAAAATTAAAACAACGAGATACTGCTACATAAATATTACCAAAAGCGAAAAACTAAACTCCTTGCTGTCAAGTTGATTAGAAAGCCTGAAATCCAGAACACTATTATCAGACACTGATGAGACTATGAAGTGAAAGGAAAGCTTCTTCATTGCTGGTGAGAACGCAGAACATTACAGCTATTTGGGAAGACATTTGGTAGTTTCCTACAAAGTTAACATACATTTACCATGTTATCCAGCAATGGCACTCTGAGTATAACAGAGTTGAAAACTTTTAAAACCAAAACGAGTTGAAAACTTTTTAAAAACAAAACACTTACACATTAGTATTTATAGATTCTTAATTCATGTTTGTCCAAAACTGAAAGCAACCGAGATGTCCCTGAGTAAGTGAACAGATCAACAAACTGTGGTATGTCCATACAACAGAATTTTATTCAGCTATGAAAAGAAATGATTTATCAAGCTATAAGAAGTCATAAAGGCTAAGTGCATATTTCTAAGAAGTTTGTCTGAAAAGGCTACATACCATATGATTGCAATTATACGATATTCTGAAAAAGACAAAACTGTAGGGACTGGGAAAAAAAAATCACTGGTTGCCAGAGATTTGAGATGAGGGAGGGGTGACTATTATGGGCACATCACAAGGGATTCTCAAGACAGGGAACCGAGTTGACTGTGGTGTATACATAGATGACCCAATATTTGTCACAATTCGTAGAAGTGCACATCACAGAGTGAAGTGTGATGCAAACTGTCATCCATAGTTAATGACAATGACAATGTACCAATATCGGTTTCTCAACTGTGACAAATGTTCTACACTGTTCCCAGATGTTGTCAGTAGGAAAAACTTCATGGAACACGATGCAGGGGGTCGTAAGAATTCCCTGTATTTTCTGTAAATCTTTTAAAGTGGCTCTAAAAAATGAAGTCAATTTAAACTTTTCACACAGAAAAAGCAATCTCCTCTCCTCTCCTTTGTTTCCTTTCACATTAAAATAGCCATAACTATTTACTACGTGTTTGCAAACAATAAATACCCGAAATAGAGTGGACTAGTTCAGAAATTACTAGTTTGCTACTGCTTCAGGTTTAGACTTTTACACTGAGTTTCAAAATAACTTCTTTTAACACTTCAATTCGTACGTTAGTATCACACCTTGTATGTGACATTCCTTTCCACTACTTTGGCTCAGTCCCTAGAGAAGGACATTATGCCTAGCAGAGGGTCAGCAAAAGAGAGGAAGACCCTCAACACAGTGGCTGTTAAGAATGGACTCAAGCATAACAATGATTAAGAACTTGCTACAGAATCAGGGAGTGTTTTGTTCCGCAGTACATAGGGCCACAGTGAATCAGAATTGACTTGAACAGTACCTAACAGCAGAAACTTTTACTAACTTGATAATTTCCCATATCACGTGAAAACTGGAATTGATTGTAAATCAGGAACTGCTCTTTCTACACATCCAGTTCTTAATACATCAGCAGCTTGTAACTTAAAACTATATTCCCTTATTTGCTTTTGAAGGCAACAATAATAATGAAATAAAGAAGACTCAAACACCTATTACAAGCATAGGAAGATCCTCAAAATCTTTTGTAGATTCTAGAATGCCATTTGGAGACAAAAGAGATCCTTTGTCTATTAAAAAAAAAATTACTTTGAAAAGACAAAATGGAAATTAGTTATCTAGATGCCACTCTCAATAGCCTTTTGCTCTTGGCTATGAAACATTCATTTTAAAGCCTTTTCCTTTGAATTCACTGCCACGATTTTATGGGATGCTCAATGTAAACAGATGCCTCATATAAATTTCATTTTTATAGGTAGCTAATATACTAATATCCTACAGGGATAATTTAAGCTCCCAGGTGTCCAGGTTTTAACTAGGCTACAAAGAAAATTTAGCCAAGGACAGCAGGACGAACCACCTAAACTAGGAATGTCATGGCTCTTTTATGAAGCAAGGATTTCAGCAAATTTCAACATAATGTCACACAAAGAATAGTCTGATTAAGGAAGAGACTTGATTAGCTGAGATTACTCAAGTTTATACACTATGTTGGGGCAACAAAGAAGCTTGAAATTCTTGTATATATTATTTATGTATATAATTCTACTTTGAAATTTGGAGTAGTAAAACGTCTCATAATGAGATGGTAAGAAACCATCAACTCTTTCTACCAGGGTAACTACACTGTGAGATTACCAAACATGGTCCATGCTCCTGGAGAATATATGATACAAAAATAGATCAACAGTACTTGCCGTAGATGCAAATATAGGTTACATATCTGCTTGTAGTGAAGCTGCTGTTGAGATGAAATTTCCATCTTTGTAGGCGCAATTACCAGTCAGGTGTTGTATTCAGAATTAGCTGGAAGCACAACTCTGACTTGTCTAGAAATACAAAGGAGGTCTTTGTAACTTATTAAGACATAAGTCTGCAAGTCACACCCTACCCTCCTGTATCAACTCCTGTTATAACTGCCTCTCCAATGTCAGAACTGGAATACAGAGCTCAGAAATGGGGAGGAAGTTGGTGCACTTGCTGAAAGGACAAGAAGCATTTTAGAAAGAAAGTAGTTCCTGCCTTTGAAGGCTCTGTATCATAAAAACCTCTCTAAATGATTGGCTTAGTAGTAACTGAGGTCTAGGGCAGGGTGAGGGTCCGGGGAGGAGAGCAGATGATGAAATGGGAGGCTGGGCTGAGGCTGATACAATATAATTCACAGGATTAGGTACCTTGAGAAATGTAGACAGGTTTCAGCACAGCATCTGTCCAGAGCTGGAGATTCACTGGATATAGAAGTGGTGCTCTGGGACAATGGTCTAACACACGAGTGTGACCTAAAAGAGCTGCGACCCTGATGCCCACACATATGGCTGTCATGCATCTGTGTGTCATTTAGACCTCAGCACTGCAGTGGGGAGCAACTGAGCAAGAAATCTGCAACCAAGACCATGTGGCTGCAACAGAAGTAACACTTGCTTCTCAGGGGGACTCAACAGAGGTCCAGTAGTCTTCTTGGGTGCTCTCCAAAGTGTGGTTGGGATGAAAGATTGACTCAAGAATGTAATTCTCAGGAAGTCTTGAAAATTCTGGGGTGCAATTGGCTTAAGAAAATCTTTGATAGATATTCTCTTAACCCAGGCAGGTGAGCAGTCGAACAATTTTATTTGGAAAAATATATGAGCATACTTGCAACCCCAGCTGGTGAGCAATTCATTGTGACTGCAAACGTATACATGTACACTTACATTGTTCTATTACTGTGTCGCTCAGACTTTCACATGGAGTTAAAATAATTTACGAAGAGTTGCACATTTTGCCAATATGAGCATCACTCATCTTTTCTAAGTAGCATCCTCTATCTTTTCTTTTAAGTACATTTTCTGTAAATTATCTTTCTAGCACTATATTTTACTCGAAATGAAACTACCAGAAAGGGGAATCCCAGAGAGGTTCTTCTTGTACGATGCACTCAAATAACCCTGGGTCTTTGACAGAATTTCTGACTTTTGTTCAGGTTTCAGAGACAGGTAGATAGATATTCAACAGGTTCTTAAGCTCAGTAAGCATAATGACAAGTTGGAAAACTCTGGGACCAAAAGAGAAAAGACTGATGGCTGTTCACCTGAAGACAGGGAAAAAGCAGAAGTTTCATACTAAAGAGACTAGCCATCTTAACCAAATTCATACATTCATTTATTCACTCAAAATTTATTATCAGAAGACTCTGTGCTTGGCGTCACGGGTGGCAGTGGTAGCATGGACTGTGAAGTATGTATTCTGATCCTGGTTTAGATATGAGGAAACTCAATATGAGAAAGGTAAAGAAACGTGGCGATCCCAGAATGCATCCCGGAAAAAATGACCAGTATGTAACTGCAATACAAAGTAGAAACCACAAAGTCTGATCCATCTGGGAGACGATAAAGAACAATAACAATCCAGCACCTTCTCCCAGATGGATTAGACTTTGTGAGGCAGTGATAACTGAGAACAGAAGTCAGAGGTAGAGTTCAATATCAAGGTCAAGTTAGACTCCTTAGAGCCCTAATCCCTGCAGACTATATGGTGGTGTCTAACTCTCTCCATCATCACCATGTCTAATTCAAAGCCAAGCAATACTACTGCTACTACTACTACTACTAATAATAATAATAACAAAAGAAATGCAGCTCAGTTCTGATTTCCCCCCATAATGGTTATTTTTCTGCTTTTCTTGAAATACCATATTCTTTCAAAAACAATTTTTGGGGGTGCATCAGTCTTGCTGGTTCACTAAATTCATTCTTAAAAGTAAAACCCCACTGTTGCCAATTTCAACTATTATTACCAAAAACTCAACCAAAGCTGTTGCCTTCAAGTTGATTCAGGATCATAGTGACCCAGTATGGCAGAGAACTTGCCATAGAGTTCCCAAAGCTATAATCTTTATAGAAACAGGCTGCCACCAGTCTCTCCCACACTGACTATACTAGAGATCAACAAACTATGGCCCATGGGCCAAATATAGTCTACTGCCTGTTTTTGTAAATAAAGTTTCATTGGTACACAGTTATACCCACTCATTTATAAATGGTCTATGATAAAGTTTCATTGGTACACAGTTATACCCACTCATTTATAAATGGCCTATGATTGCTTTGTCTTGATAACAGTAGGACTGAGTAATTACAACAGTGACCATATGGCATGCAGAGTCTAAAATATTCACTATGTGGACATTTGCAGAAAAAGTTTGCCAGCTCTATCTATACAGTAATCCAGCAGAGGTAGAAATGCAAAAATGTGTGCAAGTCACATGTACTTATGGCAACCCCATAAGATGACTTACATGATGACAGCTAGTGAGTTAATGCTTAAGGATCAGTTTACTCCATCTCCCAGCAGTACAAAGACGAGACTTGAAATTAACTAAGGCCATGAAGAAATTGAAGCTTTTCACCAATTTATTGATGAAAATTAAAGACCAAATGATCTCACAACTGGACCAATATCATGATAAAAAGAGAAAGATTGACATTATCAAAGATTTCATTTTACTTGGGTCTGCAATCAACATCCCTGGAAGCAGCAGTCAAGAAATCAGAAGATGAATTGCATTGGGCAAATGGACTGCAAAAGACTTCTTTAAAGTATTAAAAAGCAATGATGCCACCTTGAAGACCAAGGCTCATCTAACCCAAGCTGTGGTATTTTCAGTCACCTTATAGGCATGTGAAAGCTGGATAATGAATAAGGAGGACCGAAGAAGAACCAACACTTCTGAATTTTGATATTGGTGAAGAATATGGAATACACCATGGATTGCCAGAAGAACAAACAGATCTTGGAAGAAGTACATCCAGAATGTTCCCTAGAAGTAAGGATGGTAAGACTATGTCTCACATTCTTTGGGCATGTTATCAGGAAGGATAAGTCCCTAGAAAAGAAAATCTTGCTTGGTAAAGTTAAAGGCTACCAAAGGACAGGAATATCTTCAACAAAATGGACTGTCACAGTGACTACAACAATGGGCTCCAGCCTAGCAACAGTGAGGAAGGTGCAGGACAGGGCTGTATTTTATTCTGTCATACCTACAGGGTCGCTGTGATTCCGAACCAACTTGATGGCCCCTAATAGCAATAAAGGTCATGAAACTGACATGCACGTGAAGTGATGGTCATATTTACCAGACCACTGGTGACCACATGACTATTACACACCTCTCCATGTAGAACCCCGGTAGTGCAAAGTTTAAGCACTCAGCTGCTAAACAAAAGGTTGATGATTTAACCCACCTAGCCACTGGGTGGGAGAAAGACCTGGTGATTTACTCCTGTAAAGACTGAAGTCAAGAAAACCTTATGGTGTAGTTCTACTCGTTACCTGGGTCTCTATGAGTCAGAAGTAACCGAGGGCACATCACAGCGACCCAACCATGCAAGCACAATTGCAATCAAATTAAAACCAGAAAGTAGCTTGATGACCACAGAATATGAAAGAGGAAGTGAACTGAATTGTAATGACAGTAGATCGAGAGAGTTTAAAGCAGCCTCTTGTATGAGGTAGCCTGTGAACCACCCCCCAAACCAAACCCATAGTCGTTGAGTCAGTGTTGACTCATAGCAACCCTATAGGTCAGAGTAAAACTGCCCCATCAAGTTTTCAAGGATCGAAAAACCTGGAGTTTCCAAACCTGGTGGTTTGAACTGTCAACCTTTCAGTTAGCGGATGTAGCACTTAACTCACTACTACACCAGGTTTTCCAGCCTTGTGAAAGGAACTGGAATTCCAGAATCCATGGGGTCTTTCACACTGCTAGGATCTGCCTCTGTAATCTTCCTTTACCAGTGTGCCATTCACCCTTCCCAGGCATACACTCTTTCTTTGGAAATTTGGATCTATTCAGTAAGGCAAAAGTAAACTTTGTAAATGTATTCTCCTTTTCCTTCTGTCTCTTTGTGTCAAGATTCACTTTCATTTATTGCCTTTATGTTTTTTATACTTTCTTTCTTAAATTTTCAAGGTCACCTATCTGTAGCCTTGAAGCTCTAGTGTGGCCTGGATGGCATTTTTTTTCTCTTCATTCACTCACATTGAGAGTTGATTCAGCCTTTCTCATTGTCACACACCTCGCCATGTGAGTAATTACTTCTTGGGAACTAACTCATTCTGTGCCACAAATATGTGTTCACCTATTCAGGAATGTGACAAAGAGTTCATTTAGAGCCCCTAAAACCTTATCAAATTCTGATTTATACAGGTAACCACATCAATAAACATATCAAAATCTGGCTGTGTGACAGTCACTAAGTAGAAACAAATGTGGCTTTTGCTTTTTCCCTAAACTCCTCTAATTTGCAACATAGAGCCCCTTCTGAACACACTTTGGGTCTTAGCAGTTGATGCTGGTGGCAGGGCTCTTGGCCTTGCTGACTGTATCTGTTCTGTCTTGTAAGATGTTTTTCACCAAGGTTATTGGGACTGTTTAGTCATTTTTGTGTCAGTGTGATCAATAATTTAGTGTAACACTGAATCGATTGTTTACTAACTGCCTTTATTTCTAATTTAAATTTGTGGACACAGGGAAGACTAGGCTATAATGGTTGCTCTTTGAAGAAATGCTTACAAGCCAAAAAAAAATATATATATATTAACTTTTTCTCACTTGGAAATGTGGAGGAAAGAAAAAGACAAATAACAGTTCTCAAAGCAGCCTCTGTTAGGTACTTTCCACGTAGAGTATTTCTCAAAACCAAAAAACAAATCCATTGCTGTCAGGTCAATTCCAACTCATAGTGACCCTATAGGACAGGGTAGAACTGCCCCTGTGGGTTTCCAAGGTGCACTTGGTAGATTTGAAACTCTGACCTTTTGGTTAGCAAAGATAGTACCTAACCACTATGCCACTGAGGTTTCCTTTATTCTCAAAGCACATGCCTATCTCATAGACCAAAAAATGAGGCTCAGGTATGTACTTTTGCTAAATTCTCACGGCTAGTAAGCAATGAATACAGGAATACAAACCCAAATCTATCTTACTCTATGATCCAGTCTTATTATATCTTTCTGTGTTGCTTTTTCTCACAATGGGCTCACAGGTATGATAGCTCTTTTTTTTCCTTCCTCTTAATTTTATTGTGATTTCAGTAAATGGTGACAGCACAAATTATTTTCTCATTTGAAAATACATACACAAGTTGTTTTGTGACAGTGCTTGCAATCCTTCCGTTGCGTGATCTCTCTCCCCTTTTCTCCTCTCACCACAAGTTCCCTATGTCCTTTCATCCATTTTTCCCAACCCTTCTTGCCCTTTCAGCTTGGCTTTCAGACAGGTATTGCCCATTTGGTCTCACCTATTTAATTAAACTAAGAAACCTGTTTCTCACATGTGTTGCTGTTTGTTCTACAGGGCTGCCTCACCTTGGGCAAAAGGTACAGATTTTGGGAGAGGCTTCAGTTCTGAGTTAGCAGGGTGTCTAGAGACCATAGTCTTGGGGATTCCTTAACTGTGTTGGTGCAGCACCTCTGGTATTTTGTGTGTGTGTGTGCATTTGAATTGTGTTCTTCATTTTTCTTCCACTCCATCTGGACTCCGTCTACTGTGATTTCTGTCAGAGCAGTCACTGTCACTAGCCAGGCCCCATCCAGTTCTTCTGGGCCCAGGCTGCTGTAGAGGCTGTGGTTCAGGTGATCTGTTAGACTTTCACATGAATAGCTTTCTTGTGTCTTTGGTCTTCTTCATTCTCCTTTGCTCTGGATGGGATGGTACAAATAGATCTATTTTAGATGGCTACTCACAAGCTTTTAAGACCCAAGATGCTGCTCACCCAAGGGCTGGAAACTTCTAAAGTCACAGTTGCCATTATCATGAGAAGCATCTGAATTAGAACATATTCTTGGTTTTAGATTTCATAACCTCACCATAGCACTCACAACTGCATTAAATACTTACTAGAATAAAATAAACAAGCAAATTGGCATTTCCATTAACTTCTCATTATAGTAACTCCCTCTTACCAAAAAACCGATTGCCATCAAGTCAATTCTGACTCATAGCAACCCTACAGATAGAGTAGAACTGCCTCATAGAGTTTCCAAGGAGTAGCACCTGGTGGATTCGAACTGCTGACCTTCCGGTTAGCAGCTGTAGCACTTAACCATTACACCACCAGGGTTTCCAATAACTCCCTAGTAGTAACTAAAAGAGACCTGGTAGCACAGTGAGTCAAATGCTTGACTGTTAAACGAAAAGTTACTGCTTCCAACACCCCAGATGCTCTTCAGGAGAAAGATGTGACAGTCTGTTTCTTTAAAGATTGCATTGGAAACTCTGTAGGGCAGTCCAACTCAGTCCTATAGGGTCCCAATAGGCTAGGATTGACTTCACTGCAATGAGTTTTTGGTTTCACTAGTCACCAGGGAACTTCAATTATGGTCAATACTCATTCAAATAATTCAGTTGGTAGTTATCAAGGGCATACTATGGGCCAACCATTAGTGTTGAGCTTTATAACAGATCCTTGTCACAGATTGGCTCACTGCCTGAACATGGCAGCTACAGTATGGGCTAAGATTCCAACATAGGGATGGTTAAAGGAGGATTAGATCTAGATTTTGAAGAACTATACTCTGAAGAACTAGATTTTGAAGATGTTTATATCACTGAGCTTTTTGTTTTTTAATTTGTGGAAATAGCAACCAAGCACCAGAGTATATAATTGATAGTGCCAGTCACAGCTAATTGGTCCTATACTCTGAGAACCCGGACCCAGTACTGTCAAGTTGATGCTGACCCATAGTGACTCTATAGGACAGAGGGGAACTGCCCCACAGAGTTTCCAAGGGGTGCCTGGTAGATTTGAACTGCTGGGCTTTTGGATAGCAGCCACAGCACTTAAGCATCACACCATCAGCCCAACCAAGAAATCCCGTTTAGTAGCGAATGCTCTACCTCATCAAATCACAAACAGGCAGCCACGTTCAGTCAAGGGTTAAGCAGACTCTTACAGCATCCTCAGCACTTGATGGCCTCTCAGCTGCCCTTCTCAGGAGCTTTCTTTCTGTCTCCTGACACATTTAATGAGTGTGGCAGCAGTACAATATGCCAGAGTATCAGACAAGTCAGATTCAAAGTGTGTGGCAGTGAAAGGGAGTCATCCAGGAAGAAAAGAGGAAGTGGTTAGCTCTCTGAGTCTTGGTATCTTCTTATGTGAAATAAGGATGGCAGCCCTGTGTCACAGGGGCATTGGAACAGAAGTACAGTAAGATTGGTTTAATGTTCATTTGCTTTAACAAAAATTCATCAGATATTTACTCTAAGCTATGCACTGTACCAGGCACTGGAGATGCAGGATTAAGTGACACAGATTCAGCACATACTCTCACAGGTCGTTACTTGTAGCGGGACAGATAGACACAAAAGGAGCTAGGTAATTAACATCTGTCAAATGCTATAAAGCAAACATACTGAGTGCTACAGGAATATATATAATAAATGGCCACTTTGGTAGGCCGAATAATGGTACCTAAAACTGTCCTCGTCTTATTCTCTAGAACCTCTGAAAGTGTTACCTTACATGGCAAAGGGGCCTTTGCAGATGTGTTGAAATTAAAGGTGTTGAGATGGAGACATCATCTCGGATTGTTCAGATAGGCTCCACGAAATCACCAAGGTGCCTGACAGCGGTAGAGGGAGGCAGAGGAATCTCTGAATACTGGAGAACAGGTAGGAGTGACAAGATGTGAAGGCGATACAGCCCATCGTTACAAGCTTTGAAAATGAAGACAGAGGGTCAACACCAAGGAATACAGGCAGCTTCTAGAATCTGAAAGAAAGCACTTTCCTAGAGCCTCCAGAAAGAAACGCAGGCTGCTGACACCTTGGCCTTAGGCCGGTGAGACCTGCATCAGATTTCTGACTTACAGAACTGAAGATACTGTAAGCCATCAAGCTTATGGTCATTTGTTACAGCAGCCATATGGAAACTCATACAGTCCTAAAGTTACTCAGGAGGGTCAGAACAAACCTGCTTGAGGAATTTGCCTGAGGGTTGACAAGTGTTTTAATCAACAACTGCTACTATAATAGAGATACCTTAAGTAGATGGCTTTAAAAGAGAAATTCTATTTGTTGCAGTTCAGTAAGCTAAAAGTCCAAATTCAAGGTACCACCTCCAGGGGAAGGCTTTCTCTTCTGGTTCTGGAGGAAGGTCCTTGTTGTCAATCTTCTCCTGGACTGGAAGCTTCTGAGGTGCAGGGACTCCAGTCCTTTCCAGCACAGCTTCCTGGTTGTTTGAAGTTCCCAAACCACTTTTCCAGCTTCTATCCTTTATATCTCAAGAGACTGCCTCAAGGCCCCAAACAGTCTTACACACTGATTCCTGTCCCACCAACACCGCTGCCACCCATCCTCCCTCATTAACATCACAGAGTCAGAGTTGACAGCATAGAGGAACATCACACAATTCCAGGAATCATGGCCTCGCTGAATCGCTACACAGATTTTGGGGGGAACACAAATTCAGTCCATGACAACACATGAATTGGAGTTAGTCAGATGTAGTAACTGACCCACTAGGTTTTGTCCTCTCCTCCTCATTTTATAGTCCTCACAGAGTGGGTAGTACTCATATTCCGGGCTGCTGCCTGTTTTCCTGAGACAGCTGCCCCAGGAGACCATATTCTTGACAAGTTCCACAGGGATAGGTAATTCTAATTAGGATCTCCTGACACCCCACTCCTATAATACGTTCGTTCTTCCAAGAGGTGTTTATTGAGCACCGTCTAAGAGTCAGGCACTGTCCTTGGTGCTAGGATACAGTAGCAAACAAAAGAGGGAGTGGGCATTCCTGTTGGTCATGCACAATCATTTAACCAGAAGATTAACTCTATCTGGTTATTTCTTCCTTTTTTTTTTTTTTTTTCGAGAAACAGAAACAGTCTTGCATAAATTAGCATCATCTTAGAAAATGCTGTAGTCTTAAAAAGTGATAAAGAAAAAAAGGACTCCTATATGAGAGAGACCCCATGGAAAATTCTTCCAACTACAGTAATATCATCTAGATGGACAGAAGAATAATTGACTGTACTGCTGCCTGTTCCTTGCCAAGAAGTTTGAGCAATCAAAGTGCAATGAGAAATAACGTCACAATGTTGGCTCTAGGAATTGGCAATGCCAGGTACAAAATCATTTTCTGGATTTATGATTAGAGTAGGTATTTCTTCAAATCCTAGCACTCAAGTGTTAGAATGGGTTTTTGCAATAAATCAGGAAGAATGCACTGATAGTGGAAGAGATAACAAAACCAAATGCAACCCCACCAAAGAGCTTGGCATAAGCAATATTAATAGACTGGACAAAACTCAAAAAAATATTTTTTTAAGTCAGTTATTGTGTAGCTAAATTTCCAAAATCTATAGGGTCACTATGAGTCAGCCTTGACTGACTTTTAGGGAGTGTTTGTTTGACTTTTACTTGTTTTGTTTTTAAATCCTAAATACAATCCCACTCTCTAGCACCTGAATGTGTCTTATTAAACGGACTCACCAAATTTCTACTGAAAACAGAACAGAGCATCCTAGCCCACTGCAGAAAAGCCAAAGGAAAACTGCCTGAGATTTTGGTGGAGCGTGTCCTCATCAGGCCTTTGAAAGTGTGTTGCAATCATTCATAATGAAGGAGAATTCTAAAGTTGCATCAACCGCCTGTTGGTTTGAGAAGGTGACCTGCTGGTCTCTGGATAGTTGGGTGGGAGACATTAATCAAGCATTCCTTTGTCAGTGTTAGTTAAATGATCCTATCTGCCTGGGCTGTTTAGACCTGTCAGAAGTAATATGCCCCTTCTTTCAGAGTGCCAAGCAGGTTTTCATCCCAAGTGACTCAGTCATTTAGACTTGCTTCAATACAAATCTTCCTTACCTCTGTAAGTCCCGGCTCACCCTTAAAAACTCCACATATGTTTAACATGCCACACACCATACAAAGTGATAGGACCTGTTACAGATTCTTCTCATTTCTCTGAAAACTACAAAGAACCTGGCAGAATTCTCTTCCAGGGAGTTGGGGTAGGTAGAAAGAAAATTGAAGGCAAACCACAGAGACGCTAATGAAAATTCTCAAGCTTGTACATGGAAGGCTGGACTTGAATGATTTTTTTGCTTTGTTGACCCAGAACCTAGATCAGGAATGTAGGGTTGCAAGCAATGAACAAGTAATAGGTCAAAAAGCATAATTAGGAAATTGCTGGCTTGTACCACTTGATGAAAACACATGGAAAACACAAATGACATGGCTTTTCACCCAGAAAAGTCTTTTAAACAATATAGCAAAGAGCCGAGAGAGGTTCCCTTCATCGTCACCAGGTCACTGTTTGTTTTTTAGAAACCACCACATTGGTTTGACTACATTTCCTCCTTTTCAGTGCCAGGATGTTTGTGCAATGGGGCTGTGATGGAGGTTGGCATCATAGCACCAGCAGCTGCAACTTTACCCAGCACTGAATTCTGGAGGTAAAACCAATCCCAAACCCGCTGGCATCAAGCCAATTTCAACTCATAGAAACCCTAAAGGACAGAGTAGAACAGTCCCATTCAAACTGCTGTCCTGTTGGTTAGCAGCAATAGTTCTTAACCACTATGACACCAGGGTTTCCTCTGGAGATAAGAGGCTTGAGAAAATTCAGATCCATTTGTCCACTAATTTGTCTCCTAGGAATCTCTCCTAAGGGATTGTCTAATGATACAGAAAAAGAATTATGTGCAGAGATGTTCACTCCAGTTTCGCTTATATTTAAAAAAAATGAAATAGAAAAAAAATGACATGACTCCATGTTCAATAAAAAGGGGCTGTTTAAATTAATTATGGTCCAGTGTTATTCTACAGCCATTAAAAGAGTTTTAAAACAGAAAACAATTTTTTTCATACTGTCACATTATTCTGTACTTCCAATTTTTTCTACAAAGATGGTGATTTGTCTTGGTTACCAAGAGACAAAAAGCATCTGAAAATAACCACAAGAATATTGACGTGTAGATTGATGGACAACACTGAACAAGCCTTCTTCTTTTGAAACCTTACAACCAAGACTTGTTTTTCACTCTCGCCAACTCATTTTTAATCTCTCAATCAAATACCTTTTCTATCTGGCTACGTTTCAGAACCAGCCATCAAATACTTCTCATACCTCTACCTGTTCACTCTTGAAAAAGGCTGCCAATTTGTGCTGTCCTCTTAAAAAGAAAGGGGGAGGGTATGACCTCACAGAACTAGTTCTTTACTTCCTGGGTTGATTTTGTAGTGGAAGAGGCTGGTGGCATAGTGGGTTAAGTGCTACATCTGCTAATCAAAATGTTGGCAGTTCAAATCCGCCAGGCACTCCTTGGAAACTCTATGGGGCAGTTCTGCTCCTATCTATAGACTCGCTTTGAGTTGCATCTGACTTGACAGCAGTCAGTTTGTTTTTTTCAGGTTTTATATAAAAGGAAAATTTACATTTCTGTATCCACAAAAATGACATTGAGCTGAGAATCTTCAGATTAACATACTTTTTTCTTACTAGAATGTCTTCCATTCTTTCTTATTAGATTATAAGCTCGTCTTTGAACTGCTCATATCATCTAGAGCAAGATTTTGAGTAGATACTTTTGAGGAAATCCTACCAAACAAATAAATGAAGATTTACAAATTTTTAAAATTGTGATTAAGTGAAACTTTGCAATCCACATCCTTTTTCCATACTTGCAACTCTATCAGCTTTCGTCACTCTGTGACAATGTACTCTTCTTTTTCAATCTTTCCTTTCATTATTCACTCAGCCACCACTTGTCCTATCCTCTCCACCCTCTCCTCTCTCCTCTAAAAAGAAAGCAGCAGTACAGCCTCATATATATATCAAACCATAACATACCCACCTGCATCACTCTGTCTCCCTAAGGCCAGTCCATTTTTCATCTAAAGTGTTGACTTCAACACTAGTTTTAGCTCCAGCCTAGCAGCAAGTCTAGGGACCATGTTCTCAGAGGACCTGCCAAGTTGTCAGATGATCAAGTCTGATCTTTTAATAGAGCGCTTGATCTGTACACCCTTTTTTATTGTGTTACATCAGGGACCCTACATTGTGTTCCCTGTCAGGGTTGTCTTTGGTGGTGACTGGGTACCATGTAGTTCTTCTGTTCTTCTACTGATGTTGTCTCCCAATCACATGGGTCCTTCTGTCTCCTTAAATGAAGAATTCTTATCAGTAGTTTTCAATTTTTTTTTTCTTTTTGGCCTCACAAAACACTGTTTAAAGTAAAAACCTATGCTGGACACTAGCATTGGAAATAGGTAACGGAGTAGCTTGTCTGATTGAAATGGACATAGAGAAGAACCAAAGTTGAGGGTAGCCATATAAATCGGTCATGCTTTCTAAGTCACTGCTGAGAGAAAAAAGAGGTGCTCTGCGCAACTGCACCAGGACCACACATTTTGAAATCAGTCCTTTCTGCTTTAGGGAGATAACAGGTCAAAGTTGTCTAGAAGTAGTAGAGGAGATGATGGAAAATCAACTGTATGAAATGGAAAACCTCACTGTCGTGGAGGAAAGTTACCGTAACTGAAGTCTATATAATCAAATAACAAATTGGAGAAAAACTGTATTTGCAAAGCAGACCCAGGACTAATTTTGTCAGTTTAGAAATGACTCAAACAAAACAATTAACAAAAGATGAACCATCGAACAATGAGCACAGGATAAGTGCATAGGCAGATGATGGGAAAATTTACTAATGATAATTGATAAAAATACAAAGATGTTCAATTTCACTTGTAATAAAGAAATGTAAACAAAAAGAAGAGATTGTATTTTTCACTTAAAATCCCCCCAAACCCACTGCTGTCAAGTTGACTCTTGTAGACACAGACCTTGTAGACACAGCAGAACTGCCCCATAGAATTTCCAAGGACTTCCTGGTGGATTCAAACTGCAGACCTGTATGGTTAGCCGATGTAGCACTTAACCACTAGGCAACCAGAATTGACCAGCAAATGTGATACCTGATGCTAGTTAGCCTATAGGGAAGCAATCATCCTTAATAGCAGTGATAAGTATATTTGCAAGTTTTAACTTGTTAAACCAGGGCTTTGAACTGGTTCAATCCAGTCCAAACTCCTGCTGAGAATTTGGCTTTCTAACAAGTTCACAGGAATTTATACGTAAGATTCACCAGGGATCTTGTTAAAATTGTAGATTCTAATTCAGTATATCTGGGGTGGAAATGAAAATTCTCAGTGCAGAACTTGTTCGAAAAGCAAATTCTCGGCAGGAGTTTAAACTGGAATGAACTCGTTGGAAGCCCTGTGTTACACTGTTATTGTTGTTGGTAGGTGCTGTAGAGTCAGTTCCAACCCATAGTGACCAAAAGAATGAAACTGCCTGGTCTTGTGCCACTTCCACAGTCGTTGTTAAGCTGGAGCTCATTGTTGAGGCCGCTATGTCAATCCATCTCATTGAGGGTCTTTCTCTTTTTTGCTGACTCTCTACTCCACCAAGCATGATGTCCTTCTCCAGTGACTGATCCTTCCCGACAACATGTCCAAAGTACATAAGACACAATCTTGCCATCTTTGCTTCCAAGGAGCACTCGCGTTGTACTTCTTCTGGAACAGATCTGTTTGTTCTTTCGGTGGTCCATGGTACATTCACCGTTCTTCTCCAGCTCCACAATTCAAAGACCTCAGTTCTTCTCCTGTCTCCTTTGTTCATTGTCAGCTTTCGCATGCATATGATGTGACTGAAAATACCATCGCTTGGGCCAGGTACACTTTAGTCTTCCAGGTGACATCTTTACTTTTCAATACTTTAAAAGATCCTTTGCAGCCGACTTTCCCAGTGCAATAGACGTTTGGTAATGACTCTCACAGTCATAAACTTAGACATGCAAAGCAGGACTCCATCATTAAATGGAAGTGGTATGTTTAAGAGATCAGGTTCAAGAAAGCCCTGAAGGCATAAATAATTTAAATGTGTAGTGACCCAAATGCCCATGGTCTCCTCTCTTGTCTTATTACCCTCCCTCTCTTGTCTGCACTTTTTTGCCTCCTGGAGCATTTGTATGATCAGCTGACTATAGAAAAGAAAGCTACGCCCTGTTTATAGATGGTTCTGTGCAATATGCAGGCACCATTTAAAAGTGCACAGCTGTAGCACTGAAACCCCTTTCTGGGACCTCCCTGGACAACAGTGGTAAGGAGAGATCCTCTCAATGGACAGAACTCTTGGCAATGCATCAGATTGGTCACTTTGCTTGGAAGGAGAAATGGCCAGATGTGTGACTCCATACTGATTCAGCAGCTGTGACCAGTGGTTTGTCTGGATCATCAGGGACTTGAAAGGAACACAATTGGTGTTTTAGTCAGCTAGTGCTGCTCTAACAGAAATACCACAGAGTGGTTGGCTTTGACAAAAGAAGGTCTATTCTTACACAGTCTGGTAGGCTGCAAGTCCATATTCAGGGTGTCTGCTCCGGGGGAAAGCTTTCTACTTTGCTGGTTCTGGAGGAAATTCCAATATTGCATAAGTCTGTCCAGGGAGCATCTTGGCACAGAAGGTCTAAAGGATGCACTCTGCTCCCGGTGCTACTTTCTTGATGGTACGAGGTTCCCAATTCTCTGCTTGTTTCTTTTTCCTATTATCTCTTGTAGGATGAAGGGATTAAGGATTGGGCAAGCCACACTGCAGGGAAACTTCCTTTACAGTAGAGCAAAGAGGTGATCCTATGAAGGGATGTACAGCCCTACCCTAATACTTTAACATACAGCATAGGAAAACCACAAAATGGAGCACAACCACAAAATATTGGGAATCATGGCCCAGCCACATGGCTACACATATTTTTTGGGGGACACAATTCAATCCATGACAATTGGAAAATTGGTGATAATGAAAGATGCAGAAGAGATATGTGAGTAGACTTAATGGAATAGGGCAAAGAAGTGAGATATTTGTGTCTTATGTGAATGCTGACCTTAGTAGACAAGATTTTAAAAGTCAAATAAATAGAATAATGTGTTCTGTGGAAACGAGTTATCGTCTTTCCATGGCTACTCCCATCGTTACCCAGCGGGCTCACGAGTGAAATCGCAGTGATGGATGGCAGGCATAGAGGTTATCTGTGGGCTCAACCACTTGGATTTCCACTCATCAAAGTTGACTTGACTACAGGCACTGCTGAGTGATGAGTCTGCCAGCAGCAGAAACCAGCGCTGAGTCCCCAGAATGGAACTGTCCTTCAGCGCAATCAGCCAGGACCCTAATGGTAGGTTGATTACATTGGAACACTTCCGTCATGGAAAGGGCAATGCTTTGTTCTTACTGGGATGAACAGTTACTGAGAATACAGATTTGTGTATATATATATATATATATATATGCATATATACACACAAACGTACATATATTTTTATATATGTATTAAAAAATCCATTGTCATTGAGTCAGTTAGAACTCATAACAACAGAGCAGAACTGTCGCACAGGTAGCTACTGGTGGCCTGAAACTGTTGACTTTTGGTTAGTACCGGTAGCTCTTAGCCATTATGCTACCAGGGTTCCATACAAATACACACATGTACACACACACACGTTTATCAGTTTTCCTTCTGTAGAGAACCCAGCCTAAGACAGTTATTA
Source organism: Heterohyrax brucei (assembly GCA_028571685.1). NCBI lineage: Eukaryota > Metazoa > Chordata > Mammalia > Hyracoidea > Procaviidae > Heterohyrax > Heterohyrax brucei. The sequence goes on from CM053149.1 coordinate 20,999,409, forward strand.
AAACAAAACTATGTATTGCTTTCTACTTGGAAATTATATAGCTAGAAACTGACTTGACAGATACATTTTCTAAGCACACACACACACACACACACACAAACATACCAGAAGCATGTACCATAATTTCTCACAGCAAAAGGAAACTAGCAAACCATCTAAGTGTCCACTAGTTAGGGAAGAGTTAAATATATTATGGAATGAGGTATACATATAGTACAACCTTTTGCAGTCAAATAATTAAAAATGAGGCAGTTTTGTATGTTCTGGGGTAAAAAAAACTCACAGATGTATTATTAAGGCAAAAAAAAGGATCCAAATACAGTATCCTATGGTTATTGTTCTGTGCTTTGTTAAAAGGCTACTCACAGAGATTGTGTCTGTATAGGCTTTCTAAAGATCACACCAGAGATCACTACCAGTGATTGTCTCTGGTGGAGGGTTTGAGTGGAAGAGCCAATGCTGGGGGGAGGAGGGTGACTTTTACTCTGTTTTATAACTTTCCACCTTCTTTGAATTCTCTAAATATGTTTATGTGCTCCTATTATAAATTTTTAAAATGTCAACAGAGGTTATCTTTGTGGTGGGATTACTGTAATAAATATTATAACAGGTGGAAAAGCTTTGTGTAGGGAAAGCCAAATGAGAGACCCAAGTCAAGAGATTTTTCTAAACTCTCAGAATCCCACCACCTCCCTCTGCACACATGGTCTCCCTGCAGGCCACTCCCAAGTGTCTCTACACACAGACAGGTTATTGAAGGTAACTACAGGGAGGTGGGAGACCCTCGCATGATAGTGGATAAGTGCTACATCTGTTAACCAAAAGGTCAGCAATTTGGATCCACCAGATGCCCCTTGGAAACTCTATGGGACAGTTCTACTCTGTCTTGTAGGGTTGCTATGAGTCAGAATAGACTCAAAGGCAGTGAGTTTGTTTTTTTCTGAATGGGAAGTTTGGAAACTCTGGGAGTGTAGCGGTTAAGTGCTATGTAGGCTAACCAAATGATCAGCAACTTGAATCTGCCAGATGATCCTTGGAAACTCTATGGGGCAGTTCTACTCTGACCTATAGGGTTTCTATGAATCTACTCGACAGAGGTAGGTTTTTTGGTTTGGGTTATGGGAAGGCTTGAGACAAAATTCTTTTCCACTACAAATATGTAACATTTGAGCCATCTTTTCCTCCAAATGTTTATTATCATATTGAAGTTATATAGATGTATCCTTTGCTCTTCAGTCAGAGAATGATAGAAATATCTATAATGGACAGTGAGGGAAGAGAACATACCCATGATCGATTTTAATGTGTCTAGAAAAAAATTCAGAATAGCTATCCAGCCCATCCTTACTCCTGGCCTTCAGTATATAGAAGCAACTGCTGCTTTGAGGAGGTCCCTAAAAAAAGCAACCAAACAGAACACCAAACCCATTGCTGTCAAGTCAATTCTGACTCATATTGACCCTATAGGACAGAGAAGAACTGCCCCGTAGAGTTTCCAAGGCGTGCCTGGTGGATTTGAACTGCTGACCTTTTGGTTAGCAGCTGTAGGTCTTAACTACTACACCACCAAGGTTTCCAGTTGGTCCCTAGGTGGCACAAATCATTAAGCCCACTCCTACTAGCCGAAAGGTTGGCAGTTCAAAGCCACCGAGAAGTGCCTCGGAAAAGAGGCTTGGCGGTTTGGCCATTTGCCTTGAACATCCAATGAAACAGTTCTATTCAGACACCTGGCATTGCCGTAAGATGAAACAACCCAGTGGCAACTCGCAACAAGAATACTGCTTTAAGGAACTTTCCTTCGTATTGTTCCCTTGAAACATAAAAGCCCCAGTTTTGTATAACCAAGAAAACCCAAACCCACTGCTGCTGAGTTGATTCCTGCTCACAGCAACCCTATAGGACACCGTAGAACTGCCCCATAGAGTTTCCAAGGAGCACCTGATGGATTTGAACTACAAACCTGCTGATTAGCAGCTGTAGCATTTAACCACTTTGCCACCAGGGTTTCCAGTTTTATATATGACCCAAATATCCATGTGGTGTCTTGCTGCACTGTTCGGAAAAGGTGCATGGTTGACACACGGCAAAGTTACAGCTAAGGAGTCGAGACCTCCAGCTATATGCCCAGGTCCCACTCAAAATCTATGAGAAGGGCATCTCCCTTCCAGGCCTGCATAGGTGGGAGGTGGAAGGATATTCTGTTCCCAGTCTGGTTTAGTAACAAATGGGGGAGTAAGGAAGGAGAATGCAACGCCTTTCCCTTTGTACCGGGTTGTACATCGCAGCAGGTGTGTGTGTGTTGGGGGGGGAGTGTCACAGTACTGAAAACTAGAACTAAAAGAACTGTTCTGCTTCACATATCCAGGTTTCCTTCCTTTACTAAGGTATAAATACTGTATTTCTATACAAGTAATCTGTGATTTCTTCATTGGTTTGCTGATGGCTCCCATTCCCCACAAGTATTATCCTAAGCTCTGCAATGCCATTTTTTTTTTCTTTACATGTTGCTGTAAAGAAAAATTAGCATATCATGGTTAGGAAAATACCATGCAGGGGGAGGGACTGGGTGGCACAAAATCATAGAAGTCACGTGTCATTTGAGCAAAATATAATGTGGCATATAAGAGTTTTGCTATCCCTTTTGATTTGTGAGTCCCTGAGAGGCACAAAGAGTTAAGAGCTTGTCTGCTAACCAAAAGGTTCACCGTTTGAATCCACTGAGAGGTGACTCAGAAAGAAGTCCCAGCCATCTACTTCCAAAAGGTCTCATCCGTTGGACCCTAGGGGGCAATTCCACTGTGATACACATGGATTCACCGCAAGTCAGAAATGGTTCCATGTCAACTGGTTTGGTTTCCTTTTTCTTTTTCATTTTCTAAACTAATAATTTTTTCAGAAGCAAAATAGTTGTATTTTTGACATTTTTCTACAAAGTCTCATCTTCAATCTTTTTTTTTTAACTAATGAAAGTTCTTCAGTTGTCCAGTGGTGGACTTTCTGTATTATATAAAACTAACATTAATAATAGTCACTGAACCTCTGCTATTGCCTAGATGTTTTACATACAACCTGCAGAACAGGTAACATTATACCTAGTTTACAGATGAAGAAACTGAGGCTCAAGAGCCTCAAACTTTTTGCACGGGGTTACATAGTAAGTGGCTGAGTGCCTATTAAATGTCCCATGGGTGCTACAGGGTATCACCAAATCTTAACTAAATAAAGATGCGTTTTCAATAGAGTTTGGCATCTCTTATCACATATAAGTAAAAGACTATTTCCCAGTATCAACTGAATATGAAACTACTCAGCTACGGTGTCCTATGCTGTCCAATAAAAGTAACTGTAGCGTTCTGGTGTGATGCTGTTAAGATCTTGGCTGCTAACCAAAAAGCCGGCTGTTCAAATCCACCAGCCGCTCCTTGGAAACCCTGTGGGGTAGTTCTACCCTGTCTTAAAGGATTGTCATGAGTCAGAATCGACTCAATGGTAAGCTTTTTCTTTTATTGTTAGCCATATGCAATTATGGAGTATTAGGAAATATGGCTAGTGTGACTGTGAAATAGCATTTTTAATTTTTATTGTATTTTAATTAATTTACAGTTAAATAGCCACATAGACCATTCAGTTCTCACCAGAGCTATTCAAGAAACATGTATTGGCAAAATAGAATCAAAAGGCAAGGAAGTACAAGTAACAATATAAAAATCACAAACCTTCTGAAATTGGGAAAAATCGACAAGACAGTCTTATCCAATCCACTCATTTCACAGATGAATAAACTGAGACCCAGAGAGATGCAGCAGGATGCTAAGATAGTACAAGCTAGTAAGTGCCCAGACATTAGACCTTCCTTTTAAGCCATTTGAAGACTAGCCATGGAGTTCAAGCAATTGCACAGGACAAAGTTAGAAGAACACAGTAAAAGGATTTTCTTTTTGATCTTTTTGGAGAATATATAAGTCAAGTAATAATAGTGACAAAAGCTAGTTGCCACTGAGTCAATGTCAACTCATAACAACACTATAGACAGAGTAGAACTGCCCCCACAGGGTTCTGATGGAGTGCCTGGTAGACTCGAACTGCCAGCTTTTTGGTTAGCAGCTGTAGCTCTTAGCCACTTCACCACCAGGGTTTCTACTATGAAGCAAATGGCCAATGGGAAGCAGAGTCCTAGGCAGAAGGGCTAGCCTTGCCTCTTGCCTGGCCTCTCCACAACATCAAAAATTAAGCTGAGTAACCAGATGGTGCCTGGCCACCACCAGGGATGGCCATGATGAGGCTCACAAAGTTGAGTCCCACTGGCAACGAGAATAAAAAGGGGTGCACACTGAGAACCCCACAAAGACCGCAATTGATGGTCCAGGGGTCTCGAGGTTCCCCTGGGAGCGTGGCCCTTGATCCTGTGTTGCCCTTGTCCGTAAATCATTACTGAGGTCAGGAATGGATTAGACTCAGTGACACAGAGTGACCATATCGTGTGTGCAGTTTATGGTTCTATGCGTCTATAGGATGTCATCCTGCTGGCCTCTTACTGGAGGAGCAAAGAGGGCAGAGTGGAGGGGACAGGAGATTGCTAGGAGGGTATGACATATATAGAAGGAATAGGAGGAGTGTGCTGTCACCAGGTAGGGAGAACAGCAGAAGCTGCACATAGGTGGGCATGCAAGTTTGTACTGGATTGTACACTTTCACTCACAGTAAATAAAAAATTAAAAACTAAAAAGAAAAAAAATTAAGCTGAAAGTCCCAAAAGGCTGAGGAGCCACAAATAAATATAAAACTAACCTGCTGGTTAATTCCACAGCCTCTTGTTAGGCAAACAGCAAGCACCTTGAAACTGTGTTTGATGTTCCAATTGCTTTACAAAAATCTTATTCCAAATGATAGCATTCCTCAACATGCCCTCCTTCCCATTGTAACCCCCAAGTGGAGAGAGACCTGTCTACTTCCCTCACAGAGAAACTCTTCTATTTAATTAGGTTAATAGGTTACAGATAGGTTAATTGGGTTAAATCCTGGGCAGAGAACAGAGCTTTCTAATTGCAGCGTATCCCTTAGAACCAAGATCCAGCTTTAGTCTACACTGGTCTATATTCAGAAGCCAGTTTAAATGTGGTACTTCATGGCAACTTATACACAATATCATTCCCCTAAACTCTTTGGCAAAGGCATTTTGAAAGGGGTACTTTCTGTCTTGTAAATGATTTCTTCCAGGTTTGTGGTGAAACTGAAGTCATTTAAGGAAAAAAAAAAATTTTTTTTTTTTTTTTGACAAATGAAAGGGGGAAAAAAATGCCTTTTCAAATCCAGGGCACTTGAAAGTTTCATTTTCCTGTTTTAATTTGCTACGGTGCTTCAAGGGAATAATAATAGTTTTTTAATGCCAAAGGTGGCTTTCATCACTCAAAGCCCTCTAATTTCCTCCCATATCGCCAGTAATGTGTTAATAGTTCGAAAATGAAATATTACCTAAAACATAACTTGGTAATTTTCCTCACGGTTCAAAGTTATTTGAAAAAGAAGCGTCATCTTTGACAAATATTTACTTTGCAACAAACGGAGACATTGCAAATTATCTTCAATACCTTCCACTCTCTTTTTGTGTCATTTTGAATCTTCCTTTGGGAAAAAATGAAAAGAAAGAAAAGGGAAAAATGTTCTCCATTCTCTTCCACTTTCTGATACCATGTTCCACCTAAGGATCTGATTTCTCCGTTTAAAATGCAATAATGCTTACACATACATATAATACATACATATACAGAAAAGCTTGATATTCACGGGCTCATTATAGAATATACACACCCAAGAAAAGATGTGCACAGAGGCCATGGAGAATTTAAAAGATTTATTTATGATGTATTACTGTAATTTTTAATTTAGACATGCAAATTTTTTAATTTGCACCGACTGCTTTGCCTTAATGGTTTTGATTAATACTTGGAGGTAGTGTTTGTGAAAGAGATTTATGCTGTGATTCATCTGCAAAATAATCAAATCATTACCAGCTAATGACAAAGCTGTGAAAAATGATATAGATATTGTGTAACTTCCAGCTATGGCTGAGCACGTGGAGGTACCCAACCCTTCCAGCAAATGGGGACTTGTGTTAATAACTGCTGGGAAGTTCGCTCTAGGTCCACTCTTATTTGCCAACAAAAAACATTGATCTTAATAAAGCTGTCTGATAAAAGGAGCAGTGATTAACATCCCAAACCCTCTATTCTGCAGCTCATGCCAAGGTCCCTTTTTTTTTTCCAGGAATGAAATTCCACTGCACTTCCTGCTTATCTCTCCATCTCACCTCAGCCCTTTGTGGGGCTCCCGATAAGGCTGCAGACAGAAGGGACAGAGAGGGAACGGCGTTGGTAGCTGCAGGTGGCTGTGGCTAAGGGAGAGAACCTCAATGTGGTGGTTCCCCAGAGTCTTAGCCCTTTCCAGAGCCAACGCCCATTCTTTAGAGAACTCAGCGGCCCCTCCCTCGGCTGGTGAGTCCTTCCTGCCTGGACTGAGTCGTTGAGGATGGAATCACTGTCTTGCCAATCCTTACAGGCATCAGCAAAGCTGGAGGAGAAGGGCTCCTGAGCATGTCCAAATCCAAAAAACCCACCGCCATCAAGTCACTTCTGACTCATAGTGACCCCGCAGGACAGAGTAGAACTGCCGCGTAGAGTTTCCAAGGAGCATCTGGTGGAGCTGAACTGCCAAGTCTTCGGTTAGCAGCCATAGCACACAACCAGTACACTACCAGGGTTTCCCGAGTCAGCAAAATGAACTCTCCAAAGGCAGCAGAAGAGGAGAGGACAAGATGCAGAAACCCACAGATAATCCCCAAATCTCATGACAGCCACTCCTTGTTCTAAGCTATTCCATCAAGGAGGTACCCGCACGGCCTCGCGCAGTCACAGGGGCAGATTTGAAGTTTCCTTTCTGCTCATGCCCGCCAAATAACAACCATGAATTGTTCTTGACATCTTGTACGTCAGATCCTTTCTATCTACTGTTCCACTCGTTTTCTCCACAAAGTTATGAAGTCGGTATTATTAATAGTCCCATTTTACAGAGAAAGAAACTAGTATATAGACGGGGTAAGTAACTCTCCCAACATTATTAAGCCTAATGTGAGGGAATCAGCATTTATTTCTGGTCAGTTTTCATACCATACTCTCTGCTTCTCCATCTATGTCACTGTCTGTCTCAAGTTTCTACTGAAGAATTTGTTGTTGTTGGGTGTCATCTCATTGGCTCTGATTCATAGTGACCTCACGTGGAACAACACAAAACATTGCCTAGTCCTGTTCCATCCTCACAGTCATTGCTATGTTGGAGCCCGTTGTTTCGGCCGCTGTGTCATTCCATCTCATTGAAGATCTCACTCCTTTTTGCTGACCAAGCTGGATGTCCTTCCCCAGAGATTAGACCTTCTTCTTCTTTTTTTTTTTTTTTAATTTAACATAACTGAGTAAAAATGTACATTCACATGTAAATTTACATGCCCCCCTATATGCAGCTTCCACTGCTCTCCCTGTCCGGTGACTGCACACTATTCCTCTCTGCTCCATACATATCTCATCCTCCCAACAGTCTCCTTTCCCCTCCTCTCCGTCCACTCCCCTTCCTCCAGCCAGAGGTCAGCAAGATGATATCCTATAGATGTATAGAACCATAAAGTGCTTCCAACATATGGTTACTCTGCATTGCCAAGTCCATTCCATTCCTGTCCAAAGAGTGGACCTTTGTTATAATTTATGGGAACGGGCAGCATCAGGGCCAGGGGCCATGCTCTCGGAGGAACCCCAAAACCGCTGGACCATCAATTGAGGAGATTAGACCTTCTTAACGGTGTGTCTACAGAAAGTAAGATCAAGTTTCACCAACCTCACATCTAAGGATCATTCTGGCTATACTTCTTCTTGCAAGACAGGTTCGCTTATTCTTCGTGGTATACTCAAGATTCTTTACCAATACCATGGTGACAGAAGTCAGCAGACTGAGGGGATGAGATGGAAAACCCAGTATAACAAGTCACCATTGAGTCAGTTGCAACTCATGGTGACCTCATGTATGTCAGAGAATTGCACTCTGTGAAGTTTTTAGTGGCTGATTGTTGGAAAATAGATGTGCAGGCCTTTCTTCTGACATACCTCTGATGGACTTGAACTTTTGATCTTTCATTTAGCCACCAAAGACATTAACCATTTGCACCAGCCAGGAACTCCAAGGTCAAGGAAGAGTTTAAAAAAAAAAAAAATGCTTGGGATAGTCACAGTTACTCTTAAAGCAGTGATACTTTAACTTTTTAGCAAGGAACTCAGCTCCTTTTAGATTTCAGTCCTAACAAAAAGAAAAGCCCAGTGAGTTGATATTCATTAATATTTCATTGAAGGCCAATCCCTATTTTCTGTGGTGGTGATGTGGACATTCCACTTCATCAGGAAGCCATCTTACAAAGTTAGAAAAAGGAAAGCACTGTTCTGGACAGCACAAGATGACACTACGTATCATTGTTATTTATCACTTATTGGATGCCAAGGGACCCCCACTGCAGAGAGGGAGACACACAAGAGCCACACAGAGGGAGATGGTCCCCATTTGCTGAGTTCATAACCCAGTTCTGATTGCATGACTACAAAGCACTCTATGTCTTTAATTACTGGTAACTGTGACTGCCATGAACCACAAAAGGACAATCAACACTTTCTATCACTTTTCTGGACATGAAGACAAATGAGGAGGGAGGCAATAAGTGTAATTAATTTCAACCCGAGCTGGGAGATGAAAACTTTCAGCTGTGGAATGAAACACAGAACTGATCCTGAGAGCTTCTCTCTCACCCAGCTTGAGTCACTGATTCATGGGTACAAAACAGGCAACCATTTCAAAAAAAGCCAGGAAAGGAGAATAAATGTAGCCTGGCTTTGGTGGCATGACTTCTGTTCACAGTGTCTATGAGAGAAACAAGCAGGTGATTTGATTGCTCAGGTGGCCCAGAAGAAAGCAGGCAGTAAGCTGGTAAGAATTCAAGGTTAAGCTAAATTCAGGACATTCAGAGGGAGCCTCTGGGTACATGAGTATCTCGTAAAATGCAAGCACAAGACACAACGCAAGTAATGAGGCTGAAGTGACAAAGTGACAGGGAAATACACTCTCAGAGGTAAACTGGCAGTCAAGTCATCGGGACTTAGCTGAGTAATTCCCCCTAATGCTTACACAAATAATGCTGTTAAGTGCTGGGAAATCAAAACCTGTCTCCACCCCTAAGCTTCTGGGAGCTTCTCAAGACTGGACTGAGCAGGCTGTAGGGAAAATGCAATCCAAAATGTATTTTCCAGGAGCATTTCAGAGATGGGAGATGCTCTCGGTCTGCTAGCAATGCAAGACAAGGGACTCACAAATGTGACGCTTTTCCGAATCTGGAGGGCAACCTCAGCTAATTGGGATGAAAGCCAGAGACCAGAGCAGTACTGTATGTTGGTTTCACCAGCTATGCTTCTGCTAACTGAACACAAATTTTCTGGAATCCAGTCTCTGTTCAGATTCATCAGCTTTCCTCCTCCAATACCATTACCGGAGCCTTAAAAAAAAAAAAATTGTTATCCAGTCAATTCCAACTCATAGCAACCCTACTGGACAGAGTAGAACTGCCCCATAGAGTTTAAAAGGAGTACGTGGTAGATTTGAACTGCTGATCTTTTGGTTACAAATCATAGCTCTTAATCACTTGCCTACCGCTGTCAAGTTGATCTGACTCGTAGCAACTCTATAGACAGAGTAGAACTGCTCCATGAAATTTCCAAGAAGTACCTGGCAGATTTGAACTCCTGACCTTTGAGTATTTAACCACTATGTTGCCAGGGTTTCCTCTACACCACCTTTTTTCTGCTGTCATTGAAGAAGAAAAAATAAGAGTGAGCCTTGGTCATTGCAGAAATCAGCTATCTTATTTATGTTTTCTACCAACTTGTGCACGCTTGCAGCTCCTTGCATTTATCTCAAGCTGTGTTCGCCAGTAGAACTTTCTGCGATGATGGAAGTGTTCTTCATCTGCACTGCCCAATAAGGTAGCCACAAGCCATATGCGACCAGTGCTACTGGCTTTTTGACTAACTTAAATTTAAGTAGCCCCCTGTGGCTATCTAGGAAACCCTGGTGGCGTAGTGGATTAAGTGCTAAATCTGCTAACCAAAAGGACAGCAGTTCAAATCCACCAAACGCTCCTTGGAAATCCTATGTGGCAGTTCTACTCGGACTTTTAGGGTCTCTGTGAGTTGAACCTGACTTGACAGCAGTGGGTTTTTATGGCTGTCTACTACCAAACAGGCAATGTGAGTTTCCTGAAGATTTATTTGCATACATGGATGAAACAGTATATAGCACACCCACAAGACGCTCTTCCCCAAACTCCCTTGCAGCGAGGGGTAACCATGTTGCACATTTCTGGCCAATAAGATTGCTAAAAGTCCCTGGGTAGTGCCCCCCCGCCACTCCCATATAAGTCCAATGTCCTATTGGTCCCTGTTGCTTTTCTTCTCCTGGGTGACCTATTGGATGCCTGCACTTGGAGCAACTATTTTCAATGCAAATACCACACATCAAGTTTGCTGAGACAGGGAGGTAGAAAGATGCTGCTGGGACTTTGAAAATCCCTGGAGCCGTTGTGTTAGTCTTGAACTACTAGCCTGTGACCTTTCTGTGGTGTGGGACCAATAAATCCCTCACTCTTGTAAACTATTCTTGGTCTGGTTTTCTAGGCTTGGAGTCAAACCTTCTAATCCTACTGAGCATAAACCCAAGCGAAACCCACTGCTGTTGAATCGATCCCAATTTACAACGATCCACTAGGATGGAGTAGAATTGCCCCACAGAGCTTCCAAAGAGTGCCTGGCAGATTTGAACTACTGACTTTTTTTTGGTTAGCAGACATAGCACTTAAAAGCTATGCCACCGGAGTTTCCTACTGAGTATAGCCGGGTCCTGTTAGGATTTTCCACATAATGTCTTGATATCCACAGAATTGGTGTAAAGATAAATTGGACTAGCAGAGCTTATCTCTAGTACCTACTCACCCTCACTGTACTGTGAAGTATTGTAAAGCAGTAAAACAAGCATATCATTCCAGATTGCATACCTCCTCACCTGGGCACCTTAGTGGTGTAATGGTTAAGGCCTATGACTGCTGTCCAAATGGGATGGCAGTTTGAATGCACCAGGTGTGCCTTGGAGACCCTATATGAGGTGGTTCTACTCTGCCCTATAGAGTCACTATAAGTTGGAATCCACTCAATGGCAATGACTTGTGTTTCACTCAGCATCCCTTCTCTGTCTTGCCGTTCTCTCCTGTGTTCCTGTTTTATCTAATTTGTCACACCTCACCCCCTTCTCCTGAGCAATGCCCACATACGTATCCAGGGCCATCAATTCCAACTCATGGAAACCCTATAGGACAGAGTAGAACTGCCCCACAGAGTTTCCAAGGAGCATTGAGTGGATTCAAACTGCTGATCTTTTGCTGCGGGCTGGGAGCTACTGTCTCCTAGCCCCCTTGGCACCTCCTCACTTTCCCCATGTTTGTAACTCTCTGCTTGGCACCCTGAAACTGTTTGCAGAATAATAAGCCCAGGCTGAACCATTTGCAATTTAGGCTAAACTATTTCCTTGAGACTATTTGCAGGATATTAGCCCAGAACAAGCTATTTGTAATAGAATAAGCCCAAAGCTAGAGCTATTTCCTTGAAACTATTATCCCTGCAGGATAATAGTTCAGGTTAAAACTATTTCCATGTTTCTGCCTTTTGTTTGAAGACAACTTCCTTGTGCTCTGTAACAAAGATCATGACCATTTTGGGCAGTGTCCAGCCCTGTTGACTTCCTACCTGTTAAGCCTATAAATAAAGCTCAAGAAAGTGGACCGATGTCCATGGTTCTCCATCAGAGGCCATGGGCCCACCTGGCCCCAACTTTATCTTGTGTGTGTGATGTGTTTCTTGTGTGAGTGATGTGTTTCATGAGTGAGTGGGTTTTTTTCCCATCCCCTTCCTGCCCATCTCGGCCTTGGAATCTATCCAGTACTGGTCACTGGGGTGCCAGACACGGCAATCTTTTGGTTAGCAGATACAGCACTTAAGCACTATGCCATCAGTGTCATTCATTACTTTTGTCATAGCTCACTTAAAGACGACAGGGGTTAGAGGGAGAGCAAGACAGGCTTCACCACAAGTTAAAGATAGTTCAGTCACTAGGACAGAAAGAGAAGAGCATTTGGACGTCACAGGTTGTCCTCTTTCATTAAAGATATTCTCCATGAGCAATTTTTCTTTTCCAGAAAAAGCTTTCCTTGGTCTTTTTGAGATCTCTTCTGATGGTGTCCATCACCCTCACTCTTATTTTGTCTCTGTGACCCTATGACAAAATTTAATAGAGTACCTAGCATGTGCCGGGACTCCACTAGGCCCTTACACATATTTTGACTTTTTTTAACTTTCAAAACAACCCTGGAAGATGATGACTATGATTATACAGATGAAGAAAACAAGGCTGTGGGGACAGAGGTAGCCTGTCCATAAGAACTGACAGCCTGCATTTGAACCTGCAAATTTCTAGTTGGAAGTTGAGTGCTTTATGCACAGGCTTGGGATATAGTCTCCCAGGTGGCACTAACTAGTACCAGCTACGGAAGTCAAGAAATTGGTTTTTCTTCAAACAATCCCTATGAAAGTGGAAGAGGAGAAAGGAAAGACAAGGGAGAGGCTGAAAGTGATGAAAGAAGGAATCAGGAAGCTGGTTTCTCCTCCTTGGCTGGAATGCAGAAAAGCACTTACCCTTTACTTTCCTTAGGGAGGAAAAGGTGTTAATAAGCTCCCTAACCTCACAGGGAAGTTGTGAGGATTAATTCTTATTCAAATGCAGTTTGTGACCCGGTGATGAAAGATGTTCTTAACATGTTCTCTGGTGGCTCTACTTCCTCCTTCTTCAGACATGACTCATCAAAAGAGGTGGAGTAGAAAAACAGGCCAAAGAAAGGTAGAGATGGGGGGCTGACAGGGAACTGAAAGCAGATAGGAAGGGACAAGTAGGGAAGGACGGTGGATACCAGAAATGAAAGCGGGGTGTCCCTGACCCCTACATCAGCCCATCTCAAAGAAAATCCAGTGTAAACTTTGGACAGGTGCTTTATGAGTGTAACTGTGGAATTCTACCAGAGGAAATAGTCCCACCATCTGCTTTTAAACCCTGCTAGCATAGTGGTTAAGTGCTACTGCTGCTAACCAAAGTGTCAACAGTTCAAATCCACCAGGCACTCCTTGGAAACTCTATGGGGCAGTTCTTGATGGCAGTGGGTTCTGCTTTTTCCAGTCCAATGCCCTCTTAAGTCCTTCCTCTGTGAAGATGAGGTGAGGTGGGTAGTTCAATCTTTGACCAACTGGGTCCCACAGCTGAAATACTTTTACAAAAGCTTTCAGAAATTTTCCAGCTCTTCTCTGTGTTCTAGCTCCTTCTCTGTCTGCTGTGGGTCTGACATCTTTTTGTCTCCCCTCTCACATCTCCCTACCTTCTTGTCTTCTCTATTTTTCTCTCTGTCTCTTGTACACTTGTTTGGCTTATTTCTCTTGCCCTACTTTATCAAGCAACTGAATCTCAAATTGTTTAGATGACTCTGTCTAACTACAGAATGAAAATGCATACATACACACACATACATGGTGGAAAAACTGACAAGAAAATGGTATCAAACATTTATATTATTTAAAAAATTCCCACACACTTCACATATCAGATCTGATGTATTTTTCTTAAATATCCCTGAAGTACGAGATGAATGTGAGCCCTCAGGAAGATGTACTCTGTTCTTCTCCCCTGGCTTGGGGGTTTGTTTTCCCTTCTTCTGTTGGTTTGAGAAGTGCAGCTTTAAGACCCTCAGCTCTAATTCTGAATAACTGTAATGTAAGTCATGTGACTTATTTCTCTTTCTTCCCACCCTAACCCCCCATTCCAGATAGCTTCAAGACCCAAAGAATTCTTGCTCTCCAACTTGTGATTTCCCACCATCTTTGCATCTGTGACCTCCCATTAGAAGACTGCCATAACTCTGGGAAAAGGAAAGTTAAATGGAGCTAAATAGATTTCTTTGCTACCAAACTCACCCAAGTCTTAAATTCCTAACAGATTATGCCACATGAAATAGTTTATAAGATCAGGGTCCCAAAGAATAAACTCTAAGGCTTGCTGTATTTCAGTTATTTCCATAATTGTCTTCACTCACCATGAAAATGAGGACACAATGCTTTGGCCTTCCATTTAGACTTAGTTATTTAGGTACAAGAAATACAGGCTGTACCAAATATAAAATCATTGACTTTATTACCCAAATTGAATAACATAGATATCTGTGATACTTACCTCAACTTTGCCTGTATGTCCATCTTGTCTCTCACCTGGGCCTCCAGTGGTGTAGAAACTAGTGATGAGTGTGCTGGGATGGGGCTGAGGAACAGAGGGATAATGTTGTTTCGTATATTACTTGAATAACTTGAATGTCTATACTGATGAATGGGTGGGTCCTCTTTCTGTGGCTGTGTTTAGCCGATGCAGAACATTTAGGGCCTAGGTGCTTTGGCTCAAGAGCAATTTCTGCATAATTCCTTTAACCATAGCACCTTGAAACCAAGATATATTGATGCCACTGAGAAAATAAACTCCTCAACTTGAGGCATTTTGTACTTATTTGTAAGTCCTTCGAGTAATACTTGAAACAAACTCTTCCCTCTATTCCTCAACCACATCCCACCACACCTGTGACTATACCATTGGAGGCAGAGGTGAGAGACAAGCTAGACGTGGCAAGCAAAGTTGAAGTGTATATCATACATCTCTATTTTATTCAGGTTAGGTAATAAAAAGCAGTAAATTTTATATCTGGTACAGCACGTATCTGTTATACCTGAATAACAGTCTAAGTGGCAGATCAAAGTCATCTTGTGCCTGCTTCCATGTGCTTCACACTACTTCAACATTATAGAACCTCAGTTAATATGCATTCATGTGAATGTTATCACAATTCTTATCTCCAAGAATGTACCAGGCATTGGCCAGTGATATACTCTCTGGTGCTCCTTGAAGCATCTTCACCCTGTGTTCTATGCCATTCTTATTTCCTATCCTCAGAACAATCTTCAGGAGTTCAAGCTTGCTGTTACAAAAAATTATAAACCATATTCTTGTATTTCAGCACCCCCAGTGGACATTAAATTGATGTTTTTAACAACTGGATCCATGCTTTCCCACTTGCATGGTAAAAGTCATGGATCACTCTAGATCATAGAAACAGTAGAAGGAGGAAAGGTGTTAAGCAGTATTGCACAAAGACAATTTTCTCCGTTGCATTGTGTCTGTGGAGATTTGTTTCATGGAGGTACCATTCTCATAGAATATAGTAAGAATGGCATGCCTGGGATTGTGAACTTGACAGTACTGGGTTTCAGAGTAAGTAGTGACCTTGGATTCTAAACGTTTCCACTGGTGGTATAAAGCTGACTGGATGGATGTGATTCTAGTTTCATCGGGTCTCTTCTGCCGGCACACTGGCAATGCTACTTTAACTTAATCACTGTGGCCAGACCTTTCCTTTCTTATCTCTTTTTCTAATTTAAAAGTACAAGGGTGGAAAATTGGATATCTACCTGCAAAAAACTGAAGCAAGACCCATATCTGACATCTTATACAAAAACTAATTCAAAATGGATCAAAGACCTAAATAGCAAATCTAAAACAATAAAGATCATGCAAGAAAAAATAGGGTCAACAATGGGAATTCTAATACATAGCTTCAACAGACTACAAAATCTGACAGACGATACGTGACCAACAGAAGAGAAAATGAATAAATGAGAACTACTGGGGGGGCGGAGTCAAGATGGCAGACTAAATGCACGTCTCCCTAAATCCCTCTGGAAACCAAGACCTGAAATGATAATTAAATGGACCCTTCTAGACACCTAGTGAGCCCTGGGGTGCAGCACAGGGCTGTTAATTTGGACTTCATACCAAGGAATGTAAAACCTCCTCTCTTTCACTGACCCCACTCTTGGCAAGCACAGGCTTTCACAGACGAAAGGTAACTCAACATTTTGAGGTTTTTTTCCTGTTTTGGCTGGTGGGTAGAGCTGGGACTTGACTAGCTGCTGGTGGGACTGGCAAGCATAATTGCCAGGTTCTGAGAGCCTCGCTTTGGACTCTATACATCTCAGCTCCTCTGGCCTATCTTTCTGCATCTGCCATGTGGTAGCCGTACAGATACACTTGTCCAGATGCCATCTTGATCCACTGGAAAATGGTGAAGCCCAGGCAGAGGCTGCAGCAGGACTTGGTTCCTAGGTTGGGAGGTGGACCTGCCGGGAGGGAGAGTGCTTTTCCAGCAGGGAGGCGGTGTTTTGCACAGTGTTGCCTGGGGCTGGGGCCCAGTGGCAGACGCTGTGGACTCTGGGCATTTCGGCACTTGGCCTCTCTTTCTGCTGGGTGCCTCGTCCCGGCCAGCTGGTGAGCTTGTGAGGGATGTCATCTTGTTTCACTGGGAGATGAAGTCATCCATATGGAAGCCTCAGCTGGACCTATTTCCTAGGCTGGGAGGCAGTGCATACCCAGAAGAGACTGCTTTTCCAGCAGAAAAGTAGAATTCTACACAGTATCACCTACAGCTGGTCCCTGACAGCAGAGGCCAGGAGGCCAGTAGCTAGTTTATAACATCTGGAGTTCAATATAGAGGTGCTTACTTTGCCAGCTGGGAAGAGGGATGTATACACCTGAAAACCTGACTGACTTGGAAAGTTGACAAATACTTTTTACTTCTCATTTTAAGACAGCCTAGAGAAACAACTATAGTCCATCTTCACAGCATCTCTCCCAGCCTCTATTGACCCACATGAAGTCCCAAAAGCAACGAACATTGGAGAAGACAGTAACCCAGAAATCACCCATGGCATCAGAAAGCCCCCAAAACAAACCACCTCAGAACTTCCCAGATGAAGAAGCTTTTCTGAAACTATCAGAAGGTGAATACAAAAGGATTATATATAGAGTCCTCGTAGACCTTATACAAAATTCAGCAGAGCAAAATGAAAAATTAAGCAAGCTGTTCGATCTGATGGAACATCAGTACTCAGAAATCCAACAAATCAAGAACAAAAGTAAAGACGTAGAAACTTCCATTCAAAGCCAAGAAAACAGAATGGAACAAATGGAAAAGAGAATTTTTGATTTGGAAGACAGAGCTATTGATTCCAGCATCTAAGAGGAGAAATCAGAAAAAAGAAACAAGAAAAATTAAGAAGCATTAAGAACCATGTGGGACTTTATTAAGAAGAACAATCTCCGATTAATTGGAGTTCCTAAACAGGGTGAGACACCAAAAAACACAGAGAGAATTGTTGCTCAACTGCTGACAGAAAACTTCCCAGAAACCATGAAAGAAGAGAATATAGATATCCAAGATATGTATCAAACACCATTCAATATGGATCTCAACAGAAAGATTCCAAGACATATTATGATCAAGCTTAACAAAATGAAACATAAGCAGAAACCCTTAAAGGCAGTGAGACGCAAAGCAAAGCTAACATTCAGAGGGAAACCCTGTAGGCTTTCATCGGATTTCTCAACAGAAACAATGCTGGCGTGGAGACAGTGGCATGAGACATTCAAAGCCTTGAAGGAGAAGAACTTCTAGCTAGGAATCATGAATCCGGTAAAACTATCTTTCAAATATGAATATGAAATTAAGAGCTTCACAGATAAACAGAAACTCAGAGACTTTGTAAAAACCAAACCAAAGCTACAAGAAGTACTGAAAGAATCTCTTGGCTTGGAAGAACAAAACCACAAGCTTTATATTTTAGAAGGACATATTATCCAGTATCCTACTCAGGGAAGGCTCCAAACACAATCAAAGCTATAATAGTGAGAGAACTACTAAATATCAAACACTTACACTTATCCAAACGCTTTATCAAGAGAATTAAAAGACTACCTACAGAATGGGAAAAAATATTTGGCAACTACACATCAAATCAATGACTGATTTCCATGGTCTACAAGGTACTGCAAAATGTCAACAAGAAAAAGGTAAATGACTTAATTGAACAACGGGCAAAGGAAATGGACAGGCACTTCACCAAAGGAAACATTCAGGCAGCCAAAAAACACATGAGGAGATGCTCACAATCATTAGCTATTAGAGAAATCCAAATCAAAACTATGCTAAGACACTATCTCACTCCAATGACACTGGCAATAATTCAAAAAACAGAAAACAACAAATGCTGGAGAGGCTGTGGAGAGATTGGAACTGTCCCACACTGCTGGTGGGGATGCAAAATGGTATACCTCTTTGGAAAGCAATTTAGTACTTTCTTAAAAATCTAGAAATAGAAATACCGCGTCGCTCCAGCAATCCTACTGCTTGGAACATATGTAACAGAAATAAAGGTGATCACACAAACAGATACATGCACATGAATGTTTATTGCAGCACTGTCCACGATAGCAAAAAGATGAAATCAACCTAGGTGCCTATCAACAGATGAATGGGTAAACAAACTATGGTACATATACTCAGTGGAATACTATGCATTGATAAAGAACAATGATGATTTTAGCAAGCATGTCATAACCTGGTTTCAACTAGAAGACATTATGCCGAGTGAAATCAGTGAGCTGCAAAAGGACAAGTATTGTATGAGACCTCAGTTACAAGGACTTAAAAATGGACTATGTACAGAAGAAAAGACTCTTTGACAGTTACAAGGGGAGGGGCCGATGGAGGGAGAGGGTGGTTCATAGATTAGACAGTCAAAAGGAGTTAGGTTAGGTGAAAGAAGTGACAGTGTGTGGTAGAAGGTGATCAGCATAACTGGACCACAACATAAACTGAAAGGTTTTCTAAACTCAACCGAACATTGCAAAGAATAGAATAGCAGGGATGGGGTCTGGGGACCATGTTTTCAGGGGATATCAAGGTCAATTGACATAACTAGTCTTTTGCTAAGAGAGTCTTCTGAATCCCATATTGGTGAGTAGTGTCTGGGGTCTTAAAAGCTAGCAAGGTGCCATCTGAGGAACACCAATTAGTCCCAACTCATCTGAAACAGATGACAACTAAGAACATCAAAGACATGAGGAAAAAGGAACCCAGGAGACAGAAGGACCCATATGAATGGAAGACTACATCAGCCTGAGAGCAGAAGAACCAGATGGTACCTGGCTGCCACCAAAAGCTGCTGTGATGGGGGACAAAATGTAGAGTTCCTGATGCAGCGTGATAAAAAGAAATGTGCAATTCAAAACCTCTTCTAAAATACCAGAATTGATGGTCTGACCACCTGGAGGGTCCCCTGGGAACACAGCCCTTAGACTTGCTGCTGGCTCTGGCCTGAAACCAGTATTGAGAGCAACTCTTCAGACAAGAATGGACTGGACTTGGAAACACAGTGTAAGCATGTGGTGTGTGTACTTTATGGTCTTATACATTTACAGGGGACTGTCCTACTGGTTTCTTTCTAGATAGGAGGGGACAGGGTAGGGAGGAGGGGACAGATATTTGCTAAGAGGGTACTAGAAGTAAAGAATGCAAAGGAGGTGTGTGCTGTCACTAGGTGAGGAGAGCAGACTGAGTTGCAGGTAAGCAGGCATCCAAAATTGATTTAGATTGTACACTTTCACGTAATCATAATAAAAATAAGTAAATAAACAAAATTGCAAGGGTCGTACCAGGAAGGCAAACCATTTTCAGGGGCAATCCAGTTTGAGTATATCCTAAAGTCATGCGCAATGAGAGATCGAACTGAAAAGGAGAGAGCTTGAGGGACAAAGACAGTCTTCTGAGGCCCTTTCAGATCCATATACTGCATTTATTAACAGCCCATCACTAAATTGGTTGCTAATTCTTCCACTTGTGTGCATGTCAGTTTCACCTCTGTCCCCAATAGGGAAGTGTGACCTGTGGTCCTAGACTACAAAACAAATATCTAGCATCCTAGATGTTGGAAAAAGGATCCATGGTGGTGCAATGGTTACACACTCTGCTACTAACTGAAAGATCAATGGTTCAACTCCCCCAGCGGCGCCCGTAAAGATTACAGCCTAGGAAACCCTGAGGCAGTTCTATCCTATCATATAGGGTCACTATAAGTTGGAATCAACTTGAGGGCCCCCAACAGAAAAGACAACGGAGAGTGGGAAAATGTAGAAAGGATGGGGAAAAAGAAAAGAATCTCTTGTTTCATATGTATGACATGATAAATATCATCGCCAGGACCTGAAGTGGACCACGTTCCATTTTTCTGTGGTCTTTTCAATCCATTTGAACAAGATTAATACACAATTAATTATTTAAGAGACATTTACTGAAGATCTTTTATGTGCTGGCATACATGAAAAGCTCAATAAATACTCACAAATTAAGGAGCAGAGGGACAGAAAAAGGAACATCTTGTCCTCAGGACTAAGGTTTTTAATTTGGGGGAGAGGGGAAGACAATTAATTCAGAGGGAAAAGAAAGGGCAAGGAGCCCAAAGCGGAGACACCAACTCTCATTTGAGTAAAGAGGGGGTTCCCGAAATTCTCTTAGAGGGTCACTGGGCTGAGTTGCTTAATAGCTGTACAGTGCACAAAGGGACGGGCCAAGCCCAAGTGGGCGCTGGACTGAAGCTTGCTGTTTGCCAAATTGAGAGCCAGTAGGGACATATCTGCCCAGATGTGACTCCTCTTGCCAATTCACACAGTGTATGTTGACAGTGCTTTGTTTTCCTAGCTAAAGAGAAAACAGCTCTCTTTAGTGTCACTCTTCACACGCAGCCTTGGTGCTCATGCATGGCCCAAAAGAAGAGAAGCCGACGTACAGCTCTCAACTGGTGAATTAAATAAAACGGTGTATCATTGATTTCTGAGCACTGAAGTATCCAGAGATATTGCTGCTGTCTACTTAATAGAACTGCCAAAAAACATTTAATTTGTTCAAAGAAAACACACTCAGAAAATGGAACAAATTTCATCAAAATGTTTAAGTGCCAGAAAGGATTGCAATCTAATAAAACATTAAGGCTTTGTGGTGCCTGTACGCACATGTGGCAGGCCTCTATAAACGACACGGTTGGAACTTGCTTTTTAATTCCTGTGCACAAAATCACCCATTTAGGTTCTGCTGGGAAAGGTCTCTGTGTAAATAAAGCAACCAATTTCTTAATATAAAGTTGGCCAAGATTGTAGTTCCTTCGGGGTCTGGGAGGAATCCTAGATGATCAAATCTGGAGGCCTGTACAATCAGCTGTGGTAACAGAATCTGTTGGTGTCTACCGATGCTCTGAGTGACAGCAGTGTGTAAATCCAAGGGCCATGGAAATATACATCAGATGGCAAGAACACAAAAATAAGCAGCAGAACACAAGTATTTTGGAATCTAAACGGACCTTGGCAAAGAACACACTGAAAATGATAATGTTGCTTGGTGTACTGGGGATCTCAAAGGGAAGGATAAGAAAGAGAGAAAAGTTTATTTTTATGAAGGGTCTCCCATATATGCTCCAGTGGGAGGCTCTTTGCACGTCTCCTGGTAGCTGATCCCTGGATCCACCGTCCATCTGTCAATTTGTTCCACTGTGTGGCTTGCTTGTTGCTATGATATTGGAACCTATGCCCCTGGTATTTCAAATATCAACAGGGTCACCCCCGGTGGACAGATTTTAGAAGGGCTTCCAGATGAAGACAGACTAAGGAAAAAGGCCCACAGATCTACTTCCACAATAAGCCAATGACAATTTGTGAATCCTAGCAGAACATTGTCTGAAATAGGGCTGGAAGAGGGGTTCCCTAGGTTGCAAGGCACTCAAAATACTTGGTGGCCCCAACGATGGACCTGAGCAGACCCAGGATGGTGAAAATGGTGGTGGACCAACCAACACTTTTTTCTGTCATACATGGGGTCACTATGTGTAAAAGCTGATTCAGTGCAACTCACAATAGCAATTCTCAGCTCATACTCTGATGTTCATTGTATCACTTTTATTTACAGGGGTCGCCATGAGTCAGATCTGACTCGACGGCACTTGGCTTGGCTATTTACAGGTGGGAAAACCAGAGTTTAAGAAGTGAAACAACCCTTTTAAGGCCACATAGTTAATAAGTAACAGAGACAGAACTCCAATCCAGGTGTGTCAACAAGACTCCAAAGTCTGTGTTCTCCCACTTCTTTTAATTCCACTTTGGGTGGGAACCAAAATGAAACACCTCTTCCCATCCTGATCCTAGATGCTCTCCTAGTCTGGTGGTTTCTGAGTTTTCCAATAAAGCTCTCCTTCAGAAACCACCATTCACTTTGTCTACCTCATCTACAAAGAGAAGCCACCTTACTCCAAAAGTAGATTCCAGCGGATGGGATGACCATCAATGGCCTCAATGGGACAGCCATCGAACAGCTCATTTGTCAAGTGGGAAACAGAGGTGATGAAGTAGAAGAGTCTGACCAGTGAGCTGCGCTGGACCATTCTCTCAGCAGCATTTTCTCTACTCTAACAGAAGATGAGAGATCAGGACCAGATACTAGCTTGCACAGCACCTGCAGTCCCCCAACATTAATCAGTAAAGGAAAGCCAGGTTCCCCTACTCTGAGCAAGAATGAAGATTTACGAGAAAGCAACTGTTGTTCTTGAAGGGAGTAAACCCACTTTATGTAAACCTGAAAGATCAGTTAGAGTTCCCAGAACTCACCCCAGAGTGTGCCCTGAAGTCACCAAATGAAGGACTGTGAGAAACCACGAGAACGGACTCAGAACAAGACGAGACTCACCTGACTACAAGTTTCATTATGAACCTTGGGTTTTTTAGAGCTGGTGACATCACATGGCTTTGAAATGGTTGCTGGCATCTCTGATTAATTTGCACATGAACTTGGCACGTCTTGCAGGCTTCCCAATTGACATCACGCAAAACCTTATCCTCACTTGAGGGCTCATCAGCTTTCTAGATCACCCCTGCCTGTCTCTTCCTTCAGAGGCAGTTAACAACCCAGGGTTGTGGGTTTTTGTTGTCTCATTTTATTTGTATTTCAAAGACAGATGGAGCTATGACAAGAGAGCATAATCCTTGTCAGTAGACACTCTGGAAGTCTGAAGGAAGCCCTGAGATTCATTCCAGACTTCCTTGTAAGATACGCCATTTAAATTTGGGGTAGATAAGAGCATTACGGCCAAAAGTATGGTCCTTGGATGTACAGAACTGATTTCACCTGAGAGCTACTGAAAAATGCAGCATCCTAAACCTTATCCCAGATCCTAGTGAATCAGAGTAGGTATTTTTCTAAGATCCTGAGGTGGTGTGTATGCACATTAAAATTGAAAACGTCTTGATGTAGACCAATGATTCCCAAAGTGTGGCTCTAGGCCCAGCAGCATCAGCTTCACCAGAAAGCTTGTTATAAATGCAGACTCTTCAATCTACTGGAGACCCTCATAGTGTAGCAGATAAGTGCTATGTCTGCTAACCAAAAGATTGGCAGTTCAAATCTGCCAAGCACTCCTTGGAAATTCTGTGGAGCACTTCTACTCTGTCCTGTAGGGTTGCTATGAGTCCTACCTGACTGTACGGCAATGGGTTTGGTTTGGTTTAGATCTACTGAATGAGAATGTGGATTCCGCAGTGACTTACCCTCATGTGAAAGTTGGGAAGACTTTACTTTTAGGGTCCCACAGAGCTGAGTACTAGTCGTGGTTCCACCATGTACTAGGTTTATGATCTTAGGCAACATACATAATCTCTTGGAGTTTTAGTTTCTTCAAGAGAGCAATCACAAGGCTAATAGAATTTTTGTCTCAGGAATTCCAAACAGATTAGATTAGGCCATGTAGGTGAAGCTTTCAACAGAAGGCTAATACATATTAAGTGCTTAGTAAGTAATAGTTGCTTTTAGCTGTCACTTTGTTCCTTTTCCTTTTGTCTGTCATTCTGTACCCTGGAGCTATTTTCATGAAGTCTTTCTAGATCCCTTCAAACTTGAACCTGGTTGGTTTGACTACTAGCTCAGCCAGCCAGCCAGCCAGCCAAGTGCTGTCGAGTCAGATCCGACTCATGGCGACTCTAGGCTCACTTTTTTTAAAACTGCTGAGTAACTATTAGACACCAAGTCAATAACCCTAATGAAAACAAAACTTGAATAAGAATTCATCCTCACCTATGTCCAGCTTCATTTTTTTCTTCTTAGTATCTTGCCTTCGATGTGGAATGGTGGCAGCAGAGGACAGAAAGAATGGCATATCTACTGTGTCCTTGGATAATGTCACAGTGGCAAACAAAGCAGCACTGGCCTCATCCTTGTGCGGTTGACTTGTATAAGCAGGGAGAGGGATCAAGAAATACACATCTGCACTTGTGGTAAGAATTATGAAGATAACAGTAGGTCAATATGAGCAAGACTAGAAAGTTGATACAATTTAGATGGTGGAGGTAAGGTGAAGGGGTCACAGACAGAAGAAATGACACTTGGAGAAAAGGGTATTTACCCTGTGTCTCGAAAAGAAAGAGCAAGAATTAACGAGGGGAAAGAGAACCAATCCCATCCATAAGCAACTGAAAGTGGAATGGATTTAAGGCAGAACATACCCTAAAAAGCTAAAATACCAGGGAGAAGAGAAATGTGGCCAGAGCTTAATGGAAGTGCTGGTTCCTGGCTGGGGAGGTAGACTAGTTGGATCTGGACCATGCAATTGGTTTTCCTGCAATTTAGAGAGGACAAGGAGGACCCTGCAACATGTCCATGAACTGTGTGACTGAAGCGAACTCTGCATACTAACTATATTTGTGCATGGCACCAAGAGAAACAAACCAAGCCTGCTGCCTTTGAGCTGATTCTGACTCATAGCAACCCTATAGGACAGAGTAGAACTGCCCCATAGAGTGTCCAAGGAGTACCTGGTGGATTTGAACTGCTGACCTTTTGGTCAGCAGATGTATCACTTAACCACTATGCCACCAGGGTTTCCCTGCTGACCTTTCAGTTAAGAGTCATAGCTCTTAATCACTGAGCCACCATGGCTCTTTGGCTCCAATAACCCAAACCAGACCCACTGTGGTGCAGTGAATTCTATTTCGTAGTGACCCTATAGACAAAGTAGAACTGCCCCATAGATGTCCCAAGGAATGTCTGGTGGATTCGAACTGCCAGTCTTATGGTTAACAGACATAGCATTTAACTACAAAGCCACCAGGGTTTCCATGGCACCAATAAGGAGCTGAAAGGTACTTGTGAATAAGTACAACTGAAGAAATGGTGAGCCATGCAATTCAAAGGGGCTGATGAAATGACAGAAGTTGAAGTCATAATCCAAGTAACTAAAAGTAAACCCATAGCTCTTGAGTTGATGTTGACTCATAGGACTGAGTAGAACTGCTACAGAGGGTTTCTGAGGAGAGGCTGCTGGATTTGACCTGCTGACCTTTTGGTTAGCAGCCAACTGTTAACCACTGGGCCACCAGGACTAAAGCGCCCAGCAAAGAGACACAGGACTTTGCTTCTCCAGCTGTTTCTTCTCTCCCCAGCATGTTAAAGTTTTCTCACTTTGCTGAATCATTTTTATCAGCAAAAAAATTTTTCTGTCATATCGTGTCTTTAAAAATAAACTTGTATGACCCACTCATTACACTCCAGCTTCTGTCTGTTTGTCTAGCACGTTTGACAGTGTAAAGTTGAGTTGTAGTTCTTCCTTTTTCCTCTCTCCTCCCATTGTTCTTCTTAGACAAAAACTGAACGAACAAAAAACACCAAACCAAACTCACTGCCGTTGAGTCAATTCCAACTCACAGTGACCCGATAGGACAGAGTAGAACTGCTCCATAGAGTTTCCAAGGAGTGCCTAGCAGATTTTAACTGCTGACCTTTTGGTTAGCAGATTGAACACTTAACCAGTACAATATACCACCTCCTCTTAGACAAAAGAAATCTTATATTACTTGAAACACAAAAATTTTAATGATAAGAGCAGACACCCATGAGCCTTCCACCCAACTTTACTGTTAGAGTCTTACCAATTCCACTGAAAGGAGCGTTGGCGGTGCAAACAGTTAAGCGCTTGCTGCTAACCAATAGCTTGACAGCGTGAACCCACACAGCATTTCTGAAGGAGAAAAATTTAGTGATCTGCTTCCATAAACATTACAGGCAAATAGACTCTTTTGGGCAGTTCTACTCTGCCACATGTGGTAGCTATGAGTTGAAATTGATTCAGTGGTATATAACAACACCAGCAACTCCATCTGTCACTTTGTTGCACTTGTAGCTGCGATGCTGGAAGCTGTGACACCAGTATTTCAAATACCAGCAGGGTCACCCATGGTAGACAGGTTTCAGCAGAGCTTGAAGAACTAGGGCAGACTAGGAAGAAAGTCCTGGCTATCTTCTTCCAAAAGTTAGCCAATCAAAATCTTAAGGATCACAATGAAACCCTTTTCTAACTTGCTTGCTTTGCACATATCATTAAGAGAGATGAATTCCTAGAGGAGATCATGTTTGGTAAGGTAGAGGGCCAATGAAAGCAAGAGAGGACCTCAGTGAGACAGACTGAGCCCAAAACCACAAAACATACCAGTGGTCATGACGATAACACAGGAATGAACAGCATTTGATTCTGTTGCACTTAAGATCACCATGAGTTGGTGGTGACTCAGTGGCAGCTACCTGTCTGTCTGTCTACCTAATTCTATTGAGTTGATTTTTTTATTCTCTGTTCTACTCTCTGCCTCCAATAGCCTAGGCAATCATAACTCCAAAGTTTGTGCTTATTGTTACTTTTCTAAGATATGTGTCTGTTTTAGTTAGCTAGTACTACTCTAACAGAAATATCACAGAGTGGATGTCTTTAACAAAGAAAACTTTATTCTTACATAGTCCAGTAGGTTACAAGTCCAAATTCAGGGTGTCTGCTCCAGGGAAAGGCTTTCCCCTTGTCATCTATGGAAGAAGGTCCTTGTGTGGCATCAGTCTTTGGTCAGGGAGCCTCTTGGCACTGGAACCTCAGGTCTGAAGGACACACTGTTCTCCCAGTGCTGCTTTTTTAATGGGGTGAAGTTCCCAGCTCTCTGCTTGCTTCCTTTTCCTTTTATCCCTTGTAGGTTAAAAGAATAACAGGTGGTACAAGCCACACTCCAGGGAAACTCCCTGCAATGGAGCATGGACGTGACCTTAGGAAGGGGTCTGCAGTCCCACCGTAACCCTCTTTAACATACAGCACAGGACAATCACAAAGTGGAGGGCAATCATAGAATATTGGTAATCACGACCCAGCCAAACTTCTATACATATTTTTTGGAGGGCACAATTCAGTCCATGATAATGTCACAAATCTTTAGGTTCCTAAATAACATTTATTTACTTTTACTTAGCTTTCTACATTATATATTAGGAAAATCAATCAGGTAAAATCAATTCTAAATGGAATTGCCAAAGGCAAAATATCCAAAATTTAGAAGAAAATACAGAACAGCATCTTTAGACCTCCAGTTAGGAAAGGAAGTTTTAAACAAGACACAGAGCACCCTAATGATTGGGGAGGGACCCTCTCTCCACACACATAAACAACCTCCCTCCCATTTCCCCTAGATTCGACAGTGCCAAGAAATTGAACCATTAGTGATTCATTCTTTTGAGTTAAACATAACCCTAACCCTATGGGATTCCTTTAAAACATGAGAGTTCTACCCTGGCCCCTAGGGCTGCCATGAGTCGGATCTGACTTGACGGCTCTTGGCTTGGCATCCTCCAGTAATTGGTAATATATTAAGTTTCTGTTGTATGTTGTATTCCCCAGGAATAGACCTTAAGACAAAGATTAGCATTCAGGAATTTATTACAGAGTGTTCTGAAAATTAACAACGGTTGTGGGGAGACTAGGAAGCAGCACTGGGAGAAGGAGCTGGGGTGTGATACTGTCTCAGCAGAGGCCTCAGCCAACACCACAGGACTTTCAGAAGCTGGGCTGGACCTTCTACATTATCCCAAGTCCAGGCAAACCAGAACACCAAATGCGTGGCAACTGAGTCTATTCTGACTCATAGTGACCCTATGGGACATGTTAGAACTGTCCCCTTGAGTTTCCAAGGAGCACCTGGTGGATTCAAAGTGCCAATCTTTTGGCTATCAGTCATCTCATAATCATTGTACCACCAAGGCTCCAGCTTGAAGTATCAAACCAAAACCAACCCCACTGCCATTGAGTCAATTCCCATTCATAGCAACCCTATAGGACAGAGTAGAAGTGCCCCGTGGAGCTTCCAAAGAGCAACTGGTGGATTCAAACTACCAATCTTTTGGTTAGCAGCTGCAGCACTTAACCATTGTGCCACCAGGGTTTCCAAGTTGAGGTAAGGAGTCCATTTTTCCCTCAGTGACTGCTCACTGGATGCTGCTGACCTTGGGGAAAGAAGCTGGTTCTGTTTAACCAGACAATGCTCTCAGAGGGCTGACAGCTGCAGCTGTTTGCTAGCAGTACTTCCTGAAGAGCCAAAGCCAAAGCCAAGTGCCGTCAAGTCAGATCTGACTCATGAAGAATACATTCTTATTTCTGAAGGGAAATCTGGGTGCGTGTCACATTATCCACCAAAATAGCTTGTGCTTTGGCTAACAGAGTATGTCAGGTGCCTTCCTGAGCCTAGAGAGACCTAGTAGCAAGAGAACACTCACTAGTGTGTGCTAATAAGGGACTGAGAGAGAGGAAATTATCTCTCAACGTAACTTTGGATGGAGAACACTAGGAAAGAGAGATATACTCGGTCATGAGTTCGAAGTCAGGGCTCTGTTGCGTCCTGTCCCTGGGTAGTACAAGTGGTTAGTGCTTTTAGCTGCTAACTGAAAAGGCTAGAGTTCTCAGTCTACCCAAAGTTGCTCTGGACAAAAGCCTTGGTGATCACCTTCCAAAAACTCAGTCACTTTCAAATGCTAGGGAACACATTTCTACACTGACACATATGGGGTCACAGTGAGTTGGAATCAGCTCCATGGCAGCTGGTTTAGCTTTTGGCTTATGCAGCCCCTACAGCTTCAAATCATCTGCCAAGATCTACCCGTGATCCTTGACTGTAATTAGTACTAAATTACCCAGCTAGCTAACCAAGTATTTTCTTAGAGAGCCAGTCCCACAGATGAAACGGTACCAACCCCACCCACCAGAAAAGCCCACTTTGATATACTTACCTAGAATTTTGCAATCAGCAAGTCTAGCAAGAAGTGATTTTCATTTTCACCTGAAGAGAACCATTGAATCATTTCAAGAAATAAGATTTCAGACTTTGAATGACCAGGTGGGAAGGTGGCTCTGAGCCAAGGGGAGTAATCTAACCTTTCTAGGACTTCGGCTCCTAAGCCCTTAACCAGGGCCATGTCTCACAGGGAAAGCCTGAACTGCAGGAACAGGTGGGGAGAGAGTAGCAGCATGTGAATGGGCTGGCGGGTGGTAACAGGGCCCAAAGTCGTCGAAACAAATTGGCCTGCCATTAGCCACCTCACAAGGCCTCTACTGGTTCCATTTTTGAGATGGTGAGAAAACTCTCAGCAATTATCTTAGCAATGGACCAAAGAGAGAGAGAGAGAGTGAGAAAGATGTCAAGAAGTGGCTGGTCCTCTCTGAAGGTGACTCAGTGCTGCTTTACTCAAGCTGAACAGGTAGAGACAATAACAACTGCAAGGGAACAAGAATAAGGGGAAATGACTCATCTTACTTGTTCTCCAGAATGACAGTATTCAATAGACAGCATTTCTGTAAGACCTAAAGATTTTCTAGTCAAAAAGGGAGTGAGTAGCAAGTTCTTCCAAACGTATTTGGGATATGCCGTATATGATACATCTCTCCTGCGCAGTCACGGAGCACACTCACTTAGCAAGGGATCTGAGAAGTCTTTTTTGTCTTGTTGAAGTTTTTGATTCATCAGAGTTGACCTCAAAATGAACAGGAAAACCAAACCCGATGTCTTCAGGGCAAATCTGACTCATTAGAGATCCTATAGGACAAGCAGAACTGAACCATAAGGTTCCCAAGAAGTGACTGGGAGATTTGATCAGCCAACCTTTCGGTTAGCAGCTGAGCTCTTAACCACTGTGCAACCAGGGGCTCCAGAACATATTTATGCTGGAACAGCCAACAACTTCTTGCCAAACTAGTATATGCAAAAACGCAGCTTGGAAAATGTTGGTCTAATCCTATATATTCTATTTATAGATGAACAGCCAGAAAATCAGAGATGAGAAGTAACCACCCCATGTTCACGAATATTGCTAGAAGCCAAGTCAGGACAAGAATCTGAGTTGCATAGCCTTCAAACCAGTGCTTTTTTTCTAATCAACTAAATGTCATTGTGGTTGTCACTAGGTTCCATCAAGTCAGCTCTGGCTTATAGTGACCCTGTGTGTATCAGAACGAAACACTGCCTGGTCTTGTGCCATCCTCACAGTTATTGATATATTAGAGTCCATTGTTGCAACCACTCTGTCAATCAATCCATCTCGTCAGAGTCTTCCTCTTTTTTAGAGGTGCATCATGAGATCTCCACTAAAAGACCTCAATTGATGGTCCAGCGGTTTTGGGGTTCCTCTGAGAGCATGGCCCCTGGCCCTGATGATGCTGCCCGTTCCCATAAATTATAACAAATGTCCACTCTTTGGACACGAATGGAATGGACTTGGCAATGCAGAGTAACCATATGTTGGAAGCACTTTATGGTTCTATACATCTATAGGATATCATCTTGCTGACCTCTGGCTGGAGGAAGGGGAGTGGACGGAGAGGAGGGGAAAGGAGACTGTTGGGAGGATGAGACAGGTATGGAGCAGAGAGGAATAGTGTGCAGTCACCGGACAGGGAGAGCAGTGGAAGCTGCATATAGGGGGGCATGTAAATTTACATGTGAATGTACATTTTCACTCAGTTATGTTAAATTAAAAAAAAAAAAGGAAAAAAAAAAGAGTCTTTCTCTTTTTTGCTAACCATCCCCACCCCTTTGCTAAGCATGATGTCCTCCAGGGACTCGTCTCTCCTAATAATATGTCCGAGTTACAAGAGATGAAGTCTCACTATCCTTGCTTCTAAGGAGCATTCTGGCTACTAATTCCCAGGCAGATTTGTTCATTCTTCTGACGGTCCATGGTATATCCACTAACTAGGGGTAAAGAAAATCCAACTTGCTGTTTTATAAACTGGCTGTTGATTGAGGGTTGATCTAAGAGATGATTTCACAAACTATCTTTAATGTAAATGTTTATCCCCCTTCCAGTTCCCCATTGGACAACTGTAAACCTGACCTGTGAGAAGGAGGTAAAGTGGGACCAAACACATACAGCTTAATAACACAATATGATATCTTCTTGGGCCATTGAGGGGTAGGTGTGTGTGTGTGTGTGTGTGTGTGTGCCCTTTAAGGGCCTTTCAGATTTCCCCTGCGGTTCCTGGGTGGTGAAAAAAACATTAACACACTTGACTATTAATCAAAAGGTTGAAGGCTAGAGTTCATCTAGAGGCACTTTGGAAGAAAGGCCTGCCTATCTACTTCTAAAAGATCAGCCATTGAAAACCCTATGGAACACAGTTCTCGTCTGACACAATGAAGTCACCGTGAGTTGAAATGGACTCAATTAGTAAGAAATAAGATTTCATCTGGGAGGCTAGAAGACTGAAATGAGGGTAGAGAGTTAAAAGCTTGGACTAGGGAAGAAAGCAACAGGAGAAGACAGTAGAGTCCCAGTAACATGGCTGAGAAATAGTCTCCAGGGAGAGAAATGACCACAAGAAGATTCTCTAAGACGGACTTCAGGAAAGAAATGTCTGCTTCTCAATTTGTAAAGACCGCTGCTATGTACTGTGGTGCCCTTCCTTAGCACCCTTCCACTCCCGAGAACATTTATAGAAGGCAATAAACAGCAAGGTGAGGACCAACTTTGGGGCACACCGTCTTGGTGGATGAAGGGGATGGGCCTGGTTATGGAGATCAAAGCACAAGAGAGAAGGCTAGAGCCCAAACCACGGAGAGCAAATGATGATCTAAGAGGAGCAAGACAAATCTGCTAAGAGCTGGGAATAAGACATGACAGGAGGAAACTACACCTGTCAGCATCTGCCCCCACTCCAAGGGTCATCAGATACTTTGGAGAAAGGACGGAACTTCTTTATTCAAAGTGGAATAGACTCTCAGATTAACTTATTTGCATGTTTAGGTAAACCATGAACCAGAAGGCTAAAGGGACATTTAAGGACAGAATGAAGTAGACCCAAGACCCAAGTCAACTTTGCTCCTGTTTTCTTCACTTGGGTTTGTCACTCCTGGTTTCTGGTCACCACCTCTCTGCAAGGCTCTAGCCTTCTTTGTTGTGCTTTATCTCCCAAAGTGGACTCACCCCACTTCATTAACTAAGGCACCAGCTCCCAAAGTTGGCAGACAACCAAAAGCTGGGCCACTCTCCCTACTGTCTGTTAAAGTGTTCATAGATGTAAGTCACAAGACCAGTGAAGGATAGTACACTGAATGTAAGAAGACTGAACACTCCAGTAAAGAGACAGCGAGTGACATCCTGGATCAAAAGACACAACCCATCTATACATTTCTTACAAGAAACACACCTTTGACTTAAAGATATGAACAAACTGAAAATTAAAGGATGGAATACCATATATGAAACTAACAACATACAAAGAACAGCAGGTATGGCAATATCAATCTCAGATAACATAGATTTTAATGTAAAATCCACTATTGCTGAAAAGTTCAATACTCAAGAAGGACTTAACAATATTAAGTATTTATGCACCCAATACTAGAATATCTAAATACACTCCCCTTTCAGTTATGGATAGATCATCCAGAAAAAAAGCTCAGTAAAGATATAGAAGATCTTATTGCAACAATCAACCAACTTGACCTTATCAACATATACAGATCTTTTCATCCATCAATGGATAAGTACACCTTCTTCTCCAGTGCACATGGAACATTCTCCAGAATAGACCATGTGCTACGTTGTAAAGCAAGTCTCTGTGAAATCCAAACCATTGATTTACTGCAAAGTGTCTTCTCAAACCATAGAGCTATAAAAGTTGAAATCAATAACAAAAATCATAGGTAGAACTTCAAACTCATGGAAACTGATCAACACTTTGCTCAAAAAGCCTTAGGTTATAGAAGAAATCAAAGACAAAATAAAGGAATTTATGGAATCATATGAGAACAAAAACACATTCTACTGGAATCTATGGGATACAGCAAAAACGGTGCTCACAGGTCAGTTTATAACTGCATATATCCAGAAAGAAGAAAGAGCCAGATTAAAGAATCAAATTTACAGCTTGAAAAAGTAGACAAAGCAACAGAAGAACTCCTCAGGCACCAAAAGAAAACAGATTATAATGATTAGCCAAGCCAAAGCCAAGAGAGGAACTAAATGAACTAGAGAATAGAAAAATAATCAAAAAAATCAACAAACCAAAAGATGGTTCTTTGAAAAGATCAACAAAATTGATAAACCATTGGCTAAACTGACAAAAGAAAAACAGCAGAAGATACAAATAACCCAATTATGAAATGAGATGAGAGATGTTACAACAGACCCAGCTGAAATAGAAAATATCATAACCGAATGCTATGAAATGCTGTACTCTAACAGGTTTGGAAACCTAGAGGAAATGGACAGACTTCTAGACTCATATCACCCACAAAGGTTATCACAAGGAGAAGTAGACCAACTTAGTAAATCTATCACAAAGGAGCCAAGCCAAGTGCCGTCGAGTCGGATCCAACGAAGAGATTGAAAAAGTCATCAAAAACCTACCAACCAAAAGAAGTCCTGGCCCAGATGGCTTCGCCATAGAATTCTGCCAAACTTTTAGAGGAGGACTACCTCTGATACTATTGAGGCTATTTCACACTATAGAAAGGGTTGGAATACTCCCAAATTCATTCTATGATGCCAGCATAACCGTAACACTAAAGCCAGGGAAAGATCCCACAAAAAAAGAAAATTACAGAACCTAGATGCAAAAATCTTCAACAAAATTCTAGCCAACAGAATTTAACAGCATATAAAAAAATAACAATAATTCATCATGATCAAGTTGGTTTCATTCCAGGGATGCAAGGCTGGTTCAACCTCAGAAAAACAATTAATGTAATCAACCATATTAATAGCACAAAAGATAAGAATCATCTAATTTTGTCAATTGATGCAGAAAAGGCATTTGACAAAGTTCAACACCCATTCATGTTAAACACTCTCAGAAAAATAAGAATAGAGGGGAAATTCCTTAATGCAGTCAGTAGCATCTGTGCAAAGCCAACAGCCTTCATCGTCCTGAATGGTGAAAGACTGAAAGAATTCCTTCTGAAAACGTAAACTAGACAAGGATGCCCACTCTCATCACTTCTATTCAACATTGTGCTAGAAGTTCTAGCCAGAGCAATTAGACAAGACAAAGAAATGAAGAAGTAAAAATCTCCCTATTTGCAGATGATATGATTGTATATATAGAGAATCCAAAGAAATCCATAACTAAACTATTGGAACTAATGAAGGAGTTTAGCAATGTATCAGGATACAAGGTAAATGTAAGTAAATCAGTAGGGTTCTTTTATATCAACAATGAGATTATTAAAGAAATCACCAAGTCAATTCCTTTTACTATAGTCCCCAAGAAGATAAAATATTTAGGAATACATCTAGCTAGAGAAATAAGAGATGTTTACAAAGAAAGCTACAAGACATTACTACGAGAAACTAAGAGAAACTTACATAAATGTAGTAACCTGCCCTGCTTATGGATAGGAAGACTCAACAGTGTGAAAATCTATTTTACCCAAAGCAATCTACTTAGTTAATGTAATCCCAATACAAATTCCAGTGGCATTTTTTAATGAGATGGAGAAATCAAATCACCAACTTTGTTTGGAAAGGTAAGAAACCTCAGATAAGTAAAGCAGTACTGAAGAACAGCACACTGAGAGGCCTCTCACTACCTGACTTTAGAACCTATTACACTGGATATTCGACAAAGGCCCTAAGACTTTAAACTAGGGTAAAAACAGTCTTTTTAAAAAATGGTGCTGGCAAAATTGGATATCCATCTGCAAAAAATTGAAAGAAGTCCCATATCTCACACCTTATACAAAAACCAATTAAAATTGGATAAGACCCACTGCCATTGAGTTGTGTCTGACTCTTAGCGACCCTATAGACCAGACTAGAACTTTCCCATAGAGTTTCCAAGGAGCACATGGTGGATTTGAACCACTGACCTTTTGGTTAGAAGAGGTAGCACTTAACCCACAATGACATCAGGGATAAAAGACTTAAATATCAATACTAAAATGACAAAGCTCATCCAAGAGAAAACAGGATCAACAGTGGAAGTTTTAATACACACTGTAGACAGACTTCAAAATCTGACAAAGCAAGCATAATCAACAGAAGAGAAAATTATAGATAAATGAGAACTACTAAGAATCACACACTTTTGATCATCCAGGGGCTTCACAAAAAGAACTAAAAGATGACCTAGAGAATGGGAAAAAATATGTGGCAACTATGTGTCAGACTGATGTCTAATCACCATAATCCACAAGGTATCACAGAATAGCAACAAAAAAGGATAAATAATCCAATTACATGATGGGCGAAGGAGATAAGACATTTCTCTAAATAGGATACCCAGGCAGCCAAAAGGCACATGTAGAACTGCTCACGATCATTAGCTAGTAAAGAAACTCAAATCAAAACTACAATGAGATACCACCTCATCCCAACAAGGTTGGCTATGATCCAAAAATCACAAAACAACAAATGCTGCAGAGGCTGTGGAGAAATTGGAACTCTCCTACACTGCTGGTGGGATTGCAAAATGGTACAACCTCTTTGGAAAACAATCTGGCTCTTTCTTAAAAAGCTGGAAATAGATAAACCATTTCATCCTGTAATTCTACTCCTTGTAATTTATCCTTCAGAAACAAAGGTTGTCACATGAACAGACACATTTACATGAA
This sequence comes from Heterohyrax brucei, assembly GCA_028571685.1. NCBI lineage: Eukaryota > Metazoa > Chordata > Mammalia > Hyracoidea > Procaviidae > Heterohyrax > Heterohyrax brucei. The sequence continues at coordinate 21,035,454 of CM053149.1, forward strand.
TGCTTGTTGCAGCTCAGTCCACAATAGCAAAAAGATGGAATCAATCCTGATGGCCATCAACAGATGAATGGATAAACAAAGTATGGTACGTATATACTCAACAGAACACTACACTATGATAGAAAACAATGATGATTTTAGAAAACATCTCGTAACACGGTCTCTTTTGGAAGAGATCATGCTGAGTGAAATCAATAAGTGTCAAAAGGACAAATTTTGTATGAGAACCCTGTTATAAAGACTTAAAAAGAGAATTATCCACAGAACAAAATGCCTGTGTTAGCTACATGGGTGGGTGGGGGGCTGAAGGTTTATTATAGATGAGATAATTGATAGATGTTAGAAATTTTATTCTTTTACTGTAATTAATAAAAAATAAAATTTAAAAATTTAAAAAAGTATACATTACATTTTTAAGACTGAAATTCAAAGTAAATTTCAAAATAAAAGGTTTTGAAAAAGAGAGACTAAAAAGTCCATGTAAAAATCTTCTAATTTGCCCTGAGGTCCTATAATGCTGGTATGTAGTTCTCATTTTAAGTCATTGTTATGGATTGCATTTGTGTTCTCCCCCTCAAATGAGTGTATTGATTTGGCTCAGTCGTGAGTCCCAATATGGTGTGATTCCTCCCACGTGCTGTGAAGGCTGCACCTGCAGTGGCGGTGAGGGAGAATGGGCAAGCAGCTGTGTTGGTGAGACAGGACTCAGTCTACAAGCTCGGATTGTGCTGAGGCCATCTCTTGGGAGACAAAAGGAAAAAGAAGTGAGCAGAGTGTAGGGATCCTCATACCACCATGAGAGCAGCACCAAGAATAGAGGGCATCCTGTGGACCTGAGATTTCTGCACCAGGATGCTCTCAGATTAAATTTGGACTCAACCTACTGGACTGTGAACATTTCTCATGCTGAATTTGGATCTGTCGCTTACTGGACTGTGACAATGGTGTTTCTCTTCTTGTGGTACTTTTTTGTTAGAGCACTACTAGGTGACTGAGATAGTCATTACTTCAAACAGCTCTATCAGTTCCAGTTCCCCTCAAGTTGACTGCACACATGGCGACCCCGTACGTATGAGAGTAGACTGTGCTACATAGGGTTTTCAGTGGTTGATTTTTCAGAAGTCGATGGCCAGACTTTTCTTCTGCGGTGCCTCTAGGTGGCTGACCACTTCCAGTCTTTCAATTATGAGCCTAGTGTATTAGCCATTTGTGCTGCCAAGGACCAAGTGGTTCTAGAATATTTTAAATCATTGCACCTTTCTCTAGTGTCCAGCATTTCCTCCCTACAAACCTAGTCAAATCATGGCAGTGTGTTAAATGGGATGCTTTCTGGTGGTGACCCAAATGACAAAGAACATCTTTGTCCCTTTATCCACTAGCCAAGTGGACTTGATTCACCTGTGCTGGGCAGAGTCAAGCTTCTCCTCCTCCTCCTCAACAGTCAATATTCTTAAATACAGTGTCAGGAGTCACCCAATATTCAGCTCATCTTTCCCCACAATGCAATGGGAAACCTAAGTATTTGTTTTCTGAAGTATGACTCTTATTTCCTCAAGTGATGTGTGCCTTCTCCTCGAAGCAGCTTACATAAACCTTGGCTGGTTTATGTAAGGTAAGGTATGTAAGGTAAGAATGCAAGGTAGATGGAAGTTCCAAAGGTGTGCACTGTATCCTGTGCAGGTTTGCAGAAGTTACTGCCTGTGGTCATGTTGATGATTATTCTAGCCTGTCCCTGTATAAGCAGCAATATTTAGAATCCTTCACAAGCCCTGGTGGCAGAGTGGTTAAGTGCTATAACTGCTAACCAAAATGTCAGCAGTTCAAATCTGCCAGACACTCCTTGGAAACTCTTTGGGGCAGTTCTCCCGGTTCAATAGGGTCACCATGACTCAGAATCAACTTGACAGCAATGGATTTTCACCTCAGTATTTGCCCGAGCCACCATTCACCAAGAAAATGAGTCCAAAGATATCTTCAGAATCATGTATCAATGACTTATGTATTCCAGCAAGACGGCCCACCTGCAGTGATTTTTGTTCTGCGTGCTCTTCATAAGTAAAGCTGTCACATGGTGCATGTCATCGAGTTCAGAAGGAGACCAGATGCTTGTGTCAATGTGTTGTTGTTCTACTTGTCCCCCTCTCCCTACCCTCTAACAAGGCTAGGAGGACTTTATTAGGCCAAGGCATTGCTACACTCAACCATCGTTTGTGTAAGAAGAATCTTACACAAAGATTCTAAAAGAATCTTCTTTTAGAAATAATTCCGCCATGGCTCTCAATGTGTACATTTTAAATGAGAGAGAAAGGTTAACAAAGCTAAGTATATTATGTTAAAATACATGTATCAACACTCAAAATTCTGAAATCAGAATGCTGACATGATTTAATTATTTAATATTTTTAAATGAATGTGGGTGTGTGATTTATTATCAGGAAGGAATGGATGTGAGGAGCAGTTTCTAGGCTGCAGGCTGAGGGTGTGTTTGTCATGAAGTTCTGTCACGTAGCCACATTGAGCAATATGACACATTACGTCTTTACTCTAGTTATAAAAACAAAGGTACTACACAAAGCTGTAGGCCTGGAGGATAATCTGGGACTAAATGTTTCAGAACAATGCAGAGAAAATGTGGAGCCATCAAAAACCATTTTTTCATCTTCCTGTGGTTGCAGAAAAAAGGCATCCTTCTCTTAAGGAATAGATGGGAAAAAATGCATTCAGAAATAACGTGGGAGCTGTAGAACTAAAATTTATTCACATTCTAAAGGAGTTTCTTCTTTTGCCTCAATTAAATTTTGACTGTTAAAGAAAAAAAATTCTAGACCAAAATTGTCAGTTCCCTAGTCCAGAGGTTGGAAAACTTATTCTGTAAAGGATTAGATAGTAAATGTTCTAGGATTTGCAGGTCATGTGGTCCCTGTCACAGCTACTCAACTCTATCCATATAGAGCAAATGCAGCCATAGACAATATGTAAATGAACAAGCATGACTGTGTTCCAATAAAACTTTATCGACAAAAACAGGCCGTGGGCCAGAATTGTCTCATAGGCAAAAGCCTGCTAATTCCTGCTGTAGACTGTAAGTTGCATGAAAAAGAAGTCCTGCATCCCCAAGAGTTGGTGAATTGTAAACATGTGGTCTGACTATTAAGTCCGCGAACTTAATCATTCCAAGTGCTACATACATGGAACAACTTTGGAACTCTTTGTGGAATGGCCACTGGGCACAGTGACACAGTGACAAGTTTGTGAAGTTAACTGTATAGTTGTCTGTGAGGGTGTTTTTAGCCAGGAAACAAATAACTGCATTGGAGCATCTTCCCTACTCACCTGATCTGGGCCCCAGTGACCTTTTTATTTACTCAAAGATAAGGAAATATTGAGAGGAAGATATTTTGATGACATTCAGGGCATCAAGGGTAATACAATGACAACTCTGGTGGCCATTTCAGAAAAAGAGTTCCAAACTTGCTTTGAAGGACGAACTAAGCACTGGCATTGGTGCATAGCTTCCCAAGGAGAGTACTTTGGAGGTGATATTCAGCAATGGGATATCTAGTACTTTTTCTAGGATAATCTGTGAACTTAATTGGCAGTCCTCGTAGTCAATAAATATTTGTGAATGACATCAAAAGACTAGAATTAAAGCCCTTGTTCTGTCCCTGCATGACTGTGGACAAGTCATTTCATCTTTTAGAACCTTGATTTTGGAAAATATATAATGAAAAATATATTGTTGGCCCTGGCTGTTTGCTAGGATTTCTCATATTAATGTAAGCCAACAACAACAAAATCACCAACATTTATCGAGCTTTTAAAAAGTGTCACATAAAATGAAGCACTCTATGTATCTCTTCATTTCATCCTTGCAACAATAAGGCCACCTACCACCAGAATTTCAACAAATTAAGGTCACATAGTAAATGACAGAATTGAAATTCAAACATCAGAGCCTACCCAGTTAATCACGCTCCACTGCTTAATTTTCTCTAAATTTAGAAATTGAAATGGACTCTTACGGGGAGTTTTTCATAAATCATGGGACTAGCTTGTTCTGGGTGATCAACAGCCTCTTTGTACTTAGCTGTCACATCTTCCTAGCCTAGAATGATCATCTGGCCACCATCACTGGGAAATAAAGGACCTGGGTGACAAATTACACAAGGTCCTTTTGGTGGCAAGTAAACGTTGGGGAATTAATGCAAAAAGTGGGGATGAGTATCTTTTGGAAAAATATGAAGTCGTTCATCAAACTGAAGGACCAGTTGAGCAAGGCCATGGTACAAAAGAGGACTGATGTAGTAACGGGAACCTGAGGGTAAAGACAATGACACAAATGTTCCACATGGCCTTCTGCATCTCCCAGTTGACGTTTCAAATTCCCTGGAAAGCTTACCTATTTTGTCTAGTTACATCAGGCATTTCTACTGTTACATTAACCAGCTGTGACTAAGGAATAGTGCCCCAGTGACACAACGGTTAAGCGCTTGGCTGCCAATCAAAAGAGCTGGTGATTTGAACCTACACAGGACTTCCACATAGGAAGAAGACCTGGCAATCTGCTTCCATGAAGATTACAGCTAAGAAAAACTAAGAAAATCATTTGAGGCAGTTTTACTCTGTTACCAGGGTCACTGTGAGTTGGAACCAACTTGACAAGCACCTAACAACAAAACAACATAGCCAGGAAACAAAATCTGTGGCAAGATCACCAGCTACAGATTGAATGATAAAGTAGATAACCGCATCAGTGACTTTACCGTTAGCGGAGTACCATGTTGAGTGGATTTCCATACTGTATTCTGTCTCCAGCTGACTCTACCTGACCAAATTGTCCTACTGTGACATTTTGGCTTGGAAATTAAAGCATTAAATACAAGTAGTCTCTGAGTTATGAACAAGATCTGTTTTGAAAGTGCGTCTTTAAGAATTTAAAATCAAAACAGGTGCATATCATTCTTATTTAGCCTTACCTTAGTGCAAGTCGAGCCTTGCTGGCACAATGGTTGAGTGCTGTGACTGCTAACCAGAAGGCTGGCAGTTTGAATCCACCGGCCACTTCTTGAAAACCTTATGTGACACTTCCACTCCATCTTATAGGGTAGCTATGAGTCAAAATAGACTCAATGGCAACAGGTTTGGTTTGGTTGTGGTTTAGAGCAAGCAAAGATTTGAAGGCTTGTCAGTGATTTAAAAGCAGCAAGTGTAGCAAGTGAAGGTGATTCTGATAAGAATTTATTGTCAGTAGGAGTTGGCTCCACCCTTTCAAAGTGAAGGCAAATTTATAAAACATTAAAGGGCAAGTAGGTGTTGAAAGAAGACATTAGTAACTGTGGGATTTTCTATCCCTCTACCATAGCATCCCTAAATATACATACACAGATGTTGCTAATACTCTTTCATATTCAACTTTTCATCCTGTTCTAACTACAGGCGGGGTTACCAACTTACCAATTATAGACACTTACACTGGCCCTCACTTTAAAAGGATAGAACCAACCCCTGCTCTCACCAAAAGCTTCCCCACCTTCACCGGCAGCATGTGTAGGTTTTAAATTGCTGAAAAGTCTATGAGCCTTTCTTTGTACTAAAGAAACCAAAACCCACTACCATCGAATAGGGTCCAACTCACAGCGACCCTCGGGGTCAGAGTAGAACTGCCCCATAGAGTTTCCAAGGAGCACCTGGCAGATTTGAACTGTTGACCTTTTTGTTAACTTAACTCACTATACCACCAGGGTTTCCTCTTTGTTTTAAAGTAAGGCTAAATAAGACCTGTCTGCACTTGTTCTGACTTACCTAAAAATTCTTAAGTGTGTAAAGATTTAAGATTAATCTCCTTCTAACCATGGGACTGCCTGCATACCGTTGATGCCATCTCTTGCCACCCTTCTTCAATCCTTGATCACAAGACCTGTTGGCAATAAACTTCATCCTCAGGACTCCAGTTTTGTACAGATCTTTATGTTTTACAATTTCTAGCTCTAGTAGTATAGTGGTTAAGTGCTACAGCTGCTAACCAAAAAGTTGGCCATTCGAATCCACCATGCACTCCTTGGAAACTCTACGTGGCACTTCTACTTTGTCCTATAGGATGACCATGAGTCAGAATTGACTCAACAGCAGTGGGTTTGGTTTTTGTTTGTGTAATAGAGTTGTCTTAATCATCTGGTACTGCTCTGTCATTTCAGCTGGGCCATCATTTCCAGTATTTTGTGATTGTCCTCCCTCCATTTGGGGATTTTCCTACACTGCTTATGGGGGGGACATAATTCAGCCCTTGATAAGAGTTAAACGAAAATTTAGCCTGCTGTCAACTTTTCAGGCTGATTTGAGTACATATGTTTGATCCCGTAAGTACAGAACTGCCTTGCATTCCTATGACACAGGTCTTTCGGGGGGGTGGGCATTGAATCCTGCAGAGAAGCATCACATTATTTTTCACAGAAGGTCATCCTGTCCCAGCAACTTTTAAGAATTCATCCATTACTATTCGAAACCCAAAACAAAACAAAACCCATTGATGCTGGGGTGGTGACTGAGTCGATTCTGACTCACATCAACCAAAAACTGTCTGATGTTACAAATGCTTCAGAATCATGGTGAACAAAGGAATGGAATCTCTTTACAAACAAAGCAAGTGCACAGACAATAAAGTGCTATAGACAAAGAATGTTGTCCTCCAGACTGGCTTTATATTTGGAAAATAACTGTCAAAAAAATCTAAGAAGTATCATCACCTCCTCACCTTCAGAAATCTGGGTGAATTCAGTGCTACGTGGTAGCATCAATATTCATTTCTGCAAAATCCACAGGAAAATCTTCATAACAACACCAAGAAATTAAATTTTGCAATGATTTCTTTAGCAATAATGAGAAAATCTACTTACAGAATTTAGAATAGAAGTCAGTCCTCTGAATTTTAACCTAACAAAGAAATTAAGTGCAGAAGTGAGAAAAGAATCCCTATGTAAGATCACTTTTTCCTTTAGATTTATTATCGTCCAAAGTAAGGATACCAAATGACCAAGACAAAGCCCACTGGAATTTTCCAGCTCTTTCCTAGAGTTGGTTTTAGGTAAGAGTACTTTTGAGGTTGCGGGTGGATATTTTTCCCTCCTGGTTTGCTTAGTTTTTGTTTTGTTTTCTTTAAATTTATTTTCCCATTGCACACTTCCCTGATGCCAGCTTTGGGAGGGATGAGCGCCTGTAATTCTGCAAGATGGCTGATTGCTGTGTTTTGGTTGATTAGAATGAGGTTCCAGTAAAGCATCCAAACAGGTTGGTGTACTTCTCAGCTCAGCCCTCAAATCCTTAGAGGTGTTTCTCGTCACTAAAACAACAGACCATAAAGTTTGCTTTATGCACATAGATTTATTTCTTTATTTGGACTCACACACAACCATAAAGGTTTATCTTCTGATCAGAGAAAGCAAATCAACAAAGAACAAAGGTCTCCACAAAGAGAGACAGCATCAGAGAAATTGACAAAGGCTTTGTCCCTTCTAGGTTAACAAGAAAAAGGAGGAAAGAAAAAAGTGAGACTCGGACAGAATGCAGGCTCCATGCTTTTTTTTTTCTTTTTAATGTTACTTTGATTCATGATAAGCAAACTTCAGTGTGTGTTTAAAGTCTTGAGAATTTATACTATTAACTAAACCAGAATTTTTACAATCAGGAAACATTTGTCTGGTTTCCCCCTCGCTGCCTCCCTCCCCACCCATCCCCCCAGCCAGCACACACAATTTTTGTAGAATATTTTGTTGGCTATAATTAAACTATGTGTGTTAATTAGGATTAGATTTTAAATGCACTGCTTGGGAAGTTGAAAAATACAGGATCTGAATGAGCCCAAATTGAGATGACACTTGAATTTTCGCAGATGTTTCTATAATCCTAATTTCAAATTGATTGTACTTCCTGAACAGTGAGAAGCCATTTTCAGTTATTTATTCAGACGTGTGCACTCCTTTTCCCTCTGCCAGGGGTAGAAAATATCTAACAAGTGCATTAACTCCTTCAAATAAACCAATTTCTGAGGCAGGTTTTAACAAGAGGGGTGCCAGATAATCCTACTCACTCTCAGTAGCACCACGTATGGACCCAAGCAGAAACCCAGACTCCAGCAATTTCTCTCCTGCCTGCCTCCTCGTGATGGGTTCAGCTGGCTTTGGAATGCCGTTGCTCGACAGGCCAGGGATAAAGAGAGGAAAAAAAGGAAAACTTCCCAAATGGTTGGCCACCAGCAGCCCATAATCTGTGACTCTTGATTCAGCCGCAAAGATGTACAGTGTACTATGCTGCATGAGCGTGGATATTGGACTCAACGGCAGGGCCACCTGTAAAACCCATTCCCAGACAAATGGCCTGTAAAAAAGATAAGCACCCGCCAAATGAAAGTGTTTCAGCACCAAGCAGCATGACAGCTAAAGCTGGACACCCAACACCAGACTTGGAATGTGCCTGAAAGACAGGGTGGTTGTTTCTTTTGCATGTGTGGGTTTCTGCAGTTTATTTTATGTTCAACCCAGAATCCTGAGACTCTTCAGAAATCCTGCTTGGAAGCAACCCCGTTTCCCTGACGAGGCACCCATTTGATTGTAATTCTTTGCAGCTTCCCTGTGAGCGGGGCCTCTGCTGAATTAGAGGCATCGTGCCTTCTTCCACCTGTAACGATTTCCCACTCAACTGTAAGACAATGGCCATGATTGATCTAATGAGAGACTGGAAAAGCCAGCTGATTGCTATAAATAGTTGAAAGCAAAAACTTGTGCTTGGCTTCCCAGAGAATTTCTCATCAACTCTGGTACCCTAACCTAAATAGGTAAGCGACCGCATGGCAAATTAGGTGAGACATTTCAGCTTGTTCTTGGTGGGAGTCATACAGAGGGCAAAGCAGCATTGAAGTGGAGAGAGATAACTGATGGAATATTCACAGTTCAAAGCAACAGCCACACATCATTCTATACATCCCACGAAGACAATTCACTTTCTTTGAACAGAAAACAGTTTGAATAAACTCAGGTGCACATCAAACCAAGGGGTAGTTTTGAGTTCTGTTTTGTTCTGTTTTTAGATATCTAAAGTCCAGTGAAAACAGCTTTTGTGCATTCATTTGTTAAACAAAATAGCAAGCTGCACAGGTAAATAAAGTAATTCACATAATGTCCCTGAAAATCACGTATTGCTTGTCTACCCCCTTATTATACCTAGTCTCTTAACCCTGGCTGCATTAGAATCACCCGATGCAGCACCCCCATCAAATACTTCATATATTCGGGGTTTAGGAACCAAGAATCAATTATTTGGAAGTGCCCCAGTGAATTCTACTGGACAACTAAGGCTGATAACGAGTGATCATCCTAGAGGCTCTCCAGTTGCTGTTTTCTATTTACGAGGACCCCGTGTGTCAAAGTAGAACTGTGCTCCATAACGTGTTCACCGGCTGATATTTTGGTGGTAGACTCCCAGATGTTTCTTCCAAGGTACCTCTGAGTAGACTCAAACCTCCAACTTTTTGGTTAGCAGCCAACTGCATTAACGGTTTGCATTATCCAGCATACCTTGCTCAATGAATACTCTCTATATTTAAGAAACCCTGTAGTGGTTAAGTGCTGCATCTACTAACCCAAAGGTGGGCAGTTCAAGTCTGCTAAGTACTCCTTGGAAATTCTCTGGAGCAGTTCTAGTTTATAGGGCTGCTATGAGTCAGAATTGACTCAATAAAGCCAAGTGCTGTCGGTACTGAATCCGTTGCTGTTGAGTTGATTCTGACTGATAGCAGCCCTATAGGGCAGAGTGCAACTGCCCCATAGTGTTTTCAAGGGGTGGCTGGTGAACTTGAACTGCCGACAGTTGAGCTCTTAACTACTGCACCACCAGGGTAGAGCAATGTTCCCCCTGCCTTATATGCAGAGTAAGATATGGCAAGGAAAGTGGTTCCTGCCTCCCTACTTCTTGCCCTCTGAATTGTCTGAGAATTAAAATCGCATCATATACATGTGTGGTGTTGCACCCAAATCCTGGTCCCCTAGATTAGTACTGGAAACCCTGGTAGCACAGTGGTTAAGTGCCACATTTACTAACCCAAAGGCCAGCAGTTCACATTCTCCAGGAGCTCTTTGGAAACTCGATGGGACAGTTCTATGCTGACCTACAGGGTCACTGCAAGGCAGAGTGGATGCAACAGCAATGGGTAAGTTAGAAGTCCATCCTATCACATCACTATAACCCTTTGTATAGTGAAGAGTAGAGAGAGTTGAAGTCACTTGCCTAGCGCCACTAGCTGGTAAGCAAGGGGCAGATCTAGATTTCAAGGCATGACGGTCTTGGCTCCAGAGTCTACGCTTCTTACCAACAACAAAGGCAAAGATTGAATGCCAGTAGCCTGTGAGCCAAACCTAGCACACGACCTGTTTTGTTTGGCTGACGCAGGGTGCCCTGATGTCGTGTGTATTATCTCGATCTCACCTTCGTTCCAGCCACTCCCTCCTGCCTTCACGTTGAGCACACCTTAATCATATGGACTGCTTGGCTTCTGCAGGTATTCAAATTTGCATCCCCATACCAAGGCGAGAATGTCCTCTAAAATTAGGGCAGAAGTCGCAAAACAGCAAGTGCTATCACATATTCTCATTCACTGTACATTGACAAAGACAGAAAATACCCTTTCCTATTCGATTGCGGGAAACCGTGGTTCATAATGGACTGAATGCTACCCCTGTTAACCAAAAGGCTGGCCGTTTGATGCAGTTTGAGTCCTGGAAACTCTATGTGGCAATTCTACTCTGTCCTATAGGGTTGCTATGATTTGGATTCAGATACAGGGCGATGGCTTTTTTTTTTTTTTGATAGTAGGAAACGCTGGTGGTATAATGGTTAAGTATTAGTCTGCTAACTGAAAGGTCAGCAGTTCAAATCCAGCAGGCACTCCTTGGAAACTCTACAGGGCAGTTCTACTCTGTTCTATAGTGTTGCTATGAATTAATTTGACTCCACAGCACCGGGGAATTTTTGTTTTGTTTTATTTGGTAATGATACCACGGACTGTCAAAAGAACAAACGGATTTGTCCCGGAAGAAATACAACCAGAGTGTTCCGTAGAAGCAAGGATGGTGAGACTGCATTCTGCATACCTTGGACATGTGTCAGAAGGAATCAGTCCCTGGAGAAGGATGTTGTGCTTGGTAAAGCAGGAGATTAGTGAAAAAGAGGAAGACCTTCAACAAAGTGGCTTCACACAGTGGCTGCAGCAGTGGGTTTAAGCATAATAACCACTGTGGGCATGGCAGAGGACCAGGCAGTGTTTTGTTCTGTTGTACTTAGGGTTGCTATGAACTGAAACCAACTCAGAGGTGCCAAACTCCAGCACTTGATGATGATGATCCTTACTAATTTTATTCAGTCATTCACTTATTCATTCACACACTCATGTGCTAGGTGGGAGGTACTTTGACAGCAAGAGAAAATCCAAAAGCACAGGAACTAACGTGTTCATCCCATTAGGAACCAGGTACTTCGCTGGGCATTTTGCAGACCTTTTCTCAGCCAACACTTTATTCATCAGTAGTCTCTCCAATACCATTCATATGCATATTTTACTAATACAGCAAACCAAAAGTATGAGAAGCTGGGACATGCTCATCCGTTCATTTAAGGAACATTAAGGAAAAACCACCACATGACAAGCACTATTTAGATGCAGGTGACCCAGGAGCTTGAACAAGGCTGGCAGGTAACCCACCTGCCAACAGCAATGCACTGGAAGAATCTCATATTACCTTTCCAGAGCTCATTATTAAAAATTCAAATATTGTGCAAGCTAGTAGTGAAGCCATTTATACCTTAAAATCCAAATCAGACCAGCTGTCATTGAGTAGATTTGTTACCCAAAAAACCCAGTTGCAGACTCATACTGCCTGTCCCTACTAAGCCAAAGTGCAAAGATACAGATTGACTCTTTCAAAAGAGCTTTATTCAGATTGCTGGTAGCATTCTAAAAACCATGTTAACATCTCAGTCCAGGCTGGCAAGTCTTATAGAAGGGCTTAGGGAAGAGAGGGATGGAAATAGGCATGTGGGTATTCAGAGGAGTTGCCTTTGATGTCTGGAGTCTGGTCATCTTTTCTCAGGAACTGTGCTGCTTATCTGCACAGTGGGCTGCAAATTGGTGTCACTCCCTTTAGTCTGTGTTCAAGAACAGCCTGGGAATACAATCTCAAAATGTTTATGAGCACCAGTTACAACAGAGATTATAATTTTCTTTATGTATAAGCATTCGTATGGGGGGAAGGGTTTAAGCATTAAGGAAGAGGTTAGCTAGGGATTTTTCTACGGCTATTAGCATTATCAAGTTCTGCCTCATAGCAATCCCATGTGTGTTAAGCCCAACTGTGCTCCATAGGGTTTTCAGTGCTGAGTTTTCACCCTTTTGGAAATAGACTTTCTTTTGAGAATTTTCACCTTCCATATGGGAGACCTGGGTTCAATTCCTAGCCAGTGCATTTCCAGCACATCTACTTCTTAACTGTATGTTGCTGTGATGCTGAACAGGTTTCTGAGAGCTTGTAGGCTGGGACGAGGAAGAAAAACCTGGCAAGCTGCTTCCCAGAAGCAGGCAATGAAAACCCTTCGAATGACAATAGTCTGATCTTATTGTATATGAGTCACAGGGCCAAGTTGGGGCCAACTCATGGATAGCTAATGATAACGACAACATTTGAAAATGGCCTAAGTATTTGTACCATGGAAATCAGCAAACACTATAAATCACAGCTTTTTTCTTCTTTCTTCTTTTTTTTTTTTTAAAGTCAGTTTATAGCACACCACTATTTATAAGTTGTAACTTGTCTAATGCAGCCCATGAAATTTCAGAATTCCAAATCCTGGATGATATACATCCAAAATAGGGCTATAAACCAATCTGTTCTTGTTTGAAACCCTGCTGAGAATTTGCATTTTCTTCCTAAATATACTGAATCAGAATCTACAGTATAACAAGATCCCCCAGGTGATTCTTAATGTATAACAACTTCCTGGGAACTTGCTAGAAACAGAAATTCTAGCGGGTGTTTAGAGCAGCACAAAACAGTTCAAAGCTCTACTCTAAACCCAGGAGCATCTGTACTCTGCAGTTGAGCAGGAAAGCCTTTGCCTTCAAAAAACCGATAATATAGGAAGAGAGACATACATTGTCACTAACAGCATGAACTCCACTGGTCTCAGCTTCCTAGTGCAGCTACAATGGAAATACCACAAGAGAGTGACTTTAATAAACAGAAGTTTATTTTCTCACAGTTTAGGAGGCTAGAAGTCCTAAATCAGGGCATTGGCTATAGGCAAAGATTTGTTCTGTCTGTTAGCTCCAGGACAAGTCCTTGTCTCATTTTGGCTACTGTTCCTTAGTTCCTTGTTGAACTTCATGTCATACCTTCCTAACCTTCTGTGTATCTTCCTTGGCTCTAATTTTCTATTTTAATATCTCAAAGGTAACTGGCTTAAAACTTACTTATACTGATAAGACCTCGTTAATGTAACAAAGAAAATCTGTATTCCTAAATGGCATTACATCCACAGATATAGGGATGAGGATCTATGACACATATTTTCTGGTGGAGGCAGGACCCAGTTCAGTCTAAAACAACAGTATACCCTTCTTGGATTTGAATTCTATATTCTATTTACAGTAGTATGACCTTGAGGATGTAACTTGCCATCAGTTTCCTTCTTCATAAAGTGAAAATGATAATAGCAATGACCTCATTGCATTGCTGTAAAGATTAATTGAGTCAATATATGATGTAAGGGTGCTAAAGCAATGTCTGGCACTTAGTAAGAACTATGTAAGTCTTCGGTGTTATTGTTAAAAAGAATAAACAAAGCATCTGTATGCATATAAGTACACAGCCCTGAGAGAAGAAGAGAAAATGTTGAGTGTATACCTGAGACTCTCAAATACTTCTCTCTTATTCCCTTTACTTCCCTGAATTATAGTAAATTCTCTTGCAATTTCTCAAAGTTGTAGAAAACAACTGAATTGACTGCGGCTGTTTTATCACAGAGTCTCTGGTGGTGCAAATGGTTAACATACTTGGTTGCTAACTGAAAGGTTGGAAATCCCAGTCCACCCCAAATGTGCTGTGGTAGACAGTCCTGGCAACCTACTTCAGAAAATTCACCCATTGGAAACTTGACAGAGTTCAGCTCTACTCAGACATACCCCCATGGGGTCATCATGAGTTGGAATGCACTCACGGTAGCTGATCTGGCCTGGTTTTCATCACAGTAGTAGGAGCAAAAATTCGTTGTCCGGCTAGAGATTCTTCTGCATCCAAAGCAAGGTAATGGAGTCTATTTAGCAACTTCCAAGCAGAGGTTCACTGAGATCCCCAGACAGGAAAGAAACAGAAATGTGTGCCTTCACTAGTCCCTGGCTTGTACTCAAATTGGTGTCTAAACCAAAACCAAAATAAAAAACCCTGCCGTTGAATTGACTGCGACTCATAGTGACCCCATCAGACATAGTAGAACTGCCCCATAGAGTATCCAAGCAAAGCCTGGTGGATTTGAACTGCCAACCTTTTGGTTAACAGCCGTAGCACTTAACCCACTATGCCACCAGGGTTTCTAGGTGGTGTATAGTCTTGCCATATTCCATTTTTCTGGTGGTTTAGTAGCTCAGAGCTATGGCTGCTATTCAAAAGGTCAGCAGTTCAAATCCACCAGGCACTCTTGGAAACTCCATGGGGCGGTTCTACTCTATCCTACAGAGTCGCCATGAGTTGGAACTGACTCAACAAGAGTGGGTTTTAGTGAGTTGTAATTCTTTTAAAACAGGCATTTAGAGTGTTGGAAATTGTTAAAAACTTGCAATTGGCATTAGTCATTTCTTTCTTGGTTATTTGTGTTTATACGACTGCCGAAACACACCAACATTACTTTTCAAAGCTGCTTGTGCTCATTTAGTGGGAACAATTCTCACATAAAGGAATTTGAGGTTGGCAGAGAGGATTCAAGGAGAGAACCATTTAATAATTTATCAAGACGGGAGTCTCTGCTCACCATTTAGTACAATAATGCATCTGTATACATGAAAATTCAACAAAACAGGATTTTTAAAAAGCAGATATCATTACTATAAGTTAGCACAAATAAAGAAGATTTGTTTAGTTGATCTTGGAGTAGCCATGCAATTTGTAAACCAATGATTAATGACCTTGAGTTTGCTATTAATACTACTCAATCTTAGATCCACAAAGGTCAGCAAAAATGGCAAGTTGGACTGTCCCAGAATTTAAGTCCATACAGGGTGACTGTGTCATATTTAGTGTTGCTTATTTCATTAGATGTCAGATTAAGCAGTCATTAGTTCAATCAAATTGCTTAATATTATTACTTCAGATAAAATGCTCTATAACTTCTGTACACATCAAAGCATGTAATTTACACCAAAATCATTACTTGCCGATATACGGGGGCCCTGGTAGGAAATCAAGATGCCATCTAGCCTAGCCAGCTAGAATGAAATTTCTTTCTGCCTTGGGAGCTCTTTCCCTCAGGCTATGTCATGAACATTGTCAAAAGTTTAAACTCAAAACGTGTACATACCATTGGTCTAAAAGATACTGCACTAAATGCTCTGTTATCCCAATGCCCAACCTTGCTCACACCTCATGCCTAGACTCTTAACGATATACTTCAGCTAAAACAATAAAAGAAGGAAAGTTACAAAAACAATGTATACAGAGGGTTTAAACCAAATGCTGGAGAAAGTGACGGTGAATGAAAGAAATTCTCAAAATAATGACAGGCTTAGTGCTAGCTTCCGAAAGAAGCCGGAAGTTTGGAGGGTAGCCATCTTTCTTTCCTTCTGTCTCTCTTTCTCTGTCTCTCACTTGGGCTCACTCTCTTTATTCTTTGGGTGATAATTAATTTCAGAAAATCTTGGAAATTCAGCAAAGGATTCCAAAGCCAAGAAGAATCTCCTAGAGATAGTCACCATTACTGACATTTTGATGTGCTCTCTCTTAAACTGAATGTGTGAAGGGATAAGCGTGAGAAGTGTGTTAAGGGTAGAAGTGATAAGATTTGACGCCTGATTGAATGTGGTGAGAGGGAAGTATCAAAAATAACTGTAAATGCTTCAGACAAAGCAGCTTGTTGAATAGTGATACAATGAACTAGACGAGGAGATTCAGAACAGGCGCAGGCTTGGGGAGAGAGAAAAGGTGTTAATTTAACAATTTGAGCTACAAGCAGCCACAGTATAGTGTCACATGAAAATTCTAGTATAAAGCTCACTAGGTATGATAAATGCTACCTGTAATACTCCTGTGGTATCCTTTTTAATCTCAGCATTTAAATTTATTTTTGAAAACTACTCAAACTATGCAGCACACACAGGAAATATGGTGAAATTTACAGAAATAGGGACTATAATTTGATCCTGACCATCAATTGACATAAACTCACACAAAATATATATTTTACGTAGTGTGAATCCCACTATCTCTTTTATAGTTAAAGTCATAAAGACATGTGCAATTAAAGTCAAGAATTTGTTCCACATTCAATAATTTCCAAAACCCAAACCACCAAGCCCATTGCCATGGAGTCAATTCTGACTTGTAGCAACCCTATAGACAGAGTAGCCCTGCCAAGATGGATTTGAACTGCTGACATTTTGGTTAGCAGCTGTAGCACTATCCCACCAGGGTTTCCATCCAAACTCAAGCAACTATGAAAACATCAGCTTATTAGATCTTTATGGTTTTCAGCTTTGTGTTGTTCTACAGATGAGAGCTAAAGCAGTCGATGACAATGAAACAAAGTCATGCAGCTGGAACTATGAATAAGAAGGCTATATACACTTGACCACCCAGATGTTGCTCATAGGCTTCTCTAGCTATCAACCCAACTGGAAATGATATAGATAAATAGCCATTCTTGCCCTGCCTATTTTGTAGACCTTTAAGGATCTTCATTTTACAGGCTCAGTCTACTCAGATCCTGACCGAATAAAATAAGATCAACAGGAGAATCCTTGTTTATCTACCCAGTTTCCATTTTCCCTTTTTCTTTGCTATTCAGTTCCCTATTTTGTTCATGTAGGCCATGACGTTGCACCAAGAGGATTTATTTTGATTGTTTTAACCCAATTGTGATCATTTTTTGACCCCCAGTCTTGGGGCTGGCATGTGATCTAGTTTTGGGCAATAGATGAAGAAGAAACTCTTTCAGGGTTCTAGAAAACGTTTGCCTTCTTAAATAAAAGAGAAAACAATGGGAGCAGAAAGGCCTTGTACCTCACAGTTTTTCTTTTACCTGAAAATGTGATTATTTTGAACTCAGCAGTCATTTTCCAACTGTATAAAAACCATCAAAATGATACCAAGGTAGCAGAAGAAAGACAGGGAAATTGTAGGTGTTTTAGGGCATTCCTGGAATGATGCCTCAGTCCGATGTTTAAATTTACTAATACACATAATCATTAATGGATTGTATAGCTTAAGACACTCTTAGACCTATTTAACTTGCAGTCAAAATACTAATACACTGTAAAGTACTTAGCACACAGTAATCACTCAAAACTTAGATGCACATTGAGCAGTCCAGATTTAGTCTAGCTGAAGAGTATGAGTATACCAGGGATAAGCCCTAGGCACCCCAAGCCTCAAAGTCCTTCACACTTCACTTAACACCAGCTTAATTCTACATGTATTTGGGTGTCGGTTTTGCTTTATTGATTTGTTCTTCAAAGTGGTTAGAGGCACGCCTTGCAACAGTCCAGTTTGCTGAGTCTCCACAGGCTCCTGCCCCTCCCTCTCCCCCCGTCCCCAGAGTTGGACACTATGCATCAGACCAGTTTTAACTGTTCTGTTCAGATCTGTGAATCACTACTCACCACACCATTTTCCTTTCCCACTTCTCTCTACACCCCTTGGAGTGGAATGAATAGGAGTCTGGCAGTGTATGAGAAATGGAAGAGGAACAGAGGTCTGAATAATCCATCAGCTGGCTAATCCATCCCTGAATAATTCATAGACCAACTAAGCCAACCCAGTCATCCTGTATATACATCTCACTAAACTAAAAGGAGCCTTCAGGCAGCTAGCCTTTTAGCTCTAACAAGCTGCAATATCTCAGGACAAAGCCAAACAGTGTCTCTGCCACGACCACATCCAAGTGGCTTGGAAGGGGCAGTCATTCAGTTACATGTTCTTCTCTGTGGTTTCACGAGTACTACAGTAAAATATTTCAGGCAGAGGACATCAAAGGATTCAAAGGAAATGAGGTCATCAGAATCAAGTCCCCAGCGTTCCCAAGAAGAGAATCTTAATAGTTACGATAAAAGACACCAAAACAAGACACTGAAAAATCTGATTCTAGACTTCCCTTCCTTCTCAAGAATAATAATATGCATATGGCTGAATCTCTTCTGTGGCTTCACATAATAAGGATCCAAAGTCACCGAAAAGGAAAGTAGAACTGCACTTCTTTGTTAGCCTGGCATGGGGAGTTGTGTTGTCTCTCTTTGATGTAGACACTCTTTGTTCTAGGGAAAAAAATAGAATGATCACAGAATATCTCCACCCAGTTGATAACGGGACAGCCGTATGGCAAAGATTTAAAAAGTTTCTGACACTGGGTACCAGGTAACCAGGACTCATATCTAAACTTTCAAGAGAAAAACTTCCATCACTACATGTCATTGTTTTTTGGGTTATACTATGAGTGGGACGGGACGCTGGTGACATGGTAGTTTAAGCACTTGGCTGCTAACAAAAAGGTAGGCAACTCAAATCTACCAGCCACTCTTTGGAACTCCCTGGGACAGCTCTACTCTGTCCTACAGATCACTAAGAATCTGAATCGACGCAACAGCAATGGCTTTATTTTCAGTATGAGCTGGAATTGACTCAATGACACACAACAGTAACCCCAAGGAGTTTTTTTGCTCTTGGTAGAGAAGGAAAAATACAGCAGAGTGAAAGCAAGTATTTATAAATGCCATCAGTCAGCTTTGTTTTCAATTTTTTGCAAAGCGTCACCTGTATGTTTGGTGTTGTGATGGGCATGGGGACTTACAGAAGAACCAGGCAAAGTCTCTGCCCATAGGAGGACACCAAGCAGGTACAGAATTATTCAACTGTAAGCCTTGACTTAATCATATTTGAACATAACTGCTTGATATCACATAAACCACATAGAATGCCACCAAAGTTTACACCAAGAAGAGACCTTACAGAGCTGTCAGTGAAGGGGAGAAGGAAGAAAATCAGAAGCCTGAGTGGCCCATCATCTGGTTTATTCATCTCTGCATAACTGAGAAACTGGCAACTCCAAATGAGCACCTGTCGCAGAGTTGGGCACAAGAACATTTCTTTAATGGATAAAGGAATCATTTCTCTATATAAATATGAATAAAGGCAAATCCATCTATCTTAGCTATCTAGTGGTCTATAGCAAAAACACCACAACCAGATGGCTTTAACAAAGACACTTATTTTCTTTTAATCTAGGATGCTACTAGTCCACCTTCAGGGTGCCAGCTCCAAAAGAAGGCTTTCTGTCTCTATCAGCTTGCGTTGAAGGTTCCTGTTTTCAATCTTCCCTTAATCTAGGAACCTGTCAATGTAGGGGGCCCCAGGTCCAAAGGACATGCTCCTTCTTTTTAAGTTATTCCTGTATTGTATTTTAGGTGGAGGTTTACAGAATACACCAAATGCAAACCCAAAATGAGACCGTTCCATTGAGTCCACTCTGACTGATACAGACATATAGAACAGAGCAGAAACTGCTCCACAGAGTTTCCAAGGAGCACCTGGTAGATTAAGACTGCTGACTTTTTGGTTAGCAGATGTAACGCTTAACCACTATGCTACCAGAGTTTACACAGATCACAGTAGTTTCTCATTAAACAGTTAGTACATATATCGCTTTATGATGTTGGTTAACAACCCCATGACATTTCAGCGCTCTCCCTTTTCAACGCTTTTCCTATCCCCTCCTGCCCTCTAGTCCTTGTCCCTGGACTGCTGTGCCCCTTTAGTCCCATTTTGTTTTATGCCCCAGTCTTTGGCTGAAGGGTAAACCTCACAAGTGACTTCATTGCTGAACTGAAACGGTGTGCAGAAACCATATTCTCAGGGTTTCTTTAGTCTCTGTCAGGCCAGCAAGTCTGGTCTTTCTTTCTGAGCTGGAATTTTGTTCTACATTTTTTTCTAGCTCTGTCCAGAACCCTCTGTTGTGATGCTTGTCGGAGTAGTCAGTGGTGATAAGCCGGGCACTGTCTACTTACACTAGACTCAGTCTGGTGGAGGCCATTGTAAACGTTCTCCCTCAGCTCTTTGGACTAATCTTTCCCTTGCACGTTTAGTTTTCTTTGTTCTCCCTTGCCCTCAAAGAGGTGAGACTGGTGGAGTATCTCAGATGGCTACTCACAGGCTTTTAAGACCCTAGAAATGACTCACCGAAGTAGAATATAGAACATTTTCTTTATAAACTATGTTATGTCAGTTGAGCAAGATGATCCCCGAAACTATGGTCCCCACAGCCCAGCAATTTGGCCACTTAGGGAGCTGAAATGTATCTATGGACATGCTCTCTGCCTGATTATTTATTCTTGGTGGTAGGACATTCCCTTGTCTCTTGGCTCATGTCACATTTTCATACATCGAAAGATTGACTCAAGATACAACCTAATGTTGTAGACTGAATCCTCCCTCATTAAGATAACTGCTGTCAATTCTGCCTAAATAACATCATAGAGGCCGAACTTCCAATGCATAGGAAAATCCCACCAGATGACAAAGTGATCAATAATCACACAATATTGGGTATCACAGCCTAACCAACTTGACAGAGACTTTTTGGGGGCACAGTGAAATCCCTGAGATCATCCTTGACAGGGTGAGGGATCAGAGAGGTCTTCCAGTGTCTAGTGCACTGTTCTGTCTTAATTCACGCCATACAAAATGGAAAGTATTTATCATTGATCTAGATCTTCTGCTGGCGTTTACATGATGTTGCTTTTCTGTTCCTGTTTGACCACCTTCTTAAATTCCAAATTTCAGTCAATGTATTCTTGGCAAATAACCTGCACACAGGAGAGTTGCACTAATTGCATTTCTCAGTCTCCTCAGACTCCTCTACTCAAAGTATTTTTATGAAGTAATCATATCTGCATAATGACCATCTAGATTAAGAAATGGAGATTACCAGCACCAGGATGTCTTCATGGTGCTTCTGCCTTCACCCTCACCTCACCACACACACACACACGCACACACACACACACACACACGTACACATGTACACACACATACTGCATACACACAGGTCATTGCTACTTGGAATTTTTGTTATAATGTATTGTTTTGCCTGTTTTTTAATTGTTTATAAATAATTATTAATCAGGCAGTCTATTGTGTCTGGGTTCTTCTTGTTTTTCACTCAGCATTATGCTGATGAAATCCATCCCTGGACCATATTCACTGAATGTGGTATAGCTCATTCATATTCACTGTTATATACTATTACATCATCTTCATATGTAAACACTCATATTCACAGAATTTTCACCACAAGTTTTTCCATCTGACCTACTACTGATGGACATGTGAGTTACTCCCAATTTGGGGATATTATGAATAAAGCTATTATAATCATTCTAGTTCCTATCTTTTGGTAGGTCTATGTACCCATTTTTGCCCTATATATACTGGAAGTGAAATTACTGACCGTTGGTATGTGATAAATTTTATTAAAACTTGCCAGATGGTTTTGCAAAGTGGCTGCAGTAATTTCCATTTCTTTGAGCAATGAATGAGAGTTCCAACTTCTCCCCATCCTTGCCAACATTTAATAGTGTCAGTTTTTGTTTTATTGTTTTTTAGCCACGTCAAATGTCAGGTGACCTTTTCGTACATATGTTGGACTTTAGACACCTTCTTTTATAAAATACCTGTTCAAACTTTGGTCCACTTTTAAAATGAGTTACTGGCTTTTATTATTGACAAAGAAAATTACCTTGTAGAGTCAGGATATGAGTTCTTTGTCACAATTTTTCAAACACCTGCGTTGTGAATTTGCATTACCTTTTGATTGTTAGCGGTGTCCTCTAATGAGCAGTTACAGTAGCCACATCTTAAGCGGTCAATAGTAATAGGTGTCTAGTGGCTATTGCAGTGGCCTTTCCATCATCTGGAAAGTCCTATAGGAAAACACTGATCTAAAGATGTGTTATTTTACTTTCACAATGATATCGCAATCCACCTGCAACAATTTTTTTTAAGTATGGTGTGAACTAAGGCCATTAGGACTTTTACTGAGCCATTGATGGGATGTGTGGCAGTCAGTAACATTTGTGTGAGAATTTGCATGAACAAGAAAATAAATCTTCAGTTGACCACACCACTTATACTTTGCTGTTTGCTTTAGCAACTAGCCTCACTTATCTTAATGCTAGAACCTATAATATCATGCTTTGCCTTCCTGTTTTACCGTTAACTTTCAGTTCCAATGCATGCCTTCTCTGAGGCTAGGACTTCTGGTTTCCCATTATGTTGATTTTTCCTCCTTTTTCACCCACTTAGCTTCAGCCTGCCTTAGGAACCCAATCTGCAGGCTCCTGTCTCCTGTTGCTGGATATTTGAAATATGAGGCATATATATTCTCCCATACAGGATATAATATTCCTTACTGAGCGTCTAATACACGCAAATTACTCTCCATCAATGTCTAAATCTTATCACCAGATTACATAACAATACTACTCATGCCTTTACTGATCTGATTGGTTCTTCAAATTATGATCTGATTATTGTAGTTTATTCATGCATCTCACAGAAATGACAAATGGGAGAAGAAAAAAATCTAAGACCTATCCTTCATAACCCAAAACAAAACTCACTGCTGCCAAACTGATTCTGATTCATACAAACTCTTAGGACAGCATAGAACTGTCCCCATGGATTTCCAAGGCTGCCACTGCTTTCTCCTGCAGAAAACCTGGTGGGTTTGAACCTCTGACCTCTTGGTCAGCAGCTGAGCACTCAACCACTGCACCACAGCTCCTTTATCTTTCATGTTGTTGTTGTGAGGTCCGTCAATTCAGTTGTGACTGATGGTGATGGTATGTACAATAAAAGGAGACAATGCCCAGTCCCAAACCATTCTCAAAAGTGTCTCCACATTTGAGCCTGTTGTTGCAGCCACTGGGTCATTTCATCTTGTTGAGGGTATTGCTCTTTTTCAATGACCCTCTACTTTACCAAGTATATTATCTGTCTCCAGGGACTGGTACCTCCTGGCAACATGTCCCAGGTATGTGAGATGAAGTTTTGCTACGTTTGTTTCCAATGAGCATTCTGGCTGTGCTTCTTACAAGGTAAATTAGTTATTTCTTCTGACAGTCTCTGGTATATATAACATTCTTTGCCGATACCATAATTCAAAGGCATCAATTCTTCTTCAGGCTTCCTTATTCGTTGTCTAGCTTTTACATGCCAAGAGGGGGCTGAAAACACTGTGGTCCACGTCTTTGCTTTTCAGTATTTCAAAAATGTCTTTCACAGCAAATCTGCCCAATGCTAAGCATCTTTTGATTTCTTGACTGCTTCCATGCATGTTGATTTTGGTTCAAGTAAAATGAAATTCTTTATAACTTCAATCCTTTCTCCATCCATCATAATGTGCTTACTGGTCTAGTTGTGAGAATTTTGTCTACTTGATGTTGAGGTTCAACTCAAACTGAAGGCTATGGTCTTTGATCTTCATTAGTAAGTGTTTCAAATCCTCTTCACTCTCAGCAAGCAAGGTTGTGTCATCTGCGTAATGCAGGCTGTTAACGAATCTTCCTTCAATCCTGGTGCCGTGTTCTTCCTAATGTAGTCCAGCTTCTTGGATCTTTGCTTAACATATGGATTGAATATGTACGGCAAAGGGATACAATCTGACACACACCCTTCCTGATTTTAAGCCATGCAGTATCTCCATGTTCTGCTCAATCAATTCTCTTGGTCTGTGTACAGGTTCTGTTTGAGTAAAATTAAGTATTCTGGAACTCTAACTCTTCACACTGTTATCTATAGTTTATTATGATACACACAGTTAAATACCTTTGCATAGGCAACGGAATACAGGTAAAAACCTTTCTGATATTCTCTACTGTCACCTAAGATCTATCCAACACAAGCAATGATATCTGTTGTTTGAAGTTATCTTCAAAATCTGGATTGAATTTCTGACAGTTCCCTGTTGATGTACTAGTACAACCATTTTGAATTACCTTCATAAAAATTTTACTTGTGTGTGACATTAATGATAATGTTCAAAAATTTTCATAACCTGTTGGACCCCCTTCTCTTGGAATAGGCACAAATATGGCTCTCTTCCAGCTGGTTGGGGAGGTAGCTGCTTCCTGATTTCTTGCCATAGATGAGTGCTTCTACAGTTGCATCCACTTGTCATATCATCTCAGTGTGTGTTCCACGAATTCCAGGAGTCTTGCTTTTTGCCAGTGTAGCTTGGACTTCATCCTTTGGTACCATCAGTACCATCAGTTCTTAACCTCACGCTACCTCCTGAAATAGTTGAACATTTAACCAATTTGTTTTGGTGAAGTGACTCTGTATTTCTTCTACTTTCTTTTGATGTTTCCTGCATTGTTGAATTTTTTTTTTTTTTTTTTGCCTGGAGAATCTTGCAATATTGCAACTTGAATCTTCAATTTTTCTTCTGTTCTTTCAGTCTGAGAAATGCTGAACATGTTCTTTCCGTTTTGTTTCTTAACTCCAGGTCTTTGCACATTTCATTATAGATACTTTACCTTCTCAAGACACCCTTTGAAATCTTCAGTTCAGCTCTTTTTCTTCATCATTTCCTCTTACTCTATGTTCAAGGGCAACTTTCAAAATTTCTTCTGACTTGGATTTTGTTGTACTCTATCATTCCTGTCTTTTAAAATGATCTTTTGCTTTCTTCGTGTGTGATGTCCTTGATACCATCCCACTGCTCATCTGGTCTTGGATCATTAGTACATCAAATCTATTCAATGCATCAAATCTATTCTTGAGATGGTCTCCAATAAGAAGCAGTATATACTCAAGGTTGTATTTTAGCTCTTGTAGACGTGTTTTAATTTTCTTGAACTTGAACTTTTATAAGAGCAATTGATAGTCTATTCTGCCATCAGCCCCTGGCCTTATTCTGACTGAAGATATTGAACTTCCCCATTGTCTCTTTCCACACATACAGTTGATTTGATTTCTGTGTATTCCATTCAACCAGGTCCAGGGATATAGTGGCTTTTTATGTTGTTGAAGAAAAGGTATTTGCAGTGAAGAAGTTATTGGCCTTGGAAAGTTCTGTCCTTCTATCTTTGCTGTCATTTCTACCACCAAGGCGATACTCCATCTTTGTTTCCAACTTTCATATTCCGGTTACCGGTAATTATCAATGCTTCTTGATTGCATGTTTGATCAATTTCAGACTGTAGAAATTAGTAAAAAGTCTTCAATTTCTTCTTCTTTGGCACTAATGGTTGATGTGTAAGTGTGAATAATAACCGTACTGACTGCTTTTCCTACCTGTAGGCATATGGATATTATCTTATTACTGACAGGCCTATAATTCAGGACAAATTTTGAAATGTTCTTTTTGACAATAAATATGATACCATTCTTCTTCAATTTGTCTTTCCCAGCACTGTAGACCATGAGACTCTCCAGTTTAAAATGGCCAATGCCAGTCCATTTCAGCTTAACTAATGCCTAGGATAAAAATCTCTAAGCATTTCATTTCACTTCTGATGACTTTCAATTTTGCTAGAGTCATACTTCATACATTCCATACATTCATACTTCATACATTCCATGATTATTAATTAATGTTTGCAGCTGTCTCTTCTCATTCTGAGTTGTGCCACATCAGCAAAGTTGGCTCTACTTTGAGGAGGCAGGTCTTCCCTAGTCATATTTTGAGTGCCTTCCAATCTACAGAGCTCATCTTCAGGCACTGTATTGGACAGTTTTCCCCTGCTATTCACAATGCTTTCACTGGCCGATATTTTTCAGCAGTAAATCATCTGGTCCTTCTTCCTAGTCTGCCTTAGCCTGGAAGCTCTGCTGAGACTTGTCCACTGTGGGTGACACGCTGGCATTTGAAATGCCACTGGCATAGCTTTTAGTATCTCAGCACCACACAAGCCACCACAGTATGACAAACTGACAGAAGAGATGACGTTTAATCACAAGGTCTCGAGAACTAAAGAATTACTATGCACTATTTATACGTGTGGAAGTGTACAGAATAAGTCTTAATATGCTTAAGGAGAGCACGAATAGACACACCAGAGCAGGAGAGGTTAGTCAATAGGGCCACTGCTGGAGGGGTGTCATGCGGGCTCTAGGTCTTTGGGGTCAAATAATTATATTAAGTTGCTACTAGCAGGTGAATTGCGAAGGTAAGGCAAAGGAGTAGCACAACTGCTCAAACATGGAAACCTAAATCTATCATTGAGCATCATGTTGAGTTCTCCAGAAGCAGACTCTGAAACAAGGATCCATGTCTTTTGTTAAGGAAATGCTCCCAGAAAGTAGAAGAGGCAGGCAGGAGAAGGGAGAGAGGCCAAGAAAAGGTATGATTTCAAGAAAAGTCCCTGCCTTAGTCTGGTCTCACAGGGGAGCTCTGATGTGCAGATTATCCAAATCAAGACAAGAAAATTGGGTATTCCCATGTCTGCACTAGTCAGTCATTGACAAAAGTCATTTTTGTTGGGAAAAGTAGAACAGAGGGTCAGTGAAGGATCTAACTCCTAGATATTACCAGTAGTCTGTCCATGTGGGCAAAGTGGCTCCAGCAGCCTGCAGGCAATCCTCTAAAGAAAGTCACAATGCAAGCTATTAGACGTGACAGCACACTGAAGCTGGGGAAGGGGAACCTAGAATCTAGAAAAAGACCCAAGGGATCTTAAATGAGCTATTTTAGTGTTCTTAATGTCAACTTTAAGTGACAAGTACTAACTTAACAGCAAGTAACAAAGATTGAGTTCAGGACCCAGGCAAATTCAGAAATCAAAAAGGGCTATGACCATGGTAGAGAGCCTGGTGACACTGTAGTTTAACAGTTGAGCTGCTAATCAAAAGGTCAGCAGTTCAAATCCACAAGTCACTCCCTGAAAAGGCTATGGGGCAGTTCTACTCTGTCCTGTAGGGTTGCTACGAGTTGGAATCAACTCCATGGTGACAGGTTTAGTTGGTATTTTTAATAACCATGCGGGGCCTGGGAAAAAAGATCTGGTGATCAGTTCTTCAGCCTAGGAATCCCTAAGGGGCAGTTCTACACTGTCATATAGGTCTCTGTGAGATGGAATTGAGTCGATAGCAGACAACAACACGACCATAGTAGATCCTGAGTCATGCAAACAATTTGTGCTTAATTATTAACCAGAAAGTTGGCGGTTTGAAGCCACTTGGAGTTACCACAGAAGAAAAGCCTGCTGATCTACTCTGGAAAGATTATGACCAAGAAAACCCCATATGGAACTGACTTCTGTTCTGTAATACACGGGATTGCAATGAGTCAGAATAGATTCAGTGGCAACAGGTTTGGTTTAGTTTATAGCCACTGTAGTGCAAAAGGTGAATGAATGCACTCTACTGCCAAATGAGAGGTTAGTTAGTGCTCAAATGCATTATCTCAGAGACTCAGTCCATCCAAAGAAACCTTGGAGAAAAGATCTAGTGATCTACTTCTGAAAAATTGGCCATTGAAAAATGGAGCACAGTTCTAACCTGACAAACAAGGAAACTCTATGAGTCATCAACTCAATATCCAAAACTAAATCCAATGCCTTCAAGTCAATTCCAACTCACAGTGGCCCTATAGGAAGAACAGACCTGCCCCATAGAGTTTCCAAGGAGTGCCTGGTGGATTCAAGCGTAATAAGACTTCTTCTGCCCTGTTCCACATGTATAAATAGTGCATAGTAATTCTTTAGTTCTTGAGACCTTTTGTTTAACAGCCACAGCACTTGACCACTATGCCACCATGGATTCCATCAACTCAAAAGCAGCTGTAAGATTAGAATCTTATGATTACTGTTCTGCAGTAGAGTTCTACAACCCAATAACTTCATCGTTCACTCTCTAATATTTGTTGAATACTAGGAATCTCTGGGTCTGCCGTCGTTAAATGCTAAAGGTCAGCAGTTCAAAGCCACTAGACACTCCTTGGAAGCTCTATGAGGCAGCTGTACTCTGTCCTACCGGGTTGCTATGAGTCACAATTGACTTGACAGTAATGGGTTTTTTGTTCTACCGGGGCTCAGACACTGTGACTAAGGAATAACATAAACAAAACTGATATGTCCTGACCCTCATGTAGTTCATAATCTAGTAGAAAGGAACTAAAGCACAGAGAGGTAAAGAAATAGACGCTAAGCTACAAAGCTGGAAAAAGGCAGAGGTAGTTACTAGGCCCAGCTCTCCAGATCCCACATACAGTGCTCTCAATCCAAATAGCTCTCTATAACATGTGACTAGTCAAGTTACTCAAGTCAACAGAGAAACACTACATATTTCTCCCTCCTTATAAAAGCTTCTTAGAATGGTGAGGAAAGAAGATCAAGTGAATTTGGCATAGCGGTCAAATACTACAGCTGCTAACCAGAAGACTGGCAGTTCAAATCCCCCAGGGGCTCCTTGGAAGCCCTATGGGGACGTTCTACTCTCTTTATAGAGTTGCTTTGTGTCAGAATAGACTCGACGGTAGTGGATTTATTGGCAGTTTTAAGAGAGGTGTTGTTTTCTTATTAAAACACAATATAAAAACTGAGGAAAATCTAAGAATCAAAAATTAGAACTCTAATTCAGTTTTTGCATGGAGACCTCAAAGCCAAAAGACTGTCATTTTCCTTTTGTAAAACACCTTTCCCCATGTGTAAAAAGACTCAGCCACAGGCATGTAACTTCCCTGATCCTCTAGAAGCAATTGAAACATGGAAAAACCAGACAGCTAGCTTAGAACAGAGCTCCTGCCTTAGCTTTAGCTGCCTAAATGGGGTCATTTCAAGATAGATTCCCAAAGTTAATTATGTTTTCCTGTAAAAATGTAGCATTAATTGTAAGTGTAGAGTATTAAAATGGAATGTATAATATACTACTCAGATGGTTTGTTGTATTTTGTTCCCCAAATAAGTGTACAATGCACGACATGCCTGTAATGGTATTAATTATTTATCACTCTGTATGGAGAAAATATCAATTATAATAAAGTGTAAAAGGGTTATTAGCTTTTCTGAACAACAAAGTGGAAGTTGTGAGATCGATACGATGAATATATTAAGATTCTCTTTTTCCATAACAGTTGATAGGGTTTTATGTACAACCTCATGAAAGTGTTATAGACATTTAAAAAAGAAATACATTACATAAAAATAAAATCTATTAAAGAAGGTAATTTTAAATATTTAATGATATAATTAAGTCTTATTAATGTAACATTCTTTATTTTTCAGATTAAAAATTCACAGGATTGTCGTCCCTTTCATCTTCATCAGACACCATGTTTGTTGTAATTATTTGTTATGTATTTTCATTAACATTTGATGAATATTAACTGTTTGAAATAAAACAGGATTTTTTTTTTCTCAGCTCTGATGACTAGTGGGGGCTACTTCCTAGCTACGAGATGGAGAGCCAGAAAAGAAATGAAGAGATGCTCCCCAACCCCTCTATGCCAAGGACAGGAAGCAGTGCAACATCCCTAGAACTTGACTTTTCACTTTTAACTGGGGAGAGCCAATGGTTTGGCCATGTCTGAGAAAGCGCACCTGGGCATCACGCGGAAACACACGGTTTAGAGTGAGATCAGATAGATCTGAATTCATATCGGGATTCTCGATAGTTAGAGGAATGTTGTTAAACTTCTCTGAGTCTCAGTTTGCTTTATCAGTAAAATGGGAATGATAACACTTTCCTTGCAGGGTAAGTGTGGACATTAGAAATAATAAATCTAGAAAGCCTGATGTACTGCAGATGCTCACTAAGAATCAAATAATTATGTGATACACCTTCTCAAGTACTTGAACTCAAGGAGTGAAGGCAGAAGGGTAGTTTCTGATTGATTTCAGCTGAAAAAACGAGGAAGTAATGTTGTATATCGGGTGGCACGATTATGTTCAGAGTCAGCACTAAATTAGTGAGAACTTTTATGCTTCAAAAGACGCCATTAGGAAAATTAAAAGATAAGCCATAGACTAGAAGAAAATATCTGTAAATCACATCTCTGATTAAGAACCCATACTCAGGATATATAAAGAATTTGTACAGCTGAAGAATGGGCAGATTAAAAAAAAAAAATCCAATTAAAAAATGGACAAAGTATTTGACTAGACATTTCAATTAAGAAAACATAAAAAGGGTCAATAGGCACATGAACACATACCCTCAACCCCATTAACCAAAAGACCAAATAAATAAATCCACTGCCATTGAGTCGATTCTGACTCATAGTGACCCTATAGGGCAGAACACAACTGCCCCCATAGACTTTCCCAGGAGTGCCTGGAAGATTCAAACTGTCAACCTTTTAGTAAGCAGCTGTAGCACTTAACCACTATACCACCAGGGTTTCCTGAACATCATTAGTCATCGGGAAAATGCTCATCAAAACGATACTAAGTTTTTTCCATCCCTACTACAAATTAACCAGAACGGGTGTAATCAAAAAGATCCTACCAAGTTTGGATAAGAATGTAAAAAAAAAAAAATGGAAACCTCATATATTGCCAAGTGGGTATGTAAAATGCCTACAACTACTTTAGAAAACGGTTTGGCAGTTTCCTTAAAAAGCTGAACATGCATTTACCATACTACCAGCAATTCCACACCTTAGAATCTATCCAAGCAAAATAACAGCGTATGTCCGCATAAAGGCTTTGTACACAAATGCTTCAAGCAACATTATTCACTATAGCCCAAACCTAGACAGTGTGCAAAGGTCTGTCACCTGCTGAGTGGGTAACAAAAAATGAGGTCTGTACATACAATGGAATATTTTTCAGATGTTAAAAGGAACGGATTTCTGATGCATGCCTTAACATGGATGAACTTTTAAAATACCGTGTTAGGTTAATGAAGCCAGATGTCATAGATGGTTGCACAAACCATGTGAATTCACTTCTAGACAAGAATTTTATAGAGGCAGGGGGAAAAAGAGATCAGTAGTTGCAAGGGCAGAGTGTGAAGGCAGGAATTGACTGTAAAGGGCACCAGGGAACTTTGGGGGCAATATAAATATAACGAAACTGGGCTGTGGTAACAGTTTAGGTAAATTTACTAAAAGCATTGTATTGCACACTTACAACAGGTGCATTTACTGTACACACATTATACCTCAGTATAACTTAAAAACAAAAAGAGTAGGGGACATTTCAGAGCCCACTGAAAAAAACCCAGTAAGTTGTATTTATCAGGAAGTCACCATTGGAATCCACAGAATCGGAAACACGTTCCTTCTGGTCCTCTGCTTCCAGTTCCTGTCATCCTGCTTTTAGTGTTGCTTTGTACCTCTTCACTCCTAGTTTCTTAGAGTCCCAAAGAAAGAAATTAAAGGGAAATGGACAGAGGTAAACACTAGCCACAAAAAGGGCCACTGCAGTGAGAAGCTGAGGCTCCCGATCTCACTCGTTAGCTCAGTTATTTCCACCAAATCCTGGTGGCACAGCGGTTAAGTGCTTCAGCTCTAACCAAAAAGTTGGCAGTTCAAATCCACCAGGCGCTCCTCGGAAACTCTGTAGGGGCAGTTCTACTCTGTCCCATAGGGTCACTATGAGTTGGAATTGACTCAATGGCAGTGGGTTATTCTCTCTTCACATATTAAACCTAAGAATTCAATAGCAGAATTTCTAGGAGGAACAATGAATGTGCCAACCCGCAAAAGTGATTACAGTAAACTTACACGACAACATATATCCAGTATGTATGGAAAAAAATGCTTTAGGGAGAAAACAAGGGTAGAAGCCCAGCTTCAAAGAGTGGCTGGTGTCAAGCTATGAGAACTCTGTCTTAACTGCGTGTTGAACTTTCGGCAGAAACCACATCTGAATGACAGTGATCTCGGTGTCTTAAACTTTTACAAGTGCCTCAAATTTCATAATCTCTTATTAATAAAAATTGTATACATAAAGCTGAAGCTTTAGAATACTCACTAAGGTGAAAATTTGTGCCAGAAATGTCAATATTCAGCCTTGGCTGTTTGGGGGTTGTCAGGAAAAAGTGTGTGGATTCTGTCAGATAGTTCATGTATGAGAGTACGCTTTGCATATTATCGCAATTTTCTCTTTCTAAGGGGATACGGGATACGAGCATCATCTCAGCGTTGACTCCCTTGTGCGACAGCCATCCTAACTTTCTGTGAAACTTTCTAAAAGAATGAAGATTACAGCAGGTCTTCCAAAATGAAAGTTTAAGCCAGGGGACTTTTGAGAGAAAGAAGGAACATCCCAGTAAGCATGGCCTACTGCGGGAAGGCAGAGAGGGAGTGATAAACTCTATCTAGATAAAAAAGGAAAAGCTGTTCAGACTGCCTACCTCATCTTTGGAATATAATGATGGTTTAATTCTCTATGTGTGAGCGTAATTCTACCAACAGTCACTGTATCACAAGGTATTTCTACCCCCCATGAAGCTGTCAAAGACCTCATGAGAGGAAAACATAACAGCGGGCTAGGGGAGAGACTGAGTAGCAAGAGACCACGCATGAAGCAAGCCAAAATACACCCAACAAATGCTGCTTACACAAAACACAGTAGCACTGGATCATTTTTTTTTTTAAAGATTTGGTTTTGTCTCCTTTTTAATTACAAAGAATAAAATAAAACTGAATGACTGAGAGGAATAAATAGATAATGAAGTATCAAGGGTTTTTATATAGAAGCTTCTTATTAAAATGACTGTCTCTTTCTACTGTTTAATCTAATTTCTGAGTGGCAGGTTTTCACTTGTTCTGCTTGTATAAATGCACAGGTATTAGAAGTATTGTTAAAATGCTATGTAGTTCACATTCAGCTTGAAAAACTACTTGAATGCCTTAAATGCTCAGTCAACTCTCCACGGGGGACGTTCTACTTTTCTCCTTTCTCTGTTCCCTCCTCTCTATGGAAACTTAGAATATCTGGCAGACTATTACAATGTGTTTTAACACCGTGTACCAGATCTACTTAGAATATCTTCCATATAGTACAGTACACCAAACCACAGGGTCACTATGAGTTAGAACCGATACCCGACAACAACAGCTGTGTACCACGTAACTCCAATCATAACAAATCTTTAGACAGGATGGAGGCCCAGGATGGTGCCAAGAGTTAACACACTTTGCTGCTAACTGAAAGGCTGCTGGTTTGAGTACACCAAGAGACACTTCAGAAAAAATGGGCTAGTGATCTATTTTCAAAAAAATCAATCATGCACACATTAGAAACAAGAACAACATTAAGTGGACTTCAGCATAACTTCAGTACTCCTTCCACCTTAACTCATTACTGCAAGGATAGAGTAGCTGGGGCGGGGGGCGGGGGACCATGCTCTTAGGCGAATTCCAGGCCAATTGGCACAACTAGAGTTTTGCTAAGAGAGCCCTCTGCACCCCGCATTGGTGAGTGGTGTCTGGGGTCTTAAAAGCTGCCAAGCTGCCATCCGAGGACATAGCAAATGGCCCCAACTCAGCAGGAACGGATGCTCACCAAGGGCCAAAATGGCATGCGGTAAAGACAACCGAGAAGACAGAGAGACCCACAAGAGTGGGTGCCTACATAGACTTGGGACCGGAAGAACTGGATGGTGCCCGGCCACCACCAGCGATAGCCACGATGGAGCTCACAGAGAGGAGTCTCACTGGCAACACAAGAATAAAAAGGGGTGCATCTAGAGATCTCCACTAAAAGACCTCAATTGATGGTCTAGCGGTTTTGGGGTTCCTCTGAGAGCATGGCTCCCGGCCCTGATGCTGCCCTTTCCCATAAATTATAACAAAGGTCCACTCTTTGGACAGGAATGGGTTGGATTTGGCAATGCAGAGTGATCATATATTGGAAGCACTTTATGGTTCTATACATCTATAGGATATCATCTTGCTGACCTCTGTCTGGAGGAAGGGGAGTGGATGGAGAGGAGCGGAAAGGAGACTGTTGGGAGGATGAGACAGGTATGGAGCAGAGAGGAAAAGTGTGCTGTCACCAGACAGGGAGAGCAGTGGAAGCTGCATGTAGGTGGGCATGTAAATTTATACGGGAATGTACATTTTCACTCAGTCATGTTAAATAAAAATTAAAAAAAAAAATCAATCACTGAAAACCCCATGGGGCACATTTCTACTCTGACTCCTATGGGATAGTAGTGAGTTGAAACCAACCCTATGGCAATGGTAATACTCGAAAAGGTATTAGGTTAGGTGTTAGGGAATTGAAGAAAGTTAATTCATAGTTTCTGTCTTCTGGATGCTTAAAACTATAGCTTTATGATGACAAAACTCATCCCACCCAGTTTCTTTGTAAGTCAAATAATCATACTTATGGTTGTCTAAACCAGGACATTTTTGAGAGTTAAATGAGGCACAAAGATCATTCAAAAGTGGCTACAGTAGTATATTGACAGGGAACTGTCAGAGATTCAGGCCTGATTCAGAAGACGACGTGGAACCAGGAATATTATCACTGGTGTCAGATGGATCTTGGCTGAAAGCAGAAAATACTGGAGAGATGTTTACCTGTGTTTCAATGACTATATAAAGGCACTTAACTGTGGATCATAACAAATCACAGATAACGTTGTGGAGAATGAGAATTCCAGAACCTTAATTATGCCCATGACGAATCTGTACATGGATCAAGAGGCAGTCATGTGAACAGAACAGTGAGATATTGCATGGTTTAAAGTCAGGAAAGATATGCATCAGGGTTGTATCCTTTCATCATGTCTAGTGAGTCTGTATGCTGAGCAAATAATCTGAAAGGTGGACTATAAGATGAACAGGGCATAAAGACGAGTGGAAGACTCATTAACAGCTGGTGTTACGCAGGTGATACAAGCTTGCTTGCTGAAAGTGAAGAGAGTTTGAAACACTGATGAAGATCAAAGACCACAACCTTTGTTATTGGTTATACCTCAGCATAGAGAAAAGGAAAAGTCTCCATAACTGAACCAATGAGCAACATCATGAGGAATGAAGAAAGGATTGAGGTTGTCAAGGATTTTATTTTACTTAATTCTACAATCAATGCTCATAGAAGCAGCAGTCAAGCAATCAAAAGACTCATTGCATGGGGCAAATGTGGTGTGAAAGAACACTTTAAAAAAAAAAAGGCTGTAAGTGTGAAAGACCTCTTTAAACTGCTGAAAAGCAAAGATTCTACCTTGAAGACTAAGGTGCACCTGACCCAAGGCATGGCATTTTCAATTGCACCATACACATGTGAAAGCCAGATGATGAATAAGGGAGACAGAAGAAGTGATGCCTTTGAATTATGGTGTCGAAGAAGACTATTGAACATACTATGGACTGCCTAAAGCACAAACAGATCTGTTCTGGAAGAATTACAACTGGAATGCTCCTTAGAAGCAAGGATAGTGACTACATCTTACACACCTTGGACATGTTGTAAGGAGGGGCTGGTCCCTGGAGAAGGACATCATGCTTGGTATAGTAGACTCTTGGCTACTGAGATGATTCTGACTCACAGTGACCCTTCAGAACAGAGAAGTGCCTCGTAGAGTTTCCAAGGAGCACCTGGTGGACTTGAACCGCCGACCTTTCAGTTAGCAGCTGTAGCACTTAACCACTATACCAGGGGTTCCTGTTGTAGCAGAGGGTCAGCAGAAAAGAGGAAGACCCTCAGTGAGAGGGATTGACACAGTGGCCACAATGGATGGCTCATGCATAACAATTGTGGGCATCACACAGGCGTGGGCAGTGTTTCCTTCTATTGGGCTGCTGTGAGTCAGAGTCAACTTGATGGCACCTGACAACAGCAATTAACAATTACTCAAAGCAATAGGAATAAACTGGGAGTGTCCTGAGCAAATTTATGGACAGGCATAAAACCCATTGATATTGAGCTGATTCTTATTCATAGTGACCCCACAGGAGACAGTAGAACTGGCCATAGGACTTCCAAGGTGGTAATCTTTACAAAAGCAGAGTGCCACATCTTTCTCCCATGGAGCAGCTGGTGAGTTCAAACTACTAATCTTACAGTGGCCAAATGTTTTAACTACTTTTCCACTAGGGCTCCTGTTGATGGCCATACAGACTATAAAAGCACTGGAATTTTAATGGTGGAAGCTTTCCCATTGTCTGGATGGAAGCTCCGTTTCTATCTTGATGTCTTTATTACATATGACTGTCGAAGCACTAAGTGTCCATATGGAGTCCCACGTTCAATAAACATGGATTGCAATGGGAGTTGTATATTTTGTAGAGGGCCATCACATAAGGACAGCTATACAGATCTTGTCTGGAGCTCAAACAAACTACTTTCACTTTAATTTGCAGTTGTGGATCTGTCCTAGCTTTCAGAAGTTATCTGCCACAACTCCCGTCCCTTATTATTGTGTGCCAGGCATTCTGGGCTGCTCATAGTTTTTCATGAGTTCCTCGTTCTTCCTCACTTCTTGCCCTTCTTCCGGGTATTTTCATCCTTGAGATTCTCTAGGCTCAAATCAGATGTTCTGTCCTATACAAAGCACTCACTGTTGGCTGAAATCAACATCCGCTCGTTCAATACCAAACACATATTTCTATTTAACGGCCTTATTTCTTTCCATCTTTGAGTACAGTTATTAGTGGATACATGACTCCTGAACTTGCAGCTCCATGATATGGAAGCCAGCCTCTAAGAGAGCCTCAGCGATGCTTACATACTGGTATAGCCCTCCCCACCCATCCCACAAGTCACACACTGAACAGAACTGCCTGGGGAACCAGTGAAGGCTGGGTGGTGGACTGTTAAAGAGGCTGGCTGCTAAGCACAATGTTGGCAGTTAGAAACCACCACCCACTCTGTGGAAGCCCTGTAGGGTAAGCTCTGTTCTGTCCTGCGGGGTTGCTATGAGTTGGGGTGAAGTCAGCAGCAATGAGTCTCGTTTTGATGTATGTAACCAGTGAGACATTACAGAAATGACAGACTTCTGAGCCTTGGTCACAAAAGGCATTGAGGTTATCTCCCTGCTCTTGCTTGGATAATTCAGCTGAAAGAAACCAGCTGCCAGGTTGTGAGGATACTCAGCCACCCCTATCCAAAGGTTCATGTGGGATGGCAATCAGGCTTCCTGCCTACAGACTGTACCAACTTTCCAGGAGTATGGTCTTTGGAAATGCATCTTTCAGCTTTGGTTGACTCTTGAAATGATTGCAAAACCAGCACACTTGGTGTTGGTAACCTGAAGAGTGATCTTGAGCCAGAAGCACTCAGTGAAGCTGCTCCTGAATTCCTGAGCCACGGAAACTGCCATATAATGAATGTGTATTTTAAGCCACTAAGTTTTCTTTTCTTGGCTTCCTATATGTATATATGCACACATATCTACTTACGTAACCACACATATTTTTTTTACATTTATCACAGTTTGTTTGCATTCTCATTAATTGTGTCTATAGCCTTCTGTTTGTGCTCAGACACTCATATTGACTAGGTTGTCTGTACTCTCTCTTTCCACATTCAGAGGCATATTTCCCGTCACTCAAAGTAACAAGTCTGTAAGTTCTAAAGCATACTTACCTTCCCCCTTCCCCCTGCTA
The DNA here is from genome assembly GCA_028571685.1 of Heterohyrax brucei. Taxonomy (NCBI): domain Eukaryota; kingdom Metazoa; phylum Chordata; class Mammalia; order Hyracoidea; family Procaviidae; genus Heterohyrax; species Heterohyrax brucei. The sequence continues at coordinate 21,073,257 of CM053149.1, forward strand.
ACCACCAGTGGATATTGGTCTCTCTATACTTATCTGTTCTTGTCTTCTTATAAAAGAGGGGTCAGACAACATTGATCTTGATATGCTTGATTTATTTCACTTAGCATCATGCCCTGCAGATCCATCCATGTTCTAATATGAGTAGGTTTCATGGACTCATCAGTGTTCTTTATGTCTGCATAGTATTCCCTTCATGTGCATATTTTTGTTATGTTATAGAATTTACAAAAGTTGCCACTTTAAGACATTAAGCTTTAAGATAATTTCTCGCAAGACAATAGATGACTAACATAATGAAAGTCTAGATGTTTACACATTTGCCCAGCATTTAGCATGATCTCAGCACAGTGACTGCTACAGTGAGCATAACAGTGACTGTAAGGATGGCACAGAACCAGGGAGAGTTTCATTGTCCATCAAGTGACTGTGACTCAAAATTGACTTGATGGCACCTAACAAAAACAACCAGTGCAGAGTGGACACTCTAGTTAGAGTTGTTCAACTGAACTGAGAGATAAAATGTGTATGTCTTTCTACCACTTACCTGTCAGGTTGTCACACTGTGGGGTCTTGAGTATGGCTTTATATATAAGCCTTGGCACTGGTATTTCAAATACTAGCAGAGTCATCCTTCACGGACAAGTTTCAGCAAGGCTTTCAGATTAAGACAGTCTACATCTGCAAAAATTGGCCAGTGAAAAAAATCTATGAATAGCAGAAGAGTATTGTCTGAACAGTGCTAGAAGATTAGTCCATCAAATTGGAAAGTTCTCAGAATACAGCTGGGGAACAACTGCCTCCTCAGAGTAGGATCGACCTTAATGATGTGAGTAGAGCCAAGATTCTGAGACCTTCATTTGCTGCTATGGCACAAAATGAACAGGAACAGCTGTAAAACATCCATTAATAATTGGACCTTGGAATGTACAAAGCATGAATCCAGGAAAATTGAAAGACATCAGAAAAAAAAATGCACAGATTGATATCCTGGGCATTAATAAACTGAAATGGATTGGTATCGGCCATTTTGAATTAGACAAGCATATGGTCTAATGTGACAGGAATGACAGCTTGAAGAGAAGTGGTGTTGGTTCATCATAAAAAAGAACATTTCAAGCTCTGTCCTAACGTTCAACACTGTCAGTGACAGAATGGTATCCATACATCTACAGGAAAGATCAGTTAATACTACTATTATTCAAATTTACACACTAACCACTAAGGCCAAAGATGAAGGAATTGAAGATTTTTACCAACTTCTGCACACTGACATTGATCAAACATACAATCAAGATGCACTGATACTTACTGGCAATTAGAATGCAAAAGCTGGAAACAAAGAAGGATTGGTAGCTGGAAAATATGGCCCTGGTGATACAAGCAATTGCAGAAATCAGTGATAGAATTTTGCAAGACCAATGACTTCTTCATTGCAAATACCGATTTTCATCAACATAAATGGTGACTATATACATAGAAACCTCACCAGACAGAAAACTCAGGAATCAAACTGACTACATCTGGGAAAGAAGTGATAGAAAATCTTGATATTATCAGTCAGAACAAGGCCAGGCACCAGCTGTAGAGCAGGCTATCAGCTGCTCATACACAAGTTCAAGTTGAAATTGAAGAGAAGTGGAAGAAGTCTACAAGAGCCAAACTATGACTTTGAGAACATCCTACTTGAATTTAGAGACCACCACAAGAATACATTTGATGCATCGAACACTGATGACCAGATGAGCTGTGGGACGACGTCAAGGACACCATACATGAAGAAAACAAGTGGTCGTGAAAAAGATAGAGAAAAAAGACCAAAATGGAATTTATAAGAGGCTCTGAAAGTTACTCTTGAATGTTGAGCAGCTAAAGTAAAAGGAAGAAACAATTAATTCAAAGAGCTGAACAGAAGACAAAGTATTATAATGAAATGTGCAAAGACCCAGAGATAGAAAACTAAAAGAGAAGGACACACTCAGCATTTCTCAAGCTGAAAGAAATGAAGAAAAAGTTGAAGCCTCCAGTGGCAACACTGAAGGATTCTACGGACAAAACTGAACACAGCAGGAAGCATCAAAACAAGATGGAAGGAACACAGAGCGAGTACACTAAAAAGAACTCGGGGGTGTCCAACCATTTTCAAAAGTCATCACATAATCAAGAAACAATGGTACTGAAGGAAGAAATCTGAACAGTATTGAAGGCATAGGCCAGAAACAAGGATTCAGGAACTGATGGAATACCAACTGAGATGTTCCAACAAACAGATGCAGCACTGCAAGCACTCACTGGTCTATGCTGAGAAATTTAGAAGATAGCTACCTGGCCAACTGACTAGCAGACATCCATGTTTGTTCTTATTCCAAAGAAAGATGATCTAGTAGAACATAAAAATTATCATCTGATATCATTAATATCACACACAAGGAAAACTTTTGCTGATGATCATTGTCTTAGTCATCTAGTGCTGCTATAATAGAAATACACACATGGATAGCTTTAACAAAGGTAATTTTTTTTAATCGTGGTACGAAATATATTTTATTTTTTTAAATCTTTTATTGTGATTAAATGAAAATATACAACCCAAATTAAATCCACATGCCCACCTGTCTGCAGCTCCTTCTGCTCTCCCTGCCTGGTGACAGCACACTCCTCCTTCTCGTTCTATATGTGTTACATCCTCTTAACAATCTCCTGTCCCCTCTTTTCAATCCTCTCCTCTCCCTTCTAGTAAGAGGCCAGTAGGACAGCATCCCATAGATGCACAGAACCATAAAGTACACACACCACATGACCACATTGTATCCCCGAGTCCAGTGCATTCCTGTCTGAAGAGTTGACCTCAGTAATGTTTTCTGGTCAGGGGCAGCAGCAGGTCTAGGGGCCATGCTCTCAGGGGAACCCCCATGCCACCAGACCATCAACTGCAGTCTTTTAGTGGAGTTCTAACAAAGATAAATTTATTCTTTCATAGTCTAGGACAGTAAAAATCTGAATTCACAGTCCTAGCTCCAGAGGAAAGTTTTTTCTCTCTGTGAGCTCTAGGGGACAGTTCTGGTCATCAATCTTACCGTGTTTAGGAACTTCTCAGTGCAAGGTCCAAAGGATGCACTATTCTCCTCCGTCTTGTTTCTTGATAGTATGAGGTCCGCATGTCTCTCTGCTCTCTGGTCCTTTCTTTCTTTTATAGCTCAAAAGAGATTGATTCAAAATGCAATCTAATCATGTAGTTTGAGTCCTGCCTCATTACCGTAACTACTATAAATCCCACCTCATTAACGTCATAGAGGTAGGATTTACAATATATAGGAAAATCACATCAGATGACAAAATGATGGACAATCACACAATACTGGGAATCATGGACTAGCCAAGTTGACACACACTTTTGAGAGACACAATTCAGTCCCTAACAATCCTTCAAAAGTTATTCCAGTGATGTAATAGACAAAGACCTGAATTCAGAAGAGAATTTGACAGAATGGATATCATTGCCAATGTCAGATGGATCTCAGCTGACAGCAGAAAATACCAGGAATAACTCTACCTGTGTTTTATTGACTTTGCAAAGACATCCCACTGTGTGGATCATAACAAGTTACGGATAACATTGCAAAGAACGAGGATTCTAGAACAATTAATTGTGCTTGCTCTTGAGGAATCTGTTCTGTGGCTGAGAAGCAGGTATCTCCACAGAACAAGGGTATACTGTGTGTTTTAAAATCAAGAAAGGTGTGTATCAGGGTTGTATCCTTTCACTACACTTAACTGAATCTGTATGTTGAGCAAATACTCCCAGAACAAGAATATGATATGCAGATTATACAACCTTTCTTGTTGACAGTGACGAGGACTTGAAACACTGATGACAATCAACCATGACCTTCAGCATGGATTACACCTCAACATACAAAGAAAACAAAAATCCTTACAACAGGACCAATAAGCAACATCATGATAAACATACAAAAGACAGAAATTGCCGAAGATTTTATTTCATTTGATTTTACAATCAACACCTATGAAAGCAGCAGTCAAGAAATCAAAAGATGTGTAACACTGGTCAAATCTTCTGCAAAAGACCTCTTGAAAGTGTTATTAAAAAAGCAAAGACATCACTTCAAGAATGAATATGTGTCTGACCAAAGGTGTAGTATTCTCTATTACCTCGTATGCACGTGAAAACTGGACAATGAATAAGAAAGCCTGGAAAACACCAGTGCCTTTGAATTATAATGTTGACAAAGAATACTGAATATACCAGATATTGCTAGAGAATGAACTTATCTGTCTTGAAGAAATACAGCAGCATGCTCATTAGAAATAAGGATGGCAAAACTTCATCTCAAGTACTTTGGACAGGTTGTCAAGAGGGACAAATCCTTGAAGAAGGACGTTAGACTTGGTAAAGTAGAAGAGTCATTGAATCAGAGGAAGATGAGATGGATTGACACTGTCTGCAACAGATGACTCAAGCATAACCATTATGAAGATAAAGCAGGGCTGGGCTGTGTTTCCTTCTGCTGTCCACTGGGTCCCCACGAGTGGGGACCAAGTTGGCGACACCTATCAACAACCACAGTTGAACTGAACAGGATGGTGGTACCAAGGAGCTTGAAAACTAAGTTTATGCATAAAAATTCCTCTTTAAAAAGTAGGTATATCCATGGCCTGTCAAACCTTGAATACGTTACAGGAACAATTGACTTACGCAGCTAAGATTGTTTTGTTTTTGCATTGTTGTCATTAATGTTTTAAAGCCTTAATCTCATTTCATGTGCAAAGTCCCTGCAAGATAGATATGCAGTTATTCCCATTTCAGAGATAAGGAAATTCAACCTCATGACACTGACTACAATCACCTAAGCTAGCAAAGAATGGGATGGGGAGTTGATCTTGGGCAACTTGATTTCAAACATCATACTCTAAATCCTCAAATCATCTTGCCTATAAAAAAAATAAAGCAGACCTCCAGAATGTCCTAGCAATGATCTCAGAATAGTCTTTATTAACTTTTCTTTGTTGCCAGTGAACTAAACCTCTAGACCAATTATTCTCAAAGTGTGAACTACAGGCCAGCACCATCAACATCATCTCACTGTTAGAAACACAGGGTTTTAAGGTCACTTCTGACCTACCCACTGCCATCCAGTTGGGTCATGCCTTACAAGACTGAGTAGAACTGCCCTATAGGGTTCCAAAGCTGTAAATCTTTATGGAAGCAGGCTGCCACAGCTTTCTTCAGTGAGGCAGCTGGTAGGTTTGAACCATCAACTTTTTGGTTATCAGCCAAGCATTTTAACCCCTGCACCATCAGGGATCCTTACCCCGGACCAGAGGTGTGTGTATGGAAAACAGAGCCCAAGATAACTAGTTTTAAATTGCTGAACGATCTCCCATAGGTGGTGATAGAAATTGCAGTGGTCAATAGAAATTCTTCAAGTGGTGCCCAGGGTACCCACCCTTCTTGTCAGCCTCTGCACTAGACCTACTGAATCAGAGACTGTGGGGGGAAGAGGCCAGTGAGTTGTGTTTAACAAGTGCCTGTGCTGAAGTTTGAGAATCTGCATTTCAAGGGCTGCTCGAACTTTGAGTTGACTCTGGCTCTTGTACACCTTGATCCCAGCTACCTGAGAGAGGCATTTAACCCTTAAGGGGTCTGAGTAACTGTGTTGTTTAACCAGCAGGCAATTCAGGCAAGTTGGCAGGATGCCACTAAAAAGATATGCAAATAGGAGCTTTGTGCAGGCTTTGGTGACACTCTCAATATTCTTTTGTGAGTTAGGAGGGTCTTTGAGTGGGTAAGGGACTGTCCTCAGCCCTAGAATTCCCCAGTAAGAGATTAGACCCTTGACTCAACAGCCATTAACAACAATCTTAGAAAACCCAAGTCTTCACGTAGTTAATGGGCTTCCAAGAGCTGGTTTCAAACATCGCAAACATTCACAAAGGTTTACTTCCAAGGAAGTTCATCCAACAAATATGTACACACACGTACATCTAAGGACCAACCCTCTTGTGAGGAAGTTCCAATAACCCTCTACTTCACAGTGTTAGAGCCCTTTTAATTTACACAAAACAATAACAACACAGGAAAGTATATGATACAGCATAGGCTAGAAGAGGACAATGTCATATCAAGGAACTGACCAGTTTGTTGTTAGGTGTTGTTGAGTTGATTTTCAACTTACAGCACCCCTGGGTGACAGAGTAGAGCAGCTCCCAAGTGGCTTTCTAGACTGTAATCTTTATGGGAGCCAACCCCAGGTTGGAGCAGTTGGGGGGATAGGAACTACAGAATTTCTTGTGAATGACTGGTATTGAACTATTGCATCACCAGGGCTCCAGTTAAGTAACCAGTATACCTACCTTGGAAACCCTGGTTTTATAGTGGTTAAGTGCTATGTCTGCTAACCTAAAGGTTGACAGTTCAAGCCTACCAGGTGCTTCTTGGGAACTCTATGGAGTAGTTCTACTGTATCCTATAAGGTGACTATGAGTTACAATCAACTGGACTGCAGTGGGTTTGGTTGTTTCTCTTTTTTTAATATCTATCTGAACAGATTATCACCTGAAACTCCTAATTTATTTTACCTGTGCTAGATTAAAAATGAATCCTTTTGAATACTTAAAAAAATCATGATTGAATTTAGATAAGCTTTGAATCTCTTTCTACACATTCACAGAGCTCTGGTTTGTGATTTCCCTCTCCAGTTGTTATAAATAACACACTCTCCAGCCTCATTCTTTTTTAAATGAAAAAAAAAGAAAAATGAAAATGAAAAACACTTCCATATGCAATTTAAAGGTTGGAAGAGTAACAACACAAATTCTAGAAAATACATGGTTTCACCTACACCGCACACACATTTCTTTTGTTACTATTTAGATTCTGAAAAGTACAGTAAGAGCCTAAAATAGCTCAAACGTTATGACAGTGTTTCAGTAACACACAAACACACAAACACACCCCATTTGGGGCCCCACAGTTCCTTTGCTTTTGTTTGTACTAAAACTAAATTAGACAGGATCAAACTGAAGTCATCTTGCAGATTTTGTGACAAGTCATTGAGAAATACCATCTCACCTAGGAAGGAGAGTGAGGCTACTTCTCAGGCTGTCCCTTAAGAGTTCTTGGAGTAGCAGATGTCAACGTATGCCCAGAAATATTCCCCAATCTGCTGTCTCTAAAACTTGAAAGTACACAAGAATTACCATCTGGTTAAAATCCAGATTCCAATTCAGTAGGTCCAGAGTAGGCCCTGGGAGCATGCATTCCTGACCAGCACAAAGGTGATGTTACCGATGCTGGACCGTGCATGTAGCAGACTCCAGGCCAGCTCACCAATCACAGCCATTCTCTGGACAAATCGGACAACAAGAAGGAATACTCTTAAAATTTAAGGATGCTAACTGATTTTTAAAAGCCAAGGTAAGTTTGCTTCTGACTCATAATAACACTATAGGACAAAGTAGAACTGCCCCATAGAGTTCCCAAGGATGCCTGGTGGATGCAAACTGCCAAACTTTTGGTTAGCAGCCATAGCTCTTAACCACTACATCACAATCTTGGGTAAGATTTTTTAACTCTTTGAGCCTCATCCATCTAATGGATGTTTAGTGAACTATTTCCAAGTGCCAGGCACTGTGGTATGTCCGAGTGATAAAATAGTGAACTCACTCTGGAAAAGACATGCACGGGAACAATGATTATAGATGCTGTGATTTGCTGTGACAGCTGATAACAGAGTCTCTTATCAACACTAGGGAAGGGTAGCATAATGGTTAAGTGCTATGTCTGTTAACCAGAAGGTTGGCAGTTCAAATTCACCAGGCAATCCTTGGAAACTCTGTGATGTGGTAGTAGTCTGTCTTGTATGGTCGCTATGAGTCAGAATTGTCTTGACGGCAGTGGGGATTTTGTATCTAGACCAGGGTTGATTTGTTAGAAGGAGGTGGCAAATGTGAATTAACTAAGAGAGGGGAGAGGCCATTGAGCCATTACCATTGTAGTGACCTTCAATGAATCATGATTCCCTATTTCATCACTTTGCAACATGGTATTGCTGCTCTTCCTAGAAGCAGTAGAATATATTTCTCAGCTCCTTTGAATCACAACTGTGTTTATAACTTACTCAAATCAATAGAAAGCAGAGGACACGACCTTTTGGAAAATTCTGCAACCTAGGTCTTAAAATGCCTTGCAGCCTCATTTCTACCTTCTTGGAACACAGTACTATATAAACAAGCTTGGGCTTAACTATTGACTGTTAAGAGACCAGGTGGAGAGAAAAATCTCAGCCTTCTAACCATGTTAGCCATGGTCTCAGACATGTGGATGAGGCTATTTTGGACTCTCCACCTCTAGCTGACCCAGCAGAAGAGTGCAGCCATGTGTATGTGTCCAGCCACATTGGACACAGGAGAATGTGTCCCTAGAGTATGTTATGTTCTCTGCATTCCCCTGAGGATGTATAAAATGTAGCTCATGGATTTAATTGGAGTTACCTCAGAGAAAATCCTCATTGCCCAGCCAATAAGGAGTATTAGAGAAATGATATGAGAATTTGAAACTCAGAAGGAGAATCATCTGAAGTCTGGAACATTCTGTGTAGATAGGCTTATTTGTTGAGGAAAAAAAGCTTGGTGTGCCACCCCTGGAGAGCTTGACAAGGCTCTTGTGTGTCACATTTATAAGCAGGAAAACTACAACTAAAATAAAAAATAGGGAGAGACTTATTAGAAGATGAAGTCAGAACACAGTCCTACAGATTAGGTAGAGGAAAGTTTGCTTTCGGGTAAGTACCAAACCTATTGCCATTAAGTCAATACTGACTCACTGTGACCCTGTAGGACACAGTAGAACTGCCCCATAGGGTTTCCAAAGAGTGGCTGGTGGACTCGAACTATAGACCTTTGTGTTAGAAGCCAAGCTCCTTAACCACTTCACCACCGAGTCTCCTTTTAGGATGATATGGATGAGTAATGGTGAGGTGGAGGGTATGATTTTATTTTGCTGAATTTGTGCACAGGAATATGTGGTTTCACTTTCTTGAAGACCATCTCCTTTTTCTATTTTAATAGGATCCCTGGTGGTACAGTGTTTAAGTGCTCAGCTTCTAACCAAAAAGTCAATGGTGCAAGCCCTGTCTCCCGACTACACTGCTAGACAAAGATATGGCAGTCTGCTTTTATAAAGATTTCAGTCTTAAAAACCCCACAGGGAAGGTTGGATCCTGTTCTATAAGTTGGAATCAAATTGATGGCAGTTTATTTCCTTTTTTTTTAGTTTTACATTTAAGTCCGTACTTGGTAGAACAATGCTAATCTTAGAGTTTTGTCATACTGATATGGTTTTCATACTAATATGGTTTAAAAGATGGCACTACAAGGCTGGTTAATTTTTTAAATATATATATATATATATATATATATATATATATATATACACACACTGGAGCACATTCATGGTCCTTCTAAGAATTAAATCTAGGCCGACTTTTATGTAAAGCTGGGGACTAAAGTCAACAAAGGTCAGAACCAAGGGAGTGAACCTTCATTCCTGGGACACTTACCACATGTATCACATTAGACAAAAGTTAGAAATTTTAGCCTAGTACAAACAGACATCCCTTCCCTTTTCTGTGTCCCCCTTTCAAGTATAGATCGATAGGTTCTCTTCCTATTGTGGGGGAACATTCCTTCACACCTTCAATTACCCCTAAAGTTATCACTAGATTATAAGCCAGCCAAGTGCTGTCGAGTCGGATACAACCTAAGGTGACCCAATAATTAACACCAATAAGGACTGAGGATGAAGCATAGGAAAAAATTAATAATGACAGTTGCTATAGTAGATAAGTTCTACAAATCTCAAAAGTTTATTTCTCATTCAGAGTGGCCCAAGGCTAGAGATCAGCTGTATTCTACTCTGTGATTCAGACTTCTAGGCTCCTTCCATTTGGGAGTTCCACTGTCTTCACAAGAAATAGAGAGAGAAAAGAAGATATACCCAGAAGTAACACACATCATTTTTATCTCATTGATAAGAACTAGTTACATGGCCACACCTAGATGAAAAATGAGCTAACCAAGACTAATCTTGCCTTATAACCATCAGAAACAACTCTGCACAATGGAAAAGAAAGACAGTATGTGTGAGCATCTCTCTATCTTTAGCACACGGGAGGTGAGTCACTATCCACTAAAAAGGTGACCAAGCCAGACACTTCTTTTCCTAACTGTCTCAAAAGTCATAGGACTGTGGTTCAGTTTAAGCCAATATGGGCCCAACTAGACCTTTTAAAAGTAGAGATGGTACATTAAGGGAGCAGAAACAAAAGAGAATTATTTCTGGCTACAGGGGCAGTAGCAGCAAACTATACTGTGCCAATGGCAGTCCAAAAGGTCCATTGCTAATGGTGCCAGAAGCAGGAGCACTCTGCACTCTGTTACGGTACCCAGACTTTCTTTCACAATGTTTGGTCATAGGCATTATTTGAACTGTATTTCCAAATGCATGGATGCCATTAGTTCCTGTCTGCTTAATTTATGGCTGTTGGGATATATGATTGTCCAACGAGATTTTCTGCCTCTGGGGCTTATTGGGGAGTACTTTCCCACCAACTCTGTATGCTGCCCATAGGCAGAAACTTGCATGATAGTTTAAAATGGATATTTACTGTTTTTATAGGATATTGTATGAGATGGTGCTGAACTGAAGTTTTGGGAAGGAAAAATATGAGTTTTGACTTTTTTAAAAAAATGTAGGACATGTATGTCCCACTGGACTCAGAGGGTAGAATTAGTGAGACATATACATCCCTCTGGACTCTGAGGCAGGATTGGTTGACTGTGGCAAGGAAAAAAATGCACAGTACCTACCAAGAATTCAAACATACTCAATGATTTATTGTGCACACGATTAATGAAATACATAGCACCAAGAAAAAACGTAAAGAAGAAAACAATTGGGTCTTGAAGTGGTTAAAAAGCCTACTTCTCCAGCCCCCCTCAAGATTCTGTGAGCTGTCCAGTATTCTATTGACAAATTCATTTCTTGTTTGCCTTAGTCAGTCAGTTTCTGTTGCGTACAATTAAAATCTCTGATCAATGTAATGATAAATGATACTATTCTCTGTGATGATGTGGGGAGCTGGAACACTAAAAAAATACGTTGGAGGTTGCGCAACATGATTAATGTAACAGGTATCTCTAAATTGTACACCTGAAAAATGTTGACTTGACAAATATGCTGTATATGTTTTTACAACAGCAAAATAAATAAAATAAAAGTTATGTTGGTTTTATTAAGCATCTTTTAAAATGTCAGTGAGTGATGAATTCAATTAAAAGAAGCTTTAAAAACATTACAAGAGATTGGGAGCAGTGGTAGAGCAAGTGACTGTCCTGAGGGAGTGATGTTGTTTGCATGTATGTGTAAACGGGACACTTGGTGACAATTTTTTAAACCATATATGGTAATACAGTAATGGAAGGCTTAGTCTTCATATACGAGACATACTAGACTAACATTTGAAGAATGCTCAGCAAATGTAACATGTGCACATATGGCTTTATAGGTGTTTATGTTTATCTATATCTGAGAACCCTGATGGAGTAGTGGTTAAGAAGTATGGCTGCTAACCAAAATGTCAACAGATCAACCGTTTGAATCCACTAGGCATTCCTTGGAAACCACGTGGGGTAGACCTGCTCTGTCCTGTAGAGTCACTGTGAGTCTAGACTCGAAGGCAAGGGGCACATATATAGATGTAGATGTATATATATGCATATGAAAACCAAACTGATTGCCACCGAGTCCATGGTGACTCGTAGTGACCCTAAAAGGGCAGAGAAGAATTGCTCCATAGAGTTTCCAAGGAACAGCTTGCAGATTTGAACTACTTTTAATGAGCAGCCAAATGTTTAACCATTCTGCCGCCTATACCACATGCCTTGCCTTTACAGACTATGTTTTGAAGCTGTCTCCAAAATTGCATCTCGGTTCCAAAGTCTTCCTCAGTGTTTATCGTTTTGCCCTGTGTATATGAAATAATTCATGTCCTAACAATGGGATGAAGTGTCATCTTTTCTATGAAGCTTTATTTTACTTAATCCATTGCAGACATGATATTTTCTTAACCCCATAAGTTAAACAGAAAACGTGGTGGTGCAGTGGTTAAGTGTTACATCTGCTAACTAAAAGCTTAGCAGTTCAAATATGCTAGGCTGTCTTTGGAAACTCTATGGAGCAGTTCTACTCTGTCCTATAGAGTTGCTATAGGTCATAATTGGCTCATTGGCCGTTGGTTTTGTTTTGTTTTGTTTTAAATAGGTTTAGCACTTGGTTGCTAACCAAAAGGTCTGTGGTTTAAGCCCATGAGCCGCTTTATGAGAGAAGGATATGATAGTCTTCTTCTGTAAAGATTTACAGTTTTTGATACTCTATGGGGCAGGTCTACTCTGTCCCATAGGGTTTCAAAGACTGTAACTCTTTATGGACAGTAACTATAAAGCCACTATGAGTTGGAATCAACTCAATGGCAATGGCTTTTTTAATTTTGTATTTTAGTTTTTTTAGTATAGTAAATGATTAAGAGTTCAAACTTGTATTTGAAACCCATCTCTACCCTTACCCACTGTGTAACCTGGAATGAGTCATTTCCCCTTTCTCACTATATTTCACCTTTAGTGGGGAAAAAATGGGGACAATTGGCATGGAGGTTACACAGTTAAATGGAGGTTATTCTCTGTGTTTAGTTGTTATGTGGTGTTTGTTCAAGTACTGATTACAATTTTAAGTATTCAGTTAGCCAACCAGATAGTTTAATAAACCTCAGCTATATTTGGACCATCTGTAAGAATGTATTAGAAACTAATGATTATGATTTATCAAATTATGTAAAACTGAGCCTTCCCATCTCAAAAAAAACTAACAAACCAATGCAAAAGTTTGTCAAGAAATCAAGTTGAATCAGTGACCTACCTGTATTCCTGGAAATCCTGAAAAACCATCGTTTTAGACAACAGAGGCACTAAACGGAGTTTCCATTTTTACCATTTATACTGATATATACAGAGAATCAATTTACTACTCAAGATCTAAAGAGAGCAAAAACTGAAACCAAACCCATTGTTGTCTGGTTGATTCTAACTCATAGCAATCTTACAGGACAGAGTAGATCTGCCTCCAAGGGTTTCCTATGTTATAATCTTTATGGAAGGAGACTACCACTCCCACTACCCACAGAGCAGCTAGCTGGTGGGTTTGAACCACCAATCTTTTGGTTAGCATCAAGTATTTAACCCCTGTACCACAAGGGCTCTCTTTACAAATTTCCCTGCTCAGTTTAGAAATGCAGCTTTCATGTACAACAAACATATTCAGAGCCTTCAATTTACTATTTGAAATGAAAATAGAATGCAAGATGTTAAATGAAGTATCCGAGTTGTCATTTTATGAATATTTTAGATCCATTATAAATTACTCACTTGTTCAAATATGTCAGCTTTCTTCTCCCTACCTTTTCATGCCCTAAGACATCTCTACTCACGTAAATAATTAAAGGGTATCACAAGAAGTCAAACAGAATTTGGCGTCAGGATATCTCATGATGGATAGTGTTAAAATTAGCTAGAAATAACAAGTGTCTCTTAATTAACTACTGCCAAAGGAATGGCTTGGCTTAAAGGAATTACTTACCAGGTACTGTTAGTGAAAACTCAGTCTCAACCACATCTGTACTTATAATGTCTTGGTGTAGTTAGAGCCACCATATTATAATTTTCAGGTGATAGACAAAGACTCAACAAGTTTTGTTTGAAAGACCACTTGCTTAGACTGTGTGAGTTACCTGGTTTCCATACTTATCAGCTCTCAAGCCTAACCTCAAAGACAGGGACACTAATAAAAATGTGCTGATATTAACCCTGCCGATCTCAACTTGCTACTGTGTTCCTGCCTTCAGGGCCTACAAGCTAAAACAAAGAAAAAAAACTAAACAAATACTATTCCAGCAACATGGTACTTTAGACTGAAGCATCGTGCTGTCCTTCCACAACAAAGACCCAAAAAAACTTAGTAAAATAGAGACAAACATTAATCCTGGAACCCTAAGTATCAAATGAAATGATAAAGAACTTGACTGAGCCTGAATAGAATAAGAAATTGACAAAGAATAGAGAAGGAGGAGAGGTACAGAGCAGAGGTATGTTATGAGCTAATGCAGTATGGATTCACCATCTTGGTCACCTGTCAGTGATCAGTGGACCAGGAATACAGGAAAGTAGTTTCAAGGAGCTCCCAGCAGGAGACAGAGCACTTGGTAACCAGTGATATACACTTTTCCGTGCTCACCCTTCTTGCCCCTGGTCAGCCTCCACCACTTCCCAGTGAGCCAAGGTTGCTTGGCTGGGACGCACCAGCTCTGTGTTGCAAGGATTCATCCTGTCCACACCAAATGGCTCCTTCAGTGCCATTTCTTTGTTGCCAGTGTTGTTTTTTCAGCTTCTTTTAGTTTCTTCCCTGTCTCTTACCTCCTCCTGCTCCCTTTCTCTCAATGACCTGGCTATGTGTGCCACCTTTGCTTCTTTTTGACAGGCTGTGAAGTGCCACTTGGCTGGGTAACTTCTTCCTTGGTCCATGCTTCTGCAGTAGTGGGATCCCTAGGGCCTTTTTGTTTGTTTTCTTTCTTTCTTTTTGCTTTTCCTCATTTCTCTGTTTCTCATCTCTCTCTATTTACTGTCTTTTCCTGTTTCCTGAATACTTGTACTCGTGCCATCTCCCCTTCTTTTAGTGAGGCTTTACTGCACAGCTTCAGTGCCAGTTCCCCATTCTGTGCAGTCATGCCAGCAGAATTCCTGGGTGCGTTTCTTTCTGTACATATTTTCTTTTTCTTTTTCCCTTTTTGTTTGTCTTCATTTCATAGTTTATTGTCTATCTTTAACTTTTCTTCTTTTCCTGTTTCCTGAATACCTGGCGCTGTGTGCCATCTCTGCCCCTTCTAGATGGGGTATGCCCTGAGACCTGGGAGCTACTTCCCTGGTTGTATATGGGATTCCTATGGGCTTTTATTATTCTCTTTTTCTTTTCTCCATTTCTCTATGGTCATCTCTCTGCTCCTATGGCAGACTCCCTCAGCGCTTTTTTCCTTTGGATCCTGTTCCTCTCTCTTCTTTCCCATACACAACTTATTTCCACACATCAGAACTTCCCCTCTCTCTCCTGTGTATCTGCACATCGCACGTCCAAGCAGCACAGGTACAGCCTACTAGAAACTGTCTGTACTGATCTCTGGCCTACTCTTTCAGCCCCAGTACATCCCACCAAAAACCCATCACCAGAACATCCCCATCACCTAGATCTGCCTTCCTGCAACATCAGAAC
Source organism: Heterohyrax brucei (assembly GCA_028571685.1). Taxonomy (NCBI): domain Eukaryota; kingdom Metazoa; phylum Chordata; class Mammalia; order Hyracoidea; family Procaviidae; genus Heterohyrax; species Heterohyrax brucei. The sequence goes on from CM053149.1 coordinate 21,088,648, forward strand.
AAAAAGGGGGAGATAAATGGTATAGGTATAGATCTTTTTAACGAAGAAGAAGGCAACATGATACCAAATAATAAAAAGACTGTTTCAACCTAGGGAGACAAGGACAATTTCAAGGTAATCACGAAGAAAATCAACAAACCTACTCATGAAAATAAAGAAGAAAAACAAAGTCTCAGTAGAAACAAAATTCACAAATGCAAAAGAAATGAAAAAAAAATCCACAAACAGAAGGAATTTAGCACAAGAAAGTAAAAGGACCAAACAAAACATATGTACCACAAAAAAAAAAAGAAGAAAGGAAAAAAGAAAGAAAGCACTACTGAATAACAGCAGTAAACTCAGACATCAATCAATAATTACATTGACTGTGAAGGCCCTAAATACACAGGTCATGGATTAAATTGTGTCCCCACAAAAATATGCATAGAAATTTGGCTGAGTTGTGATTACCAGGATTATGTAACTGTCCTCCATTTTGTGGTTTTCCTATGCTGTATGTTAAAGAAGATTCGGGTGGGACTGTAAATCCCTTCTGAAGGTCACCTTCCTGCTCCATTGTAAAGGGATTTTCCCTGGAGTGTGCCTTGCACCACTTTTTATTCTACAAGATTTAAGAGGAAAGGGAAGCAGATATCAAGGAATTTCATACCACTGAGAAAGCAACAATGTCAGTAGAGTGTGTCCTTCAGACCCATGATTCCTGTGCCAAAATGCTCCCTGACTGAACACCGATGTAACCAAAAAAAAAAAAAAAAAAAAAAAAAAAAACCCAGTGCTGTCAAAAACAAGAACCTAAATCTAGAACTGACATAAAGGGAAAGTCTTCCCTTGAAGCAGACACTTGAATTCAGACTTGTAGTCTACTAGACTGTGTAAGAATGAACTTTCCTTTGTTAAAGCCATCCACTTTGTGGTGTTTGTTGGAGCAGCAGACTAAAACATACCCAAAAATAGGACAGAGACAGAATGCACTGAAAAAGAAAAGACAGGATCCAACAATATACTGTTTACAAGATATACTACTTAGAAATGAAGAAGTAAATTTATTAAAAAATCAAAGGATGGAAAACAAATAGATCAAACAAAGAGCTACAAAGAAAGATGGCAGGAATGATAATACTAATCTCAGATAAAATAGACTTTAAATCAAAATCTGTCATAAAAGACCAAGAAAGGCATTATAAAATGATTCAGTGATGATCCATCATCAAAGTATAACCATAGTAAGTATCTATGCACCCAGTGACAGGGCTCCAAAATACATCAAACCAACTCTAACAGCATTGTAAAGAGAAACTGATAGTTCCACAGTAATAGTAGAAGACTTCAACATGCAACTTTCGGTAAAGGATAGAACACCTAGAAAGAAACTCAACAACAAAGATATGGAAGTGCTAAAGGCCACAATACGACAACTTGAACTTATAGACCTACAAGGATTGCCAACTCAGTTTATGAACTCATTCTAGAAAAAGTGCTGCGTACCTCATTGCTGACTATCACTAAGGTCGGCTTTGAAGTACTCCCCTTGGGAAGCTATGCACCAATGCTGGCGCCTAGTCCATCCTTCAAAGCAATTTTGGAACTCTCTCTAGAATTTATCAGAGCTGTTTTCACATTACCCTTGATATCCTTAATGTCATCAAAACATCTTCCTTTCAATATTTCCTTTATCTTCAGGTAAAGAAAAGTCAGTGCAGACCAGGCCAAGTAAGCAGGGAAGGTGTTCCAATACAGTTATTTGTTTACTGGCTAAAAAACTCCCTTGCAGACAATTACACAGTTAAGTTTGTGAACTTACCACTGTGCCACAATGCACAATGGCCACTCCAGAAAGAGTTCTAAAATTACTTTGAAGGGTGGACTGGGCACTGGCATTGGTGCATGGCTTCCCAAGGGAAGTACTTTGGAGGTGACTATAGTGATATTCAGCAATGAAGTACATAGCACTTAGAACAATTAAGTTTAGGGACTTAATTGTCAGACCTCGTATATAGAACATTCTGCACAACAGCTGAAAATTACACATTCTTTTCCAACTCACATAGAACATTCTCCAAAATAGAGCACATCTTAGGCCACAGAGCAACCCTCAATAAAATGCAGAACATTAAGATAATAGAAAGTATTTTCTAAATGTCATCAAAGTAGAAATTAACAACAGGAAAAGGAAGGAAAAAAATCAATTACATAGAAACTGAATAGCATTCTGCTTAAAAACCACTGGGTAATAGAAGAAATTACAGATTAAATTTGAAAAGAATTCCAAAATCAAATGAGAACAAAAACACATCATACCAAAACCTTTAGAACACAGCAAAGGCAGTGCTCAGAAGTCAATTTGAAGCAATAGATGCACACATCAAAGAAGAAGAGAGACAAAATCAAAACATTGTCTACTACAACTGGAATAAATAGAAAAAGGACAGCAAAAGAAACCCACAGCCACGAGAAGAAAGGAAATGATAGAAATCAGAGCAGAAATATATGAAATAGAGACTAGAAAAACAATGGAATCAACAAAACCAAAAGTTGATTCTTTGAAAGAATCAGCAAAATCAGCATACCACTCACCAAACTGACAAAAGAAATACAGGAGAGGACTCAAATAACCCAAATAAGAAATGACATGGGATATGAGAACCGATCAAACTGAAACATAAAGGATCATAACACAGTATTATGAAAAGCTATACTTCAATAATTTGAAAACCTAGAGGATACGGACAAATTTCTAGAAACATACCACCTATCCAAACTATCATGAAATGATGCTGAAAATCTGAACACACTCATAACAATAGAAAAGAACAAAAAGTTAATTTTAAAAAAGAGAAGGGGGTGGAAAAAAAACCTCCCAAAATAAAAAAGCCTGGCCCAGATGGCTTCACTGGAGAATTTTGCCAAACATTCAGTGAAGAGCTTATACGGGTACTCTCAAACTATTTCAAAACACAGAAAGGAAGGGATAATTCCAAATTCACTTTATGCAGTCAGCATAATTCTGATACCAAAATGAGGCAAGGGGCACAAAAACAGAAATTACAGGCCAATTTGTTTCATGAATATAGATGCAACAATTCTCAACAAAATTCTAGCCAATAGAAGTTAGCACCATACAAATAACAATAATAGGCCCAAAACAAGTAGGATTTGTACCAGTGCACAAGGATGGTTCAACATTAAAACATCATTCAACATAATTCACTATATAAACAAAAGAAGAAAACCACGTATCATCTTAATTGGCACAGAAGAGACATTCAACAAAGACCAAAACCCATTCCAATGAAAATTCTCAAAAAAAAAACAGGTTTAGAAGGGAAATTCTTCAACAAAATAAGAGGCATCTATACAAAACCAACACCCAACATCATTCCTAATGAAGAGAGGCTGAAAACATGCCCCTTGAGAACAGAAACAAGACAAGGATGCCTTTTATCACTGCTACTATTTAACATTGTGCTGGAAGTCCTCACCAGTACAATAAGGCAAGCAAAAGAAATAAAGGGTATCCCAACTGATAATAAAGAAATAAAACTGCCCCTATTTGCAAATGACATGATACAATTAAAAAAAAATTAAAAGACTCTATAAGAAAGTTACTGGAACTAATAGGAGGATTTATTAGATTAGCAGGATATAAGATAAACATACAAAAATCAGTTGGATTTCCATATATCAATAAAGAGAATGATAAAAGGGAAATAAGGAAAACAATATTATTTATAACAGCCTCTAAAAAAGTAAAAAACTTAGGAATAAATCTAACTAGGATGTAAAAGACCTATACAAATAAAAAAAAAAATACTACAGCAAAAAACCAAAAGGCATCTACATAAACAGAAAAACACACCATATTCATGGATAGGTAGACTTGACATTGTGAAAATGACAATTCTTAGTCAAACAATCTACAAATACAATGCAATCCAGATCTAGATACCAGCAACACTTTATGGAGAAGCCAATTGTTAATGTTATATGGAAAGGGAAGAAGCCACAGATAAGTAAAGCACTGTTGAAGAAGAATAGCATAAGAGGACTAGTACTGTCTAACCTCAGAATCTGCTACACAGGTAGCAGTCAAAACAGCCTTATACTGGTACAACAGATATATTGACCAATGGAACAGAACTGAGAACCCAGATGTAAATCCATTTAACTAGTGCCACCTGATATTTGACAAGGGCCCAAAGTCCATCAGATAGGGAAAAGACAGTCTTTAACAAACGGTGCTGGCAAAAATTTCCATCTCCAAAAAAAAAAAAAAAAAAACCATTGAAACACGATCCATACCTCACACCACACACAAAAACTTACTGAAAGTGGATGAAATACTTAAATATAAGACCAAAAACTATAAAGGTCTTAAAAGAAAAAACAGAACCAATGCTGGAAGCCCTAATACATAGCATTAACAGGATACATGCACTAACTAGCAACATACAAATTCCAGAAGATAAGACAGATAACTGGGATCTTCTAAAAATCAAATACTTATGCTCTTAAAAGATTTTACCAAAAGAGTAAACTGAGAACCTACAGACAAGGAAAAACATTTTGACTACAATAAATCCAACAGAGGTCTAATCTCTGTAATCTCCTGGAAAATCCAACACCTCTGCAACAAAAAGACAAATAATCCAACAAAAAAACTGACAAAGGAAATAAACAGACACTTTACCAAACAAGTCATTTAAGTAGCTGATAGACATATGACAAAATGCTCCTGATCACTAGCCATTAGCCAAAAGCCAAGTGCCGTCGAGTCAGATCCGAGTCATGGCCATTAGAGAAATGCAAATCAAAACCACAGTGAAATATTATCTCACCTATGCATTACTAGCTTGAATCAAAAAACAGAAAAACAAACATTGGAGAGGCTGCAGGGAGACTGAAATTTATGTACTGCTAATCAGAATACAAAACAGTACAACTGTTTTGGAAACCAATAAGGTGCTTCCATAGAAAGCTAAAAACAGAAATACCATATATGACCCAACAACCCCACTCATGGGAAAATATCTTAGAGAAATTAGAGCAGTCACACAAATAGACACGTGCATACCCATGTTCAATGCAGCATTGTTCACAACAGCAAAAAGACAGAAACAATCTGGATGCTCATCAAGAGAAAGCAAATAAACCAGCTATGGTACATACACACAGTGGAGTACTATACAACAGTAACGAACAATGACGAATCTGCCAAGTATCTCACAATATGGATGAATCTTGAAGGCATTATTCTGAGTGAAATAAATCAACTACAAGAGGAAAAATATGGTATGTGTCCAATACTATAAAAACTCATGAAAAGGTTTATACACTAAAAGAAACAAACTTTGATGGTTACAAGGGAGAAGAGGGTTGCGTATAGGAAAACACTCAGCAGACAATAGACAGGTGGTAACTTTGGGGAAGGGTAAGACAGTACATAATACTGGGAAAGCCAGCACAACTTGTACAAGATGACGTCATAGGAGCTCCATGGCACATTCGGACTCCCTGAGGGACTCTGGTCTTCAAGAACTTCTAGATCATTTGGCATAACACAGTTTATAAAGAAAATGTTCTACATTCTACTTTGATGAGTAGCATCGGGGAATCTTAAGAGGCTGTAAGGAGACATCTAAGATAACTATACCGGTCTCACCACTTCAGAGTGAATGAGAATGAAGTAAACTTAAAGACACAAGGGTAAGATTAGTCCAAAGGACTAATGGACCACAACCACCATTTCTTCTACCAAACTGAGGCCAGTACAACTCCATGGTCCCCAGCTACCATCACTGACTACTCTGACAGGGATCACAATAGAGGGTCCTAGACAAGGCAGGGGAAAATGTAGAACAAAATTCTAATTCACACACACACAAAAAAGACCAGATTTGTTGGCCTGACAGAGACTGGAAAACCCCCAAGACTATGGCTCCCAGATTCCCTTTTAGCTCAGTAATGAAGTCACTCCTAAAGTTTACCATTCACCCAAAGACTAAACATGTCTGTAACGTAAAATGAGAGTAAAAGATATACTAGCCCAGGAGCAAGAATGAGAAGTCAGGAAGGGACAGAAAAGCTGGTTATGGGGAACCGGAGGTAGAGAAGGGAGAGTGTTGACATGTTGTGGGGTTGTTAAGCAATGTCATAAAACAATATGTATACCAAGTCTTTAATGAGAAGCTAGTTTATTTCATAAACCTTCATCTAAAGTACAACTTAAAAAAAAAAATTCCAGATGTCAACAACAAACAAAGGACAGAAGAGGACAGGAAGGACAGAAATTCAAGCTAAATTGGAAAGAATGCTGAGAGGAAAATGAACATAGTTGAGGAAACTCAATGAGAAGTTGTCCTATGCTTGGTGTTGCACCATTAATAAAGTCAAATGGATTGGAGAGAATACTTTGTCACCTCTGACATCAGGAGACCTGATTGTGTTGAACAATTTTGCTCAAAGAGATTTCTTAATAAAATGTGCATTGGTTTCGTTGCTGAGCTACTGAAAAGCAGTGGGGGCAATAATTGTGCATACATCAAATCAATAGAAGTCCATACCTTATCAAACCTTTTAACAGAGACATGGCTGCAACATCAGTGCTACAAAAGAAGAAAATGAAAGCAACAGAGTACATGAGAACGTTTACCTTTCAACAACCAGTACAAAAAGAACAACATAATGTGTCTCGTCCTGCCTCATGGAAAACCCCACAAGAATAACACCAAGTCATAGTCAGAACTGTTTGTCGAACATGAAGTAATTCCAGTCAGTCTTCGGGTTATAAACATCCGACTTACAGACAACAAGTACTTGCCCTTTAATGATATGTAAATTTGCCCTCTCTGTGAAATGACTGCACCAAACCCCTACTCACAACAACTTCTTCACCACAATCATTTCCATTTGCTGCACTTCCAGCTTTTAAATCACTGGGCACTCAAGCAGGGCTTAGTAAAAACCATCTGCACCTGTTCTGACCTATGAATTCCACCTAAAGACATACTCATTTCATTTGTAAACTATACAACCCCTCAGGGTTTCAGATTACAAAACCTTCTGTCTCCTTTCAAATTACGAAGGATTATTGTCTCCATTGACCTTTTGGTTAGCATTTCAAATACACAAACTCAGTAACCAAAGAACGAGCTGCTGAGAGAGTCTAGAATTCGACTCATGGGACCCTAAAAGGTAGAGCAGAGCTGCCCCATAGGATTTCCAAGGCTGGTGGATTCACAAGACTGAACTTTTGGCTAGCAAATGAGTGCCTTAACCATTGCTGCACCAGGGTCCCTAAACACAACAGAGACTTCAGAAAATCTTAATCCGTTGAACAAATTGTTATAAGTCAAAATTTAGATCACTGTATACTCAGCCATTTTTATTTCAAAGAAAAAGAAGTTATATGTTGTTTAGAGTTTATGTATTGTTACTTGTACTGGCAATTTCAGCATTCTCCTTAAATTGTTTTCTTTATATTTTCCATTTAAAGTTCTGCTTTTTTACTTTCTTATGGGATTCAGTGACATGGTGAAACAGTAGACTCAGTCAGAGGAAAGATGAGTCACAAGGGAAATCTGAGTCAGGACCGACCACGGCCACCATCAGTTGCCACTAAGAGTCAATGTAAGCTCAGAGGGACCTCTTGTACTTCAGAACAGAACTGTGCTTCACAGGCTTTTCACTGGCTGTGACCTTTGGGAAGCAGACCTCTAGCCTTCCTTCTGAGCTTCCTCTGGGTGAATTTGAACCACCAACCTTCAGGTTAGTAGATGATGGTGTTTAACCATTTTTGTGCTACCCAAGAACACCCAGTACCACCTAAGTACAAAGATATTAACAGCTTACATATCTACATCCAGTGAGCTTAGTCAGGACTTCCTCTTCTGTTTGGTCATCAAGTCTTAGAAGTCAAGTTTCATGGGAGCTTCACATATCCTTGTGCCTGGCAGTCATATTGCCATTCAAAGGCTGTGTTGACCACAGCAAACAGCATTAACGTCCTTTTCCCCTATGATTGGCCCAATTCAACTGCATTGCTCCAAACAATAAATGCTCATAAAAATAAGACCCATATTAGATGGAAGGTTATTACTGACCTGTGGCCTAGAAATTGGGTTGGCTTACATATGTTTCCAACAGAATCTTTAATTAAGATGCCTCTGTATCCATGTGCTTCAGCAATTATCTGTATTGATGATGAGTTATTTTCCTGGAAAGGCAAAAAAAAAAAAGAGCCTTTCTGCCTTTTGAAATTTTTTTCCTTGTGCTTAATTTACTTAAACGATCTGGTACTTAATTAACTATTTTCCGAACTGAGAATGAATTGAAGGACAATATTCAAGGATAAACTGATTTTGGCTAGAAATATCTACTCCTTACTGGAAACCTTGGTGGTGTGGTGCTTAAATGCTGTATATGCTAACCACAAGGTCAGCAGTTCAGATCTGTCAGGTGTTCCTTGGAAACTATGGAGCAGTTCTACTCTGTCCTGTAGAGGTCGCTGTGAGTCAGAATCAACTTGCCAGCAGTGGGCTTTGGTTTTTTACTGGAATTATTCCCTCATTCACTCATACTGCAATTATATACTAAGAGTCTAATAAGTACCAGTCAGGGAACACTCTGTTGGAGTGATTCATCTGCCCATGTCACAACTTGAAGTTGATATAACCATATGCAGGGCAGCTTGCATGGGACCCAGCCTAAGGCCAAGAAATAAACAGAAATAAAAATTCACTTTGAGCGAACCCGTAAGCAGCGTTGACCTTAAGTGCAGTATTTTTGTGTTTGGCCTGTCCTGTCTATCTTTCTGAAGGAGCCACTACTGGAAGGTACACTGAAGAAGTTTTATATTAAGTAAATGGCCACCACAGCTCATTTTCAAGACTGTCACTCCTTATGTGTTGATCACATCTGCCAATGACAAACTACTGAGACTCTTCCTAGACTCAGCTGTCTCTTGAATTTCCTTCTTCTTCCTGATCTGGGCTAGCCTCTTCTTTCCAACTTCATAAATGATCTGGCTTTCTCATTTATGACCTTATTTCCCTCCTATTTTCTTTATTTTCTCCTCAGTAGACCCAAACATGGCCCTAAAGAAATATAAAAATCTCCCAGCCCCATTCACTGCCCTGAGAGAGTCTCCCGCTTTCATTATCTCTGCTGTCTGTACCCCTTTCCAATCTAACAATGCTCCTCCTCTTCACCACTACTTCAAGTATTCAGCTTCCCCTTGCTCTGTATGCACAGCTTTCTCACATCTTTCTCATGGGACTCTCACAGAATAACCTGGGTTGACCAAAATGTTCAATAGGCATCAAAATCAAAACCAAACTCACTGCTATTGAGTTGATTCCAACTCATAGCGACCCTATAGGTCGGAGTAGAACTGCCCCACAGAGTTTTCAAGGAGTGCCTGGCCAATTTGAAATGCCAGCCTTTCAGTTAGCAGACATAGCAGTTAACTACTGTTTCCTCAGTAGGTGTAATATTTAAAACTCCTACTGATGATCTATGCCCTGATTCATAAATTGCCAGTTTGTACTTCTCCCTCCAGTTCTCCTATACTTCATCCCCCATGAACACTCAATCATAAGAATGAAGTTGGTGAAAGGTATATGGTAGAGAAAGGTCTCAAAACACAAAAGGAGAAAATAAAAGAGAATCCCCATCCTCTAAAACATGAGACAGTTATGAGAGAATCATGGTGACAGAAGACACATGGAAGTAGAGGACTGCATCCTGGTTCTTTCATGAGAACGAATGTCTAGAAGTAAGGAGTTTAGAGGGAGAGGCGTAGTGTGATAAGCAAAGGTGGGGTGAATACAGAAGTGGGGGACTTCACCCTAGTTCTCATTTGGGACTCTGGGACAAGGCTTTGTCTCATCAATCTGATGTCAGTCACGTGAATGTGGTCTTGGTGATAGAGAGAGGACCACAGTTTAGTTTTCCTAAATCAAACTTGATTTCCACATGGCAAGGATAGGACTTAGACACATCTACGTGGTCCTGAGGGGAACATGGTTATAAGTTAAGGCTCTGGCTGAATCATCATGGCAGGGGAAAGGAGTCAGGCACGTACTGCTGAGGGCTACAAGGCAGAAGGTTGGGGTTATGGTAGAGAAACTGTCATTGAACCTTAGGTGTGTCTACAGCAGATGGTGCCAAACCAGCAAGAGGAAACCCTTGCTCTGACTAAAACAAGAAACAGTGAAGACTCAAAGCCCACCAGGTACACCCATCAGCAGTAGACACCCAGCAGAATACCCAGAGATGGACCAATCCTACCTCGAGGGTCACCATAGTAAAAGGAAGCATGTGATTACTAAAAAGCCCTGAATACCTACTTCCCTATCTCATCACCATGAGAAAACCAAACCAGTTGCTACTGAGTCAATTCCAACTCATGGTGACCCTATAGAGAAGGTTTCTCATATACCTAGTTGTTCTGTGAGAATCAAAATAGTTTGGTGTCCAGGAATTAGAGAAGATACTGGGAAAAAATTATTTCTATAAGCCCAGGTTACTCAAAAAAAAGAAAGAAAGAAAAGAAAACCAAACCCACTGCCATTACATCAATTCCAACTCACAGCAACCTTATAGGGCAGAATAGAACTGCTCCATAGAGATTCCAAGGAGAGCCTGGCAGATTCAAACTGCCAACCTCATGGTTAGGACTTAACAACCATACCACCGGGTTTCCAAGTTACTCAAAGAAACTCTAATTTAGAGATCAGTTAAACATAGCCCTGATTCTTGTTAGGGAGGGATAAAGAAGATCTAGTGGTATGAAGATTTTAAAACAATTTTTATTTCTTTGCCTAATCAGAATGAAGAGCATCGTGAATAATATTGTGACCCAATTTCACTTGCCTTTTTTGCCCCAAGCAATTGTAAAGTGAAATCTCCATTGGCTTGAGAATAAGATGCTTCAAACCCAAGGCCTTGGGGCAGCCAAATTAGAGATTGCAGGAAGGTGTCTCATTCTGCTTCATTTCCAAAATTCTTCCATGGCTGATCTGGATTCTTTCTTCTTATTTTAAATTTGCACATATCTTTTGAAGACTGCTGCCTGGTGAAGAAAAGATTAAATATGTGTTGTTGTTTTTCTTTAATTGTATAAACATGTTTTTAAATACTGTGTCTTGCTCCCTTCCATGCCATCACTCATGGGACTGTCGAGTCTTTTTTCTGACATTTGAAAGCATTAAAACAGCTCTAGGGCTGAAGAAAACATTTTCCCTGTAATCTCTGAAAACTTTAGTTGTCAAGGCGACAGGGGCCTTTGCGACCAGGTAAGAAGGCCTCTGCAATATAGTCACATAGTTATGCAAGACATGATTAGAAGGAAGATGCATTGGGCCTTGCCAGTATCTTATACCTAAAGTCTTTGTTTTGTTTTTTTTCAATTATTTAATTACAGTAAAACTCAAACTTGTTGTTCTCAAAATGGTACTACCATTTTTCTGAGGGTTTTATTCATTTTTTTAAATATAAAAGATTGTAGTTGAGACTCAGTGCCACTTTGATTTATTATTACTAATTTGCGATGCTCTCTACAAACAGCGTCACAACAGCTACTAAGTGACAAAAAGATCCAAGCAGCAATTTTGATGTAATCGCAGGATAATGGAGTCACCTAAGACTACAGTCAACTTTCGAGAGAGGCCATAGAGTCATCCCTCTGAAGTGAAGTTAGGAAAGCAACAAAAGTAATACAACTCTGAGAAAGAATGCAAGAGAGGTTGATGAGTGGATGGAACAAAAATACCCGAACAGTTCAAGTTTCTCTAAGTGTATCAATTCTGACTTACTTGTTACTTCTGAGTGGCTTTTGCTTGACCGTGTTCTTTTCATCACACAGCTGAAGAGTCGGTAAAAGAGTCTGTAAAAGCTCATAAAGTCTTCCAGAATGCACCACTATGGTCTTGGTGGACTGTTTTTTTCTTTCTGGAATGAGAAGGAGAAAAGGGAGAGACAAGGATGTACCAACACGAAGTATTCTCAGTTAGCCTAAGGTTTGTGCATGCTTTAATACAGGATGAATAAGATTGGACCTAACATATTCTAACAAGTGATAATGAAAGAGATGCAGTTTTGTGGATTCTAACTGGATATTTCTTGTCGGAACACTGTCTAGGCCTGAGACCTCACCTTGTACGCTAAACTCAGTATACTGAATTTTGAGGGCCCAAATAACGTTCTTTTGTCTGTCCTGCCTGTGATCCTCTATCCCAAGAGAGTGAGTATTTTGAATTCAAATAAACCAAATTTCCAAAACTCACAAGAAGGAGAATTCTACCTTCCAGCCACAAATGCATCTAACCAGAGGCCAGAATTTGTGGCCTCTAAAAAAAATGACTTTTTTTTGGTTTTATCCAAATGATTATCTCTAGAAAGCATGGCTTTTTAATTTCTTTTTTTGACTCTAGTTTTCTTAGATAATTAGCAAATAATCATTCTAATTAACTGGCTCATGAGTAGACTTGAGGTCATGTAGCCTCACTTACCAGAAGAGAATGAGTTATACAATTTGATCAAAATATATTGAATACTAGTTTTACTTTTTTTAAGGCAAAAATTCTGCTACAGTTCTCAGGCACATCTTTATTTTTAAGGCCAACTTCTGAGCAGTAAAACTGGAATACCTACTGATTGATATAATGTATGTATTTTCTATATGGTCCTTGGAAACCTAGGTGACATACTGATTAAGAGCTGCAATAGCTTACAGTAGTTAAAATCCACCATCAGCTCCCTGAAAACCCTATGGGGCAGTTCTACTCTGTCCCATAGGGCTGCTGTTTTAGTCAGCTAGGGTTGCTCTAACAGAAATACCACAGGGTGGATGGCTTTAGCAAAGGGAGGTTTATTCTTACATAGTCCAGTAGATTACAAGTCCATATTCAGGGTGTCCACTCCAGGGGAAGGCTTTCTCCCTTATTGGCTCTGGAGGAAAGTTTGGTATTGCATCAGTCTTTATCTAGGGAGCAGCTTGGAGCAGGAACCTCGGATCTGAAGGATGAGCTCTTCTCCTGGTGCTGCTTGCTTGATGGTACAAGGCTCCCAATTCTCTGCCTGCTTCCCTTTCCTTTTATCTCTTGCAGGATGAAAGGACTAAGGGTAGGGCAAAGCATACTCCAGGGAAACTCCCCTTACAGTGGAGCAGGGGAGGTGATCTTATAAAGGGATTTACAGTCCCACCCTAATCCTTTAACATAAGCATAGGAAAACCACAAAGTGGAGGACAGTCATAAGATACTGGGAACCATGGTCCAGCCACGTGGCTACACCTATTTTGGGGGGGACACAATTCAATCCATGACAGTTGCTATGAGTCAAAATCGACTCAATGGAAACAGATTTGGTTTTTGAGTTTCTATATTGCTCCCACTACTCTTTATTTGTGTTATTTATACACACTTTGGACATGGTACCATGAGGGACCAGTCCCTGGAGAGAGGCATCATGCTTGGTGGCGGGTCACTGAAAAAGAAGAAGAGCCTCAAGGAAACAGATTGACACAGTAACTGCAACAGTGGGTTCAAGCGTAACAATGGTTGTGAGGTGGTGCCCGATCAGGCAGGGTTTCATTCTACTGTTCTAGGGTCACTATGAGTCAGAACCAACTCGACAGCGCCTAACAACATCACTCTTTGCATTCTAAAGAGATGTGGGTTTGGGGGGACAGTTTTCAATATTTTGGCTTTCCTGAATTCTGTGTTCACAAAAAAATTATGAATACAGTGGTGATAAGGCAATCCTTGATTTTTTTCCCATAAGAATGGGAGAGCAGAAGTAAGAAGATGATAAACATAAAACCTGTTGACATCAATTCTGACTCCTAGAGACTCTATATGACAGACTAGAACTCTTCCATAGAGTTCCCAAAGAAGATGCTTAATAAATAATTAGCAAATTAAGTAACACATAGGTAATAAATGTATGTAAAGACAACACAATTTTTTCCTGGCTATGCACTTCTTAGAAATTACATGAAAGCTTGTTTTGGACATTTCAAATACACATATTTGTACAGTATATCATTAGGAAAACTCTAGAGGCATGATGGTTAAGAGCTATGCCATCTTCCAGGCACTCCTAGGAAACTCTATGGGGCCCTACTACTCTGTTCTATAGGGTTGCTATGAATGGGCATTAACTCTATGGCAATGAGTTTTGTTTTGGTTTTATTTGTTAGAATAATTTCAGTAGCCTGTAAGTCAAACAAAATTTTAGGCTAAGCAGGTACCCCAAACCACCTTAATATTTTGTGTTTGATCTTCCTTCCTATGTCACTGCAGGTGTTGATGGTTATTAGGATGTCAATTTTGATTGTCCAAGATGCTGGCTCAATATTAGTGTTCCTGTTACAAGTCAGGATCCCTTTTTGCACAACATGTTTTTTCCCTCACATAGATCAGAATTTTTCAATTAAACTCCTATTTAATTTTTCTCCTCCCTTTAGAATACTAAAAAGGATATTGTTTTCTGATTCTTCTTAATTGTTCTCCTTTTTCTGATCCAAATCAATTGAAACATCATAACAGCTTCAAAATTAATTACACAATTTCCCCTCTGCTCAGACAGCTATGTACACATCTCAGAATGTGCCGGCTGCGTTCACATTACTAATTATTCACAGAGCCCTTTTCCAGCTGTATGTCTGCACTGGCCCAAGTGGCGGTACCCACCTTTCGTTAGGGGAGCCTTTGTTACAAAAACACACAAGGGAAAAAGGCACTGAGGGTTTGGATGTTCTGTGACTCAACACAGTCTACTTGGCTGTTTCCTTTCCTGTCTGAGCTTGTGCTTTTCTATTTTACTTTTAATGAAGTTTGCTAAGAGAAAAGACAAACATTTGATTTCAAGGGGATAATTTTTGCCTGGAAGGGAGGATTGGACAGCTGAATACAATCATGGAGATAAGATCGGCCTTTTTAATATCTCTGAAAATCCATGCCATCATCCACTTGTCAGTTTGTTGCACTGTGGTGGCTTGTGTGTTTCTGTGTTGTTAGAAGCTATGGCACTGGCCTTTCAAACACCAGCAGGGTTCCCCATGGCGGACAAGTTTCAGAAGAGCTCCCACACTAAAACAGGGAAGAAAGGCCTGGTTATCTACTTACAAACATTAACCAATGAAAGCGCTGTAGATCACAACAGAATATTGTATGATACAGTGCTAGAAAAGAAGCCCCCTCGGTTGAAACACACTCAAACAACTCAGTGGCCGTAACAACGGAGTGGAGCACATCAACAGTCACTACAGTGGTGCAGTACCAAGAGCACTTCTTTCCATTGTACCTGAGACCACCATGAACCAGAGCCAACTGAACAGCAGCAAACAACAATAAAAATCTTTAGCAAGAAGCTGCCGAAAAACCAAACCCACTGCCAACAAATCAATTCCAACTCATAGTGACCCTATAAAAGGGTAGAATACTCCATAGAGTTTTCAAGGAGCACCTGGTGGATTTGAACTACTGAACTTTTGACTAGCGTAGAACTTAACCACTGTGCCACTGGGGCTTCCAAGAAGAGGTGGAGTCGCTGGAAATGCCCTCCAAGGAATGGTGGAGAAAACTCTTTTGTGCTATTTCACATTTTCCCCCAAAGAGAAGGCAAAATTTGCGAAGAAAAAAAAAGAACTTTCAGGAAAAAACATTTTAGAACAACTTAGAACGTGACGTCAATTTGTTTTAAAAGCAAGACAAAATGTGGTTATCATATGAACGAAGGGAAAATTTTGTCTTGGTAAGTGTTTCAAAGATAAAAAGTCATACTTTTTCACTGTCCTTAAAGTAACTTGTACAGGGCTGCCTCGGAGGAATGGGCTGGACACCACCCAATTCCAAGCGCAGACTTACAGAGGTCTTCATGTGAAAGTCACTCCATGGAGAATGTGCAGCTTGACGCCTGATATTTGCCCAGATGGAAAGTTTTGTTTTCTTGTTTCATCTTTTCCTTACACAAATCCTTCATTACTATGAGATGAATCAGAAAATATAGCTCTTTCCCTTCAGAGGGGAAAACAAGTATTCTTTGTACTTAGCACAGTACTAATTCTGTTGTTGTTGTTGAGATTCCAGCAAGTCTTTTCCAACTCATAGCGACCCTGTGTACAACAGAACAAAACACAGCCCGGTCCTGTGACGTGCGCCCCATCACTGCCATGCTGGTACCCACTGCTGTAGCCACCGTGTCCATCTTTCTCACTGAAGGTCTTCCTCTTTTTCGCTGACCCTCTGCTTTGCTGAGTCCTTCTCCAGGGTCTGATCCCTCCTGACAACAAAACCTATTTCTGAGTACTCCATAAGTACTGTCTTGAAAGGCTAAATTAACGAGCAAACAGCTACTGTATTTTTGGCTTTCCTCTCTTGGCACTTATTCTCACTTCTGTAATCATCTCTGAATATTACAGCTAACATACAAAATACCAGTTAACATGCAATATAATGGGAGAAGATATCACAAGGCAGAATGCAGAATGACTTCTCTTCATTTCGGAAGTCTGAATTCTATTTCTCAAATTTAAATTGGTTTTAGGGTAAAGAGAAGAAGAGTCCTTGGCAAAACGAACATGTGATATTGATTAGTGATCTACTAATTATAAAGTTAACTAAATCCCAATGAAGCCCCAAGCCAATTGGAAAAGCTGTTTTCGTCTTCACGCAAATCCTCTTCCCACTATAGCCTTGTGCTCAAGTCAGAACCTCTGGTCCTATGAGCTTATTAACATCTAAATTCTGCCAGACTGGAACACTGCTTTCCTATCCAGAACCCAAATAAAACTTCAAAGGTAAAAATGCTTAGGGAAACACTGGTGTATAATTATACTTCCAATAGCCAATATCAGATTACTCCTGAAAAATCTTGGGTAGATATGAGAGGGACAGGAAACAAGGCAATAACTCAAAACCAAATCTGTTGTCATTGAGTCGATTCCAACTCAACAGTGGCCCTACAGGACAGAGTAGAACTTCTGTGTAGGGTTTCTAAGGTTGTCTCTTTACAGAAGCAGACTTCCACATCTGTCTTCTGTAGAGCAGCTGGTATGTTCAAACCACTGACTCTCTGGTTAGCAGCCAAGCCCTTTAGCCTCTGCACCCTTGGATTGCCTTAGTGACTCAATAGGTGCCCAATCTGAAGGCATGGATGAAGAGCAGGTAGGAGATGATGCAGAAAAGAAAGAAATGTATCTGGAACATTAAAAATATTCTTTCTTTGAAGACTTTAGAATTCATCCACATTCAGTCTTTATATTTCAGAAAAAACTCAGACATGAAGCAAGGCCATACATACCCTAACAAAAAAAAAAGTCAGCAAGTTTAATTAGACATAAATTGTTCATATTCTACTTTTGGCAAGTGTTTGGGTGATTTCTCATAATACACAGCTGCATGACTGCTATGAAATTGCTAACGTGGAAGGAATGTACCACTACACATTGTATAATAATGCAGTTCTTCGCAATTCTCCCCAAGATAGGCACCGATAACCTTTGGCAAAATGAGTTTCTAGTTCATCTTCTAGACCTTTAAATACATCTTTCAGCCCTCCAGAAAACCATTTGTGCTCATTCCTGAAATTTATTGATCAGTCAAGGGAAGGAATTAATTAAAACTAATCCTGTCACATCATTCTTAATTGTCAATTAACAATATGGCTCATAAGCATGGGATAGAAAATCTACTTGTAACAACTAATTGCTGGGTTATAAAACTTTGTTGTTGCTCTTATTGTTACTGATGCTGTTGCCTTAACCTTCTATTCTATACAATAAATGAGGACAACTAAACAACAACCACAGCAAAAGGTCCTTACCCACTTGTGACGACTATTAAGTTTTACGTATATGTACCTGTGCATGTCTATACATATGGACATAAATATATATGCATATTTAAAATGACTGTGATAGATCACACTGTAAACAACGAGGCTTCAACATCTACCAGAGCCACTAATTATTTCTCCAAGCCAGGAATCTTAACATTGTTCGAATACCAAGAACCACAGAGTGACCTCCAACTTATGGTTACCTTACATGTGTCAGAAAACAGCTGTGCTCCACAGGCTTTCAATGGATGATTTTTCAGAAGGAGATCACCAGGCTTTTCTCCTGAGGTGCCTCTGGGTATACTCAAAACTTCCATCCTTTTGGTCAGCAGCCAAGCATGCTAACCGTTTGTACCACACAGGGACTTTGAATAACCCCAAACCAAACCCTTGCTGTCAAGCTGATTCTGATCCATAGCAACCCCACAGAAGACAGTAAAACTACCCCACAGTGTTTCTAACACTACAGTCTTAGTAGAGGCAGACTGCCGTGTCTTCTTTCCACAGAGCTGCTGGTGGGTTTGAACTGCTGACCTTTCAGTAGGTAGATATCCTAATAATAGAATGTTTTGGTGCTTTCCTTCTCAAAATGTAGTGTGTGGACCAACAACTTCTACACTATCTACAGCTTGCTAGAAATGCAGACTCCTCAGGCTACACCTCATTGTTGGGGTGATCTCGATTTTATGAGGAGGCACAAAACCCAGCTAGGGAATGAAATAATATGCAAGAGGAGATCTTGGGGAGATAAGTAAAGACCTTGGTGGTAAAAATTCAGGTGTCAAGTTCTTCAGGGTCTCTCACATCACCAAGACTAAGATTTGCGGTACAGTCTTCTGATGCTTTTGCTTGTATCTAAACCATGGGACATGTCCAAGCCAGACTTTTGAAACTAGGAGATGGATGATGGAGACCATAGGATAGATCTAAAAACCTCCCCGAGTGTGGCCAGCTTTGTAAGAACTTGAGAAATTTGCATCCCCGGGAAAAAAATATTTTTTAAGAGTTACAATGCAAGTAAAAAGGGCTTTCATCAGAAAATTCAGGTCATATAGTAAGTGCTCAATAAAGCCCAGTTGCTGTTGAGCTGATCTCTACCCATGAAAATCCCATGTATCACAGTAGAACTGTGCTCCATAAGGTTTTCAATGGCTGCTATTTTGGAGGTAGACTGCCAGATCTTCCTTCCAAGGCACCTCTGGGTAGACTCAAACCTCCACTCTTTTGGTTTGCAGCTGAGTGTGTTAATGGTTTGCACCATCCAGGGAACCCTACTCAATAAATGCTCTCTACTTTCCACTGATGTTCCTGGGTGACACAGTTGAGAATTTGGCTACTTCCAAAAGGTCAGAGCCATTGCAAACTCTGTGGCACACAGTCTTGCTCTGTAACACATGGGGCTGCCAGGAGTCAGAACCAAATGGACAGTTTTACCTGTGGAAGTCATCTGGTTTGGATTTTTGGTGTTTAATATACCCCTGGCTAGCACGGATGTTATACTACCTGAAAGGAGACTAATGAAAATAAGTTTCCAGCTATCAAGTGCTACCTATCTACCAAGCATTCTACTAAAACCTAAACCAAACCTGTTGCCGTCGAGTTGATCACAATTCATAGCAATCTTAGTTGAAAGGGCAGAATTTGCTGATGGGTTTCCAAGGAGTGCCTGCTGGATTCGAACTGCCAACTTCCTGGTTAGCATCCATAACTCTTAACTGCCACATTGCCAGGGTTTCCAAGCACTCTAATACCCACCCACTGCTGTCAAGTTGATTCAGACTCACAGCAACCCTGTAGGACACAGTAGAACTACTCCACAGAGTTTCCAAGGAGTGCCTGGCAGATTCGAACTGCTGACCTTTTGCTTGGCAGACATAGCACTTAACCACTGAGCCAATAATTCTTTTAAATAATTTTATTTCTTTGGAAGAAATTATCACATCCAATTTCCTTGCCTATTTGAACCGTGCTATGCTGTCTGTAGTATTCCTGGAACAAGACTATGGGTACCTGGGCATGCCTGTGCTCTGAGCTTTGTCCCCAACACCACCGCTACATCTTGTGTTTATGTAATCTCTTATCCATAACACCTAGAATTTCTCGTGCTAGTCATTTGCATTAAAACAAAATAGTAAGTATGCTGAGTGAAATGCACCCTACAAAACGATACTTGTAATATCGAGCACTTTCAAGAGTGTATAATATTTGCATCAGATCGTCAAATATATTCCATACCACAAGAGTGCTTTTGTTCTCTGCTCTTCTCTGACTTGTTTCATCTCTCACAAGTGAAAATATCCGTATCTTGGCTAAGCCATTCTTACATAATCTTCAACCGGCATCTGTTACTATTCATATGGGAAAATAGAATCATACTATATGAACGGAGATAAATCCTAAGCAAAAGATATTACAAATAACATTCTCCATAGCATGTTTCCTTTTAAACATGTGTTAGGTGAAAGCTTAAAAATTCCTTCCCTGTTTATAAGTCCAAAACTAGGACTCCTTCGAGAATCTGGATGCTTCAAACTGCAAATTAAAAGCCACACTCTGACTATAACTGGATGTCTTCCACTATACTACTTTAAAGAATGCATTAAAGAGAGGGCGACGGCAGGTGGTACATTTTTTTAACTGGCAGCTGCACATTTGCCTGGCTTATAGCCAGATAAAATAACATAATCCTGACTGGTATACTTCTCCCTCGTCCCTTTAAATTGCTCTTTTTCAATTTCTTTATGACATTCAAATATTCTTGGAATTTATCAATATTTTCCATCAATAAAATGGCTGTAGATGAAGATGGCCGGTAGCAATAATCATAATAAAATAGCTCTCATTTACTGAGTACTTGATACGGCTTTTGACCTTCCAGAGATCATCAAAAACTGCCAATAAAACTATTTAAGAGATACGATATAACTCTTAATTCATAGGTAAAGAATTCGAAGATGAGAGAAATAGTGAGAGGGAAGACAAGAGTCAAAGAAAAATTCATCTCTTTTGCTCTGAAGCCTGTGTCCTCTTTATCATAAACCAAACTAAACGCCTACTGTCGAGTCCATGCCAACTCATAGCGACCCTGTAGGACAGAGCTGAACTGCCCCACAGTTTCCAAGAACAGCTGGCTGATTCGAACTGCTGATCTTTTGGTTAGCATCTGCAGCACTTTAACCACTGGGCCATCAGGGTTTCTATAAGGTCTCTGTGAGTCAGAATCGACTCGACGGCATCAGACTCTTTATCATAGTCCCCAGTAATCGTGCCGTTTAGATAACTTTCTCTTATTCCACATCTTTATCCTTGAGAGCTATCTAAAACTTGTCCAGAGTTTCTTGCAGCCTCCAATGAGAACGGTACCCAGCGAAGTGACTGTTTAAAACTCCGCTCTTCATTGAATGGCTCCCACGTGGCTGGTGCTCAATCAATGTTAAATAATAACGTTTCAAACTCAGTAATGATAAAGCAGGAAGCGCCTCCCTCTTTATACTTTTAATGACTTCATAGGGTTCTTTTTTGTTAATTGTTTAATCACAAATTTCAGTTATTGCTATTTACATGCTCCTTTTCAACTTTTGAATACAGTCTTATTTCTATTTTGTCAAGCTTTTGGAAACACCAAATTAGAAACAAGTCTATTGTCCTCCACACAATTTCTGCACTGCGAAGAATGAAAAACACCACCAGAGTGCCTGCGTGCCTAGTAGGGGAAAAAGAAAGAAAGCAAAAGAATCTATTGTAAGTTGGCTAAGGATTGCCACCTTTTGCTCGAGTGCCTCATAGGCTGAAAGTCCCTCTTTTGGTGAAAACAAATGCCTGCCTCCTTCCCACCACCCTACACACAGTCACGGACAAACAGAGCAGCGCAGTTACAAAACCCAGCGGAACTAAAAGAATAACAGAATGACTGTAAAACTGATAGGAATTGGGCTGAGATAAGTGATTGATTTGCTTTTCAACAGAATTAAAGCCACTTATTCTCTCCACCTGGGTCAGTAAAACCGGAGACCTCAGAAAAATTTCCCTCACTCTAAAGAACCGACCAATAGATAAGTTCATAAGCATGAGCTTGGCATTGTTACAATTTTATAATAAGTCATTTTCAGAAACAATAGCACAGTAAGCGTTAAACTCTCTCCATGTCCTAAAATATTTGAACTGGAGGTACAGGTACACCTCCAAGAAGCTGAATTCTTGAACGCTCACCAATACTGAAAACTACATTGCCAGCTCACCAAATCCTTCCGACATCTTGTGAAATGCAAACCTTCAGATGACAGGGATTATCTGACTCCAACAATTCCTAACTGTAAACCAGCCCTGAAAATTCACACCAGGTATGTAGCAGGGCTAAGAAAAGCCTTAGAAGAGGGCTTGGGGAAATCCAATCAAAATCCTTGAATATGTATCACAGCAAGTGATTACATTTGTTTCTGAAGGATGTCTTTGTGCTCTTAAAATCTCTTTACATCCATGGAGTAAAGGGATTATTGGCTAACTAAAAGAGAAGATATAAATCAGAGGTTTCAAACAGACTAGGCTGCAGACAGCCTTTGTTTTGCTTACACAGAATGTCTTAAAATTTAATTTTTTTTTTGCTCAGACTTAAAATTTGGAAAATCCTACATAAAGTCTGGATTCTTATGTCTGCATTAGATGTCAGAAGAAATGGAAAAGTGAGCATGTATTTCCACAGGGCCATAAGCAGCTGGACTGAGAAATGGTTGCCTTTCACCCTTCTCTCCCCTTCAGAGAGATCTAGGTTCTTCAGTTGATGTATCTCCTCTACAGACATCTAGCCACCTTGATTCCTCTCCGTGATTTGTGTGGTTGCTATAATCATTTAAGGTACTCACCCTTATCCTGGAGCCTGGTGATGCAGTGGTTAAGAGTTGGGCTGCCAATCAAAAAGGTCAGCCATTTACATTCACCAGCCATCCCTTGGAAACCCTAGGGGCAGTTCCACTCTGTCCTAAAGAGTCACTGTGAGTCAGAATCGACTTGACAGCAACAAGTTTGGTTTGGGCTTACCCTGATCCTAAGAAGCCCTGGTGGCCCAGTGGTTAGGTGCGCAGAAGCTAACCAAAAGAGTGGAAGTTCAAATCTACCAGTCACTCTGTGGAAGAAAGATGTGACAGCCTTGGAAAATCTATGGGGCAGTTCTTTGCTCTCCTGTAGGGTCACTGTGAGTGAGAATTGACTAGATGGCAACTAGATGGGTGGTGAAAATGTTTAAGATGCTAAATGAAAGATTGGAGTTTTGAGTCCACCCAGAAGTTCCTCAATATAAAGTCAATTTTGGAAAAACCATCCATTGAAAATCCTATGGAGGCCAGTTCTACTCTGGCATGTGTGGGGTTGCCATGAATCAGAGTTGAGTTGAAGTCAACTGGTTTGGTACCTTTACTATAAGTACTAGTGAGAGGATAAAAATGTGTATATATGAGAACCTTTCTAATCCAAAGATTTTAGAATATTTACTTATAAACATGAGAACTGGTACAGTAAAAAGCTACTATACTCAGAGTTAAATGACATGGCTTTGATTCCACTTTGACCCTTGATTAGCTGAGAGCTCTGAGGCAAATTATTTTAACTTCTTAGATCTGGATTTCTTCACTAGTAAAATAATGGCATCTTACTATATTACTTTTAAGGTCCCTCTGATTCTAGCAGGCTATGTTTTTTCTGCGGCTAAACCACACAAGCCATGTGGTCACCCTAATATGTTAGTTACCTCTTGGCTCCTTCAGTGGCTAAGTTCCTGGAAAACAAGGCTTGTGTTCTGGATTGAATTGTGTCCCCCTCAAATAATTGTCAACTTGGCATGATCTACAGTATTATGAAATTATCCTCCATTTTCTGATCTGATGTAATTATTCTCCCTTTTCAGGTCTGATGTAATTATCCTATGTGATATAAATCCTAACTTCTCTGTTGATGAGACAGGATTAGAAGCAATTATGTTATTGAGGCAGGACATGATCTGCAGGTTTATATTGTATCTGGAGTCAATTCTTTTGAGATATAAAAGAGATTAAACATGTAAGCAGAGATTGAGAAACTTAGACCATCAACAAAGAAGAGCTGGGGGTAGAACATGTCCTCAGGGACCCCTACACTGAGAACCTCCTAGACCCAGGAGAAGACCAATGCCAAGACACATGGAGATCTTCAACAAACACTGGACTCACAGCTGTTGAAAGGAGAAAGTGACTTTCCCCCAGAGCCAACACAGAAAGCCTTTCCCTAGAGCTAGTGTTCTGAACTCAGGCTCCTAGTCTCCTAATCTGTGAGAGAATATATTTCTGCTTGTTAAAGCCATCCGTTTATAGCATGTCTGTTATAGCAGCACTAGATAAATGAGTTGGTATGCACTAGTTCGCGTTAACTTTTCTGAACCTTGAAACTTCTTCCTAACCGAAGCCCGAGATCCAAAACCAAAAACACATTGCCATCGAGTCAACTCCAACTCATAGAAACCCTGGTCACGTGATTTGGAGGGCCCCGTAAAAATTGAAAATGCAGAGCCCTGGATTCAAAAATTGTCAAAAATTTCAAGATGGCAACAGCAAAACTTTAAATCAAGTGCAGAGCCTTCTGCAGTTACCTAAGGTGTGTGCTGTGAAGCTATCCTGACTATCTGAAAGCAATAGTATCTTCACCATTCTTTCTTTTCAGAAACAATCTTGGCATGGTGGGTTAAGTGCTACATCTGCTAACCAAAAGGTCAGCAGTTCAAATATGCTAGGAAACTCTATGAGGCATTTCTATTCTGATCTTTAGGGTCACTGTAAGTCAGATCTGACTCAATGGTAGTGGTTCTTTCTTTGTTGGGAAATTCTAGGAAGTATCTTGTCTCTATTCTGTCACTATAGGGTCTTTATGAGTTAGAATCAACGCTATGGCTAGAGGTTTCCTCTTGTCTCTGAAAAGCACCTTTTACTTGTTCATAGTTGGTCTGCTCAATTTTTCTAGCAACTTCTCACCATTGTTTTTCACAAGTGTGTTTATTTACCAAATGTGCTAAATCTATTGAGCGTCCTAGCCACAGTGCTGGCTCTCTGAAAGAAGTCCCACGGAACCTGCTCTTGAATCATGAATAAGTTAGTAGAGATAGCACAGACAGAAGTAGCTGCAGCATGAGGACATTTGTGGAGTCTTTGGGCAATGTAAATGATTAATGCACTTTACTGTTAACTGCAAGGTTGAAGGTTCAAGTTCACATAGAAATGAGTCAGAAGAAACCCATGCTGAAAAAACAGTCACTGAAACTGTGGAATCCAGTTCTACTCAGACACACATGGGATCTCCATTACTCAGACTCAGTCTCATGGCAACTGGCAAGGATGTTTGTAATACATGAGATAAAGGAGACAGAAGCATTGCTCTAGACATCCAAAGAGGAAGACTTGACTTCCAGATACGTTGCTCTTACAGGAGGCAGTATTTGTGAGGACATTTGGAAGTACAGATTAGATTTTCTTAGGAATTTACGAAGAGGAAAATCCAGGTTGAAGTAGTATAATCAAAACAGCTCAAGGAAACATTTATTAGGAACAGGGACACATTAACATAGGTGGAGATGTGTGGAGCCATTTGGCAAATAAACCTAAAAAAAAAAAAAAAGGAGCAGAGATAGATCAGGAGAAGTTTTTCCTGTTTAGAAGGCTGATGATGCAAGAGAGCTAGATTAATTATAGTGAAGAGGCAAAAATAAGCAGTAAAGACAAGATTAACTTCAATTAATTTTGTGTCTGACAATAGATGTTCTCATCATTGCAGATGCATGTAGATCTATTTTACCAAATATTCTTGAGCATTAGAAACTGTTTCATTCCCTTGGAAAAAAAATTTTGCAGACAGTCATAGGCCCAACCACGGAGAAGACCCTTCCTCCCCTGGGCCCTCTGACAAACCGGTACCTATCTTGATGAGGGGGTCTATGCTTAGTTTCAATGGTGTGTTTTCAAGTCCATCTTCCTCACCAAACTGTGAGTTCCCCAAGGACAAGGAATGTGTCTTGCAGTTATTTCTCCACCCCCTGTATCTGTCAACATGCCTGGTGATGGTGAATAAATATTTGTTAATTGGCTAAATAGAGGTTGCTGCTATGTGTGGTTGACTTCATCTAAATTCACTCTTCCTATCTCTTCAGAAATAATTACTCGCCAAACCCACTGCCGTCAAGTCGATTACGGCTCATAGCAGACTCCATGGGATTTCCAAGGTGATGAATCTCTACAGAAGCAGAGTGTCACATCTTATTCCTGTACAGCCATTAGTGGTCTTGAACTGCCAACCTTTCAGTTAACAGAAGATTGCTTTAACCGTCATGCCAACAGATCTTCTTCTATTCATAAACAAACAAAAAAAATTTTTTAAAAATGTGCTGTCTAGTTGATTCCAAGTCATAGCAACTCTATAGGACAGAGTAGAACTATCCCATAATGTTTCTCAGGAGTGGTTGATGGATTTGAACTGCCAGACTTAGCTACTAACCACAATGAGAAGGTAAACATCAAAAACAAACAAACAAAAAAACCCATGGCCATCTAGTCAATTCCAATTCATAGTGACCCTATGGGATAGAGTAGAACTGTCCACAGGGTTTCCAAGAAGTGGATGGTAAATTTGAGCTGCCAACCTTTTGATTAGCAGCCACAGCTCTTAACCAGAGTGCCACCAAGTCTCCCTTAATCACAATAAACCTGCTGCTATCAAGTCGATTCCAACTCTTAGCAACCCTACAGGACAGGGTAGAACTGTCCCATAGCTTTTCTAGGAAGCACCTGGTGGGTTTGAACAGCTGACGTTTTGATTAGCAGCATGTCTCTTAACCAGTGTGTCACCGTGGGTCCCTTAACCACAGTGGAGGGTGTTAAATAAGAAATTGGAATAAAAAACACTTGATTTAGCCCTGGTTCTTAAGAATACCACTATCAAGCGCATGTGCTTCCCACATCCATGATGCTTCAAGATGAGTCCCGTTTCATCATCTCTCTAGGACTTCAGCCTTCTGGTACCTGATTGTCAAGTTACCTGTTATTGACGTTTTCTACTCTTACTGATGGGCTAACTCTTTTTTTTCTGACAAGATCACACCTAAACAGATCAAGATGAAAGACCCCGTATAGGTTTAGTTGGCTCAAAGACAGCAACAGTAAAGTCTTAACAGCTCCTCCCTGAGCAAGCCAGCTCCCTAAAATTCAATTCAAGGACTCTTCTTTGAGAAATAATAACCTTGAAAGGCCACATGTAGCAAAGAGATCTGATCCTTGGTCCATTCTCTCAGGACTTTTCTGTGTCACTTAAAGGACTTTTAATATTTCCTTGTAACCATCCTGTCTCGTGTAAAGCACCTTTATTTGTTCCTGAGAAAACATCTGACGGCGCTTTTACCTCAGGGCTTGCTCCACAGTGGGAAAGGAGGATGCAAAGGCCTCTGCTGGATAGCTTTGTTGTTTGGCTTTTGAAAGGAAGTCCCTGTGAAATAAATAGTATTACGTGTTTATATTGTTTTAAAAGAACATCCACCAGCATCACAGGCTAGTAAGTAGGTGGCGAGTACTTAGGTAGCTTCATGATGTGAAATACTATGTGTGATGCTTCTCTTGACATCTAGGTACCAGTGGTGCGCTTTCGGCTACTTCCCGGGCATCAAGCGCTTGCAAAGAACAATTTAAAATCCCTTGGATTTCAAAGCCATTTGAAATCTGGGTGAACATCAGAACACAGTTTTATCACGTTTAAAAATGCGTGATGGGTTAGCCCCTGAGTTTGGCCGTAGCAGGAGGAAAAGTCATAGCTTTTAAAAGACAGTGAGCCCCACTAAGCAGCAAGGTACTAACTTTCCACGGTGCCTTTCACCATTAAAAGGAAGGTAATGAAAACACTACAGTCTTGCTGACAGATTAAAGAAATTAACAAATTAGCAGACTTTATAACACGATTGGCATACTGGTTAAGGACTACAGCTCCTAGCCAGAAAGTTGGTAGTTCAAATCCACCAGGCACTCTTTGGAAAACTATGGAGCCATTCTACTCTAACCTGTAGGGTTACTGAGTCAGAATCAGCTAGATAGCAGTTGGTCTTTGTTTTTTTTATAGCACAAAATAATTACTCAAAATTATTATTGTTAGCACGGCTTTTGGTGCCAAGCATCTTAAGTGGCTTGAATTCTATTTTACTATCTATTAATTACATAGCCTTAGACAGAACTTTCCACTACCTCAGTTTCTAAATCTGTAAAACTGAACAGAATGTCCTGATAGGACTTGTGTGGATGAAATAAGAGGATATTTATGTAAAATATTTTGCAGAGTGTCTTGGAAATGTGACCAAACCAAAATCGTGGCTGTTGAATTGATTTGGACTCAATTCGGACAGAACAGAGCTGCCCCACAAAGTTTCCTAGGAGCACCTGGGGAATTCAAACTGCCAAGCTTTTGGTTAGCAGCCCCAGCTCTTAATCACTGTTCCACCAGTGTTGTACATTACTGCTAAAATTATTCAAAGGATAAGTTCAGTTGGGGTGGTGGGATACATTGAGTCATTTTGAAAATATTTCTCAGGACCTGGAAGCAAAGAACTAACAGTTAGATAATACCAAAGACACACAACTTCACCAGCATTTTATTTTTTAACTTCTTCATTTTGGATTAGTTTGAGACTTCAGAAGAACTGCAAGCATAGCATATGGGGTTGCTATATACATTTCACCCAATTTCTATTTTGTTAGCAACTTACATAACCATGGTACAGAATCAAAAGTCAGCAATTAATGCTGGTATGATACCATTAGCTAAAATAAAAACTTGACTCAGATTTCACCCATTTTTCCACTACCTTTTTTCTTTCTCTCTTCCAGGATCTAATCCAAGATCCCACATTGCATTTAGCCGTCATGTCTACTTAGTTTTCTCCATCTGGGACAATTGTCAGTCTTTCGTTACCTTTCATGACCTTGACCTTTTGGAGAGCAGTGCTCAGATAATTTGTAGAATGTTTCTCAATTTGATTTTGTTGGATGGTTTCTCATAATCAGAAAGGAGTTATGAAATTTAGGGAAGATTAAAGACAGAGATGAAGTATCCTTTTTGATCCATCTTATCAGAAGGTATATGATACAAATATGCTCCATTATTGGTTGTATTTACCATGATGAGCTGATTAAAGCAGGTTTTTGCCAGGTTTCCCTACTATAAAGTTCCTCTTTTCTCCTTTCTGTACTCTTTTCAAAAACCCTGGTGGTGCAGTCATTAAGAGCTACAGCTGCTAATCAAAAGTTTAGTTGTTTGAATCCATCAGGTGCTCCTTGGAAACCCTATGGAGCATTCAGCTCTGTCCTACAGGATCAATACTCTTTTCATTAGAAGTTAAGTTGCTAGCCCTTTCTCAAGGGCAGATGAAAGAAGCTCTACTTCTTAAAGGGAGGAAACCCTGGTGGCATAGTGGTTAAGTGCTACAACTGCTAACCATAAAGGTTGGCAGTTCAAATCCAACAGGTGCTCCTTGGAAACTCTACAGGGAAGTTCTACTCTGCCCTATAGGATCACTATGAGTTGGAATTGACTCACTGGCAGTGGGTTTGGCTTTTGGGCTCTTAAAGGGAGATATATCAAAGGATTTCAGAAGATACAATAAATACATGTATTGTATTATGCTTTAAGTGAAAGTTTAAAGAGCAAATTAGTTTTTCATTAAACAGTTAATGTACAAATTCTTTTGTGACATTGGTTGCCAATCCCACAAAATGTCAACACTTGCCACTTCTCCATCCCAGATTCCCTGTTTCACTCATCCAGCTTTCCCGTCCCTTCCTGACTTTCTGTCTTTGCTTTGGGGCTGATGTGCTTATTAGTTTTCAAGTACATGATTGAACTACAAAGCACGTTTCCCACCTGTGTTATCATTGGCCTTATAAACCAACCACCAAACCCACCGCTGTCAAGTTTATTTCCACTCATAGTGACCCTGTAGAACAGAGAACAACTGCACTATAGGATTTCTGGGCTGCAGTTGGTAGTTTTGAACTGCTGTTCTTTTGGATAAAAACTTGAGCACTTAACCACTGAGCTGCCAGAGCTGACCTACAGACCTAATCTTTGGCTAAAGGGTGACCCTCAGGAATGACTTCAATGCTAAGTTAAAAGGGTGCCTGGGGTCCATAACTCTTAAGAGTTTCCCCAGGCTCTGTGAGACCAGCAAAGCTGGTCTGTGTGTATGAATTTTTTTCTACATTTTTCTCCTACTCTAACCCAGACTGTCTTTTGCGATCCCTGTCAGACACCACCTAGTTGTTCTGGGCTCCGTCTGGTGGAGGCTGTGGTCACTGTGGTCCACTAGTCCTTTGGACTACTAATCTTTCCCTTGTGTCTTTGGCTTTCTTCATTCTCCTTTGCTCCAGCCCGGATGGGAACAGTAGATGTATCTTAGATGGCCAGTTGACAGCTTTTAAGATCCTAGATACTACTAACCACAGTCAGATGTAGAACACTTCATTTATAGACTATGTTACATCATTTAAGCTAGATGTCTGCTGAGACTATGATGCCCAGCCCTCACTCAGCCCAGTGGCTCAGTCCCTCAGGGCATTTGGATGTGTCTGTGAAGCTTCTGTGACTTCGCCCTGGTCAAGCTGTGCTGACTTCCCCAGGATAAGTCAATGTTTTTCCTTCCCCAGTCCTCCCCTCCCTCATAACCATCAAAGATCATTTCTTTTTGTGTGGAAATATTTTCATGTGTTATTATAACAGTGGTCTCATGCATTATTTATCCTCTTGTGATAGACCCATTTCATTCAGCATAAAGCCCTCTAGGTTCATCTATATTATGAAATGTTGCAAAGATTCATCATTGTTCTTTATCATTGTCTATGCAATAAATGTTTTGGGAAAGATACTTTGGGGCTCTGCAAACATTTTTCCTTGAACTTTTGCCCACAAATTTTACCAGTCACCATTGAATTTGGCCCACCGCAATTATTGCCATGGTATTCTAATGGTAATTTTCTATTTTTCTTATTTCTTCTATATTTATTAATTATATTTCCTCTGTAGGAAACCCTGGTGGCATGGTGGGTTAAGTGCTACATCTGCTAACCAAAAGGTTGGCAGCTCAAATCTGCCAGGTGCTCTTTGGAAACTCTATGGGGCAGTTCTACTCTGAATGCTAAGGTCACTATGAGTCAGACCAGATTCGACAGCAGTAGGGTTTTTTTTTTAACTCCTCTGTAAGGAAGAAGTGTCATAGGTTTTTCTTCCTCCCTTTCTTTCTCCCTCCCCCCCTCCCTCATTGTTGTTTAATCATTTATTTATGTAAGTGTGGACTCATGAGTATTTATTCTTCGGAGCGTAATGCAATACTATCATTTTGTTTATTTTTATTCCTCAAACTGTTACAGATTTAATCATCAGGAGCTCCTTAGGGTTGACTCTTGTATTCTTTTGACATTCTTTTTTTTTTTTTTTTTAACTTCCTTACTTCCTGAAATTAACAAGATGCTCCAATCTCATCTTTACCCTGTCTCAGCACCTTCTCCAAAAAGCTCTGGTTCCTTTCACTGGAAAATAGTATTTAAACACCAAGTTTTAGAAGCTAAGCATATTCATTGCTACTGGGATGTTTGTTGCTACTAGGCTATTCCCAGGAAATTTATGTATGTGTGCTAACCACAAGTCCTGGATGGGTTTCTCTATGTATGTAACTGCAAATATATTCAAATAAGTGAGTTCACATTGATATCTCCAACTAATCTAGAACCACAGGGCTCTTCCTCATCTTCCCCTTTGCTTATTTATAATAGCTTTATCTTGCGGGGAGAAATCTGGCAGTCAATATCTACAGTGTATGTGCTTATCATTTAATTCTGGAGTACATGTCAAGTAGCTCTAGAATTGCCAACTCCAACCTCTGTGCAACAAAAATTTATCACCTTGAGTATACAGTTTTCACATAGTCCAATTGGCTGTTGGTCTAATAACATCTAGTTAAAATACTGCTTTCCAAAGTCAGTTCCTTTCTTCCCCATCACACTACTGCATAGGTAATTTCTAATGCATTCAAATTCATTTTCACCACCTGCATCCTTGGCAATCTAGAGGCTAACCAGGGAGGCTGCTTACCTAAAGGCCAGGATTTTGAGTCCACCAGCTTCTCATGAGAAACCCTATGAAGCAGTTCTACTCTGTCCTACACAGTGACTATGTGAGTCAGAATCTACTCAACCACAACAGAGTGTTTTGTGTTTCTTTAATGAATATTGCATCTCTTCCCCACCCCCATACTGACATTCTGGTTACTGAAAGAAAGTTGCATAAGTAAAATTAACAGACTCGTGTGTCAGTGCTGTTGTAAGGGTATTGAAAAATTGAGTTAGAATCAACTGGCAATGGGCTGGTTTGAAGGAGACCCGGAGGCGCAGCAATGCTTAGCCACTAACTGACAGGGCAGAGGTTTGAACACCCAGTGGCTCAAGGCAGAACAAATTGAGCAATCTGGTCCTGTAAAGATGACAGTCTTGGATAACCCTACAGGATAGTTCTACTATAGCCTACAAGGTCACTGTGAGTCAAAATCAGCTTGACAACATGTGACAATAATGACAGCAACAATAATCTCAGCTGGAAGTCACTAAATGGCACAAATGGCTAACTGAATGGTTGTCGGTTCAAGGCCTATCCAGGGGCACCCCAGAAGAACAGTCTAGAGATCTGCTTCCAAAAAGGAAGCTCTGAAAACCCTAGGGAGCATAGTTCACTCTGACACACCTAAGGTTGCCAATAATCTGTCAATTCCACAGCAACCAGTTTCATTTTTGTTTCTTTAAAACCCTGGTGGCATAGTGGTTAAGTGTCACAGCTGCTAACGAAAAGGTTGGTAGTTCAAATCCACCAGGCACTCCTTGGAAATTCTATGGGGCAGTTCTACTGTGTTCTATATGGTTGCTATGATTCGGAATCAACTTGATGGCAAACAGCTTGGTTGGTTGTTGTTTTTTAGTTTTGTTTGACCTCAGCTAACTCTTCAGTTTGTAGAACAGTTTCATGAAAACTTGGGCCTCCTTACCAGTAATAGATAATGCTCAGGAATGAATTACATATTTGGGAAATCTCTTGTGTGCATTATCTAACTTAAAACCCATACACAATATACATCTCAGTAAAGGCACAGCAAATTGGTTGCATTAAATAAACTGCTTTGGTCTCCAACTTACACCATCAAAAGAAGCCAATAATATCAGAGTAACTTATTCAAACCATTTGGAAGTCCTTAAGAACATCACCATACATCGGAAAAATAGAGAAAACACAGTTGAAGCAGTGTCAAAAAAAGTTTTGTCTCTGGTAGAAGATAATACACAATTTATGACTCATTATGTTTAAAGAGGAGTCCTTCTACTCCAAAAGTTGAACTGGGCATTTACGTGGTGACCTGAAAGCAAATCAATATGGGAAATGAAAGCCTCTTCTTCTTGTATCCTGGGACCATGGAAATGCACTGAATTACTGCTCTGAAAATGTGTCCTGTCAGGACACTTCTGTCCTGCCGCACTTAACATATCACTTGCAAAAGGTAAATTGGGTATAAAATGCCAATTATTTTACACCTGAAACACACAAAAGCAAGACAAACAAGTGTATTTTGGGAGACTCCTTCAAAACAGTTAATCACTAACTTTGGCTCATAGTCTGTTGTATGAACTTCAGTACCAAACAAGAGGCAGTTGGAGTTACTGTCAACAACAGAAGCACTGCATAAGAAAGTCAAAATTGTTAAAGAAAACCTCCTGTACATTTATATTGGAGGAATACAGCTTATAAACAAGGGAGAAAATGTCACTGAAAACTCAAGGTATTATTCTTGGAAATATTCACTTTCACAGTGTCTTTTTTTTTTGTCTCCAAAATATCTCATGCCCTTTACTAAAACTAACACAAAAGAAATTACACTCCTCTGAATTCCCTTGAGTCTAGTTATAACAGAGAAGCAACACTAGTGTCCATGCAAGTACAATTTGAGAGGGTGATTTTTTCATTAACTCTGATGGACTTAATAACCTGTAGTAGTGCTCTCTTGGTTTGGTTCTTCTAGAAGCTGATCCAGAGATAGCAACTTGAGTGCAAGGAGTATACTTGACATAGGATCCCAGGAAACTCGGTTGCAGGGTTGGATAAAAAAGATGAAGAAGACATAAAAGGCAATAAAGTGCGTATTGTTGAAGAGATAAGCACTGTGGGCAGTAGGGATTTCTGGTGGCACACTGGTTAAGAGCTACCGTGAGCTACAAGTGATAACCAGAAGGCTGGTAGTTCCAATCTACCAGCCGCTCATTGGAACACTATGGAATAGCTCTACTCTGTCTTATATGGTCACTATGAGTTGGGATTGACTTGATAGCAGTGGGGCTTGAGGTGAGCAATACAGACCCAATTCCCTTAGGGAACAATGAGAGCACACCTCAGAGTTATCTCATCAGGCGGACACTGGAGGTCAGTTATTTATTTACCAATATTCCATTCATCAGCTAACTGGTTCTAGGAGTATTAACTCTGCAGCTTGTCCACTTGCATGGTCCACTCATGTTCCAGGGACCAGAAGAAAATCCCTGAGCAGAGAGCAAAAAGTGCTTGTTCAAGCAACTTTGAAGATAAAGGCAAATACTGAGGGCCTATGGGCAGAATACCAACAGTACCTACCACAGACATATTCTCGCTTCTTTGACACATCAACCACAGAATACACAATGCAAAAGAGATCAAAATAGCATCCAGTCCTTTCTGTAGTCTGTAGTGCTTCTTATACTTTCTCTTTGTTCCAGATCTCTGTGTTTTTATGGCAAACACCTTATTGTTTTACTTTATTTTTTTTGAAAGACAAGGGGAAAATTGCAAGTGCACTGGCATTAGCAACTGAGCCTCTATGAAATTCATGCAATTGTGTCCCTTAAAAAGGGAGGAGAGAATGGAAAAGTTGCCATGTCTGCTGTGACAGGGAAGAGAAATGGAATCGATTATGTGGTGCTGCACCCCAGTCTAGTCCTAAAGACTCACACTGGGGTTCTGTATTCCACAGGAAAAAAAACTAAAGAACAGCAAAAAATAAGATGCTCTATTTGATGGTTGGAGGCAGTGGTGATTAAGTGCTAGAGTTTTTGCCTTCAATGAGGGAGATCCAAATTAGACTCTCAGCCACTGTAACGTCACTCATCAGTCATTGGAGGCTTGCATGTTGCTATGACGAAGAACAGATTTCAGTGGAGCTTTCAGACTAAGATGGACTAGGAAGCAAGGACTAGCTAGTGAAAACCATATCATTCATGAGAACCTGATGGAACAGCATTTTGTTATACTATACGTGGGATCCCCATGCTTTGGGAGGCCAACTTGATGGCAGACAACAACCTTTGACGATTATGTCAGAAATAGCAACTGATTGGATGGGGTGCTGTTTGCCTTATTTCCTGTGAGAACCTCATAGTTCTCACAGCTACAAGGACTGCTGAGAACTCAACACCAGTTTAATATTCTGTAGGAGAGCTTGCTGCTCTGAGAACAATGGAAGGCAGCACTCTCAGTACAAGCATCAGTGATCTCAGGCTGGGTACCAACTGCTGTGCCACAATGAGGCACCCCTCCTGAATGGCTTCACAGGTAACAGATATCACTGAAAAGGTGGATTTTAAAATAGGGGAGAAATGTTCTGTTGAAGATTCTTGGGAATAATTCAAGAAACTTTGAAAGGAGCAAGGCATTACAGCTGGAGTTGAGTAAACCAATGAACAAATGTGTCAGTGATGCAGTAAGGAATGGAATGAGGCTCAGGTGTTGACTGAGGAATGGGATAATCAGGACTTCAGCACATGGATGAGGGAAGAAGCAGAACATGAATGAAGGACCAAGGGAGGCTCTGGAATGGATAAGGCCTGGCTAAGAGCCATCCCTTCAACAAATGTTGATTGGGCATTCAATATTTGCCAGACACTGTTTTACCCACTTTCTGTGGGATCACCTTTCTTTCAAGTGAGTATGGATATGGATCTCTTTCAGTCAACTGCTGAAAGTCAAAAGGACATGAACCATTTGCC
Organism: Heterohyrax brucei; assembly: GCA_028571685.1. Taxonomy (NCBI): domain Eukaryota; kingdom Metazoa; phylum Chordata; class Mammalia; order Hyracoidea; family Procaviidae; genus Heterohyrax; species Heterohyrax brucei. The sequence goes on from CM053149.1 coordinate 21,124,581, forward strand.
AATGAAGTCCAAAGTCTACAGCTGTTGGTAGGAATTAACATCTCAATATGAAGAAAACCAAAATCCTCCCAACTGAACCAATAAGCAACTTTATGATAAACAGAAAAAAATTTTTTTTTTAATTGTCAAGGATTTCATTTTACTTAGATCCACAATCAATGCCCAAGGAAGCAGCAGATACAAAATCAAACAATGTAGTGCACTGGGCAAATTCACTGCAAAAGACGTCTTTCAAGTGTTAAACAGCAAAGATGTCACTTTGAAGACTAAAGTACTCTTGACCCAAGCTATGGTATTTTCGATGGTTTCACATGCATGTAAAAGTTGGACCATGAGTAAGGAAGACCAAAAAAGAACTAGCCAGCCAAGTGCTGTTGAGGCGAATCCGACTCATGGTGACCCTAGGGTCCAGGGTAGAAATGACTCCCAGACTAATGCATTTGAATTATGGTAAACAAAAGCCAAACCCATAGCTGTTGATTGCAACTCATAGCAACCCTATAGGACAGAGTAGAACTTCTCTGTAGAGTTTTCTAGTAATGCCTGGTGGACTCAAATGGCCAACCTTTTGCTTAGCAGCCATAGCTCTTAACCACTATGACATCAGGGTTTCCTAAACTATGGTAGTGGTGAAGAATATTGTATATACCATGGATTGCCAGAAGAATCAGCAAATCTGTCTTAAAAAAAGTAAAGACAGACAGAATGCTCTTTAGCAGTTAGGATGGTAAGTCCTCATTTCATTTACCTCTAACACATTATCAGTGGGGATAAATCCCTAGAGAAGGATATCATACAGAGGATCAGTGAAAAATAGGAAGACCTCGATGAGATGGATTGACACAGCAGCTACAACAATTCACTCAAACACAGCAGTGGGTGTGAGGACGACCCAGGATTGGGCAACATTTCGTGTTGTTGTTTATTGGATAGCTATGAGTATGAGTTGGAACTAATTCAATGGCATCTAACAACCTTATTTTTACCTACTAGAGACAGTATCAGACAATGTAATCAAGTTTGTACTCTTATACTACATCTTAATCTAGTGATAATTTTAAATGTACATGCTACTAGATAATTTCTCCCACTTTCTAAACCTCTTATATTTTTTCAAATGATAATTTTCTTTTAAATTGAAAATTATTCTCTTAGGATCACATAATGTCAATTGCACATGTAGAAACATCCCCAGGACGAAAAGAGTTCTGTTAAAATTTAATGTGCACAATGTCTCAATTAGTCAGAACTATTTCTGGTAATTCCATTCCTCTTTGCCAGCAACTGGCTACAGCTATCACATGTGAGACATCTCCAGTCAATGAGGCTTAAAGGTAAGTCTGCTAAGAAGTTTTTGGAAAAAAAAAATATATATATATATATATATATATATTCCTCCTTCATTGATAGAAAAAGGCACTTAAGGAGAAATTTTCTCTTTTCTGCCTTTCTATGTGGTTGTATGAGAACATAGCATCCGGAGCCACAGCAGCCATCTTGTGTCCATGAGGAGACAAACTGAGGAGCAATACCAACAAACTTAGGGTGATAAAAACAACAGACAGAAGGGACCTGGTTCGTTAGTATTATCCCTTAGCCACTGAATTAATGAACCCTGGAACCACTTTCAATTGTTTCTGTTTTGTGAAAATAAAAATTCTTCTCACTGTTTAATCTATTTGTAAAATTGAATCTAATGTACTCAATGAGTTGATCAAAAAACTCAGTCAAGAGCTTCTTTTAAACATTGGTACCAAGTATTCAAAGTTGTTTGGTTGTGTCCCTTAAAAAAAAAGTGTCGTTTCTTGACTTGAAGTAAATATCTTTACTTCAAAGCATTCCATAGAGCATTTTGCTTGCCTTCATCTCATTCCTTTTGAAGATGGAACCTTGTATTTTGCTCCATATAGCTAAAAAAAAAGAAGAAAGAAAGAAAAGTACATTCAGCATACTGGGTTTAGTAAATGTGTTAATTGATATATTTTTAATAGCATGGAACCCAATACTGTTAAATCCATTCTGACTCATAGAGATCCTATAGGACAGAACAGATCTGCCCCATAGCATTTCCAAGGAGTGGCTGGTAGGTTTAGACTGCCAATCTTTTGGTTAGCTGCCTGAACTCTTACCACTGTACCACCAAAGCTCCTTTAATTATATAGGAAATGAAAAATAATCTAAGTTCCAATATTTCAATAAACAGTTATCAAAGTTACTTACAGAAAATTTGCCCTTGTGGTACTTTATTTAGTGTCCAAGATACTTTATCCTTTGATACACACTCTGAAGAGTCAGAGATCATCCTTTACATGGGTCTGTTACACCTTCCCTTCAGCACCACTTTTTCTGAATGGCCTGCCCTGTCAGCCACTGACTTCATGGAAGGAATTATCTGCTAAAGTCACTTAATATAGGAAGGATTATGAGACAGCTAAAAAAGCAAACCAACAAATAAAAATTTTCAAATTATACTGTGAACCTGCCTCTCTTACACGTCTTCCTATTCCCATAAATCAAAACAGGTTAAGACTTAACAGAACCTTCGGAAATTTATACCAAAAAAAGAAAAGAAAGAAAGAACCTGTTTCATCTCCTTGTCTTCTCCTCGTCCCCTTATGCTCACACTATGAATACTTCTCAAGACTTTCCAACATAAACTATGGCAGGAGGAATCTCAGAAGATATCAGTTGATCTCAATTGCGGATGACAAATGGCCTGAGTTTCCCATCATTCCAATGTTGTCAATTTGGCCTTCCTCTTCACTGACTCAGGACAGACAGTGGGACTCCAGGCTCAGGCCTGCATTAAGTATCACGTCCAGTAAATGAATTTATTTCTTTTACCAATATCACTGCATCAGGAAGACCTGGGGGATGGAGGAGGGGGACACTGGCTTGGAAGACCTTTCCTGGTAGGGGCAGAGAGTTGTACTTCCTTCCTGCGGTCCCAGTAAAGATTTAGAAGAATAAAAACAGCTAAGACTGAAGCAGTACAACTTCATCTCTGTTTTATAATCCCCCTCCACGTTTTCTCTGTAACCCGCTCCGTGATAAAACCCAACCCTTGTTCACAAGCGTGGGACAAGGTGGAAGCGCTGGTGCTGTACCTCCGCCCGAAAGCCCTTCATAGAACCACTGACGCTCACAGGTGAGGTCTCTGAAGGCGGATGCCAAGTCCCCAGAACCAATTTATTCCCTTCCTGAAAGCTTTTGTTTTCTCTTTTCTTTCTATGTGGCAATCGCACCTCCTCACCTTCCTCCGCCACGAGCTTCGTTAACTTTCCTGATTTGTTTTCTCTGCTTTGATAATCCAAAACCTGCGACCGCACCATACATACCTCACAGAGAAACAGATGCGAATGGGCACACCTGGGGACAGCTGCGGTCTGGACGCGGGGCCCCATAAGTTATCACCCCCTCACACTCACCCTCCCCTCCATCACATCGCCACCTGTGTTGCACGTGTTCCTGAGATTCCTTGGGAAAAAAAAAAAACTGCAACGAGGGGCACGTGGGAGTCTCTGGTTCCCGCATTGTGCTCAGTCTCCCCACCCTCCGTTGCTCTTCTTCAATGTGCTAACTGTAAAGGCAGACACAAAGAAACCCTTCCTAGAAAGTATTAGCTTCAAGCTCGACCCTGACAAAGGCACAGCGGCTGCCAGAACTCAAAAATGATCCAGTTTCCATCTGAGGCAAGGCTCTGAAATTCTCACTGGGGACTCACCGTTCCCCTTGCCTTCAAGGGCAGAGCTGGGCCCAGCAGGAGGCAGCCACTGTGAGATTCAGGGGACCGTGGGGGGATCCCAGCAGCGTGAGGTTTTTCAGTATATTACAATTACAAAAACACCTGTGATACATAACGTGATCCAGTCTGAAGTGTTCCTGGACTCATTTCTTAACTACACTGGCTTACTGATTGCATTACAGTGGGCACTGCAAAAGCAAGGTAAAGCCAGGATCAAACCCTCTGGAAGTTCTTTCTTGTGAACCCTGCAAGGCACAATACCTCTCCTTCCAAACTTCTCAGTCCGTTATTCTCCTGCAAGTCTAGTGAAAATGAACCCAGATTCCAATGGTACACAGAAAGCAAACAGAAGCAGCCTGCAAAAAACAGCTTAAGGCTATCTATATGGATTCAGAGAATTTCCCACTAACATTAATGCTCTGTTGCATTTGATGATGCAGGGGTGAAATATGCGGAAAGGATAGAACTGCAGTTTTAAGTGAGTTAAAAACCCCTCCTGCTTCTTAAGAGGCACTGAGTTTCTGTGTCATACGCTTAGTCGGTTTGCAAGCAGCTGGTCAGTTACATCAGAATTCACACAGATGGACAAAACATTCTCACAGGATTAAGAAATGTCTTTAAAATATCCCTGGCCACATGGGCTCTGTGGCCCTTAGTGAGGCTGGGACCCAAACCTCTGCCCATAGGCCCACAGACTGCTTTCATTGGAGTTGACACCTGGTGCTAAGTGGGCTTATGAGTTTTTTACATTTGTTTCTTCTGTGGGCGAGGGTTCCTCTCCTAAAGGGCAGGATTTAATCCAGGTATGAGCAAATGATACAAAGGCCAGCAGAAAGAAGGCTTACACAGGTTCTAAGGAAATTCAAGTCTTTTCTAACCTCTGAAACACAATGTGAAAAGCCTTTGTTGCTATTGTTCTGATGTGCCATCGGGTCAGTTCTGACTCAGAGCGACCCTGTGCACAATAGAACGAAATATTGTCTAGTCCTGTGCCATTCCCACCATTGTTGTTATGCTTAAGCCCGTTGTCTATCCACTGTGGCAATCCATCTCCTTGAGGGTCACTTATTGCAATATTAGCAGAACCTAGGAAGACACAGCTGGATGGTCATGAGGATTTTGATCACCTTATCTCCAGCAACCTCTAGTAATTTATAAATGCTGACTCTGTTCTATGGAAACCTTGGTGAGTGTAGTGGTTAGATGCTACAACTGCTAACCGAAAAAAGATTGGCAGATCAAGCCCACCAGACATTGTTTGGAAACTCCATGCAGCAGTGCTACTCTGTCTTACAGGGTTGCTATGGGTTGGAATCAACTCAACAGCAATGGATTTTAATGGGTTGGACCCTGTTCTAGGCAATGGGCTAAAAGATTATGTATAAAATAGCTGTCTTAGTTGTCTAGTGCTGCTACAACAGAAATACTGTGTAAAAGTGAATACTATGACAAAGAGAAGTTACTTCTCTCACAATCCAAAACTGAAACCAGACCCAACCCACTACATCAAGTGAATTCCAACTCATAGAGATCTCATGGACACAGTAGAACCACCCCATAGAGTTTCCAAACTGAATTCAGAGCACAGGCTCCAGTGGAATGCTTTCTCTGTTGGCGCTAGAGAAAGGTCCTTATGATGCATCAATCTCTTTGTCTTCGAGCTTCTCTATACCGCAATCTCAGGTCTAAAGAATGTGCCAGGCTCCGGGCACTGCTTTCTTGTTGGTATAAGGTCCCTGTGTCTCTCTATTTGCTTCTCTCTTTTATATTTCAGAAGAGATTGGCTTAAGACATTGTTCAGTCTTGTAGACCTCACCAATATAATTGTTGCTAACCTATTTTATTAAATCATAATGATAGGATTCAAAACACATAGGAAAATCTTAACAAATGACAATGGTGGACAATCACACAACACTGGGGAATCATGGCCCAGCCAGATTGCTGCAAATAATTTTGGGGGGACCCAATGCAATCCACGGTAATGTCTCACTTAATCCTCACAGCAAGCTGATGCGGTACACACTATCGATTTTCCCCATGCGATAACTGAGGAAGCTGAAATACAGGGTGTGGGAATAACTACCATCAAGGCCACAGAAAACTAGCGAAGGGTAAAGCCAGAGTCAAACCCTCTTGAAGTTCTTTCTCGTGAGCCCTGCGATGCATGATACAGCTGCTTCCAAACTTCTCAGTCTGTTTTATTCTCCTGTAAACCTAGTGAAAATGAACCCAGTATCCAGTGGCAGAGCTAGGAGATAGTGGACTGAAACAGACCTGCTCAAGCTAATTCCAGGGTCAGTACACCTCACCACTACACAATTCAGCAAAAAAAAGAAAAATAAATAACCACTATACAAATGAAAACATGAATAACACTGGAAGGTGAAAGATAACAGCAATAAGATACCTTCTTCTTGTCAAACTGACATCACGGTGACAGCTGGGGAAGCGGGGAGGGCTCTTACTGCTGCTGGGGGTGTAAATAGGTATGAATTTTCAGGAGTGCAATTTGGCACTAATATCAAATGCCTGAGGATTTCACCCACACTGCTCCAATCAGCAAATTCATTCCTAAGGATTTATCCTAAGGAAATACTCTAGACAAGTGTGGTAGGATGAGTACACTTTGATCTCATCGCAGCATGGTGACAATGGCGAAGGAGAAATAAGCTAAATGTCCAGCAATAAGGGATCAGTTAAACAAACTAGGATATATGCATGTATCAGAACACTAAGCCCCCAGTCAAAATTGCAATTTAAATGTGTATTAAATGACATGAAACTGTGTTTAAGATATACTATTACATAAAAAAAGATACAAAGCCATATGTATAATAAAATATTTTTGCAGAAATTTATGCGTGCACTTGGAGCTTCAAAATAAGAAAAGTACTTATTAGCATAATTTTAACTCTGGCTATCTTGGGCTGGTGGAATTGTGTGCGAATGTTTTTGTTTTCTATTTTCTGTAGAATAAGAAGGAAATCCTGGTGGTATAGTGGTTAAGAGCTACAACTGCTAAGCAAAAGGTCAGTGGTTCAAATCCACCAGCTGCTTCGTGGAAACCCTACAGGGCAGCTCTACTGTGTCTTACAGGGTCTCTCTGAGCTGGATTTGACTCAACGGCAGTGGGTTTCCTTTTTTTTAATGGGATGAAAATGTGTTATTTGCACAAAATAATTATCATTAAAATTTTATTTTTAAAATATTTATCAATAATTGGGATAATAAGAGCAAAATGATAACCATGGATCATCAAATCCCAACCACATTGTAATAGCAAATACAGACTTGAGGTTGAGACAAGTTAAAATTTTCTTATTACAAGTAATACTGGACTAAAATTAGAAAATGCTTTGTCGATTGTCTGATTTCTTGGGTTCTCTCTTGAGTAGAGATAGGTAGAAAGGAGTGGCGTGCTAACTAGGCTGCGGAAGTGTATGTGACCGCAGCCAGTGTTCTCCAAGAGACAGCCCATTACTCTCAAAGAAATACCAGTTGGGTAAGATGATTTTCCATAGTGTGTCTCCACCCTACAAATTGTGGTGGTTGTGAGCAGGGCGGGAAAGATGCATCGGCCTTGGTAAGGGCAGGGGGTCAAAGTCTGGCTATGCTATGTGTGTGAATGACTGTTCATCATGTGGTCTCTGCAGAAAGTAAAAGTCAAGAGCAAAATCCTCAGACTGCTCGGACTGTCTGCAAACACTGTCTAAAACACTTCCGCCAAACTCTGTTTGCCAAACTCTATCTACCCCAAGTTTTAAGCTATGTTCACAGATTAGAGAATTCTGACTCCACCTCCTCTCCTATTGCCTCTTTCTCCAGACTCTACGCCTATGTTTCCTTCCAAAGATTATCCCACAATACTCATAAGCCTGAGAATGTGGGACGGGGCTATACAGTGTCCACTAGTATGGCTCAGTTTCATGCACTCGTGCTTTAACTCCTGCCAGTCTTCTCAAAGAATGTGCACTCTTTGACTAAAGAAGTTTGCCAATGGTGCAAATACAAAGAACATGCTATATAAAAGGCAGGTCATTAACTTTTTTCCTGGAGGGTCACTATGGATCAGAATTGACACAACGGCAATAGAGTATGAGTTTAAAACCAGTATTAAACTAATTGTTCTTAAGAATTGATTCCAACTCATGGTGACTCCATGTGGGTCAGAATAAAACTGTGCTCCACAGGGTTTTCTATGGCTTATTTTTTTAAAACAGATCACCAGGCCTTTCTTGCATGGTGCCTCTGTGTGGATTTGAACTTTCAACCTTTTGACTAGCTACCAAGCACATTAACCATTTGCACTATTCAGGGATTACAAAGCATAGTATTATGGAGCATTAAACAATCCTGCAATGGGCATACTTTTGCTGTTTGTTTATTTCTTTTTCCGACAAATGTGTTTAACTGATAGCGAAAGACACATTGTTTGACAAGATCGAATTTGCTGAAAATATGGGCACCCAAATGAGTGATTGTTTCTATTACTTACAACGAGATTAGGTATTTATTGGGTAAGGAAGATACTACAGTTCAGTTGGGAGTCTGGGTTACATCTCAAGTATAAAATATTTCAAGTAAGCATCTGTATCCGATAAGCATTTCACTCTATTTCCATGCCATTTTATCAATTTTATCTCTATAGAAATTTCAAGCTTCTGGTTTTAAACACCGTGCAGATATAAATATTTACATTTGTTTGGGTATAAATAACTAAACAAGTATATGTATACTGTTTGTGTATATTTGGGTGTATATAAAGATACATATATGTAAAGATATCATAATGTGCTATAATTCACACTGTTAAGTTTGAAGTGATTTTGCATACTAATCCATATTCTGTCACTTTAAAAAATTATTTCATGAACACATAGTCAGTTAAGGTCTTCTTCTAAGAGCCAACAAAAGAAATAAAGATGAATAATAAATGTGGCTTAAGATTCATCAGGTGATTGGAAAGACAAATTAACAAACTATTATTAGATAAACTTAGGCGAGTGACAAAAACAGACATGCCAAAAAAAAGCGTTAGGGACGTTTCTAAAATTATATATAGATACAGATGTGAGGATGGGTGTAGACCAGGGGGTTGATGACTTTTCCTACAAGATCCAGATAGTAAATAAATTAGGCTTTGTGGGTCATACATTCTATTTTGCGGCCAAAAGCAACCGTATAAACTGAAAAACCCGCTACCATCGAGTTGATTCTGACTCATAGCAATCCTATGGGACAGGGTAGAATGGCACCACAGAGTTTCCAAGGAGTGCCTGGAGGATTCGAACTGCTGACCTTTTGGTTAACAGATGTAACACTTAAGCACTATGCTGCTAGGTTTTCCACTCATGTCAGTTACTCCCATTGAGTCGATTCCAACTCATAATGACCCTGTAGGACAGCGTAGAACTGCTACACAGAGTTTCAAAGGAGCTCCTGGCAGATTCAAACTGCTGACCTTTTGCTTAGTAGACATTGCACTTACCCATTACATCACCAGGATTTCCTTCCAAGCATGCGCTATATGTAAATTATGGGTATGGCAGTATTTCAATAAGGCTTTATTAATGGACATTGAAAATCAAGCTTACATAACATTTTTATATGTGCAAAAGATGATTCTTATTTTGGTTTTCTCTCCCCAGCCATTTAAGAATGTAGTTACCATCCTTAGCAAAGTAGCTAGATCCGGCCTGAGAGTTGTCCTTCGTGGACTCTTTGGAGAGATACACACAGACATCCTCAGAGAAGGAGACAGAGATCACAACCAACTGGGATACGAAAAAAATAAGAACTTTGGAAAAATATTCATGAGGGAAATGACATTTGATATGTGCCATGATGAATGGAAATGTTTGGGAAGAGACACAGTGGTCCTGGAAATGGTAATGAATGGGAAAGGACATTCTAGATAAAAAGTGGAGAATGTAGGCAAGCCAGGGCCATATCTGGAGAGCTGCAAATAGATGATTATGAGCAAAGAGATTGTATCTATCAGGGAACGCATCCTGAAGAAGTAAGTTGAGATCTACCAATCACTGGAATCTCTGGCTAATGAGTTTGGTGTTGGGATAAGGAGTGTTGGGCTACGGGATTTCAGTAAGCTCTGAGGAATTAAGGAAATATTTTAAGTCAGGGAGAAATTGTCACAGCAGCCACCTAGAGGCAGAATATGGGAGGGAGCCCCTAGGGTCGCCATGAGTTGGATCCGACTCGACAGCACTTGGCTTTGGCTTTTGGAGAGAAAAGGAGATAGAACTATTACAGTTGTCCAGCTGAATTATGATAAAGTCTTGGCCTTCCAAGGTGGCTATTGTCTGAGAATGGGAGGAGGGATTCAAGAGACAATGACGAAACCATCAGGACACGTGGTCCTGGAGTACCAGAAAGGTGACTAGCGTGGCTGAGGGACTGGATTTTTCACTTTTATTTTATTTTTGATTGTTTTCATTTAAATAGTTATCCCTGAGTGGGGCCAACAGCTAAGACACTTGACTGCTAACCAAAAGTACCTTTGAAAATAATAAAACCTGGCATTGAATTTCCAAAATAATGAGCCACTGCAGTCGCCATGAGTCGGATCCGACGGCACTTGGCTTGGCTGGCAGGTGCTGTGGAATACAGTTCTACTCTGATACACATGGGGTTGCCATGAGTCGGGGTCAATTCAGTGGCAACTGGTAACTTTCAATAACCACATATGGTTAGTGACCATTCTATTGTGTTATTTTTAGGTACCATTAAGTCAGTTCTGACTCATAGGGACCGTATGTACAATGAAACAAAACACTGCCCCATCCTGTACCACACTCACAATCATTATCACGCTTAATTAAGCCCACCGTTGCAGCCACGGTGTCAATCCATCACATTGGGGGTCGTCTTCTTTTTTGTTAATGCTCTACTAGTCAGATCCAACTCGACGGCACTTGGCTGGCTACTTTACCAAGCATAATGCCCTCCCCAGGGACTGATCCCTCTTGCTAACACACCCAGACTACAAGAGGTGAAGTCCGGCCGTTGTCACCTCTAAGGAGCGGTCTGGATGTACTTCTTCCGAGACAGCTGTGGCTGTGTTCGTTCTTAGGCAGTCTGTGGTATATTCAGTATTCTTCATCTATACCACAATTGAAAGATGTCAGTTCTTCTCCAGTCTCCCTCATTAATCATCCAGCTTTCACGTTCATAGAAGACCACTGAAAATAATATGGCTTGAGTCAAAGTAATATCTTCGCTTTTCAACACTTGCAAGAGTTCTTTGACAGCAGATTTGCCCAGTGCAATGCATTCTTTTGTTTCTTGAGTGTTGCTTCCATTATCGTTGATTATGGATCCAAGAGAAATGAAATCCTCATCAACTTCAATCTTTTCTCCACTTACCATGATGTTGCTTATTGGTCCAGTTATAAGGATTTTTGTCTTCCTTATGTACAGGTTAAGGTGTGTTAAGGTGACTACCCTATCATAGAGAAAATATAGCTGACAATTACAGCTGACAGAGTGGGTGAAATTCTGCAGGTAATAGGCACAGTACACACAGAATCCCAGAGACAGATAGCATTTTGGAGGACAGAGGTGTCATAGGGGAATTATGAAAGGAAATGAGTATGTAAACCCCCAAAGTATAGCTTAATGAAAGGAAAAAAACAACAGTAATTTAAGAAAGAAAGATAGTCAACAATTTCAACAGAGTTGTACGTAAGAAAATATACTGATGAGGGCACTTCTACGAATTGTGGCATTCAGTGACCACTGGTGATCTTTGATGCCTGTAGGATTTAGGTTCCAAGAACAGTAGACGCAGTGTCACACTACCATCACCGGCCTCAACTACACAGGCACCAAGAACCCTCTCAGCACATGAGCTTTGGAATGACTCTATCCGTTTATGTTAAGTCTGGTTTCAGGTAAAGCCCCCTTTGAATTGCAGTGCCAGGGAAATCTTCCCTCGAGGTGCTGCCAACAGCATCAGAGCTGACACTGGGAGAATCACAAGAGACACAAGACATTTCTACTTCTCTCCTGACACCCATTCCTCTCTCCGGCCAGTCCTGTGCTTCTATCTTGAACAAACACCAGTTTCAGTCAAGTCCACTTGATCTCATGGAGGACCCATGGGTGTTGGAGCAGAAATCTGCTCCACGGGGTTTGCGATGGCTGATTTTTCAGAGGCGGATTGTCCAGACCTTTCTACTGAGGCATCTCTGGGTAGCGTCAAACCACCAGCCTTTCAGTTAGCAGCTGAGTGGACATGTCATCAGAGCACAGAGCACTGCTTCTAACTTGGAGGCCCACACAGAAGACTTTCTCTTTACTGCCAGCTGGGCAATTAACATGGGCACAGCAGCCAGCACACAACTTCAGGCTTTGCGCACACATTGAGAAATACTTCCTTTTATTAAATAGCGTAAACTTAAAAGACATAAGAAGTCGCCTCCAATCAGTCATCTGTCCTCAAACGGGTATTTGTCTAACCTGCCCCTGAAAGAGGATTATTTATTTCCTTCTTGAAGATCTCTAGGGACAGAGCTGTGACATTCTGCCGTGTTTGTTTCTTTCTGCATTTTATCCAGATGTCGCTTACCCTGAGCAGAGACCTGCGTGTTCACGGAAAAAAGCACCAACCTTGATGTGGGTAGCTTTCTTTAAATGTGTTTTAAATCTGAACAAACATGCCCAGATCATGAGGATCTTTCCCACAAATGTTTTAAAATCTTCCTTTTCTTTTTTCCTGCCATTTGTTCAACTCACTTCAAAAATAGTCATCAGCACTCTTTGCCCTTTTGTCTAGTTTATTACTCTCTATTTTTTTTCTTTATTAGGGAAATTTAGTGTAACATGTTATGCCTCTGATTTTAAATGTCGACAATAAAGCTATCCAAACTCCTGATTTCCATGGCAAATGTAACTCCGTCACATCGCCGAGTCACCGAGGCACAAGCATTAACATTTTATGCTATATGACAAAATACTGCACTTTTGGAAAGGGCCAGAATTAATGTTACTATGACAACTCTAAATTTCTGACTTTTATGCCTGCGAAATTTCAAGGATACTGTTGCATTATAACATGAGGTTGTTTATAAATCTCACCCAGGCACTAAGAGATTTATTGTAAGTCCTCATTGAGACCAAAAGACAGTGTCACCACCCCCCCAACACATACCAACACATATCAGTGAAATAGATGGTCACACAGATGCAATCGCAAAATACTAGAAAATCTATTAAAATCTTATTTCTTTTTGTAGCTGCTGTGCTTATACACACACACATACAGTATGCAGCACTGGGTATAAATACAAATAAAACATAAAGAGAAAACATATAAAACCTCATAAATATACAGTATCCTGCCTTATCAATATTCATTTATGCATATCTCTGCACTCACGCATTAATAAAAGCACATATATTGGATTTGAATGTGTGAGGGATGGGGAGGGAAGCTGTAATCAAGAGATTCAAGCTCTCCTCTTCATGGAGAAGTATTACATTATCTCTCTCAGCCTATTATGTTTTCTGAAATTTCCAAATGTATGTTTTGGCCTCTTCAACTTGAGTCTTTTGCATTTAAGTAATGAGAAAGTTAAGTGCAATAAATGAATCACTCAAGGGCATTACAAAGAATGTTTTGATCTATTTAGAGCCTTTAACTTTAGAGCAAAGGGCTGGTTTAGTGTGACCTCAGTGAAATCAAATTGTTTTGTTTCACTAACAAGCGAAGCATATATTTCAATAGAATTAATGTACCACCAGCTTCTCCAAGAGACTACTACATTCCAGGAGTGTGGCAGACCTGATTTCTAAATTCTCATTTTTTTTTTCAATCTCTCTCCATTCAGGATGATATAGGTGGTTGCCTTTGTGTAGATACCCCTTATTGCATTAAGGAATTTGTCTTCTATTCCTATTTTGCTAATTTTTAGCATGAATAGGTGTTGGACTTTGTCAAATGCCTTTTCTGCATCAATTGACAGAATCAGGTGGTTCTTACCTTTTGTGTTATTTATGTGGTTGATCACTTTAATTGGTTTTCTGATGTTGAACCAGCCTTGAATCCCTGATATGAATCCAACTTGGTCATGATACATTATTTTTTTTGATATGTTGTTGAGTTCTATTAGCAAGGATTTTGTTAAAGATTTTTGCATCTAGGTTCATGAGTGAAGTCAGTGTGTGATTTTCTTTTTTTTTGTGGGATCTTTAAATTCTCACTTCTTTTTTTAATATCTCAGCAGAAGAAGCTACTGATGAAAATTTGATAGAGCTCTTGAGGCTCTATTTCATTTGTATTAGTAATTAGTGGTGCAAATAAAGTTTTCTTTAAACACTCCAAGAGCTGGGCTTCTTTTGGGAGAGATCTGGAGGTTTTCTTAGCAGAGTTTTACTGCATCCCCCAAGGGTGGCAGAGTGTAGGGCCTCACACTCTCTTCTTACGGGGTCACTACTGATACTGAGGCCAAACCTAGCTTCCCACTAAGATTGTTGACTGTCTTCTGCTGCTTCATATCTTTTAGGTGACTTTCCTGTTTTTTGTATTCCTTGGGCAACTATGGAAACTCCGGTGGTGTGGTGGTTAACTGCTACCTCTGCTAGCTATTGGATGCTCCTTTCACTCTATGGAGTAGTTCTACTCTGTCCTACAGGATCACTATGAGTTCGAATCGACTTGACATCAGTAGTTTTGGGGTTTGTCCACTGTGAATACGGCACTGACATCCTTGCTAAAGACCATTTGCTTTATGAAGCCACGATGGATAATTGATGAATTAATTCATTAGAGTTAGCCTCCTATTATTCAGCCAATCATCTGTTTAAGCAAAGATGTCCTTTGTTTATAAGAGATATTTGTGCTTATTAGTGAATAATTGTAAACTCTTTTCTCTTTTCTAGAAAGCTCTTTAATGTGGAATTTCTCATGGATCCTTACTGAAATAACTGCAAGAAAAGTAATAGAGCTGGAGGCTGTTTAGAGAATGAGAAGCCAGAGTAGAACACAGGAACTAGAATGAAGCTTCAGAACAGAATCTTTGACTACATGGTAGCTCAGACTCACTGATCTATTACCAAGAACCAGCTGCTATTCAAGAGTTGCCTGCTTTAATCCCCACAGTGACACCATAGGGATAAGCACTATTTTTCTTCATTTTATGGATGAAGCAGTGAGTCAGTGGAGACCTAAGGGGCTAGACCAGGTTCATACCACTGGAAGTAACAGGCTAGGACTTGAACCCAGGCAGTCTGCTTGAGACCACACTAGACCGCTTCCCTTGACTTAATATGATCAGCCTTCTCACGCAGGTTTAGTGCTTTGGGGCATCCAGTTTGGGACCTTCTGGGACTGCTCTACTATCGTCTTCTGTCTGAGGATAGTTAGGTCATCTGTATCAGTGAAGGCTTCAAAGCATCATGTCCGATTTTCAAAACAAATCACACTCCTTAAATGAACAACAGCAGAGAACACCAAACTTGAGCCACAGTATGCTTCGGCTTTAACAACGCAGTTTTTCCTTTAGAATTTCAAGGGCTTTTTACAATTATTATTAAAGTAATAATCTCTTACCGAGATTAAAACAATCACTTCTGATAGTTATGTCATGATATTTAGCATTAGCACTTCAGGACAGTGCTTCCCTGTCTTTTTTCCTGGGCACATTTTCCATATTTTATGTAGTATTACATAATGCAATTGTTAATATTTAATGCTAGCAAGCAATTACTAATATGCAGTGAACTATTTTAAGTAGCACATGCATCTTGCTTACTTCCTTAACGTTATATTGTCTCGTGCTGTTTATTTATTACCAGTTTAATGGCTTTACCATATGAAATACCTTCTATGAGCCCTGGTGACACAGTGGCTAAGAACTCAGCTGCTAACCAATTTAGCAGTTCAAATCCACCGCCAACTGCTTAGAAACTCTATGGGGGCAGTTCTACCTACCCTGAAAAGTGATTATGAATCAGAATAGACTCTATGGCAATGGTTTCTGTTTGTTTGCTTTTTAACATCTAATATATTTGCTATTAGACACTTGTTTTCACTATCATGAATAATAGCAAAATTAACATTTCTGAGTATTTCAGTTTTTCTTTTTTTTCCCCCAGGGTAGACTTCTAAATACGGATTTACTAGGTAAATAGGTTGAATCTTTATAAGGCAGTTCCTGATGCTTATTTGTGTTTTGCTTCCCCAAATCTGTCATGTAATTCTTTCTAAAAGCCTGAAACGTATAAAGAGGTAACTGTTGCTTTGGGAAATTAAAGAATATGCCAGCCCTGTTATCAAATCAATTGATTAGAAAAATACTTAAAATTCATCAACTAGGACTTCTCAGAACTGCCTTGTCAAGAATTACCTTGCTTTCATTGAGAACAGTCAAAGCAGTCCCATTTGAACAAAACCACTGTGAAAAACATTATACATAGTGTTCAAATCTACCACCCTCAAGCTGATTCCAACTCATAGAAACCCAGTAGGACAGAGTACAAGGTGTGACAATTAAATTGGCAAACTTACCACCATGAGCTTACTTCAGCAGCACTGTACAAACAACTCAGTAAGGTTTCATAGCCTTGATGTATCAGTGTCTCACAGCTGTGTTCGTGTAGATGTGTGGTGGTGTCTTGCTGAGTGGCATTCATTACTGTTGTTGCATGTGCTCTCATGAGAATGTCAGAGCTTGAATTAGCGCAATGAACAAACATTAAGTTTCTTGTTAAACTTGGCAAGAGAGGAAGAAAAATCTGGGACATGTTAGTCCAAGTTTATGGGGATAATGCCATGAGGAAAATGGCAGCGGACAAATGGATTAAATATGTTTCTGAAGGGAGAGAAAGTGTCACTGATGAAGAGAGGTCAGGGTGCCCAGTAAGAAGCAGAACTGATGGAAATATCACAAAAATTCTTCAAATTGAGCATCAAAAGCATCAGACGACTGTGAGAAGCATAGCAGGCCAAATAAACATTGACAGACACAGTTACAAAAATCTTAACTGAAAATCTTGGCGTGAGAAAGGCATGCACCGAAATGGTCCCAAAGGAGTTCACCAATGAACAAAAGCAAAGCAAAGGAGACGCAAAGTTTGCCAAGATGTTCTGGAGAGGCAGGACAATGTTTTGGGCTATGTTATCACTGATGATGAAACATGAGTGCACCAATACGACCCCGAAATAAAGTGTCAAAGTGCACAATGGTAGTCAGCCAAGTCTCCGTGACCAAAAAAGTGCTGTCGGTCCAAATAAAGAGTCAAAATGATGTTGCTAACCTTTTTTGATATCAGAGGGATTGTTCATTATGAATTTGGACCAGTTGGACAGTTAACCAAGTTTACTATTTGGATGTACTGGAAAGGCTACAAGAATAAGTTAGATGAAAATGAACTGAACTTTTTGCCAGCATCTCAGGGCTCTTGCTACACAACAATGAACCAGTTCGCATGGCACTGTCTGTGAGTGAATTTTTAGCCAGTAAGCAAATAACTGTATTGTAACACACTCCCTACTCACCTGATCTGTCCCCCACTTACTTTTTTCTTGACCCAGAGACAAAGGAAATACTGAAAGGAAGACATTTTAGTGACATTCAGGACATCAAGAATAATATGACAGCTCTGATGGACATTTCAGAAAAAGAAACTGCTTTGAAGCGTGGACTAGGCTCTGGTGTCAGTGCATAGCTTCTCAAGGGTGCATAGCTTCTCAAAGGTGACCATAGTGACATTCAGCAATGATATATAGCACTTTTTCTAGGATGAGTTCATGAACTTAATTGTCAGACCTCATAGACCTACTCCATGGAGTTTCTAAGGAGCAACTGATGGATCTGAACTTCCAGCTTTTTGTCTGTAGTGTTAGCATCCCTTAAATGAGGGTAAATAAACAAGCTCTGCATTTTCTGATTAGCTGGCGTACATCCACCTTTTCCTATTAAAGAAAAAACTGTAATTCCCTTTTTGCCTTGCCAGTCAGGAAACCCAGCACTTCAGTAAATATCCTGCAGTAGCCTCCAAAACAAAACACACACTTCCATTGGTAAAACCCTCTGGCTGCCATTTTGCAGGACTGGGCAGTGTTGTGTTTTGTTGCACACAGGGTCTCTGTGAATGGGAACCAACTCGAAAGCACCTAACAACAACAACTACAGCATTCCACTCACATCTCCCATTATTGCTGATGCAAACTCTCAGCCCTATTCAAGTTCAAGTCCCATCCTCTTCTTGGTGACTCTTCAATGGCCTTCAACATTCTCCTTCCTTACACATTTACCCTTGTCATTCTTCAAGTCTTATGTGCTGCTCTATTTTCTTTAGCAGCTTTTTTTTATGTTCAGAAGTCTCATGTCCTATGTTTATTTTGTGATCTGTGTGAGGTCCAATGTGTATTCCCTGGGAAAATAAAGTGAGGCAACAGCCAGCTACTATCTCTAATAACTCTAAGGACTTGAAATCCCTGTACATCATAATAACCTCTAATAAAGGCATAGCCACTTAAGCCGGCAAGTCATTCTCCTGTACAATAGACACATAAACTGCTAAACAGTTCCCTCTTTCATTGCTAGGACTGTGGCTTAGAATAAAAATCTCAGCTAGAATTTACTGAGTGGTTAGCAAAAAAATAAACGTTGACTCAGTATCAATGCACATGCCCAGCTCCTCTCAGAGAGAAGAGGAGGTTTATCAAAACCTCCTCTTCAGTTTGGTTAGAGTTTAGAACGTTCTTTCTGTGACCCTATGCCAGGGAACTTTGCTCAGGAGCACTACATCTACTGGAATAAGCGTACTTTGTGGAAACATCTTTTGGAGTGTGTTTGTGTTCCGTGTAAAATGTTGTCGACCCAGAAGCTCAACAAACCAGTTCACGCCCTCCTGTAGTCCCCTAATCATTCCCCTTCAAGTTTCCAGAGTGACTTGAGATGGATTTACTTTTCGGAGCTCCCTTCATAATGTAACATCATGACCCGTAGGCCTCGGGGAAGAACAGAATCATCAAATGTGGCTAAAGAAAAGCACTTGAGGAATACAAGTGAGGGTCAGTGTGCAAGCTAGCCTGGCAAACGGATGATTTCACTGAGTGAAGTCTTCAGGAAACAAGTAGATTGGAGGCAATTGAGTTTTCTCTCTGGAGAAGTCTTCAGCTCTTGGGAGGGCTAGGAAAGGAAAACAGACTTGTTGATCCAAGAGTCTCTTCAAGTCTCTCATGCCTGAAGTGTGGAAAAGTTCCAAACTAGCCATTGACATAAATAAAACAAGGCAGCTTCAAAACAGCTGGCGACAGCTTCCTCTAATTCCATTCAAAACTTGCAACAAAGAAAATGTAGAAACCATCACCCAGATTCTAGAGATCGGGAAATAGCTAATGGAGCAATACATTCATCATATTGATTGGTCCATTGATTTTTTTTTTTTTTTTTTTTTTGCCCCTTTTCAAGGGCCCATATTTTGGTCCCATGCCAGAGATGCTTTAAAGAGCTTAAACAAAACTTATACCGAATCTTGCCAATGGCCTCCAGGGAACCTGTGAACTAACTTTCTCTGTTGTCACAAAACCAGCTACACAGGCAAATCCCCTCCAGAAGAAATTGTAGAGTTCTCCCACAGAATTGCAGGGAAACGAAAAGCTGCTAAACCCACCTAATTAAGAATCACACTGGGAAAGGAAGTCAGGGAAAGCTTAAGTGGTAAGACTAGATTTGATCTGATACCAAGCTGGCAAATACTGAGGGAATCTTACTTCCCCACGGAAACCCTGGTGGCATAGAGATTTAGTGCTGCAGCTGCTAACCAAAATGTCGGTGGTTCAAATCTGCCAGGCTCTCCTTGCAAACCCTGTGGGGCAGTTTTACTCTGTCCTATAGGGTTGCTATGAGTCTGACTCAACTTGATGGCACTGGCTTTACTTCAGCACATGGCATTTAAATGACACACATTTGTTTTCCCAAGTTCAGTCACCCAAGTTCTGGCCTCATCAGTTTCTTGGTGACTTAATTCTCAAACTCTGCTGTGCTTATGAGCTTAAGAAGTTTTTGAGGCATTGTTAAAAATACAGATTCCTGCATTCTGTCAAAAATCTGTTTCAATACAAGGTGGGGACAACAGTCTGCATTGTAATGAGGCTGGTGTCTGGGTAAAGGTGGTCTTTGGATCCAACTTTGAGAAAGATTATAAACAAAACAAAAATAGACTGCCATCAAGATGAGTCTCACTCATAGAGACTCAGGGTCAGGGTAGAGTTTCCAAGAAGCACCTGGTGGATTTGAACTGTCAATCTTTTGGGTAGCAGACAAAGCTTTTATACCACCAGGGTTTCCACACTATGAACAGATTCACAGTATAAACAGGTTTGCAGAAAAGCTTTGCCTGGTGACTGCAATCGATAAACTGGAGAGGCACAAAATGAAAGTTTTAAATATTTGGGTGGTTGATAGTTATCTCTTTATTGTTGTCCATTCTTACATGCACAGTAATCTAGAGAGTCTCTTGCTTTAATCCACTGTTAACAAAGATAGACAAAGAATGGTATTAGTTAGAAACCTTTGATTGCAAGTAGCAGAAGCCGACTTAACAAAGGAAAACGAAGAAAGTAACATTATGAGGTTAACATAGTGTCTTATGCAGGTTCTCAAGCCTTATAAAGACACTTGGCTGAAGAACAGGGAACTCATAACAAGACACTGCCTCTCCTATCTCGGGTGCTTTTTCTGCAGACTTTCTCTCCCTGACTCTCAGTTCTTAAGGCAGGATATGGCTCTGCAGTTACCAGGCAAGAGTTCTACATCTCCAGACTGACTTCCATTTCCACCATGAACTGATTGCTACCTATAGTATAATTGGAAACCCTAGAGGCTTAGTGGCTAAGCAGTAAGCCTACCCCCTCCCCCCCCCAAAAAAACAGCAGCAGCTCAAATCCACCAGGCACACCTCGGAAGCTCGGGTTGGGAGGGGGAAGTTCAGTGGAAATCCCGGTGGTGCAATGGTTAAGTGCTATGACTGCTAACCAAAAGGTCAGCAGTTCAAATCCACCAGGTTCTCCTTGGAAACTCTATGGGGCCATTTTACTCTTATAGGGTGGCTGTGAGTCAGAATCGATGCAAGGGCAGTGGTTTTTGTTTTGTTTTAATGACATAATCAGTTTGGACTCAAGGCCATCTATAAGTGAGGGAACCACTTAAAGGTAGAGGATGATCGTGGGGCAAGGGGATAATGGATTTAAAACTTTAACCACAGTCTTTCTTGGCTTTCTTTTTACTTGAAATACTCATACCCTGAATAAAGATAACCCTGAACAAACAATGGAAAATTTAGCCTTAAGCAAGCAAGCAGTCATCCATATATTGTTATTTCTTAGAAGGAAACCTTAAAAAGATGGACAAGATTTGATCCCAACACCAGGTCAGTTAAGCCGTGACTGACAAATGGATGAGTATTGTCTTTGACTCCCTTCTCTTCTCTTTATAAATATTTTACACCCCACCTATGTCTACGCATTCCCTTTCCTGTCCTCTTCAATCACTACAGAGGTGTGATTAGTCATTTGTACTCTGTATGCATGGGCAAAATTGATTTGTCCCACATGCCACAGGAAAACAGGACCGCACCGAGCCTGAAGACAGCAGCTTGAATGACAGCACGTAATTTCACTAACCCTGAAGGGCTCTTCCTTTCCCGAAGCATTGGGCATGTGAGTTATTTCTTGTGCTAGGATTTCGGTGACCCTCACGTTTGAGCAGTAAAGCAAATCAAAATGAATGCAGCATGATCAAGAGTCCTGATCGCAAAGGCAGATGTATTCTCAGATAATATTTTTTGGCACTCCGTGACCTATTTGCCTGTATCAGGAGACTTTTCTGTTTTTAAATATTTAAAAGGGGTGAAAAAGTTCATTTCAGCCTCAGCAGCGGGCAAACCCCATGGTACTCCTTCCAGAGCCTGAACAGAATTTTCTTTCTGAAAAAAAATTTATCCTTCAAAGGGTGGGGGAAGAGGAGGAGTTTGATCATCACTTTGCAAACCTTGCTGTTTCTTAACAAACTCTGTCATCGATTGCTCAAGGGCCTTTTCACCTACCCAGGTGTTCACAGCCGGTAGCCAGTTGTGGTGTGCGGGTATGCGCGCGTGTGTGTGTGTGTGTGTGTGTGTGTGTGTGTGTGTGTGTGTGTGCGCGCGCGCATGCATGTGTGTGCGTGCGCATGCATGTGTGTGCGTGCGCGCACAACTGTTGTTTTTTTAAATCAAGTCACAAACTTATCTGTTTAAAGTTTTCTGAATTTAATTTGTGCAATAAGCATTAGAACTCTTGAGGCTGACGGTGTTTACAAAGACTCCCATTGGAAATCTGAGCCCTGCCTCTGATGAATCTCCCTTTCTAGGGAGGACAACCACAAGCAGACAGCTGAGGTTTGGCTCTACGTTCTTTCTTTTTATTATCATTCTGTTTTAGGTGAAAGTTTACAAAGCAAATTAGTTTCTCACTCAACAAATGGTACAGAGTGTTCCACGAGAGCTGCCATCCGCACTGCGTCTGTACTCCTGTCATTTCTGCCCGGGGTTTCCTGTTTCCTTTTGTCTGCTTTTCCTACTTCTCCTTGCCTTCTCTTCTCTACTTTTGGGCAAATGTTGCCCTTTGGGCTTTATATAATTGTTTGTTTTACAGAGCGTGTTCTTTTAGGGTGTCATTGTTCATCTGGCTGGAAGTTGATTCCTGCGAATAACCATGTTGTCAAGTCAGAGGGGCATCTTAGGGCTGTACTCCTAGACATTCCTCTAGTCTTTATCAGGCCAGTACGTCTGCTCTTGTTTCATGAGTTCGATTTTTCATTTTACATTTTTCTCATACTCTGTCAAGGACCCTCTATTGTGCTCCTGGTGAGAGCAGTTGGTGATGGCGGCCAAGTGCTATCTAGATTTGGTCTTGGGGTTGTGTAGACTATGATGCATGTGGTCCTTTGACTAATTGCTCTTTTTAGGTTTCCTTCCTTCTCCTTTACTCTGGAGTGCAAGAGACCATCAGCTGTTATCTCAGATGCCCACTCGCAAGCTTTTAAGACCCCAGATGCTACTCATTGTGCTAAAATGTAGAATATCGTTTTTATGCACTGTATTAAGCCAATTGATGTAGATATCCCCCAAGTCTACAGTCCTTAGTTTTCAAGCCTGGTATCTTCAGCCCGGCAGGTTGAAGTTCCTATAACTGTGCTCCTTGTGTGTTGTTTTGCCTAAATTAGTATACATGCAACTTCTCCAAATACATATGAGGAGCTATCTACAAGCCTGCATTCTTTCTTTAATAGAATGATGAACTAACCTACTGCGGTCAAGTTGATTCTGACACATAAGTGACCCTATAGGACAGAGAAGAACTGATCTATAGGGTTTCTGAGGCTGTAAATCTTTACAGGAGACTACCGCATCTTTCTGCCACACAGCAACTGGTGGATTTGAACCAGTGAACTTTTGGTTAACAGACGAGTGCTTTAACCACTTTGCCATCGGTGTTCCACGAATGAGCTAGTGCCAGTGAAATTCCATAGGACAGGAAACAGTTCATTTGTTCCCACAGCTTTTAGATCCTCTGGGAATTCACCCTCAGAGAGGAGGTCACTTGATACTGAGCCATCTAGTGGTAGTGTAGAGAACAACAGCCTGAAGTAAAAGCCACTTAGTCCTGGGTCACAGAAACAATATTTTGAGGACACTGTTTGGCAAGACAGTGCTCAGCTGTGAGACTCTGTAAGTGAAGGGAACAATTAGATGTCATATTTTGCTTCTGCTACGTGGTTTGTCTTCTCTAATTTAACTCCTCAGTGATTATGAGAGTAAGCTTCGGAGAGACAGAAATGAGTTGAAATCCTGACTCCATCTGTTGCTGGCCACATCATCTAGAACAAGTTACTTAGCCTTTCCAGACTCAGAAAATGAGGATGGCAGCTACGTCATATACAAGGACTGCCAATTAAGTTTGTGAACTCATCTTAGAAAAAGTGCCACATACCTCATTGCTGAATATCACTATGGTCACCTTCAAAGTACTCCCCTTGGGAAGCTCTGCACTGATGCCAGTGCCTAATCCACCCTTCAGAGCAATTTTGGAACTCTTTTTCTGGAATGGCTGTCACAGCTGTCATCATATTACTCTCGATGTCCTGAATGCCATCAAAATGTCTTCCTTTCAATACTTCCTTTATCTTTGGGTTAACAAAAAAAAGCCACTGGGAGCCAAATTGGGTGAGTAAGGAGGGTGTTCCAATACAGTTACTCATTCATGGGCTTAAAACTCCCTTACAGACAACTACACACTTAGGTTTGTGAACTCACCACCTTGCCGCCATGCACTATGGCCATTCCAGAAAGAGTTCCAAAATAGCTTTGAAGGGTGGACTAGGCTCTGGCATTGGGGCATAGCTTCCTAAAGGGGGTATTTTGAAGGTGGCCGTAGTGATATCCAGCAATGAGGTATGTAGTGCTTAGAACAATTAAATTCACAGACTTAATTGTCACACCTCATATTGGTTACAAGGACACAAGAGATAATGTATGAGAAGAGATTGGCACAGTGACCGGCAAAGAATAGGCCAAATGTATTTTTTTAGTTGGATGACAAAAATATTGCTGTCAGATTTCTTTGGGGAATCATCACAATGTCTTCTTTGAAATCAGAGTTATAACTGTCATAGATTGAATTATGTCCCCCCAAAAATATGTGTAGGAATTTGGCTGGGTCAGGATTCCCCGTATTCTGCGATTGCCCTCTATTTTATGATTTTCTTATGCTGTGAATCCTAATCTCTGCCTGTGGTTAACAGAGTGGATTATGTTAGCGAAGATTAGAAGTGGGACTGTAAATTCCTTCCTAAGGTCGCTTCCCTATTGTATTTTAAACGGAGTTTCCCTGGAGTGTGGCTTGCACCACCCTTTATCTTTTTATCTTACAAGAGAGAAAAGGAAAGGAAAACAGAGAATTGGGAACCTCACACCATCAAGAAAGCAGCACCGGAAGAAGGGTGTGTCCTTCAGAACCGAGGCTCCTGCACCAAGATGCTCCCCTACCAAAGACTGACACAACACAAGGACTCTCCTCCAGAGCCAACAGAGGGAAAGCCTTCCCCTGGAGCAGACACCCTGAATTCGGATTTGCAGTCTGCTGGACTGTGTAAGAATAAACTTTTCTTTGCTAACGCCATCATCCACTTCATGGGCTTTCTGTTAGGGCAGCACTAGATGGCTGAAACATGACTCTTGTGGATAGCAAAAGATACGATGGTTGAGAAAATAGGCATAATCTTTTATAAAGTGCTGTTAAGTCTGTGTATTAGTTTTCTGGTTATTAGATTCCTTTAGCCAAGTAGAAGCTATTTTTAACCTTCCCCCTTCTATGAAGAAGAGATTACCTTGGTGCCAAAGTAGAATTTGAAAATTCCCCTTCTTTATCTTCACTGTGTCACGTTTGACCAAACTGAGTGTCTTCAAGTATTAGGAGATAGTAACCAGAGAACCGTTGGTCAGTTTCTGGTATGTAATGTAATGTCCATTCAGATGCCCACGTGAAAGTTGTTAGTAGTCTCTATAACAGCATTCCAGATCACTCAAGGTAATCACAGATAAAATTTAGCTAACCCAAAACCAGTGTGTGAAAAGTGACATCAAGTTTCCCTCCTATCTCCTTCTTGCCTCTTCTTATTTTAACAGCAACTGTTCTTTTTTAAGTCCTAACCTTCTGGACATATCTGAGAGCTGTTCCCAGACTACAGACTCTTACTGTCTAACAATACAATGACCAATCTGTTGAGAGTGGGAGGCAGAATTGATAGAAATAGTTACCCAAATCTGACAGATTTCACGTTTGTGTGATTTGGTTTTGTAGTGGTTAAGAGTTATGGCTGTTAAACAAAAGGTTGGCAGGTCAAATCCACCAGGCACTCCTTGGAAACTATGGGGCAGTTCTGCTCTGTCTCTAGGATTGCTATGAGTCAGAATCAACTCCAGGGCAACAGATTTGGCTTTTTATCTCAACAAGAAGAACTAAATAAAATAGAATTACTTAGGGGAGGAAATGTACAACCTTTAGTGGAAGGCACAAGAAACAACGGGAGAGTCTATATTTCTCTCTCTATTTCTCAGGATAATACGCTGAAAGAACTTGGGGAATGGATCCAATATTATCTTGAGCATTGTGCCAGCCAAAAACTTCCAGGTAATGGGATAAAGAGGCCTCTTTCTTCATCCATGTGGAGGCCACTTCAGATGGCGTGAAAAATGGAGCCACACAATCAAAAAAATATCTAAAGTTGAACCATCAGTATTTTAAGCCTCAGTGATGGAAGCTATATTATACTACTGGACCTTCTTTCATATTATTCAATAAGAATATAGGAAGGCTCCTTGGTTTTCTAGCTCTACTGAGGCATTCAATAGATTTTGTGGATCGTATCTAATTTTGGAAAGGGCTATGTGAATGGGGATTAGGTTTTAGATCTTAGCAGCTTAACATTACGTTGTATTTCACAGTTTAAAAATTCCTTTTAAGTGAATTTGGTTTGATCTTCACAACAGGTCAGATCTTAAAATTACCATCAGACAAATGATATTCCAAGAATGTAAGTGACTTGTTCAAGTACACTCTGCTTGTAGAGGTTCATGCTGAGATAAAAAACACTTAAACAATTTTTAAAAAGACGATGTCATTAAGACTTAGATGGAATGCCAAGGAAGTTTATAGACTTTTCTTCCCTGAGTATCTTTTAGGAATAAAACGTTTTTTCTCTGAGTAAATTGTTTTCTTATGTGCTCCTGACTAAAGGTAAGGCAAAGAAACCAGAAGACCAGGTAAGTGTTCTGCTAGGTCTGGAATTAGGATGGTCTCGTTCTCACTAATTGAGACAGCAGCAATGATAATAATTAAGCTCCAGGCTTCTGTAGGTCTTTTCATCTGAGTTTCTTACCCAGACAGGAAGGAACCACCCTCTCTTCCCAGAGTGGCCCTCCTTTTTTACCCGGTTCATGTCCATTAACTATGTAGACTTTGCTTTTCGGTAAAGTAGAGCATCTTAAGGAAACTGCAGGAATTTTCCCCTCAGATGTGTGGTCAAACCTACTTTTTCAAGAGTAGGGTGTCAGAAATTTCTTAGACTTTCTGAACAGATACAGTGACTTTTCTTAAGCACGACGGAGTTTTAGAAACCTCTGCAAGTTTAGTGGGGAAAGACAGAAGGCACAGCACAGAGCGAAATGTGAACACTCTTCACTCTGTCCCCACCTCCTCGCTGCCTTCCACCTGCAATAGACTCTATTCATATCTCCCGGAGGAAATATGCTATTACTGATAATATGATCACTGAAACATTGGGAGTGGTTAGCTACAGAGCTCTGGCAGTGGGTTAATAAAAGGCCTAATGAAGAACAAAAAATCCTGCCAGTCTCTGTAAAAAAATATTGCCCACGGGAAATTATAAATCAGATACCATGGTGTGAAGTTAAAAATATATATATATATTGCACTCGCTCACTGAGAAATACAGGAGTGGGCAGATGGGTGACGAAACGTGTGTGTCACTAGATGCCCTTAGAGTTTCAGTCCACCTCAGCATGATGCACTCAGACACCTCTGCAGTGCAAAGCCCAAACCACAGGTGCCCTGCAACACCCTTGCCAGATCGCACACCGCACCCAGGGGCAGAAACAGGATGCCTGGTCTGCAAATTAGTTGTAATTCCCAGAGCTTACTCGTCTTTTCTCTTTATTTTTCTCTCTCTCTTCTTTTTCCTATTTGTTTGTTTGCCTAATTCCGCAGCGTTAATCTCAATAGATGCTTCAATGGTGCCTCTGGAAGAAGACCTGTGTTAGGGTTTCTGAATATATCCACACTGAGCTTCTCTGGAAGAAACCCAGTGGAAATGAGTTTTATGGGCAGCCTCTGTACAACTGCAGCTGACCAATACAGGAAATGGGGTGAACAAACCAGGCCAAAGGCCCTGCCTAACCTCTTACTTTTTAGTTAAATTGTCAGTGGTCTAGGAAAAAGGCAGCTGACCTTTCTAATACTAAAAACACCTGCAAGCCATGACTTATGAAATCAAACCAAAAGAGAAAAAGAGAAAGAAAGTCAGTTGCTATTAAGCTGATTTCAACTCACGGCAAGCCCATTCATGCAGAGTAGAAATGTATAGCGTTTTCCCTTCCAGACCTTTTGGAAGGGGATCATCGGGGCTCTCTCAGTGTCTACTGAGTCACTGCTCTCCAGTGGCATTTCTTCTTTATCCCATTGCCTTCCAACAAGCCAGTTCTTCTCCCAGGAGGCACTTCAGTCAGATTTTTTTCCCTGGTTGATGGTGTGCCAACTGCTGAGGGGGGCATCTGGGATGGATGTCACACGGGGAACTCAGGGGAAAGGAAGCCAAGCAGTGCTGTGGAGTCAACAGCAAGGGGTGCACCTTCACCCTGGCCACACCAAGGAAGCCTGCTTCACATGTTAAACCTGGTGCAGCTAAATGCTTTCACCGAAACTCCCAAAGGTGTGGGGTATAAGCCAGGATCCTTATAGGGACTCCCTCCCATTTATTATTATTATTATTTTTAAAGTCATGAAGATAGGCTTAGGTGACTATAGTATTCGTTTCCATTTTTCAAGGACCCTGGAGAGGCAATTCCATGAATGCAGGGAGGTGCTATCTGGGAACCTCAAGCTCCCTTAAAGGAAATGAATTACAAACCACTGGTAAACAGTTCAAGGAGACACCTGTCCTTCTAAAAAGCATCTGAATCTTCATCCTGAGTTCTGCTTCCTGGGACTTACCTTTTTCTGTGCCAAGCCAGCCAGCTGAGATCTCTAAAATATTATCATAGATCCACCACCTTGGTTTGAGAAGAACTGTTGGCCCCAGGCAAATTCACATTGTTTTATTTACTGAAATGAGGTGAGAATATGTAAACCAAACTGTATAAGGAATTCAGGGATGGAAAACCGTATGAAAAAAGAAGGGAAAGGAATATGTAATTAAGTAATCTGGTTCACATGTTACAGCTCTATAAAGTTATATGCCAGGAAACACCTGTGACGGAGCTTTCACTGATACGTAATGCAGGAAAACACAAAAGAACAAGACAACTGCGATTTTCATATTATGTATGACATTCAGAGCCTTGATAGTATAGGAATTAAGAGCTTGGCTGCTAACCAAAAGGTCAACTGTTTGAATCCAGCAGTCACTCCTTGGAAGCCCTATGAAGCAGTTCTACTCTGTCCTGTAGGGTTCCTATGAGTCACAATCAACTTGAAGGCAGTGGGTTTGGCTTGATTTGAGGTGTATAACACATATATAGTAAATTATATTTATGCTATTTATTTTGAGATCATATACTTGCTCTTCTAATCATAATAAATGCTTCTTTCCTGTTTTAAATGATTTAATAGTAGATTGTACTTTCTATTTTAGTGTCTTTATTGAGTAAATAACTAGTTATTTCATGTTACTCCTCCATTTTGAAAAATTTATTGGTCCCAGAAATCCAAATGTCTGGGAACCAACACAATGAAGTGGTGACTTCCTGCCGTTGTTCCCAGACTGCCTCCCTTAACACAGAAGCCACTTTTCCGTATCGTCATGGAACCAGTGACTGTGAACAAATCCAGAGTGTTTAAAGTACTGACACAAGACAACAAAGTCCTCCAAAAATATAGGCATTTCCTTTCACTTCAAACCATCAAGTTTGAATTTTTATTCTGAGGTCTCTTCTATCTTGGATCCAGATTTCAGAGAAATTGGTCTCTGGTAAGTACTGCTAAAGTGACATCTACCATTAAAAAAAAAACCCCAAAACAGTGCCATTGAGTTGATTCTGACTCATAGAGACCCTACAGGACAGAGTAGAACTACCCTACAGGGAGATTTCAAGGAACGTCTGTCAGATTCGAACTGCTGACCTTCTGGTATAGAGACAAAAAATGTTTTTGCACTGCTGGGCTTTTATGCCACTTCAAAGACCCTGTGACTCCCCTTTCCCTTCCATGAACACTTAACAGTGATACTATATCTGTTTAGTTTCATGTGTTATCCGCAGGAAGAAGCCCTGGTTAAATGCTCAGCTGCTAACCCAAACGCAAGCAGTTCAAATCCACCAGCTGCAACATGAGAAAACAGATGTGATGGTCCATTTCTATGAAGATTATAGTCTTGGAAACTCTATGTGGCAGTTCTTCTCTGTCTTGTAGGGTCACTATGAGTTGGAGTTGATTCGGCAACAATGCAGTTTTGTTTTTTTATTATCAGCAGGAGTTTTTCAAGTTGCAAATGTTGTGTGGCCACCAGGCTCTTTTGTAGAATAGAATCCTTGGCCGTCTGTTATTTCATCATTTTAGCTTGTGTCTATTAACTTATAATTGGATAACAACTGACTGACTCCACCAAGCTGGGTTGTCCAATAGTGAACAATACATATGCAGCCCATGAAAGCCTATGAAATGGTATGCTGTTCACTACGAAGAACTAAAGAAAGACTTGTGTTTTGAATCCATTTGTCTAAAGGAGATCTTTTAATGGGCAACTGTAGAAACACAAACTTTCCCTTGAGACCCTTTCCAAAACCAAAAAAATTCCAGTGCTGTTGAGTCAGTGCCAACTCAGTGACCCTGCAGGACAGAGTAAAACTGCCCCACAGAGTTCCCAAGTAGCACCTGGTGGATTCAAACTGCCAACTTTCTGGTTAACAACTGTGGCACTTAAGCACTATACCACTAAGCTACCAATAAATCAGCCATGTCTGTGGACCAGAACACTGGGTCGCCAGATTCTTCCTGGGCTTATTGTCTTTTGTCACTTCTGAACCTTTCTTAAGTTTGCCTATGTGTTCTGGTTCTGATGAGCTATCCTATAGGAAGAGCCTCTGTCCACATCTGAATTAGGCATTAAAGGCAAAGACAGGAGCTTCTACACCATGTGTGGTTTGGGGGAGATTTCCTAAGAAAATACGTATCATGGGGATAAAGAGAGACGTCTATAAGCACAAACACCTCTCCCCAATTTGGAGTTTATTTTCAATTTTTGTGAACCTGAGTCCTGTCTTTTTAAACACATCACTAAATGTTATGAGGTGGTCAATAAGAATAAGGGTAGAAAAGCAGTCTCTGAAATCGGTATCAAGAAGCTCACTGGTAGCTTTAACAGAAGTAGTTTTAGGGAACTGGTGGTAATGGAAACCAGACTGGAAACTGTTGAAGAGTGAACTCAGGGAGAATGCAGAGGTGGAATGTGCAGACCACTCTTGAAAAACCTGACCCTGTAAAGGTACTGGGAAATGAGGCAATAGCAAGAGGACTCACTGAGTCAAGAAAGTGTAAAGATGGAAGATAATATGGCATATTTGTATGACCAGAAAACGACACCCACTGCCACTGAGTTTATTCTGACTCATAGTGATCCTGTGAGACAGAGTACAACTGCTCCATAGAGTTTCCATGGAGTTCCTGGCAGATATCGAACTGCCAAAGTTTTGGTTAGAAGATATAAGACTTAACCACTACAATATCAGAGTTTCTGTATTTGTATTGAGTATGATTATTTCAGAAGGGTATGATTATTAAGAAGAGAAAGATGGATGGTCTAGGAGAGAAAGAATGGTCAGTTGAGCAAAAGCAATTGATAAATTGAGAGGGTTTGGAATCTGGAATATATTTGGAGTTACCACTGTCACAAAGAGGACAGACTGTGCCCTTTGTTTTAAGAGTAAGAAGGAAGGGGACAGGTACTATTTTAGGTAGGTTTGTATCATCAGTTTTGGTGATGGTTACAATGAGGGAGTTCCCATATTATAGTTATGTTTTCATAATGACACTAGGTTTTCATATAAAATGGGGACAGGTAAGATTATAAAAGAATAGGAAAGAGTGCTTACCTGAAAAAATGTATTAATTGTTGGATAGTTTTGAGAAGCCATTCAATCATTGAAGGGTCTACTATTCTAATGTTTTTCTTCAGCCATGTTCAGCTTCCTCCTGTGCAGATATCAAAAAGGTAAGAAATCAAGCCAAGGTTGGCATTTTGGAAAGCACCTCCAACAGAGAGAGAGAGGGCAAGAACATTAAAAATATCTAGAAGGGAAAATTCAGTAATGGACCAGGAGATCTCAGCTAGATAAAAAGAGAAACTAAAAAGGTCTCATTGCTGTCTTACTCACAGTGACCCCATAGAACAGAGTAGAGCTGCCTCATTGGGTTTTCAAGGAGTTGCCCATTGGATTTAATCTGCTGACCTTTTGGTTACCAGCTGTATCATTTAACCACTATGCCACCAGGGTTTCTAAGCTGGATAAAAAGAGAAGTGATGGAGAAATAGAATGAAGGATCATTAGCAGAAATGGATTGAAGGGTTATGAGCAAGCTGTAGGACCAATGGATTAAATGCCATGAGTGGTAAGTACTAGAACAATGGGAAGTTGTCGCCCAAAAGAATGATATATACATTTGAAGTTTGGAGTAGGTGGGGAGTAAAAGGTCACTACAGATGAGAAGTAAAGGAACTTCAAAGTCAAGTTTCCAAGACTGATGATGGGAGCATGGAAGGAAATGAACATACTGAGGGCTCAATGTAATGGAAAAAGAGAAGTGGCTAAGAGATCTATAGATACCAGTCACAGGAAGAAGATGATAATGGTTTATCTGTAAGGTTTGTGCCTCATGAAAAAATAAATCAAACCCAATGCCATTAAGTCAATTCTGACTCACAGCAAGGCTGTAAGACAGAGTAGAACTGCCACCATAGAGTTTCCAAGGAGTGCTTGGTAGACTTGAACTGTCGACCTTACAGTTAGCAGATGTAGCCCTTAACCACTCCACCAGAAGGGTTTCCCTGAACCTCGAGGTACAGAAGTTTTCTAGAAGGTCTGAATACTGGCCTGAAATAAGCTATGGCAAGGAAAACAGCTACATCTCCTCTTGGTCCTCAGGGCAGAATGAGTGACAGGGAAGAGAGAGACAGGGAGAGAGACTCCAAAGGAAACAGTTTGCGTCGTGGTGAAGTCCTCGGGGGACAGGCAGGTTTCAATTTAGTTGTTAAGTGTAAATTTATTGGCGAGTTGGAGGTTGCAGATGGTTAACTCCCAAAGGGAGAATGTCAGGATTCGAAAACAAGGGCAGTTTGGAGGACTAAGTCAAAGTTGACAATATGCAGTCTTGTCCAGAAATAAGAGTTCAAAAACAGGGAACAAGAAGAGGACAGGCAGAATGATGAAACATAATGGAGTTATTCTCAGTTCCTGCTATTCCTGGGAACATGGCTATAATTACAAGTATTACTGAGTGTTCACCATGTACAAGGTAGGCATTTTATATATATTCTTTCAGTCAGTCGTTGCAACAACAATTTTGATACCAAGTGCCTCATTGTTTATTTACAAAAGATGAAATGAGGACTAAAAGTTGTCAGGTAGCATGGCCCCAAATCCACAGCTTTTAAAGGACAGAGTTTAACTGCTATTCTACATGACCTATCACTAATTAACAGAGGTATTTACTAAACAAGTGGACTAAAACCTGACTTTCTGTAAATCAAACCACAGTTGTAATTCACTAGAGGGGTTCAACATTCCCAGCAATACTGTCATGAATCCTTTGACAGTGCAAAAACAACTTCCCCAAACAGCCATGTCCTCAGTAATTCCAATTTTCCTTGAAGCTTGATTAATGGTTACTGAAAGATGTAGTTACACACTGTAGGTCGGAGACGATCAAAGGCTTTCACAGACAGTGAGTTGCCTCTCTGACCCAATGAGGTCTGTGGCAAAAGCAAGAACCAAACCAAGACGTTATGACACTACTCACAATAAAACACTGCCATTCCTTACTCATTAGCAGAGCTTTATTTTCCATGGAATGTATTTCAAATGAGGCTAGGCTATAAGTAGAAAACAATGCATACGAGTTCATTAGTCTTGCTCTTTTAAAGATAAATGCTGTATGTGGGATAAATGCTGTGAGCGAGAAATTATAAGCAGGTTCCCATATGCTACGTATCTATTTCCACAGTTCCTATCATCATGGTTTCTGGGCACTTTGACAGATAGATGAGGCTAATTCAGGCTACGCAGTGCATTCGGGAGAGTAGGTGAAAATTCTCTTTCTCCTTAGCTCCCTGCCTTGGAAAGCAATGATTCACTGCAAAGTAGGAAGCAAAAAAGATTTTCTAGAATGAAAAGGCAAGAGACAGGCCATTCAAAAGGGACATGTGTTCATCTTTTGGTTATAGGTAATAACACTAATCGTACTGGCCTTTGATCAAGTTAGTTGGAATCTTTCCTAAGAACCCTCAGTGGTAAGAAAAGTTGTATGCCAATTAGCATAGCATTAGATATAGGAAAATAATTCAAAATCAAGCAAGAAAGAAAAGTGTTCAAAATCAGAAGGTAGTTTTAGATAACTTACAATTTTATTTAATTTCTATTTCTCTGGATCTTACACAATTATGAAAATCATATTTGTAAAACTATGGGATTATTGTGGAGTACTTACATAACATAATGTTAAACATTATATAATACATATTAATGTTAACATTAATATAATGTTAAGTGAAGACTGTAGGGTACAAAATCATATGGAGAAAATGATTATAACTGAAAAAATGCCAACCACATAAAAAAGATGGGCTTGTGCAATATGACAGGGAGTAATTTTATTTTAATTTTTTATTCTTTTAGTTCCTCTCTTTTTGGTTACATTTGCATTTAGAAAGAAGTCTTATTTTAAAATGAAAATGACAATGCCAGGGTTTTTGGAGGCTTAAGAGCTAGAAATTCTACCAATAACCACATTTAAAAAGTTAGTCAGTATGGGTTTCCAACAAGTATTTTTATCATTATTGGCTAACCCTGCAATATTTTGTAGTCATCCTTACACCAAATTTTAGTAAGATATTCCACTTTCCCTGGTTTTACATACATTTAAATACATTAAAATATGAGTAGTTTGATGGGTTTTGACAAATGTGCACACCCATGTAACCATGCTACAATAAAGACGTAGAACATCCTCATCTTCCAAAAAGAATTCCTTGTACCCCTTCCCAGTCAAATCCTCCCAACGTTCTACCACCAGGCAATCACTGATCTGTCTTCTGTCACTGCAGAGTGCTTTTTCCCATTCCACAATTCCACATAAATAGACTTAATGTGCACACCTTTGTTCCTGGCTTCTTTCATTCTGCATAATGTTGTAATCTTATTCATATTGTTACATGGATCAGTAGTTTTATTTTTTCCTTGCTTAGTATCTCACTGTATACATACACCACACATTTGTATCCACTTGCCTATTGATGGCTATTTGGTTTGTTTCCCTTAGGGAGATATTAAGTATAAGTGGATGATGGACATTCATGCTTAAATCTCTCTGTGGATAGAACATTTTGTTTCTCTAGAGTATATACTTTCCTGTGAAATTTTTGGGTTATACAGTAAGTACATGTTTAATTTTTTTTAAAACCTTCAAATAGTTTTCCAAAATGGTTTTAACTATAAAACTCTTAGGATAAAATCTCTAAAACCTTGTAACCAGCAAAATTTTCTTCGATAGTACATGAAAAGCACAAATCATAAAAGAAAAAAAAACGTTATATATAGGACTTCATCAAACTTAAACACGTCTGTTCTTCTAAAGACAGCACTAAGAGAATGAAAAGGCAAGCAACAGACTGGGAGAAAATATTTACAATACATTTATGTGAAAAAGGACTTGCATCTGAATATATAAATAACTCTTAGAACTCAATGATAAAAACTCAAACACCCAATAAAAACATGGGCAAAAGATTTGAACAGATATTTCCTCAAAGAAGATAAACAGATGGCAAAAAAGCATATAAAAAATGCTCAAGATCATTAGTCATCAGGAAAATGCAAATTAAAACCATGATGAGATGCCATTACACTTCTATTTGAATGTTTAAAATTAAAAAAAGACTGATAAAACCAAATGTTGGTGAGGATGTGGAGCAACTGGAACTCTATGGCATTGTGTTTTTCAGTGAGATGATCAGTGTCTTGAGTCAGGGCCTAGAATTTGATTAATGTTCATACTTTATCTCATTATGTCCTTATATTGTGCTGATTTCCATGGTTTTATTATTATATACAGTAAAGTCAAATATGAAATATTGTCTGTAATAGGAAGGAAACTATTATTGACCTGATGTTAGTTTAGGATACCATCTCTAAAACACTACCAACTCATGTATTCACTCTCTCTTTACTACTTTGTTCTATTTTGATCTTCATATAATTATTTTAAACATCAATATTATGGACTGAACTGCTTCACTCAAAATATATGTTGGGATCCTAATTCTTTTACCTGTGAATATAATCCTATTTGGAAATGGTATATTTCATTATGTGAATTAGATCATTACCAGTAAGGTGAGTTCAAAGATCTAATTGCTTCTGAGTTATTAAAACAGCAGATTAGACACAGAGACACACATACAAGAGACCAATATCTAGAAAAAGGTCCACATGATCAAGACCCTGGTTGAGACTTCTGAACTGTGAAAAAATAAATTTCTGTTCTAAAGCCACATATTTCTGGTATGCAGGACTAGAAAACTGAGACAACAATATCGTACCACCTTACTGTGTAAGTCTTCTAATGCCTTTGGCCAAAAGTGATAAAATTCAGAAGAGAAATAGCAAATTCATCAGTTATATTTTCTGTTTATGCTTCATTTTCAAAATCTAAATTTACCTTTGATTCAAGTAAAGCTTTACGGGTGCAATTAGATTGTCAACTGTTAGGTTGTAGCGTTTGAGCTGTGAGACTGAGCAAATTCAAACCCAAATGTAGTTTCATTTACACTAGACCTTTAGTTTCCTGTAATGCTCTTACTGATTGTATTCCTCTACAAGCATTAGGGACAAAGATGTGGACCTTTGCTTCGTTGAAGATTTACACCTTGGAAACCGTATGGGGTAGTTCTATTCTGACATACAAGGACTGCCAAGTAAGTTCCTGAACTCGTCCTAGAAAAAGTACTACACACCTCATTGTTGAATATCACTACAGTTCCCTTCAAAGTACTCCCCTTGGGAAGCTATGCCAGCACGCAGTCCACCCTTCAATGCAATTTTGGAGCTCTTCTTCTGGAATGGCCATCACAGCTGTCATTGTATTACTGTTGATGTCCTGAGTGTCATCAAAATGTCTTCCTTTCAATATTTCTTTTTTGGGGTAAAGAAAAAAGTCA
Organism: Heterohyrax brucei; assembly: GCA_028571685.1. Taxonomy (NCBI): domain Eukaryota; kingdom Metazoa; phylum Chordata; class Mammalia; order Hyracoidea; family Procaviidae; genus Heterohyrax; species Heterohyrax brucei. Next base: position 21,161,556 of record CM053149.1, read on the forward strand.
GATCAGGAGAGTAGGGAGGGTGTTCCAGTACAGTTAATTGTTGACTGGCTAAAAACTCCCTCATGGGCGACTATACAATTAAGTTCACAAACATTGTCACCATGCCACAACGCACAATGGCCATTCCAGAACGAGTTCCAAAATTGCTTTGAAGAGTGGACTAGGTGCTTGCCTTGCAGTGCAGGGCTTCCCAAGGGGAGTACTTCAAAGATAACTGTAGTGATACTCCACAATGAGGTCTATAGCACTTAAAACAATTAAATTTGCAGACTTGATTGTCAGACCTCACATAGAATATCTTGAGTCAGAATCAACTCAGTTTTAGTTTGGAAGGAAACAGTTGGAAAAGAGTACTTGATATCCAATTTTGCCGAGATCTTCAGATTATACAATAATTCCCTGGAGGGTATGAACAGCCAGTTTACTGACAACTTGTGCTTGCCCTTGAACGCCATGTAAACATGCTCTCACTTTGAAATAATTGAACCAGTCTTCACTGGCAACAGATTCTTCATCACAATCACCTTCCCTTGCTCTTCGTGCAGCTTTCAAATCACTGAGACAGCTTAGAGCTTCTCCTTGCACTAAAAACCAAACTAAACCCTTTGATGTCTAGTTGATTCCAACTCATAGTGACCCTAGAGGAGACAGCAGAACCACCACATAGAGTTTCAAGGCTGTTGTCTTTACCGAAGCAGACTGTCATACCTCTCTCCCACCAGAGCAGCTGGTGGTTTCAAACCACTGACCTTTTGGTTGGCATTTGATTACTTACGGCACTGTATCACCAACTACGGCTCCTCCTGCCCTAAGATCTGTATATACTTGCTCTGACTGAAAAATCTAACAATAAGACTTAAAAACTGAGTCAGAAATGAATCTTGTTTTTAACACAGGGACTGTGTGAGCAGTTACTGGGGTTAGGGCCCTACCAAATGTTCTTGTTACACCATAGCAGGAAAACATCTCCGTGATGGGCCATTGGGACTTCCACGTTTAAATATAATATGTATTTGATAGTTTCCTCAATTTTCTGTGGATTTTTCCCTATGTCAGCTTACTGCCTACTTTTCAACATCAATAGACATGTACTCATTGATGATGTCTTCCTAAATTTCTTTAAACTTGTAGACACACAGAGATTAAATGGAATGGCACTGTTATTTATGTTGCAATCTGTACTTTCTTGGAGAAACATATTTAATTAAGAAAAACTAATAGCATTCTACAGGAACAGCCAAAGATGCATGATCAAAACTCGAGCTAAACTTTTTGAGCTATCATAAGTGCCCCTAAAGCACAAATAATGGTGAAGTTCTTGGGAGAACTTTGCTTAACTGGCATTCATGATGCATATTAACTCAGAGGCAGAACTCTGCCAAAAATGTAAACCAGTCGCTGCTTATAAACATGGAATGAAAATTAGCACACGAGTAACGGGAAAAACACACGTGGTGTCATGCTTTCTGTGAACTTCTCTGTAGCAGTTACAGTGTTTACTGGGTGTTGTAGAGGTGTAATGGACAGAGGGAAAGCTACCTCTGGAGTGAGGGGTGCAGCTTTTGGGAGTTGCAGGCTGCAGCTTTGTCAAGTATGACTGTGTCCATAGACTATAATTACTAATTTACATAGCTATCTTAATGGCACTGTAGAAGGAACGCGTTTTGTGGTGATCTCCAAATCTGGCTGCCCATTAGGCTCATTGGATTGTTTCCAAAAAAAAAAAAAACTTCCGTGCCCAAGCGTTTCTGTAAATTTGCTAAGTTAAGAACCTCTTGCCTGGATCCTGGGTGTCAGTATTCTTTGAAGAAAAAACCCTGGTATCTCTGATACACAGTTCTGAAAAGCCATGTTTTAGAACAGGTTTTACAGCTGCTTCTAGCTCTGAGCACTAGGATGATAGGAGAGATAGGGACAGGGCTGGATGTCCCCAAGCTTTGCCAGTGTATCAGAAAGTGCAAGGGAAATCTTGTAAGCGACCTACCACAGCCAGTTCTGCTTCTGTCTAAAATTTATGTTGACTTAGCATTATGTCACGCAGAACAGATTAATTTCTTAGATTAACAAAAAATGGGGAAGTGAATTATCACACAGAAAGACAAGTTTCTAATAAATAACGTCTCTTCAACCACAGGCTTCATTTGGGAAAAACTAAAGAAGATGTCTATTGAATGGCTATTATATTTGCATATACCACATCTGGAAACTATGGTGGCTTGGGGGTTAGCGTTATGTCTGCTAACCAAGAGCCTGACAGTTCAAATCCACCAGGCATTCCTTGAAAACTCTATAGAGTGGTTCTACTCTGTCCTCTAGGGTCCCTATGGGTTGGAATCAGCTTGACAGCAGTGCGTTAGGTTTCATTTTATACTGCATCCAATCCTGTTCTTTTGTAAGCAATGCCCCAGTATTGTATTAGAAAAAGATCCCTCCTTCTGTGCCATTCTGAGTCAACGTGAGCCTACTACCTGGTTCCAGGGCGGGCGTGTGACCCAAACTTTGTCAACGCCAATATCATATCCCATTGGTCAGATGACTGCCTCATACCCATATAGATAATTCTAATGAAGCCAGTGGAAGCATCAAGAATAAACTCTGAGACTTTTGTAGAGTGGTAGGAAGGAAATCTGAGATACCAGGACTACCATGAGGGATAAAGTCTGGGTGAACTTGAAGGCAATGCAAAGGAAAGCAGGGACAACCAAGAGAGACAATCAGAGCTGGTTAGTTGACATCACTGGATCTCCTCAATACAACTGTGCATCCAATTAGCCAAATCCTGGGCTTCTCAGTCATGTAACTGAACACATGATATCAGAGGTCACTTAAGTGCATTATAAAGCAACATACCATTGTATAATAAAAACAGCCTATTAGTACTTCAGTCCTAATCAGCAACATGGTAATGACTCTGCTAAGTTGCTGTAGAAGTTCAAAGGTTTCTTCTTCTACGGCTCCCAGGAGCCACCAACTTCAATCTCAAAGGCTGGCATTTATACCTACATATTGAATCTGTGAGTCAGATCTGACTCGATGACACTTAGCTTGGCTTAGCATTGAATCTGTAGGTAGACTGGGGGTCTTCTCCAAACTCTAAAACAGGTCCCGTGACTTCCCTGTTGCAATGCCATTCCATGGAAAATGATAATAATAATAGTAATTCTCTTCAATTCTACATTAGTACTCAACTCTCCATTATTCATTAATTCTCCATCATTCACTATCACCCTTCCAGCTGCTTACATTTTTGGTTCCAGAGGTAGCCAGGTGTAAGGTAACTTAGCTCTTTACTAGTGATGCAGAAAGAGACACTAATAGATAACCAGAAAAGTATAGAAGCGGCACCCATGTTGACACATATTTTCTAGGCTTCTTTCTTCTTCTTTGTGTTCTTTTTCCAAATCCAGACTTCTTTGAAAACAAACGGAACATGTCAGCTGTTCCTTTTGTGCTACAAAAGAGAAGCTTGTTACCTAAACCATTCTCTCACATGTACATATCTGTGACTGTGTGTATGTGTCGGCATGTACATGTATGCATATGGTTTGAAAGTGGAGATTTCAGAGCTTTGGGAAGGGGACAACTTAGGAGAGGTTGGGCATGAGATTTGCTAAATATGGGTCTCTATGTACTTTGTGTACTCTTTTATTACTTCCTCAGGGCAGAGAAGATGGATTAGGTTAGTACTGTAAATATTCATATACCAAGAACACAAATAGCACTTCAGTATAATAAGACAAAATCTAAGAATCAACGATTCTCTAGTATTTGACTTGATTTGCTTCTTCCTCCATACTCATTTGCTTTAGTTTGTTTTGTTATCCCTATTTGGCTGTCTTAATTTTCCCTCTGAATACTGGAGAAGATGAGACACTGAAGCAGAAATCACTCTGTTTGACCACTTATAACTCTTGTTATTAAATTAAAAGTGGATATTTAATTAAATGATGATGTAATAATATTAAAATACTGACCAGAGTGATCTCCACCCATGCATCTCTAATAGTCTCCTACCATGTCTTGGGCTTACCTACAGTTGAATCAGTTGGGACATTCTTGTGTAAAATTGTTACAAAGCAAAAGGAGGTGGTAGAATAAAACAGAGAGGAAAAAAAAAAACAAGTAATATCTTCTTGGCTTTTGCATTGCAAAGCAATGAGGCAAAGGAGCAGAAAAGAATCTTAGTAAAAGATTTAGGATAAAATGTGGCAAAAAGCATAGCTTTCCCCATATCTCTATAGCCAATTTATGAAACAGTGTTCCCTGGGTGTTGAAAGAAGAAGCAAAGGAGACGTAGTGTAAGATTAGAGTGGGGAGGGTCACTGGCTATATTCCCAAGCTAAGCCCAGGGGAAGGGAGAAAAACACCTGAGAATTTTGTGGAATCTGGGTTGAATGACTCGAGGAGACAACAAATAAGAGGAAAAAGTAACTGATGAGTGCATTTGGGCAGAGCAAGCCTTAGGCAGTGGTATAGAATTTCCCACTCTGCAGTACAGGAGGAAGACTAGTGAGGGCAATGGAGTGGCTCAGAAGTAACAGAGAGGGGGAAAATAAAACCCAAACCCATCACCATGGAGCAGATTCTGACTCATAGCGACCCTATGTGGCACAATAGAACTGCCCCCTAGAGCTTCTAAGGAGCGTCTGATGGATTTGAACTGCTGACGTTTTAATTAGCAGCCATAGCATTCAACGACTATACCACCAGGTTTTCTAAGCCCAGGGTCTCAAGTGATCCTGCACATGGGAAGAAGAGAGAGCTCCATGGTAACCAAAGTTGATGACCAGCTGAGGTCCCAATGAGATAATGAATATTACAGCCATTGTGGAAAGAGACCATCAAAGATCAGATAATGACAGGCAAATGACACTGAGGACTAGATTCTGTCTGCCCTCCACCTGTGTTCAGGCATGGTCACCCCTAGTGCAATATTTCTAGCATTAAATAATTTATAAAGGCAGATGGAATATCTGTTAAGCTTTATTTTAAAAAAGTGATATATTTTAGTAATCAAAACCCACTTATCCAGCTGCATAATAATGTTTGAGTATCTCTACCACACACACAAAACTTCTCTCTTTCATACTGCTGATCACAAATTTCTGTGAGTGATCTCTTCCTAAAATGAAGCTGATCAAAATTTTACAACCAACAGATACGATCAACAGTCATCACCTTGGCATAATAAAAACTGAAACAGTCACACTTCACCCTCTTGACAACAGAGACATGACTGAAATATTTGCAAGCCAACAGGCACAAAAGGCATTGCTTGGAACAAAGCTCAATAATAGTGCCATTTTCCCTTTTCCCTGAGCAATGAGTGGGTGGCTTAAGACCAGAGCAGCATAAACCTCTGAGCTTTTATGCTGGGAGTAAATTAAAAAGTATTTATAATGTCACTCACTTGATTCCTCCAGACTTGTGTAGCAGTCACATCATATTGTAATATGCTGCTTTAAAATGCCTTTGAAATTTCCAGGGTCTATGCTTTGTGCCGGAAACCCTGTTGGCACGATGGTTAAGAGCTACAGCTGCCAACCAAAAGGTCAGCAGCTTAAATCCACCAAGTGCTTCTTGGAAACCCTATGAGGTCATTCTACTCTGTTCTTTTAGGGTCACTATGAGTCAAAATCCACTTGACGAGCAACAGGTTTGTCTGTCTTATGCTTTGCACCATCAACAAAAGTTTTTTGAGGACAAAGCTACTGTCATGTCCAATGAGACTGAAGAAAACCAAACCCACTACCATTGAGGAAAAGCCAACTCATAGCAACCCTACAGACAGAGTAAAACTGCCCCACCGAGTTTTCAAGGAGCACCTGGTAGATTTGAAATACTGACCTTCCGGTTAGCAGCTGTAGCGCTTATCTGCTACTCCACCCGAGTTTCCTCACATCCAGTGGATACCTCTTAATTGTGTTAGAGCTTTCTTTGTACTTGACTTTGTACTTGCCTATTTATTACTCCTTAAAACTCTCTATGTACTTGGCTCTTTGACTGGAAACATTTGGTCACTCAATAAATAGTTACTGACCAACTGCTATGCAGCAGGTTCTCTGAAAGGGCTTGGTAAATAATAAAGACAATTTTTCTTTTGCTGAGTCTATATTCCAGTGCAGAAAAATAGACAATAAAAAAAGAAGAGGATATATGAATTAAATAGTTTTTGATATGTGTTGTGAAGAAAATACTACCATTGGGTGACATAGAATGGCTATGCTTACCTATGGTTATGATGAAAGGATTCTCTGAAGAGGAAACCTTTGCATCAAGGCTTGAATGACTGGAATGAGTCAGATTTGCAAAGATCTGGGAGAGAAGGGAACAGTACGTGCAAAGGCTCAGGTGTAGGATCAATCATATCTCATGGCAAGAAGCCAGTACGGATAAAGTTACATGATCCAGAGAAAGATTAATAGAAAGGCCTGAGATTCAGGCAGGAGAAAGCTCTTCATAGGCCATGTCACTACTCTCTTATACCTCTCTTGTCTTCTCTGTCCATTGTATCTTAAGCTCCTGCGTGAGCTCTTCTTGCTCTGCTTGACTCTCGAATGTTGATGTTCTCCCAGTTTCCATCTTGCCTCTCTTATGCCCTCTGTAGGCTTGTGCCAGGTTATCATTGCCACTAACCAGTGCTGATGACTCCAAAATTGTTATGTCCACTTACAGAGTATATTAATTATAACTCTTAAGGCTCAGCAACGGCCACAGAACCGTATCAGTGTTAACATACAAGAGGTGTCTAAGTTGCCTGTGCACATAGCCACAGCCAGATAAGCAGGGAGAGCAGAACCAACAATATCTAACACTAACACATAAAAATTGTCTGTAACTCTTCACAGTAAGGCTAGCAATTATATCACCCATAGAGGAAAAAATTACAAAAATAGACACTTAACTAGTAAAGAATGTCAGCCTAGCTTATTGTGCACTTTAAAGAACTGGTTATATGGGATGAGGAAGCAGGCCCAGAAGGCAGAGTTGTCGGGTGGTTCTCGTGATGCTTCTTACAACGAAGACCACCCTCAAGAAAAGCAGACAGATTAATTATATACGACATTTTAGAAGCCCTGAACATCAAAGGCCATGTTAAGAAATTAGACCGAGGAACAGGAGAGGGAGAGAAGTTTCAGAAGCAACAAGGAGTAGCCCAATGGGAATTGGCATTCCATAGGCTGGATCCACTGACACCAGTGTGGTGAGGCAAGCAGTGGTATTTGAAACAAGTTCCCCACACTGGGAGAGAACTTGCAACAGAGATTCCCCTCCTGATATTGGAATCAGTGAAAATCAGCACTAGATTATCAAAAGACATGTAATTTGCGTCTAACCTGCCATACAATTACAAACATTTTCCTTGGAGCTAAATCTCTCTCCACTTTACCTTACCTTTCCCTTGACCCACAGTTAGCACCAGTCTTGTCCAGTGATTGATGTATCCCCCAGGACAGAAGTAGGACCCCCTATGCACCCTAAGCCATTTCCTTCCCCTTGGAGAGGGAACGCATTAACAAATGGGGGAAAAGTCACCTGCTGACTCCCCTGAACCAGGAACTCAGGGCAGAAACAGTTCTTTCCCTAGGCACAGGCATAAGGGGCCACAGACTTTGAAAGCCTTTCACCTCTGCATAGACTTGTGTGGGCCACTACAACAGTGTAGGCCTTGGCGTGGAACAACAGAGCACATACCTGGGCCCTGATTGTACTGTATCTGTCATATGGTGCAAAGATAGGCTCCTGACATCTGCTACCAAAGTGCCTATTAAGCAGGTCTTCACAGACTCAAAGTTGGGGTCTAAGGACTGGTCATTACATCCATGCCACATAACCATCCATAACAGGGCCAAAAACTAAATGGCACCTCCCTTTCCTATTAATACAACCACTGACCATCCTCCCTTATTAACAACATAGAGGCAGGGTTTACAGCGTATAGGAACATCACACCACAGTCAATGGGACTGAGCTCCCATAGTCCAGCTGCAAGACCTACTCAGTCACTCACTTTAAGGAACATGGGGATACACTTGCCTCACAGATATTCAGGGGCAGCTGTGAGACCTCTGCCTTGCTCAGTGTGCACAGCCGGATACCTGTGTCTACACCAATCACCCCAGCATATATAGGACTGTAGATGCCAGCCTGCACCACACACTTAGTGACCTACCACCTAGATACCTGAGCTAAATCTCTATGAAAACAGTAAATGGACTCCTAGGCTCACAAACCTAGTGTCTTAGTTGCCTGGTACTGCTCTAACAGAAATACCACAAGGATATGGCTTTTAAAAAACAAATTTAATTCTGTCACAGTCTACTAGGCTACCAGTCCAGATCCAGGGCATCAGATCCAAGAAAAGGTTTCTCTGTTGGCTCTGGAGGACAGTTTTTGTCATCAGTCTTCCTCTGGACCGGGAGCTACTGATGCCCATGGACCCCAGGTCCTTTTCAAAGAAAGTGCTCTTCTCTCAGCCCTGCTTCTTGATAGTATGAAGTTCTCAATGTTCTTCTTGCTTCCCCTTCCATTATATCCCAAGAGCTCACCTCAAGGCATGAAGCAGTATTATACATTGTATGCTTCCTCACTAACACAACCACTGACCACCCTCCCTCATTAACAACATACAGGCAGGGTTTATAGCATATAGGAACATCATACAATACCGGGCATCATGACCCAGAAATTGCTACAAATTTTGGGGGAACACAATTCAATCCATGACACCTAATAACACTTCTAAACACCCAATGACACCACTTTACAGCTTCAAAGGCCCAATAATAAAACTAGCTGACACAACCAGTGTATGCAGGCATTTCGAAATAAAACAAAATAAGCTGGCAAACATTAAATAAATACAATAATTTGCTGATAGCTCAAAGGCAACAATCAACATCAAATTACATAAAGAGCAGACCACAATGGTTTCAGAAAGTTCTCAGAATAAGGAATCAATAAATCTCCCAGATGAAGAGAATTTTCTGAAATTACCAGATGTAGAATACAAAAGATTAATACTCAGAACTCTTCAAGAGATCAAGAAGAAGATCAGGCAAAACACAGAACAAGACAAGAAAGACAAGCACAGCAATTGAGGAACTTAAGAAGTTCAGAGCACAACAAAATGACATATTGAACAGGCTGAAAGAATCCATACAGAGACAGCAAAAAGAACTTTGGAAGATTAATAATAAAATTTCAGAATTAGACAACTCAATAGAAAGTCAATGGCAAAGAATTTGAGGCAATGGAAGGCAAAATTAGTGAGATTGAAGATAAAGTACTTCACACCAACAGAACTGAGAGAAATCAGATAAAAGAATTTTAAAAGTGAAGCAAATTTGATAATTATATGAAACTCTATTAAAAGACGCATAGTGGCCCTATTATAGGACAGAGTAGAACTGCCCCATAGAGTTTCCGAGAAGCACCTGGTGGGTCTGAACTGCTGACCTTTTGTTAGCAGCTGTGGCATTTAACCACTACACCACATGGGTTTCCTATATAATGGATGGCAAGTTCCCTGAAGACATAAATACTGCCTTTGAGAAAAACCATGAATCTTCTATAGATATCCAACATATATATTAAATAATCATTGTATTTGGGTGTAATATTAACAGACAGAAGAAATTTAGCCAAGGCCTTGTTTCTTTCCAGAGGTGTCAGTAAAATAAATTATAATTGTTTAGTCACAGACACTCTCTAGAATAGATAAAGCATTTTATCTAGGTACTGCTTACCTTTATGAAAAAGAAAAACACTTTTTTTTCCCAAAGTACTAATATTCCAGAATTCAGAAATTGATCATCCCATTGTAATATATGTATAAGCCATAGTGTTTAAAGTTTGGTCCCTGTGGCCACTCCTTAAGGAGTCTTAGAATTTAGGTCTTTAGGATCCCTCATAGGAGACACAGTGGCACATCGTTTAAAGCATTCAGTCGGTGACCACCATGTCTGTAGTGTGAACGTACCAGCTACTCTGCAGGAGAAAAATGTAAGAGTCTGTGTCCACAAAAATTACAGCCGTGGAAACTCATTAAGGAATTTCTACCCTGTCCTGTGGGATCGCTATGGGTTGTAATCAACTCATGGCACTCGGTTTGGTTTGGCTAGATCCTTTGTGAGGTCATACTTGTTATCAAACCAAAATCAAAACCAAAACCAAAACCCACAGACGTTGGGTTGATTCTGACTCTTAGCAACCCTATAGGACAGAGTAGAACTGCTCCATAGAGTTTCCAAGGAATACCCAGTGGATTCAAACTGCCAACCTTTTGGTTATCAGCCCTAGTGCTTATCCACTACACCACCAGCATTTGTTGTCGGGTAAGGTCAAATTGACTGCAGCTCATGGTGACTCCATCTGACTGAGCAGAGCTGCCCAAAGGGTTTTCTGGGCTGTGATCTTTAAGAAGCAGATCAGCAGGTCTTCCTCCTGTGGAGCTGCTGGGTGGACTTGAACCTCCAATCCTTTGCTTAGTAGCCAAGTGTTTAACCCTTTTGCTACCAGAGCTTCTCATACTTGATTGGCACCTGCATTTTTCTTTCAATTCTGTCTGGCAGGAAGCTATAAAGTACCTTCCATGTTTTAAATAAACTTGTATAAGCTTATATTATTGTCATTAGGTACCATCAAGTCCATTTCAGTTCACTGTGAACCCCATATGACAGAGTAGAACTGCCTCATAGCATTTTCTAGGCTGCGATCATTATGGAAGCAGACTGCAGGTCTTCCTGCTTCAAAGCCACTGGCTGAGGTTCAAACCACCATCGTTTGAGTTAGCAGGCAAGTGTTTAACCATTAAGCCATCAGGGCTCCTTTATAAGCTTATACCAAATGAAAATTACTCTTTCTATAGTTATAATACTTTTTCTTAATGGCTTAGGGAAGATGTATAATAGTTGGTCATTCACTCACTTATTGCAAAAGATAACTTAAAACATGATTATTGAGTAACGATTACATTCCTGGAAACCCTGGTGATGTAGTAGTTGAGTGCTAGGTCTGCTAAGCAAAAAGTCCACAGTTCAGATCTGCTAGGCGCTCCTTGGAAACTCGATGGGGCAGTTCTACTCTGATCCATAGGGTTGCTATGAGTCAGAATTGACTTGGTGGCAGTGGATTTGGTTTGGTTTTGGTTATTGCATTCTGGATCACCATCGCATTCTGTGTAGGAACCCATCATCTATTGAAGTGCCTTACAGCCAGCTCTTTGCTAGGTCTAACAATCTTGAATTCACATTCCCCAATTTACAGTCTACTTAACTGTCTTCTGTTAGCTTCTGTCTTGTTCTCCAGATCTGCTTTTGGTTCAAAAGCCCAGAACGAAATCCTACCTAGAGCAGATCAAACCAACAAACAACAAGAATGTTGGGATGGAGACAGACATCATACAGACTTTTCATTACAATATCATGAAATTTGTTATCTGAAATTACTGGAGATAGTTGGAAATTTACATAAAAGAAAATAATATAAAATAATGGCAATCACTTCTAATTCCAGCACTCAGACAAACCTTTCACAACTTGTTGTATTCCTTCCCTGTATATATTATTTTAAATAGCTTAAATTGATAATTTATGCATTTTCTTGCCTTTTCCGCCAACCTGTTGTTTAAATTATTTATAAATATAATTTTCAATTTTATAAATGCCATGATAACATAATTAATCATTCTCATGCTGTTAGATAAATATATTCTCTGCAATTAAATAATATTTCAAGAATTGCTTTCTATCCAAGTAAAGCCTTAGTAATTTTTGCCATGCTTGAATATGGCCCTTTATTTCTGATTGGCATACACATACAAATTTATTCTTTGAGAATATAATATCCTGTTTTTTACTTCCACTTGTGTTTACCAAGGTCATTTTGAATTTATTTCTACTAAAAGTATGCATTTAGCAATGTAATTTTAAAGTAATGTAATAAATAAAGGACACTTGAGTAGAAAATATAAATATTGAAGAACTTTCTATCTATAAACAAAACAAAAATTATTCTTATGAAATAATATCAGGATAATGTCTAAAATGAGGAGGCAGCTTGTACATGGAAGACTTCAAAGCGGACACTAAACATAACATATTCTATTCAGGGCATCTATTTCCCAATAAATTATATATTTTCTATTATATATGATAACTAGAAAAAAAATGAGAGTTTTTATTAGACAGAGTTTATGAAAGAGAATCTATTTTTTCAAATGTAAGCACACACTTTATAATTTTAATCAGGGCAACTACTCTCACCACCTAACATTTTTTGAGACCCCACTCACCTCAGGGAGCAAGACAATGTACCAATTTGTTTCACATTTGTTGAAAATGGCAATTAGAAAGCCAAGACAATTTTTATTTTAAAAAAATTGTTAACCTACTGCTAGTAGGTAAAAGGTGCTCTCTTTCCATTACTAAATGTAATAAATCAATAGAACCTGAAGTTTGATTATTATGAAGAGTAGTAAGAATAGAACTAAGAAACTAGGAAATGGTAGCTTAACTTGGATTAGTCTCTCTCTCTCTCTTTCCATCTCTCTTATTTTGGGTGTGGAGTGAGCAAAAAGATGGGCCTTAGGAAGCATTTGATGTGTAAGGGGTTATCATACATCCATAAAAAGTAGACCTCAAGAGACTGGAGACCAGACCAGAGTGCTGAGAAATATCTGAACAAGTGTGATATTATGTGGAGATAAATTTCCATCCATTATTCTTCAGGACATGCACATGATAAGATTACACTTCCCTGCCTCCAGAAGTGAGATGTGGTCATGTGCTTTGCATGTGCCAATGAAACATGAGGGATTGCCACGTATGGCTCTTCTCTGGTGGCAGCTAGGAGACTCATGGCATAATTTGCCACACTCCTCATTTTCCTTCCACTGTGATCACGGATGCACATTTTGAGAAGGAACTTGGGTCCCAAGAGACTACGCGGGATCCCTGAGTGACTTACATGGAGCACAGCATGTCTGTTGATTTGCTTTACAAATGGAGCATACACAAAAATAAAAAATGAACTTTTGTGGTTATAAGGCCACTGAGATTTCAGGTTGCATTTTATTATAGCATAAGCCTAGCTTATCCTCACTGATACCACCTCTGTGGGAAGCAGGAGGAAACTCCAGTAAAAAAAGATAAAATGTTTCTTGATCTCAGAATAACTCCATCCCAAAAGAACCAACTAGAACTGCTGGGACTCTGGTCTTGTAAGGAATGGAGTCTTGTGATGTGATAATTTCTTCAAAAATCTGTGAAAGCCAGAGGTCTTCACTATTCGTCATTCTCCGTATTCATTTTCTCCACAGTTGTTACTTAATATGGCACAGTAGTTAGGATCTTGACTGCTGACCAAAAGGTCTGCAGTTCAAATTCACCAGCCACTCCTTGGAAACCATACGGGACAGTTCTGCTCTGTCCTGTGTCTATCAGCTGGACTTGACTTGATGGCAACTAGATTGGTATTCTTGGTTTTGGAATGTGAGCAAAGTAATCTGAGGAATTAAAAAATGACACAGATATTACACTTGAGGACTTTATCACCTAAGGATAGAGACTAAAATATTTCCAAACATTTGTGAATAAAACTGGTTATAAAAGATGTAAGTCCATACTTTGGAATAAATTATTTAATCTGGTATATAGCTTTCCATATTTTAATGCACATGAAGATAGCTTTTTTTTAACATAAATAGAAATATTCTCTACATGGTTTTCTGGAAAGTGACTGTTTTCTCATGTTTTTGGGCAACTTTCCATATGACTATAAATAGATCAACCTCATTAATTTTTTTAACATAGATATTTTATGTGCTTTAAGAGAAAGTTTACAATCCTAGTCAATTTGTCATACAAAAACTTCCACATGCATTGCTCTGTAACTCTAGCTGCTCTCCTCACACTGTGACAGCACACTCCTCCTTTCCACACTGTAATTCCGGTATCTATTCAACTAATGCCTGTCCCTGTCCACCCTCTCAACTCACCGCTGAGCAGGAGCTGTCCCGTTAGTCCCACGTTATCTGTTTAAGCCAAGAAGCACACTCTTTACTAGTATTTTATGTCTCATAGTCCAGTGCCATCTTTGCTGGAAGAGTTGGCTTCAGGAATCAACCTTATTAATTTTTAGCACTTGTCTTGTATTACATTTAGGAATATCTCAGTTTATGTAACTACATCCTCCATTACGTGTCTTTTACAATTACAGAGAGATGCATTGTTTATAGAATACATTGTATTACAAAAATGATATGTGTTTGTTTATTCAAACTGCTTATAAGGGTATTAAAGGAAAAACAAAGAACTCTTTCTGATAGGCACTAATTCAAAGTTACTTAAGTGGAAGAGGGGCTGGCTTTATTTATTTATCTATCTGCTTATTACTATTATTTTTTTATTCTACTGAAATGTCCATGGATCTAGCTCTGGACATATTATCTCTGTGTCTTGCTTTTTGCTTTGTTTTGTCTTTTATACTATTCAGATGTACAGAAGTTTGATTACCCATCTCCCAGATTCACACCCACAAGGAAAGAGTTTATCTTCCCAGGAGGCTCATCGATCAGTCCCCAAATTCACTTTGATTGGACAAAATTGTGAGCCCTACCATCCTTGAACCTGTAATTAGCCAATTTCTCGCTCTGTGCTTGATCAGGTTTGGACTTTATGTTCTGCTTCTAGAGTCTGATGATGAAACACTTCCTTCAACCCATAGGACTTGAGTGACAAAGAGAAAGGTAAGATTTTATAAGGAATTATGAGTGCTGGTGGCCAAAAAAAAAAGGAATGTCCATGACAGCCCCTGCCTACTTCTCTAAACTCCTACTAACCCTCTCATAGGTTACCACTGCTAGTAATTTCTCACAGATTCCTTTGAGTACATATTCAAAGTAGCACAAATGAGATCACATTCTTTTTTCAGTTCTTCTTCTTTTATTTATTTATTTATTTAATATGACTGAGTGAAAATGTACATTCCCGTATAAATTTACATGCCCACCTATATGCAGCTTCCACTGCTCTCCCTGTCCGGTGACAGCACACTATTCTTCCCTGCTCCATACTTGTCTCATCCTGCCAACAGCCTCCTTTCTGCTCCTCTCCACTCACTCTCCTTCCTTCATCCAGGTCAGCAGGATGACATCCTATAGATGTATAGAACCATAAAGTGCATCCAATATATGGTCACTCTGCATCACCAAGTCCAATCCATTCCTGTCCGAAGAGTGGACCTTCGTTATGATTTATGGGAAAGGGACCACGTTCTTGATAATTTTGCTATTTTATTTTTCATTAACATTATATCCTGGACTACCTAGGTCAACCCACAGAAATCTAAGTTATGCACTTTCATGGCTGCGTAGTATTACAACAGAAATATGTTTTATAGTTCCTTTAATTAAGCCCTTACTTATAGAAATTTGTTTGGGGGGGATTGTTACTTGAAACAACAGTTCAATGAGTATCTTTGTACATAAATGTCTTCAAATTTATCTCTAGATTAAACTCCTAGACATAAAATTGCTGAACCAAAAGGGTATACATTTAAAACATTAATAAGTATGTTCGAAAGTACCAATGAGATTAGAGACTGAACCTTGCATTCTCATCCACAGTATATGAAAATGTTTGAATCACATATCTTTGCAGTCTTGTCCAACTGATGGAAAAAAGTAGTACTTTATTTTTATTTTATTTGTATGCCATGTATTTATTAGTCAGTTGAATGCCATCTGTAAACTGTATTTCACCCATACACATTTTTGAGAAAAAGTAGTAAAGCCTATAAATATAGAGAGAGATTTATATCAAGGAAAGAGCTCTCCTGACTGTAGAGGTTGTAATGTCATAAATCCATCGATTGGGATAGAGGCTTCCGATTCTTGCCGCCTAGGGTCTGGTGAACTCAAGATTGGCAGGTTGGAGAGCAGAGTTCTTGTTCACAGGCTGTGAAGATCCACACATCCTGAGATTAGCAAGTAAACTCTAGCTCAAGTCCTAAGAATTGAAGGTCAGATAAACAGGAGGCAGCTGCAGGATCCAGAAAGGGTGAATGCTAGAATATTTGGATGCTACCTACACACTCAGGGAACCTTCCTGGTTACTCCCAGAAGATTTCATCATGGGAGTTGTCTTGGTTATCTAGTTCTGCTATAACAGAAATACTACACATGGATGGCTTTAACAAACAGAAATTAATTCTCACCCAGTCTAGCAAATACAAGTCCTAACCCAGGGCACTGGTAACAGAAAAAAGTTTTGTCCCTCTGTTGGCTCTGGGGGAAGGTCCTTGTCATCAGTCTTCTCTCAGTCTGGGAGCATCTCAGCACAGGAATGTCAGGTCCAAAGGATTCACTTCACTCCCTGCACTGCTTTCTTAGCAGTATAAGGTCACTGTGTCTTTCTGCTCACATCTCTCTTTGCTATATGAAGAGATTGGCCTAAAATACTATCTAATCTTGTATCTTGCCAATAACCCATCTCATTATATCATAGTAACAGAATTTACATCACGTAATGAAATCATGTCAGATGATAAAAGGGTAGATAACCACTCAATATTGAGAATCATAACCTAGCCAAGTAGACAGATATTTTATGGGGACACAGTCCAGTCCATGACAGGTGTGATCACATATAAACATTGAGAATCATGGGTTAGCCAAGTTGGCACACAATCTTAACCACCACAACACCCAATGTACTGTTTTAATAGATTCTTTAGACCATCCTTTGACTTCTAAATTTTACAGCATTTTTGTCATATCAAACTTTGTAAAAGGTTCTATGTGTTTAAATTAGTCAATCCCTTTCCTCCTCCTCAATGTCTAGGTTTAGTAAATCACTTTAAAATTATACAAAAGGCATTCATAGTTTCTTCTATTTTGTGGTCACTTTTCCATTTAAGTCTTTGATCAATTTTTAAGTCTTTGATCAATCTGGAATCAATGTTAGTCTTGGGATGTGGTAGTCATTAGTCATTTGTGCATCTCTCATCTTCTAAACACACGGTGGATGCCATGCACATCCCTCATGTTGGATGGGGCCATGTAACTAGTTCAGTTGTGAGCAGAGGTAGCAGAGGTCATTACAAGTCAGACTATTTAATTGCCGCAGCAAGACTCTACTTTTCCTTTTGGTTCAGCATCAGGTAATATTTGAGATGGTAGCCATTCCATAAGCTTGAGTCTTTGAATAAATACAAAATGCACAAAGTTCCTGTGACAACTACAATTGAAGAATAAACTGTTACAGCATTAAGCCACTAATACTTGTCTGTTGTTAAACTGCAGTGTTGAACTGTAGCATAACCAAGCCTGCTCCAATGGATACAAGAGATTGAATTTTTGGTCTTGCTTTTGTTTGTAATAAAATACATTCATTTATTCTGAACATTCTACCTTTTATCTTTGTCTCACTTTGTAGTAGACGGAGTCAGTGTCCCTCTCATGTTATCTTTCCCTTAGTATTTGTTTGCACTTGGCCCAATTTCCAGGACCTGAAGTTCAATGTCGAGGGTGTCCTCTTGTAGTCTGAACTCACTTAACCTTCTTTTTAGCATATTTCAAGTTCCTGGCATCAATGCTCCCAGGAACAACCTTCAAGCAATATCTGAATAGTGTTGGTGTGTATGCCATAGATATATCAGCCCTTGGTTGGGTAACAGAAATGAAATAAATTTTTTGGCTTCTGGAGCTGTTTCAGTTGCTCCCCAGAACTAGAAGTCTGGTTAAACTGATCATGTGTTCTTCCAGAGCAAGTTTCCTTTCCTTGTTCCACTTACACATTCTCCAACCTTCACCTTATCTCAGTGTCTAGTTGGGGGTTAAACCAAACTAAGTCAAATTTCAAAGAAGGTTTTTGGGACAGGGAATGTCAGGTGGAGGGTGTAGCATGAGAATAGGTTCAGAAGTAGCAACACAAAATACTTCAGGTAAAGCTACTGGTTTGGATTAAATATGCAAAGGGAAATAATCTGGAATATAGCTGGAAAACAGGTGGTGTAAAATCATGGAAGATCCTGAACAACAAAGCATTAGAACATTTATGTGTGTGGATTCTTAGCCTACTGTGATTAACACTTCCCTTCAATCTCTTAGACACTTTCCCATATATTTTTTTAATCTGCCCTCACTCTTTCACAAGTGGTACAGATCGAAGAGTAAAAGTAATAAATACACCAAACTAAAGGAAAGTGTTAGGCAATTTTCCTGATTATTCAATAATTTGGTAATATCGAACTAAACAAGAAATGGACTATAACAGCTCTGTATTTCTATTTCTAAAGTACAAAACAGGAATATATCATCTCCCCTTTCGACTGGGCAAGTATAAAAGGACATACTGGTTGGCAGCATTGTGAATATAATCTTATGCTTAAAAATACGACTTAGGAACTTGAGAGGCTCATGGCTATTTCTATCCATTGAGATAAGCAGACATAAACTGTAGAGGAAAATTAAAAAAAAAAACTATTAAGAATTCCTTAGTTTGATATATTAAGTGCTGAAATCATCTCTCTCTCTGGAAACCACAGACCTTAAAAAGACAGCAAAGGTGATGCTAAGAGCATTGGACAGCACTCAGGGATACAGAATTTTAGCTTCTGTGGAATCTTAACCAAGCACATCTTTGGGGGCCTTAGCTTTTACATTTCTAAAATGATGGAATAGGACTAGAATATGAAGGAATTTTTTTTTTCCTGAGAAATTCTAAGATGCCAAGTATTTGGATTGTGGGTGTTTTCTAAATTGGCTAGAAAGGCAAACACATCAGAATATTCCTATACCTTCAGCTGACTCTTCAAGTCCGTTTTTTTTGTTTCTTTGTTTTTCTATGGAAGCTATACATTTACCAGGGAAACCCTGGTGGCTAGTGGTTAAGAGCTACAGCCACTAACCAAGAAGTTGGCAGTTCAAATCCACCAAGCGCTTCTTGGAAACTTATTGGGGCAGTTCTGTTCTATCCTATAGGAGTCAGAATCCTCTAGACCAGCAGTGGATGTATGTTTACTGGAACCCTGGTTGCACAGGTTAAGAACCAAACAACCAAATGGTGGGCAGTTTGAACCTGTCAGCCATTCCTTGGAAACACTATGGGGAAACACTATAAGATCATTATGAATCCCCATTGTTTCAACAGAAATGGGTTTTGTTTTTATTTCTTGGGATTTTTTTTTTCACTCTTCTAAATCACATTCTTCCTATCTAGTTACCTTTACTTTCCTCCCTTACATTCCTAGAAAGATGGCATGCAAATATTTTTCCTAATCTCTGAGAAGGATTTGCAAAATAATTAAGCAATCCCTGCATTCAGGAAAGAAGAAGCTAATTGTTGCAAATGATTGGGTCTAAAAATATAACAAGAATAAAAGGATGACTGGTTTGAGAAGAAAGGAAATACTTCTAAAGACCCAGTGAAATATGGGAAACTAATTCATTCAGGGAAAACTGCAAGAGTTTAGAATTTGTTAAGAAGACTAATGGTCCCCTAGCACAAGAAGAGTAGGTAGAAAGATCTAGCAAGAATGCATTGCTTGAGTAGCCGGCAGTTCCACTGCAACCAAGGAGTTCCCTCAGACTAACATTGCCAGGTACCCGGGGTCTACATCATCGATTCTTCCAATCAACACAGAGAAAAGAACTGGTATCAATCCCTGGAACTTCAAGTGTTAACCACCTGATGTGAGTTACACTTGACCACACTGTGCCATGATACTTTGCTCACTATTTATCTGATCATAACTTTGGTGATCCCATTCTTCCAGTAACTCCCAAATTCCACACCCCGAAGGAGATAAGGTAAAGGGAAGTTGACAGTGCTCATTAAACCTTAATGTGACTTAAGACCTAGTAACTTTAATGTCTCCAACGACAGGGTTGATTTTCAAAACAGTAGTAAGCTAGCCTAGTTATTCCACACATACTCACATATTCTTCACACTGTTATTTATATGGGATCATTTTTCAATCTATTTGAAATTCTCTTCTTAAAAAAACTCTGAAAAAAAACCTCACTTTTAAACTGAATGATGTTAATAAAAGATATATTCATATACACTAGTGTATGAGCAGCCAGGGAAGCCTATAATTCAGAGATAATATAGTAATTCTTGAGGTGATGTTAATTAAGCTAAATATTTTTCTTAATAATTTTATTGATCAGAAAGTTCAAGTAAGATGAATATTTTGAATGAAAGAAAATGTAGTGGTATTCAAAGGATTGACTAATTATTCACTTACCAATAACACAAAGTCCATTTAATGTCCCTCATGAGAACGGTGTTTCAGGAATGCAGAGGTCTGACGTGTGACATTGGTACCCTTCCACTGTTAATTAATCAGCATCTTCAAAGCTGAACATGTGTCAGATGAGAAAGTTCAGGCTTCCCTCATCTAAAGCAACAGGAAACAAACTAGAATTTCCTGTAACATGTTACCAGACAGCAAATCAAAACTCAAAACACTATTTGAAATGATAGTGTTTACTGTTTTATGGTAAGCCAATACTGCCTGTGTTAGGGAAAAGGAGGTTGGAAAAACTCAGAGGAAAAAAATCTACTTCTGCAGTTTATATGAGATGATGGCTATATAAAAGGAATTTTTCCACTACTGACAAAGGCAGAAAAATGAAATCTCGACCTCATGTTTTGTGTTTTTGCAGAATTTGCAAAAACAATAACTTTAAATCAGCCCTCTAGATCTACCACAGGGCTCTGGGTAATTATCCCCAATAGGTCTTTATAGTGAGTCATTTTCTATTTTTTTCTTCAAAAGTAGTTTCTTTTTGACATTTTTATGCAGACTTTCTGTTTGCTAAAATAACAGAAGTCTCTTATTACAAAAATATCAACAACTGTTGGGGATTTTGTTTCTCTGGAGCTCAGATCTCCAGCATCCTAACACAGTGGCTAACATGGCAATCTAAGTTGTTGATTACATGCAGATTCCTATTTTTCCCTAGCAGATTAATGAAACTAAAATTGAGACTGCCCACTGCTCTATTTAATTGTCAAGCATCTATGCCACCTACCCAAAGTCTCTGTGAGTCTTTGGAAGAGAAGATCTAGAATAAACAAAAAAGAAAAAAAATCAATAAGGAGGAACTTCTGCTTCTGACTATGATAGAGAAATAAGAACTGGATTTACTCTTTTACCTGAAACTACTGAAAATTAAACAAAGTGCAGGAAGCAATAATTTTCAAAACACTGGATCATCAAGGGTAGTGATCTGTGAGATGGGAGAAAGAAATAAAGTGAATCCTATGATTGCTTCACTCTACTACCCGAGAAAATTTCCAGGATACAGTACCAAACTGAAAAACCAACCCCAGTGCCATCAAGTTGATCCTGAGTCATAGTGACCCTGTAAGACAGAGTAGAACTACTCCATAGAGTTTCCAAGGACTGCCTGGAGGATCTGAACTGCCAACCTTTTGATTAGTAGATGTAGCATTTAACCATCATGCCACCAGGGTTTCCATGACAGAGTAGAGAGGCAAATCCTAGGTGAAGGCCAGTGAACTCCTTGAGTTGAAGAGATGGAACTGAGAGTCCACGGAGACCACAGCCACTGAAGTTCGCAGAACGGCACATCGCAGAAAAAAACTGCACACAGAGAGAACTCCTGAGGTCTTCAGAGTGCCTCACCTTGAGTATTCAGCGGAGTATGGGTCAGCACATGTATGGGAGGAGCCCACCAAAGGCCAGAATACGAACCACTGAAAAGGATTATAGATGACAAACAGTGACTAGTGAATACTCAGGGGTTAGGATATTCTCCACCAGTCACACTAAGGACCCTCAAGATCTACCGAGCACTCGGTAGAATACTTGGAAGGGTCTCGTCTCAGTAACCAACCAAACCAAGCTACTGCTGTTGAGTCAATTCTGACTCATAGTGACTTTATAGGACAGAGTAGAACTGCCCCATAGAGTTTCCAAGGAGCACCTGGTAGATTTGAACTGCTGACCTTCTGGTTAGCAGCTATAGCAAACCTAGTGCCAGTGAGTTGATACCGACTCACAGCAATCTTATCGGACAGAGAAGAACTGCTCCATAGAGTTTCCAAGGAGTGCCTGATGGATTTGAATTGCTGACGTTCTGGTTAGCAGCTGTAATAGTGGGGAATAATTATTCTGTGGCTGAACACTGCTCTAGTTCTGCCTAGTAATTCCTAAAAGCAAGACTGGAAGGATCTACTTCTTTCTGGGTAGCTTCAACTACGTGCCAGAACAAAGCTCAAGAATATTTACAGAAGCATCAAAATACTCAGCATATCATGAGGTATAAGCTACAATGTATGGCAAAAATCTCAATCCAGTTTCAAAAATTCTCAGACACACAAAGAAGCTTCAAAATATGACCCCAGATGAAGGCATCAGTCAATTGAAACTGATTAAAAACAATCGCAGATGCTATAATTAGCATAGAAGGACATTAAAACGGTTATTGTAACTGCATTCCATATGTTCTAAAAGTTAAGCAAAAGCATGGAAGATATAAAAAAGACCAAATCAAACTTCTAGAGATGAAAACTACAGTGTGCAAAATAAAAAAACATACTTTATGGAATTAACAGCAGATTAGAAGTTTCAGGGGAAAAAACATTAGTGAATTTGAAGGTACAGCAACAAAAAAATATAAAATTAAATAGAGAGAGAAAACAGGGTATCTTTTAAAAAAATTATTAGATCATATGACTTAGCTCAAGCTGCCTAATGGATGAATAACTGAAGTGTCAAAGACAGAACCATAACACCTTATTGTTGGAAATTTTGCAAATTTCCTAATAACCCGCAGATTCAAGAAGCATAACAAACCATAAA
This sequence comes from Heterohyrax brucei, assembly GCA_028571685.1. Taxonomy (NCBI): domain Eukaryota; kingdom Metazoa; phylum Chordata; class Mammalia; order Hyracoidea; family Procaviidae; genus Heterohyrax; species Heterohyrax brucei. The sequence continues at coordinate 21,184,396 of CM053149.1, forward strand.
GCTCAAGAAACTTAAAGAAAACTACACCAAGATACAGTACTCAAGTTGATCAAAACCAGTAATAAGTAAAAACTTAAAAAGCAGACAGAGGAAAAGATATGTTATTATAGAAGAATAAAGGTAAGGATGACAACAGATTATTTGTCACAAACAATGCAAGAGAGGAAAAAAGCAGAGCAACATCTTTAAAGTACTGGGACTTGTCATCCTAGAATTTAGTATTCAGTGAAATGATCTTTCAAAGGTGAAAACAGAGTAAAGACCTTTCTGAAGCATACAAATTTGAAGCAATTTATCATCTTCTGTGAGAAGATCAATAATATTGATAAATTTCTATATTACTAAAAGATAATATATAATTTGCTAGGTTTGCTCATCCTTTTGTATATTCTATGTTTTTTAAGCTTGATTAGGGAATTTAAAAACAAAGAAGACACAAATTACCACTATAAGAAATGACAGTGATGATATTACTACATATTACACAAATATCAAAGTGATACTAAGGGAATATTATGTACAACTTTATTCAAATAAACTCTTAGATTCAGTGGACTTAGCTTTAGTGGACAACTTAGATTTAATGGACAAATTCTTTGAAAGAGACTACTAATGCTCATTTAAGAAAAATTAGATAACATTAATAGCCCTATATCTAGTAAATAAATTGAATTCCTAGTTAAAATTTTTCCCACAAGCAAATCTTCAGGCCCATATGCTTTCACTAGGTAACTCCACAAAAGATTTAAGGAAGAAAGGAAAGAATTTATGCAAGAAAGACATTCTACAGAAACACCTCCACATTTACAGACCACTGAATAGAAGGAAATACTCTACAACTCATTCTATGTGGCCAAATTACCCCGATATCAAAAACATATTAAGATACTACAAGATACTAAAAAAATGTTAGCGACATTTCAGCAGATCAAATATAACAATACATTAAAAGATAATACATTGTGATCAAGTGTGCAAGCTTGTGCAAAGGTGATTTAACAACAAAAAGGTAATACATATACTTCACCATATCAAGAAAATTTTACAAAAAGTTGGATTGAAGTAATAACGCAAAGTATCTTCACTGATCACAGCACCATCAATTGAATCTACAGAAAAAAAAGTAACTGGAAGAGGTTGTTAAGTGAGTTTAGGTAAGACAGCAGAATCAAAAATCAACTGGTAATTCTATCTACCAGCAATGAACAACGATAAATTAAATTTTATTTTAAAAATATGAGGACTTTCAATGAAGTTCGTGAACTCATCCTAGAAAAAGCGCTGCAAACTTTATTGCTGAATGTCGCTACAGTCACCTTTAAAGTACTTTCCTTGGGAAGCTACACATCTATGCCAGTGCACCCTTCAAAGCAGTTTGGGATCTTTTTTTCTGAATGGCCATCAGGGCTGCTGTCGAATTACACTTGATGTCCTGAATGTCATCAAAATGTCTTCTTTTCAATATTTCCTTTCTCTTTATGTAAGTAAAAGTCATTGAGGGCCAGATCAGGAGAGTAGAGAGGATGTTCCAGTACAGTCATTTGTTTACTGGTTAAAAATTCCCTCACAGGCAACTATACAATTAAGTTTGCAAACTTTTCATTGTGCCACCATGTGCAATGGCCATTCCAAAAACAGTTCCAAACTTACTTTGAAGGGTGGACTAGGCACTGACATCAGTACCTAGCTTCCCAAGGGGAGTAATTCAGAGGTGACCGTAGTGACACTGAGCAATAGGGTATGTGGCACTTAGAACAAATAAGTTCATGGACTTAATTGTCAGACCTAGTATCACTAAATTTGCAGTCACAGCGTGGGAGAGCAGCTCGAGTATCATCAGGTGTGCAAGTTTTTGGATGACAAATTGATACACGTTACAAACTTTCACTTAAAGAAAAATAATTTTTTAAATACCATTAGAATGACATAAAAACATAAAAGAATCAGGAGTAAATCTGCCAAAAGTCGTGAAAAAAAAATCTGAAAAAAAACCTGAAAACTTTAAGACATTGCTGAGAATAATGAAAGAACTTAAATATGTGAAGAAATAAGTGTTCATCAATGCTGTTCATCAACTCACTAGTGTTGCTATATTCATTCTCCTCAAAACAATCCATGGATTTAACACAATTCTACTCAAATTCCCAGCAGGTTTTTTTGTTGTTGTTGTTGCTGTTTGTTTATTTCATTTGTTTTGTTTTGGTAGAAATTGATTGGTTCTAAAATTGATGTAAAAATCCAAAGAAACTTGGATAGCCAAAATTGTGAAAACATGAGTAAATTTATAAAATTAACATCACTTGATTTCAAAACCTATCCAATACCACAATAATCAGAGCCATTTGGTGTTTATGTAAAGACTGACAAACAAACAGAACATAACAGATTCCAGAAATAGATCCCTGTATACATGGAAAAATGATTTCGACAAAAGTTCAAAGGCAAGTCAGTAGATGAAAATTAGTCTTTTAACAAATGCTATTGTAATACTTGTACATCTACATGCAACGAAAAATTAATTCTGATCCATATCTTCCATCATTAACACATAAACTCAAAAGGGATCCTAAACCTAAATGTAAAACTTAAATCCATAGAACTTCTGGAAGAAAATTTTACAACCTTTGTTTACAAAGATTTCTTACGTGTGACACTGTGTTAGTTAAGGTTGTGTGTCACGTTGGCTGAGCCATGATTCTCAGTGGCTTGGAGGTTATGTAACGATGTAATTATCCTCCATTTTGGCATATAATCATCACCACAATGGGACCTGATGTGATCAGCCAATCAATTGTAAGGAGAGTTTCCTTGGAGGTGTGGTGAGCATTCAACATATACATTCTGGCAAAGCTCACTGACTTTTGATCACTATGGGTCCTGCATCCAGCTTATCATCATCTGACCTCTGGTTCTTGAAATTTGAGTCAGTGACCTGCCATCTTACCTGCTGATCTTGGATTCATCAGCTTCTGAAGCCACGAGTTAAGTCTAACTTCTGACCTCCCAATCATGGGTTTAACAGTGCCTGCAGCTACATCACTCAGGGGAATCCAGCATTAAGACTGACCCACAGACTTTGGACTTGCCAGCCTCCACAAAACTACTTCTTTGAGATAAATGCGTAAATGCACTTCACTGATTTTTTTCTCTAGAGAACTCAGTGTAAGATGGATATCAAAAGCACATCCACAAGAAAAAGTATTAGTAAATTATTGTTGTTGTTACACACCTCTGAGTTGATTCCGATTATAACAACCTTATGTGACGTAGAGTTTCCTAGGCAGTAATCTTCACAGAAGCAGATGGCTAGATCTCTTTTCTTGCATGAGAGCTAGGGAGTTCAAACCACTGAGCTTTCTTCCAGTAAGTAGCCAAGTACCTAACCATTGCATCACCAAGGCTCCTTATTGATAAATTAAACATTATTGAATTTAAAAGCATCTGCTCTATGAAATATTCTATTAAGACAATGTATAGATAAATTATAGACTGGGAGAAATATTCAAATTACACATCTGATTAGGGACTTAGATTCAGAATATTTAAAGAATGTTCACAACTCAACAGAAAACAAACAATAGGAAAAAGATTTGAACAGACACTGCATCAAAGATGTTTATGGATGGCAAATAAGTACATTAAAATAGGCTCAATCTCATTTAATAAAACTCACAATGAGATACCATTACATACCTACTAGAATAGTGGAAATGAAAGAGATTGACCACACCTGGTCTCGAGGAGCCACTGGAAGTCTCATACCCTACCGGTGAGAATGTAATATGATCTAACTACTTTAGAAAACCATTTGACAGTTTCTTAAAAAGTGAAACATATAACTGCAAGCAGTCTAGGCAATCTACTTCCAGGTATTTACCAAAGAAAATGAAAGTGTATGTCCATACAGACCTTGTCATGGATTGAATTGTGTCCCCCCAAAAATGTATGTGTTGAATTTGACTTGGTTTGGAGTTCCAATATGGTCCCCTTCCTCCCATGTGTTGTGAATCCTGCCTCTGTGATATTGATGATGGAGAGTGGTTTGCAGTTGTGTTAGTGAGGCAGGACTCAAGCTTGTTGAATATAAAGGAGAGAAGTGAGCTGAGGAAGTTGGGAACCTCATACCACCGAGACAGAAGCACCAAGGGGACAGCACGTCCTTTGGACCCAAGGTTCCTGTGCCAAGATGCTCTCACTGGATGCGGACTCAGCCTACTGCACTGTGATGATTTCCTGTTCTGAATGGACTTGTATCCTGTTAATGGACTTGTGGCTTACCGGACTGTGACAATAAAAGCTTCTCCTCATGAAACCTTCCACTTGTGGTATTTTTTGTTAGAGCAGTACACGATGACTAGGACAGACCTGTACTCAGATTTTCACAATGAATGTAGCAATGTCAGTAGAAATGGCTAAACAAACCGTGGCATGTTGATACAATAGAACACTACTCTGCAATAAAAATTAATGAACAACATTAATGACTTTTGAAATGATTACACTGAGTAAAAGAAGGCAAACCCTTCCCCCCCAAAAAACACCAGTACATTCTTTAAGATTCCATCCATATAAATTTCTTTTAAAAATACAAGGTAAGCTTTAGTGTCAGAAAGTAAATCAGTAGTTGCCTGGACAATTCTATGGGCATAAACACATGTCAAAACTCATCTAATTGTACAGTTTAAACATATGTTGCTTGTTTTACATCAATTACCTCTTAATAAAGCTGATAAAAAAAATTAAACATGAAAGAAGTAGAGCTGATCGTTTATATCAGAATCCAGAGGTCTTTCATTAAAGATGAGGTGATGCCTTTATTGACCCCACACTCATCAGTCAGTGACCTTGGGAGGTAATAGGATTCATCTTGGTCTTAAACTAACTCCTCTTTGGTCTAAAATTTGAATAGGCTGAGTCTAGACTGACAACCCTGGGGTTAAGAACCACAGCTACAAACCAGAAGGGTTTGCCAGGTGCTCCTTGGAAACTCTATGGGGCAGTTCTATCCTGTCTATAGGGTTGCTATGAGTCAGAATCAACTCCATGGCAGTGGGTTGGATTTTAAGGCCAGATTCAGGTATTCTGAGCTTGATAAATGGTAATCTGAGAGACCCCATTTAAGAAAAGAAATAAACCAAATGAAATTAAAAAAAGCCAGTGCCACTGAGTCCATTCAGACTCTTAGCAAACTTATAGGACAAAGCTTCCAAGGAGCACTTGGTAGATTTAAACAGCCAACTTTCAGGTTAGCTGCCATAGCACTTAATCACTACACCACCAGGGTGTCTGTAGTAAATTACAAATACGAAAGTAATTGTTAACATAGATTAAGACTGGAAGACACCACAAATTGCACAAAATCCATAAAAATGAAATAATATATTTATTAATTAACCACCTAACACACTTCTCAATACATTGCTGTGCAAACTCTGTGATCACCTTTTCACATTCATGACTTTAGATAACATTATCTATAGAGAAAATAGAGAATTCCTTCTTTCTTCTGTATACATACATATAGCATTAATAATTGTACATGCAACATAATTTATCATACCCTTGACAGGAGTAAACTTCCTGTTTGCCTACATAGTCGTAAAAACTGAATTCCCTGCTGGCAGATTTACATCTTTGAAGACAGGGAGAACACAGATCATCTCTTAAGGGACTCTGTGCCTTTCACCCCAGGTTTCTCTTCACCACCTATATATTTCTAGTGCCGGCTACCGTGACACCAGTTGAGATTGTGATAAAACTTCTGACCTGGTAGGTTTCTTTCCCAATGCCAGGATGAGCTGGCACAACTGATAGGAATATTTCCAGAAGGTAATCTTAAACTGGGATCTTACCAATACCTTAACTAAACATAGACGCATCCATGACCTGCCTAGACATATCCCACTATAAGAACTTCCCTTTAAACAGGATTCTAAAGATTTCTGCATTCGTGCCAATGCTACCCAACCCAAATAGAAATGTTACAGAGCAGGAAGCATCAGAAAGGGAAAAAGTCAGCAGCCTTAAGCAACTGCAATTAGAATATCCAGTTTGGGGACAATTTGGGGAAGCATATGACTATGTAAACACATTGCTGGGGCCTCTCCCAGAGATTTGGAAGGACCCCAGCAAGTAAAGGATCTGGAACCTCCAACCTCATTAGTTGCAAAGTGAAATAACCTTTGAAATGGGCCATTATTACTTCTTCCTACACTACTGTTATAGGTTGAACCGTGTCTCCCCAAAAATGTGTGTAGCCTTTTGGCTGGGCCACCACTCCCAATGTTTTGTGATTTTTCTATGCTGTACATCCTAATCTCTGCCTGTGGCTAATAGATAGGATGATCATGTTAAAAGAGGATTAGGGTGGGATGACAACACCCTTGCTACGGGAGTTTCCCTGGAGTGTGGCTTGCACCACCTTTTATCCTTTCAACCTGAGGGAGATAAAAAGAGACAGAAGGAAGCAGAGAGTTGGGAACCTCACGTCATCAAGAAAGCAGCACCGGGAGTAGAGGGTGTTCTTTAGACCCGAGGTTCCTGCGCCAAGATGCTCCCTGGCCAAAGACTAATGCAACACAAGGACTTTCCTTCTTAAGCTAGCAGAGGGAAAGGCTTCTCCCGGAGTGGACATCCTGAATGCAGACTTGTAACCTACCAGATTGTGTAAGGGTAAGGTTTTCTTTGCTAAAACCCTCCACTGGTGGTATTTCTGTTAGAGCAGTACCAGCTGACTAACACAACCACTCTATTTTCTCTGTTCTGTTGGCTTTCTCCCTTCACCACCATTTCCCACTTCTCTCGGTTTCTTAATTGAAAGTGTAACAACAGTCATTTGGCTGTATGTGAGCTCCATACAGCACCTTGAGAACTATATCTGTGTATTCTTCTCACATGTAGAGGAAGGGACTGAAGATAATGTCTGCAAAATGAGGAATTAGTATGATAAAGGAAAATATATTTTCCCTAAAATATATTAATATATTTTAATAAATTGCTTCAGATGAGAAACTAATGTGTACACACATTTTTTTTAAAATTAAGCATATGTTCATAATTTGAAATTTTTGCTGCTCAGACATAAACCCAGGCCCTAGTTTTTATTATTCCTACTGGAATTAAATCTTCAATTAACTAGAATTATCTGAGAATGGGATCACTTAATTAATTTTTTTTCTGCCTAACTTAAAATCATTAACCAAAACATTCTTTGTTTTATTCCTATTGTTCAGAATCTTTCTAAATTGTAAGTGGGCAACTTTTCTCACTTAGCAAGGAAAATAGCCTGACTGCAATTTAATTTGATTAATTAGGTGGCTGAATTGTTTCAGGAATGTGATTCTGGAAGTCAATTCTCATCATATCAGAGATTTCAAAGATGGAAAGGCTGTTAATGAAGGTGCATTCCCTGGGGAATTCCTGTGAAATTTACAACACTTTGAGGGTGGCACAAAATCCATAAAGTAACTCAAACTACCAATAGTAGTCCGAGCAATTAGGTATGCACTTAACTTCAGCATCAATTCCTGCTTCAGGTAAAGCTTGATCAGGGATTTAAAGGCTGTAAGCATATCCTTGAATTCTCTCTGTCCTCTGCCCCAGGGGCCTCAAACTCAGACTCTGCCTACTGGTTACTCAGACAGAACCGTGTGCTCTCCTTTAGGTAATAAATTCTGCCACCTATTTCAGAACTCACATCCTTACCCAACGCAGTTAAAGAAGAGAGCCTCTCATCCCCGGAAGATGATCAAACATCTCCTTCTACGTCACTGGCTCTGATTGACTTACCTATGTATCTTTGAACCAGACAATATGGCAGGAGGGCATGGAGGGGAAAAATATACAATGCAATGATTGATTTAAACCCATCTGGGCTTATTCCTACGGAAGGTTGTGATGTGAATTTCCCCAAAAATAAATGGCTGTGATGTGGCGTGGGGAACAGATAGTGAGAAATAAATTTTTTCAAGGAAATAATGGTAAGAGAGAATAGATATCAGGGAGACAAATGCCTACCACTATGTGCATGAAGGAGCCTTAGTAGCACAGTGGTTAAGAGCTTGGCTGCTAACCAAAAGATTAGCAGCTCGAATCCACCAGCCTTCCCTTGAAACCTGATAGGGCAGCTCTGTTCCTTTCTATAGCATCACCACGAGTCAGAATCCACTTGACAGCAGTGGGTTTGGTTTTTTGATTTGGGAATATCTGTGACATGATTAGGATTTTTTCAGATCTTACAGACTGGTTCTATGATTTATTATTTACAGAACCCGTGGCAAGTTAAATGCTTTAAGTTAGTTCCCTCTTCTGTTAAATGGGGACAATAATCTCTCTGTTCTAAAACTGTCACAAAGATTACGTGGGATAACATACATATGGTGAGTGATGTAACATCCAACATATAGTAGGTGCTCAATAATAATTGTTGCTCTTATAAAAATACATCACTCCTGTAAAATGGCTGCTATTGCAGTAAGAGGCAAGGAATTGTTTTTCTCAAGGAACAAATTAGCACTTTGGCTAAAGGAAGAATAGCCTTTGACTTCAGCATGCAATTAACTTTTGGCTATTGGTTTTATCAAGTGTGTAGAAAATTCTGCTCCAACTCCACCCCCCAGCTGAAAAAGTATATTGTTATTATTATTGTTAGGTGCTGTTGAATCAGTTCCAACTTACAGGGAACCTAGCTATCACAGGGTAAAATTCTGCTCTATCCTGTACCATCCTGATCGTTGTTGCTATGACTGAGCCTATTGTTGCAGCCACTGGATCAATCCATCTTGTGGAGGGTCTTCCTCTTTTTCAAGGACTCTCTACTTTGCCAAGCATGATGTCCCTCTCCAGGGACTTATCTGATAACTTGTCCAAAGTACTTGAGACAAAGTCTCTCCAGCCTTGCTTCTAAGGCTGTACTTCTTCCAAGACATATTTGTTGACTCTTATGGCAATCCATGGCAATCAATATTTTTTGCCAACATCATAATTAGAAGACAAAAACATTCTTTGGTCTTCCTTATTCATTGTCCAGCTTTCACATGCACACAAGGAGATTGAACATATCACGGCTTGAGTCAGGGAAGACCTTAGTTCCCAAAGTGACAGCTTTGCTTTGTAACATTTTCAAGAGGTCTTTTGCAGCAGATTTGGTGAATGTAATGCAGTATCTAATTTCCTAACTATCGCTTCCATGGGCTTTGATTGTGGACCCAAGTAAAATCAAATCCTCAACAACTTCGATATTTCTCTATTTACCATGATGTTACTTATTGGTCTAGTTGTGAGGATTTTGTTTTTTTTTTTATGTTGAGGTGTAATCTGTAAAGAAGTTTGTAGTTTTAGATCTTCATCGCTAAGTGCTTCACGTGATTTTCAGTATAGCAGGCAATTTTTGTCATCTATATATCGTAAGTTGTTAAGGGGTCTTCCTCCAATCCTTATGTCCAAATCTTTATCATATACTACAGCTTCTCACATTATTTGCTCGGTCTACAAATTAAATAAGTATGGTGAAAGGACTAAACCCTGTTGAATACCTTCCCTAAGTTTAAGTCATGCTGTACCCTCTTCTTCTGTTTAATAACTGCCTCTTGGTCTATGTACAGGTTCTGCATGAGCAAAATTAAGTACTCTGGAGTCACATTCTTCAAAATGTTATTCATAATTTATTATGATTCACATAAAAGAATGCCTTTGAATCATCAATAAAACACAGGTAAATATCTTTCTGGTATTCTCTGTTTTCAGTCAAGATCCATCTGACACCAGCAATGCTATCCCTCATTTTAAGTCCTCCTCTGAATTGTCCTCTAAATTTTTTGGATGTTCTCTGTCAATGTACGGCTGTAATCATTTTTAGTTATCTTTTGCTTAATTTTGTTTCTGATATTAATGATGCTGTTTGATAATTTCCACATTCCGTTGCATCACCTTTCTTTGGAATAGACACGAATGCTGATCTCTTCCAGTCGCTTGGTCAGGTAGCTCTTCTTCAAATTTCCTCGTTTCAGATGAGTGAGAACTTCCAGCATTGCATATATTGGTTGAAACGTCTCAGTTGGTATTAGGTCAGTTCCTCGAGCCTTGTTTTTCACCAATGCAGCTTGGATTTCTTCCTTCAATACCATTGGTTCTTGATTATATGTTACCCCTGAAATGTCTAAATGTCAAGCATTCCTTTTCTGTACAATGACTCCATGTATTCTTTTCATCTTCTTTTGATGCTTCCTGCATCATTCAGTTTTTTGCCCATAGAATTCCTCAACACTGCAACTCAAGGCTTGAATTTTTTCTTCAGTTCTTTTAGCTTGCAAAATGCTGAGTGTGTTCTTCTCTTTTAGTTTTCTGTTGCTAGATCTTTGCACATTTCATTAAAATTCTTTGTCTTCTCAAGCCACTCTGTGATACCTTCTATTAACTTCTTTTGCTTCATCATTTTTTCCATTCTGTGTAGTTCCTCTATGTTCAGGAACAAGCTTCAGATTCTCTTCTGACATTCATTTGATCTTTTCCTTCTTTTTACTGACTTTTAGGCTGTTGGCTTTATGTAATGTGCAGAAAATCCTCCTTCAGCTTCCTACTGGGAACATATATTAAGGTGCAAATATTCCTAATGTTCCAATCCACTTGAAATTTATTTCTCCAGAGAAATAAGGATTCACATGGTGATTGAGTTCATAGGCTAGCTCAGAAGTAAACATGTAGTCCACATGTTTCAGTCCAACTGAAAACTAGTACCTTTGTGGGTGAATCTGATGCGATTGCAAGTATATCTTGCTCAAAATATTAAGTCCATTCCTGTCAGAGTTTCCATGGGGAAAATATAAGTGATTTCTATAAATTCTCTGGACACATTCCAGTATAAAATACTGGGATTATTTAGTTCAACTGCAGTGTACACCACACAAACACATTCTTGGATTTTTTTTTTAAATATATATTTAAGAAATCTAAATGGATTATCATGTTACACAGAAAAATCCCTGTGGGCAAGACTCTGAATGGACAAAGAACAACAAACCAAATAGATTATTTAATCATACCTAACTCTCACAAGGTAAGCTGTCAAAGTCCATTCCTTCTGCTATTATGACAATCATTGGCTTCATGCCACAATTTAACATCCACAAATGTTATTTTTCTAGACTTCTCTAGGAAATGCTCTTTTACATATATAACATTTGTGATCTCTGTCTTTTTGTGAAGAAGAGACAAAAGTAAAGAGTTCGCAGTGAAAAATAAACTACCAAAATATATCAGTACATATCTCTGCCCCTTCAGGTTGGTTTCCAAGCATACTCAGCTCCAATGACGTTTGCTACCCTTTTATTTTTGATTTTTTTTAATTCACAGGTCTCCCTCTGTGGGAGGTTGCAGGTGTGAAGCTGCTGTGTTCCAAGTAACATCTCATATATTTGCACAGCGTGGCAGACTGGACTAGAATCTATCTTCCTTCCTTTCTTCCCTTGTTGCTCCCTCCCTCTCCTTCCTTCCTGTTGTGGATTGAATCATGTCCTCAAAAATATGTGTTATAAATCCTAGTCTCTATTTTTCTGGTTGTAATCTCATTTGGGAGTGGGTTTTGTCTTTGTCATGTTAATAAGACAGGATTAGTGTAGGGTGTACCTGGAGTCAATCTCTTGCGATATAAAAGAGATTAAATGAGCAAGCAGAGAGAAGCAGAGATGGGGAAAGATTGATGACAAGTCACAGGGAGATCTCCAAGCAACCAAGAAACAAGCTGAAGAGAAATGGACCTTCCTTTAGAGCCAACAGAGAGAAAAATCCTTGTCCTACAGCTAGCAGTATAAATTTGGCCTTCTAACCTCCTGAATTGTGAGAAAAATAAATTTCTGTTTGTTAAGACCAGCACCTGTGGTTATTTCTGTTATAGCAGCTACAGGTAACTAAGACATTTCTCTTTCTTCCTCTTTCCTCTCCTTCTTTCCCTTTTATCATCCTTCCTGGCTCTTTCCTTCCTCCTCTCCTCCTCTTCCTCCTCTTTCTCTTCTCCTTTTCTTTCTAATTTGATTTCCTTGTGGTATTCCATAGTAATTAGGGCCATGAGCACATCCTTAAATCCAACCTAAAATCCTCGGGCTATGAAAGGAGGCTTCTTTTTTTCACTCTACTCTGTGAAGATCGAAGTACAACCAGTCTGTTTCTTCTGTGTTAAACTCTTTCATGAACTGCAAGATTACTAAATTTCTGCTCAGTTTTCCCTTCTAGCCATAGAACAATCCTCAGTCCTTGTTAAAAGCATTTTCTTATTTGCAACCCATTTTATCATCTCTGACTTTTTCTATTTATCTTATCCCAAGTTGTCTCATCCCATCCTGAACTGAACTCTTTGATCTGGTTAAGAAATCGACAAATAAGGAATATAGGAAGGGTAGAATAATATAACCGTAAGGAAATCAACATTTCATTCTATGACACAGAAAGCTGCTATGATTCTGAGATGACTGGACGGCACTTAACAAGAACACAATAACCATGAGATGATCTTTATAGACAGACTAGTGACTGAGTCTTGACTGTCACTTTTTTGATCACTCATACAAATTATCTAACACTTTAGTTTCTTAGCACGTGAAGTTCTAATCCTCATAATTCATAGAGTATTATTAGAAAAAATGAGATGCTACATGAGAAATCTTCCCTGGACTAGGAAATGATCAGTATGCGTTCTTAATGAAATTATCAGACCCTCTAGTGTCCTGCCCAGGTCCCCTTGTATTTTGCAATGTCTTTGTGCATTCGTTCCTGAGCTGGTTGGCTCTAACTTCCAGTGACTCACAGGTAAGATGTTTCTTTAGAGGATTACCCTAGGGCTATCCAGGAGCCAGAAGTACCAGAGAGAATCTATTTGGCCCACAGATGATTCTTAGCAGTGACCAATGACTCCAAAGTCTGAAAGCCCAGCCTTTTCCTAGCACCCACTGGGGACAAATCATACCTTCCACTGCAGAGCCCCTTATAGGGTCAGGCATAAACTTCTCTCTGTGGGTCTTGGCTTGAAATAGTACATTTTGTTTGTTTGATTTCCTCCCTTCTCCTGTCCTAATTCCCTTATTAGCTTGCCAGTTCAAGCATCTCCTTAATAAATTACTTGCACTCAAATCCTTATTTCAGGATCTCTTCTAGAATTCTGACCTAAGACAATCAGCAATATAACTCTTATTCTCACTTCATTGGGCAGGTTGTGTGAACACCTCATTGTGAGAGAGGCAATACCAATTTTTGTTCAGGTGGACAAATGTTCTGAAAAAAATTCTCTAACAAGACAAGTTCTTTAACTCATCATACCACAGACAAACTGTAGAGCCTACTGATCTGTTCAGTGAATTACTAGCAGGAGGTAGTCCACCGTATGTTTGTCAGTTTGTCATCCAGTGGAGGCTTATTTATTGCCATGATACTGGAAGATATGGCACAAGTATTTCAAATGACAGCAGGGACACCCAGGATGAAGAAGAGCTTCTAGACTAACACAGACAAGTATGAAGGATTTGGCAGTCCACTTTGAAAAGACTAACCAGTGAAAACCTGATGAGCAGCAGTAGAACACTGTAATTTAGTTGTTGCTGAAGATGAGCCCCTTGGGTAGGGAGGCTCTCAAAATACCACTAGGGAAGAGCTGCCTTCTCAAACTAGAATCAACTTTAATGTTTATGGATGGAGTCAACCATTTGGGACCTTCATTAGCTAATGGGGCATGACTTAAAGTGGCAAGAGTCAGCAACAAACAGCTATCAAAATGCAGATATGACTCTGCTAAAATTGGAAGTCATCAAAAATGAAATTGCAGCCTAGTGTGATGGTTAAAGTTGTGTATCAGATTGGTTGGGCCATGATTCTGGGTAGTTTGGCAGTTACGATGTATTTCAGCAGTCTTATGATGATGTGATCACTTCCATGATGAGATTCAATAAAACATGATCACCTCCATGATACGACCCACTGCGAGTAAGCAGTCAGTTGAAAGGGAGTATCCTTTAGCATGTGGCCTACATGGAATATAAGTGGGCATTCTGGCAAGGCCCATGGACTTTTTCTTGCTCTGGATCCTGCAGCTGGCTCTTGTTTGTCTGACCTCTAGTTCTTGAGACTTGAGCTAGCCACTTACCTGCCATCTTGCCTGCAGATCTTGGGATCTGTCAGTCTTTACAGCCTGGAAGCAATAGCATTGCTCTCTGACCTGCCAATCTGTGGTTTGCCAGTCCCTGCAGCTACATGAATCAGAGGAAGCCTCTATCTGACTCTTAGACTTGGGAGGTTCCGGTCTCTACAATAGCATGAATCATTTCTTTGATATAAATCCCTGTGTTATTGAAACCTGGTAGCATAGTGGTTCAGTGCTACAGCTATTAACCAGAAAGTTGGCAGTTTGAATCTACCAGGTGCTCTTTGGAAACTTTATAGTTCAGTTCTCCTCTGTCCTATAGGGTCACTGTCATAGATTGAATTGTGTCCTCCCTCAAAAAATGTGGATAGAAGTTTAGCGAGCCACAGTTTCCAGTATTGCGTGATGTTCCTATATGTCATAAATCTTGCCTCTATGATGTTAATGAGGGAAGATGTGTGGTGGTTGTGCTAGTGAAGCGGGACTCAATCTATAAGTATATTGTGCCTTGAGGCAATCTCCTGGGATAGAAAGGAAAAGGAAGCATGAGAGAGTTGGGGATCACATACCATTGGAAAAAAAGTACTGGGAACAGAGTGTATGCTTTGAATCCAGGATCTCTGTACTTTAGAATTTCCCAGCCTAAGGGAAGATTGACAACAAGGATCTTCCTCAAGAGCCAAAAGAGAAAGACTTCCCCTAGAGCTGATGCACTGGATTTGGACTTCCAGCTTACATTTCTGTCAGAAAATTAAATTCTCTTTGTTAAAGCCATCCACTTGTGGTATATCCTTCCCTTATAGCAGCACTGGATGACTAGGATAGTTGCCAGGGGTCAGAATCATTTATGCTTGTGCGTGTTTATCCATATGCTTTACTAATCTTGCTTCTCTAGAGAACCCAGCCTGACACCTAGGTAGTCATTAGTGAGCTAAAATAGACTAATACTGGCTATGTGGAATCAGGCAATCTTATGACCTACTGTGTCAGGAATGACAAGTTGAAGGGAAATGGTATTGCATTAATTGTCAAAAAGAACATCTCAAGATCTACCCTGAAGTACAAAGCTGCCAATGATAGGATAATATTTCTAGGCCTACAAGGAAAATCAGTCAATGCAACTATTATTCAAATTTATGCACCAACTACCACTGAGGCCAAAGGTGAGGAAATCAAAATTTTTTACAACTTCTGTACTCTGAAATTGACCAAACATGTAATCAAAGTGAATTGATAGTTACCGGTCATTGAAATGTGAAAGTTGGAAATAAAGAAGGTTATGTACTTGGACAATATGGTCTTGGTGATAGAAATGACACTGGAGATCATAGGACAGTGTTTTACAAGACAATCGCTTCTTCATTGTAAGTATCTTTTCTTGACAACATAAATGGCAACTGTACACATGGACCTCACTAAATGGAAAACACAAGAATCAGATGAGCTATGTCTGTGGCAAGAGATATGGAAAAGCTCAATATCGTCAGTCAGAACAAGGCCAGGGGCTGGCTGGGGAACCGCTAACCAATTGTTCACGTGCATTCAAGTTGAAAGTGAAGAAAGTTAGAACATGTCCATGTAAACCAAAATATGACCATGAATATATCCCACCTGAATTTAGAGACCACACTGTCATGGATTGAACTGTGTTCCCCCCAAAATATGTATAGTAATTTGTCTGGGCCAGGATTCCCTGTGTTCCATGATTGCTCTCCATTTTCTGATTTTCTGATGTTGTGAATTCTAATCTCTGACTGTGCCTACTACGCAGGATGATTATATTAAAAGAGAATTAGGGTGGGACTGCCATACCCTTGCTATGGGAGTTTCCCTGGAGTGTGGTTTGTGCCACCCTTTATCCTTTCATCGTACAAGAGGTTAAAGTAAAGAGAAGCAAGCAGAGAGTTGGGAACCTCACATCATCAAGAAAGCAACAATGGGAGAAGAGTGCATCCTTCAGACCTGAGGTTCCTGCACCAAAATGCTCCCTAAACAGAGACTGATGCAATACAAGGACTTTCCTCCAGAGCTGACAAGGGGGAAAGCCTTCCCCTGGAGTGGACACCCTGAATTTGGACTTGTAGCCTACCGTACTGTGTAAGAATAAACCTTCCTTTGTTAAAGCTATCCACTTTGTGGTATTTCTGTTAGAGCAGCACTAGCTGACTAAAACATGCATAAAGAAAGATTTCACTCACTGATTTCACTAGTAAGCAAAGACCAAGCAAGTTGTGGGATGACATCAAGGTCATCATACATGAAGAAAGCTAAAGGTCATTTAAAAAAAAGGAAAACCCAAAACAGACGTCAGAAGATACTAAAACATGGTCTTGAACACAGACTGGCTAAAGCTAAAGAAGGAAACAATGAAGTAAAAGAGCTAAACAGAAGATTTCAAAGGGCAGCTCAGGAAGAGAAAGTAAAGTACTATTATGAAATGAGCAAAGACCTGGAGTTAGAAAACCAAAAGGGAAGAACACGCTCAGTATTTCTCAAGCTGACAGAACTAAAGAAAACATTTCAGCCTTGAGTTGCAGTAGTGAAGGAGTCTATGAGCTAAATACTGAATGACACAGGATGCATCAAATGAAAATGGAAATACTACAGAGTCACTGTATCAAAAAGAATTGTTCAACATTCAACTATTTCAGAAGGTAGTATATAATCAAGAACCAATTGCAATGAAGGAAAAAGTCCAAGCTTGTACTGAAAACACTGGTGAAAAACAAGGCTACAGAAATTGCCAAATATCAATACAGCATTTCAATAAACAAATGCAGCCCTGGAGGTGCTCACTCCTGTAGGCCAAGAAAAATTTAGAAGATAGCTACTTGGCCAAGCAACTGAAAAAAATCCAAATCTATGTCCATTCCAAAAAAAGTGATCCAAAAGAAAGCAAATATCGAACAATGTCAGTGCCGTCGAATTGGATCCAACTCATGGCGACCCTAGGGGCCAGGGTAGAACTGACCCCCAGAGTATTCAGAAGTACCTGGTGGATTTGAAAGACATTTAAAAAAATGATTGCAATGGTACTTCCATAGTCCAGAAAATCAAAGCAGATTCAGAAAAGGACATGAGACTAGAGATATCATTGCTAATGTCACATGGATTTTGGCTGAAGGTAGAGAATACTGGGAAAATGTTTACCTGTGCTTTATTGACTATACAAAGTCATTTAACTATGTAAGTCATCACAAATTCTTGATAACATTGTTAAGAATGGAAATTCCACAACACTTACCTGTGTTCACATGGAATCTAAATAGACTGAGAAGCAGTCATTTCAACAGAACAAGCGGATACTGCATGGTTTATAATCAGGAAAGGTGTGTGTCAGGGATGCTGAGCAAATAATCTGAGAAACTGGACTACATGAAGATTGGGACGCAAGAATTGTCGGGAGACTCATTAACAACCTGTAATATACAGACGATACAACTTTGTTTGCTGACAGTGAAGAAGACTTAATGCACTCACTGATGAAGATCGAATACTACAACCTTCATTAGGGATTATACCTCACTATTTGGAGGAAAAAATCCTCACAACTGGACCAATAGGCAACATCATGACAGAGAAAAGATGGAAGTTGTCAAGGATTTCACTTTATTTAGATCCACAATCAACATCCACGGAAGCAGCAGTCAAGAAATCAAAGGAAGTATTGCTTTGGAGCAATCTGCTGCAAAAGATGTCTTTAAAGTGTTGAAAAGCAACAATGTCACTTTGAGGACTAAGGTGCACCTGACCCAAGCCATGGTGATTTCAACAGCCTCCTATACATGCAGCAGTTTCATAATGTATAAGAAAGATTGAAGAATTAGAACCTTTGAATTATAGTGGTGGTGAAAAATATCGAATGTGCTGTAGACTTCCAGAAGAATGAACAAATCTGTCTTACAAGAAGTACAGCTAAAGAATTCCTTGGAAACAACGATGGCAAGATTTCATCTCAGTACTTCGGATGTATTATCAGGAGAGACCAGTCCCTGGAGAAGGACTCATGCTTGGTAAGGTACAGGGTCAGTGAAAAAGAGGAAGATCCTCAACAAGATGGATGGGCACAGTGGCTGGTGACAATGGGCTCGATCATAGCCACCACTGGGAAGATGGTGTAGGATCAGGCAGTGTTTTGCTTTGTTGCGTACAGGGTCAGTATGTAAGAACCAACTCCATGACATCTAACAACAAGGTTGTAGCATACGGTATGGGCATTTACAACATAAGTCACTGTTGAGAAACAGCTTCTCCATTTCAGGACTCATTTTGGAACAAAGGAGCTCACCAGGAATAAAACATTTTGAGAACTATAGGCTTAATTATATGCTACATTTATGTGGTTTCAGTATGTCTAAACTCATCCTCTCCCTTCCAATGAAACAAGGACAAAGTCTAAGAAGTTGAGAGAGGTCCTCTTACCTGAGTCACCCTGAAAAAACTAATACACAATCGGACGCCTACGAGACAAAGTACAAACACAGTCTACAACTGGTGTGGAAAGAGACGAGTTTGAGGTCTTTCAAAGAGTGTTTTTTGTTTTCATTTTAATTGCAATTAAGTGAAAGTATAGAACTGAAACAAATTTTGCATGCCCACCTATCTGTACCTCCATCTGGTCTCTTCACACAGTGACAGCATAATCCACCTTTTCACTCTATATTATTAGTATCCTCTTAACAAGCACCTGTCCCCTCCTCTCTACCCTCTTCTCTCCCATCTAGAAAGAAACCAGTAAGACAACCTCCCATAAATGTATAGAACCATAAAGTACATATACCATATAGTCACACTGTGTCCCTGAGTCCAGTTCATTCTTGTCTGAAAAGTTGACCTCAGTACTGGTTTCCAGTCAGGGCCAGCAGCGAATCTAGAAACTATGTTCCCAAGGCATCCTTGAGGCTGTCAGACTATCAGTTGTAGCCTTTTAGTAGAGTTCTTAAGCTGCACTCCTCTTTTTCTCATGTTTTCTAAGAGACTCTACATGTGTCCTCCATTGTGACTCAAAGATAGGTTTGGAGTAAAGAACAATAAAGAACACTTGAGAAGTGTTCAGGGTAATCACCACTCAGTTCCTTAGTCATTGTATATGTGGTGGAAGAACATGTTCAGATGAAAGGATTTTAGAGCTAACGAGTGCCCAAGATACGTGTCTATTGTGTCCCACTTTGAAACTTGTACTCCTAAGGGATCATTTCAAGAACAGAAAATGAAATCAGCTACTTGTTCTTCTTGCAGATCATCTTGTGTCTCTCTTTCTGCTCTCCTCACTGCTCCTCACTCCTTGGTTGGTCAAAAGCTAATTGGTGAATTGGCTCTCACTGTCGCTTGAAGGGAAACTGAATAACCAACATGAATCAGTATATTTAAGGCCCCCTCTGCCCTGTGTTCTACTCCATGCTCTGTATGACAGCTTTCTCTTAGGATGTATCTGAACTACCAGCTATATTTCAGTTAGTTGAGACTGCCAAGAATTCCTTCCTATACACATAGGGCAACACCATCACTATTTTTCAAATGCATTTCCTGAGTTCCTGGATGGAAATCTATTTTTTTTTCCAATTGCAAAATTAATGTCATCACTTTCTTCATGTCTTTATCATTTAACCAATTCCCATCCCAATTAATCTAAATTTGAGGTCTTCTAATAATCAAATAAGTATTCTTTTTTTCCACTCAAGAGTTCCTTCTACTCTGTAGCACATTTAGACTTCCAACAAAATGCACCCACACAGTTGCAACTCCATCCATTTCTTTGAATTAGGTTTTTACACTTGAATTGATAGCTGCAAAAAAGGATTTTAACGACTCTCATTAGACCAGTTTTATTTTTTCCTGAAAGATGAGGAGTCACTTGTTTATTTTTCCCTACCTCCTGCTCTTGTTGAGGTCACCACATGATGAATACATCAAGAAGGCAGAGTGCACACACCAAATTTTTACAAGGTCTTTTTTCCCTGTTGTCGTGGTTTCTATGGAAACCTATTACCTATGAAAATTCCATTTGGATGATGTTTTGTTTGTTTGTTTGTTTTAATCACCATATCGTTTCCATATTTGAGTTTGTAGGATAGTGCTGGTTTGCAATTGAGAACTCTTTTCCTCACTGTGTAGTTCTCTCCTTCACTCAGTCCTGCTTTTGTACAAGTTTGATTACATTTGAACCCCTTTCTTTTCATCCATAGAGACTGATGGGCTGTCTTGGGTTATTTCAGACCTTGAGCTCAGCAGAAACGTGTTCTTCTCAAGATCAGTGTTATTGTTAAAGCCAATGATTAAATCCAATCTGACTGTCTTTATTTGACCTTTCAGTAACGTGCACTACAACTGGCTGCTATTTCTGCCTAGGCACACATTATTCACTTGACTTGCAGTACAAGCTTTTCTTTGGGCAGGCACTTTTTCTCAGTTTCACTGATTGTTTTCTCCTTGTCTTCCTGAGCCCTAATGTTCAATTCATATACCTCTTCCCTAAAAAGTGATGTAGATTTTCCTCTCCAGCTTCCTGGTTTGAAATGCTACCGATGCTATACATATGCTGATGATTTAAATATCTGTCTCCACCTTGGGCCTCTTCCCCTAGCTTGACTCATATACTGCACTGCTTACTTGATAGTGCCACTTGGATGTGTGTGTGTGTGCGTGCATGCTTCAAGAAAAAATTTAAAGAGCAAATTAGTTTCTTATTAAACAGTTAATGCACAAATTGTTTTGTGACATCGGTTACCAATCCAGCAGTGTGTCAACATTCTCCCCTTTCTTATTCCAGATTTCCTGTTTCCATTTGTCCAGTTTTACTTTTGAGCTGGTATGCTCTTGTATACGTGATGGAACTATGAAGCACATTCCGCATGCGTTATTGTTGGTCCCATAAAACCCCCAAATCAAACTCTGCTGTCAAGCTGATTCCAAACTCACAGTGACCCTGCAGAACCGAGTAGAACTGTCCCATAGGGTTTCCAAAGAGCAGCAGGTGGATTCCAACTGCCGACCTTGTGGTTAGCAGCCTGACCTCTTAACCACTGTGCATCAGGTCTCCTATAGAAATGTCTAATCTTTGCTTGAAGCATGAACCTCAAGAGTAATCTCAGCACTGACTTAAGAGAGTATCCATACTCCCAGGGTTTCTCCAGTCTCATTAAAGCCTGCAACCCTAGTCTTCTTGTGTGTGTGTAAACTGGAGTTGTGCTCTACACTTTTCTCCCACTCACTGAGGAACCCTCTATTGTGATCCCTGTCAGAGCAGTTGGTACCACTAGCTGAGTACTACCTAGTTGTTCTGGACACAGTCTGGTGGGTGGGATTGAGGTAGTTGCCATCCATTAATCCTTTGGACTAATCTTTCCTTCCTGTCTTTGGTTGTCTTCATTCTCTTTTGTTTCAGCTTGGATGGTTGCTTTCTGGCTTTTGAGACTCCAGACACTACCTGCCAGAGCCAGATATAGAATATTTTCCTTATAGACTACATTATGCCAATTGCATGAGATGGCCTTTGAGACAGTGGTCGCTAGTCCTCAAACCAGTCGCTCAGTCCACCAGGGTGTTTGGATGTGTCTATGAAGTTTTTTTTTACTTTGCATTGGTCCAATTGTGCTGACATCATGTATGCAATGTTACCGTCTCCTAGTCAGTATCTTCTCCTCTCCTCTCCTCTCCTCTTCTTTGTAACCATCAAAGACAATTCCTTTCTCTGTAGAAACATTTCCATGGGGTTTTATAGTAGTGGTCTCATACAGTCAGTCCTTTTGTGACTGACTTATTTCACTCAGCATAATGCTCCCAAATTCATCCATGGTGTGAAATCTTTTCCAGATTCATCACTGTTCTTTATCATTGTCTAATATTCCATTGTGTGTATGAGGTCTGACAATTAAGTCCACAGACGTAATTGTTCTAAGTGCTTCATACCTCACTGCTGAATATCACTACACTCAACTTCAAGGTACTCCACTTGGGAAGCTATGCTTCAACACCAGGGCCTAGTCCACCCTTCAAGGCAATTTTGTAACTTTCTGGAGTGGTCATTGTGCATGGTGGCAAGTTTGTGAACTTAATCGTGTAGTTGTCTGTTCGGGAGTTTTAGCCAGTAAACGAATAACTTTATTGGAACACCCTCCCTACTCACCTGATCTGGCCCCCAATGATGCTTTTCTTTACCTGAAGATAAAGGAAATATTGAAACAAAGACATTTGGATGACGTTTAGGACTTCAAGGGTAATATGATGAGAACTCTGATGGCCATTCCAGAAAAAGAGTTCCAAAATTGCTTTGGAGGTTGTTGGTGCATAGCTTCTGAAGGGGAGTACTTCAAAGGTGACAGTAGTGATATTGAGTAATGAGGTATATTGCACTTTTTCTAGGACGAGTTCATGAACTTCATTGGCAGTCTGCATATGTACCACGGTTTGTATATCCATTCATCTGTTGATTGGCATTTAGGTTGCTTCCATCTTTTTTCACTGTGAATAATGGTGCAATGAACATGTGTGTACATGTAAGTCTACTCATGTGATGGATTTTATGTATCTCTAGGACTCGACGGCACTTGGGCAGGATATACTCCTAGGCACGAGATTGTTGCATTGCATGCTATTTCTATTTCTTTTTAAGGACGTGCCATATCATTTCCCAGAATGATTTTACCACTTTGAATTGCCACCAGCAGTGCGTAAGAGTTCCAGTCTCCCTATTGCCTCTCCAACATTTGTTATTTTCTGGGTTGTTTTTTTTTTTGGCTGTTATTGTTTGTTTTTATTTTATCTTTTTAATTCATGTCAGTAAGTATCTCATTGTGGTTTTGGCTTGCATTTCTCTACTAGCTACTGATAGTATTTACTCATGCATGTGTTAGCTACCCAGATGTCTTCTTTAGTGGAAGGTCTGTTCACATCCTTTGTCTACTTTTAATTGGATTATTTATCTGCTTGTCATAGAAGGGTTAGATTTTCCTGTAGATTTTAGAGATTAGACCTTTGTCAGATATGTTACAGTCAGTTTTTTTTCCCAGTCTGTAGATTCTCTTTTGACTCTTTTGGTCAAGTCTTTTGATGAGTGTTAAGCATTTAATTTTTAGAGGCCATTTGTCTAGCTTATTTTCTGATATTTTTGTGTTGTGAATTACAGTTTGTATCCTGTTTAAGTGATCCTGTGCAAATATAAATCCGATTGTCATGGTTTGGTTTCCTAGTGCTGCTGTAATAGAAATATCACAGGGGTGTGGTTTTAAAGAACAGAAATTTATTTTCTCACAATTGAGAGGCTAAAAGTCTAAATTCAGGGCACCAGCTCTAAAGAAAGGCTATCTCTCTGTGGGCTCTGGGGAAAGATTCTCGTCTGTTTCAACTTCTGTAGTCTAGGCTTTCTTGTGTTCCTTGGTAATTCTCATGTAGCAGCTATCTTTCCTGGCATATGCTTCTGTGTCTAATCTATTCTTTTTATAATTTAGAAGTGAGTAACTTTGGGACATCCACCCCACAGTGATATGGCCTCATTAACATAAAAAAAGTATTCCCAAATGGAATTATATTTGTAGGCATAGGGATTAGGATTTCAACACTGGTATGCCCCACCTCTGTACTAAACCCTTCAGTGGCTTCCTATGGGACTCAGAGCAAAAGCTAATGTTCTTACTGTGCCTACCAATGTCCTACATACTCTGGGTTTCCATTACTTCTGTAAATGTCATCTCCTATAACTTAACTCTTAGTAGTATCCTAGTAAAACTCTTGTCCTAATAATCCCAGCCTTTTTGCTGTTCTCCATAAAATTGCCAGTCATGCCCTGGCCCCATGACTCCTGCGTTTGCTATTCCCCTTATCTTTCTTCTGGTCTTTACACAAAGCCACCTGCTCAGTGAGGCCTCTCCTGGTTGGTTTATATAAAATTTTCTCTTGTTTCTGTCTCATTAGCCCCCATCACTATGTAATGTGTCATTTACTTTGCTTATGCATTTGCTTATTCTATTTGACTTACTAGAATGCAAGATTCATGTAGGCAGTGGTTTTATTGTTGTTCTTCTGTTCTGTCCATGACTGAATCCTCAGTTCCTAGCACCTGAAGCCTAGTTAGGCAAAAAATCAAGCCAGCTGCTGTGAAGCTGGTTCTGTCTTATGGCCATTCCATGTGTTTCAGAGTAGAACTGCTTTATACAGTATTCAATGGCTGTGATGTTTCAAAAATAGATTACCAGGCCTTTCTTTGGAGTCATCTCTGCATGGATTAGAAGTGCCAACCTTTCAGTTTGTAGCTGAGAACTAAACTGATTGCGCTGCCTAAAGACTACTGACAGACAGTAGTTACTCAATAAATATTTGCAAAATGAATGAATAGCGCTCAAGAAATGGAGAGATTATTTTATCAAATTTATCTCATATTCTAGCCTAAAAAAAGAAAGTAGGTCAAGTAAGAGATGCTCTGGGAATGCAAGCACAAGAAACCACAGGAGGGCCATGGCCAATCATCACTGAAGCAACACAAGATGTTAGACTACAGCCCATGACTTGCTATGACTTAACAGGGCCGCCACATGGGACAGTCATTAGTTGCTCCCAGTTGGGAAGGAATGGGTTCCACCATGATTGTCAGGCACACTGAGCTGCTAAGACCTTGTTTTGTGTTAGAATATCTGGTGAGGCTTCAACAAAAACCCTCAACTTTCATCCATGCAATGGGCTTAAGCAACTCACTATCCAGTAGGGCTAATTTGATGTCGGCCTCTGTCATTGCCTCTTACTTTGAGGGACGTGTAAGCATAACACTTGTTGGCTTTCAGATATAAAAAATAATTCAGTATAGTGTGTTTCAAATGAGTTTTTTTTAATAATCTGATGACAAGATGGCTTTCAACTCGGAGACTCAAGCTCCTCTGCCTGCTTTTGCCTCCCACTCCCTTCACTTTCCAGATTTTTGTGTTTGTTCTCTGTCTTAATTTTTTTTTTCCTCCCTGGTCTTCTCTTTTGTTATTATTACTATTATTTTTAATTTGGAAGGAAACAGCAAGTGTCCTACAGAGTTCACCTGAAAGCAACAGACAATTAGTCAAGGCGTGAAGTAGTGCCTGCAAGTCTATTACTCAGTGGAGACCCATTTAGACAACTTTTCAGAATTGTGGCAAATCTTCTGGTTTTGTTTGTTTGTTCGTTTGCATTTCTACTTCTCTGATGCCATCACACGTAGGACCAGGGGGGACCTTTTCTTCCCATATTGTATCACCTACAGGCATGAAAATACCTATAGGCACTTATGTGGATTTTCTGTTTATTTAGGGAGTGGGAATATTACTATTAGGGTGGGGAGGATTTGTTATGTAGCATCTTCAGGGGATCTGAGACCTAGAAAACAGCAGTCCTATTCATGGAAGACCATGTTACCAGGGAGCCTAGTTATCAATCAATGTACCACAAAAATTAAACCGTCTCTTATAACAGCAGTCGAAGCACTGTGGGCAATGAATTCTTAGGGGGTGGCAAAGCAGATGAAATCCAGTCATCACATTTTACAACAGATCTGCTGCTTGATAAAGTACAACTGGAGAGCAGACTGTTAGCAATAAGGCCATTGCTAAGAATAAAATGAGAGTTTGCAAAAGATCCATTTGAATTATTAACTCCAAAAAGTGGCTGGAGAAGAAAATAGTTGCTGGCTTTTCTCCCCACACGTATGATTAGAACAAAGGGAGGCACAGGAGAACAGGGGGAAGAGTGCAAGCAAATTTCCCTCCGACATAAGGAGGCACATTTTCACGCAGTGTCTCATGGACACATGGCGAGGCCACCTACCAGGTGAAGAAAAACAATGCGGCCATTGCAAGAGCAAGCAGATGCCGAAACGGGGGAAAACAGCACTTACATTTCCCCAGCCCCGTCTCTTTTTGTGCTTGCAGAAGCATTCCTTTAATACCAAGTGGACACATCCAGGCTTCAAGCTACTCAGAACCCCGTGGATACTGACCCCCTGCTCCCAGACACCCGGACCCAGATTCACTGTAAAATGCTAGCCATGTTGGACGTAGTCACAAGAAAACAGCCCAGGTGACCATTAATATCTTCTCTCTTGTTCTGAAGTTACAAATGAAGGATGAATCTATATAGAAAGATAATATTACTGTTTTCCAGTTCAATATTTTTTTTACCACACTAATGATGAGCCTTGAAATCTTTCCTCTGAAGCTGAGAGGCCAAAGCCAAGTGCCGTCGAGTCAAAGAAACATGTTAAATAGGCCACAGAAACCAATGCTGGCCTTTGATACTCTGTGTGTATTTTCTCTTTGTTGTCAGGAGATAGACACGTTCTGACTTCAGGAAATCACATGTTCAGTTATGGAATTCAACCCAGTGAAAGAGAACAGAGTCACCCTAGCAGTGATACTGGAGAATCCCAGCATAGCATTTGGTCTTTTTCTCGACAGTAAGCTGCCCTAATGTCTCAGCACCCATCCAAGTCTTTTCTTTCCAAATCCTTTTAGCAGAAAATCCTAAAGTCTTCTTTAATTAAAAAATGTATAATATGATGGTAACAGAAGAGGTAGATCTCACTGACCGGAAATGCTTTTAATAAATGATGTCAGTGTTTCCTGTTTGCTTGGTTTGTTAAGGATGTATCCCTTTCTTATATAAAGCAATTGAAGTAAGATAAGTTAAATAAGATCTTGGACTATAATTAAATTTCCCTTCTATTTAAAAGGAGGGGGATGGAGTTTACATCCCAAGTATTTGAAGTCTAATCAGGGCAATTCAAGACATAGTAAAAGACTCAATACGAGGAATAAAAAAATAAGAAAAAATTACTGTGTACATGCTTAGTTTAAAATCTTGAAGTATGAGAGGCACATATGATTGAAGTTTACAAATTTGATTAAAACACACAAATTTGTTCACCATATTCTGGAAAAACAGGAGTAGTATACTTAAAAGACATAGATTTAGGTTGAATTATTGCTATTGTTTGTTGGTGGTTTATTTTTTAAGTAAATTCTTCATATATAGCAGATTAGATATACATTTAGAGAGCCAGTGTTATCTCTAAAGTTGTACATAAGATTCAAAAAGGATTTGGGCTGATTTTATTTACATTTACTGACTATGTGCTGGGCACTTTTTTGGAAACACTGGTGACATAGTGGTTATGTGCTATGCCTGCTAACCAAAAGGTTGTAAGTTCAAATCTACCAGACAGTCCTTGGAAACTCTATGGGACAGTTCTGTTTTGTCCCATAGGGTGACTATGAATGAGAATTGACTTGACAGCAATAGATTTGGTTTGAAAACAGTCTTCTGTGGTTTGCTTTGAGTGGGAATCGACTTTGTGGAAAAGGGGTTGATTTTTTGTAAGTGCTCTTCTAAGCATTTTGAAAAATTAAAACTCATTAATCCTCACAGTGGAAACCCTGGTGGCGTAGTGGTTAAGTGCTGTGGCTGCTAACCGAAAGATCAGCAGTTCAAATCTATCACATGCTCCTTGGAAACTCTATGGAACAGTTCTACTCTGTCCTGTAGGGTTGCTATGAGTCAGAATCCACTCAACGGCCAACAGGTTTGATTTTGGTTTGGCATCCCCACCAAAGTTTAATAAGGCAGATTCCTTAATTATCCTCATTTCTTTAGATGACAGCTAAGGCTCGGAGAGCTTCAACAACCTCCTTGACATCATTCAGCTGGTAGATGATGGAACCTGGCCCCAAAAGGGTTGCCTCTCATTCAATTGTACATTTAATTAATATTATTGTACATTTAATTAATAGTGGGTATGTACTAAGTGCAAGAGGCTGTGTTGGAGTAAATTAAGCACCCTCCTTTCTTCAAAGGGTCTGCAGATGATGAAGCGGGAGGAGACATAGACACAAATGCCCAGAGCCTAAAGAAGCATGTAACAAGCTATCCAACAAAAATGCCTGGAATATATGGAGCAACACCATAATCCTTAGTGGTAGTTCAAAGGGGATTGAAAGAGGAGAACAAGAAAGATTTAGGAGCAAAGGACCAACATCAGGGTGAAGATAATTATGCCTTGATGCAGACTTGAACACCATTCAAATCTTGGAAAGAGTTCTCAAACATGAACTCTTAAAAAATGTTAGGGTTTTGCTTATTTCCTTGTGTCAAAGACTAGTAGGTCCACATGTTTTAAAGCACAACCTGACTCTTACCTTTGTTCCCCCAAGGACTACACACAAACTGATTAGGTACTACACATTAAAAAAAAAAATGTAATTTAGCTGGTATACCACCCATGAGAATTGCTAAAATTAAAAAGTGAGAGAAAGAAAAAGAACAATACTGACAGTGCCAAGTGTTGCCAAAATTGGGAAATAAGTGGAATGCATAAATTTTAGGTGGGATTGTAAAGTGGTACAACCTCCTTGGAGAAAGGACAAGAAATGTGTTTCAAAGCAAATATAAACCTGCCCTGTGACCAGGCAATTCTACTCCTAGATATTTACCCAACAGAAATGAAAACAGATGTTCACAAAAAGACTTGTATAAGAATGTGCATGGCACTAAAATACGGAACTGCTCAGGTGTCCTTCAACAGTAGAATGGATCAACATATTTATATGAGGGAATATCATTTAGCAATAAGCAGAAACATATTACCAATAGGAAAAAAATCGATGACTCTCAGACGTATTACACAGAGTAAAAGCAGCCAGACACAGAAGACTACACAGTAGGATTCCATTTACATGAAGTTCTAGACTTAGAAAAATAATTATGCAGTAGAAACAAATCAGAACCGTGGTTGCCTCCCGGAAGATCAGTACAGAGATTTTCTGGGAAGGAGCGTAAGGGAACTTCCTAGATGATGGTGTTTGAGTTACATAGATATGTGCCTTCATCAAAAGTCATCTAATGGTCACTGTAAATTTGTCATGGTGTTGGCGAAGAATACTGAGTATACCATGAACCGGCAGAAGAGCAAACAAATCTGGCTTGGAAGAAGTACAGTTAGAACGCTCCTCAGCAGCAAGAACAGTGCAATGAACTGTTCTAACGTGTGCTAATGAACACATTAGCAGGAGTGACCAGTTGGAGCAGGTCACCAGGCTTGGTAAGGTATAAGAAACCCACTGCTGTGGAGTTGATTCTGACTCACAGTGACCCTATAGACGGAGCAGAACTGCTCCATAGAGTTTCCAAGGAGCACCTGGCAGATTTAAACTGTTGACCTTCTGGTTAGCAGCTGTAGCAGTTAACCCCTCCCCCACCAGGGTTTCCTGGTAAAGTATAGGGTCAGTGAAAAAGAGGAGGACACTCAATGAGATGAAATGACACAGTGACGCAAAAATGTACTCAAGCATAACAACAACTGTTCGGATGACACAGGACTAAACAGCATTTTGTTCTGCTGTACAGATGGTTGCTACGAGCTAGAACTGACTCAGTAGCATTTCCCAACTACAACAAAGATTTAGACATTCCACTATTCAGCCAGCAGGAAAAATGAAGCCTTCATACATATAACAATATGTATGGAGCTGGAAGATATTATACAGAGAGAAATCAGCCAATCACAACAGGACACATCTAGTATAACTTCAATTACATATAAGGACAAGAATGGCAAACGAATAGAGAATACAGTTGATTAGTAGTTATCAA
Source organism: Heterohyrax brucei (assembly GCA_028571685.1). NCBI lineage: Eukaryota > Metazoa > Chordata > Mammalia > Hyracoidea > Procaviidae > Heterohyrax > Heterohyrax brucei. Next base: position 21,214,115 of record CM053149.1, read on the forward strand.
GACAGGAGGGAGAGGGAAAGGAGGGCTTAACAGTGATGGAAAACTACATTGATTAAGAGTAGGATGGCACAACCTACTATTCTAATGGCTGTCAATAAGTTGTTCACCTGCAAAAACTTGAGTTGGCAATAGATGTACGATAGACATATTTATAAGAACAACAACAAAAACACAGTAGCTTTTGAGGGAGCTTATATACAACCAAATGCTCATGAGATTTTGTTCCTTTGTTTGGAGGTGTAGGGTCCTGGTTTCATGGAACATCCCAGTTATTTGCCCCAATAACATTTCAGCACCTTGGTATTCTACTTCCTAACTCATTACGTGATGCCTGGGTTCTTAAAGGAAACTCTGGTGGAATAGTGGTTAAATTCTACAGCTCCTAACCAAAAGATCAGCAGTTCAAATTCACCAGGTGCTCCTTGGAAACTCTATGAGGCAGTTCTACCCTGTCCTATAGGGTCACTAAGTCAGAATCAACTTGATGGCAATGAGTTTGGTTTTTTTTGGTTTGGGGGTCTTAAAAGCTTGCCAGTAGCCCTCCAAGGTACAATTAGTCTCTATGTGCCTAAAACAACAGAGGAAAAAGGAGAGTCACAAAAAGGAAGAGGATATGAAATGTGTGCCTAGTTGCCTCCTTTGCCATAAGACCAGAAGTGGATGGTACCTGGCCACCATCACTGAACATTTTGGTCAAAGATTCCATATAAGAATCCTGATCAAAAGGGAGAAAATACAGAACAGAATTTAAAATTCTAATGGATTCCAGAATTCTGCAAGCCATGAAGCTTGGGCAAACCCCTGAAAATATGACCATGAGATAATCTTTGCGCCTTGAACCAAAACATTCCCTGAAGTCTTCTTGAAACCAAATAACAGTTTAACTAAATTAGAAACAAATGTCTACCTTGAGTATTATGTTCTTTTAAGAACTACTTTTATGAAATCAAACTGATCATAGCAATTCCAAAGATCATATAGGAATCTTAGGGGGCACTGAATTTATGTTAATAGGTGAGAAACAACTCAGAAAATGATTGTGTAACTTTAAGAACACAGCCAATACCACTGAATTGTACATATAGAGACCAAATTGGTGTATGTTTTGCTGTGCATGTTTTCAATGACAACAACAAAACAAGTAAATAAAATTAAAACACTAAAAAAGAAAGGAAAAAATGATAGATTTTACTTCATAAAAATGAAAGTACTTTGAGGAGCACTACCTTAGAGAGCAGGATAAAATATTCACAACATCTGACAAAGAACTTGTCCTACAGAATAGGGAGACTATTTCAACTCAATAATAAGACAAACAATGCAATTTTAAAAAATGGGTAAGGATTTGAAAAGACACTTGACCAAAGAAGATATATAAATAGCCAATTCGCATATGAAAACTGCTCAACATTATTAGTCATTAGACAAAAATTTAAAAAATGGCTAAGATTCAAAAGACCGACAATACAACATGTATACAAGAATATGGTATAACTAGGACTGTCATACTTCACTGATAGAAATGTAATATGGTACAACTTAGGAAGCTCTTAAAAAGTTAAACATACACCTACCCTATGACCTATGCATTTCATTCTTAGGAATTTCCACAAGAGAAATGAAGACCAGCCCACAAAAAGACTTGAACACCAGTGCTCAGAGCAGCTTTAGCTTCATGACCTAAGAATTAGAAATAACTTAAACGTTCACCAGCAGGTAGACAAACAGAGCAGGGTATGTCCATGAAGTATAACACGACTAGCAATAAAAAGGAACGACTTTAAAAATTATTAATTCGAGGGAAAGAAGAGCAAAGTAATACATATTATATGATTTCATTTATATAAAATTCTAGAAAATGAAATCTCATTTTTTATGACAAAAACCAGATCAGATCCAGAAGCAGAAGGAGGAAGACTGCAAGGGGGAATGAGGAGACTTCTGGAGGAGATGGGCATGTTCTGTATCTTAACTGTGATAGTGGTTTCACAGGTATCTATGTCTATCAACAATCTTCAAATGGTACATTTTAAATAGACACTGTTTATTTTATGTAAATCATACCTCAATAAAGTTGAAACTGCAGTCCAAGACAAGAGCTATGAAAAATTGAACTCTAGTTTAAAAATTACATGATGCAGTATTTATAGGGTGAAGTGTCTTTATGAGTACTATTTATTTTGAAATGTATCAAAAATCTGATAGATGGACAAATACATGTGTGATAAAGCAGTTATTGTTAACTTTAAGATAGAGATGGTGGGTCTACGGGCTTCAGTGTATCATTCTCCCACACATTTGAAATTACAACTGAGAAAATTGCAGTAGAAAATTACAACTGAGGAATATATATATATATTAAATAGGAATATTGAAGCCCAGAAGAACTAGACAGTGCCTGTCTACTACTACCACAGAGCATTCTGACAGGGATAACAATAAAGGATCCCAGGCAAAGCAGGAGAAAACTGTAGAAAAAAGTTTAAATTCACACAAAAGGACCTAACAGAAACTAGAGGAACTCCCAAGACTATGGGCCCCCTCAGAACTGAACAACTAGACAACTCAGAACTGAAGCCATTCCCCAAGTCTACCTTTCAGCCAAAGATTGTTGTTATTTTTAGGTATTCTCAAGACAGTTGCATTTCACAGCAACCTTACGTACAACGGAAGAAAACACTGCACACTCCTGTGCTATTTTCATAATCACTGTTACACTTGAACCTGTAATTAAGTCACTATGTCAGTTCATCTCATTGAGGGTCTTTCTCGTTTTTGCTGACCCTCTAATTTATCAAGCGTGATGTCCTTTTCCAAGGACTGGTCCCACCTGATAATAGGTCCCCAATACATGAGATGAAGTCTCTCTCTCCTTGCTTCTAAGGAACAGTCTTGCTGTACTTCTTCTAAGACAAGGTTGCTCTTTCTTTTAGCAGTCCACCGCATACTCAATACTCTTCACCAACACTGATAATTCAAAGACATCAGTTCTTTTTGGTCTTCTTTATTCATCGTTCAGCTTTCAAATGCATATTAGGCAATGAAGACACCCTGACTTGGGTCAGGCACACCTTAGTCCTTAAAGTGACATCTTTGCTTTTCAACACTTTAAAGAGTCTTTTTACAGCAGATTTGCCCAATTGTTCGAGTCATCTAGTGCTGCTCTAACAAATGGAAGTTTGTTCTTACACGGTCCAGTAGGTTACAAGTTGTATTCAGGATGTCTGCTCTGTTGGCTCTGGAGAAAAGTCCTTGCGTTGCATCAGTCTTTGTTCAGAAAGAATCTTGGCACAGGAACCTCAGGTTTGCTCTTCTCCCTGTGCTGTTTTCTTGATGGTGTGAGATACTCAAATAACCTTGCCAGATTTTTTCCCTTTATAGCTCAAGAGACTGCCTCAAGGCACAAAACAAATTTACACCTTGAATCTTATTCTACCAACCCAACTGCAGCCCATCTACCCTCATTAACATCATAAGGGCAGGAATTCCACCCTGGAGGAACATCACCCAGTACCAGGAATCATGGCACAGCCAAACTGTTACAGATTTTTTTAGGGTACACATTCAATCCATGACACCAATGCAACGCATCAATTGATTTCTTGACTGTCGCTTCCATGAGTGTTGATCGTGGATCCCAGTAAAACAAAATCTTTGATAACATCCATCTTTTCTCCGTTTATTATGTTGTTGCTTATTGGTCTGGTTGTAAGGATTTTGATTCTTTTGCACACGTCATGATAATACTTTACTTTGCCTTCTTGAGCCACCCTTGGAAATCTTCTGTTCAACTCTCTTACTCCATCATTTCTTCCAGCCAAAAATTAGACGGGCCTATGAAACAAACAATAACACATGTGAGGAACGTGCTTCTTAGTTTAATCACGTATAAAAGATCAAATAGTCAACACCAGGAAACCCTAGTGGCCTAGTGGTTAAGTGCTACAGCTGCTAACCAAGAAGTCAGCAGTTCAAATCCTCCAGAAGCTCCTTGGAAACTCCAAGGGGCAGTTTGGTCTACAGGGTTGCTATGAGTCAAAATTGACTTGACAGCAGTGGGTTTGGGTCAATACATGCCCAAAAGCAAAAAGGAGAAGGCAGGAAGAAAAAGGAAACCAGAAAAATGGACAAGGGGAACCTAGAGTTGAAAGGGGGAGTGGCCTGGAGTTGAGAGGGGGAGTGGCCACACATTGCAGGGGGGGCAGCAACCAATGTGAAAACAACAATTTGTGCAGGAATATTTGAATGAGAAAAGAAATTAATTTGCACTGCAAACTCTGACCTAAATCAGAGTAAAATTTAAAAAAAAAAAAAAAAAAAGTCTGGATATTTGAATTGCCTACAAATTAAAAGCACCTTGCAGCAAAGAAAATTTAGGTTTTAATTTTGAACCTATCTTCATTTATTGAAGCACAGAAGGGAAAAACCAGTGAGATAAGAGCACCGTAATCTGTGGCTGAAGGACCTCAGTTTTACAGTAGAAGTAATATGTCGTATCTGAGTTTTAGAAGTTTGGGGGCCATAGGTTTCAAAACGGGCTTCTATTCCAAAGAAACTGAACTGAATAAACAAAGGGAGTCAAAGTCTCTCTGGGGCACTGGAACTGTTACATACTTTTTTTTGCTTATGGCTTAGACAATTCGGAAGTCTCTAGGTGCACAGAAAGAAAGAAATGACCCATAGTCCCACCACTAAAAGAAAACCAGTGTTAATCATTTGAGAAATTCATTTTCATCATGCTTTCTTCTTATTAATATTTTTAAAATTGGAGATACATTTCAGTATAGCATGATACATTTCAGTACAGTGGAGGGTCAGCAAAAAAGAGGAAGACCCTGGAGACAGATTGACACAGTGGCCGCAACAATTGGCTTCAGCATAAAAATGACTGTGGACACGGCGCGACACCGGGCAGTGTTTTGTTCTGTTGTGCCTAGAGTCGCTGTGAGTCAGAGCCAACTCAATGGCACCTAACAACAGCGACAATTTCAATACAGCCTAAATACGTTCCATGTGAATAAAAACTTTCATAAACAATTTTAAGAGCGGAAAAAGGATTTCTGGTAGCATAGTGGTTAGGCACTCAGCGACCTAACCAAAAAGGTCATCAGCTTGAACCAAGCAGTTGCTCCACGAGAGGAAGAAACGGCAATCTGCTTGCATAAAAGTTACAGCATGGAAATGCTATGTGGCAGCTCTACTCTGCCATATATGGGGCTGCTACAAGGAAGAATCTACTCAATGGCAACTGGTTTTTGGTTTGGTTATATAATGTTATTTTAAATGAGCATGTCTTACTATAAAAATGTGGACATCTAGGTTGTTTCTATTTTGTATTGCTATAATAAAAAATGTTGAATATCTTTGGGCAAAAGCTTTTTATATACCTATTATTTTTAGGTCAAAGCATTTTTGAAAACACTCTTTAAACAGAGTATCTTACCTGGCCTGTGGGTTAAAAAGAGCCCCATGTTGTCTTGGCTAAGGGACAGGTTCACTATAGACAGCTCAGTGACATTAAATATTGATTTAACCTACCCCATGGAAATAGACTTGAAACTTGTCTTACACTTGGGGCTAATGCATTAACAGACTCGTGCTCTGTCAGAACTTAGGGTGGGAGGGGAGGTGGGAGATGATGATCCCTGGGTACGCCTAGAAACAGCAGCCACTGCGTGAGAAAAACAACAGCTGGAGGGTGGACCAACTATTTTGCTCTTTAAAAGCAGTGGACATAGGAGGATAATGTATTTCCACATCACCTAGCAAAAGGTATCAGCCATGGACAACAGCTCAGAAACGGGGATCCAGAGTAAATGAACTTGAACTGACCGGCAGGCAAGGGGGTTTCATTGTGAGATAAAAAAAAAACTTAGATCGTTCCTTTTCTCTGGCTCTGCAAATGATTCCTATCTAAGAGTCTGCTGCAGAGGCTGACACCAGCTGGAGAAAGCTGACTGATAATTATTCAGGAATTTTGCAAACAGGTTTGGTAACTTGAATCTGGTCATCACGTGGTATATACGCCAAGGCAATCAGCAAACACTACAGAAACAGAGCCTTTTTCATTTCTCCTGAAAATGGGTTTATCAGCACATCATCGTTCCAATTCAAATCTCCCTTTCTGATTTCTCTCCCGAATTCCAGACCCCTGGTTGTCAACTACATTCAGGACGTCTCTACTAGTCTTGAATTGTCATATTCAAAAGAGAACTTGTATTACTTCCCAGGTATGATCTTCCTAGTGTGGTTTGTACTTCTATTAACAATTCACTATCTTTCCAAATAATCCCACTCATAAAACCTCACAGTCATAAATGGCACTTTCTCAATAATAAGAAGAAACCAAACCAAACCCACTGCTTTTGAGTCAATTCCACCACACAGTGGCCCTATCAGACAGAGTAGAACTACTTCCTAGTTTCCAAGAAGCACCTGGTGGATTTGAACCGCTGACCTTTTGGTTAGCAGATGTAGCACTTAATCACTATGACACAAGGGGTTCCAATAACAAGAAAGAGGCAGAAAAAAAGGGATTATTCAAGTGGCATTCATTTCATAACACATACCTTACATCAGGGCTCATAATAGGCTCTTTTACATATTCTTATAACATCTCTTTGTAATCCTTATAATGCCCAAGGAGGTTATATTACTTACACAGGCTTTCCCAACTTAGTATCTTTCAGAACTTTGATTTGAACCCAGGATCCACTTAAATCCAGACTAAAACCAATCGGCTAGAATTATAACCCATTAGTTGCTGAACTCTACCCCAGCGCTTACTGTACGGATTGAGGTCCTGTTTGTCTACAAAGAAATGTGCAAATGTGAAGTGTACATTCACTTAGAGTTGACGAATACAAACCTCTGTGTGACTCACACTCCTATCAGGACACAGAACGCTCTGTGTGTTCCAGAAAGGTTCTCTTTCCAATCCACCCAGAAAGGTAGCCACTGGAGAGTCATCTGTTTTAGAACTTCATCTAAATGGAATCAAATAGCCAGTACGCTTTTGTAGAAGGCTTCTTACATTCATCATTTTGAGAATAATCCATATTTTGGGTGTATGGTACAAATTACTGACTGTGTGTCTTTTTACTGCTGAGTAATATCCCATTGCATAGATAAGCCTATGTTTGTTTATCTACTTTTCATGGATGGGCATTTGAATGGCTGACTAATATGAACAAAGATGTTATGATCATTCTTGTATAAGCCTCTTTGTTGATGTATGTCTTCATTGTCGTGGGGTAGAACCTAGAGATATGATTGCTGAGTGGTAGGTCAGGTGGACAGTCATAGGTGTAGCTATATGAGAAACTGGCTGATTTCCTAAGTGGTTTGTCATTTTCCACCCCACCAGCACTGCATGAGGACTACAGTTGCTCTATATGCTCTCCAACACTTAATATTGTCAGTCTTTTAAACTGTAACCATTTCAGTTGGTGTGTAATGATATGTCATTGATTTTAACTTGCATTTCCCCATGACTCAATAGCACACAACAATTTATGGTACATATCTAAACACAGAAGAAAACACAGGGGTATAGCTTCATGATTTTTAAGTAGGAAAAGATTCTTTTTACAAGACTCAGAAAGCACTACTTCAAGAAACCCTGCTGGCGTAGCAGTTAAGAGCTACAGCTGTTAACCAAAAGATCAGAGTTCAAATCCACCAGGCACTCTTTGCCAACTCCATGGAGCAGTTGTACTCTACCCTACACGGTTGTGTGCATCAGAATCGACTCCACGGCAACTTGCCTGATACACAAATATGTGTATATGTGTATACGCACTGGATAGTGTTTTGTTCTGTTGTTCACAGGGTTGCTATGAGTCAGAACTGACTTGACGGCACCTAACAACAACACGTATATATATGGAATTATACATATATTATTGTTATTATTCAGTTTTAGGGATCACGTACATAGTCTGGGTAAATTTTCTTATGGTACAATTTTGATGAAGTCTCATATATATATGTATATATTGCATATGTATGTGTATACATATATGTATATATATACATACATACCTGTTGCATATGTGCACATATACAATAAGTTGTTTAAAAATCCAAAATGTTGGTAAAAGGCTGGAACGGGCACCTCATAAAGGAAGATATACAATGTAAAACAAGTACATGAAAAATACATCATAGCATTTTACCTCTTTGGAAACGCCAACCACCTTTTACTTTGTACTATGGTTTGTGTACAGGCCCTGGTGGTTTGGTGATAGAATTCTCACTTTATAAACATGAGACCAGGGTTCAACTCCTGAAAAATGTGCCTCAAGCCCAGCTACCACTTGTTTGTCAGCAGAGGCTTGCATTTTGCTATGATGCGAAACAGGTTTCAACAGAGCTTCCAGACTAAAGACGGACCAGGAAGAAAGGCCTGGTGATCTGCTTCCAAAACACAGCCCATCAAAACTACCTCCTCATAGCATTTTGTTCTATTTTTGCCTGGGGTCTGGAACCAACTCAATGGCAACTAACAACAGCAAAAACGGTTTGTGCTAACATAACTCCCAAGCCAAACTGTAAGCAAGCTGAAAGCAGAGTGAACATTTGAGACATCTTTGCACCCCCACATGTGTGTGTATGTGTGTGTGTGTGTGAGTGTGTTTATTTGCACTGGGGGTATAAATACATATATGCATACAGAGAGAGGGTAAGGGAAAACCTGGTGGCATAGTGGTTAAGTGCTACAACTGCTAATCAAAAGGTCAGCTGTTCAAATCCACCAAGCACTCTTTGGAATTTCTATGGGGCAGTTGTACTCTGTCCTATAGGGTCGCTATGAATCAGAATTAATTCAAAATGGCAATGGGTTTGGTTTTAGATATGGAGAGATAGAAATAGAGAGAGAGGATTGGCCCATACATATTTTAAATGGTTGACAAAATTAATAAACAGTATCTATCTTAAGACATTCTAACAGACCATTAACATAATAAGCAAATGAAACAGTAATAATAGAGTGGTGCCTAACAGAAAGAAGAAAACAGGTAACAAACACACCTAAGTGGGGAAAACAAGCATTTCCCACAAACCCACGAAAGGATATTTGAAGTGCTAGTGTAGAATATAAGAGGAAATAAGCTGAGTAAAATAAAACAACAAATACAACATGAAAAAAAATCTTTTCAAAAAGAAGACACCTACTCTCTGGCTTGGGCAACTCATCACAGTGTGGGTAATTCTGCATCTACAAAAGCCCAGGGGAAGCTACTCAAGCAAAACAGGAAGCTGTGCATGTGTCTTGAGGCGGAAGTCACCAAGACATTGCTTCTTCTGTGCTCTCAAGTGCAGCCCGCTTGCCAGATAACGTCGATTGCTCGTCAGAAACTAAACCAGAAAGCGAAGACCTTGCTGTTCTGCATCACAGCAGTATTATCAGATTGAGGTGACATCATCTTGGAATTGTCAGCAAGCTGTGACTTTTAACTCCTTTAGGGCCTCCTCTCTGAAACAGAAACTGTTTACTGAGCTACTTGTGAATGACTAGGGTGAAGCTTGCTAGTCCCCAGGATCCATGAAGTACTGCCCCTTATTTACAATAACCCTGAAAGGAATTATCTACAACTAAAGGCTTCCCTGAACCATCTTCATAACTATTTTATAAGTAATAATGCGTAGTTTGTTTCAGATGATGACCTCAAAGCCTAGATCTTTTTAGGAAAAATCAAATATATTCCAGTGAATGTATTTTGGTTCCAAATTCCAAACCAACTTGTATGAATCACTCAATTCACTTGTAAAAAACATAATTTTATTTCTACCTTTGATCAGGTGCGAAGATGTCAGCACTTTGAAACATGGGAAAATGCTGACCAATAGAAGCTGCTTTCAAGACATTTTCATTTTGAGATCCTCAGGAGAAAAGACAGTAACTGACTGAACAAATCAAGCTTCAAGCCTGCAGCAGTAGACAAGAAGATTAGAACTGCAATATGGTTGGGGTGCTTATAGGTCCTGGGATAAGAAAAGAGAAGTAGAAAAACAAAAAAAAGAAAGAAAACAGAGATGAGTTAAAGAATTTAGAGGACCCTAAAAAATGATATGTCAGAAGGCTATCTTATGCTTGGAAACACTGGTGGTACAGTGTTTAAGTGCTACAGCTGCTAACCAAAAGGTCAGCAGTTCAAATCTACCAAGTGGTCCTTGGAAACTCTATGGAGTTGTACTCTATCCTATAGGGTCTCTATGAGTCAGAATCAACTCAACGGCACTGCATTTGTTTGTTTGTTTTATGCTTAACTATAAAAAGTGTGTGTGAGCACATGCATATATGGGGAGGTGTATGGGAGTCAGAGAAAAGAAAAAGTTAAGTTACCTATTTGTCAAAAATTTTGATGGGTAGATTTCCCGTGATGAAACTAACACATAAGGCTATTTTGTAAAGCAAAAGTCAGAGGCAAGTAGCTTATAACACCAAGAAGAAAGACAGAAAGACAGAGAAAGAAAAAGGAAGGAAGGAAGAAAGAAAGAAAGAAAGGAAACAAACACCAAACCCATGGTCATCTACTTGGTCCTGACTCATGACTCTATATAATAGAGTAGAATTGTCCCAATAAATTTCCCCAAGAGCAGGTGGTGTATTCAGACTGCCAACTTTCTGGTTAGTAGCCAAGCTCTTAACCACTGCGCCACTAGGACTCCAAGTGAATGTATAACCAACCAACAAACCTACTGCCAGTCAAGTTGGGTCCAACTCAGAGCGTCAGAGTAGAACTGCCCATCGAGCTTCCAAGGAGCACCTCGTGGATTTGAACTGTTGACCTTTTCATTAGCAGATGTAGCACTTAATCTACTACACCACCAGGGTTTCCAGTGAATATATAGACACATAAATAAAACTATATTGTAAACCAAATTCATTGCCGTTGAATCGGTCTCCACTCATAATGACCCTACAGGACAGAGTAGAACTGCCCCCATAGAGTTTCCAAGTAGCTGTTGGCAGATTTGAATTGCCAGCATTTGGGTTAGGAGCTAGCTCTTAACCACTGTGTCACCACAGCTCCAATAATCTAAAGCTTTGGTGGAAATAATAAATAGTAAAAGAAAAGTGGGAAATTTTAAGTGAGCCAGATTTTCAAAGAAACCAATATTTTTGTACACTTGGCCTTAGGTACCATCAACATCTAACAACAGTGGAAACATAATAAGGATTCATAAGCCAGTAGCAAAGTGTACAAAAATACTAGTTTCCTTGAAAACCTGACTCAGTTAAAATTTCCCATTTTTCTTTTAAAATTTGGATCCATCTTTTCATAAAATATTTTTTTTTGTTAAAATGGAGGATAAATGTATTTCTTGCTAGTCAAGTAAAACATATTTCATTAATAAGCAGGACTACCTGAATAATAGGACCATACCTGAAAAGCTGTTCTCTAGCTGAAGAAAACCATCTAAAACACACACACTCTCATATCTGAACTGAAAATCTGAAGCCGTATCACAGGCCTAAGGGAAGGAGAAGATGGAGGTGACAAAATGGTAGATTTGTTCCAGTTGTCATACTCTTTGATCTTTCCAGTTTATGGTAAACAGGCAAGGAGAACACATGCTGAGGTTTCTCTACTCTCCAGGACTGTCCTCTCTCAGGGTAACAATGGCTTTGAATGACACTTAAGGCATTCCAATAAAAGCTGCATGTCTACTGTTTTTAAACCCCACTGCCTCCATCAAGTCAGGTCTGACTCATAGCACTGCTACAGGTCAGAGTAGAACTGCTCCATAGAGTTCTCAAGGAGCACCTGGTGGATTTGAACCACTTACCTTTTGGTTAGCCAAGCCAAGCAGACAGCACTTAATCCTCTTCTCCACCGGGGTTTCCCTACCATTTTTAGATTTGTCATATTTTAAATGCTCAAGGAAAGCCTTTTAATGGATCCTCCCTAGTCTATGTATGTTCTAAGTTCTCATTGTGGCATCTTGGACTTCTTGCAAGTGTGGCATTTTAGCACAAGGCTCTGGTCCAGACTCAGGGAATGGGTTTGTCACACCAGTGTGTCAGAATGTTCTTTTGTACCTTATTTCACATTGCAACTCAGATCCCCTATGTGACTACCTAGCCACTTCTAATTTGAATTTTGCTGGATGGTTTAAAGTGTTTAAGTCCTTTCTCATTCATTCCTTAAGATGCTTAGTTTAGTATCTTATGTGTTCCCCCCAAGGTTTTATGTGTACATAATTCTTTGGTACCCCAGGAGGCAGCCTCTGAAACAGTTGCTGTCTGTGGCCCTCAAACCATCCCAAGGAATATGGGCAATTTGGGAGCATCCTGAAGGATTTTCGTGCCTGGGGTAACGTGTGCTGTGTGTTTTCGTGAATTCGCACCTCAGAAAACGATCGTAAAGAAGGTGTTCCTGACGGCGTGGGGTGCAAAAATAGGAAGCTTCTTCAATCTGTTGCAGCATTACTTGGTGCTCTGTCAGCGCTATCCGAATTTTAGACTGTGGTTGAAAATCAATAACCTAGAAAATGTTTTTAACCAGTGTTTACAGTGTTTGAAGATACTATCTAGAAGATGTCAGCTGGAATTCACAATCTTGAAGGACCTTTCAATGAGGATGTGGTTTATTCAGCTACAGAGGATTCATATGCCTGTCTTGTTCTTTTGTGCTGTTTTGCTGGAAGGAGGAGTAGAGTTTCCAGGGACCTCAGTTACAACGTAGCTTTTTGCAAGTAATGTGTACTTTAGCGATAAATCTACAATGACTGCTTCAAGACCTAAATACATGTAACTTAGAAACATATAAAAAGATACCTGCATTGTTATTGTGGAAATAAAAGCCACCAGATATGTGTGGCTGTCTGAGTTCAGTCACAAGACTAAGCTAGTTACAAACACCTAATCAGAAACCCTGGTGGTGTAGGGGTTAAGTGTCACTGTAGCTATGCAGAACGGTAGCAGTTTGAAGCTACCTGGTACTCTTTGGAAACTCGACGGGGCACTTCTACTCTGTCCTATAGGGTCCCTGTGAGTCAGCATTGCCTTGATGGCAATAGGTTTGGGTTTTTTTTTTTTTTTTCATTGCAGTGGTAAAATGGAGCTTCTGCAAAAACAAGGGAAACTTGACACAAGATGAGTCGGCACAGTGGGTTCAACAATGGGATCAATTATAGGAAAAGCTGGGTAGGGTAACACCTTATCCTGCTGTACCTAAGGTTGCCCTGAGCCAGAATAAGCTTGCTTGGTGAACAACACCCATCTTCCTAAGAGGCAGTGGCGGTACAGCGATAGAATTCTTCCTACACACACACACACACACACACACACACACACACACACACACACACACACACCAGTTGCCACCAAGTCTATTCCAACTCATAGCAACCCTACAGACCCTATAGAACAGAGTAGAACAACCCCATAGAATTTCCAAGGAGCACCCAGTGGATTCAAACTGCCGACTTTGGGGTGTCTCTTTCTCATAGCTCTTAACCATTGTGCCATCAGAATTTCCATGCGGCTGACCTCAAGTCAGTTCCCAGCCAACGTGCCTCATGCTCAACCACCCACAGTCTGTGTGTTGCTATGACGCCAGCCAGGTCTCAGCAGAGCTTCCAGACCAAGAAGAGGTGGGGCAAAGAGCCTTGGAGGTCTACTTGCAAAAATCAGCCAATGAAAACCCTGTGGACCCCAACAATCTGATCCCCAACTGATTATAGGGATGGCACAGGACTGAGTAGCATCTCTTTCCACTGGGTATGTGGTTGCCATGGGATGAGAGCTGACTCAGTAGCATATAACAGCCATCTTTATAATGCTGCTACAATTCAGGTTGTATTGCCTGGATTTTACAGAGAAAGAAGCTATGCTTTCATTTAACTAAAAAGATAAGCCTCCTTTACTACAAAGCCTAAATTTTTGACTGTCATACCATACTGCCTTTCTCTGTAATGCATCCATGTATACTTTGAAGAGGTATGATACCTCTATAAGCGCCAGGTGGTATTGTCACAAATGCTGGCAAAGAGTCTTCATCTCCCACTATTCTTATTGCGACCACCTAAAGCAAGCAATCCCTTGCAGTGGTTTGAATGATGCAGCTATCATTCCAGTCGAATGGGGAGCCCTTTAAGCGAGTGTAAATCCTTGAAAAATGGGTGCAGTAATACTTCAAAACCAATGTTTTACAGTTTCAAGAACTCTAGATCTGGGCCAGTGTCACCAGAAGCTGCTGCTATCTACTTCAGTGTCGGGAGCAGGAAAAGCCTTGACAAAAAACAGCAAACAAAACAACTACTTCAAGGTTGATAAGGGCCTGCTTCAGTGCCTGTATCTTTCTTCTGTGAACACAAAGAAAACGCTCGCACTCTGAGAGCACTTCAGAATTAGTTCACTCATCCACTTCTTGGAAGATATCTATAAGTTAAGGTCTCTAAGGAAAAGATTTTGTTTCTGTAACACCACAAGTGACAGACATCTGTCTCCATTCTCCGTTGCTATTGTGTTGAAGTGTGATCGATTGCAAGGCAAAGGTTAAGACTTCCGAAGCAGAAAACTCAGTGTGTTTAGTCCTTCAGTAACACTCATCCAGCCAGGGGGATAAGATATCTCTCTCATATGTTAAGGGTTCTTGTTTTCCGACTTATTTCTATGGGAAAAAAAAATATTCTTTGTCAGCTGTCCCCAGAGTGGAAACACACGTCACTATTGGGACATTAGACTGCTTTTGCTAACACGTTGACAATCTGGGCAGCAGTAAGCAATTGCAAGTTACCAATAATTGCTTTCTTAAGCAAACAGATTTCCGCAGCTTTTTTCCCCAGTAAAATATTATTTTCATAACATCAACCCTTTATCTGAAAAGAGGAATTAATCTGTTGTTGAGGCCACCAAAATGAACTTAATTACAGCTGTGAGTTCAGTTTCATCCATAGATTAAGGGAACTATTTTGCTGATCTCAATGGATTCTAAAGTTTCCACACTCTCTCTGTCCACCTGGTTCTTTGTCTCTGTTACACTTGCTCCTGCTGTCTCTTCCTCTAGGTCTTTCTCAGAATTTTACAAAAATTCTTTTTTCTGAGCAGGTGCAGTAAATTTCTACTTAGGGATTCAGATATTCTACAGTTCTACCACCATTAGTAAACACTGCTCTGGAGCAAGGCCAGCAAACAGCCTGTGCCAGTTGATGGGTGAATGTCAACGCATTCTTCTGGGTGAGGTAGGATACCTGTGATCACACAACTTCAGGAGGGAGCAGATGGTGTGTGTTGGGGTGACAACGGTGAATAAGCAAACCTGGTGACCGTCCACGGCAAGACTAACCCAAGAACTGGGATTGGAAGGGAGAGCAGAGCAGAGTGCTAGGGCATGGCTGAATTTGACCCATTTCTTTCTTTCTTTTTAATACTTATTTTACAAAAATGAATTAAAAAAGCATTGGTGGCATCTCCTTTCACCATTTTTACTTTTCTCCTCCCTAAGGAAGTCTAATTTGTTGTTGTGTAAAATTCTAACTCGTTTTGTGTCATTGCCAATTTATCGCAGTTTGTTTCATCTCACACTCTTCTTTATTCTGGAGAGAAAACTCTGAA
Source organism: Heterohyrax brucei (assembly GCA_028571685.1). Classification (NCBI taxonomy): domain Eukaryota; kingdom Metazoa; phylum Chordata; class Mammalia; order Hyracoidea; family Procaviidae; genus Heterohyrax; species Heterohyrax brucei. The sequence continues at coordinate 21,229,683 of CM053149.1, forward strand.
AGTCTAAGCCTCTCCAGAGGATGATGTGCTGGAGAATCCATAGTAGTTTTTTCTAACCCTTGTAAGCCTTTGTCTAAAGGCATAGTTTGAAAACTCACAGGGTTCTAGGAAAATTCTTATTCCTTATTTAACGAGCAAAGGCCTTGGCCGATGAATATACACTTCTCAGCCATAAAACAATGTCAGACATTCCTTAAGAGATTTCTGTCAAAAATTGCTAGAACGTGATAAGTGTGTGCACATGAGTGAGTATGCATTCCTTAGATTTGCATTAGAAGCTGAATGAGAGATGCAAAATTGAAACTAATAGGCAAGTTCTCAAAAGTCCAAGTATTGTTTTTAGCTTGAATCTTAAAGAAGCATTTGAGTGGTTCATATTCTCTCTAAAATGGTTTGCTTATAAATAACGAATGATGGTAAGGCAGTTCCTATGTCTAAAGTCCCTTTCCATCCAAAAGGAAATTTATGATCCCTTCAACTTTTAAATCATTTCAGACTATGTGAAAAAAATACCTTTAGGTATTACTCTTGACTAAAGTTCTGCTCACGCAACATGCTGGAATCATATTCCAGAGAAGGCAGGGTAACTCAGCAACAGCACCACTGGCATTTCAGATCACAGAATTCTTTTGTTGTGGGGGGCTGAGTGGTACATTGTACTCTATGTAGCAGCATCCTTGGCCTCCATGCAGTGAGCCCTAGTCCCCACTCCCACTGCTATTCTTGACAATCAAATACGAGGACTGCCAATTAAGTTTGAAAACTCATCCTAGGAAAAGTGCTATATAGGTCATAGCTGAATATCACTACAGCCACCTTCGAAGTACACCCCTTGAGAAGTTATGCACAGATGACAGAGCCGGGTCCACTCTTCAAAGCGATTTTGGAACTCTTTTCCTGGAATGGCCATCAGAGCTGTTGTCATGTTACCCTTGATGTCCTGAATGTCATCCAAATGTCTTCCTTTCAATATTTCCTTTATCTTTGGGTAAAGAAAAAAGTCACTGGGGGACACATCAGGTGAGCAGGGAGGGTGTTTCAACATAGTTTTTTGTTTAGTGGCTAAAAACTCTCTCATGGACAACTACACAGTTAAGTTTGTGAACTTGCTACTGAGCCACTGTGTACAACAGCCATTCCAGAAAGTTCCAAAATTGCTTTGAAGGGTTGACTAGGTGCAGCATTGATGCATAACTTCCCAAGGGGAATAGTTTGAGGGTGACCGTAGTGATGTTTTGCATAGAGATAAGTAGCACTTAGAATGATAAAGTTTGAGGACTTAATTGTCATACCTCTTATGTCTTCAGACAGTGACAGATATTCTGTGGGGTGGGGCGAGGATCAGCCCCAATTAAGACCTTGATATGAAGAATAATTGTGCAAGGGAGGGAGTAATTATTAAATAAACCTAACTATAAGATAATTTCACTTTAAGATGGTATTGTAATTTTAAAAACATGGTTGCAACACTTGGCATCTCTTCTCAATTAAAAACAAAAACAAAAACCGAAAAACAGTTGCCTTGGAGTCAACTCTGACTCACAGCAACACTATGCATGTCAGAATAGAACGGTGTTCCATAGGTTTTCAAAGTAAATCACCAGGTCTTTTTTCTAAAGTGCCTGTGGTTGGACTCAAACCTGAAGCCTTTTGTTTTTGAGTATTTAGCTCTTTCGCTTCTAGGGATTCCCCTCATAAAACAAACAGTATCAGTTGCCATCAAAATTCCAGTCACAGTGACTCCATGTGTGTCAGAATAGAACTGCACTACATTGAGTTTTCAGTGTCTCATCTTTTGTAAGTGGGTCACCATGTCCTTCTGCCAATGTACCTCTGGGTGGATTCAAACCTCCAGCCTTTAAGTTGGCAGTCAAGCACATTAACCATTTGCATGGCCTAGGGGCTCCTCTCAAAAGGCAGTGGAGTATAGTGCTCTTCCCCTTGAACCTGGCCTTGCCTATTTTGAAAGCTTTGCCCAAAGAATGTAATAGATGTGATACCATGGCTTCTAAAGTGGGGCCTTAAGAGGTCTTTCAGCTTCAAATTTTGCCATCTTGAAGTATGCTATCCTTCCTTACCACTATGGAAAGGAATCAGTCTAGCCCCCTGGAAGATGACAGGACATATGAAAGAGAGACAAGGTGTCCCAACCAACACCCAGCAGCAAATTCCAGATGTGTAAGTGAATCTGACTTGGTCTTCTCAGTCTTGCAGAAGCCCCAGCTGATGCCACCTCATGAGTGAGCCAAGGTAAACCAGAAGGAGAAACACCCAGCCAATCTACAGACTCAGCAGAAATAAGGAACTGTGGCTTTAAGCCTCCGCATTTCAGGGTAGCTTGTGATGCAGTAAATTGAGGCAGATTATCCAACGGGAAAGGTAAGCATGGTGCTTGCTTTGCTCATCTGATTGTCTGTAGTAAACAACCTCACATCTTTGAATGCGGTGAAACCCATGTGAAATTGTTCACTGGCGATTAGCAAGTAAGCACATATAAGCCTGTGCTTACCTTGCTTACTGGGTCATCTGCCTCCGGCAGAGACTGTAAATTTGAAAAGAGGCTTTGATTCCATTGGGAGGTGCTGTGGGGTTGGGAGAAACAGATGCCAACTGTACTCAGAAGCGGAATCTTTGATACAATGAAAAAATGTGAAATTTTTCACTGCAAATAATCTAGCAAGCAAGGTAAGCACTTGCCTATTAGATAATCCACCCCTGGCAGCAAAGGCTAACAAACAGATGGTTCCCTGGCTTGGACCCAAAGTGTGTTGCTATAAAGAGCCTCCTATGAGATGTGCTGGATCAGATCCTGAGAGGTAAAGGACTTATGGGTAGAGTTGTGAAGACTGTTTCAGATAGTTCCTCAGTGTCCTCAGAGATTCATACAGCACCTCAAGAACAGATTTGCAAATATGTTAGTAACTTTTCAGAACTTTATTCAATTAGTAAAAAAATGCATTTACAGAAGATCAAACAAAACCCACTGCTGTCAAGTCATGTCTGACTTGTAGTGACCCTAGAAGACAGAGAAGACCTGCCCCATAGAGTTTCCAAGGAGTGCCTGGAGGATTTGAACTGCTGACCTTCTGGTTAGCAACCATAGCACTTAACCACTAAACCACCACAGATCAGCAATGCACAAAATGCTAGGTTAGGCATAGAGACTATAGTTTTCCATTTTGAGGCAGGTTGTGATGGTTAACGTTGTGTGTCAACTTGGCTGGGCTGTTTCTCAGTGGTTTGGCTATCGTATAATGTTATAGTCACTTTCATGACAGGATTTGATATAGTGTGATCACATCCATAATGGGATCTGTTGTGAGTGGCCAATCAGTTGAAAGAAAGTTTCATTGATCATGTAGTTTATACTGAGTAGGTAAATATTCAGGTGAGGCTCAGGGACTTCTGGTTGCTCTGGATTGTCAAGGACTGAATTGTGTTCTCCATAAATATGTGTATCAATTTGGCTAGGCCATGATTCACAGTATTGTGTGATTGCATACCATTTGTTATCTGCTATGACTTTTCTATGTGTTGTAAGTCCCACCTCTGTGATGGATAGATACAAGTTATGTTAATGAGGCAGGACTCAATGTACAAGAGTGGATTGTGTCTTCAGAAAATCTACCCTTTTTCTTATTGTGATTAAGTGAAAGTATGGAATCCAAATCAATTTTGCAAGTTCGTCTATCTGCAGCTCCTTCTACTCTCCTGCCTGGTGACAACACATTCTTCCTTTTCATGAGCAAATCTCTTTTGAGATACAAAAGAGAGAGAGAAGTGAAGAGAGAGACGTGGGACCTCACACCACCAAGGAAACAGTGCCAGAAGCAGAACATTCCTTTGGACCCAGAGTTCCTGCTTGTAAAATTTCCTAGTCCAGGGGAAGATTGATAAGAAGGATTCATTCACAGCTAATAGAGAGAGGAAGCCCTCCACTGGAGAAGACACCCTAAATTTGGACTTCCAGTCTACTAGACTGTGACAAGATAAATTTCTGTCTGTTAAAGTCATCCATTTGTGGTATTTCTGTTATAGTAGCATTAGAAAACTAAGACAATCCTGTAGCCAGCTCCTGTCTGTCTGACTTCCAGTTCTTGGGATTTGAGCCAGCAGCTTATCTGCAGTTTTACCTGCCAGTCTTGGGATTCACCAATCTCTGCAGCCTATGAGCAAGAGCCCTGCTCTCTGATCTGCCAATCTTGGGTCTACCAGCTCCTGCAGCTACATGAATCAAGAGAAGCCTCTATGCTAACCCACAGACTTGGAACATTCTAGGCTCTACAACCACACGAGCCATTTCCTGGCTATACATCCATACACATATATGGATTTATTCATATATATGTCTTATCTATATATGAGGTCTGAAAATTAAGTTCATAAACTTAATTGCTGTATGTGCTACATACCTCATTCACCTTCAAAGAACTCCCCTTAGGAAGCTATGCACCAATGCCAGTACCTAGTCTACCCTTCAAAGCAATTTTGGAACTCTTGGCTTCTGGAATAGCCATTGTGCACTGTGGCATGGTGGCAAGTTCGCAAACTTAATTGTACAGTTGTCTGTGAGGGAGTTTTTAGCCAGTAAACAAATAACTGTATTGGAACAGCCTTCCTACTCAACTGATCTGTCCCCCAATGACTTTTTTCTTTACCCGAACATAAAGGAAATATTGAAAGAAGACATTTGAATGACATTCAGGATATCAAGGGTAATATGATAACAGCTCCAATGGCCATTCCATAAAAAGAGTTCCAAAGTTGCTTTGAAGGGTACACTAAATGCTGGCATCAATGCACTCCAAAGTAGAGTACTTCAAAGGTGACCATAGTGATATTCAGCAATGAGGTATGTAGCACTTTTTCAAGGATGAGTTCACAAACTCAGTTGTCCAACCTCTTACACTTTACTGGTTTTACTTCTCTAGAGAAACCAGCCTAAGGCACAAGTGAAAGCAAAATCTTGGCTACTGTCATAAAAATAAGTGAAACACGATACCCTGGAACAAGTAGAAATGTTCCAGGAAATTAACGATTAACAGATTAAACAGATAATGATTGCAGAGGTTTTGCATTGATAACTTGCCAACTTGGCTATGTTGGAAGAATTTGCCTAGAATCTCCTTCCACTTAATGGTTCCAGATTAGAGTGGACCAAAAGAGAAACTTGCTCATATGAGATTTGGGGAAGGCGGGGGTGATACTACAGCCACAATGCTCTGAGAGAACTGAGGTTAGATGTTGTAAGAGGTAGATGCTGAGATGGTAATCACCCCAGCTTGCCCTTGCTCTCTTGTGGTGCATATCTAAACTCTGGCTCCTGGGACTTGAGATAACATCTTACCTGCAGTTTTGCCTGCCGATCTTGGGATTAGTTGATCTTTGCAGTCCGTGAGCAAGAGTTCCACTCTCTGAACTGCCCATCTTCCCCAACCACTGGTCTGTTTATCAACAGCTGCTGAAGACCCACCGCCTAAGGCAAAACCAACAGCTTTCCATGGATTTCCCATCAGCTATTCTTCACAGTATGACTCCAGCAGCTACACCCACGTAGCTTCCTATGTTCTCCTGTAAGCCATCATTTGTTTTCTAACACCAGTGTTTCAGAAGAGCTGGTCAGTGGCTTTTATCTGATGCTGCAACTCTGTTTTTTGGACTTCTCTCTAACTTGTTCTACAATCATGTAAGGTCTTTGTGGAACGAATCCTTTACTCATCATACAGTAGTTTTGCTTCTCCAATTGACCCTCAACAGATACAGTGATGTCACAGTTCAGACATAAGAGACAGATGCTGATAGTTAGACTTTGCTCAGGCATCTCCTGAGATTCTACTTTTTTGAGGATCCCGTATTAGTTTAGAATCAGTGATGCTACAAAATGTCCTTACATAATTATGTAGAGACATCCTACTCATTCTTTACCCAGTCATGGAGAATCTGAGACTGTGAAAAACATTAAAATCAGATACCCTTTATATGCTCTAGTTGCAAATTCAAGAGGACTCAGGAAGCATTTTTACAAAACACCACAGAGGATTAAGACACTATCCAAAGAGGTCAAGTTCTCATGAGCAAAATCTGCATTCAGGAACAGTAATCAGGGGGGAAATTTTTTTTTTTATCTTTATATGTATATGCATGTGTGTATCAGGAATAGAGAAAATGTAACACTAGACATTTTGGTGAGACAAGAAAATGTTTATGGCATTTGAAGGGAGACATATCTCAGGAATAATTTAAATAGGTTTCAGTGCTGTCATAAATACCAAAATACCAAAGGAAAAATCTGTAGGCAAAAGTAACCTTGAGAGGCATAAATCAGTGAAGGATAAGGAATTTTCTGTGAGACCAGGGAGAAATGAGTACTATAAGCTCCAGCCTTGTTAAAATTGAGCTTTGGACTTCTGAAAGCATGATACATGCAGCAAAGTGATCATGTTCATACTGTATTTCATAATGGCTAGAAGGAATTTTAAAATTCCAAAAATGAGGCTGCAGAACTACATTTATGAACTACGGATTTTTTTTTTTTTTTGGAAGCTCAGTGGATTGAGTCAAACAAATGTACACACTAATTCTTACTTACATTGGCCCTAAATGGTGAACCCTGAGCCAGAGGAGAAAGACAAACACCTATACCAATAGTTCTCAAACTTTGGGGTGCAATAGAAATCACAAGGCCCCTTGCTAAGAATATACATTCTAGGCCCACACCCAGACACTCCAACAGATCCAGGGTGAAACCAAGAAATTTGTTGTTTTTCCAAAATGTTCCAGGTCATTCTGAGCAAGATCACACTTTGGGAAATAGTTATCTGGACCCAACAGAAGGAGTTCACAGGCTCTGTTTTGAATGCACCAAAAGGATTAAAATGTTATTTGTAAAAGTGTAATATCACCAATTAGTGTCCAAAAATGCCACTTATGCTGAAGGAAAGAACATTTGACTATACCACTTACTTTGTTCCCAAGGAAAATAATGTGAACTCATTGTATGTGTGTGTGTTTGTGTGTGTGGGTAGCCACAGTCCATACTGATGTCCTTGATGCTGCTGGCAGCCTGCCTTCGATATGAAGACATGAGACTAAAATTTACTATCAGGACCCAGAAGATGGCCCTGGACCAAAGAAGCATTTTTCTCCCATTCACTGAAATTAGCAATGCTAATTCCAATGAAATACATATAATTGCTTGTGTGACTTTATTGACACAAGCATAATCTGTATTTTCTTTCTAGTATAGCATATTTAGAAAAATTTTAGTTCACTGTGATTGGAGCCCTGGTGGCACAGAGTTCAGCTGCTAACCAAAAGGTCGGCAGTTTGAATCCCCCAGGCGCTCCTTGGAAACTCCCTGGGGCAGGTCTACTCTGCCCTATAGGGTCACTATGAGTCTGAATTGACTCCACAGCAACAGGTTTAGTTCACTATGAGGAGAATACTTGCAGGAACATAGGAAAAAGAAAAACTGCTGAAATATCCAGCCTTCAAAAATGGCAGAGGAGCACACATTTTGAGCTTAAGGATTTTGCAATAATTCAAATGTGAAATGATATATCAATCTTCCAAACTTGGCATCTTGATTTTGCTTATTTTTCTGTGAGTGAAAATGGCATCTCTGAAATGTCACTGCATTTAACGACGAGTGTTTCAAATGTTCTCTCCTGCATCCTTGCTTTGTAGACTTTGTTCCCTCTGTCTGAAATGCCTTCTGTATGATTTCTTGGGAGCCCTGGAGGTGCAGCTGCTAGCAGTTCAAATCCATCAGCCACTTCTTGGAAACCGGAAGGGGCAGTTCTAGGCTACCCTAGTGTCAATATGAGACAGAATCAACTTGAGAGCAAAGAGTTTTTGACTTCCTTTACCTAACTGAGGAGTCCTGTTGGCACAATGGTTAAGACCTTGGCTGTTAACCAAAAGGTTGCCAGTTTGGACTGTAGTTGCTCCCTGGGAGTCTGATCGGGCAGTTCTACTCTGTCCCATAGAATCACTATGAGTAGAAATTGACTGGACGGCAATGGGTTTAAGTGTTTGCTTTTAGGAGTGTTAACTATGTCAAAAGAAGCAAATGCGATAACACATCCCACCGACAGTGCAAACACAAGCATCCACACAGAAGAGAGTTGTATGGAACACTTTGTTCCAGTGCTGTGAAGCTGCAGGGTAATTAGAATTTGTTTTCGACACATATAATCCAGGTTGAGATGTGAACACAGATATAGTCAGTCTTTTCAGATGGATAATACCCGTTTTTTTGGTGGATATAATACTTTTCATTTGTTTTTAAAGGGGATGCCCACACCTGGGCTCCTGAGATTGTTGTTGTGTGCCTATAAGAGTTGATTTCTACTCATAGTGATCCTATAGAACAGAGTAGAATTCCCATACAATTTTCCAGGCACACACACACACACACACACACACACACACACACAAAGGCAATGGTTTCCTGGCTCTATTTGTTCCCCACAACACCTCACACAGAGCTGAGCAAACACTGATGTTTCTGTTTCCTGTGGTCTTACTAATAGGAACAATCTAGTACTTTTCCTGTGTGGTACGTGTACAGATTCTCCTAACCAAAACTGAGAACATAAAAAGTACAGGCAGTTCTTGGGTTATGAACGTCTGACTCTGTACAACCCCGTGAAGTCTGGTAATGGTTCCTAATAACAGATGGGCACATTTTTGCAACACACATCAAAACATTATTATTACTATTACTGTATTATTATGTTAAAGATGCTTAGTGTATCTAGAAGTACTCCTTTAACGATTTTTGTGCATACAGAGGTAGAGTATATACTACATACTGAGACATTTGACTAACTGACATTAGGTACAAACTACGCCTAATTGTCCCAATTTACATACAAATTCATCTTAAAGATAGACTTAGGAACAGAATTTTGCCATAATCCTGGAACTGCCTGTACTTGATTTGCAAAGAAAAGGCATAAAATATTTCCTTTCATTGATTTACTTAAAGACAACTTCACCACTTAATTAGCATCGTTTATTTAGGTATGGTCTTATATTTGTTTCTACTACTCAGAATTTTATTTTATAAAGTACAGATTGTTTATTTATTTTGTATGCTTTTCTCCCACTGCAGGTTGAGCTGTACAATGCCAAGTGAACTGTGATTAAGAAAATGAGTTTTGCTTTTAATCAATTAAATTAAAAAGTTGGCACATGAAGCTCCTTAAAATAATGACTAAATAAAGAAAAGGTAGTTTAATATTTTGCACAGAAAGGCAATAATCAGAAAGTAATAAAAACAAATCTTTAAATAGATAAAAGTGACAAACCTATATAATGCATAGGGTTTATTCCAATAACCTCCAAAATTAATATCTCATGAAAGTGTGGTGTAAATCACTGCACCTTATTCAGTACAATTCAATTGAACCTGCCATCTAAATGTAAACTTATCATAACAAAAGCATTTATATCCTAGGCAAACAAATATTGTTCAGATGGGAAGACAAATACAAGTAGAAGGGGAAAACATGTACATATGCCTAATGAAAAACGATTTATTGAACAAAAATAATAATAATAAAGGAGACTTCACATATTTTGAGTCCTACATTCACTCAAAGATCCCTTTATCATTTTTTATCATACTTAGAAATCATGAACTTTATGATTTCAAATATAATCCAGGTTGAGATGTGAACACAGATGTAGTCAGTCTTTTCAGATGGATAATACCCGTTTTTTTGGTGGATATAATACTTTTCATTTGTTTTTAAAGGGGATGCCCACACCTGGGCTCCTGAGATTGTTGTTGTGTGCCTATAAGAGTTGAGTTCTACTCACAGTGATCCTATAGAACAGAGTAGAATTCCCATATGATTTTCCAGGCTGTCACCTTTGCAAAAACAGATTGCCCAGCTTTACCCCTCTGCTCTTACTGGTGGATTTAAATCTCTAACCTTTTAATTAGCAGCTGAGCTGTTAGCCATTGTGTCACCAGGTCTGCTACATGCAGAGATGAGCATAAACTATAAATTATCCCCAAAGAAGCAGTTAGACATTGACGCCCAAAGAACTTCAGTGTGTTTTCGGAAACATGCTAGAATAATGTAAGCAGAATTTTAGTTAACCAAAATGATTTGCCAGTTCAAGTAGAAATCAATCCTAATTTCCCCAGGAAAACAAGTATCTCTTTGTATGGTATTTAGGGTCATCTTTCACAATCCTATTCTAAGGTCGCATCTCCATCACGTGTTTACTGAAATATTTCTTACTTAAAGAGGTCCACTCTGAAGACTTGCTTAAAATGCAGACTTCCTCCTTACCTTGTTCCTATTTTTTATTCTTCCTGTTATACATCTTCCTAGCCATTCAGCTAACATATTATATGAATTGTTTCTTGTTTGACTTCTCACCTGAAAAACTACGCACCACAAGGGAAGGATATTTTGTCTGATTTGCTCAACAGTGGATCCTAAATACTTAGAACAATGACTAGTTCATGCTGGACACACAATAAAGAAAGAGATGTCTTGCAGCAAATTTGCATACTGTTTGATGCAATCAATATGACATTTTTAGCCAAATGAACTTCACCAAACTATAGAAGTGGAATTTCAGTATTCGGCATTAATTAATGGTGCAAATTTCAAGTAATTTTTAGGCCATACTATAATATTCAAAACAGTTTTCAAATATCATTTTTGTTAACATAAATATGTCTGAAACTTCTGTTCATTATCTTTCAAAAGCTCTCTCATTTGCCAATTTATAACTGAGAGATATATATCTAATAGGAAAACGTACTTTTTCAAAAATATCCTAACAAAACACAGCTATGTAAGTCTAGTGAAACTGAAGACATGCATTCACGGTACAGCCAGAATTTTGGACCCAAAATTTCTCCTTGAATCTGGCATTAGTGAACTTTTGAAAGAAAGCAATTGAAAGGAATTTTCATAATACCTTGTTATACACCCATTTCTTTGATGATCTCACCCATCCTATTACTGGCCTACCGCCTCTACACCACTTACTCATTCCCTTAAATTTCAACACCTGCTCCATGTCCGTCTTGCCAGAATACCTCATTGTCTCATCATATATAGAAATATGAGTAGATCAAGTCATTTTTTGCTTTTATAACCAGATTTATATTAAATCTTGCCAGAGTCTACATTTCTAGTGAGAGATTACAACCTTATCTGTAAATCTTACTACAGTATAGAGTCACCCTTGACCTATGAACGACCCTGTTCTTCCAGGGAACATTTTTTTTTTCAGCTACACAGTATACATTGTGATCTACCGTGGAGCTACAGTTAAATTGTTCTCTCTCTCAAGAGCAAAGCTAAATACTTGGGATGACAGTTGTAACAGATCATGGTCATCACCCCATCCTTTACCCCTTATTCAAGTATTGTAATTTTTAGGCCATACTATAATATTCAAAATAGTTTTCAAATACAGTTTTATTTTCTAGCATCTCCATAATCCATGCATCATCCATGAAATATGTGGTCTGCAATCCATACAGCTCTAACTTTACTGATTTTTACAAGTTGAATTTTGTCCCCACAAAAAAATGTGTTGAAATGTTAACCCTTAATGCCTACGAATAAGTCCTTGTTTGGAAAAAGGATTTCTTTTTAAGTTGTTATCACTTAACATGAGGTTATACCAGAATACAGTAAATGTGTGCTTATAAAAGAGGAGAAGAGATACAGAAAGACAGACAGAGTGGAACAATGGCCACTTGAAGACAGTCTGCTAAGGATTGGCTGGAGCTGTCAGAAGCCAAGGGAGAAAAGAAAGGAACTTTCCCTACAGCCTTTGGAGAACAGATGACCCAGCCAACAACATGAGTTTGGACTAGTGGCCTCCCAAACTGTGAGACAATAAATTTCTGTTTTTAAAGTCACACACTTTGTGTTGCTTTGTTATGGCAACCCGAGGGAATTTATACACTGTTATGGATTGAACTGCGTCATCAAAAAATGTGTGCTCTAAATCCTCACCTTAATGCTTGAGATTATAATTCCAGTTGGAGATTATAACCCTACTCTTCTAGTATTAAATTCTGTTTCAGCTATCTTAGTTAACTTACCTTTAGTTAGCTAAAACATAAATACCACTAGTAGACGGTTTTAATGAACAGAAATTTGTTTTCTCACAAATAAGAAGTCTGTAAGTCCAAATTAAAGGTGCTGACTCCTCTTTTCTTTGACTGTGGGGAAAGGTACTTGTCTCTTCCTAAGTTTCTGCTCCTAGGAAATCTTCATGTGGCTTGGCATCTCTGTTTGCCCACCACTGTTTCTTCTGCTTGCTTGTTTGATCTCTTTTATATATCAAAAGAAACTGACTGAAGACACACCCTACGCTAATGCTGCTTTATTAATATAGCAAAGACAGAGAACTCCTTCCTGTGGAGCTGTTACCATGAATTTAGACTTCTAGCCTCCTAGACTATGAGACCCTCAAGTGTCTGTCAGTTTGCCATACTGTGGGGGCTTGCATGTTGCTGTGATGCTGGAAGCTATGCCACTGCTATTCAGATATCAGCAGGGTCACCCATGGTGGGCAGGTTTCAGCTGGGCTTCCAGACTAAGACTAGAAAGAAGGACCCAGCATTTTACTTCTGAAAAGAACCATTGAAAACCTTATAAATAGCAGTGGAACACTGTTAAATACATATAGTGCTGGGAGATGAGTCCCCAGATTGGAAGGCACTCCGACACTCAAAAGATACTGGGGAAGATCTGTCTCCTCAAAGAAGGGCTGACTTAATGATGTGGATGGAGTGGAACTTTGGGGATGTTCATTTGCTTATGTGGTATGACTTAAAATGAAAAGAAAGAGCTGTGAACATCCATTAATAATTAGAACATGGAATGTAGACAGCATGAATCTAGGAAAATTAGGAATTGTGAAAAATGAAATGGAACACATAAACATCAATATCCTAGGCACTAGCGAACTGATATATACTGGTATTGGCCATTTTGAAGCAGGGAATTAATATGGTCTACTATGGCAAGAATTACAACTTGAAGAGGAATCATGATGAAATCATCATCAAAAAGAAGTGTAGAAGACTTCAGAATACATTGATAAGTACAGGTGATTGGGATGCAACAGTTGGAAACTAAAAACAAGGATCTGTAGTTGGAAAACATGGCCTTGGAAATAGAAATGATGCCGGAGATCCCATGACAGAATTTTGCAAGACCAACCCTAGGGTTGCCATGAGTCAGATCCGACTTGAAGGCACTTGCCTTGGCCAACGACTTCTTCACCGCAAATACCTTTTTCTATCAACATAAAGAATGACTGTACAGAAGGACCTCAAGAGATGGGATCCACAGGGATCAGATCACTACCTCTGTGGAAAGAGATGATGAGAAAACTCGCTATCAGTTAGAACAATGCCAGGGACCAATTGCAGCACAGACCATCAGTTGTTCATATAGAAGTTCAAATGGAAATTGAAGAAAACTAGAAAAAGTCCACAAAAGCTAAGGTACAAGCCTCAGTATATCCCACCTGAGGTTAAAAACCATCTCAACAACAGATTTAACACATTAAATACTAATGACCAAAGATTAGATATGTGGTGGAATGAGATCAGAGATATCATACATGGTGAAAACAAGAGGTCATTAAAAAGACAGAAGAGAGAGAAAAGACTGAATTGAATGGCAAAAGAGACTCTGAAACTTGCTCTTGCATGTTGAATAGCTAAAGCAAAAGGAAGAACTGACGAAGTGAAAGAACTGAACAGAAGATTTCAAAGGGCAGCTCAAGAAGACAAAATAAAGTATTAAAAAGACATGTGCAAAGAGCTGGAGATAGAAAACCAAAAGGGAAGAACATGCTCTGCATGCCTTCATCTGAAAGAACTGAAGAAAAACTCAAGCTTCAAGTTGCAGTATCAAAGGATTCCACTGGGAAAATTTCAAGCAACACTGAAAGCTTCCAAATAAAACTGAAGGAATATACACAGTCATTATAGAATAAGAATTGGTTGATGTTCAACCATTTCAAGAGGTAGCATATCAACAGGGACCAATGGTACTGAAGGAAGAAGTTAAAGCTTCATTGAGGGCACTGGTGAGAGACAAGGCTCTAGCAACTGATGGGATATCAACTGAGATATTTCAACAAACAGATGCAGCACTGGAAGCACTGACTTGTCTATGTCAAGAAATTTGGAGGACAGCTACCTGGCCAACTGACTGGGAAAGATCCATATTAAGGCTTATTCCCATGGAATGTGATCCCACCAAATAAGGAAGTTATCAAGCAATATCATTAATACCACACACTAGTAAAATCTTGCTAAAGATCATCCAAAAGCAGTCGCAGCAGGGTATCAACAGGAAACAGAAATTCAGGCTGGATTCAGAAGAAGACATGGAACCAGAACTGTCTTTGCTGACAACAATTGGATCTTGACTGAAAGCAGGGAATACCAGAAAGATGTTTACCTGTGTTCCATTCACTCTGCAAAGGCATTTGACTGTAGATCATAACAAATACTGGATAACATTCCAGAGATTGGGAATTCCGGAACACTTAATTGTGCTCTTGAGGAATCTGGGCATGGATCAAGAGGCAGTCATTTGAACACAACAAGGGGGCATTGCATGGCTTAAAGTCAGGAAAGTGTGTGTCAGGGTTGTGTCCTTTCAACTTATCCATTCAGTCTGTACGCTGAGCAAATAATCTGAGACACTGGACTATAAGAAGAAGGGAGCATCAGGATTGGAGCAAGACTTGTTAATAACATGTATTATGTAGATGACACAACCTTACTTGCTGAAAGAAAACAAGACCTGAAATACTGATGAAGATCAAAGACTACAGCATTCATTACAGATTACACCTGAACATCAAAAAAGAAAAATCCTCACAAATGGATCAATAAGCAACATCATGGTAAATAGAGAAAAGATTCAACGTCAAGGATGTCATTTTACTGGGATCCACAATCAACACCCATGGAAGCAACAGTCAAAAGATGGCACTGGGAAAATCTGCTATATAAGACCTCTTTAAAAAAGTGTTGAAAACACAAGAATAAAAAGGGGTGCACCTGAGATCTCCACTAAAAGATAGCAACTGATGGTCCAGGAGCCTCGGAGTTCTTGTGGGAGCATGGCCCCTGACCCTGATGCTGCCCCTGTCCATAAATCATAATGGAGGTCAACTCTTCAGATAGGAATGGATTTGACTTGGTGACACAGAGTGACCATATTGTGTGTGCACTTTATGGTTCTATGCATCTACAGGATGTCATCCTGATGACCACTTACTGGATGCAGGGGAGAGGATGGAGGGGGGGGGATAGGAGATTGTTAGGAGGATATGACAGGTATGGAACAGAGAGGAAGAGTGTGTTGTCACCAGGCAGGGAGAGCAGAGGGAGCTGCATATATGTGGGCACGCAAATCTATATGGGAATGTACATTTTCCCTCAATCATAAGACAAAAAAAAGTGTTGAAAAGCAAAGAGATCACCTTTAAGACCAAGGTGCTCTTGACCCAAGGCATGGTATTTTCAACTGTGTCATATGTGTACAAAGCTGGGCAGTGAATAAGGAAGACACAAGAAAAAACTGATACCTTGGAATTGTGGTGTTAGAGAAGAATTTGAATATATACCATGGACCGTCCAGAGAATGAACAGATCTGTCTTGGAAAAAGTATAACCAGAGTGCTCCTCAGAAACAAGGATGATGAGACTACATGTTACATACTTTGGATATGTTTTCAGGAGGGACCAATCCCTGGAGAAGAACATCATGCTTGGTAAAGCAGAGGGTCAGTAGAAAAGAGGAGGACCCTCAATGAGATGGACTGACACAGTGGCTGTAACAGTGGGCTCAAGCATATCAACAATTGGGGGTATGGTGCAGGACAGGGCAGGTTTTCATTCTGTTGCACAAAGAATTGCTGAGAGTTCGAACCAATACCACGGCACCTAACAGCAAGAGTAACAGACTAATAATGGAATATGTTTCTCTTTGTTAAAGCTACTCACTTGTGATACTTCTGATACAGTGGTATTAGATAATCAAGACTCAGCTTGGTACCAAGAGAGTGGGGTGCTACTCTGACACATGCATAAAATATGTGTGCTGATGTGAAACTGTCAATAGATAAAGGCTGGAAGAGTTTAAAATAAAAACCTTAGATTGCATTGAAGAGACTGTTGGACTTATGAATGTCAGAGACAATTACAGTGAGAACTCAGAAGGAAGGGAGGAAAGCTGTTACACTGGAGATGATACAGCCCTGGAGAAGCAGTAACAGAGAAGCAGCAGCAGCAGCAGCAGAACCACAAGACTAGCGTAAGACTCTGCTGGAGCCCACCCACATGGTGAGAGAGCTGAGTGCCTTTGTGTAGGAGGCTTCCTGAAGGAGCCAGGTGCCTCTGAACACTTAAGTAGACTTAGGCTTGTTGACCCACGGAGCAAGAGAGCTGAATGTCTTCAGGCAAAAGTTTATTGTTGGTGTGGGGTATCTCCAGGCATTAACCACTGAAATCAAACACCCAAACCAAACCCACCGCCATCAAGTTGGGTCCGACTCATAGTGATGCTATACGCAAGTCAGAGCAGAACTGCCCCATGGAGTTTCCAAGGAGCGCCTGGCAGATTTGAACTCCTGACCTTTTGGTTAGGGGAGGCAGCACTTACCCACTACGCCACCAGATGCTTTGAAACACTTGTCCTAGCAGGGCAACTGTTGTCAAGGAGGCCTGAGGTGACAGAGAAGACAAGGAACCAGGAATTAGAAGCTAAGTGGACAAAAAGCAGGATGCAGAGATGCCTCATCTCAAAGAATGAAGTCACCACTGAGACGGACTAGAAGAATGAGTCACCCAAAGCTGAGGGAGCAGAGTTACCACTCCATCAGGCGCAGAAGATGGAGCGAAGTCCCAAGGCTGGGGGGCCTCCACTTAGAATGCAGAGAGTGGGGCCAACATCTAGAGTCTGGAGGACACAGTCATTGTGTAACTGGTCTCAAAGAGCCAAGCCAAGCCAAAGAATAGACGGTTATTTTCAAGACTTGAGGGCTAACCTAAGAAGAGTGTGGCAGGGCCATTGTGTAAATGGTCTCAGAGAACAGGAATGGTTTCAAGCCGTGATGGTTAACGCGACATATTTTGACAACTTGTTTGGTGCCTGTTATCCCTTCTTTCCCTCCAATTTCTGCCATCTGTAATGGAAATGTCTAGCTTGTGTGTGCCTGTTCTACCACTGTACTTTGGAAGCAGATAACTAAGACAGAGACTATAATATTAAAAACATCTTTATAATAACACAGTAGTTAATCTAACTTCTACAGATTCTGGATTTCAAGGGATCTGTAATCTTGAATGGTACGATAAATGATATCTTTACTCGTCTAATTGAAATTTAGCACGATGTTCAATTATGAATCCAGGCAACAAATGGAAGGATAATAGCAATATCTGTGACTTTGTCATCAGTGGATATCACAGAAATGTTTATATCATTTTTCCGTTCTTGCAGGTATGTGAAAATGTCATTTATGACATCAGCCTATAGTTTGCTTGAAATTTTCAACTTCATCTGTATAAAAATTCCTGTTACTATCAAGTTAATTCCAAGTCATAACAACCCTTTAGGACAGAGAGAAACTGCCCCCACAACTAGTGGACTTCAACTGTTGACCTCTCGGTTAGCCGTCATAGTTTTTAACCGCTGTGCCACCAAACCTTACATCTCTACAAGTGTTCCTGTAAATGTGCTGACCAACCATCAGGCAATGAGTGACCCAGCCATCTATTTGGCTGATATTTTATCCGCTTTTGTTTGTTCATCAACACATGCAAGGAGGTGTGTTTTTTCTAGTACTTGTTAAAGTTTTGCAAAACTAGACATCTAAAATGAGCAATGCTTCATGTTCTATGAGACACTATGGTGTTTTGTGATACATGTAACTGAGTGAGCCATAACCATAAGCCATGCTAGTTCAAACAAAGCAAAGCCGAGATAAGTGTGGAAGTATTATTTAACGTCACTTCTTACAATCAGAATGTTCCTTAAAAGAGCAAGGATGGCAAGATTATGTTTTATATACTTTGGACATGTTGTCAGGAGGGACTAGTCCCTGGAGAAGGACATCATGCTTAATAAAGGAGAGGGTCAGAGAAAAAGAGGAAGATACTCAATGTAACGGATTGACTCGGTGGTTGCAACAAGAGACTCAAGCATAACGATTGTGAGCATGCGCAGGACAGGGCAGTCTTTCTGTGGCACATAGCTTCACTAGAACTGACCCAGTGATACCTAAAAACAGCAACAGCAACTTATTACTATTCACAGATTATACAATGATATGGGTCATGCATGTTGCACATTCTGAGTACCAGGGGTTCTTAAGTTCTTTATTCAGTTTTCTCCTAGATTTCCTTTCTCTACATTGTGTTAGGATGTAAAGTCAACTCCACCCCGGCTATTACACAGTCGGGGTCTGTGCAATTTTATTCCATGAAAACACTGAGCATACTGAGAATAACACTGTGAGAAAACCACAAACATAATGACAAAGGAAAAACCAATGCATTGTTTGTGCAGAGGCACAAAACGTCACGTGACTCCACTCAGAATAAGAGTGGAATTTCCAATTCCAGAAACGATGATTTTAAAAATGATTCCAAGAAGGCATTCCCAGACTTCAGCAAATGTCAGAGATTTGAAAAAAGAAAAATCATTGATTTAAATGAAGTAAATGTTTTCTAAGAAGGTAAAAATCAGCAAACCTAACTCAGGATATGGGAGAACACTGCACTAGACCAATAATAACAGGAGACATCAAAAGTTAATCCAAAGTTGACACATACCAACACTGTCATCCTCACCCCTACTGAAAACATGTGCCCAAATCCAGCTACCAAATTTTCAAGGAAGAGATTATTTTTGTTAAATTCTTGAGTGCTTAGAAAGAGAAAAAAGGAAAGCTGTCCAGTTCATCTTACAAGCAGAACAACCCTGCTACCCTGACTTAAAGACCAAGAAATATATGTGTACACAGGAAACCTATTCAAGTAACATTACTTATAAATCTGTGTCCAAACAAATCTCGACCAGCATGGTAAGAGAAAGGAGGAATAAAGATACCCAAACTGAGTAGGTTTTGTAAATTGTATATGGAAGTGAGGCGTCAATTTTCTCTGTAAATTAGGAGGTGGTATCAATTGTTACGAGGGAATGTTGGATGAGATTGAGGGAAATCTGACATTTCAGGGGGATGGAGATGGTTTGAAATAATTGCAGCAGAGAGGGATAGGCTGATTTCACCAAGGAAATTGGTAAGATTTCCAGGAAGTACACAGCTTCTGTCTGAATTGGGACATAGCTTCCTAATAGTAAGATTTCTTTATTACAGCTTATTATCTTCAATACAGGGCATTGAGGGTTGGGTTTTGACAAACAGGAGCAAAACAAATAAAGAAACAAACAACAACAAAACCAGACTGGTGAGATAACAGCTATTTAAGATGGAAAAGGAGAATGGAGCACAAATCAGGGAATGAGAAAAAGAAGAAATGTTAATCTAGAGAAAAATTGGGGAAATAGATGATCAGGTTGGGAGTAGCTGACGAGGACAGCTATCGCATGTTTGTGCTATGGAACAGTACGGAGCAGTTTAAAAGAATGAGGTAGATTTGTATGCATTACAATGTATAACTGCCCGAGATATTCTGTTGAATGAAACAAAAAAAAGACAGAAATACATAAGTGTATATACATGTACATGTGTCTGATTTAGTAATACATTATATATATTTAGATAGATAGCTAGATAGATATGAATTATATAGTCTATCAAATGATACAGTTGCAGGAAGAAGGGATTGAAGATTTTTATTTTATTTCACTACGACGTAAGATTTCTACATCTAGTATGTATTTTCATTTTCAAAATATAAATAAAGCTCTTCCCACTGTTAGGAAAAAATGGTATGCTTAGTAGACACAGATCACTGTTAACACTTCTGTTTGTTTACATCCAATTGTTTTCATCACATAGATCTTTTTTTTTTTTTTTACAAAAAAGGATCCCATTGTTCATACTGTTTTTAATCTACTTTTTTCATTACGTATTTCTTTAGTAGCATCTCTAATGGGTGAATAAACTGTTAATTGTTAAAAATCTGTGTTTGAGCCAATTCTTGCTTCTACCAGAAACACTTTCATAAAAATCTTGTAGCTATCATTTCGCAAACATCTAGGACTATTTTCTTAGCACGAATCCCTGAAACGAAAAACGCCGGTTTTAAGGTTTTATGCAAAATTCTTAGGCATTCAACAGATATGGCCAAACTGCCTTCCAGAAAGAGTTTAAAAATTTACACTCTCAGCAACAGCATATGATAGTGTCTCTTTCCATACCACTTTGCCAACACTAAGAATATAATCTTTTTTTTAATAGTTTTTAATACCAGTTTCCTAAAACTAAGGTTATCATGAAATGAAGAATTTTTCCATTCTAACTCCATTAAGTTGTATTTGCACACTCAAAAACTGTAGTAAGAATGACATAAAAGTAGCCAGCTTGTTTCTTTTAATTCTGTGGGATGTAGAAACCAAGAAAATATTTAGGTACCTATTTACAGACTTTTCTAAGCTTTTCTTTTTTGCCAGTCAGTTACATTAAAAGATTGATGATTTAAGTTTTGAGAATCTGGTGCTGTCTACCTTAAGTGAGTAAAATTATTAAAATTTAAGTATAACTTTAAAAACTGTGCATTGGACCTTTGTGCCACTGAAGGTCAAGTTCAAACTCCATATTTAAAAAGTCCTCTCCCTGAGAGATCACACAAGGAAGTCTATTAACATGACATCTTTCACATCCCTCCCCCTTTTTTCTTCCTCTTTGTTCATTTTAAAATGAGGCCAAAACTGAGCGAAAGCTGAAATTGTAGAAAATAGTTGTGACTTATGTATGCCATGTTGATAAGGCATCAAAATTGAAGGTATTAACACAGAATTCACAGGGCACAGTTTTTAGAAGAATGCCTTGATGTGTTACCCATTTTAGCTTGGCCTTTTTGTTTTCTCAACAATACTGAAAAAAATAAAACAAAATAAAAAACCAGTGCCATCGAGTCACTTCTGACTCATAGTGACCTGTACAGGTCGGAGTGGAACTGGACGTTTTCAATGTCGCCAGATTAGGTACTTCGCGTTTTAAAGTTTCAAATGAGAAATTCCCAGTTTGGTGTGGATAGAAGTGGATTACTACACTTCTGTTACTCCTATAACAGACAATGGCAAATTTCAAAAGGCAACACTGTTCAGAATGCTTCAGCACCCAACCACAGACTGTGAAATGGTCTAAAAGTTTTATTTTTTTTCCTTTTCAAAACAGAAGAAGATACTTGCCTTGCTGTTGTTTTATGATTGGGCTGTATACTAGCAAATAAAATAAACTACTGAGACAAAGATGAAGATGATGATTAAATGCCTTTTTTTTTGTATAGACAAAGCCATATTCTTCAAATTAATTATAATGATGGTTAACTCTTACTGTTCCTTCTCATGTAAAAATTTCAAAAATGCCACAATGCTGAGAGAGATCAAAGCCGACCATAAACAACTGAAACCTCTGGTGTCTTCTTTGCTGTCAAAGGAAATCACACAGCTCTCAAGACATGGAGAGTCTTCTTTAGTTCATTAAAAGCACACAGCTGAAGCAAATAAACAAACAAATAAAAAGAAAACAAAAGCAAGATATCACTGTAAAACAGTATTTTTCCTCTGTAGTTTTACCCAAGATAGTTTCAAACTATGCAAAAACCCAAACCCAAACCAAACCCACTGCTGTCGAGCCGAGTCTGACTCACAGTGACCCTAGAGGTCAGAACAGAACTAACCAAGAGGGTTTCCAAGGAGTGCCTGGAGGATTTGAACTGCCGACCTTTTGGTTAGCAGATGTAGCACTTAACCACCAAGGTTTCTAAAGCCTACATCATACTCAGTGCCTTCAAGTCAATACTGAGTCACAGTGACCCTATAGGACAGAGTAGAACTGTCCCCCAGGGTTTCCAAGGAGCACCTCGTAGATTCAAACTGCCAAACTTTTTGGTGTGCTGCTGAGCTCTTCTTAACTGCTATGCAACCAGGACTCCAAAGCCTGCATATCTTATTTTAAAAATACTTACAAAACCCTAAAACTAACCTTTTGCTTCATCTACCATTTAGTTCACCACCAACCTGTTTCTTTTATTGCCGAGGTCTAATTTTGAAAGGTCCACACTAACCACGTCTCTTCCGCATGTTCCCAGCACAACGTTCTGTAACACGGCAGCTCTATCAGAAAGTTTCAGTTGAATCACCACATTAGAGAACTGCCACCTGATAAAGAAGGTGCTAGACCATCTGGAAAGTTACAAAGGAGGTATGCTGAAACCTGGTTACAAATTTCCTGGAACCCTTCACCCACCTCAAGGATCTAAAAAAGTGTTCAACTGGTGAGATGAAAGAGGAATTTAGGAGGGTGGTACCTTGAAAGAGAGCCGCTCTTGAGGTCCACTCCCAAGGGGTTGCAGGGAGTCAGGACTCCTGCTACCTCCTAATGTAAACCTGAGAAGAAGGGTTGCAATGGGACCCCTTAGGCTGTTGCCATTTGACACCTGTTCTCTGAAGTTGGGGTCTCTTGGGACTGCTTGACTTGTGTGAAAACTGAAGGGGCTTGAGCAATAAATGGTAGAAGCTGTCACTGGTCTGTGCGTACTAAACTCCACTTCCCACTGACACACGTCAAAGGTCAAAGGTCCAGAAACTTTGGAGTAGGTAAGTCAGATTTCAGTAACTTGAAAAATTTCCCACAGGAACCCTAGACAGAGTCTAGGTGGAGCAGACCTCATCACAGACCCATGGAACGAGGGGAGTGGCTGTGAAGGACATATTACCACGTCAAGGGAGTTTTTCAGAGAGGCCCAGCAGAAAAACTCCACAGATTCTACCAAAATACCAATGAGAGAGTTTGTCACTGTTCAATGTATGCAAAGCATAGTATCACCATCTAAACATGGTGTCAGTCAAGTGGAACTTTCTAGCTTCCTTGTCCCCTTCTGCCTCTCTGCTCCAGTGCTTTGAATGGTTTCATTCCAGTTCAGACCCCTGCTCAGATTTTGTATTTCCATTCCACAAATACTGAATCTGAGCCTACATTTAACAAAATCTCCCGGTGATTCTTAGGTACAATAAATTTTGAGGGCTGCTGCTCTCTCTACTGGTTCTCAGAAATGATCCTGAACCAGTAGCCTCAGCATCGTGCCTGGGAACTTGTTAGAAATGCAAATTCCAAGCAGGGCTTTGAAATTGAACCAACCAATCTGAAGACCTGTTTGTTCCAACCTTGATAGGTATCATGGATTGAATTGTGTCCTCCCAAAATGTGTGTCAGAATTATGTGGGTTTTCCACCATTTTGTGATCTGATGTGATTATTCTATGTGGGGTAAATTCTAACCTCTATGATGTTTAAGAGGCAGGATTATACAAGCAGTTGTAGTAATGAGACAGCATTTAATCTGTAGGATTAGGCTGTATTTTGAGTCGATCTCTTTTGAGGTATAAAAGAGAAAAGCAAGCAAAGAGGACAGAGACCACTTAAGAGGTACTAGGAGAAGAGTGCTTCCTTTGGACTCTGGGTTCCTGAGCAGAGAAGTTCCTAGACCAGAAAATAACTGATGACACAGACTTTCTCTCAGAAGCAACAGAGAAAGCCATGCCTGGGAAACTGCATGCTGAATTCAGACGTCTAGCCTCCCAGGTGTTCAGAAAATAAATTTCCGTTTGTTAAAGCCATCTGTGCCTGGTATTCACGTTATAGCAACACTAGATAACAAAGACATTGGATCATAAACTGCAATTAGCAAGATGCAAGTAAAGAAGTTGGGACAGAAAAAGAGCTAACCCTAAATCAAGTCTGATTAACGTCAGGGCTGAATCATTTCTAAAATGAGATTGTGGCGGAATGTGAACAGAGGACTTTCAGTTATGTAAGAATGATGAGAAGAATCATTGAGCCTACCCAACTTTTTATTCAAGCACAAGGCAAAGGTACCATCTTAGCAGGTTTAAACAAACTGTGGAAAAGAAGCATTAAGTTATTTATTATAATTAGATCTCATGTGTCCTAGTGGCTACATTGGCATTTCCCCATCGCCCTGTTGAATACTTGCTCAAAAGTTGTCAATAACCTTAAGGCAGCCATGGAATACAGTGGGAAAATGAATGGACTTGTAATCACAGTCTGAAATTGAGCCCTGAATTCACTGCTAAGTATCTAAATTGACCTTGGCTAAGTCATTCAATCTCCTTGACTGAATCTTGATTTTTTTTTAATTTGTAAATTTAATAAATTAGACTAGTTAATCCCTAGAACTTTTCCCTGTTCTTAATCTTATTTGTCTTGGTTTGGATTCCCCAGAAGCAGAGCCTGAGACAGGATTCCAGCACAATCTAGAATGCTACTGAGCCTCAATTGCCCATAAAATGGGGGATAATGGGATCACATAGTTGTGAAGGTTAAATCTCATTAAGTGTGAAACTGTTCCACAAACTCATGAATTTGACACAAGGGTTAGGTAGCTATTGGGGGTGCTCATCAACTTGGGTTTTGTAGTGCAAGCAGGAAAGACATAACTGTATTTGTTAGAGTCATAAGCAGTTTATTACATTTTCAAAATATACAGTAACCCACTGCCATCGAGTCGATGCTAACTCATAGCGACCCTAGAAGGCAGCGTAGAATCACTCCATAGAGTTTCCATGAAGCACCTGGTGGATTTGACTGCTGACATTTTGGTTAGCTGATGTAGCACCTAACTACTACACCACTAAGATATACAATAAGGGCAAATATTTCATGCCAAGCCAAAATATTTCAAACATCATCTTAAAAAAAACACAAAACTTTAAGTAGGAAAGTAGATCATCTTTAAAGACTAGGGAACGAATGCCAGTTTCCAGGTGAAGAGAAGACCAAATAAATCCACTCAGCTGTAGCATTTTTCTCTCCTTTATCCAGACTCTCCCAGCTTCCTTGTTTGTTTGTTCCCAGCTAGATTTGTAAGGTAGTACCACTCTCTAGACATGTAACTTCAAGTCTGTTCACATAAATATTAATTTCAACTAAACTGTTGCCCGGTCCTTCATAATTTTGTGTATATTTTCTAAAATCACGTTAAGTAGGCAAAGCACTAAAATTTTAGCAAACTTTGTTACTGTTTGTCACCAAACCCCAAACCCTGTTCCCATCAAGTTTATTCTGACTCACAGTGACCCTACAGGTCAGAGCAGAACGCCCCCATAGAGGTTCCAAGGAGCAACTGGTGGATTTGAACTGTGATCTTTTGGTTAGCAGACATAGCACTTAACCACTACACCACCAGGGTTTCATATCAAAGAAGCTGTGAAAATAACTGCTGAGTTGCCATGACTTGATACATCCATTGTATAGAGTTACTGACATTATAATATACAAACAGTTTCTATATTTTCACTAACTAGCTCTTGAGGAGGGGGAAAAAGAGTTATCAATAAAGTCTTGTCATTAAGTTGATTCCAGGAAATCTAGTAGAGAAGCAGAAAAATGAGATGGGAAAAGAAGCCAATAAAGCTGTCTTTTCAAGCCAGTTGCCACTGCAGGCAATGGGAGATAAACCCAACTAGGGAACTCTGGGAAACGGTGTTAACCAGCACTGTCTATGGAAACCCTGGTGACATAGTAGTTAAGAGCTATGGCTGCTAACCAAAAGGCTAGCCATTCAAATCTGCCAGGGACTCCTTGGAAACTCTATGGGGCAGTTCTACTCTGTCTAGAGGATTGCTATGAGTTAGAAATGACTTGATGACAGTGGGTTGGGTTGGGTTTGGCCTAGCAGAAATACAGTGCAAGTCAAGTACGTAGTTTTAAATTTTCTAGGACTCACATTAACAACAACAAAAAACCAACAGGTGAAATTAAATTCAATAATAGGTATTACTTAGCTCATTAAATCCAAAAACTACATTTCACATTAAATCAATATATAAATTATTAATGAAATATTTAGAAATTTTTTGACTAACTCTTCAAACCTGGAGTGCATTTTGCACTTGGGGTATTGGTGGCACAGTGGCTAAGAGCTCAGCTGCTAACTGAAGGGTCAGTTTGAACCCCTAGGAAAAAGATGTGACAGTCTCTTTCTATAGATCACAGCCTTGGAAACCCTCTGGGGCCAACCTACTCTGTCCCAGAAGGTCACTATAAGTCAGAATTCACTCAACGGCCACAATACATCTCCACTGAACACTACATTTGCATCATGACCTGTATTTAGATTTCATAACGTTTGTAGCAGAGAGAAGACATTCACACACATAGCCAAATTTTCCCAAATAGACTTAGTTTTTCAAAAACTGAAACATCAGTTGTTTTTTTTTTTTTAATTAAGATAAAACAAAGTTTAATAACTCAGTTCTTCAGTCACCTCAGCTATATACTATTGTTTGGTAGCTGTGTGTGGCTAGGGGCTACCATACTGGACAGTATAGACAAAGAACATTCCTCAGAGTTATTCCACCTGAGAGGCAAAGAAGTTGGGGCATTTATCCAACTCCTGGACCATCACTGGTGAAAGACTGTTCCTGGGGCCGTTGACAGCTGTGTATATGACTGAGCTTGCTCACCAGCAGAACAAAGCTGTATACAGACAGGCCCAGGTGTTCACAGTAAGAAGCCTATTGGCCATCGAGGTGAACACTGAGGGGATGTGGGCAGAGCAGTTACAACATCTGCTGTTGGGTATGACCTCCATTCTGTTAGACACCATCATTTTTATCGGGGCTGTTCTCCTTGATCTCTTGGATGCACGTGACAGTATTTCTTCAATTATCTCTTTGCAATGAAGTCGTTCTTTCCACTGCCATTGTTGTGCTGTGCTTCAGAAGCCCTAGCATGGCTGGCCACTTTAGTAGCAATCCCTTGTAGTTACGTGTAGCAATTCTAGCCCCAAAGTGGATGCCATCATGTTTGGGTCCCAAGGCATTTATTGTGTGACCTCCTCCTACCCTAGTCTCTAGAACCAATTTTAAAACTTAAGATTCAACTCAATACTCTGGGGCTGGCTTAGCATTTAGGTAGCTGTACATCTTGTTGGAGTCACTGGGTTGCACAATTAATGCACTTGGCTGCTAACTGAAAGGTTGGATAATGGAGTCTATCGAGAGGCACCTCAAAAGAAAGGCTTGACAATTTACTTCTGGAAAAAATGGCCATTAAAAACCCTCTGGAGCACAGTTCTACTCTAACACACACAGGGTTGCCATGTGTCGCCATGGCCTCTCTACAGCAATTGGTTCAGTATGAAGCTTGATTACGAAAAACCCCGGTACCAGTGAAGCCCATTCAAACTTATGCCATAGTTTGCACATCTGTGCCCTTAGTCTGTACCCTGTAGCCCCAGCTTGGCTAAGTCTCTCTTTCCTGTTCTCAGACAGAATATAACCCAGCCAGCTGACTTGCCCTACCTATTTGCATCTAGACGGGCCTCTAGATGCCTTGTGGTTCTGCTTCTTCCCCCATCTCCTTCCTTCTGCTCCCTCCTAGCTTCTGCCACCTGGTAGGTGGGAGGATCTTATTCCAGGTTGCTGCCTCTTCGACATTACCCAATTCCACTGCATTTAACCAGGCCACATAATTCAACAGCCCTAAAATATGGTAACAGCTACATTTAAGCCTAAATTAATGCATATAAATTTATATTAGTCATCTAGCACTGCTATCACAGAAATACCCCAAACAGGTGACTTTAACAAGAAATTTAAGAAAGGGAGGCTGAGATTCTTTCACAGAATGGTCTAAAACTTAAACTGACTCTAGAAGACAGTAAAGAACATGAATGAGGAAGAGAAGTAGATATTCCCAGTCAGTAACAGCACAATCTAAGAGAGATGAGTTGAGCATGGTATCTTAAAAGCCACAAGGTTACACTGAAGAGAGTCATTAGTCATTATCTACCAGATGCTGGATATCTGTTTGGATACATACATGACGGTCATGGACCCAAACCAAATCCAATGCAGCTGAGTTGACTCCAACTCATAGAGACCCCATACAGACCCTGTAGATAGAGTAGAACTGCCCCCATAGCATTTCCAAGGAGCACCTAGTGGATGTGAACTGCCAATCTTTTGGTTAGCAGCTGTAGCACTTAACTATGCCACCACGGTTTCCATTCAGTTGAATAAAAAAAAGTAAACATCATTTTACTTCTTTCCATTCTGTCCCTGTAGAACTGTTTTCAGGAAAAACACTGAACCCTCTTCTAGTCTCTACGACTCTTAGATTACCTTGCCAAGTTTTCTTCTCTCTACTCCTTGGTTCTCAGCTGGGTGAAATCTACTGTGCAACACCTCCATTGAGGTTTTAGTATTGATGGCGATACTAATCATTTCTAGAATTTCACTTTTTTAAATCTTCCTTTCTAGTTTCATACTCACCTATCATTGAATTACAATTTTATACCTTAATTTTTCTCTTTAATCAAATTAAACATACTTACTTTATAGTATACTTATAATGGGTCAGTCCCTGGAGAAGGACATCATGCTTGTAGAGGGTCAGGAAAAAGAGGAAGATCTTCAATGAGATGGACTGACACTGGGGCTGCAACAATGGGCTCAAGCACATCAGTGATCATTAAGGTGGCTCAGGACCAGGCAGTGTTTCCTTCTGTTGTACACTAGGTCACTACAAGTCAGAACCAACTTGATGGCATCTAACAACACCACCACTTAGGACTGTTTCATTATCTCCAGGCCTTAAGGTTCTAATTTTGTTTATTGTTCATGACATTTGTTTCTTTGGATGATACGTAATTTTCCATGTCAAACTAATCCTTCCTTTACCTGGGAGTCATTTGGGCTCAGCATTATGAAAGCAGCCCTACTGAGTGGTTTTATATTTGCCCTTGCTGAGCTCAGAGGGGTTTTAACCATTTAACATTTACCCATTTAACATTTTAACCATTTAATGTTTCTATATTTCTTTCTTAGCCTCTGTATCATGTGGCTGCTAACCAGAGTGTCAGCAGCTCAAATCCACCAGCTGCTCCTTGGAAACCCTATGGGCAGCTCTATTCCTATGAGTTTAAATAGACTCCAACAGCAATAGGTTAGGTTTTGGCATTTTTATACCATCTAGCCAAAACCCATACCCAATGCCATCAAGTTGATTCCAACTCATAGCGACCCTATATGACAGAGTAGAACTTCCCCATAGAGTTTCCAAGGAGCACCTGGAAGATCTGAACTGCCGACCTTTTGGTTAGCAGCCGTAGCACTTTAACGTCACCAGGGTTTCCTTATACCATCTCAAAAACCCACTGCTGTCAAGTCAGGTCTGACTCATAGCGACCCTATAGGTAGAGTGTAACTGCCCTATAGAGTTTCTAAGGAGCGCTTGGCGGATTTGAACTGCTGATACTTTGGTTAGCAGACACAGCACTTAGCCCACTAGCTATCAGGGTTTCCTTATACCATCTAAGTAGTATAAATTTGGGTCTATAGCCACAAAAGGTGCAGGCTTGCCTTTGAAATCTCGTGGGTGGTTATCTCTCCATTCACATCCCCTATCATAAGAGAAGAGTAAGTTTTTTGACACCATCCTGGGCTAGTATCCAGAAGACCCAGTGGTTTCTATTGTTAAGATGAATAGATAAAACCACATGAGGACTATGTGCATGAAGATTTTAAATGTGGAAAGAGAGAGAATAACGATTACGAAAAAGAAAACAATAGCCCTCCAGAGATTCCTGAATATTGAGAATTCTCGGTATGGAAATGTTCTATTTATTTCACTTGGATCCACAATCAATGCCCATGGAAGCAGCAGTCATAAAATCAAATGACATATTAGACTGGGCAACTCTGCTTCAAAAGACCTCTTGAAGGTGTTAAAAACCAAAGATGTCACTTTGAGGACTAAAGTGTGCCTGATTCAAGCCATGGTATTTACAATTGCCTCATAAAACACGAAGAAGCGATACCCAGTGCCATCAAATCAAGTCCAACTCATAGCAACCCTATGGGACACAGTAGAACTGCTCCATTGAGTTTCCAAGGAGTGTCTGGCAGATTCAAACTACCAACCTCATGGTTAACAGATGTAGCGCTTAACCACTACATCGCCAGGGTTTCTAATTGCCTCATACATGTGCAAAAGGTAGATAATGAATAAGGAAGACCAAAGAAGAACTGACTCATTTGAATTATGGGGTTGTGAAAGAATATTAACTATATTATGGACTGCCAGAAGAAGAAATCAATCTGTCTTGGAAGAAGTACAGACAGAATGCTCATTTCAAGTGAGTATGGTAAGGTGTCTTCTCAGTCCTCTGGCTCTGTTATTAGGAGGAATCAGTCCCTGGAGAAGAACATCACGCTTGAAGAAGCAGAAAGTCTGCAAAAAAGATGAAGACCCTCAACAAGATGGATTGACACAGTTGACTGTAACAATGTGCTTACACCTGGCCACCAGTAGGTGCAGGACCCAGCAGCCTTTCATTGTACAGCACACACTGTTGCTAGGAGTCAGAACTGACTCTACTGTACCTTAAAAAACAATATTTTGTTCATTTGTGAATTTTTAAACTTATTTTGAAACAATTTTAGACTTACTGAAGCACTGCAAAGATAGTACAGAGAATTCCTATATACCCTTCCAGGTCCCCTGACGTCACAGTTTACACAACATGGTACAATGATGAAACGTAAGCAGCGGTATAAGATGACTCATTTAATTACAAGAGTATTCAGATTTCATCCCTTTTTTACACTGATGTCCCTTTTCTAGCCCAGGATCCAATCCAGAATCCCACACTGTATTTATCTTTTCTCATTATCCTTGTCCGTCTGTTAGCTGCTTTCCCTTATCTGTCCTGACCTGGCCATTTCTGTGGGGTATTGGCCAGATATTGTGGGAAATGTTCCTCAGTTTGCCTCTGCCTGATGTTTTCTCTCAACTGGACTGAAGTTCAGTGTTATCAGGAAGGATATCACGGAGGTCCTCAGGGTACTCTATCAAGTTGACAAGGTCTCATTATGTCTGTCGTGCCGGTGATGTTCGTTTTGATCACCTGAGTAAGGTTTAAGGTGGTGTCTACCAGATGTTTTTATTACTGTAAAGTTACTCTTTACACTTTGTAAATAATAAGTATTTGGGAGGCAGAGGCACTTGAGGCTGTGCAAATATCCATTTTTCTCATTCACCTTTTGCCTGCTAATTTTAGTATTTAGGAGTAGATCTTGCCTGCAGAATTTTCTCCCTCTCCCTCTTCCTCTTCTTCTTTCTTTCCCGCTCTCCCTCTCCTCTCTTTCCCTCTCTCCCTCCTTCCCTCTCTTTTTCATGACCATATATATGAACCCCCCCACTTGCTCCATTGGAGAAAGGGATGGTAGTCCACGTCCACAAAGATTACAGTCTCAGACACCCTATGGTGCAGTTGTACCCTGTCCTGCATGTTTGCCACGAATTGGAATTGACTTGATGGCAATGGATTTGAGCTTTTAATTTTACACAGTAGCTGTGGGTTTACAGATAAATTGAGCAGAAATCACCTGGCCCATGCTACCTTTTTGTTTTTCACTACTCCTTCATCAGGAAACCAGAATCTATCATTAACTAGCTCTCTAACTCTAACCCAACTGCCATAAACACAGTCACAGCTAACAAATTCAGCCACGAGGACATCAGGCCTTCATCCTTCAATCTCAATCTTCTTCTGTCGGGTCACTGTGAGTCTCAGTCAACCTGATGGCAATGGTGGGTTTCTAGGCCCAGAACTGCTGGTGGGGCAGTCATTAAGTAGTTTCTGCTAACCAAAAAGTTAGCAGTTCCAATCCACCAGACATTCCCTGGAAACTCTCTGGAGCAGTTCTACTCTGTCTATACGGCCGCTATGAGTAGGAATCTGCTGGATGGCAGTAGGTTCCTCTAGGCCCAAGTCCCACTTATTTTCCAAAGCTAGGGCAACCAGAACTTTTCCCTCAGCCCCTACCCAGTTTCTTTGCCCATGCTTATTTTATTTTCATAAATACTATGACTCTTTATCACTTTAATCAATTTGGTGTTTGGATTATATCCTTCCTAAAAATTTGTATTTGTTTCTGTGATTTACTTACCTCCCTTTAGAAGCCCTGCCTCACACTTTCTGGGATGCTGGGTAATTAATATCTAAATATCTGACAGACATCTAACAGACATGTCAGTTCAACATTCCTATCAAGAAATCAACCACTGCAGGGAGTCATAAAAGAACAAGTTGAGCACTGGGAAGATTCTAGAAGCTATCTTATCTATTTAAGAATGTTAAAACCTACTTCTTAAGATACAGAATTGGAACAGCTATACAACTTGCTAAGGGCTTTGGTGGTATTCTTATAAATAAATATATGGAAACCATGGTGTCATAGTGGTTAAGTGCTACAGCTGCTAACCAAAAGGTTGGCAGTTTGTATCCACCTGGCGCTTCCTGGAAACTCTATGAGGCAGTTCTACTCTGTCCTGTAAGTTCCCTATAAATTGGAACTGACTTCATCATAATGGGTTATATGTGTATGTGTGTGTGTGTATACACATAATCCTAAACCATGGCAATTCTTACGTCTCATCAAGGGATAATTCATCAGAATACGCATGGCTTTTTTACTAATGAAGTAAATCACTCCAGTATTTTACATCATCCTGGCACTTGGCTTGGCTTTTTCTGCTTTGTTTTAAAACAACTACCTGATGTGTTTGCACTTCTAAAATCAACACAATGATTCACATATAAAGCTATGAAATTTTCAAAGGAAGAGTGGAAGAGTATCAATGGCATTTATTGACTTTTTCAAAAATTATATTTTTTCAAAAATTGTAATTTTTGTGAAGGCTTACACAGCAGTTTAGGTTCTAGTCAACAATTTCTACACAAGCTGCTCAGTGACATTGGTTCCAGTCTTCACAAAGTGAGACCATTCTCATCATTTCGGGTTCTGGTTGTTCCCCTTCACTTAATCCAGTTTCCCTGCTCCGTTTATATTCTCATCTTTGTTTTACACTAATACTTGACCATTTTCATATAGGTGATTTTTTTTAAAGGACTACAGGACCTTTAAAGGACCTACAGGTCCTTCTCATCATTTTTAGAGCCCAGTTGTTATTGAGCTACAAGGTGACCTCAGGGGTTAGTTTTAGTTTCAAGTTCAAAGTCTATCTCAAGGTCATATACTTTGAGAGTTCTCCAGTCGCAAACAGTCCAGTAGTTCTCTTTTTAATTTTCCCTTAGTAATTTCTGGTCTTCTTCCATACTCTTTCCTTATCCTATCAGCAGCCACCAACCTGGTCCTGATTAGAATGATCAGTAGTGACAGCCAAGCACCAGTTAGCTCTTCTGCTCTTAGGCAGATGAAGCCACGATACACATAAGACTATTTGTTTTTTAGACAAGCTTATGAAATTCATTGACTTTTCAAGCAATGTAAATATCATTGCTTTTCTTCTTACAAACATAATACATAGTTTGGGAAAAAATCATGATAATATAGGTAAGCAAAAAAAAAAAAAATTACTCCTCTAATCTTGACACACAGAAACAGAAACCATTAGGATTTTATGGTATAACATAGCACGGGTGTCAGACCTCCTGTATCGATGGGTTTGGCATCCACAGATTCAACCAGCTGCAGATTGAAAATATTTTGGGGGGAAACAAAAAGAACATTTCAAAAAGCTAAGCTTGAATTTGTCATGCACTGAGCTCTATGCTAAATCCACGGAATGCAATGACATGCAGGCATACCCTGCTAGAGTCTCCCAGCATTTCACAGATTCTGAGTATCTCTCCTGTACTAATTCAGTATTGTTCACCTAACATCTTGTCATTATTTCTTAAACAACACTGTATCACAACTATTTACATAGGATTTAAATTGTATTAGGTATTACAAGTAATCTAGAGATGATTTAAATTATACAGGAGGATATGCGTGGGTCATATACAAGTACTATGCTTTTTATATGAGGGAATTGAGCATCTGCGGATTTTCGTATCTGTGGGGGGTCCTGGAACAAATCCCGTTGATACAGAGGAATAACAGTATACCTGTAGATATGTGTGTGCATGTGTATGCATGGAAACCCCGGCGGTGTAGTGGTTAAGTGCTATGGCTGCTAACCAAAAGGTTGGTGGTTCAAATCCACCAGGCGTTCCTTGGAAACCCTATGGGGCATTTCAACTCTGGCCTACAGGGTTGCTATGAGTCAGAATCGACTCGATGACACTTTTTTTTTAATGTACATGTGTATGGTGTTAAATGCCATCAAGTTTGTTCTGACTTGTCTGACTTATCACGGCCCCATATACACCAGAGTGAAACACTCTCCAATCCTGCATCATCTTTAAGATCATGTCTCAGTCCACTGTTGTAGCCACTGTGTCAACCCATCTTACTGCTGATGTTCCTCTTTTTCACGACCCTCTATTTTAACAGGCAAGATGTTCTCCAGCGACTAGTCACCCCTGATAACATGTCCAAAATATGTGAGACAAAGTCTCATCCTTTTTACTTCTAAGGAGCATTCTGGCTATACTTCTTTTCAGGCGGATTTTTTCCTTCTTCTGGCAGTCCAGTTCATTATTCTTTGCAAACATCATAATTCAAAGGCATCAGTTCTTCTTTGGTCTTTCTTATCCATTGTCCAGCTTTTTATATGCATATGAAATGACTGAAAATACCACAACTTGGGCCAAGTGCACCTTAGACCTGAAAGTGGTATCTTTGCTTTTAATACTTTCAAGAGGTCTTTTTGCAGCAGGTTTGCCAAGTGCAAGGCATTGTTTGATTTTTTTGATTGCTGCTTCCATGGTCATTCATTGTGGATCCAAGTAAGGTGAAATCCTTGACAACTTCAATCTGGTCTCTGTTTATCATGTTGTTTAGTGACCTAGTTGTGAGGAGTTTTGTTTTCTTTGTGTTATAATTCATATTGAAGGCTGTGGTCTTAGACAGTCATCAGTAAGTGCTTCAAGTCTTTACTTTCAGTAAGCAAGGTGGTGTCATCTGAACATTGCAGGTTGTTTTTACAAGTGTTCAACCAATCATGATCTTGTGTTCTTCTTCCTAGTCCAACTTATTGGATTACCTACTCAGCACAGACACTGAATAAGTATGGTGAAAGGACAGAACACTGACCCATACCTTTCCTGACTCAGTATCCCCTTGTTCTGACTGACCTCTTGGCCTACAAATGATAGATTCCTCATGGCCACAATTAAATGTCCTGGAATTCCATTTCCTCACATTGTTATTCATAATTTATTATGATCCACAGAGTTCAATGCCTTGGTATACTCAGTAAAACACAGGTAAACATCTTCTTGGTATTCTCTGTTTTCGGCCATGATTAATCTGACATTAGCAATGATACCCCTTGTTTCAACTCCTTTTATGAATCCAGCTTGAATTTCGGGAAGTTTCCTGTCAATGTATGGCTGTAACTGCTTTTGAGTTATTTTATTTGCATGTGCTATTAGCTATATTATTGAATAATGTCCACCCCATTCCAAACCCACTGCCACTGAGTCGCCTCTAACTCATAGTGACCCTGTAGAACAGAGTAGAACTGTTCCATAGAGTTTCCAAAGAGCACCTGGTGGATTCAAACTGTCAACATTTTAGTTAGCAGATCTAGCACTTAATGATAATATTTTACACTTTTATTTGAGACTTGACAGTTTTTCTTATAAAAAAGACTCAGGGTCAACCAACACCTGTATAGGTATAAACCAATAATCAAGGGATTATTGTTGCTGTGTTCCATGGAATCGCTCCTGACTCATAGTGACTCTACAGAACACAAAAGAATTGCCTTGATAGGGTTTCCAAGGCTATAGTCTTTAAGGGTGCAAATTGCCACATCTTTCTGCTGCAGAGTGGCCAACGGGTTCAGAGTGCTGACCTTTCAGTTAGCAACCAAGCACTGAATCAATGCACCATCAAACCCCCCAAAACCAAATCCATTGCTGTCAAGCCAATTCTATCTCATAATGACCCTAAAGGACACAGAAGAATTGCCCCACAGAGTTTCCAAGGAGCACTTGGTGAATTCGAACTGCCAACCTTTCAGTTAGCAGCTGTTGCTCTTGACCACTGCACCATAAGCACTCCTTTAATCAAGGGATAGTTGTTTTAAGTACTAAATAATGGTGCTTTCCAGTGGAAATGTGATTATTAATCATTTATTTATACACTGAACTCTGCACAAAGGGCTTGAGACACCACATTTATAATTTCAAATGACAGGATAACATAAAATGAAATAAAAACCCACTGCTGTAGAGTCAGGTCCAATTCGTAGTGACCCTAGAGGTCAGAGTAGAACTGCCCAACTGAGTTCCCAAGGAGCACACAGTGGATTTGAACTGCTAACCTTCTAGGTTAGCAGTTGTAGCACTTAACTACTTTTGGAAACCAGGTTTCCAAAATGAGAAATAGTATAATTAAAAATAAAAACAGGTTAAGAGAATCAAGAAAAAGAGAAGACAAGTACATCAACATGACAGCTATGCGAGGACTGCAGTTGGTTTCATGAACTGTTGTTTCCTGTCTGAGAGGGGACTCTTCCTGCTGAGGCACAGATCAGATTTACTTCATGTGGTACATTAAGATAACGACGCACTTGGCTTGGCTGGCTAAGATAAGGATTGGCTAATTTCAAATTATTAACATTTCAAGAGAGAAAGGAACACAGGTACTTAAAGAAACAAGTAGCTGGCCCATGCACTTTCATAGATTTATAGATAAAAATCAGAAAAACAACCTAAGATCAAACAACTTTCCAAACAATTGGTTAGGCTACATTAAAAAAAATAAAAGCCTACTTCAAAGATCTGCATGGCAGAGGATGAAACCAACCAATATTTTTTTTCCCCTACTCTTTCAGCATCGATCACAAATCACTTCACCTGCTACAAGAGAGTCTCTCTTTTAAGCTAATACTGTATTCTTACAGGGAAAGAATGGTGGCATCTAGGACAAAAGCAACACTGACCCTAAAAAGGAGCCCTGGTTGCACAGTGGTTAAGCACTCAGCTGGTAACTCAAACATCAGTAGTTGAACCCACCAGCTGATCCATGGGGAAAGCGCATGTCAGTCTGCTTCCCTGAAAGGTACAGCCTTGGAAACTCTATGGGGCAGTTCTATTTTGTCCTTCTAAACAGGGTTCACTATGAGTTGGAATCATGTCAACAGCATAGGGTGTTTTTTGTTTTGTTTTGTTTTGTCAGCTCCAGAAAAATCTGTTTGGCAATGGCAAAAATGCAAGGAAAAGCTATTACTAAACAAGACAGTGCCCACCAGGACACAGGCTCTGCACACAGGCTCACGTTCTACTATTTACATTTACTGTAGATTGGATCACAAATGTTGGTAAGACAAGCCATGCTGCTTTTTAAACAAAGGAATACTACAGGGAAGAACCGATCAGTGATCAGCAAAGTCTGGTCTACTTTAGAAAAGTATATCACAATATTTACAAGCCATGTCTAAGACTGACAGACTGCTTCATGACTACTGAAGAGACTCATACTTTGAGAAAAATGCCCCCTCCCCTCCCCAGTTTAAATGCTGGCAGAGTGGCTGTCAGTGTATGTTACACCTTGGATGCCATGGAGCAAAAGACACAGGTGCACATGCAAGGCTTTATTCTCCCCTGGTTGCAGTGTTGCACATTCGAAAATAAGCCTCATTTGGTTGACATGGATTGCCTCTATCCTAAATTTCTGGAAGAGCTTTTTGTAGATCAACAACATGCATTAAAAAAAATGATGCACTCTATTCCAGGAATTATAATCATTTGCAACTTTTGGAGGAGGAAACAGATTCATGTAAATTATCACTGTGCAACTTAGTAATTTTGAGAGCTTCAGATCCTCCTTAATGGAAACTGTTGAATTTTTCCTGTCCAGTGAAAGGTTATGACCAGATACAGTGACTCTTATTTGAGGCTTAAAATTAAAACTCCCCAAGCAGCAGCACTTACAACCAGTGGATGCCTGGGTAGTCCACCCTTTCTTCCGGCTCAGTTGTTGCAATAACATCATGTATTGATAAATGTGTTTAACTTATTTAGTTTTGAGTCTTAGGGAGTGTGATGGTTAAGACTGTGTGTCAACTAGGCTAGCCTGTGACTCTCAATGTTTTGGCAGCTGTATCAAGTGGCAGGGGTGTGGCCTGTGACTGCTCGCCACCACCTCAGCCCTCATCTCCCCATCTCCCACTGCCTACCACTGACTGCTAATGTTGCTAGCAGCCCCTGCTCTCTTCTCTTTTTATGTCTGGTTCCTGGGACTTGAACTACCAGATCTTGGATTCATCAGCCCTCATAGCCTATGAGTAAGAGTCCTGTTCCCCAAATCTGGGTTTGCCAGCCCCTGCAGCTCTGTGAATCAGTAGAAACCTGGCAGTCTCGCCTGCTACCTTGGGATTCACAAACCTAGGACTCAGAACTGTAATCTCTGACCTGTCAACCTTGGGTTCACCAGCTTCAGTGGCTGCATGAGAGTTTACTCTGATCCAGGACTTGGGGACATTTCAACTTCTACAATTGTATGAGATGTTTCCTTTATATAAATCTTTTTCTATACATATCATACGTGTTACTGATTCCATTTTCCTAGAGAACCCAGCCTAACACAGTGAGGCACTGAGCATTTCCTAGTTTTTAAGTCTCTGGTTGGTAAGCACTTTCTTCATCTTGACTCTACAGAGAAGACAGGAAAAGTCTAAGAAAGGACACTAGATTCCTGCTATGACAACATGAACAGCTTGACATCACCTTAGAACTTGACAGAAAATCAAAACGTTGCACCCTTTCCTCACACCTGTTGCTGTTACTGTTATCCAACATTGAGTTGGTTCTGACCCACAGATACCCAGAGTGTGCAGAGCAGAACTGTTCCACAGGGTTTTCAAGGCTGTGATTGTTTGGAAGCAGATCATGTGCCTCTGGGTGGGTTGGAAAAGCTAACCTTCTGGCTAGTACTTGAGCACTGAACCATCTGTACCACCCAAGGCAGCATCTCTCAAACTTAATGAGTAGGAGTCTGCACTTTAACAAGATCTCCAAATGATACCACCTTAACAAGATCCCCAGGTGATCTGAATATAAAATTTGAGAATCTTTGCCCTGAAGCACCTTTGATGTTGTTATTAGCTGTCATCCAGATAGGACTCCATACACGCAGTGTAGAACTACTCTATAGGGTTTTCAAACTGGTGAC
Source organism: Heterohyrax brucei (assembly GCA_028571685.1). Taxonomy (NCBI): domain Eukaryota; kingdom Metazoa; phylum Chordata; class Mammalia; order Hyracoidea; family Procaviidae; genus Heterohyrax; species Heterohyrax brucei. The sequence goes on from CM053149.1 coordinate 21,269,020, forward strand.
ATTTCAGAAGGAGGTCCCCAGGCCTACCTTCCAAGGAGTCTCTGGATGAGTTCGGACTGCCCACTTTTCAACAGTAGTTGAGTGCTTCACTGTCTGTGTCACCAAGGATTCCCTCCCCATGATGACATTCTCCCTGGTTATTCTTCTATTTAGAAAGAGATGTAGCTAAGCAAACTCTGACCATTTCCAGACGAACACACAATAAAAGTCATATTTTTAAATTATATTCTATTTTTCCATGTATATGCCCTTGTCTTTCATTGTCTGAAGACATCCACCTTCAGGCAGAGAAATTAGGATTGATGAAGAAGGCAATAAAGAGTTGATGTTCAGCCTCCAACACACAAAGTAGGATTTTTTTTTTATTTCTACAAAAGAAATAAAAGGCTTGAAAGCCAAGCTTTGTTAGGAGAAAAGGTTTTCTATAATCCCACTTTTCCCCTTTTTATCATATCAAGAAGCAAGTTTATGTAGATTATAATTTTTTTTTGCAGTGTAGAGAAAATATCCATTTCACTTATGCCTTATGTCATTATCTCTTCTTCAATGATCCTATTCCACAATAATTTCATATTCACAAAACTGTTGTGAAGGTAGTATAGAGAGGTCTTGCATACCCTTTACCCAGCTCTTCCCAGTGTTTATATTCTGTATCATCAAGGCACAATGACCAAAACCAAGACCTAACATTGATTCAACACTAGACTGAGTTCCCCTTTACCCAGTTTTCCCACTAATGTCTTTTGTTTTCCAGGATCCAGTCTACATTGCTTTTAAATTTAGCACAGTTTCAGGTGCCATCAAGTAGATTTTCAAGTTGATTCTCACTCATTGCAACATGGTGTACATCAGAGTAGAACTGTGCTCCACTGGATTTCCAATGATTGATTTTTTTGGAAAGTAAATCTCCAAGACTTTCTTATGAGGTACCGCCTGGTGGGCATGAATGTCCAACTTTTCAGTTAGCATCCAAGTGCATTAATTGTTACATCACTCAGTGACCCCACTGCATCCCCACAGTCTCCAATGTATGACAGGTTCTCAGTCTTTCCAGACCTCAACAGTTCTGAAGAGAATTAATTGGCCAAATACTTTGTTGAATGTCCCTCAACTTGAGTTTGTCCGACGTTTTCTCATCATTAGATTATGCTTAGGGATTTGGAGGAAGACTACCAAAGATGTGACATTAGGGCATGAACGTCTATCATTAACATATAAAATGTAAGCTGTGGAGGAAACACAGAAGCCAAAAGTTTGCTCCTTTTGATCCTAAGATATGGTAGAGAGAAAAGAGAGACAGAAGTAGTGCAAGTACCAAGAGACAGAGACTTCATCAGCCTAAGAAACCTGAAGAATTCAATGGCACCCAGCGACCACCCATGACCACCCTGACAGGGAACACAACAGAAATTCCTTGACGGAGTGGAAGGAGTGCAGAACTTCAATTCTAGTAAAAACACTAGACTTTATGGTGTGACTGAGACTGGAGAGACCCCAGAGACGTGGTCCCAGACACTCTGTTAGCCAAACTAGAACCATTTCTTTTTTAAAATTATTTTTATTATGATTGAATGAAAATGTACATTCCCATATAAATTTGCATGCTGACCTACATGCAGCTTCCACTGCTCTCCCTGCACGGTGACAGCACACTCTTCCTCTCTGCTCCATACATTTCTTATCTTCCCAACAGCTTCCTATCTTCTCCTCCCCACCCATTCCCCTTCCTCCAGTATGAGGACAACAGGACGACCTCCTATAGATACCTAGAACCATAAAGTGCCCACACAATATGGTGACTCTGCGTCACCAAGTCCAATCCATTGCTGTCTGAAAAGTTGACCTTCATTATGATTTATGGATAGGGGCAGCACCAGAGCCAGGGGACCCGCTCCCAGGAGAACTCCAAGGACCCTGGACCATCAATTGTGGTCTTTTAGTGGAGATCTTACCCCTGTGTACACTTGTGTTACCAGTGAGACTCAACTTTGTGAGCTCCATCGTGGCTATCACTGGTGGTAGCTGGGCACCATCTGACAAACCAGAACCATTCTAAAGCCAACTCTTCAAACAAAGATTAGACTGAATTATAAGATGCTAAGTGATACTCATAAAGTGTGCTTCTTGGCCTAAGTAAATACATGAGACTAAATGGGCCATTCCTGTCCAGAGGTGAGATGAGAAGGCAGAGGGGACACAGGAGCTGGATGGACACAGGATATCTGGGGTGGAAAGGAGCAGTTGTGCTGTTAAATTGTAGAAAGAACAGTTCAGGTTACATAACAATGTGTGTATAGATTTTTGTATAAGAACCTAACTTGAACTATAAACTTTCACTTAAACAAGATAAAGCATGATTTAAAAAAAGAAGTGGGGCACATAGATGAGATGATATTAGGATTCTAATTTTTATTATCTATTTCACATACTCCTTCCAGGGCTGAATTGCAGAGAAAGGGCATGTCTGTAACATCTAGTTAGGGAGAGGGTGATGAGAAGCCCTCAGTTTAGTGGTTCACTTCTCCCAGTATAGGCTCCAGGCAGTGATGTGCTGGTAAATGTTTAACAAGTGGCTCTCCTGGAGAGGGGAGCTCTGATTAGCAGGACCCTCTTGATTTCTGTGATGTAAATACTACCATCACGGCTAATTTCAATCTACTATCATGATGTCACTTAACAGAGAGTTCGAAAGATCTGTGCAGTAAGTAGTACACCACTATAGAATATTTCTACTGTATGCAACAGACATACCAAAACCCAACCCATTCCATTGCTGTCCAGTTGATTTTGACTCACGGCAACCCCACGTATTACAGGGTTTTCTTGGCTGTCATCTTTATGGAAGCAGATTGCCAGGCTTTCTTCTGAGGTGGTTCCAGGTGAGTCTGAAGAGCCACGCTTCAAGTTAGAAGGGAAACCATTTGCATCACACAGAGACCTACACTGTTGTTGTTGGGTGCTACTGAGTCAGTTTCAACTCTCGGTGACTTGCAGGTATGACAGAAGGAAACACTAGCCAGTCCCGCATCATCTTCACAATTGTTATGTTCGAGACCATTGTTGCAGTCACTGTGTTAGTACATCTCCTTGAGGATCTTCCATTTTTTGTTTTTTGCTTTTGTTTGCTGCTTCTCTACTTTAACAAGCATGGTGTCTTTCTCCAGGGACCAGGTCCTTCTGACAAAGTTCCCAAAGTATGTAAGATGAAATCTTGCTGTCTTCACTTCTAAGGAGCATTCTGGCTGTACTTCTTCCCAGACTGGTTCATTCTTCCACATGTCCCTGGTATATTTAGCATCCTTCACCAAAACTGTTATTTCAAATGTATCAAATCATACAGTTTTCTTTATTCATTGTCCAGCTTTCATACACACGAGATGGCTGAAAATACCATGGCTTCGGTCATGCGTACCTTAGTCTTCAAACTGACACCACTGCTTTCTAACATTTTAAAGAGTTCTTTTGTGGCAGATTTACACAATGCAACGTATTGTTTGATTTCCCAACTACTGTTTCCATGGGCATTGTTGTGGCTCTAAGTAAAACGAAATCCTTCACAACTTCAATCTTTCCTCTGTTTACCATGATGTGCTTTTTGGTCTAGTGGTGAGGAGTTTTGTTTCCTTTAAGTTGAGGTATAACCCGTACTGAAGGCTGTAGTCTCTGATCTTCTTCAGTGAATGCTTTAAGTTCTCTTCACCGTCAGGCAGGATGGTTGTGGCATCTGCACGTAGCAAGTTGTTCCTAAGTCCTTCCCCAATCCTGATGCCTTATTCTTCTTCATAAAGTCCAGTTGCTCAGTTATTTGCTCAACATCCAGATTGAGTAAGTGTGGTGAAAGGATACAACCCTAACACACACCTTTCCTGATTTTAAACTACATAACATCCCCTTCAGTTTGAATGGCTGCCTCTCAGGTCTATGTACAGATTCTGCATGGGTCCAATAAGTGTGCTGGAATTTTCATTTTAAATTTCTGTCAGTATATTGTTGCAACCATTTCGGAATTTTCTCCAGCATAAGTTTACCTGCATGTGATATTAATGCTATTGTCTGATAATGGCCACATTCAGTTGGATCGCTTTTCTTTGGACTTTCTTCCAATTGGTGCGCCATGTAGCTCTCTTCTAAATGTCTTGGCATAGACGGGCAAGCACTGCCAGTGTTGCAGCTATTTGTTGAAGCTTCTCCGTTGGTACTGTATCAATTCCTGGAGTCCTGTTTTGCATCTATGCTTTCAGTAGACTTCTTCAGTACTACTGGTTCTGCATTGTATGCTATAAAATGGTTGAATGCTGACCAATTCTTTTTGCTACAGTGATTCTGTTTTATTCCTTCCATCTTCTTCTGATGCTTTCTGTACCACTGGAGAAGGTCAATATCACCTTCTTGCTTTTGACGGAGAAATTCAATATCATCCGTCAAAACAAAGCCAGAGGCTGACTGTGGAACCATCAGTTGTCCATTTGCGTGTTCAAGTTGAAACTGATGGAAATTACAACAAGTCCACAATAGCCAAATTAAAATCTGAACTATATCCCACCTGAATTTAAAGACCACCTCAAGAATAGATTTGATGCAGTGAACATCATAACTGAAGATCAGACAAATTGTGGGATGACATCAAGGATATCGTGAGTGAAAAAAAGAAAAAGTTCATTAAGAAGATAGGAAAGAAAGAATGGACCAAAAAGAATATCAGAAGAGACCCTAAAACTTGCTCTGGAACACAGAGACACAGACTAGCTAAAGTGAGGGGAAGAAATGATCACTTAAAAGAATTGAACAGAAGGTTTCAAAGGGCAACTCAAGAAGACAAAGGAAACGATTATAATGAAATGTGCAAAGACCTGGAATTAGAAAACCAAAAGGGAAGAACACTCTTGCCCTTTCTCAAGATGAAGAACTAAAGAAAAATGCAAGCCCTGAGCTATAACATTAATTCTATGGGCAAAACATTGAACAATATGTAAGAAGCATCAATAAAAATGGAAAGAAGACACAAAGTCACCATACCAAAAACAAATGGTCATCATTCATGATCAAGAACCAATGCTACTGACTGAAGCAGTCCAATCTGCACCAAAGACACTGATGAGAACAAGGCACCAGGAATTGCAACACTGACTGAGATGTTTCAGCAAATAAATGAAGTACAGCAAGCTCTTATTTATCTATGCAAAGAAATCTGGAAGAGAAACCTACCTGGCCAACAAACCAGAAAAGATTCAAATTTGCATCCACTCCAAAGAAAGGTAATCTAGTAAAATTAGGAAACTATTGAACAATATCATTAATACCACGCACAAGTGAAATTTTGCTTAAGATAATGCAACATGAGGAAAAAAGAACCCAAGAGGCAGAAGGATCTATATGAATGGGAGGCTGTATCAACATGTGACTAGAAAAACCAGATGGTGCTTGGCTATCATCAAAGACAGCTGTGATGGGCCACATAGTGTTGAGTCTCTGTGGCAACATGAGAAAAAGAGGGGTGCACCTCAAGAACTCTACTAAAAGACCACAATTGATAGTCCAACAGCTTGGAAGATCCCCTGGGAGCATAGCCCCCTAGACCTGCTGCTGCCCCTGTCCAGACACTACTGAAGTCAACTCTTTAGACAAAAATGGTCTACATTCAGTGACACAGTGTGATCATATGATGTGTATACTTTATGGTTCTATGCATTTATTGGATGCTGTCCTATGGGTCTCTTTCGAGGTGGGAGAGAACAGGGTAGAGAGAAGGGGACAAGAGCTTGTTAAGAGGATACAAGTATAGAACGAAAAGGAGGACTGTGATGCAATGAGGCAAGGAGAGTGGAAGGAGCTGCAGATAGGCAAAATTGATTTGGATTATATGCTTTCACTTAATCACACCAAAAAAAAAAAAAAAAAAGATAACGCAAGAATGTCTACAGTAGTACAAAAATAGGGACCTGCCAGAAATTCAACTTGCACTCAGAAGAGGTCATGGAATGAGAAATATCACTGCTGATTTCAGATGTATCTTGGCTGAAAGCAGAGAACTACAGAAGGATGTTTAGAAGCCAACACCATCAAGTCAATGCCAACTCATAGTGACCCTATAGGTCAGAGCAGAACTGTCCCATTGAGTTTCCATGGAGCACCTGGCAGATTTGAACTGCTAACCTTTTGGTCAGCAGACATAACCAGCATGCCACCAAAGTTCACAGAAATATGTTTACTTGTGTTGTACTGACTTTGCAAAAGCTCTCAACTGCGTAGATCATTAACAAATTATGGATAACACTGCAAAGAATGGGAATTCCAGGACACTTAATTGTTCTCATGAGGAACCTACATTGACGGGCAGTTGTTTTCATAGAACAAAAGCATACCGTGTGGCTTAAAATCAGGAAAGATGTGTGTCAGGGTTGCATCCTTTCACTGTACTTATTCAATCTGTATGCTGAGGAAATAATTCAAGAAGCTGGAATCTATGCAAGAGAAGGTAGCTGGAGGAGTGGAGGGAGATTCATTAACAAACTGAGATGTGTAGATGAAAGTATTGAAAGTGAAGAGGACTTGAAACACATACTGATGGAAACCAAAGACTTCCGCCTTTGGTATGGATTATGCTTCAACCTAAAGAAAACAAAAATGTTCACAACTGGACCAATAAGCAACGTCGTGATAGATGGAGAAAAGATAGAAGCTGTTGCAGATTTCCTTTTACTTGGATCCACTTCCCATGGAAGTAACAGTTAAGAAATCCAGTGATGTATGCTTTGGGAAAATCTTCCATAAGACTATCTGAAAGTGTTAAAAAAAAAAAAGACAGATGTCACTTTGAGGACGAAGGTGCACTTGACCCAAGCCATGCATGGTGTTTTCAACCATCTCACATGTATCTGAAAACACTGGACAATAAATAAGGAAGACCAAGGAGAATTGATGCCTTAGAGATATGGTATTGGTGAATAATACTTAATACACCATGAACTGCCAAAAGGATCAATACATCTGTCTTGTAAGAGTACACCAGGAATCCTCCTGAAAAATAATGATGGCTAATCTTTGTCTCAAGTACTTTGAGCATGTGATGAGAAGGGAGTGGTGGATTAACCAGGGAACATGGTACACAGTGGTGTACACTGTGCTGGGGCTTACTTTTGTTTATTAATGTGTAGTGAATAATTTCATGTTTGTTTCACCACATCTTTGATGTTGATAAACTATTCACTACAGATTAGTAAATACATACAAGTAAACCTGTGGATACCTTGATTATTGGGTAATCTGGATCTGTCAGGAGGTACCCCGACAGAAGGACATCATGCTTGGTAAAGCAGAGGGTCAGACCATGCTCTCGGGGGACACAGAGGCCAATTGGCATAACTAGCCTATTGCTAAGAGGGTCTTCTGCACCCCGTATTAGTCAGTGGCATCTGGGGTCTTAAAAGCTAGCAAGCTGCCATCTCAGGTACACCAAATGGTCCCGATTCAGCCAGAACAAGTGATCACTAAGACTACCAAAGACACGAGGAAAAAAGAGCTCAGGAGACAGAAGGACCCATGTGAATAGGAGACTGTATCAACATGTGACCAGAAGAACCAGATGGTGCCTGGCCACCACCAAAGACAGCTGTGATGGGGCACACAATGTCGAGTCCCTGAGGCAACACGAGAAAAAGAAGGGTAACGCTCAAGAACTCCACTAAAAGACCACAACTGATGGTCCGACAGCCTGGGGGATACCCTGGGAACATGACCCCTACACCTGATGCTTCCCCTGTCTAGAAAACACTACTGAGGTCACTCTTCAGACAAAAATGGACTGGACTTGAGGACACAATATGACCATATGGTGTGTGTACTTCATGGTTCTATGCATTTATAGAATGCTGTCCTACTGGTCTGTTTCTAGATGGGAGACAAGAGGGTGGAGAGGAGACAGGAGGAGCTTGTTAAGAGGATACGACAAGTACAGAATGAAAAGGAGGAGTGTGTTGTCACCAGGCAAGGAGAGAAGGAGCTGCAGATAGGCTGGCATGGAAAATTAATTTGGACTGTATACTTTCACTTAATCACAATTTTAGAAAAAGTAATTAGATTATTTATCCTTTTCTTGTCGGTATTTTGTAATACCTTACAGATTATGGAAATCAAATGTCGGTCTGACATAGAGTTGGCAAATATTTTTTCCCATTCTGTAGGTGGTCTTTTAATTCTTTTGATGAAGTCTTTTGATGAGCAAAAGTGTTTGATTCTTAGTAGTTTCCATTTATCTATTTTCTCTTCTGTTGATTGTGCTTTGTCAGATTTTGAAGTCTGTCTCCATTGTGTATTAAAACTTCCATTTATGATCCTATTTTATCTTGGATGAGCTTTATCGTTTTTGATTTTACATTTAGGTTTTTTATTCACTTTGAGTTGGTTTTTGTATAAGGTGTGAGATATGGGTCTTGTTTCAGTTTTTTGTAGATGGATAACCAATTTTACCAACTCCATTTGTTAAAGAGACCGTTCTTACCCCAGTTTAAAATCTTAGGGCCTTTGTCAAATATCAACTATTCATAGGAGAATGGTGGCATCTCTGGGGTCTCAACTCTGTTCCACTGGTCTATATGTCTCTTTTTGTACCAGTACCAGGCTGTTTTGACAACTGTGGCAGTGTAATAGGTTCTAAAGTCAGGTAGTGGAAGGCCTCCCAGTGTGTTCTTCTTCTTCAGTAGTGTTTTACTTATCCGAGGTGTCTTCCCTTTCCAAACAAAGATGATGATTTGTTTCTCCATCTCATTAAAAAATGTCACTGGAATTTGTACTGGGATTGCATTATATAAGTAGATTGCTTTGGGCAAAATAGACATTTTCACAATGTTGAGCCTTCCTATCCATGAGCAGGGTAGATTACTCCATCTATGTAATTCTCTCCTAGTTTCTTGTAATAAGGTCTTGTAGTTCTCTTTGTAAAGATCTCTTATTTCTTTAGTTAGATTTATTCCTAGGTATTTTATCTTCTTGGGGGCTATAGTAAATGGAATTGATTTGGTGCAGAATTGCTCATGATCATTAGCTATTAAAGAAATTCAAATCAAAACTATGATGAGATACCACCTCACCCCAACAAGGTTGGCCATGATCCAAAAAACACAAAACAACAAATGCTGGAGAGGCTGTGGAGAAATTGGAACTCTCCTGCACTGCTGGTGGGACTGCAAAATGGTACAACTTTGCTGGAGAACAGTCTGGTGCTTCCTTAAAAAGCTGGAGATAGATATACCATTTGATCCCGTAACTCCACTGCTTGGAATTTATCCTTCAGAAACAAAGGTTGTCACATGAACAGTCACATGTAAACAAATGTTTGTTGCAGCATGGTCCACAGTAGCAGAAAGTTGGAATCAACCCTGATGCCCATCAACAGATGAATGGATAAGTAAACTATGGTACATATACTCAATGGAACACTATGCTACGATAAAAAACAACAATTTTAGAAAACATAACATGGTCTCATTTGGAAGAGATCATGCTGAGTGAAATCAATCAGTGTCAAAAGGACCAATTTTGTATGAAACCCTTGTTACAAGGACTTAGCAAGAGAATTATCCATAGAAGAAAATGACTGTGTTGGCTACATGGGTGGGTGGGGGCTGAGGGTTTATCATAGGTCAGATAATTGATAGATGTTAGAAACTTTATTCTTTTACTGTAATTATTAAAAAAATAAAAAAGTTAAAAAATAAAAAAAGTAGGTCAGCAAAAGAGAGGAAGACCTATGATGAGATGGATTGACACAGTGGCTGCAACCCTCGGCTCATATACAGCAATGACTGCGTCAGCACTGCAGGGTGGGCAGTGTGTCATTGTGTTGTACACTGCATCAGAAGCTGGCTTCACAGCACCTAACAACAGCAAATCTGCCCTCACTCGGAAATGTCTGAACCGACCTCTACTAGAAACAAATTCTTCCTATCAATCATCTTCACCTGCTGCATCTGCAGCTTTTTAAATCACTGAAAAGGCTTTGAGCCTGTTCTTGCACTGAAGTAACGCTAAATAAGAATCAAGTGCACCTGTCTGACCTACCTACAAATTCTACTTCAAGAGACAGTTATGCATGGCTCTCATTTGTAATCTACAGACAGCCTGTATTTTCTGTTGTCCTTTCTACTTGAAGCCAAGAAATGTTTTAGGGACAATGTCATCCTGCATCATGGCTCTGAATATGTCCATCCAAGCTGACTACCCTCATTAACACTCAGTTTCCAGAATCAGTGATTTCCAAACCCCTACATCAGCACAGAGCAGTGCTTCTCAAACTTTGTCATGCAGCAAAATCACTTGGAAGATTTGTTGAAAAAGAGACAGCTGGACCACAAATCTAGCGTTTCTGATGTGGTAGTTAGAGATAAGATCTGCGAATTTTCATTTCAAACATTCTCTGATGCTGTGGATGCTGCTTGTCCACAAGCCACACCTTTGGGACCACTGGTCTGGTGCATAGGTCCACTCTGTCTCACCATAGTGTACCTTCCTAACCCCAGTTTTACTTTACGCTTCCAAAAAGAATTCTGTTCACACTGCTGTTCACACTGTCTTTCCTACTCCATGACTTTGTTTTGCTTCACTCATTTATTCACTCTGTCATGGATTCATTCATTCAATCAATGGTTCATGACTTCATCAATTTTTTTAAAGACCAGTATGGGTGTTCCTATGAAATGCTCTCACAAGAGTGGAGACCAAGAAGCTTACCCTTTTCATTTACAGAGCGCTCTGTAGTTTCCAAAGGTCTTCCACATGGAGTTCTTCACATTTTCCAGAGCCCTGAAAGACCGAGAACCAAAACCAAACCGAACTCACTGCCACTGAGTCGATTCTGACTCATAGCAACCCTATAAGACAAGGTAGAACTGCCTTATAGAGTTCCCAAGGAGCACCTGGTAGATTTGAACTGCTGACCTTTTCGTTAGCAGTTGTAGCCCTCAACCACTATTTCACCAGGGTTTATCCAAGACCAAGAGTAAGGGACTGTTTCACACATTTCACAGGTGAAGTATCCTCAGTCCAGAGGGCGAAGTGGCTCATGCGCAGTGATGCCATTCCAGGTGTTTCTATTTTCAGGCTGGTGTATTTTCCCACTGCATCACAGTACCTCCGTGTTACTGTATACCTACCCTCCAGAAGAGCCTCTCTGTTCAAACGCCACCTTTCTTTATGGCCCAATCAAACACTGCTTCCCTCAAGAAACTATTCCTGGTAAACACAGTTAAAATGTTTCTTCTGCTTATGAGTTAACACAATAATTTCTCAAACTGACAGTCCTGATATTTGTAGCACCTGGTTCTTAACTCACAGTAGACGCTCAAAAAAAAAGGCATTAAGACATGAACAGAAGAATGAAGGATGGACAGATTAAATTTCCTATTTTCAGAGTCAATAGTTTATTCAGAAGAAAATCAACAAAGGACATACTTGAAGATGAAAGCAGAATAATATGTATGTAGCCTCTTTCTAGCTCCATAAAGAGCACTGCAATGGGCTAGCATTCGCTGAGTGACTACCGTAAGCCATAGATGTTCCCTATGTTAAGGCATCTTGCCCTTATACCCTAATAAACCCCAAACCAAAACCAACCCACTATCGTCCAGTCTATTCTGACTCACAGTGACCCTATAGGTCAGAGTAGAACAGCCAACAGTTTCCAAGTAGTACCTGGAGGATTTGAACTGTCGACCTTTTGGTTAGGAGGCATAGCGCTTAATTACGATGCCACTGGGGTTTCCTGTAGCCTAACAGACATCCACAATTGTTCTCATCTTCAAGTGAAGGCACTAAAACCAAGAATTGTTCACAAACTTGCTCAAGTGAAGACTTTGAAGGTGTGTAAGAGAGGAGACCAAACCCAGGCCCATATGAACAAATATAGTAATACAAACATGTTAAATCACCTCCAATTACATCACTCAAATATGAAATCGCCCATTACCCTACTTAGAAATTAATTCACAGCATAATAATCTCAAGCTCACCTCTGCAAAATTGCCCTTCACATGCTATTGAGTTGTTATTGATTCACCATCGGCAAGTGAATCCTTTGGTCCATTTTTCTAAAGCGGATAAAGAATTGACACTATTATCATATTCTTTTCTGGTTCTTCATGTGACCAGTCATCATGGTTGTGAAATGGCAATCTGGGCTTAGTCAATAAATCTGCCTCAATAAGCAGTGTTGTTTCATAACAAAACATGCCTGTTAAAGAGTGTGGAAGATTCGGGGTAAATCCTAGGAAAAAAGGAAGAGGAAAGGTTAAACCCAGAAATGCTTTTGCGAACAAACCCCAAAAGAATAATAACTTCAGTAAAAATGGAAAAACCATACATTGAAGCATTTGCTAGACATTTACCACATATCATAAAGCTGAGAACTGTTGCAAAGTTTAATCATAGGACATTGCCAATGAACTTCACACGGACTTAGTACTAGTCAATGTCAGATGGATTTGACAGAAGTAGTTAAGAAACATATACACCACTACCACCCCCCCCCCACAGCTGTTGAGTGAATTCCAACTCATAGCAATCCTATAGACAGAGTAGAACTGCCTGATAGAGTTTCTAAGAAGGCCCTGGCAGATCTGAACTGCCAACTTTTTGGGTAGCAGCTGTAGCACTTAACCACTACGCCACTGGGATTTCCAAGAAACATACAGCATTTCTGAAATGCTGGACTCACCTAGAAGGATGCACACCTAGGCTCTGCAGCTGAACTCTTACAGAAAGACAGAACTGGGACACCCTAAAAATCAAACAGACAAATCAACGGTGATTATTCTAATCTATGTAACAGGCACCAATTTAATATATTTTCTTCTTATACCAAACCCAAATCCAAATCCAATGTCGTCAAGTCAGTTCTGACTCACAGAGATCCTAAGTGGGTTCTGCTGTATCCTACCTGGTGAGCACCTGTTGGTTTAGTTGCCTGGCATTGTTATGATACAGTATATAATATAATAATATATAATACAATAATATGTATACATATGATTACATTGTCTTATCAGTTCACTAGGCACAGACAGCTAACAACACATCTGGATTCACAATAGTTTTTTTTTTTTTCCAATTTCAATAGAAGTATGTCAAGTAAAGAGGAAATTCCACGAAAATTTCCAAAGTTGTTAAATATGCCAAACGGAGAAAAGTTTTAAAGCACATGTTCAGGCCTCCTGGTGTGCTCAATTCGGAAAAAAATCAATTCATAACAAATGTCATATTTTTTTAACAGCTTTCCATTGTTACTCATCTGTCAGATGTGGGAGCGCGTAAAAATTCCTGCTTCTAGAGAAGCATGAAAATTAGGGAAAAAATACAGATCTTCTCTCTGATTAAGTACCGAAGATGTTAATCCAATAGTGGCTTTAAAGACAGCTTCAACACTCACGTACATGCTTTTGGTGCTGGGACAAAAGAAGGAAGCCTGAGTTTCTTGAGAGGAAAAGTACATCAGCTACGTGGTTGTTGTCACTGCTTCTGGAAGAGTTCAGAAGTGTCCTCTCAGTCAGTGGCAGGAAAGGGCCTAGAAAGCTCTGGACTAGGGAAATGACATGAGGACAAATTAAGATCCATATACAGAAACAAAGCTTATCGCTAATAGGTGTGTCTACCTGCAGATTAGCTGGAGAGAACCGTCAATATGCCTCCTTACCAAAGAGCTGTCACACAAAGAGGTTTGCTTACAAAGTAACAACAATAATAGCTCACACTTGCATATTTCCTAGGTACTAGACACTGTTCCAAACACCAAACATCTATAAGAATATATAATCCTCTCAATCACCTTATGAGGTAGGTACTATCCTTTTACAGGATAAATTTAGAAACAAAAGCTCAATTATTTGCTCAAGGTACAACACCTGATAAGTGGTGACCCAGGCATTCAGGCTCCAGAGTCCATGTGCTTACCTAATACAGTCTACTGTCTTTAAATACATAAATTATATACTTTTTGAATATAAGAAACATGTATTTTTCAAAATTGATAAAGGGAGAAAAAGTACCTGTAGTGCTATTAATTTAGTAAAATTGATGTTAGCCTTTTAGCATATTTGCTTTCAATCATTTTTATATAAAAAGTTTTAGACTATAGTTCTACGAGTTTGATTTGTTTTGTCTTCACATTATAACAGAAGTATTTCTCATATTACTGAAACTGTTCATGATGCTCATTTTTAATATCTCCATAATAGTACATACATTGGATATACAGTAATCATTTAACAAATCTCAGAGAGTTACTATTTAGGTTGCTTCCAACACTCTGGAACAGGAGGTGTAGGCTGTAGATACAATCAGACAGAGCTTTCAGTGACTGGCTTTTTGGAAGCACCTCTCCAGGTCTTATTATTGAGGTGCCTCTAGGTGAATGTGAACCACCAACCCTTTGGTTAGCAGCCAAGTGTTTTAACTATTTGCACCTATCAGGAATTGCCTGCATATAGTTATACTATCTAAATAAGACTTCAGTGAACATGTTCATATATAATACAATCACATTTAAAAACTATTTCCTAGGGAATACTGAAAATAAAGAGTAGAAAGAAGAGTGTGCTGTCACCGGGTGAGGAGAGCAGATAGCGTTGCAGAGAGGCAGGTGCTGGGGGTTTTAAACTATCAATTACAACAAAAAACAATTTCAAAAATTGGTAAACTTTCAAAAAAATTTCTTTCCTTATGCTATATTCCCAGGGATAAGACTACTGGGCCAAAAAAACATGAACTTTTTGTGTTCTAATACCTAAGTGATGCTCCCCAATTGTTTCTGAAAAGTATTTTACTCATTTATATGCCAGCAGTCACGTAAGAAGAAACCATTTCACAGTGTACCCTTGCTGACTTTAAATGTTAACATTAATTTCTCTACTGACTTGACATCCAGTTCACCAATCTGTTATTCACCAGTACCTAATCTCATTTTAAACTCATCTGTAGAGTTTTTAATTTCTGTTAGTTTATTTTTTCAGTTATAACATTTCCATTTGATTCTTTATCATAGTTTCTATTAATCTGCTAGAATTTTTTATTTTCTCATCTAATTTCTTTAACATATAAATCATGAATATTTTGAAAATCAGTTACATCTATATCTGGATCTCTTGTGGTCTGTATTTTGGTCACTTTATCTTGTCTGCTGACATGTCTAGTAATTTTTACTAAGTGCCAGACAGCATGAATAAAACTGTATAGAGATAACCTGAGCCTTTGGATGACTGCATCCTCCCGCAATGCTGTTTTAATTTAGCTTTTCACATGCAGTTAGGATACGTAAGCCTCTGTTGGATTCCTTCCTTTCTGGGCTTTTGGTTTCTCTAGCTCTTTCTACTTAGGAGATTGTCAAGGCCTTTAAAATATTTGCTAGATTTTATCCAGGTTTTCTACTGGAACTTATTGGTTTAGTGGATCTAAATTAAAATAATCTGTAATAGCTGAGAATGTGATTCCATTTTATCTTGTGTATTAGTTCTGAATAGGAGTTTTATTATGAGTTTGTATGAGCTTGTTGTGAAATGATACTCTCTCTGTTATCATATTCAAACAGTTGTATCCAGGTTACTGTTTGCTTATTTTGTTATTTTAATATAATCAAATCCATTTAATCTTTCACTTTGCAATTAGTCACAGCATTCTAAGCCTACAAAGTTATTTCTTTTAGACTTTCTATGGTTTGGGTTTTGGTAATTTATTATGTGAGTATGGTGACTGTATGAACTGATTCTCCCCACACACAGTTTTTCACTTTTTTCAAACTTAAGCAGTCCATATATTGCAATTTTTTTTCTTTCTACACTGATTGTACCACTGCTAATTTAGGAGCCCTGGTGGTGCAGTGGTGGTAATGTAACAACTGGCAGTTCAAACCTATCAGCTACTCTGTGTGAGAAATATGCATAGTCTCCTGCCATAAAGATTTACAGCTTTAGAAACCCTGCAGAGCAGTTCTACTCTGTCCTATAGGGTTCTTATGAGTTGGAATTTGACCCAGTGGCAATGCATTTGGTTTTGGTTTATTTTACCTTATTATTCTATTTTGCCACCAGTATTGTATAGTTTTAATTATCATAAGTTTGTAATATAATAATTTAATGTTTGATATTCTTCTTTCCCCAAAATGATTTTTGCTTATTCTTGCATGCTTTCCCTTTCAGATTTTGTCAGTCAGTATTGTCTTTATTACCAGATCAAAATATAAATTGAGATTTTTATTAGATTTGTGTTGAACCTACATTTCAGTAGAATGGGCCATTTAAAAATATTTTATCTTTTTTAACCAGAAACATCTGACTTTCAACTTAAGACTTTTATAGTTCTCAAATAGTTTTATTTAGATAGATTACATATTTCTAGTTAAAATCAAACATAAAACTTCATATATTTTGTTGCTCTTGTATACTGAATTTCTTAAAACTTAATTTGCTCCTCTTAGAAATATTACTGATTTACTTTAATATTCATGTGACCTCAAACATTACTAATCTATTAATATTTTAATTGACACCTTTGGGATTTCAAGCTCTTCTTGATGTAAAGCTCTTCTTTTTACTGTATTGATCAGGGCTTTTAAAATAAAGTAACATTATTATAGCAAAAACCATTATACCAATTTTCACCTCATTTCTATTTTAAACCCACATATTTCTATCATTTCTATCATTAATTTTAATATAGACTAACAGTTTTAAATACAGGTAAACCCTGGATTACAAACAAGATCCATTCCTAAGTCCGTCTTTAAGTCACAACAGGTATGTACAGTTTTTACATAGTGTCAGCTATTCAAATTTCTGGAATGCTGGTAGCAAAATGGTTAAGAGCTTGGCTGGTATCTCAAAGGCTGGTAGTTTGAACCTACCAGATGCTCCTTGGAAACCCGATGAGGCAGTTCTATGCTGTTCTATAGGCTCACTAGGAGTTAGAATTAACTTGATGGCAATGCATTTGATTTTTTTTAATTCAAACGTTTATTTTAGTATATAGCATGGTTGCCATGAGTCGGCTCTGACTCAACGGCACTTGGCTTTGGCTTGGCTGGCTTTGCCTTTTTATATGTACACTGGGATGCTGGTGGTGCAGTGGCTAAGGGTTTGGCTGCTAATCAAAAGGTTGGAGGTTCAAATCTACCAATCGCTCCTTGGAAACTCTGTGGGGCAGTTTTATCCTATAGGGTTGCTATGAGTTGGAATTGACTTGATGGCAACAGGTTTGGATTTTGTTGTTGCTGTTTATGCACAAAAAACACTTAAGCTCTTACAAATCATGCAGTATTTCTTTATAAGCTTCACAAAATAGTGCTTATGTTTCTATTATTATGAACCACTGTATTTAACTCAGATTTTCAATATAATGTGCTTTTTGACAGTCTATTCTTAAATCAAGTTTTCAGTAAACTGAACAGTCATAGCCTATCATACTGAGAACATGCTTTTATATTTTTACCATTTTATCAGTAACAAGTATTAAATTTTTTCCAATTACTTTCAAAATGTCTATTAAAATCATTTTTTACTTAACCTACTGATATGAAGAACTCATTAGTTACTTCCTAAATTGTAACCTTTTGTATTTCTTGAATATATATCATTTGGTTGTGGTAAATTACTGTTTTCAAGTTAATTAATGCATAATCTTACAGTACTGTTATTCCCTCACTAATACATCATTAATGATTACAAAATAATCTCTTTTGTTCTGTTTAATATTTTTCTTGACAAAAATTCCACTTTCATATTAATACTGCTATATCAAATTTATATCTGTACATATCAGGTTGGAAAATCTTTGCAGTGAAAAAAAATGTGTGTCAAGATGGGGCAACATGGTAGAGTAGTCAGATGCTTCCTGTGATCCCTCTAACAACAAAGACCCCAAAGAACAATTGAATCAATTATATATGACATTTTAAGGAGCTCTAGAAATCAAAAGGAAAGCTGAGAAATTTGAACTAAGCAACAGGGAAAGGAGAGCAGGTCCAGAAACACCTAGGACTGGTCAGACCTGACCTGGCAGGAATCAACTGCAGCCAGAGTGGTGAGCAGAACAGTAACATCTGAAGGGCATCTTCTTCAACAGAAGACACTGAGCACCAGAGAGCCCAGTTCTACCCCCAGTACCAGTGAAAAATGGCATTTGATTGTTAAAAGCTAAGTGGCTTGCATCTAATCTATCATGCACAGATATAAACTTTCCTTCAAGACAAACCTCTCTTCCTTTTCCAAGCACTTCTCCTTCCCTTCTGTGCACTGTACCATGTTCCAGGGACTAACCCATTCCTAGGCTGGAAGTAAGATCCCTTATGCACACCTTGAGTCATACTCTGAGACTGGGAGAGGGAACGATTTAACAAATGGGGGAAAGGAAAAAAATCTGCCAACTCAGGACAAAAAGAGTTTCTTTGCCTAGGATCAGGCATCAGGAGACACACCTTCTTCATAAGCATGTGAAGGATGGCTGTCAAATCCCTGCCTTTCTCAGTGTGTGCAACCAGATACATGTGCTTACACCAATCATCCCAGCCCAACTAGGACTGCAGGGGAGAACCTATATGACACACTTGGTGACTGACCACCTGGACACCTGAGCTGGAACCATATAAGAAAAGTATAGACTGCTGGGCTTGCATGCCTAGTAACAGCTCTAGCCACCTGGTGACAGGATGTTAGAACTTCTAAGGCACCCATAACCAAACTAGCACACATGATCAATCTACTTGGACATTTGAAAACAAAACAAAACAAAACAAGAAGCCAGAATACAGTAAGCAAACATAAAATAAATACAACAACTTCCTGACGGCTTGGAAACAACAGTCAACATCAAATCACTTAAAGAAGCAGACCACGATGTCGTCAGAAAACTCCTAAAACAAAGAATCAAGAACTTTTTCCGATGAAGAGAACTTCCTGGAGTTATTGGAGATAGACAGAATACAAGAGATTAATATTTAGAACTCTTCAAGAGATCAGAAAGGAGATGAAGTAAAATGCAGCAGAGTATAATGACAAAATGAATAGGCTTCAAAAAAGCATACAGAGACAGAAAGGAGAAATTCAGAACATCAATAATAAAATGATAGAATTAGACATCTCAATAGAAAGTCACAGGAGCAGAACTGAGGCAATAAACAGAAGGCTAAATTTGTGAGACTGAAGATAAAGAATGAGACACCAACATAGGTGAGAAAAAAATCAGATAAAATAATTTAAAAAATGGGGAAACACTAAGAATTATGCATGATTCTACCACGAGGAATAATCTACGAATGACTGGAGTACCAGAACAGGGGAGGATTAACAGAAAATACAGAGAGAACTGTCAAAGATTTGTTGATAGAAAACTTCCTTGATATCATGAAGGATGAGAAAATGTATCTAATTTGGTCATCAAACTCCACACAAGGCAAATTCTGAAAGGCATGAAGTGTATTATAATCAAATATGCCAAAACTAAAGATATGCAGACAATTTTAAAAGTGGCTAGGGATAAACAAAAAAGAATTTACCAAGGAGAGTCTGTAAGACTCAGTTTGTACTACTCAGCAGGAACTGTGCATGTATGGAGGCAATGGGATGACATACATAAAACCTTGAAGGATAAAAAAAACTTGCCAGCCAAGAATTACATATCTAGCAAACCTGTCTCTCAAATATGATGATTAAATTAGAACATTTCCAGATAAACAGAAATTTAAAGAACTTGCAAAATCCAATCCAAAATTATAATACTAATATGAGAGTTCTTCAGTTAGCAATCAAATATCAACCCATATAGCCAAGCCAACACAAAAATAAATCCAAAGCAAAACACTGATAGTAGGGGAACAGAGATGTCATTATGTAAAAGATGACATCATTACAACAAAAGGACCTAAAAAATGTAATCACAGGTCTCTCATATGAAGAATAATCAAGATGATACAAAGAAACAAAAAACTGGTTTAAATTTAGAAAAATAGGGGTAAACAGAAAGGTAACCACGGATAAAATGAACAATCCTACTACACATCAAAATAAAAAACAAGAAAAATACGAAGTCTCAGCAAATACAAAACCAACAACAATGAAAAGAATGTAAAGAAAATATATAAAGAAAAATTACTCAACACAGAAAATTAAGTGGAACAAAGAAATTGTCAACAATACACAAAAAAACCATCCAAGTGACAGAACTAAATTCATACCTATCAACAATAATCCTCAAAGTAAATGAATTAAATGCACAAACAAAGAGAGACACAGTAGTAGACTGGATTAAAATACATAAATAAATAAAATAATTCTGTCTATATGCTTCCTACAGGAAACACACTTTAGACTTAAAGACAAACAGACAGTAAAACTCAAAGGATGGGGGAAAATTATCAAGCAAACAACATTCATAAAAGTGCAGGGGTGACAATATTAATTTTTGATAAAATAGGCTTTAAAATCTACCACACTGGATAAGGACTCTATGTAATGACTAAAGGGCCAATACTTCAGGAGCATATAAACATATTAAATACTTATGTGCACAAAATACATAAAATAAGCCTTTAACTGCATTGTGAAGAGAAATAGACAGCTCCTCAAAACTAGTAGGAAACTTCAACATAAAATTTCTGGTGAAGTACAGAATATCCAGAAAGAAGTTCAATAAAGACATGGAAGATCCAAATGTCACAGTCAACCAACCTGACTTCATGGACATAAATAGAACACTACACCCAACAGCAGCCAAGTACACTTTGTATTACAATGCATGTTGAACATTCTCCAGAACAGAACACATATTACTCCATAAAACAAGCTTGAACAAAATGCAAAGCACTGAAATATTACAAAGCATCTTTTCAGATCATAGGGCCATAAAAGTAGAAAGCAATAACAAAACTAAAAATAAAAAGGAAAAAAAGAATACAATGCATGGAAACTGAATAACATCTTGCTCAGAAACTACTGGATCATAGAAGAAAACAAGGATGAAATAAAAAAATTCACAGAATCAAATGAGAATGAAAACATATCCTATCACAACCTTTGGGACACAGCAAAGGCAGTGATTAGAGGTCAATGTATTTCAAGAATGAACATACCCCAAAAGAAGGGCCCAAATGAAAGCATTAACCCTAAAACTCAAACAAGCAGAAAGAAAGCAGCAAAAGAAGTACTTAGGCACCAGAAGAACGCAAATAATAAAAATTAGAGTAGAACTGAATGAAATAGAGAATAGAAAAATTATCAAAAGAGTTAATAGGACCAAAAGCTGATTGTTTGAAATGATCAACAAAATTAATAAACCACTGGCCAAACTGACAAAAGACAAAAAGGAGAGGAGGCAATAACTCAAATATGAAGTGAGATGAGCGATATCACAACAGACGCAACTGAAATTAAAAAAAATTAGAACACTTTGAAAAAGTATACTGTAACAAATTTGAAAACCTAGAGGAAGTGGAAAAATTTCTAGCAACACACTGCCTACCTAAACCAACACAAACAGAGATAGAACAACTAAACAGACCCATAACAAAAGGAGAGATTGAAAAGAGAATTTAAAAAATTCCCAACAACAACAAAAGCCCTGGTCCTGATAGCTTCACTGGAGAAGTTTACCAAGCTTTCAGAGAACAGTGAATATTGCTATTACTAAAGATATTCCAGACCACAGAAAAGGATGGAATGCTCTAAAATGTGTTCCATGAAGCCAGCATAACCCTGATGCCAAAACCAGGTAAAGATACCACAAAAAAAGGAAAATTACTGAACAATCTCTCTCATGAACTCAGATGCAAAAATTCTCAACAAAATTCTAGCCAATAAAATTCAACAACATACTAAAAACAATAATTCACCAAGACCAACTGGGATCATACCAAGGATGCAAAGTTGGTTCAACATTAAAAAAAAAAAAAAATC
Organism: Heterohyrax brucei; assembly: GCA_028571685.1. Classification (NCBI taxonomy): domain Eukaryota; kingdom Metazoa; phylum Chordata; class Mammalia; order Hyracoidea; family Procaviidae; genus Heterohyrax; species Heterohyrax brucei. Next base: position 21,290,943 of record CM053149.1, read on the forward strand.
AATGTAATCAACCACATAAATAAAACAAAAGATAAGAACCACTTGATGTTATCAACTGATGCAGAAAAGGCATTTGACAAAGTTCAACATCACTCATGTTGAAACTGCTCAGCAAATTAGGAATAGAAGGAAAATTTCTCAGCATAATAAAGGACATTTACATAAAACCAAGAGCCAACATTTTCCCAAATGGAGAGAGTCTAAAAATATTCCCCTTGAGAACAGAATCAAAGAAGTATGCCCTCTGTTACCACTTTTATTCAACGTCATGCTGGAAGTTCTGGCCAGAGCAATCAGACAAGAGACAGAAATAAACAGTATCCAAATTGGTAAGGAACGAGTAAAAATGTATTTATTTGCAAATGGTATGATCATATACACAGAAAACCCTAATGAGTCTACAAAAAAAAAAAAAAAACCTACTGAAACTAATAGAAGAGTTAAGCAAAGTATCAAGATACACAATAAATATACAAAAATAAGTTAGATTCCTTTACACCAACAAAGAAAACATCAAAGAGGAAATCAGTGAATCAATACCATTCACAATAGCCTCCAAGAAGATAAAGTACTTAGAAACAAGTCGAACCAGACATAAAATATCTATACTATACAAAGAAAACCACAAGACACTACTGCAAGAAACCAAAAGAGACCAATACAAGTAGAGAAACTTAGCTTGCTGTTGGATAGGAAGACTCAACATTGTGAAAATGTCTATTCTACCCAAAGCAATTTATAGATACAATACAGTCCTGATACAAAGATACAAATTCCAATGGTATTTCTTAATCAGGTGGAAAAACAAATCACCAACTTCATATGCAAAGGGAAGGAGCCCCTAATAGATAAAGCATTACTGAAGAAGAACAAAGTGGGAGGCCTCACTCCGCTTGACTTTAGAATCTACTACACTGTCACAGTAGTCAAAACAGCCTTATATTGGTCCAACAGATACCTAGAACAATGGAATATAAATGAATTCAGACCAAGTTATCCATATTAAGAGCAACTGGTATCTAACAAATGCCGAAGTCCATGAATTGGGGAAACGGTAGTCTCTTTAACAAATACTGTTGGCCTAGCAGGATATCTAGCTGCAAATAAATGAAACAAGATTCACATCTCACAGCATGCACAGAAACTAACTTAAAATGGATCAAACACCTAAACAGAAAATCTAAAATGGTGAAAGCCACAGAACCAAAAACAGGGACAAAGATAGGAGCCCTAATACATAGCATAAACAGAATACAAAACATTACTAACAATGCACAAACACCAGAAGATAAAATAGATAACTGGAAACTCCTAAAAATGAATCACTTATGCTCATCCCAAGACTTCATAAAAAGACAACCTGCAGACTGCGGGGGGGGGGGGGGAATTAGATACAACAAGTCTGATCAGTGTCTAATTTCCAAAATCTACCAAATACTGCAGAACCTCAATAATAAAAAGACAAATAACCCAACTGAAAAACAGGCACAGAACAAAATATGGACAGGTACTTGACCAAAGAAAAAACTCAAGTGGCAAACAGATACATGAGGAAATGCTCACAATTATTAGCCACAATGAGATACTAACTCACCCCAACAAGGCTGAAATTAATCCAAAAAACACAAAGAATAAATGTGGTAGAGACTATGGAGATAAGGAAACACAGACTGCTGGTGGGAATATAAAATGGTACAACCATTGTTGAAAATGATGTGGCACTTTCTTAAAAGCTAGAAACAGAAATATCACAGGATCCAGCAGTCCTACTTCTTGGACTATATCCCAGAGAAATAAGAGTTGTCACATGAGAAGATACATATATATATGATATACATACATTAATGTTCATTGCGGCACTGCCCACAACAGCAAAAAGATGTAATCAACCTTAGTGTCCATCAATGGGTGAATGCATAAACTATGGTATTATTCACAGAATGGAATACTACTCAACGAAAAAGAATGACAAATTTGGAAAACATAGCATGGAGGAATCTGGAAGGCAATATGCTGAGTGAAATTAGTCGGACAAATATTGTATGAGACTAAAGTTTCAAGGACTCAAGAAATAGTATAAACATAGAACAAAACAGTCTTTGGAAGTTACAAGGGTGGTGAGAGATGGAGAAGACTGATTATTCATTAATTAGATAGTAGAAGGGAAGGCCAACACATAGCAGAGAGGAAGCCATCACAACTGGGCTAAACCAAAAGCTAAGAAGTTTCCTAAATATTTCCAAACTCTTTAAAGCACAGAGTAGCAAGGGTAGGGGTCTGAAAACCATGGTTTCAGAAGATATCTAGGTCAAGTGACATAACAAAGTTAAGAAAATGTTCTGCATCCCACTTTTATGAGTGGCTCTGGGTTTTAAAAACGAGCAAGTGACCATCTAAGAAGCACTGACTAGTCCCAACTCACCTGGAGCAGAAGAGAATGAAGGACATCAAAGACATAAGGACAATACAAGCCCAAGAGACAGAAAGGGCCACATACACCACAGATTCCCTAAGCACGAGAACTGAAGAACTAGATAGTGCCTGGCCATCACCAATGAGTACCCTGATAGGAAACATGAGAAAGAATCCCTGATGTAGCAAGAGGAAAATGGGGTGCAGACGTTAAAGTCTATTAAAAAAAAAGATTTGATGGTCTCATAGACTGGAGCACCTCCAGAAAACACGCACGGCCCCTGAAATCTAGAACCAAAACCATTCCCAAAGCCAACTCTTCAGACAAAGTTAGACTGGAGTATAAGACATAAAATGATACTTAGCAAACAATGTGCTTTTTGGCTTAAGTAAATACATGAGACTAACTCCAGCTCTTGTCTGGAGGTGAGATGAAAATGCAGAGAGGCACAGGAGCCAGTTGAATGGACAGAGAAAACACCAGGTTGGAAGAAGTGTGCTGTCACAGTGTGGGGACAGTAGATCGGGTTACACAGCAATACATGTATAAGTTTTTGCGTGACAAATTGACTTGCATTATATACTTTCATTTAAAGCACAATAAAAAATAAAAAAGAAAATCTGTGTCATTTTCTTTTAATTTTGCATCTTTTAAAAACCACCAAATCATCAGACTTTAATTTAATCTGAGGAACTTCCCATTTGAACAAAGAAATTTAAGCCATTTATACTTGTTACAGAGTCTCCAGACTGGTACAAACAGTTAATGTGTCTTGGTATTAACTGAAGGTTGAGAGTTTGAGTTGACCTAGAGTTACCTTGCAAACAAAATCCAGGCAATCTATTTCTGAAAAATCAGCTATTGGGAATCCTGTAGGACACAGTTCTACTCTGACACATCTGGGGTTGTCTTAAGTCAGAGTCACCTTGACAGCAAACTCTTCTCAAACTTCTCATAATTATTATATTTTTTTCTCCTTAATAGTTCTTCATTGCTTCCTTTCCATTTTTTTCACGAAATACATTTTGCTTACTTTTATTTTCCACAATCATTTAGAAAGCAGATATTGTTTCCAACTCAAGTAATGCCTACATTAAACTTTCACAGTTGTTCTTAAATGTGTAATAATCACAATGAAATTATAATATAAGCATAAAAGGCATAATAAGCCAAAAATTGAGTAGGTAAGAAATCTGCAGAATCAAACCTGTTTTTCTTAAAATTATATGTAAATTTACCTGTGGTATTTAAAAACTACTTGTTCTATAAGAAATGTAAGAGTTATCTGCAAAACAGCATATGGTTTTTGTAATCTTTAGATGCTTGCAGAAACTGCCTTTGTCCTGGAAAGTTAAAAATGTTCCGCCCATACGTAGTCTGACAACTAACTCTGTGAACTTAATTGTTCTAAGTGCTACATACCTCACTGCTGGATATCACTATGGTCACTTTCAAAGTACTCCCCTTGGGAAGCTATGTGCCAATGCCAGTGCCTAGTCCACCCTTCAGAGTGATTTGGGAACTCTTTCTGGAATGGCCATTTCTCACGGAGGCATGGTGGTAAGTTCACAAACTTAACTGTATAGTTGTCTGTAAGAGAATTTTTAGCCAGTAAACAAATAACTATATGGGAACACCCTCCCTACTCACCTGATCTGGCCTTGAATGACTTTTCTCTACCCAAAGATAAAGGAAATATTGCAGACATTTGGATGACATTCAGGATATCAAGGCTAATACGATGACAACTCTGAAGGCCATTCCAGAAAAAAGAGTTCCAGAATTCCTTTGAAGGGTGGAGTAGGCACTGCAGTCAGTGCACAGATTCACAAGGGGAGTGCTTAGAAGGTGACTGTAGTGATATTCGGCAGAGAAATAGGTAGCACTTGTGTAGGATGAGTTTGCAAATGGTATTGACAGTCCTCATATGTGGCCATGGATCTCTACACCTTAATTTTGCTCAAACACACCTTTCCAAGTCAGCATCACTTTTATATATGGGAAGTTTTCTCTATTATTGATTTTTACTTTTGATCCATCAGTTCTATCTTCAGGGCACCATGGGTAAGCATTAAGGCTGTTCACCAAAAGGCCAGCCATTTGAATCTACCAGCTGCTCTTTGGAAACTTGGTGGAGGGCAGTTCTACTCTCTTCTGTAGGATGGCTACCAGTCGGCATCAATTCAATAGCAACGAGTCTGGGAATTAGCATACAATGTAAGTAAGCCCTCTGTTAGAGGCTGAGTTACAATAGTAAGATATTCTCCTTAAGGAGCTGACATTCTCAATTGACCATTTAACCAGCTACCTTTGAGTCAATACTGACTCACAGCAATCTCATATGTGTCAGAGTAGACTCATGCTTGATAGAGTTTTTAATGGCTAATTTTTAAACCCTAGATTGCCCAGCCTTCTATCTGAGGCACCTCTGGGTGCAGTGGACCCTCCAACCTTTCAGTTGGCTGCTAACTGTTCATACCACCCAGGGACTCCACAGTGTCAGTTAGATCTCCATAACTGATCTGTCCAATTTCTTCTTATCCTTTTAACTCCATATTCATTTCCTTTGGATACTTAAACTTTCTCAAGTTATTTTTTCTCATACCCCTGATTTCCAGTTCTGCAAAACAGAATTTTCATTTATTACATTCTTCATGTGGTCACACTTTATTCTTTTTTTAACCTGTTCTTGTTTAATTAAAAACAATATAGCCTATCCTGCTAAATTGTTATAGTTGCATTCCTTAGAAACCTCATATTATCAAAAGATTATTATAAAAACAATTTCAAGGGGGAAAAGGGATTAGAAGCTAAAGGGTTTCAAATGTACAATAATAAGATAATTTTTACTATAGGAGTTTCAATAATATGTTTTTATAGCTCTCAGTGTTTTTAACACGAATTAAAACTAGTAAATTGGTCTATCAAAACAGTAAATGCAATTCTAAACATTACTGATCAAGATTCGCACATTATATACAGTCAGATCTCAGATGAATAGTTTCTAAGAACGTAAGATAAAGTACCTCACAGTTTGTAACTGCCCATGGTAAAGAAAAGACTATAGTATGAACTGAACAAGCAGCCATTCAAATAAATCTGTCCAAAACTGGTTTATGGGACCACAGCGTTTCAGGCACAGCTCTGGCTCTAAGTATGCCATCATATGAAAATGAATAACCCACCCAACGGAAAATATATACGTTAGTTTATTGATGGTGTTATTTCCAACTTCATCTATAAAGCTGTGAGGAATAGGAGAAATGACTGAACTCTTGTACGGAGACGACCAATTTCTGGTACATTTCAGGTATTCAGGGCTATTAACTGTTTCACATCCAAAAACTGCAAACAAACTCAACCAAATGGGAGCCCAAGAGGGAAAGCCCCTGTGCACAGGGTATTATTAACTAGGGAACAAAGGACAAAGCAAAAGAACAAAACAGAACATTTTTGTGATGCTCACATATTTCAAGTCACTGGTGCACAAGGCTCAAAAAGGTGAAAGTCTTTTTGGCTTGACACTTAAATGCAGAAATACAGTTCTGGCCAAGAGCAACTTTTACTCTGCTAGCAGAAGAAGCTCCTAAGGCAACATCTGAGCCAGCAACGTAGGCAGCTAGGGAAGTATGCAAGAGAGCAAACTGGAATAATGAAATCAGACCCTTCATTTCTTCCAAATTCTGTAATATGCTTTATATCTCCTACTTTCACTGTTAATGTATAGAAATCCTTTCATCTTCAGATAGTTTTTATACATCTTTCCAAAGGAATTTGGTGGAGGAGTGTTTATACACTGCAACTCATTTTGGTGTCTTCCCAGAAATTTCCCAAATTGGACTATTAAAACATGCATTTGAGATGAAAAAGCAGTTCAAAAACAGTTTGTTAAATAAATCTGGTTTTTTTTAAATTTAATTCAATGAATAATTTTTTAAAAATTAGCTTCATTGTTTTTTAATTTACCATCTGTTAACTCAGTAAATATGAGTTCTTAAAGTTAACCTAATTGTCTTGGAATTTGTTGTTTTTGAAGCTGATTAAAGCTATTTAAATAAATTTCATTGTACACCCAGACTCACACAACGCAAGTCTGCATTTAGATAGATATCAGCTAACAATTTACAAATAAACATGCCCTTTTGTAAAATGGGCATTGACTCGACAGCACTGGGTTTTATAAAATGAACCACTGTTGATGGCCCTTAAAACACAGCAGCTATGTAAAGATGTAGAGATGCTGACATAAGAGAATCAAAGAGATAGTATGCCACTATACCAAAACTTGTAGACAATAAAAACTGTAAGTACAAAATTCTCATCAATTTTGTGCAATATTTCATGTCAAATGAAGACGAAATGTAGAGTCAACATAAACCGAATGCAATTCTTTTTCATCTTACGTTCCCATAGATACAAAGAACTTCTGTTTCTTTAAACATTGTCCTGCCTCTACTTACAGTTTATTGGACTAAGGTTAGTCACTGGGACCAAGTGGGCCAAACACATCCTACATTTCCATGGATACACATAACTTCTGTTTCTTTAAACTACTGTCTTGCTCTGTTTACAGTTTATTGGACTAATGTTGGTCACTGGGATCAAGTTAGCCAAGCCGACTTCGGTGAGAATTATGAAGGACAGAAAAATGGGCCTTTCTTTAGGTGGCTTGACTGGAATACTCATGGCTCAAGAACGAATGACAATCATGATATGTTGAGTCAACCTCGCAGAAGAGAAAGCAGGACTGTTAGGAGCAAGGAAGACAAAGGTGACAGCTGGAGAGAGAAGACTTAACTGGGTTCCCTTCAGATCGTCAATACTTCTTTCCATTCCCAAGTCCTCATTGCAGGTAGTCTTGGGATTCCATGTAAAGCCCTTCATGAAATTCCTGTTTCCATTTTGTGCTCATATAGATAGCTTTCATCACCTATAACTCAAAATAGGAAACCTTGACGGTGTAGTGGTTAAATGTTGCATCTGCTAACCAGAAAGTCATCAGTTTAAGTTCACCAGGCACTCCTTGGAAACTGTATGGAGCAGTTCCACTCTGACCTCTAAGACTGCTATGAGTCGGAATTGACTCAAAGGCAGTTGGTTTGATTTTTGGTCAGTCACAACAACTTGAACTAATGCCAAAGACAAAATCTTGCTGGTAGGAATGACCGTTTAATGAATTTCAGGCTCCGCTCCTCATTTGATTTCCTTTAGATAAGCAAATATTTAAAAAAAGTTCTTAATGACTTTTTTTAAGTGCTTTAGATGACAGGTCACAGAACAAATCAGTTTCTCATTAAACAACTAATACATGTACTGTTTTGTGACACTGGGTGCCCACCCCATAATATGTTCATAATGATGACTCTTGAGTGATTACTCTGTGGCAGGCTTTTCTATAATTCATTGTCTTATATGAAATGCACAAAAACTGTAGATGGTAGATCATTATTATCATTATTTTACCCAGAGAGGTGAGAACTTGGGCTCAGGGACCTTAAACAACTTGCCCAAGTCACACAGCAAATATGTGGTGAAGCCGGGCTTGGAATCTCCATCTATTTGATTTTGCAGTCTAAGTTCTTACCCACCCACTATCCTTTCTCCTGTCATTCAGCAGCCCTACCAGACTTGGAATAACATGGGGGTGGAAAGCATGTCATAGCTAATTCTTGTGCCCTCCACCACCCACTCCCTCTCCCCAGTGCTCATTCCAGAGTAGGCATCAGGAAATGTTTGCTGAATGAATCGTTGATCTTTCCTTCCAGCATGGGCATGCCTGGTCTTTCAAGGCATCTCTTTCCTCATCGTTGAACAAGTTTGTTTGTTTTTTTTTTTTGAACTGTAAATCAGATGAAGGTGCACAGAGCAAACTAGTTTCTCTTCAAATGATTTTGTGACTTTGGTTACCAACCCCACAACATGTCAACGCTCTCCCCTTCTTGACCTTGAGATTTCTATTACCAGCTTTCCTGTCCCCTCCTACCTTTTTGTCCTCGCCCTTGGGCTGGTGTGCCCATTTAGTCTCGCTTTGTTTTAGGGGCCTGTCTAATCTTCGGCTGAAGGGTGAACCTCTGGAGTGCCCTCAGTACTGAGTTAAAAGTGTCAGGGGGCCACACTCTTGGGGTTTCTCCAGTGTCTCTCACACCAGTAAATCTGACTTTATTTGCAAGTTTTCATTTTGTTCTACATTTTTCTCCAGCTCTGTCTGGGTCCGTCTGTTGTAATCCCTGCCAGAGCAGTTGTCGGTGATGGTAGCTGGGCACCATCTAGTTGTACTAGACTCAGTCTGGTAGAGGCTGTGGTAGTTTGGGTCCACCAGTCCTCTGGACTAGTCTTTCCCTTGTGTCTTTGGTTTTCTTCATTCTTCTTTGCTCCACACTCAGCGAGGCCAGCGACCACTCACAGCTTTTAAGAGCCCAGACATTACTCACCGAAAAAAATCCACCCAAATCTACTGCCATTGAGTTGATCCCAACTCACAGCAACCGTATCGCACAAATTAGAATTGCCCCGTAGGGTTTCCAAGGAGCACCTGGTGGATTTGAACTGTCAACCTTTTGGTTAGCAACTGTAGCTCTTAACCACTATTCAAACAGGGTTTCCACACACCAAAGTGGAATACAAAACATTTTCTTTGTAAACTATGTGATGTCAGTTGAGCTAGATGTTTCATACTCTATCATCTTATGTACTATATATTTTTTTCTTTTATGATCATTTATTTTTACAGTGAAAAAAGAGGAAGACAATGAAATGGACTGACATAGTGGCTGAAACAATGGGCTCAACCACGTAAACATCTATAAGGATGGTTCGGGAACAGGCAATGCTTTGTTCTGCTGTACGCAGCGTCACTATGAGTTAGACACAACGCGACGGCACCTAACAATGTTTTTATGGTTTATCTAAGGAAGTTCTATCTCCAAGTTACATTATAATTTTTTCTCTGAAATCTTGATGGCTTAACTTCCACATTTAGGTCTATAATCCACTGCATGGTATGGAGCAGGGATCAAGGTTTATTTTTTCCATGTGGATATCTAGTTATTCAAGTATAATTTGCTGAAAATACTTCCTTTTGCTTATTGCATTGCTTGGCAAAGGTGAAGGCTGGGGTATGAAGACGACAAATGAAGTGAAATTAACGACTCAGTGCTGAGATAGAGACTTGGGGATGATTTTATCAGAGAGTTTTTTAAAAAAATAAGGGTACCTTATTTTACAAAAACAGATTAACAACTTATTTTACAATTAATAGGTTAATAACTTATTAATAATTCATTCATCAGAGTTTACTTCTCCCATGAGCTCACATGTAATATAAATAAGACAGATCTGATCATTAGGGGTCAATTTAGTTTTCTGTTCTATGATTTTTCCTGCTTCTTCTTTCCAAAGCCTACGTAATGTGCATGAATTTATGCTACAAGCCAAAAAAAAGGAGCCAGGTATGGTCAGTTCCATTACATGGAACAGACTGTTGGCCCAAGATTTTTAAAGTAAAACTAAACTGATTAGCAGGTTTCAAAGCATGATTCAGTTGCTGGTTCCATTTGTTTGTTCCTCCTCTCTTACCCCAAGTGGATTTTTGGTGTTCTATCAATTTAAGGAAAAGCTGGGGGCGTGGTGGTTAAGTGCTGTGGTTGCTGACCTAAAGGTTGGCAGTTCAAATCCACCAGGTGCTCCTTGAAAACTCTGTGGGGCAGTTCTACTTTGTCCTATAAGGTTGTTACAAGTCAGCATCAACTCAACGGCAGTGGGTTTTGTTGATTTTATGAACCAGCTTTCAGATTGCCTTGTGAAGATCCTAGGGTAATGCTACTGTGAGATAAACTCAAAACGTGATTCTCAAAATCTAGTGATTCTCAAAGAGCAAGTCACAGATCAGCTGTCTATGTATCACTCTGGGTAATGCTTTCCAGCCTTCCTGACACAGACAACAAATCACTTAATATTTGCCCCAAACACCGCAGTAAATGGGAGAAAAGCTAGCTCCTGGGTTCTAACTACCCCTGGCCCTTGCTAGGTACGGACACATAGTAAAATCTGATCCAGCATCAGTGACATCTAATTCTTTTGTTGGAAACTCGAATGGAGACTCACTCTCTGTACTGGAGTTTCCATGCCAGAAGAACAGAAACCTGAAAGACTGGTGGCTGCTTTCTACAGTGAAGTCAATGCCAGGCTGCGAATCAAGTTAAAACAGAGCAGAAGTCAACACAGATGTGAGCAGAATCATGAGATGGCTGGTGACATTATTTAAACAGCTAGATCCAGCTGTGCCTGAAGCAGTCCTTACACTGAATTTACTGATTTATGTAGTAAGGGAGAGGAAGAGGACAAAAAATGAAAGAAAAACTTCCTTTTTTGAGATATCCTTCTGCCCTTTACAACTTAAGTGGCCCAAATTCACGTGAACTGATGGGTCCCAGCTTGTTTCTGAGCAGGGAGCCAAGGAATCTGTATCTTTAAGAAGCACTCCATTTAATTCTTACATACACTGAGGTTTGAGAAGTCCTGATTTTATATGTGAGGAAACTTAGGCTTGTAATGACCAAGTGTGTTTTCCCAGGTCGTTCTACGACACATATTTATTCTAAGTGTGTGGGAATCAGCAGTGAAAAACAAGGATGATCCCTGCCCTTGTGGACATCAAAAAGCAACTGGTTAATAACAGAACCAGAACTAGCATTCAGCTCAGTTCTTTCCCTCCTTGTGACTCGATTTCCCCAAGGTCCGGCTCTAACTTTTCCTTCCCTACTCCAGCAGGTTTTTGTCTGCCTTTGGCACTATTGACAGCACACACATGTAGGACAAGATCCCTCAGTTTCAGGTAAATGTCATTGGTGGAGACGGTCCACTGTTATGCAAACATCTCCACCAAAGAGACAGAGGAGAGAAAGCAGCAGCAGGACTTGAATGAAGTAACTGCCCTCCCCCTGAAGTCTCAAGCGACTAAAAGACCTTTGAAGATACTTTTCATTTTGTTTGTCAGAGGGGCATGCAAAATGCTATACTGGATTCCAACACATATGTATCTGTTTCAATAAAAAAATAATTCTTTCCAAATCTTTAAGTAAGAAAACAAACATTACAGAAATAGAGCCACAGTTCATACTTATTCTTTGACTCTCTGCACCCCAGGCACACCATTGAGTCATCAGGAGGTGCCTTCTAGACCTCACTGCTATTGCAGTCAATTCAGGTTTCTATTTTCACTTACATCCAAGGATTGCCTTTCTGTTAGAATAATAGAAGCAAAAATAACACTAACAACAACTGAAAAAAAGTGTTTAGTTTTATTGAATACGAGAGATTTCTGAGAAGACCTTGTAGCATGGTCATGAAGCGCTACAACTACTAACCACAAGCCTGGCTGTTCGAATCCAATGGCCACTTATTGGAAACTCTATGGCGCAGCTGCACTCTGTCCTATAGGGTTGCTGTGAGCTGGAATCAACAAGATGATGATGGGTTTAGTTTCTTGTTGTTGTTGTTTTTTAAGAAGTCACCGAGCAGTACCAATGGCTTGTGCTCGATTATTAACCTAAAGGTTGGTGATTCAGATCCCCTGGGAGGCACTGCAAAAGAAAAGACCTGGAAGTGTATTTCTTTTAAAGATTACAGCCAAGAAAACCCTGAGTATCAGTTACCATGTAGTGTTATCATCAGTTGCAACTGACTGGACAGCAACAGGACTGTTTTTTTGGTTTGTTGAGTGCTACAAGAACTGACAACTACGTTCACCAACTCTTCCTAGAAAAAGGTGCTACATCTCTCATTGCTTTGGGAAGCTAGGCACTGATGCTGGAGCCTACTTTACCCTTCAACGCAATTCTGGAACTCTTCTTCTGGAACGACCCTAAGAACTGTTGTCATATTGCCCTTGATGTCCTGAATGTCATCAAAATGTCTTTCCTTTCAATATTTCCTTTCTCTTTTGGTAAAGAAAAAAGTCACTGGGGGAACAGATTAGGTGAGTAGGGAGGGTGTTCCTATATAGTTATTCATTTACCGGCTAAAAACTCCCTCACAGATAACTATACAACTAAATTCACAAACCTGCCACCTTACCATTGTGCACAATGGTCATTCCACAAAGAGTTCCAAAACTGCTCTGAAGGGTAGACTAGGTGCTGGCATTGGTGCATAGCTTCCCAAGAGGAAGGCTTCAAAGGTCGTGTCCACAGTGATATTCAGCAATGAGGTATGGAGCACTTAGAATAATTAAGTTTGTGGACTTCATTGACTGCCTATGTTGGAAGAGGAATCTCTGGTGGTGGAGTGGATAAGTGTTACATCTGCTAACCAAAAGGTCAGCAGTTCAAATCCCCCAGGCACTCCTTGGGAACTCTATGAGGCAGTTCTACTCTCTGTTACAGGATCACTAATGAGTTGGAGAAGGCTCACCTGCTGTTGATTTTTGTCTTTTTCATGTTGGAAGGAACTCTGGTGGCACAAACGGCTGAGTGCTTGCTTACTGAGTTGCTAACTAAGTTGTTTACTAAGTGCTAAGTTGCTAACTGAAAGTTGGCACTTAGCTCCCACCCAGTGGCTCCATGGGAAAAGACCTGGTGACATGCTTCCATAAAGATTACAGCCAATAAAAGCCTAGGAGCAGTTCTACTCTTTCACATGGTGTTGATTTGAGTCAAAAATCTACTCAACACCACTTAACAACAATAGCAGCAACAACAATAGTAACTAAGTTGCAGGTAGGTATTATTAATATTCCCATTGTACAGATGTGGAAACTGAAGCAGAAAGGAATTGGAAAGCTTCCCCAAGATCATGAAAGTAGTAATTACTTGAACCAGGATTTGACTCTGTGCAGACTCTTACATCTGCTTTGCCTATACATATTTATTCTGCATTTTGTTTGAATATCAGAATTTGCTCAACACTGTCCCTTTGTATTCAAAACTTGTTTCACAAAAAATGAGTGAATTTTACTGTATATAAATTACACCTCAAGAGAACTGAATAAAAATTATAATTTGTAGAGATGAGTTGTCAATAATTCAAAACCTGACTGTCTAGTAAATTGAGTGGCTTTAGATATACGCACTTGGCTGGCTTGGCTTAGGTATATGGACGTGTGCATGGAAATACACAAACTATAACCTGTACATTATTATCATCATGGTTTATGAAGGGAGACCTAATGTTTTCTGCATTTTAGAGTCTATGAGAGAGTGTGGGGGTGTTTTTGCAGATTTCTGGTAGGCAAATATAGCTTTAAAAAAAGAGAGAGAAGCTAGGAAGAATAAGAGTTTAATGGATGTAACTGAAATTAAAAAATAACAAGGTAAACATCTACAAGGCAGTGTTGGGCACATTGCTATATGGTGAGCTGAGCTCTTGCATATTCTAAAAGGCAGTTTTAAGGAATTTGGCCTTCACTAGAAAGAAATGCATACCAGTTCTAGTGCAGTTTTACAGAATCTGGGAATACAAGCCATCCCCAACTTACCAGTATCTGACTTACAGAAAACTGCATTTCTAACCATTTTCTTTCTATGTATCTTATCACTAATACATACTAAATACAGTTTTGCAGCATGTAGTCATTCTCAGATGTTCACTCCCAGATGTTCAAAGTTTGATTGACATAGAGACTGATAATAAAAGGCAATAAAAGTGAAAACTTAAAAAAAAAAATGTATTTGACTTATGCCAGAACTGACTTACAACAGAGTGGTCAGAACACAATTCCATTCTAAGCTGGGAGCTAATTGCACATGGTTTTAGAGCTGGTACCAGATCCATCTGCTTCATGTCTCTATAAATGTGTGAGGATTGTTAAGCCTAGTCTTAGACAATAGGGATTATACTGCTGTGTTGATCTCTCTTTGCGCCCTGCACTGAATGATTTATACATTAAAAAAAAATGGTATTTAGCACATAGAAAAAAAATATTGCTGTTGAGTTGATTCCAACTCAGACCGATCCTATAGGACAGAGTAGAAGTGCCCCATAGAGTTTCCACGGAGCACCTGGTGGATTTGAACCACCAACCTTTTGGTTGGCAGCCGTAGTACTTACCTACCACATCACCAAGGTTTCCTTAACACACAGAGGTACAGAAAAATTATACACTACCAATATGATAATGAATTGAAAAATGAGTAACCCAGCAAGGAAATGTATATCATAAGAAGCACTCAAAACGTGTATGCTATTTCTACAACTTTCCCTTTCATTCATTAACTCTACAAAGGTTTTATCAGCTGTCTCCTCTATAAAGGACACAGTGTTATAAAGGGCTTTGTATCACCCCTCAAATAGTGACAGCATATCACCTACAGCCTCCCAGGACCCAGATTCTCCCCATCAACTTTGTCACCAGAGTGATTTCTCGAAAGAGATGTCATGGTCTTACTTCCATCCTTCTAAACGTTTAATGACTCTCTACCGTGTACAACAGGAGATATTGACTGATGGTCCTTAAGAGTATCTTGACTTACAGAATGGTTTTTCTCCCTATGTGTGTACTCTACAGAGCGATACACTGTAAATATTTCATTTTTTCGTATAAATCAGGAGTTTCAGCTTTTCTTTAAAAATGGGAAAATCTGACAGTTGGCATCAATGACACTGACTATCCAATTTGGACAAAGAATATATTCTCCAGGTTGTCACAGGCTCCATCACTCCTTATAGTTTTAACTCTGACTGCTCTGCCCACTTACACTCAACTTCTGCTCCAAGGTAAACCTGTATGTAACCTCTGGCATACACTATAAAGAGCAAACTCCAGGCCTTGTCTGCACAGTCCTTCATAACGTGGCACTTCTGGGCCTCCTTCTTCCCAAAGGTCCTATGTCCCAGTCAACACTGAATTCCTTGTAGTTCCTTAAACACCTTTGCTCATGCTGGTCTCACTCCATGGAACATCTTCCCACTGTCTTCCTTCTCTGCCTAGAGAATCTCATTTACCCTTCAAGACTCAGTTCGAAGTTTCCTCTTTGGAACTCTTCTGAATTCCCCCAGAAAACTAGTTACTTCTTCCCAACTATTTCCACAGCGCCTGATGCCTCTAGTAGCATTGTCATGACTTTTGTGTCTGGCCAATTAGAGACACATGAAAAGGACCCTTGACCCTTGACCCTCTAATGAAAAGGACCCTTGACCATCTCCACATCCTGAATCCTTAATAGAGTGCCTAGCACCTAGTAGGTATACAATATCTAGTAACTGAACAAATATATGGATGAGTGAATGAATAATTCTAAGATTTTTTTTTTTATTTCAGTGCAAGATAATATAAAGCATTTGACATGTAAAAACGGGAATAACTACTCAAGATCAAATTTCAAGTTTGACATCTTCAGCTACAGTTGTTACAAGTTCTTATTCATTGCACCCTTTCCAGGAAAAGAAGGCTTGAGAAAATAAAATGTATAGAATAATCAAAGTAACTTACAATAGACAGGGCACTATACTTGAGGGTAGGGGAAGTGAGTCACAGTGCTTCTTTCGAAGGAGGTGGTGAGACGAGTCACACCACATGTCCTATAAGCTGGTGGCAACTCTGGCACCATTTACCCTGAAGAAGGTACAACTTGGGCTCAAGAGTGGCAGGGAGGGATTGTCTACCTGGCCAGCTATCATGTGGCTGTGCGTGCAGAAGTCCTTGGACCTGTGCACCGCAGCTCTCTATTTGGGGGCACAAGCTAGGGTGCACTATCTGGCCCCCTTGTGGTAGTTCTACGGAGTCATGCAACTAGTCCTGGCCAAGTAGATGAGAGAGCAAAGGTTATGTGTCACTTTGGGGCCACAGCGTGGATATGCCACTCTCCAAAAATGATCTTTCTTTTTGCCATTTATTGTTGCCATTATCTGCCATTCAGCGATTCCAGCTCATGGCAACCCCATATGTGCAGAGTGGAATTGATCCATAGGGTTTTCAGGGCTGTGACCTCTTGGATGCAAATTGCCAGGCCTGTCTTCTGAGGTGCCTCTGGGCAGACTGGAATCACCAGCTTTTTGGTTGGTAGCTAAGTACTTCAGCATCTGTGCCACCCAGGGATTTCTTTACTATGATTAAGCTACAGGGCAGCGGGTTTCTCTTACATGTGGCCTTTCTGGCCTTGGGTTTGTGATTCTTCCAGAATGATTAGTTAGGCCACAATCCTGTAAGTGATGGGTCTGTATACGATGCAAATTGGATGTGTAAAACCACCTAATAGGATTAAATGATCTTAATGAGAAGAATGATTCCTATGTAAATAGAGTGACTGTGGTATTTTGAGGGGACTGGTCAGTTCACTGGTAGGAGGGCCATGCCTTGAAATTGACAAGGACTTGGCTTACATAAAGGCTATCCCCACAGTGGATGGTGTGGAGGAGGGAAGCTCACTATCAGCAAGAAGAGCTTGGAGCAGAACCTGTCGTTTGGACCTGCACTAAGAACCCTCGAGACCTAGGAGACAGAGAAAGTCGTCACACTGAAGATAGCGTGAGACGGCGAGAATCGGCGGCCACCGCAGCAGAACACAGCTGCAGAAAAACGGCAGCGGCAGCTCCAGTGGGAGAATCCGAGGACCGGCAGATGGCCGTCGTGGTGCTTGCCAGCCCACAGAGAGTACCCTTAGGTAGGAGACCTGTTTGCAGAGTCGGGTAACTCTGGGCACCTGTTGTCAGGGATAAAGAGCTGTAACACTCATAAAAGCAGGGCTGAGGCCTAGAGAAGGCCTCCAAGATGCTAGGCTAAGAGAAGGGCCATTGGCCCATCAAGGGGAGAGAGAAGGGCCTGCCTGGGGGCGTGGCCAAGAAGGAGGTGAGAGTTGTTCCCGCTGAAAGTCATGCTGCATGATTGTTCTGACTGATGAACTGTATTCTGTCTCCTGAGTTGTTCTGTATTACTTTCAAACTGACCATAATCCTGAGTTATACATAGCCTGTACGTCTCTAATAAACCACACACTTACGAGTGTGCTCTGGGAGTCTTGGATGGCCACTGCAATGAATTATCCCATCCAGGAGGGAACCAGAGCGCACTGAGGGCAGAGGATTGTGGGTGGGAGTCAAGGAGCTATCAGCTGGTGTCAGAAATGGTGAAAGTGTCTGATCTCCACCTCAGCGAACCAGGTTTGGTCGGATCCTGATTCTCATTCCACACCCCCCTTACCCCCAATGCAGACAGCCTTAGATGCTACTGGATCGCAAGGCAGCCAAGAATTGGAATTCTTTGTTATCCCAGCACAGCAGGGCCTATCCTGACGGATACAACAGATTTACTTTGCTTTTCTGCAAGTGGAAGAACTAAAGCTGATGGCTGCAAGTTTCAGAAAGACCAATTCTCTGTAATACTAGGAAAAAATGTAATAAAGCGTAAAAAGATGGAATGGACTACTTCAGAAATTATTCATTCATCCACACAAGATATTTTGAACTCTGGTTTGGGGCAAGCCCTCTGTATGTAAAATCCCTACCATTAGGGCAGCAGGTGGTGCATTCCTAGTTATTGAAAAACATCTGCACTGGACAGCTCCTTAGGGTTAGGGTTGGGGTTAGGAGATATTTTATCTTTAAAGTATCTCCTAACCTGGAGATTCCAGGATCTCCACCTCCTCTGGTCTAAAAAGAAAATAAAATCAATTTTCCCAAGCATTGCTTTGATTCCAACTACTTACTGATTTATGGAGTTGTCTTTTTGATATTCTAATGTTTTATTTTCCCAGCAAATAAGTTCCTTGAGGGCCAGTACTATTTCATTCCTCTTTGCATGTTTTCCATACTATATCCCCAAACATGAAACTGGACCCATTGCCATCAAGTCGATTCTGATTCACAGAGACCCTACAGGACAGGGTAGAACTGCCCAAAGGGTTTCCAAGGAGGGCTTGGTGGATTCAAACTGCTGATCTTCGGGTTAGCAGCTGTATTTCTCAACCACTATGCCACCACGGTTTTCTCACATTACACAGTCGGTTGAATGTTACCATCCATTCTCACAGGAAAGCAACCACTGTAGACTTTGACATTCATTACTGTCGAGTCACCTCTGACTGACAGCAACCCTAGAGGCCGGAAAAGAACTATTCCATAGGGTTTTCAAGGCTGTAAATCTTTAAGCAGGCAGACGGTCACATCTTTCTCTTGCAGAAGGGCTAGTGGGTTCGAACTGCCGAACTCTGGGTTACCAGTGGAGCACTGTTAACCACTGTGCCACCAAGGCTCCTTCTACTGACATTCTTGCCACCAAGTCAATTATGAGTCATAATGACTCTATAGAGACAGCATAGAAAGAACTGCCCTATAGAGTTTCCAAGCAGTGGCTGGTAGATTTCAACTGCCAACCTTTTGGTTAGCAGGTGAACTCCTGACCACTTCACCCTGAGCGCTCCTTTAGGACAATAGCTACTGTTACTAACCATGTGATAGTTTTGCTTGCCCTTCTCAACTATTTAAGTTAGATCTGTACTTGTTTAAAAAATATATATATATATATAGCCAAGTGCTGTCAATAGTACAAACAAAATACCCTTATAACTTTTAGAGAAAATGCTCTTTTCTTCAGAATAAAAAGTCTTAGTCCTACACTCCTGCATTTGAGGTGAAGTGCATTATTTCATTAATATCTTGATTCAGTAACTATTGAATGAAATTCCTACTATGTGCCAGGTGTAAGGCTGATGTAAGTTTATCAAGACATAGTCGTGGATGCACTGCTACCAGCCTTACATAACTCTTTGTTATACCACAGTCTGTGAGCTCTCTGCACAAAGCTCTTTGGAAGAAGAAAGTAAAAGCAAATTTCAAAAGGTTGGGGGCAAAACGTTCCCTTGGTTCCACTCACGGGTACATCCTGTACCTTTACTTCTAGGGGCTTAGCTGGTTACTAGGGGAAGTAGATGAACATACGAGTAGGAGAGGAAAAATAAAACCTTTTTTTTTGGTATTTCAATATTTTTTAAGTTTCATTTCTGACTTTCAGAATTGGAGAAATCAGTTACCCGCTTTAAAAAAAAAAAAAGGCTAATAAGCAGTGATTAAAGACTGAGAATTTATTCTTTCCATTCCCAAACTGGTATCACTCTCTGATGGGCATATTGGTACTGGTTAGGCGATGCAGCATTTTGGGTAAATTGAGGCAGAAGGACTCAGTGCCTCCTGGGATGTATGGAGGCAGACAGGGCTCCAGGAAGGACAGAGTGTGTTTTACCTTGTTTTGCCCACTGCCAACACCGCAAAATTCATACTTTTCTACTTGAGGCTGCCCACTAGTGTCTTCTGACATAGGAGGGGCTAGTGGTCCAAAAGAATACTAATTTCTAAAACTTTTTTAGGTTCTTATGTCTTTGGAATGGTCTCTGCATAAGAAGGCAATCAGCTGAAAAAGATGGATGAATTCCAGTGAATTCAACATCCAGTGATAGAAAAGAACTGGCACATGAGAAAGCTGCATGAATCCATGTGCTACGCTCCTTCATTTAGAAAAACCACACACAAACACAGCACAGTTGATGTGTTTGTTACCCAGGCTTGAAAGTTGAATCAACCAATGTGCAAAAGATAAAATAAGACTGCAGAAATATCAGGATTTTCCCAGCGTGCTTTTATTCAGAGGCATCTGACAGAAGAGGACCTCACAGAGCTTTTAGGAAAAACTGAATTCTCAGCCCACAGCCACTTTCCAGGAACTTGACTGCAAACAGTGCTCTGTGCTGGAGGAATAGAGCTTTTAGCAAATCTCCCTCTTGCTTCCCTAGTTGCCTTCTTTCTAAATACAATTATTTATGAGGACTTAATGAAGGAGCAAGCCTTGTGTGAAAAGAACTCAAAAAAGTGCAGCGTCTATAAATACACAGAGGTAGTTCCACAGTCCTCATTGTTACAAGCTAAAGTGTTGCAGCTCTTGCCATGAACCT
This sequence comes from Heterohyrax brucei, assembly GCA_028571685.1. Classification (NCBI taxonomy): domain Eukaryota; kingdom Metazoa; phylum Chordata; class Mammalia; order Hyracoidea; family Procaviidae; genus Heterohyrax; species Heterohyrax brucei. Next base: position 21,311,232 of record CM053149.1, read on the forward strand.
CACAACTGCACTTCTTGCCAAACACACACACACACACACACACACACACACACACACACACACACACACAAGCATGCATAGAGGGAGACTAAGCTTTTTCTTCCTACAATCTTCTTAACAGTGAGTAAACAGTAGTAATATTCTGTTGTCATATTCAATGTAAATTTCCCAAAGACAACACAAAAGACCTGTTAGCTTCCTTCTAGCTGAGGGGAGGAACGGCAGAAAAGAAGGGGGTGAAGTTGACGGACTTCCAGTTTCCTGTGAGCCTGGAGTCCTGAGCCTGCAGACGCCCTGATGTTGCAGGGACGATTTTGGAGGTCTCAATCCCCATTTGGTAAGGTGTCCTGCCCTTCCTCTCCTGAGTCCCCTGTCTGTGAAATCCTCTTTGCCCCTGCTTTTTGAGGGAACTGAACCTCAGCTTAGACGTCTGTTTCCAGTGGGTTGAAAATAACACAGCTGATGATAGGAGGTTAAAATGTGAAATAAATGGGCCAGGGCATGGTGCAGGGGTTTGAAAAACACCCCCTCCTCCATCTGTCACGTGCTCCTCAGTTGGGGTGCAGCGCTTCGGGTTAAAGGGCCCCGGGAGGGTCGAGGGTGGGGTGAAGGGACACAAACAGAGCCGAGTGTCAGGGAAGGAGGCCCTCTAGGAAAGATCGTCTCGACCTAACGTTGACGAGAGAAATAAATTGGCCCATCAGCCCCTAGTGGGGAACGATGCACCCCGCGCAGAATGGGTTGAGGGGGTGCATCAAGGCCTCTCACCTGACTTCCTCCTTCGCTGGCACACACACTACAGTTACCCTCCAACCCCCAACCTCCCCCCCCCAAAAAGCTCAAGCCAACAACGAACAACAAGAGGAAGCCGCAGGCGGCAGAAGGAGGGGTGCGCGCGGTGGGGGCCTGGAGAGGTGAGCGGGGCAGGGTTGGCGGGCGTTGACACCCACGCCGCGCACTCCCAAGCACACCCCCAAGCGCCTACACTTACCCCTCGTGGCCCCGGGTCTGGTCTTCGGCGGCGACCCCGCTGCGCGCCCCCTCGCCCGCCCGCGCCCCTCCAGCCCCGCGCCCCCCGCCGCCCGGCCCGCGCGCAGGGAGGGAGCCCCGGAGCGGCGCACGGCCGCGGCGGCTCGGGCTCGGCTCGGCTCGGGCTCCCGCGCAGCCAGCGTCGCCGGCCGAGGCTCCGCCGCCAGGGGGAGAAGCCGGGGCGGGCGCTGGGAGGCGGGCCGGGCCCTCGCCGCCCCGCCGGCCCGCCCGCGCGCCCCACTCGCTCGGAGGCGGCGGCGGCGGCGGCGGCGCGGGGTCCCTGAGCCTGCGGGCGCGGCTGGCCGGGGCCGAGGCGCGGCGGCTGGATGCGCGCCCCGCGCGGCGGCGGCGGCGGCGGCGGGCTCCCGTGGGGGGCGCCCCGGCCGCTGCGGTGCGCGCGGGGCTGCGGGCGCGGCGACCGGCGAGCCGGGCGCGGCTCCCGCCGGCCCCTTCCCCCTCCCGCCCCCGCCGCCGCCCCCTCCCCCTCCCCCGCGAGCATCTCCTCCCTCCCCCCTGCTCTTCTTTCCCTCGGCCCCGCGCGCTCGCTCGCTCGCTCGCTCCGCGTTCCTCTCTCCCCTTTAAACGCCCACTTCGGATGGGGAAAGAAGACAACTTGAAGTCAAGTTGCAATTAACTTCCGCGGCAGCCGCAGCTACGGCGGCGGCAGCAGGAGGCAGGAGCCGCCGCCTCGGAAGTCCGACGCCGGCGCGCCCGCCGGGGGAGCCGTGCTGAGCCTCGGGCCCGCACCGGGCGAGCCACCGCCGCCCCCAACGCCCATGCCTGAGTGAGTTTGGCTCCCTTACCTCCTTTTCTCGCCCCCACTTTTTTTTCTCTCCTTCTCTGCCCCCCCCCCTTTTTTTCCTCTTCCTACCCCCTCTCTCTTTTTCGGAATCGATCCAAACTTCTCTGCAGCACCCCAACCTACGAGGTGTCCCTTCTGGCGCGACTCGGCTCCCCTCTTGTGGGCGCGAGGCGGCCAGAGGTCTCTGGCTCAGCCGGGTCCCAAAGTGGTGTGGGCCAGTTGAAGTCAGGGCGAGCCACCGGGATGGGGGACTTGAGGATACCATTCGTTGTCCCTCAGGATGTGGACACACTAACACACCTGCCCGACAGACCCGAGCTGGACAAGCTCCTCCAGGACGTCGGTATGGCCTCTTTTGGAAGAGAAAAAGTGAGTCGAAAAGACCTCAGGAAGCACATGGGGAAAAGGGGAGCTTCGCTGTGCGTCCCCGGGCCCGGCAGGCAGAGAGAGGCGCCCGGCCGAGTAGGCTGGGGGAGTGGATCGTTCCCCGGCCGGACTGTAAGGCGGCTCAGCATCCTTCCCAGCCCATCTCCGCCTTTCTTGGTCCTCGGCCGGCGGGGCTGCCGGTGAGTGCGGCGGAAAGGGGCCTGGGAAGTTTGTGGCAACTTCTCCATCCCGGGAGCCACTCCGGCGCCGGGGCGCTCAAGTTTGAGCCGGGAGTTTGCAAGCAGGCGGCACTCCGCGTTCGAGCCGTAGTCGGCTGTGGCCAGGTCAGTGCTGGAGGGACTGCAGGCAGGAATGTGGGCTACAAGGGAGGCTGGAGGCTAGAAGAGGTGCTCCCTCCTAACGGGATCTGGGACTCCTCAGGTGCGGCCTCCAAGGGGCACCGTGCACCCTCCTGCCGTCTGGACCCAAGCGCGGTGGCCTTCTCGGTGCGCACCGTTGCTGAAGTTCCCAGGCGGCGGAGCGTGGGTTTGGGAGACTACAAGTGGAGGGGACGGAACAGGCAGGTGGCAGGTCTACGGAGAGACATGCACGTCCCGGGGAAACACACTGAGTAAGACCCTTTTGGGGTGACCCGAGAAAACGGAGAGAAAAAGGGTGCAAGGCTCTTTCTCTTAGTTTTGGCCCTGGTCTCCCCCAGAGCGCTGCACATTTCACTTACAAGTGTCAACCACAGGGTCGCCTCTCCAAGTGCCCTGGTTGGAAACTTTGACCTCTGTGCCCTTCCTCCGTGAACGTTCTCAGCGGCATTCCAGGCGGATGTGACTTGGACTCCACAGGGTTGTAAAAGAGATTGGGAATACCGAAAGATTCCCTATTCCCGGGAGAAAGCCTCTCTGCCAGGGCTGATTAGAGGTTCTGTGCCTGCATCCAGGGAGGCCAAGGGACCTGACTTGCCCAAGAGGACAGAGTAGGGGAGTAAGAATGAGTAGCGGCAGCACAGTGTCAGGTTTTGTCCTAAGTGGTCCCCTGACTCCACAGTGTGTTTTGCTGCTGATGGATGAGTTCATCCCGTTGAAACTTTATTGACATTTACACCCTCGATAACGTGGGTTTTTCTGAGATGTCAGGAATGCGGAATTCATTCTATGCAGTTAAGTGTAACTGCAAAAAAACAAAACGTACTTTAAGACCAGAGAAAGTCAAGGTTGAGGTGTTTGCACCCAAAACCTTTAATCTGCTGTTTGGTGCTAGAGCTACGATTTAGCAAAGGTCTTTATTTCTGTTGCATATTATTCTAGTAGAACAGTGGTACAGTCATATACTGGCTGCTCCAGTCTGCTGGCAAACATTAGCATTCAAGCTTACATTTTTGACAAATGTGCAGACAGGAATAGCATGAACAGGCATCTTAAATATTAACAACCTAAGCATCTGTTGTGAAACAAATTTAATATATTTACTCTGTTTTTCTCACATTGTTAGAAAAGGTTATAATAAGTGCATAATTTCAACTTTAGCTAGCAGAAGTAACTGGCTGTATCTCTCATTACCTCTCCAAGTATTTAACACAACCACCAGACATAAATACTTTAATTAACTGAGTTAGGTGCATGCTATGTAAAAGAAAACACCGGCAAAATATGTATCCTGTCTTTGCGCATTTTAAATGACTGTGCCTTTTATAAATAATGCCAAACGTGTTTACTTCTGATCTCCGTTTGACACTTTATTACTTCACATTTTTTTCTAATAGAAACAGTATTTTAAGTGTAGAGTTGTTCAGTCGTATGTAATACATAATAAGTAAACAGTAGCAGTAAAACACAAAGCATTGTTGAATTTGAATATGGCTAGATGTAACAAGATTATACAAGAGAAATAAAATCAGTGTTCAATTTTGAATTCCTTTCTGAATAATGAATACAAATGATGGATGAAAAGGAACAAATAGGGATTTCCTTCCTAAAGTACTGGTTCCTTAAAATGCATGCGGGGGGTAGGGGTAGAGAAAGACCTAAAAAACTTCCAAAAGTCTGAATAGTGATTTACAGAATCAATGCATTCCTCATTTTCCCACAAGCTGAACTATGTAATAAATAATAGTTCTTTGTATGTAAAAGTATTTAAAAGGAATGCCTTTTGTTCAGTTGTTTTAATAAATTAATATATTCTTTGGTCGATCATGTACAAAAAGTAGCTCTTTTGTCTCCTGGGAGCTTAAACACAAGCAACAACAGAATGAATATTGGTTTATTTCTACAAAGAAGTCTGTTGCCAGCTATGGGAACCTGATTATATAGGATATGAAAACACAGAGTGATGGTTAAGAAAGCCTGCATGAACTTAGCTAGGACTAGAAGGGCTGGGAGATTTTCAATTCTTTTTTTATTTTTATTTTTTTTCCTGTGGCAGGTTGTGGATTGTAAATTAGGCCTAAAAGGTCAGGTGACAGGCACCTGTTCCTCATTATTGTAAAAAAATCTTTTGGTTACAAACACTATTAAGCTAAACACAACACGAATATACAGCAGGGACTCTGTAAAGCACTCTAGTGGCTTTTCATCTGCTCTGCAAATTTCCAGAAGGGCCATACATAGATGTGCCCTTTACATAACATGTCATTTCTTCCATATATGTTGTCTTGGATGACTGTAATTTATATTACATTAGTCGTTGGGAGTGATGAAGTATGTAAAAGAAATACATATGACAGAAGCAGTCTTCAGACTGTCTAGACAGGCTGCAGTCGAATGCAAAATACCCTTTTCCAACTCTCTTTTTCCTTTACCAGCTATTAATTACTACATTTTTTTGTTCATGTTTTCAGTAGAAACCTTCCCAAATGGTCTTTTCTACTTTGGAGATGAATTCCCATTTTAAATGATGCCATGAACTGTTTTGCTCAGTTTTTGTGTATAAGTAGAAAAATCAGTTCCCATATACTATCTTAGCTTTGTAGCGTATACAAAATGGGAAGAAAAACCACATTTTTCATGCATGCTATTAGGAAGGGTATTGTCATTATTGGGTCTTCCAACTTAGCACTTCTCTCAGGAGAGTTCAGTCATATTGCTGTTGACATTAAGTGTGATGTGAGCCTTATGACTGGTTTACTGTTAGATATTTTGGACAACAGAATATACAAACATACTGAAAAGACCTAAGTAGCACCAGATTCCAAAATATTCAAGGTTCCATATGCTTTTAATTGGCAAATGAGGATTTTGAGTTAATATAATAACTCAGATTATTGAATTCTATGTTACTTAAATATGTTCTTTGTCTTTTGGGTTTCATATAGCTTATGCTTATTGTATTAAGTATTTGTTTGTAGCTTTTGTGATCGGATTACAGGACAGTCATTACCCTTGCTTATCAAATTGATTTAGGTTGCCAACTGCAAAACTCTGAGCTGAGTTGTACAAATTGGTTTACATTTTGACAGAGTTAAGTTAATTAATAGATCAAGCACGAAAAACCATCCACGGTAGGGTATATTTTCTGGTAAAATGAAAGTTATGTTTTAGCGTGATGAGCATCAGGCTTCAGTAATCTGTTCCTCTTGTGGAATGAACACTTCCTACTTCAAGCTAGCAGGCACCTACTGTTTATTTACGCTGCATTAAACTGACAGCTCAGCAATCAGAGGAAAAATATTACTTACCTTCCTGAAGTAAATACCAGTTTATAGGTTAGTGCACGTATTTATATTCCTGTCACCACTAAATAACGGCTCTGTCTCCATTTTAATATCTACCTGTGCAGTAATCCAGGGCTTCAGACTCTTCCTGGTTGGGGGCAGGGGTCAGGTGGAGCTTTTTTTTTTTTTTTTCAGCATTTCCCAGTGGCAAAACTTTAAAGAGAAGTCATTTCATCTTCTCATTTCAGTGGTGTAAGAACCAGTTGAAAGAGATGTCACACACTTTTTACTTTGCACACCTGAACTCTAGCAAGAGTTTGCATGCCACTTAACAGTAGTCCTCCTGGGGCAACCTCAGGACAGATGGGTTCAAATGCACTCCTGTGTGTTTGCTAAATTAACTGTCTACACAGTTCCAACTAGATTACTTAAACTATTTGATGTCTTCCTTAATAACTTTGAAAAAGTATCTTCCCTTCCAAATCTTAGATAAAATGTTTCAGCTTTTAATGGCGATCTGCAAAGAGGAATACAAAGTCAGCTTATTGATTGCTTCCTTGATTCTGTTGCTTTGCGCTGCAGATAGTCTTGCCACTTGTTGTCTTGTTAATTGGCCAACTTTTAGATAAAGGAGAATTCTACTTTCTTACAATATGAGATGTATTTGTTGTTTTGTATTTTAATTTAAAGCCTGTTCTCTATTAAAACCCCTGGAAACTGTGAAATATGGTTAAAGATGAATTCTGAAACTCACAATTAACTTTTGCAAAAATGCTGGGTTTTGCTTATATTCTCTAAGTAGCTCTTAGTTGCATGGTCTACACACAGTTGTCAAAGACTCGTCATATATTCCATTGCTATCAGAGCAGAATGTGGTCTTAATACAGCATATAAATCAAATCTGTTACCCAAGCTTCTTCTCCTTTGCTATACTAAAGAAAAAGTGTCTACTGTGGTAATTTATACATCATTCCTAAGTGCTATTCTCAATGGTGAGTCTATTTAAACTTGATGTCTTCATAGAGTGTGACCAACACATTAACACACGTTATTTAGTTCTTTTGAACTTATGCCAACGGTACCTTTTGCTGTTTATTTTTTTTTTAAGTCTTTTTTAAGATCAGATATTTCATTTCAGAGTAAATAGATACAGATTGTGTGTATGTATATTCAGGGTGAGATTTAGTAGTGTAGTGCTCCTCCAACATATTGGCCTATTTTTATTCTTTCAAGTTATTCTGCATCACTTCCACAGTTGTTGCTGTGAGAAGGTTTGTAATAGAAATTCTAATCACCTCTTTCAGTGGACTTTCAAGAATGGAATTCAGTTTATGCGCTGATCCAGTTTAGTTTACGAGAGATGAAAATCAGTTAACTGATAGCCCAGCATGTAGATCCCTGGTTTCTGCCGAAATTTATTTAGTGGTTTTTTTAGCATTTGGTAGGGAAGTATCTTGTAGTCAGAAATTAAGAGTTGTTCAGCTTTCCAGTGGAGGAAAGAGATTGCTGGACAAAACATTCAACTGGGCAATATTTTACTGTGGGCATTATTTGTTGTAGAGCCTGTGTCTTAGGGCATGGATTTTTGAGTATGGAATGGTGCAGATTCCCCAAATGAAACTGAAATGCCTGCAGAAGATGCAATTGTCAGGCAGCACCTGGCTGTGCCTTTACTAGAATGCCTGTGGCTCTGTGCGGGTCCCCTTCTGCAGCCCTTCCCCCCAGGTGTGCAGGAAGTGGAGGGTGTTGAACTGGGTGAAGTGGGTGGACTCATACCCAGAGCTATGACCTGATTTGTGACGCACCTTCAGAACTGCAGTAATGGTCCAGCTGCTTTACAGGCAACTGGTAACCACCTCATTTGGGGATGCTTCTGCCTCGCTAGCAGTGCCAGGGAGAACTTCATCACTGTCTGCCTTATCAAAGACTACTTTTTGAGAGCTCTCCCGTAGGGCTAGCTTCTGAGAGCAGCCTCTGATATTTGGAGGGTAAGTTCTTACAGTCAGTTCCAGCTGGAGAACCAAGGTCACAGCTACAATGGGAGGCAGGGGTTTGGGGTTTGGTGGCAGTGGCAGTGGCAGTGGTGAGGGGCAGGGGAGATCTCTGTGTTTCGGAAGTCTTTTTTTTTTTCTCAACTCCAGATGACTTGGGACGAGACACCAAGAGAAATTCTTCAGTGGACCTTCTTTTTTGAGTTGCGAGATGCGGCAGCTAGCTCCCAGGAGAAAATATGAAACCTTTGTTCCTTAAGATGCTTAAAGTACAAGATAATCAGTAGTCTGTAATGGGGAATTCTGTAGATGCAGTTTTCCTGGAAGCAAGGCGTGTAGTGGAGCTGATGGCTAGAGGTTCCTCTCTAGTCTTAGGCAATGGTTTCTGATATGCCCATTAAGAGCATGTAAATGACAGTTTGACCTTTTCATGTTTATGATGTTAAGGACTTTAAGGTAAAAGAGGTTTCATGTTATAAATATTTTATGGTAATAATTATTATAAATAAAATAGAACATAGTATATGCAGATATCTTTTGAAATGGAGATAGTCTTCAGCATAGCCTGTCCATAATCAGCTGTTTGATGTCCAGTGCAGTTGAGTTTTCCTATTCCAGTGAACCAGACAATAGAAATCATTTGGAATTAACAAGAGGGCTAGGTGATTCTTGATACAGCAAACCTTTCTTCCTCTCAGAAAGTATTTTTATCAGTGAATCAAGTACAGAATTAAAATGCCTACAATTTTCAAAGAGTTTGTAGAATTTAGAAAATAATCTAAGTGTTCTTCATGGTATTTTTTGCCAACTCAAATGCATATTGAGCTGTGCTGTTTAATGTTACTTTCTCCTGCCTGGTAGAAAAGAGTAGTATTTTAATACCTATGCTTAAAAAAAAAAACAAAAAACTTAGAGGTGTGTTAGTTTTGGGGTGGTTTAAGAGAACTTAAAAACAATTTACAACATTATCTTAAAAGTTTAAAAATGACAGCCTTAGTTTGTATGGAGTCATTGTATTTTAATAATACTGTACAGTTATTAGTGTTATTAGAGCAGTAGACAGTTAATTACAGCCTTTTCAGACACACGTTAACTGTATATTAACAATCATGTTAAAAAAAGAATGATGTATACTCTTACCTACAAGCTACTGCTTGCTGGACTCTTTTTAAAAAATTCTTTTAGGAGGGATGGACTTAGGTTTTTGGTTCAGAATTACCAAAGGTTTCCTACTCAAGCACCTTAATTTTAAAACTTTTCAGTGAGATGCACAATTTTCTTCCTGCTCTTTTTCTCTTCGTTATTGGTATTGGCTTGATGGCTTTTGCGAGTGGCATTAGAAACTGTTACCCTTTAGCGGTTTCTACAGAAACACCCACATTTTCTGGTTTTCTGATGACTTTGGCCAAAGTAAACCATGAAAAGCTTATTGAATTAACACCCTCTACATTCGACGGCACTTGGCTTGGCATGCTGGACAACACTGGGTATACTTCTTTTGGTAGAATCACTGTTGTCTCTGTTTCTTTAGCCAAATTATGTTTCTTTACAATTCTGTATAAGCCTAAGCTTTAAAGTACATCTGAGCAGCTGATCACAGCAGTAGTCTTTTTCTCTGTCCAAATCACAAACCTGGGTTTTTGCTTTGTCTTGTGGCATGGCAAAGTAATGAGTGATGGAAACTGAAGGGTCTTAAGAATGTACTGTGTTCTTACTTAGGTCTACCAAATTGTTTAACAATTTTAATTCCTGTGATGAATTCGGCTACGTGGACCTCCTAACCTTACATGAAATGTGACAGTTAACTATGCGTTAGTGTTCCCAATGTCTTTATAAAGTTTATAGGTGCTGCTGTTGTTTATTTCTACATGTTAGTAAACTGTAGGACAGTGCATGAAGTGTAAAGTACAAGTCTGTATTATTTAAAATAGTAGACATGTTACAGTTAGCATTGTGTACCTTGTACATAGTAAGCATCCGCTGAAGAATTTGTAAATCGGTAAGATTGTGAATTGAGTTTATACTAATTTATCGGAGAAAGAGGCTTTTCTGTCTAATTTGCTCTGTTTACTGGAGATATCTGAACACTTAATTTACTCCAGTTTTCTGTATAAGTAAATGTTTTTGTCCTTTAGATACTTTGTGTCACTTTCTGACTATAGTACTAGAATTTTCCATCTTATCCTTATTGTCCGACCCTTAGACCAAAAAACCAAGCCCATTGCCATGGAGTTGATTCCAACTCATAGTGACGCTATAGGACAGAGTAGAACTGCCCCATAGGGTTTCTAAGGAGTAGCTGGTAGACTCGAACTGTCAGCGTTTTGGTTAGCCAGCCACGCTTTGAACCACTGAGCCACCTGGGCCGTGTCTGACTTCCAGATGAGTTCAGTATCTCTGCTCAGGTTCCTGGTCCTTTGGTGTCTGCTTGCAGTCACAAACTGTACTGCTGTTAACACAGAGCTCACTTCTCTGAGGTCTCTGCGGTTAGGCCACCATGGAATGGTTTTTCTAACATTCCAGAAGCGAAAATACTAGGACTAGTGGCGAAGTGCTATGGCTGCTAACCAGCAGGTGGGCAGTTCAAATCCACCAGGTGCTCCTCTGAAACTCTAGAGGGTAGTTTCACTCTGTCTGTAGGGTGGCTGTGAGTTGGAGTCAACGGTGGTGGGTTTGGTGTCTTGGGTTAGTGGCCCAGAGTGTTTGGTGTTTTGGGTTAGTGACCCAAAGCCAGTTGTCCTGTGACTATTCAAAAGTTTATTTTCAAGACCTTGTTGAATAAATATCAGCTTTCATTACAGCTCTGTCACTATCAGAAACCTCTACAGTTTAAGGTGTTCGTATGGATGGAGATTTAACTCCAGTTCTTAAAATGAATACTAAGATTGCTGTTGGATTGTGTTAGCTCTGCCTAAAACCTTCTGGAAAGTCCTGGGCATTCTGTGAACCTTAGCCCTCCCCTCCCACCCCCACCAACAGACACCTACTTTTACAATTTCTTTTCTTTTTCAATGTGTGCAACTATTTGCAAGACATTCCTATTTAGCGGACACAAAGGAAAGTATTCCTTGAGTGGGTGTACTGCTGTGTGACCTGTTCCATTATCATGCACATTCTGTCTCTTTAAAAACACAGTCTCCTCTATTTGCCCTATTAATTGTTGATATGTTGCCATCCACGAGACAAAAATTAGAGCTGTAATTAAATAATCATGTGATGCTCCTTAGTGCCAGTGAGAGCAAACTCATTTTTCCAGGCCCTGATGGTCACTGATTATTGTATTACTACTGGCTTGCTTTATTTTTTTTGAATGATTCTCTCTGTCTGTAGATTACCTACCTACTGTCCGTCTTTTCAAAATTAAAGAAAAGTAGACACCATTCAGCCAGTTAATTGGCTGGAGTTCCTTTGGGAGGTGAGGTAGCTATACCTTTTCTGCTTTTGGTCACCTGGTAAGTTCTTTGGGGAAGCTACATCAGTGGTGTGGTTGCCTGCCATTTAATTTACACTAGTGTTTTGGCTGGGATGAAGGCATATGGGGAATGCCAGGAGAATTACAAAAGGAGCCGGGTATTAAAATTCAGAAATGATTAAAATTGAAATAAAAGGATGCTGCTTCTTTGCCAGTACTCTGGCAGTCATAATGACACATAGAGATTAGTTGCCTCCTTCATCTTTTCCTTCTTTTTCATTTCCTCTTGTTTATTGTTGACACATTTTCCTTATGTCTGTCTCCCGTCTCTCTCTCTCTTTTTTTTTGTTCCATTATGTATTCCTACTTCTCTCTCTTTCTTTAAGCATGGAGAAGCCTACTTAACCTTATTATAATAATAACAGAATAGGTTATTAATATTTAATATGCACATGATTAAAATTTCTCTCCCTTAAACATAGGTCAGCTGTATTATTATTAACTGGCATGTAATTTTTCATTGAAAATATTCTTATTCTGCCCCTTGCTGTTTCTGAAATGTAGTCTACTTTAGTAGTGATTTAATACATAATATTTAGAAAACTGCGGTCGGCTAGTGAGAAAAGAACTTACCAGTCATGGATAATCAATTATGCATGAATTCAAATGTAACAGATGGAATCTGGTGAGTTAAAGTTTCTCTTTGCCTTAGTGGTTTTTGTTTGTTTGTTTGTTTGACACCTGTCTCTTAGATAAACATCTAATGTAACATGTGAGAAAATTTCTCACATCCTTATTTTCTCCTTAAAGTGAACTTTTTTTTTTTTAATTAAATATAGTAGAGATTTCTTCAGGGGTCTTAGGGAATGATCACATTCTGCCCCTTCGTATTATAGATACAGAACCTAATCCTGGTTGACTTTGGAAGATGTCATTCAGCTAGCTAACAGAGGAAGAAGGAGACACCTCTCCCCCATCTTTCCTGCACTACTTTTCCCAATATGTTACTTACCCCGTCTTATGTAGGAGTTGCTTAATGATAGAGGTATTTTAGTAATGCTGGATTTTAAAGGATTTCAGATGAAAACTGTGGTAGACCGGTTGTAGATTGTATCATACTCCCATCCATGCAGGTTATGTATTTATATATATCACATGATGCTATATGTATATTATGGGTACACTTATTCATACTCTCAGATGTTTGCCCAACAATTGGACTTCTCAAATCTACTGAAAATGCTGTGGGATTTGGTTTCTGTCCTACACTGTAGCAGACACCAACCATGGACATGACTTTACTTTTCCTTACAGTGCTGCAGATTTTGAAAGCCGAGACCCCTTTCTGCAAAGTGAACTAAGAAGTTCTTTCTGAGAGCCTTAGCACCACCAAGCAGCTAACATGTTTAATTTCCATTAAATAGGTTGTGAATGGAGAGTGTTTTTCCTCTTTTATGGAGCAATGGAAGAGCAGTGGTGCTGTCCATCTTTGAGGCAATACAGTCTCAAAACAGTTACAAGCTGGTCCCCATCAGGTTTTTTATAAATAATGCTGTTTGTTCCTTTCCTGAGTGTGCTTATGCATATCAAAAAATACAAATGGAAATAGTCTTTACAGAATAAATAAAAATAAATGATTCAAAAGTAGCCTCAAGGCTATTTTGTTTTTTTCCCCCACAAGTTATACTGTAACATTATTTATCAACTTTTTGCTTCATGTCAGTGGGAAATTTGCATGTATATTTATAGTCCATGTTAATTATCCAATGAATTAAATTTCACAGTAAACATACTAATAAAGAAATAGGCACCTGCAAAATAGGTAACTGTGTATGCTTTAGCTATACCTGCATTATGAAAACTATTTTTAAAGCATTTTTATAATGCTTTTGCACATAATAAATATATCTTAATTTGGCTTCACTATGTACTAATTCTTAGTAATGCATCAGAAAAAACATAACATATATACAGGAAAGTATGAACTATAAGATAATTTATACATGAATTTCCAATTCATTAAGAATTCTATTACTAATAGTCCCTAACATAACATCAGTAAGAATAAATGATAAGAAACAGAATTTAGGATATTACAGAAAAAGAGGATATTACAAATTATTATAGGCAGAAGTAAGTACTTGAAACCTTATTACTGTCACTTAAAGGAACTGACAAAATTAAATTGAAAGCCCTTTGTTCTTTTGTAAACAACATGTATTTTGTGTGTGTTGTGTGTGTGTGTGTGTGTGATTATCTGTATATTGCCTAACTACTGTCAAAGTAGAGCACATGTACCCTTAATGAGATATGAGGCATTATATTCATTATGTTTATACAGTTATTCTGTATTTGTAGTACTGTTATAGGTAAGGATGTGTATGGTAGTCTAAGCGTATTCAAATTGGAGGGGTCCACTGTTTCACCAATATACTTCTACTCTTTTGAAAAATATCTAAAAGGAATTTGGGACTTAGGTACTCTGATTGGTTTGCGTTATCTGCTTCTTTTTGTTCGTTTCCTAAGCTCCTACAGTACATGGAATAAACCTGGAGAGAGAACTATTTTCTTGCATTGGACGACATTCAAATTACCTACTTTGGGTGGGGTCTTGATCTCCAATTACTAAGCCATGTTAATTATCCTCAGGTGAGGTATTCATCATATGAATTAAATGTCCATCATAGACTATAGACTGTGACTGTCAGCAGGTAAGGACAAAACAAAAGATGGTGATGATAGAGGATGGGCGCTTGTTCAGTGTCTTGTAGCTACATTGTTTCTCTGAATTCTGTAACATTGTCATGATAGTACATATCTGTCAGTCCTAATAGATGGAAGATTTTTGTGCTTTAGCTTTAAATTAAACTTCACATTGGCTTCCAGAAGCTTCAAGCATGACAGTGCTATTTCACCCTTGTCTAGGGGTGATACGTTTGTTTCTGATAGTGGCTTTCCTTCCCTCCAAAAACCCTCCGTCCAGTGCCTTGGGATGATGGTCATGGTCATGCAATTTACCTTTTTCCAGTAAACCAAAAAACAAAAGTAAACCCACTGCTGTCGAGTTGATTCAGACTTATAGTGACCTTATGGAACAGAGTAGAACTCCTCCATAGAGTTTCCAGGGAGCGCCTGATGGATTCAAACCGCCAACCATTTGGTTAGCAGAGGTAGCACTTAACCACTCTGACACCAGTATTCCCCTAAAAATGACCTGGACTAGGATTTAGACTCATTGTAACCTCAAACTGGTTTCCCTCTTCCTCTAATTAAATCATAGTGGATTATTAATAATATTAATATCACTAAGGAAATTTGGTTGTTGGGTCTTGGCTGAAGATGGACTGGGGACAGTTACTCTGTGACTTCATTAGGATTTAAAACCTCAGACTTTCTCTAGAGAATCCTTGGTGGCACCAATAGCCGACAGCTGAGCTAATCACCATGAAGGTTGGCGGTTCCAACCTGCCCAGACGTGCCTGGGAAGAAAGGTCTGGTGATCTGCTTCTGAAAGCTCACAGCCATGAAAATCCTATATAATGCATGAGGCTGCCCCAAGTCACAATGAACTCCATGATAACTGTTTCTTTTTCTTTCCTTTTTTTTTTAACCTTCCTAAGAGTATGAAAACCAGAGCAGCAGCCAGGGCTGGGATGGCCTGCAATTATCTCTGTGGCTTGGGCAACATAAATACTTTGGTTTGGCTCAAACGCCGTGACATAGTTGGGAAGGCAGTCGAGCAGTGTTCAGGGAGGAGAAGTCCACTGGAGGCTGAACAGTTTTCTGGAAGAAAAAGCATGCTCAACTCTGTTGAAAAACATTAGAGGAAACTGGGATGGTTCTGGCTCCAGTAAATAATAGACTGGTTTTAGAAGTATACTTTCATGTGTAATTTTGTGGTTACTAGCTTATGTTTGTGATGGTAAATCATATACCTGCACAGGATTTCTGGCACCCCAGTAAATCTCAAGCAAGTGCCCAAATGCTATTTTAACCTGGTGCTTCAAACAGCAGAAATCAATGATCTAATCGCTTTTCCCAGACCCTTTGTTACCTTTATTTAATTAGAAAGAAGTAGGTTGCTTGTGCATACAGGACTTACATTTCGGTCCATTGCTCGTTCCTAGAAAGGCCTTAATTTTTCCAGGCAAACCGAGAATTGGGTTAAAAGTTGGCTGAAGGTTGACTGGAGACAGTTACTATTTGATGTTATTGGAATTAGAAACCTCTGACTTTCCTGAGGGAGGTCCCAGTTGGCATCAGCAGCTGAGAGCTGAGCTAATAACTAACCATGACGGTTGGCAGGTCCAAGTTGCCCACACGTAACTAAGAAAGGTCTGGTGGTCTGCTTCTGAAAGGTCACGGCAAGCCTACTTAATTTATTTAATTCCCTGTCTCATAAACATTATTCAAGCCAGTGGATGCCAAACATTAGAATCACCGAGGGATCTTAATAAATGATGCCTGGGTCCCACCTTCATCCCTTCTGATTCCTTGTTGTGAGGTGCAGCCAGAACATCGGGATTTGGGGAAGCTCTCCTGTGCAGTTGGCTGGCTCCTGTGCAGTATATTTTGGAAGCCATGGAGCAGAGTTCTGATCCTGCCGCCTGGTCTTTCCTGAGATGACCAAGCTACATTCTTAGTAGCCCAAACCCGAACCCGCTGCCATGTAGTCAATTCCAACTCATGGCAACCACATAGGGGTTCCAGCTCCATAAATCTCTATGGAAGTGGACTGCTGCTTCTGTCTCCCATGGAGTGGCTCGTGGTTTTGAACTGCCAACCTTTCAATTAGATGACTTTAACCACTGTGCCTCTGGGGCTTCTTATTTTTAGTAATCCTCATTCTAAAAACAGTTCTTGACTTCCTTCCCTGTGAAAGAGCACCAGGTAGACAGACAGAAGTAAGCCCTCAGGGTGCTGGCAACATTGCCCTTTAGAAGGGCAGACCTGTACATATGGAATACCACCCACCAGGGCAGGGGATGCAGAGGAGCTTCCAGGTGGAAATGACGAAGCTGGAGACGTCTTTGGGCAGGGGACACGGAGTTCAGCTGAATATTAAAGGAGATGGCAGAAGGGAGGTCCCTAGGAGGCAAGGGGCAGGAAGGGCACTCAAGGCAGCAAGGACCCATGGGAAAAGAGTGAGACTTCTGGAAACTGTGAGTACTTTGGTGGCAGCATGGGCACTAGAGACCTTCAGTACGGCAGTTGGAGGCATCCTTTCCTCGCTCTACTCAGTTTTGGATCTAGATCCCTGTTGCCACTGTGTCTGTTTGGCTCATAGCGACCTATAGGACAGGGTAGAACTGCCCCCATAGAGTTTCCAGGGAGCAGCTAGTAGTTTCCAACTGCTGACCTTTTGGTTAGTAGCTATAGCTCGTAACCACTGTGACACCAGCGCTCTAGATCCAGACAGAGATGCTAATTGTGATATAATATTACCATTGTACCTTATCGCAGTAATGGTCCACACCGACATCTATGAAAGAAAACCTAGCTTTTTTACAAACATTGTCCAATAAATTCTTGCTAATAAAAAAAGGAATATTTCTGGGTAAAAGGCCCCCAAAACTCTATCATCAGATTCTAGAAGCTACTGTTCAGTGAATGCACATCTCCCCTTATCCTGCTTACCAGAGCTGGCTTAAACGTTGGCTTTTTCTTGCTGAATTTAATAACGACCTTTGTATATTAAAACCATATCACAAATTACCAGTGGGTATTTACATCCACCCCAAAGTAATTAGGAGGTAACTTTGGATCTCTATCAGTCTGGCTATAACTGCAACCCCACTGAAGGAAAACAAGAAGACAAAAAATGTTATGCCCTATCTGTAGAGTTCATTGTCATGACTTCTTTACCTCCCTTGCAAAAGTTCAAGCCTTTTGAGATGATTTTCTGCAGCATGCCATTGTTTGTTTGGTGTCTGGATGTCCTCCTGGTTTGTGTTCGGTACCTACACTAAAGCCTCCACAAGAGTCATTTCTAAGGGCAGTTGTGGTTTTCCCTTCACCTATGAGCTATTTCAGGGCTGACAGCAAGCAACAGCTGGGCTAAACATTATTATTCCCTGTATTATAGAACCCTTTCAAATACAGACATGTCTCGAAAGTTGTCTTAAATTTGTGTTCAGTAGCACATAAGCCTCCTGCCATGAAACTTGACAGATCCATGGGCTACTTTCTAAAATGGAAAATGGTTTCGATTTGGACGTCACTAGAATGTCTGAGAGCTACTCAGCATCTCTCAGTTTCCTCCTGGCCAGGTCCTGGATTCACTTAGCTGTCTTTCCCAGTTCTGTAGACCGGCAATGTCCAATAAGGATTTCTGCAATGTAGATGTCAGTTCTATAATCTGTACATCCCAGTGTGGCAGCCACTAGCCATCTGGGGCTTATTGAGCCCTTGAGATATGACTGAAGAACTAAATTTCTAATTTTAGTCATTTTTAATTTAAGCCACAGAGCCATCTTCACCACTGTTCTCTCTTCCTCTCGCCTGCAATCTCTGAAAGGAACTGGCATTTCGGTTAGCAGTGGAAGTTGGCTGCAGATGACACTGTGAGCTTTTTGCTCCTATTTATTCATTTTTAATAGATGTACTGCCAGGACAGTGTAGGATATGCCCGTGAATAAAACAGACACAGCTCCAGCTCTCATGGGGCTTCCAATCTAGAATGGGAGGTATTTCTTACATCAGTAATTAGCCAGGTTGTTATTTGACGAAGACAGTGGTGACTTCAGTTATGAAGAAGCTATGAAAATAGAAGGATTCCTGGTAGCGCAGTGGTTAAGAGCTGTGGTCGCTAACCAACAACTCAGCAGTTCAGATCTACCAGCCACTCCTTGGAAGCCGTATAGGGTAGTTAGTTCTGTACTGTCCTCTAGGGCGGCTGTGAGTGGGAATCAACTTGATAGCAACGGGTTTAGTTTGGGTTTTTGGAATGAGAGCATATAAGGGGAACGTACCTTCTTGTAGGATTAGTCACAGTTTAACGAGGGCTCCAGTTACTCACTGAGGAAGAAAAGCATAAGGCAGCTTCTCTTCCCCAAGTTCAAGGCTACAGCAGGTGGGCTGTAGGAGCCAGGGCTTCAGGAGTAGGACTGTTAACAAGGTGCAGCGCCCTGACGTACACAGCCATAGGCTCTGACTTATTGAGTGCACACACACACATCCTGCAAACCTCTGAACTTGATCAAGTCAATTCCTAAACCGTATGCAGTTGTTGGTGATGTCGGTCACAGATAAGATGTGAGAAGAAGGGTGCAAATGTTTACAGGATATTGCATTTCCTCTCTTAACATATGTTTTGACAAACTTGTTCAGGCTCCAGCCTCAGGTTTTTTTTTTTCCTCCCTCGTCTTACAAATTGGTATTTGGTCCATTTGAGAAAGGATGTGGAAATCAGTCCTGACATCCCAGACAGACAAAATGAGACACATGACAGCAAAACATATGGCCTGACTAAAAATCCTTATATGGCCAACACAGACCATATTCCCAGAAATTCATGTATGGAAAACACCACCTGCAGCTAAAGCCAAAAAACAAAGAGTTGATAGGACAAAAAGAGCAATGTGCTATTTAAATTGTACTGCTTTTCAGAGCATAGATAGCCAACTGGATTTGAAAGAAAAAGAAAAAGTGTAGGGGGGGAATATGTCCTTAGAAAGTGTTATGGTGGTAAGCATCGCTTTACTAACAGTCACTGGTGGAGTTGCCATATCTTAAAAGCGTTTGAATTCTAAATGCTTTCTCTGTTGATTACAAACGTAATCGAGAACTCTGAATGCGTTTTAATGCTTCAGATATCTGCCGGAATATTTCTCTTAATACGTTGCCATCTGAAACATGCAGTAGTCCTTTCATTATTAAGTTAAAAAAAATTTGCATATGGATTGTAATATTTTATTTTGATTCCTTTACCTTTATTTAGCTAGTGTGAGTGCCTCCTCATGTGATAAAAAATTGATGCATTCCTGTCTTAACTGCACGTCCACGTATTAAATAGTTCATGCACTGGAGCTGCAATATTTCATCTTTCTGAGGTTTTCTATCTGGATAGCAAGATTTATAAAGTTTATTTTAACTTTTCATACCTGCTCGCATCTTCATTGTTAAATATAAAGATGCCTATGCAAAGATACTTCAGGTCCCCCACCCCCACATGCATTCATGGTCTTATGTG
Source organism: Heterohyrax brucei (assembly GCA_028571685.1). Lineage (NCBI taxonomy): Eukaryota > Metazoa > Chordata > Mammalia > Hyracoidea > Procaviidae > Heterohyrax > Heterohyrax brucei. The sequence goes on from CM053149.1 coordinate 21,330,684, forward strand.
CCCAGGTGGGTGGTACAGTATTTCATTAATTATCTTTTTTCCCACCATCTTTATTTTAACCTGAGTTTATACTGATCCTTGCTCATTGGCTATAATGAATATTCTAAAAGGGTAGATAATATGTAGTTATTGAGTTCATTGTATATTATGCCACTTGGATGGCATAAACCTCTGTATGCCATTTCACTTATGTCATTTCTTATAATCCTATACTTCAGGAATAAAGAATGTGCTTGAGGGAAAATTAATGAGTATATGTAATTAATAGATTCATGATGGTGCTCTTATTGGTTATTTGTCATAATAGAGTCACTATAAGATGTCTTTAGTCTCATTTATTTTATCATTGTCTGAGGCTATGTCCATCTTCATTGCATTTATGTTTTATGTTTATGAATTACTTTGCGATTCCTGGGGAAAAGCTGTTATTCAGATCAGAAGACTTTTATTTTAATTTCCATGTTGTATGTGCACTGACCAGGTAATTAGGAGGCTAAAGTAATCAGTGCTTTTGTCTTATTTGTGTGGTGGGAGAATCATATTTACCATATGGTATTCTAAAGTGTCTTGATGTTGTATTCTGATGGGTCTTGATGTTGACACTTTCTGAAACTTTTTGTTTTTTTAGTGCTCATTTCTCTTTGCTCAAAATTTGTTCGCCCAGCTGCTCCCTATGTACTTTCCTACCTTTCTTGCCCCTTCCTCTCTCTGTCTCTCCTTTCCCATTCATCTTGAGGTGATATTATTGCATGAGCAGATGATTTTTCTTCTTTTATTCCATATAACTTCTAGAGTTTTTTTTCTTTCTGCTGTTGTTTGTAAATTTGTACAGTCCGATGCTGGAATGCACTATCCCTACTGAAATATAGTGAATTGCAGCGTAACACATTAGGTCTTACCAGTTTGAAATGACTATTAAGATAATCCATCTTGGAAATTCCAAATTTAACTATCATATTGCAAAACTCATTGTCATTATAGACGTGATTGTTTCCTATGTTTTTCCTTCTCGATATTTCTTTTTAAATAAGTTTAAGTAACCCTATCCACATTGCCAACTGAGACACCCATGCTGCCTTTTGCTATATTTATGTATTTCCGAATTGATTATATTCTTTCCTACTCGATAGCACTTGGCTTGGCTTGGCATACTTGAATTAGGTCCTCCTCCATATTTTCACCCATTTCAACTTTTAAAAATGTAGTTATGTATCATTTGGACTTTTAAATAAAGATTGCCTTATATTCACGTCATTATTTATGCTGTTTTCAGACTTTTTTTTCGATAGCTTTTTTTGTAGTGTGAGGCTTAAGTTTCTGTGTGCCTAGGATTCACTGTTGGCTTCCTTCATTTTGACTAACCTTCCGGTTTGTGGGTGAAACTAGGTGCCAGAGAGCCATATATTTTCGCTGTGTGTCTCCTAAACGTCCCTCCCCAGGAGGCCATCATTTCCCATACTTGATCTAATGCTTTACCTTCTGCTTTTCTTAGATTCTAATGTAAACAAGATGCCTAAGAGTGTACTGGTAGCTTTGAAGAGCTTAATTTGCATATTTCCTCCCTATCTCAGTACTTGCGGTAACTTGTTGCTTTTTTATAGGTAACAAAATGTTTTTCTGACTGATTTTCTCTTTTCCCTGCTAGTGTATTCTGGAAAATAATTCACCTAACATTTTTGATCCTTCTTAATGATGAACTGCCTTCAGGGTGCTGAGATGGCAGTACTTAAAGATAATGGAGAAATGCTGCCTCTCTCTTTGGGGTGAGATGGTGATGTTCTTCACTTTTACATGAACTACATTTAATCGAGTATCTGAAGATCATTGCTATGTGCGAATGACCCTTTATCTACCCGGGTAACTTACCCTTGTTTACAGGAGAAATATTTATGGCTGCAGCACAGGCATTCATCAAGGCGAACTTTGTCTTTAGCACAGTGTAAACGGTCTGAAAAAGGATAGTATCTTTTCCTTCGTAATAAGTCAGGTTTCTCTCAAGTGACCCAAATTAAGTGTAACTCGGCCACTGTGGGCCACGCATCTTCTTCCTCCAACGTGTTGTGTGGCTTAGCAATAGGGAATTTTGAACCGACCTCTAACTAGCACAGTAAGCTGTCCCTCAGTTCTCTTAAGTTTAGGGACCACTCTCCTTGGAGGATAAATATTCGGGAGTTTCTGGCCTCTACTTCTCCGGTAACGTTTCTGCCCCCACTGCGCGTCTCCAGGGTATCAGCCTCCCGACTGTCCACTTCCTCAAGTCCCCTACTCCAGTCCTCACCGCCTGTCACTGGGCAGCCGCGGCCCCTCATCCACAGGGCCGGTGCGCCCCCTTCCCCTGTGTCGCCGGTCCTTCGGCAGGCCCTTCTGCCGCGCTCCTGGCGTTTTCCTTTTTTGTGGCTTTTGTGGCCTGTTAGTGGGCGCTCGCTGAGTTTCTTTTTCCCCACGGACTTCGCCCCCTCCATGCCGACACTTTGAGGCCCCCCGCCGGCCGGCCGGGCCCTGCGCTCTCCCGCGCGCCCCGTGGCACCCCGTGGCACCCCCTGGCACACCTGCCCCAGCCGCCCGCGCGCGCGCGCGCGAGCGCCGCGCGCTCCCCGCTCTGGCCCCGGAGGACGCGGCCGGGGGGAGCCCCCTCCCCTTCCCTCCCCTCCCCACCCCTCCCCCCGATCGCGCGCCCTCCCCAGCGCGCCCGGCGGCGACCGGCGCTGGCCCTAGCCAAGCAGCGCCCTGTTATTCTGGGTATTGTGTGTAATAAATGTCGGGCCGCCTCACTCTAATCAAGCTCATTACAAATTCTTGCGCGCCCGGGGCCGGAAATGGTGCGCTGCCCCCCTTCGCGCACTCATTCACTAGTTACTTGTCTGGCTGCTTTTTAACTCGCCGCCCCCGCCCCCTCCCCAATCCCGGCTCTCCAGCCCGGGTTTTAATCCCCATCCCTGTTCAGCCTTCCCCGTGCACCCTGCCCCCCCGCCCCCTACCCCCCACCCCACCCCATCCCACCCCACCCCACCCCACCCCGCGCCTTCCTCCTCCGCGCCGCGCTCCCTTCCTCCTCCTCCTCCTCCTCCTCCTCCACCCCTCCCTCCCCTCCGCCACCGCCGCCGCCACTTGCTCGCTCGCTCCCGCTCCCCGGACGCGGCGGCGGAGCCGGCCCCGCTGGGGAAGGGCTCTCCGGCCGGGAGGAGGCTGCGTGCTCGGGGCTGGGGCTGCGAGCGAGCGAGCGCGCGGGGTGATTTTGTATTAAAATGAGGAGGAGGAAGAAGAGGCAGCCACAGCGGCGGCGGCGGCGGCAGCAGCAGCAGCAGCGGCGGCGGCGCGAGCAGCGGCGGAGAGGGCTGCAGCCCGGGCGGACGCGCGGAGCCGAGCTGGGCACGGTGGCGGTGGCGACAGCGGCCGGGATGAGTCAACGAATCGTTTAATGGGGGCAGAGACGGCGGCGAGGGGGAGAGAGAAAGAGAGAGAGAGAAACAGCCCCGTCCGGGGACTGGCGCTCACACGCACGCACACGCACAAACACACACACACACCTCTCCCTGGGCCACCCAGCAACAACCGGCCTCCTCACAACAACAGCAACAGCAACAGCCGCCCTCTAGCCTGCCCGGGGACCACGCTTAAAGCCAGAGCGACTCCAGAGGACGCTTGCCTCCCACCCTCTTTCATTTCAGGAAACTCCTGATCAGTTTTGTTGGGGTTTCTGGGGTTTCTTTCCTCCCCCCCTCCACCCCAAGTCCTAGTGCCATTGTGGGGCTCCGTTGTTTACCTCGGACTCTGGCTGAGTGACAGCTTGGCGACTTTTTGGGGGGGAGGGGAGCGGGGAGTTTGTTGCTGCTGAGGTGGTGGAGGTGACTGGGGGTGCCTTCGGGGTCTCTTCCTCCTCCTCCTCCTCCCCCCACCCACACCCCAAACCTTTATCCCTCACTCACTCGGCTCCCCAGACGCACGCCAGCCCCGCGTCAATGGGCAGGGAGAGGGTCCTCAGGACTGTTGTCAGCCAGGGCGGGATCCAAAGTGGCGTTTTAGTGCCTTTCCGGGTTTTTTTCCGCGGGCCTCTGCCCCCCACCCACGCTGTCCCCCGATAAATGCCCTCGTTTAGGGGTGCGAGGCTGCAGGAAGAAAGTTGAACGTTTGTTCACATCAGTGGCAATTGTTGGGGAGGCGGTGGGGGCGTTCCGAGGGAGGGAGGCCGAGGGGGCCTTTCCCTCCCCGCCTTCTCCGGGGCTATTGGGGAAGACGGCTGCAAGTGACAGCCAGAAGTAGACTTTCTGTCCTCACACCCGAGGACCTGAGCGAGAAGGAGGAGGGGAGGGACCCAGAGGCTCCTTGTTCCTTTTTGGAGACCTTGTCCGCAATCATTTTTTTCCTTCTTTTAAAGAGAATCCTCAGTTACCACCTCGGTTCCCCAGCACCACCACTGTGTATATCTCATAACGGGTTTTGCTTTGTTTTTATGATTTCTCCCCCAACGAATCACTTGCCAGATCAATTTTATCTTCACCCTCCCACCTCCCTACTTCCACTCTCTCCTCCTCCCCCTTCGAAAACCCAGTTCTCAGAGGTTAGGCATTTTACAAACCTTACATGTTGTTTTTCCAATTGTGATTTTTTTTTTTTAACCCCCATTTCCCATGGCTACTCTTCTAGACATTTATTTCTGCCCTTCCCCCGCTTAGGGGGCGGGGGTAGGGGGGAGAGAAAATAATACAATTTCAGGGGAAGTCGCCTTCAGGTCTGCTGCCCTTTTTTTTTTTTTTTTTTTTTAATTAAAAAAAAAAAAAAGAAAACATCAGTCTTGAACTCCTCTTCAAGAACCCGGGCTGCAAAGGAAATCTCCTTTGTTTTTGTTATTTATATGCTGTCAAGTTTTGAAGTGGTGAGTTTCAGGTCGGTTTTGCTAATTTCACTCCGAAAAACTGCAGTGTTTCTGTTTCTAGATAGTACTTTGCTTCTTTGTCTCTTTAAAAGGTCACCGTGAAAGCTTGGCCTGGATCGTACCGGCCATATGGAATGGATAAGGGCACACTCTTCTCTTAGATGTGATTGTGGGGTTCTTTGGGGAAGAAGGAGGCGATCCAGCCAGGACGTCATTAAAAAGGATCTTGCATTGCAAAAAATAGGTTCTCAAAACCAGAATTCGTGCCCCCCCCCCTTTTTAAAGGAAGTAATCGCAGTAACTGAGTTGGCTGTTTTATTCAGTAATTTTCGTAAAGTGGACTTAGTTTATGGGCAAGGAAATGGGATTTGGAGAAAGTGGCTGGCTTTCTGTGTGCCAGCCAGAGGTTACACTAAACTGGGTTTTAAAAGGTATCACTCAAAAGAAAGTCTTGCAGCTTGGCATCTGTTGAGAACACAGTTACTGCCCCAGCCATAAGGAAGGTGGAGGCCTGGTGGAGACTGTTCCTTGCAATTCCAAATTGAGGTTTGATGAACTTTAGCCTTGGGCACAGAGTTTAAATGAGTAAATTAGGTGTTTTATGTGCGTGTAATTTTGCTTTGTAATGTAAAGCTTTTTACAAGATGACTGTTTAATAGATGCTTATAGGTGGGTATTCGAAGGACAATTTTGCATGACCTAGATGATGTTTTGATTGTCAATACATTAACTAAATTATAATCTATCACTTCCATTTGCTGTACAGCTTGTGATACTGTTAAGCCTCATGACTACTTAATAGGTTTTGTAGCATTAACTTTGGTGCTTTAGTCCATTTTTTTTTCTTTTTAAATTGCCTCAAGGGTTAAGAATTTTCTTTTCAAATCATGTTTTAAAATTCATCTTCTGCTCCAGGGTAAGGCACCCAATTTTAAAAAAAGCTCTGTGTTATAATCCACATGAAACATTATAAAGAGTGTTTTGAATACGTTAATAATCCTCACTCTCTAATTTTGGCATTAGACTGCAGTTAAATATAATGGAAAAGAGTAATCTTGATAAAAAGTGGTTAAAAGAGGCACATTTGTTGTTAATGAACCTCACAACCAAAAACAGATGGGTCCTCCATCAGTGGTAAACCTTTAGTTCTGAGCATGCCATCGTAGGGCACAGGGAATAATAGCCATTATTTCCCAAACTTTATCGTCTTTCAGTTGGAGTTCTTAAAGCTGCTTTCAAACCTCCACATTAGCAATGTCCCTCATTCACCCCTTTTTCGTAGTTATATTCGATGAAATAGTCTTTAGTTAAATAGAGGGGGAAATGTTTATGGAAAGGCAATTGTCATGCAAGCTGTCTTTCAACAAATCCACATTTAAACAGCTTTAGTGTAATAATTTTTTTAAAAGCACAAGATACGTCAAATGACTAGACAACTAGAGAAGAGTGGCAATTATGATACTCGTTCTGGTTTGCCTAAATAACATCCCGTTAGTATCGATAAGCCCAATTATTTCTAGTACACAAGAGTTCAGAAAATAATTCTCCTCACCTGTTCAAGCAGTTCTAGTTAAAATTGCATTTTGGAAGTGAGTTTGGTGTTTTAAGAATTGCTTTATTATGAACAGTATGAAAATTTGTGTCTAATAAATAACTGCAAATAATTGTTAATTTTTTTTTTCTGAAGTTGATAAAGATGCTGACTTCATGGCATACTGAGATTATTTTTCATAACTGGAGATAGTGTTTTACTAGTATCAAGATTAAAGATTTAAGAAGCAAACTGAGTACTTCAACCTAGTGTATATATCACAAAGTATTTTAAGCATTTTTGCTATTTAAATTAGTAGCCACCTTCGGTTAGCAATGGACACCTGAATTTTAACTCTGAAACTTGTGAGTTGTAATGCTTCAGTGCCTGGGATGTTTGAATAAACTCTGACTTCTTCCTGTTTGCATGAAGTTGAAGTGATCCCATCACGTGTTTGCCCCAAGACTTGACAAGATCTTTTAACAGGTCATGTAACTCTTGAAACTTTGAAAGTAGAAACAGTTTTCCTGTCTGACTTAACCAGTAAAGTGAATGGACAATTTATAAAGCAATTACGTGTTTGCTGCCTTCTTAAGAGGTGTTATGTATACACACATATACTTTTTTTCATACACATTAAAAGATACATAAAAATGAAAACACCGTAGATCTAATTAATATTTTAGACTATGATAATCTTAACCATTCTTGATTAAAATGCTGCTATTCTGTAATGAATTTTTAATTTTCAGAAGTCGAGATTGCATAAATAGAATTTGTTTTCTTTGTAGCTTTCCTTGTGGCATTCCCGTTTTCTTTCTTTTTTTTTAAAGTAAGCCAATTCTCCCCACATGCACACAGTTAGTTTTGTTTTAGGTGACAGATTATCTTTTTACTCATATGTGTTAGTACTGTTTCCTCAAATTATTCTGTTAATTTGAATAAAAATATAGTGCTGCTATTTAGAGATATGGTAACATCTGCAGTATATTATTTCTAGGTAAGCGAATTTACACTTGCGTTATGTTTGAGCAAAGAGATAACTAGGGGTAAAATGTTTATATGTGATGCATATACACACACGCACACATACACACATACCCCCGATTATATGTAATATGTCTTCTTTTTAAATCCTGGCAGGTAATCTTTAGAGGGTAACTGAGTATGGATCATTTGAATGAGGCAGCTCAGGGGAAAGACCATTCAGAAATGTCTAACAACGTGAGTGATCCGAAGGGCCCACCAGCCAAGATTGCCCGCCTGGAACAGAACGGGAGCCCGCTTGGAAGAGGAAGGCTTGGGAGCACAGGTGCAAAAATGCAGGGAGTGCCTTTAAAACACTCGGGCCATCTGATGAAAACCAACCTTAGGAAAGGTAAATAACCATGGCAAGCTGCAAGCCCACGTGGCTACCCAAGGCCACTTGGTGTGGGAGTAGAGAAGTGCACGTGCCCTTGTGTTGTCTTTTCCTTGATTCTCTTTCTGATCTGAAATGAACTACTTTCTTGGCTGCAGTGTGAATCACCTACTGACAGGGTAGGCTCTGTGCTTGGGTGGAGCGTTTGCTCTACCGCAGACTGAAATCATTGGACATTTCGTTTGATCAAGATTGAATTAAATTTAATGATCTTAGACCTGGCATCCATTGATACAGTATGGTTGTAGTAGAGGATACACAGGCAGCTGTTGCCTGAACAGAAACCCAGGTGGCTTAGTGGTTAAGTGTTAAAGCTGCGAACCAAAAGGTTGGCAGTTCAAGTCTACCAGGTGCTCTTTGGAAACCGTGGGAGAGTTCTGCTCTGTCCTATCCGGTGGCAGTGGGCTTGGTTTTTTTTTTTTGTTGCTGAAACTAATCTTGTTTAAAATTAAGGTGGTTTGAATACTGCCATAGATTTTTCAGAAGATTACCGCTTGTGAGGTTGTTTTCACAGATGATGGAGATCTTACGTGATACAATGTCAGAGTTTTGTGATGTCTGCTTTTGTGGTGTGTGCTCTTAAGAGTAAATTCAGTATTTAGCAGCCAAAAGCCTGATGATTCTGATTTTGATTTTTACTCTTATTAGGTATTTTTGATAAAGGAAGGGCCAATTTAGGCAAGCTTATAGGGGGAAGGATGTTTTTTGTATTATGTTGATGAAGTTTAGCAACTTGGACTGTATTGGATGTTGTTAGCATCAGTTAGTGTCTATATTGTCTAATGCATGTACCTCATAATGGTCTTTATTTTGTCTCTGAATAACATGTATATGATTCAGATTTTCCTTACATTTGCTACGCCAAGGATAAAAATGCTGTCTTTTAGTAACCAAGAATATTAAGTGGATAAAGTTAGAAGGCAGAGGAATTTCATTGTGTCTGATGCATAACATTTGTCATACAATCATTTATTTTTTCCTTGGTTTGGCGAAAACAAAGAATATATTGATCCTGAAATGAACAGACACAGCAGTCCGTATTGTTAGATCTTTATCTATTAAAAATGGAAAAACAGCACTTCAGCAAATTCTTTGGCCTCTACTCATGATTACCCTATTTATTGATTGTTTGCCAAGAATGTATGCATCTTAAGAAAGCCAGGGTAAGAGCATTAAAAATATAATTTATTACGGCTTTTCGAACAGACTGCATTAATATTGTACTGTGAAGCGCTGGGGCTCTATAAAAAAGACTTTCTGACGCCTGCAAACATATAAGTTCCATAAATTCCTAAATAGGAGATTTCAGCTGTCTCTGGTATTATGTGATATTTGCACAGCAAACTTTAATGCCAGGACAGTTTTAGACAAGGATTCTACAGACTTCGCTGCTCCTTATGGCAGACATGCTGTTTACACAGGCTCATAAACCTTCAGCAAAAGCTTCTAAGACTGCCTTCAGGTTTAAATCATGTGGTATTTTTAGCCTGCAGCAGTGACCAGTGCACTCCTCTTTGGATGCTGGAAGGTTCTGAAGTTAGTGTAGTTAGAAGTCTCGCCAAACCCTAGCACAAATACTCAGACAGTTGAGAGAAGACTCCTGTTCACCATTACTCTCAGGAACAGGAGGGCCACCGTGACAGTTTGCTAGACATGTAGCCCCTAGATTTGTCTTTAGATGATGCTGCTGTCACCTCATTAATAGACATAGACACCTTTATTATCTACAGGATATCTCTGAACTTAGTCAGTCAAGTCCCAAATAAATCCGGGATATTTCATTAGTTCAGAAAACCTGCAGATTGCCTCAAAGGTCTTAAGAAGCAGCGTGTTGCACGACACGCCTGTTCATCCTTTATAAGAAGAAAAATCAGTGTGTATGTTTTTGTCGTGTTCACCCAACTCTTTGAAGACATCAGGACAGGGAGGAGAAACCAGACGTCATTGCAGTCATTTCACTTCCTGCTCAAGTGTTTTTTTTTTTTTTTTTTTTAAGTATTACATTCTTAGTAACTTCTTTTGAAAATGCAATTTAATTATTGCAGGTTCTCTCTGCATATTCCAAACCACAAAACTACCGAATGCCTTTTGGTGTCCCCCACCACACGTCTTCTTTTCCACATGCCTGGCTTCTGTTTGACAGGTGCTAGGTAAAAGTGATGACTGAGGAGAGAAAGCCCTACCAGGAAAAGGAGGTCAAATGTTGTTGTTTATTTGTATAGGAGATTTTGGCAGAGTACCCTCAAGCCAAAGAAGAAATCACCAGTTCGCATATGGCTGTTTTTGCTATGGTCTCCCCAACTTATCTTCTGATCCCTGATGGGTTCTCTCTCTGGTATAAAACAGCTGAATGAGTGACGAGAGTATTGGCAACCTCTGCAGCGTGTCTTTCATGCCTGGCCTGTTGGGTCCCTCGGTTTGAGTTTGTGAGCTTTTCTGTGTAAACCTGAAGGGGTTTATTTGTCAGAGCTAGAATCTCTTGGTGAACAGCTCACTCAAGCTTTGGTAAAGATTCACATGCAGAAAAATGAAGCTTTGTGATTGCCGGCTTTTGTTCAGCAGAAAGAAGCAAATAGAGACTTTGTAAAGGGCATCTCGGGTGTCACTAGGAAATCCTGGTTTGGGCTATGGTTGGTAGGCACTTGACATCTTCGGAAGTTGATAGGATTCTGTGAGACCAGAGGGCAGAGCTTCTAGAGAGGCAGTAATGTTGTAGGACTAATTGGGGATCCTGGGTGCCCTGTTAAAGTAACCCTTGTCATCATTTATGCTAAAGATGATACCCTTCTGGCAGTTTGCCACAGCACGGCTCAGATGCATCTGCTTTTAACCCTTTTCCGTTTATCACTGAAAGTCTGACAGTGCGCTGAGTAAACACCTTGAACACCACGGCATTGCGTGATTCCAGTTTCTAGAAGGCTCTTTTCTGACAGTGGCGTGGCCCATGCTTATTAATCATCTGGCTACTGAGTTATTACATTGGATTACAGTAAATAAAGAGAGAACACATCAAATCTCTGCAGAATCCTTTATCCTAATATGTCTTGATGATGCCAGTTTCCTTTTTCTCCCTCTCGTTTTTATCCCATTTACTATAACAAAGATTGTTCATTTTAAAGACATATGGTTACTGTAATATCTTTTTAGTCAGGTAGATTAAATGAGTAGCCATAAAAATGAATCATATTTATCAGCTTTATGCATGTACTGAGATAGTCTATTATTAGTATCAGTTTGGTCAAGTTGGGCATTTCTGTCCTGGAATCAGTGAGAGTAGATAGCTGAAAGAGGAAGAGAATGATAATTTTCTAGTCAAAGGTAATTGAAGAATTGGACACACACAGGAGGAGTTTAATGTTAACAAAACCATGCAGAAGTCTGAAGGTGGCTTTCCCTGAAGTCAGACTGGAGTAGGTTAGCTTTGTCTACCGCTCACAGCAGGTCAGCCACCACACGTTTCTCTCGTCAGCATCAGGATGTGATCAGCAAGGTAATCCTGCAGGCATGGATTTTGGAAAGTACACCAGTAAAGTCAGAGCAGTATTCGGGAGATCAGAGGACCAAGTTCACCTTCTATTTAAATATTGCTCTTATAACTTTAAAAGAAAGAGAGGGAAAGGGAGCCGTAGATATTCCCTCTGTGTGCATATGCCTCTATTTGTGTGCCCTGCCTGCCTGGAAAGTAGTCGCCTTTTTCTTGCTGTTGTGAAGATTTATATTCATGGCTTAGGCCCCCCCTCACCCCCACCCCATGACCCGAGACTGTATTTCTGAAGAGTGTTGGTTTGCATCTCTGTTTTTCTCCCCCTCTCTTTTTGATAGGAACGATGCTACCAGTTTTCTGCGTAGTGGAACATTATGAAAATGCCATTGAATATGACTGTAAGGAGGAGCATGCAGAATTTGTGTTGGTGAGGAAGGATATGCTTTTCAACCAGCTGATAGAAATGGCACTGCTGTCTCTGGGTTACTCACATAGCTCTGCTGCCCAGGCCAAAGGTAAAGAAAGCACATGCCGGGCTGGAAAACTAGCTTGCCACTCTTTTGTTTACCTTGCAGAGAAAGCACTGAATATTTTTATTCCGAGCACTGTGTAGCCGGTGTTTTATCTTGGTTCCTTATAGACTGTGGCTTTAAAATACTGGCTTAATTCGGTTTGGTTTAGTTAACACACATTTTGCTCGTGTGGAATGTCGAGGTAGATTTTTTTTTTTTAAATTACTTCAGCTGAATCATTAGTATGCTTATTGACCTTAATAATCTCCTCCACTGAGGACCCACAAGGAAGTGAGGAGCGTATTTGAGCAGATGGACTGTTGAGAGTCAATTTGCATTTATGACTGAGTATCTAGTTCTGTTTCTTTTATTCTGTTTCTGATGGTTTTATGGGCTGTAAAGTATTTTTCAATGCTGATTCCCACCGCAGTAGAGAATCTTATCTAAATCGTAAAGTCATTCAGAGCTGGTTCAGCTATGTCTAGTTAGAACTTCCTATAAGTTAGGAAAATGTGGCTTTATGCATAGGTTTTATTGATGGGGCTTTATTTCCAAAATAATAAACAACCCAGCTGTCATTTACATAATTTCACAATTTGGAAAGCGAAACTCTGACTGTCTTCATTGACCTGCCTTTTAGAGGGAAGGGAATCATTCAAACAGAAATAACAATATGGCTGGGGGGGGGGGGACTCTGAAGGGGGAAAAAACAAAACAAAACAAAAGTTTTTTACGAGATCATTATCTGTAGGATAAAATTTTTAGTGACATATCTCTCTATCTGGAATAGGGCTCATCCAGGTTGGAAAGTGGAATCCAGTTCCACTGTCTTACGTGACAGATGCCCCTGATGCTACGGTAGCAGACATGCTTCAAGACGTGTATCATGTGGTCACATTGAAAATTCAGTTACACAGGTGAGTCAAGACAGCCATCCCATGATGAAAAGATCACTTGCCTGGTCTTCCGCAATAAGGCATCTCCAGCCAGCCTTATACTTTGATTCACCCTAAGACTCAAAACAGTTCATCTAAATTGGTTTTGTTACCTCATTCCTCCTTCTGTTTTTCTGCCAAACTTCATTGTATAATTGAAAAGCACCTCCCAGCCCCCAACCCCCCAAATCTGTAGGCTTGTAAAGACTATCACAAGACAAGGCTTTCTGCATTCAGTCAATTAAGTGATGCATTACAAGAAGGCATTTTACATAAAGTTTACTTAAGAGAAAAATATTTTTGCATATCATGAACCATGCCATCTGTGTACATTTGGTGAAAGAATGCCTTCTTCACTGTTGCTGTGATCTTATTTATTTACGTGTATATTTTTAACCTTTTGATTCATCAGAACAGAGTAAGGCAGGGAAAACAGTGAATCCGTTCATGCTTTTCACCGTGGGTCGTGAGAAAGCAGGACACCTTAAATTGTCTTCCCAAGCGCATCAGAGCAGGAAGGTAGAAGTAACATGAAAAAATAGCCACCACAGGCAGCTGATGTATAATTCATGCATCGATACAGCAGATGTGTTGTATAAAGTAATTAACTAATCGGAACAATCAGGAGACCGAGAGCAATCTCCAGATGCATCTGTTTGATGCGCAAAATGAAATCTGTCTGTCTTAAAGGAGTGTTCTGCAGCGGGATGCAATCTTGTAATAATCCCCTTTCTAATCTGTGTCTCAAATAGTTGCCCCAAACTAGAAGACTTGCCTCCCGAACAATGGTCGCACACCACGGTCAGGAATGCTCTCAAGGACTTGCTGAAAGACATGAATCAGAGTTCGTTGGCCAAGGAGTGTCCCCTCTCACAGGTACTCAGCATGGCATGTCATAAATAATAAAGCATCTTGGGCAGCCCAGATTGGAGGTTGGATGGGGCTCCATAGTCTGAGAGCAACTGGTATCTGAAGCAGGAATCTGCCAAAAATGCAAAGTGACTTGACCACTGGTAACCTTTTAAAATATGCTCGATTCATTCTGAACAGTGCCTTTACGCTTTTTCTCCCTTGAGGAAAAGAGCCAAGGACCATTTACAGGAAAAACTGTTCTGCCGAAGACGACTCTGCCTGGTTTTCAGATTCCCCTTCTGAGTGCTGTGGGCATAGTAGCTACCTTCTCCTGAGCACTATTATTGAAAAAGCAGAAAAGGTGTGATGTAACCTCCGTGACGCTTTGGCAAGTGGGGGTGACCATAGTGTTACAGGATGAAACTGCCATGCCATTGGAATTAAATAAGAATGTCATTCTGGGATGCTGGGTTCATTGCCGAAAATGAAAAGAAAGCAGTTAATAGAGGGAACTATAAAAAACAAGACCAGAGATCTGTTACCTGTAACAAAAGGTTGAGTAGTTACTCTTCGTTCAGAATTTTGAAACCAGTTTATGTGGCATTAAAATCATAATTTTTTTTTTGAGCTGTGTGCCATACCATCAGATATATTTTTTGAAACGAAGCATAGATTTAGTATTATACTTCATTTTTTAGAGTGAATTTGGTACAAGGCAACCCAAACTCTAGGTAGAGACTGCAGCTATTTTGAAATGAAAAGCCAAACATTATTTTGGTAATACTCAGCTGACTGTAAATAAAAAGAAAAAAAAGAAAGAAAGAGACAGGAGACTGTGAAACACTGTGGACCACTGACAGTGGGCTGCTTGTGTGGTTGCCGCATAAGGGTGTTATGGTGACTTCCCTCAGTGCCCAGGCCCATTTGGGGTACGTTCTGTTATGCAGTTAAAGAGCTGGTCTAGCTACATTTTCACTGAATTTTTAAATTGTTCTTCTTGTTAGAGTTTAAATGTGTTTCTGAGCATTTGTCAGTCATTTGAACTTGAACTGTATGACTGCTGTAAAGATTTCTGCAATTGAGATAAGGCTCTAGTCTCAGAATGTCTTTGGAAGTGTGATGCCTATGAAGATACTGGGTATCTTGGAAAGGAAGTTGGTGGGCTTTTGTGCTGCTGTTTCAGGGAAACTCCATGCATTTTAAGGTCTGTTACATTGCGGTCCAACAGTTTTGCTTTGGTACTTGGTGGCAGTTTTAGAATGAAGCAAGGAAGTGTAGAATTAATGATGACTTTCTGTATTCTCCTAAAGTAAGCTCTAGTCACAGGTAAAACACACTATGTTCTTAAGTGTTTATTTGTTGAAATTCAGAGCCAGATACCTTTGTCATTTCAGTTATACCTTCCATCCTCCTTTTCACCGTGCGATTAGAGAGAGTGTGAATCTATAATCATTGAATAAAAGTGATTTAGATTAATTAAACACAATTGAATCAATGGGATGAAACAGTGAAACGGGTGGCTCCTACATCTGGGGCTCTGGGTTTGGTAGATATTTGCAGTCAGCATGTTAGTTGGTTCCCTGGCATTTGAAAATTTGGAATGTCCTAGAAATAAACTTTTCTCTTTCTTTGACTCGGTCGAAGCATATATAAATACCCTACTCAGCAATCCCATAAATCTTCCTGTTACTAAATATCTCATTGATTGAGAAAATAAATTTAAGCAAAGATTTAAGGCATTTACTGTGAGATGGAAGAAAGGCTTCTGGTATGAATATCTACTGATAAGGACAGTGAGAACTAATTGTTGAGTGACGTCAGCGTCAGCATTGAGCCGATAAATGCCCCCTCACTGTAGCTTGTAAATACAATAGGGAACTTAGTTACTGTTATCATGGGAAATGAATGCAGGCAATTACAACATTAAGTAGAATGGCAAAATATATATATATGTATATATAGATACGGAGTCTTGATTTTGGAATCTTTCGTAGCTGCATTTCTGTAGGAGGCCTTCAAAAGAAACCTAAGCTGACACTCAGCTGTAGACCCTACTATGGTGGCGTAACTGTTGGAGCTGGCTGTCCAAGTTCAGCATCAGTTAAAAAAAAATATTGAAAAACCTGAAGCATAGTTGAACGGTCTCAGCAGTTAACTGAAATTAGTATTATGATGAAAATGTCACTTGTTCTGTAAATGAGGGACTTGCCTTTTTCTGTATCATCTTTTATCTCTTTCTTTAGAATGAGTCCACGAATCTCATACTCAGCTCAGAATGTTTTGGTTACGAACTAGTTTCTTTTTGCTTCTTTATTGTTTTTTCTTCTCTCTAAAGTTAGTAGTTGGAGATGGGGACTGCAGACTCCATAAGGCCTAAACCCAAAATATATGCTGAGCAGGACCAAACTACTTTCTTTGTCTTGGGATTGAGAGCCGATGCTGTAGTGAGAAAACCCACTGCTGCTGAGTTGAATCCACCTCATGGTGAGGCTGTAGGTCAGAGTAGAATTGCTCCACAGCGTTTCCAAGGAGCACCTGGTAGATTTGAACTGCCAACCTTTTGGTTAGCAGACATAGCACTTAACCACTACGCCACCAGGGTTTCCTTAGTGAGAAAGGCCTAGAAAATGAATATTGCCTTGTTCTTACCCATAGTGGGACCTGACACCAAGAAATGCTCAATATTAAGGCTTTTTTCTTTCCTTCATGGAGTTTTGATTTGTTTATATGAGAGCTTTTAACCTAAATGTTAGCATACACGTTACGCTCTACATTAAGATTTTGGTTTGTTTAGTATGATAAAATAGTCTAGTAGAAAGTGTGGCTACCAAGAAACCAAACCCATTTCTCTGAGTTGAATCCAACTCACAGTGACCCTGTAGCACAGGGCAGAAGCTCCACATAGGATTTCCAAGGATTTGAACTGCTGACCTTGTGGTTAACAGCCTGCACTCTTAACCACTGCTCCACTAAGGCTGCAGGAATGGCCACCACAACCCAGAAAACCACACTCATTGTTTTGGAGTCAGTTCCAGCTCACTGGGACCCTATAGAATAGAGGACAACAGATCCATAGGATTTCCAAGGAACAGCTCTTGAATTGGAACTGCTGACGTTTTGGATAGGAGTTGAGTGCTTAACTGCTGTGCTAGCAGGGTGCCAAGAATGACTATAACAACAACACCCCAGTGCAGTGCCTTGCAGTAGATTCCGAGTCATAGCGACCCTATAGACAGAGTAAAACTGCCCCATAGCGTTTCCAAGGAGCACCTGGTGGATTTGAACGGCCAGCATTTTGATTAGCAGCTGGAGTACTTAACCACTGCACCACCAGGGTTTCCAGGAATGGCTACAGACCCCCTAAATTTTATGCATAGTGGGAAGCCTACCTTGTATGCAAATAGACTTCCACTACAGAGCAGAGGCCACTTGAAGAGGAAGCCACCAGGCATTTCCAGGCAGTATTTGGTCAGCTGTATCTCCAAAGGCCTTAAGAAGTTTCTCCAGAACTTACTGAGCAAAGACACAGTTTGAACTTGGATTCTCAGAACTAGAAAGGATTACCTTCCCAGACCTTTCTTTTGATAGATGAAGGAGCGAATGTCCGTAGAGATTAAAGTCAAATACTGATTAGTAACTGACCCTTGAGTACTGATTTGGTAAGTTTGTGTCCTTAGATTTGTGATGACATAGTGGTTAAGAGCTATAATTGCTAACCAGAAGGTCAGCAGTTCAAATCCACTAGCTCCTGGGAAATTTGGGGGTGTTTCTGCTCTGTCCTGTAGTGTCACCAGGAGCCCAAATCAACTTTGACAGCAGTGGGTATATGTCCTTCCCAATAACTTTTAAAGTAAGTGTTGATTCTAAAATGAATACTCTTTTTGTGTGTACAATAATGTTTTCTTTAATAATATTTGCAAGGTTTTCTCCAGCTGCAGAAATTCTGTAAGTAGACATGTGATGTGATTTAAAACTCATACCTTTATTTCTGGTATTGCTTTTCTATCATAAATCTGCCCATATAGATGGACGTGTTCTTTGTGCCACGTGTTTGTTTATTTTTGTAAAATGGTTCCGAGGCATAAGAAATGCTTAGCTCATTATAGATTTGAGGTTGGGTGTTTGTTGTTATTTTTTGCTTTTTTCAGTGGATGTGGTTGGATGAGCTGGATATTGTATTCTAAGGGCAAAATAAAGCCTGACTTGAGGACAGGAAATCCTTTAGTTGTGAAATCCTTGAGGGTATGGATCTGGGAGATAAATTGGCAGTGAAAAAATAAACATTTTGCTTTACCCTAAAATATTTAATTTTGATGCTGGGTTTTTCCCTGAAGTTTTAGAAATTGAATTTAAACACCGGATAAATGCATATTCAGTCCGTTTCAGGGATAGATTTATTTTGTTAAAAATACCACAAGCAAAAGGTCAGTTAGTATTTCTACCTACCTAATGTCTTCCTTTTCAAAATGTTTAGGTAAAATATTCCAGAGAGATTTTCATCTGATATGTGCCTTTTTTTTAAAGTAACATATATACACACACACAAACATACATAAGCATGTACATATACAAAAACACATATCAAACAGTTTTCCCTGATTATTTTCTATTTCACTTCCCACATAGGGAGAAAGTGTCTCCAAGCCCAAATCCTATATAAAATCCTATATAGATGTATATATATATTCATATATTCATTCAAAACTGTCTTGGCAGTCTGCTGTGTGCCAGGCATCCTATTTTCTGTGTAGTAGTAAGGGTGACATATCTTAAAATTTGAAATAGTGATAGTCAACTTTCACTTAGTGCTTTTGATGTACCATAAATTCTTTTGTCACCCTACGTTGTACTTCACCTTTTATCCTCATTTTCCAGTGTGGCACCAGGGACACACAGAAGTTACCTGGGTGCCCATGGTTACCATAGGTTGGGAAGGAAAAGAGTGGGAAGAGCCTGTGGGCTTAACCAAGAATCCCTTTGGGTCATATGTATGTTAAAATAAAAAGCACCTTTCACATATTATTTTGATTACCTTTTATAAAATTGCATTCTCTGAAGTACTTGTAGTTTTTCTGCTTGTGTTTCTTCTTACTGCTAGAATTATTCTTTAACATGTATTTTGTTTTTGCGTCTCTTGATTTGTTTCAAAAGTACCGTCATTTCATGACTCCTGTTTAGGTCAGGAGAGAGTGGTTGGGATCACAGAGCCTGACTTCTGGGGTAATCGGGCCTTTGGAAGTTGAATGTGTAGCTCTGTGGCACTCATTTCTCTCCCCTGTCGTCTCGGAACAATGAAGATCACTCAGGATAATCATGCCAGCAGTCATTTGTTTGAACCTCGAGAGAATGTTAGGCATTTTCACTGAGAACAGTGGGCAGTGGAATTCATCCATCTGCTTGCAAGTGTGTCACCTAGTCATTGGACTGGCTTGGTCTGATGGATGAAATTGGTAGCTCCATTAAAAATAGAGAGGTTTCCATTTGGGGTATGCTTGTAGGATTTGTGTTTGCCCCTTCCCTATATAGAATTATAAATCTGGTTGTTAACCATCAAGTATTTGGGGGAAAAGCCTCAGATGGGATCTTTTCTTCTTAAAAGCATGCAGGTTTTCCTAGTCCTTATTCCACTGATATGGGAACCTGAGATTACAAATAACTGTCTGCTTTGCCAGGCACTGAGGTTCTTGGTGTTCAGACAACCAAGCCTGCTGCTGTCAAGTCTGTTCCAACTCATAGCGACCCTAGAGGTCAGAGTAGAACTGCCCCTGAGAGTTTCCAAGGAGCACCTGGTGGATTCAGCTGCCTCCCTTTTGGTTAGCAGATGTAGCATGTACCTGCTCTACCATCAGGGTTTCCTGCTTGATGATAATCAGGTATTATTATTAATGGCATTCAGCAGTTGTTTTAAGGCAAAATTGGTAAAGGTAATCCAATCTTGTGTGGGCACTTGAATGAATTGCCAAACTTATACCAGATATTTTTTCTGCCCCTTCCTTTTTGAGCTAGTTACAGGGACATCATCCTGGCCTCTCTTTCATTGTAGACAGTGAGATGTTTGTTCTGTGTTAGTATTAAATATATTTAATCCACAATAAAAGTGTCCACCAAACTGCAAGCCTTCCTTTTTGCCTCTGGTAGATCAGACTCATTGATAGCTGATTTAGAAGCCATAGGAATTTTATGACAGCCTGATGTCAGCTCCCTGTAACCTCTCGAATGCATTAATCATAAAAGCCAAACTTCATAGAGCATCTGACTTAAAAATGGATTGATCCCAAATAGTTTATAACTACTATCTTTTCACGATGATAAAACATAAGAGTTTAAGTCAGGCCAATTTAGAGAGTGCTTAATATTATGTAAGTACTTCATTTTCACTTAATAGGTTTTTACCTATGCTTTGTTTTAGATCAGAACAGGTTTCCTTTGACCTCAGAATCACTAATGCAAGGAAAATTACCATATCATGAGAGCATTTTCCCCCCCTTTTATTTCTTTCCCTGATGCATCGAACAGTAAATACTGCCAAGGCTTAGGAGTAGACATGGGCAGAGAGAAAGCCTATTAGAAGGTATTTTCTAATTGTTGAGAAGAAGTCAGCTAAAGAGTGCTAATCAAACTGATTTTCTTGCTAACACACAACTAGTTGGTGAGTGCTTTTTGAGTGTCTGTCTTTTTTTTTTTTTTTGCAATTAATGACTTAAATTTCAGCATGGGCTCTATCTAGATGGGCTTGCTAAACCTGCTTTCCTTCATGTCAGGTTTGGGCCCCAAACAACAACATAGTCAAAACTCCTAAATTCATAGTAATCCAAACAAACAGACACAGGCACCCAGTCGCCCCCACCCACCTTTTATTGGAAACTGGTTGATTGGAACAGGCTCTGGGGATGGAACAGGAGAGAGGCTTTAACGTAACACCAGAGAGCCTGCAGCCTCTTTGGTTCTTGGCAGTGGCCCTCAGTGCCATTTGAAGGAAGGCACACTCTGGCTGTTGGGACTTTTAAATCTAGACTTAAAAGTTATTTGTTCTGTTTAGCATTTTTAAAACGATTCTATTAGGAATTGTATGTGCTTCGGTTTTAATTTTAACTCATAATGATTGTAAAGCACCCTGGGATGCTTGCAGGAAGGGCGTTACAGAAATATAAGCTTCTGTTGTGTGCTAATATGCAGTATTATTATGGGGTGCTGGAGTTCCATCACAGACAGTTCATCAAGTTGCAGAATTCCTCATTGTAGGGAAGGTGACCAACTTCTTTTTAATAGTCTGCTCTTTCTCTCTGTCCTTACTCTTAACCTTTATCCTTTTTTAAAAAAAATATTTATCACACTTTTTGGGAGGAGGGATATCATAGTATTTTCTTGTAGACAGGCTAATCTAATCTAGCTGACTCAGAGGAGTCAGAGATGGAAAGCAGGTAACAGGTTGAAATAGAAGAAAAAAATCAAGCTTTAATTGCTAGCTTGATTTGAGATCACGTTCTTCCCTGGATAATGAGAGAGAGTACATCATCTTTGGGGATCCACATTCCGTCAAAGTTCGTTCCCTTTTACTGACATTTTGACATTTGTTGGGAGGTGGTTCAAAAAGTTAGGATTAAATGCATTAATTTGCTTGCATTAAAAAGTCACAAGGATGATTTTCCATGTATTGCAACTCCTGGCTGTGAAAACACATGGCAAAACTTATTTGTCTTTCTTAGTGTAACTGTTGCTGGAAATCATGCATTTCTTCAACAGCTTTTGTTGGGTTACTTTTTGTGAGCCGTTGGTCTTTGCCATCACGTCATTAGTGAGCTGGTGGCATTGCCTGGAGCCAAGAATGTGACCTCGGTCATTGCCAGCTGTGAGAGCTTGGACAAGTGACCCACCAAGCCTTGGTTTCCTTATCTCTGAGATGGGAGGGTTGTAGACCAAGTCTTCAGGATTATGATGGGAATGTAGTGAGTTAGTCCTTGTAAAGCATGTAGAACTAGAGTGTGGTCACTTTTAAAGTGTACAGTTACTGTAGTCGTTTTTCTGAAATGTGAGGTTTGTGAATTTGAGATGGCACTCATGGGTGCCACATTGTCTAAAGCACTTTTCTGCTACCTGGAAGATTCTGACGCAAGTGTCTCTTTCCTGTGGAAACTCCTGAAAACTTGTCATTTGTGAAAAAAATTAAAGGATAGTATTGTAACTCATTCTCTACTTCAAGGGGCACTTTTAGTACCACTCCTAGGATTATTAGAAACCCTGGTGGCATAGTGATTATGAGCTACAAGTGCTGAACCAAGGGCCAGCAGTTTGAATCCACCCGGTGCTCCTTGGAGACTCTATGGGGCAATTCTCCTCTGTCCTGTAGGGTCACTGGGGGTCAGAATTGACATGACAGCAGTGGGTTTCATTTTTTGGTGTTTTGGTTTTTTTGGTTTTTTTTTAGGATTATTAGGAAGTGCCAATGTGTTCTAAAAGGCCAGTCGGGGAGACCCAAGCCTTGTCCTGTCAATAAGCCCATTTACAAATCAAGCAAGTAGGATACCTCAGGCTAGACTGTGTCACTGAGGATAAGGATGCCCCCTGGGACTCTTCAGGATGTGAACTTTTCGTAACATCCTTGCCTGTAACTCCCCTCTGCCCCATCCTCAGCACCCTGACTCTGTCCTCTCTTTATGCAGCCATTGGTACACTTTCCATGGTGCTCGGAACCATCTGTGGCCTGACTAGGTCCACCATGTATTGTAATTGACTGCCCCAAAGGGTCTGAGATTTTTCTTCATGATCAATGTTAGAGATCCTGGCACATGTTAGGATCTCAGTAGTAAGTTGTTAAACTAGAATAGTCTGCAGAGAATTTACACCATGTTTATTTCATGAACTGATAAACTGTTAATAGTTTTATTAGTAGGAGTTTGCAATCTGATCCGACTTGACGGCACTTGGCTTGGCTTGTAGTCTTATCTATAACCAAAAACAAACAAACCAACTCAGTGCCGTCAGGTCAATTCCTATCCATAGCGACCCCAAAGGACATGGTACAGCTGCTCCATAGCGTTTCCAAGGAGCACTTGGAGGATTCGAATACACAGCCTGCTGGTTAGCAGATGTAGTACTTAACCATTATGCCGCCAGCGTGTCCAGTCTTATCTGTACTTATAAAATATAATTTCCTTGCATACCTACTCTGAAAATTTAGTTTACATAATTGAGAATAATTCACTTCCGAGTTTTTCAGATATTTTAAGTTGCTCCCTCTTTTTGCATGTACTGTTCTTGACTGTATGTTCAAACATGTTTATAAACAGAACACTCGTGGAAGTACAAACCCATTGCCGCTGAGTCGATTCTGACTCACAGTGACCCCATAGAATGGAGCACGGGATTTACGGGGGTTCCTGGTAGATTCAAAGTGCCAACGTTTTGGTTGGCAGCCTTAGCTCTTAACTGCTATGCTGCCAGAGTTTCCATAGGGGACTCCTCCCCCCAAAAAACCAACCCAAGCCACTGCTGTTGAGTTGTCTCCAACTTATAGTGACCCTATGGACAGAGTAGAACTGCCCCATAGAGTTTCTAAGGAGCGCCTGGCAGGCTTGAACTGGTGACCTTTTGGTTAGCAGCCATAGCACTTTACCACCGTACGACCAAGGTTTCCACAGGATACCCAGAGATCTACAAAATGCTATAAAAGACCTAATTATTCACCACTAAGCACAAGCTTTCTCAACATATTTGTAGAATATTTATGTACGTATTTTATTTTTCTTTCACAACTGAACATATATTTCAGCCCAGATATTAATTTTCATCTGGTCTCCATTGTGTGACTTTTGAGACCTATAGTTCTTTTTACTGTCACTTCTATTCATTTTCTTTGCATGTTTAAAAATAAAAAGGGAAAATTTCACTAACAGAGTCAAATGATTTATGGGCAGAGAAGTTGGTGCTGCCAAAGTGAAAGCGCAGACAGCCAGTGCCACCCTGCATCAGCGCACGGAGTCTGCTCCTCACCTGGTGTTCCAAAGTCCGCATTTGGCATGGGAGACACTGTTGAGGACTATAAACATAGAATGTTTAAAAGTCAGATGTGTAAAGGTCCAGAGTCACCTGAATTTAGAGAGAGCTGTGAGTATAGATAACACTCTGGCTTTTCCAGAACAGGCCTTAGGGACTTGGGGGGTCCGTGCTGCTGCCTCTGGCTCTTGCTTAGCCACTGAGCATACCCCTCCATTGAGAGCTAGAACTCCCTATCTTGTGACGTGCCACCCACTCGGATACATTTCTCCCATCTTTCCGCAAGTCCTAAGGAACTGATTCCCAGTGCATGGCATTCTTCTACAGTGTACAAAGAATTTTCATAATATTGGTGGCAGTGAAGCCAAATCGTTTTATTTTATTTTATTTTTCCTCTGTCACCTAGTCTAAAAGTGCCATTGTTGTGCATTTGCTCCGTTGACATGGAAAGTCTTATTTAATGACTAATAAAACCCAGAACCCAGATCTCCTATAGAGGCTTGGATTAGATCGGAGTAGCTTCCATAGTCAGTAGATGTTTGTGTGGTCCCTGAAATTATAAGCCAGTTCTTGTGGCCTTTGGGGATCTCTTCCATAGCTTTCCTGCAGTCCCAAAGGAGTTCTGAAGCCCTCTAACAAGCTAAAAGCCAAGAATGTTATTCCCCTCAATTTTTTAGGGAATGTGGGGTGAAACCTAATAGGGTTCATATAAAGATGCAATGCAAAGAGGGAATGTAAAATCCACAGAGAGTCACAGAGCCTAATTCTAGCTTCTGTTTTTTGGTAACAAGAATTGATCAAACGACATGAGTTCTTGTTTTCACCCCATGATTGAAAATTTTTTTCAAAAATCCCATATGTAGAACCTTTGCAACATAAAGACAGATTTGGTGTCTTCTTCCTCCTATTTCTAAGCACGAATACTAAAAATCGTCATCTCCATAAAGAAGGGGGTGACTGAGCCACACAGGGACATCTGAGGGAGAAGAAGCAACCATCTTCCCAAATATGCGGGTTGGCCCCAGAGTACCTAAGAATTCAGAATCATAGGAAACAGTTTTTGCTCTGAAATCAAATAAAACGGATTGCATTCTAATGCAATTCTAATGTGGGTTTTTTTCTAATGTAAAACTTGTGATAGTTCTCTTTGGATTAGCCTAATGTTTAATTTAATAATGATGTGTATAATTTTAATAATTGTATCACAAGCAAAATGCCAAAGGAGCTTTAACCTTCCTAAAAAAAGGAAATTTTTGTTGGAGACACTTTTGCACAGTAACTGCCTGCAAGGGATGATGTGTCTTACGAAGGAATCTTCTTTAATCATTAGAGAAGACCCTATAGGACCTCTGCTTAGGAAGATGTATAGATTTCATAGTCACTAAAGCTGTTAGAAGAGACCTTGGAGATTATCTAGTTCAATTCCTATCATATTGCAGATGAGCAAATATAGGCCTCTGGGCAGTTAATTTGAAATATTACTCGCCCTCAGAAATAATGCACCTTTTAACAAATATTTTGTAATTTAAGCTGTTTACTAATCTCTTCAGTTGGTTTGAGGAAGACTTCAGTATAGTGTAAGATCTAGCTAGGTTACTTCTACAGAAGAACAGAATAGGGGAATCTGGCTAGATGATATCTGGGCCTCATGGAAAAGTAATGACATGGAAAAGTCAGATGAACTGTGGAGCAGCATTTTCTTCGAAAATTATGAATTAGATATTGAAGTCATGGATTAAAATCCATGTGCTTAGAAATGATCAGGTTTTCATCTTTAGGAAATACAATGAGAAAATGAAAAGAGAATTGGTGTGGTCTCTTTGTGTTTCCTTGTGTATTCCTTGGAAGCTTTGCAGTGGGTTTCCATTTTTAGTGCTGTGCCTGGGTTACTTTGTGTGCAAATGCCATTTTTAGCCACTGGGATTGATTAAGATGGCAAGATCCGTAACTCTGACAATTGGAGTTTTAAGTAAAATTTAGAAGTGATTACTGTAGTCTCTTCTCAACATATTGGGATTCTGAATATGTCCCAGTTGTATCTCCCAAGAGGAATAGCTTAGAAAGCAGTAGAAGATCCAGAGAGGAGGATTTGGGAAGCATGAGCTAAGAAGCAGCAACAGGATGAATGTTTCACTGAGAAATCCACCCTTTTGAAGCCAGTTCCCTTTCCTTTCCATTCCCAAATAACAGATGGGGACTGCCTGTTAATTTAAAACAAATTCATTCCATGTCAGTATCTCCTGTGATGTCTCTCAGAGACCCCCGTGCCCCCAAATATTGGTGTCTTTTAGGATTTAAAGAATGCCCCATTTACCAAGAATCACTGTTAAAATTGGATCAGAAATTTAAGCTTGACCTTCTGTGTTTTCCGTGTGCGTGTAAGAAAAATTCAGGCCATGGGTACATGCTACTCTGAAAATTGAAGCCATAAACAGACATGGAGATGGAGAAAGGGGAGGACAGTAAGAGTGGATGAAGTTGTACTTCTCAAAATCTAAAAATAGAAAAGAATAGAGAGCCAGTAGTTTGACAGATTGTTCAGTAAATGCTCATTTTATTGGAAATTATGAAAAGATGCTTAATGCCTCTGCCATTAATACAATACATAAAAAAGGTTACTGTCAAGATTCATGTTCCAGTCATGAAAATTAACTGTATGGCTTTATACTTGACTCTTCATAGCCTGAGAAGTTCAAAGTTTCTGTATATACATACTGCATGTACAGACATTTATTTCAGAAAAGCAGTTGTTTTAGATTTTATGTCAAAGACCTTAGCCATGACGTGCTTTCAGTTGAAACCTAGCTATTGTGTCTTGCTGTATTATGTACACATACGTATGTGTACGTATAATAATAAACAAAGTAGAACTGTGAATGTAGCCTTGTAGAATTAAACCTGTATCAGGTTATTTCCCTTGCTGTCTCTCTGGAGTATTCCAATTCAAAACATACATCCCTTCCTACAGAAAAAGATATTCAGATTCCTTAGTTGAAATTAATTAGCATTCAGAAACCAGATAGCATGTTTTTGGGTATTCATGAGATCTCTGTTTGAAAAAAATGTTTTTAACTTGTAGAAATGTGTTGCAACACACAGATGGGAAGAAAAAGGAAAAAAAAATCTCTTTAGCAAGCACTGTGTGTAAAAGGAATATTGCATTTTGCACGCTCCTGATTGCTCTGTGTAAACAGTTTTTGACATCTGTCTTTATGGTTTTTGAAGAGAGAAAGACTTTGTTAAAAGAATCATTTTGATACAGCAGTCACCATTGCAGTCTTGCTTTACCTGTATTATGAAAGCAGATGGGCTGCATGTCTTTTGAATATTTATAACTATCAAAAACAATCTCTTGCTATTCACCCTTAGGCTTATGAGATGTCAGGACGGTTCTGGTTGAAAAAAAATCATCTTGGGTGTTTACAGAAAGAGGATTACATTAAGCTGAAATGACTATACATTTTCCAGTTTAATATTTGTCCATCAGCTGTTTAATCGTATTTAGATAATTGTGTAAATAAGACGTTGTAGCCCTTGCCCTCTCTACTGATGGAGCTTGAAAGCTTTAGACATGGGTGAGCCACCGTCTTGTAGAACCTCTTGTTACCGCCTCCCAACCCCAGTTAAACAATCTGCAAGTCCTTAGTAAGTTCTGATCAGGAGATCATAGAGCCATTAAGCAAAACAAAACAAAACAACAACAAAAAAAAGTGCACAAAAACCCACTGTGGAGATGATATGAATTGCTAGGGAACTGCTGGCTTCCAGCACAGGCTGTTTTATTAGAGTATATTGTCGTATGCAAATATGGTACAGCACTCCAATTACCCTTTAAAGATGACATGATGCTGTCTCTTCTCTCTACCAGCTTGCAGGGCTTTGAGGGTATTTTGGAAAACTTTTGGTATCGTGGGGGTTAACTGTTTTTTTGACTGGCAGCTGAGCAATCAGAGATAACAGATTTTGCTGTGGTTGGTTGATTTGGCAGAAAAGCATGAACAGTTTTGGTTTAAATGATTGAATAACCTGATTAGCATTGTTTTGGGGTGGGTTTTTTTGTTGTTGTTAAAGGCACAACAAAGCAATTTTAAGGGTAATCAGATCACTTGCCTTTCCACAGTTGATGAACCTTTTTTTTTTAAATCAGGAAAAAAAAAAAAAGATCACACCTCTCCTCAAACCACTTCATTGGCTAGTAAGATGACCAACTTCAAAAATCCAGCGATTTCCCTTCAGTTTCTAAAGACATTAGAAATACAGACCTCCAGTGTATGTGCTTTCTATCAGGAGTTTGAAAGAATAAAATGTTCAGAAAAATGATGTCATCTCAACCAATTCCTAATTGTTGATTTTTTTTTTTTAATTTCAAATAAGAGACCAGCAGTATTTTAGAGCAAAGGTTCCGAATGTTCTAACTCTATCTAAGTCAGCCTTTAGAAAAATTCCACCCTTACCTTTTCACAATTGGAAAGGTTATAAATAATGTATTTGGCTGAAAAGGAAGCCGAGCCTGCGGCAGATGGCATCATTCTAGAGTTCTGAGGTTTCTGTGAAGATGGCATTCTTTCAGATCGGAACTTGAGCAGACTCTCAGAAAGAACCGAAGCTCCTCCCAGGGAGCAGACATGTGCTTTATGGATCTTAGAAAAGCTTACAACTTGGCTCCTAGGATGAGAATATTGTGTCACACTGAGGTTATGAGATCCACAGCCAATTTCTGCCGACTTGAAATTCTATTTCCCAACACTGAAAAGCTGTGGCCTATTTATTGATCGGGGGCACTGTATAGCATTTGAACTTGGGATTTCAGCCGACTGAGTTTTTTGTCAGCCGGATTAGGTTATTTATGTTGTACACAGACTGGCCATTGAATAGGAAAACTTGCAATGCAAGTTGTGTCTTTTTCAAAGTGCTTGAGAGAGCTCGTATAAATAGACCCAGAGAGAGAGAGAGAGAGAGAGAGAGCTGGAATAACATAAGCACCCAGCCCTGCGACTTCCGAGACATCTGTGTGGATGTATTTTGAAAAACCTGGGAAGGGATCTCTTGCAAATTAATGAACAAAGGTTCTTGAAACTATGATTTCTATTGTGACAGCTAAAATAATGGATTTAAAAGATTCGTGTGACAAGCTCTACCTACCTTTGACCTATTCAGGGAATAAAGAGTTGTGGGTTCCCCCCCCCCGCCAGTGATTTGCAGTGTTGACTGAATGACCGTTGATTGATCTACTAATTTGCGCCCAACCCTCTGATGGGCCCAGGCCATACTGAGATAAGACCCGAGGCTCGCAGTCCAGCTTGACAAGTGCTACGTTGTGCTGTCGCAGGACTTTCTGTGTGGGTACTGCTGTCTGCGTGACGCTGTTTGCGGGTGGCCTGCTGGGCACTCCTGGGAGACTCTCTGGAGCTGTTCTGCTCTGTCCAGTAGGGTCACTGTGAGTCAGAATCGAGTCAACAGCAGTGGGTATGTGCAGATACGGAGCCCTGGTGGCGTGAGTTAAGAGCCACAGCTGTGAACTGAAAGGTCAGCAGTTCGAATTCACCAGCTGCTTCTCCGAAACAGTGTGTGGAAGGTGTGCTCTGGTATCAGCCCCACCTGGGAGCCCTTGCGAGGCAGTTCTGGGTTATCCCACAGGGTCGCTATGAATGGGCACCAACTCCGTGGCAGTGGGTTTATATGCAGGTATGCAGGACACTTATGTAGTGAACCAAAAGGCCTTATAGAAGCAGGGGTAGCTGATATGCACCCCAAATGATGAGCAGCTGAAGGATAGCTGGGGGCCGGGGCAGGAATCTGGTGGCAAACTCAGAAGAGTGCTGTATGTCTTCCTTAATCGCAGCTATCAGATGCATGCCAGCTTCCAAACACGCCACCAAGCTGGAATATTGGCACAAATGGAGATACTCTTTTCCTTGATTATCCGCTAAAACTTAATAATGTAATACACTCTTTGCCTTTCATAGGAAAATTTATTTGACTTACAGCATTTGAAAATTTTATCTGATACTCCTCTGTTATTTAAAGCAGACTCAAGCAACGTGAAATGTAATCATAAAAGCCCAGTGAGGAAGAGGAGGCAGAGGATAGCTGGCGTAATTAACAGCTGTTGGGCCCATTCTTGGTATCTTCCAGGCTCTGTGCTAATCACATCACGTGCATTATTTTGTGTATTACCTGCCTCTCCTAGAAGAATATAAGCTCCATGAGAATAGATAGTACATGTCTCTTTGTCCTTGTTTTTACTAGTGACTAGCCCAGTACTTGGCACAAAGTAAGAGACTGATAAATGTATGCTGAGTGAATGAAAATGGCAAAGTGAATAGAATCTCAGAACAACTCCATGAAGTGAGTGTGCCTGTGATTCACTTTCAACATGGAGAATGGGGACCTAGCGATCAATTAATCTGCCCAAAGTCACCCTACCAATGTATGACTCTGGAACATACATGTATATGATTCTACTTCACCAAGTGAACGTTTAGTTCATGTATTATAGACACCAGGCATTGGAGTGGAAAATAGAATGGAACCCAAGACCTACTTGAACTCACAAGCTGTTGTGTCTTTGTAAACCAGTATCCATCTGTTTGGGTTGACACAGAATCCTATCTTCTCACCTTACGAACCTGGGACTTCGTCTGCCTTCTGCAGATCCCCACCAACTGGGAAAATTATGACAAACTTGAATTCTTGTTGTTTGTATTATCTAAACTGTAAGTGTTTCTCTCTGATTTTCTACATTTAAGATTACAATACTCAGTCTACTCTTTTAGATATTTTGTGCCCCACAAGATTCTGAAATCTTTTTTTCCTGCCCTTGAAAGGCTTTGGTCTAATTTAGATACCGCACCGAAGACTTCAGTAGGGATTTCACTACACGTGGGAAAAGCTTCACTCGGTGGCTCCGTGAGAGTGTAGTTGTCCAGGTTACTGCAGTTTGCTCCAGTACAAATGGGCAAAGTAGAACTGCCCCGTAGAATTTCCAAGGAGAGCCTGGCAGATCTCAATTG
Organism: Heterohyrax brucei; assembly: GCA_028571685.1. Classification (NCBI taxonomy): domain Eukaryota; kingdom Metazoa; phylum Chordata; class Mammalia; order Hyracoidea; family Procaviidae; genus Heterohyrax; species Heterohyrax brucei. The sequence continues at coordinate 21,361,297 of CM053149.1, forward strand.
CCAACCTTTTGGTTAGCAGATGGGGTTTCCAATAAAAATAGAGGGGACCCTAAATTACTTGAATTATGGACTACTTCCTAATCCCCCCCAAACACAGACGGATAGGGAATACAAGGAGTCATTCAAGAATGGATCATAACTGTGGATTACCTTTCAGTTTTTGCCTTAGTTAAACTTAATATTTAGGAGATCTTCTGGCACACTGGTTGAGACACATAGCTGCTGACGGAAGGTTGGTGGTTTGAATCCATCAGACACTTCTCAAGAGAAAGATGTAGCAGTCTGCTTTCCTAAGGATTTATGGCCGTGCTCAGTTATGAAGTCACTCCCGTGGCTCACCTTTCAGCTAAAGACTGGACAGGCCCGTAAGACAAAATGAGACTAAAAGAGCACGCCCGCTTAGGGGCAAGGACCAAAAGACAGGAAGGGACAGGAAAGAGGAAAATAGGAAACGCAAGGTTGAACAGGGAGAGTGTTAGCATGCTGTGGGGTTGTTAACCAATGTCATGAAACACTATGTGTGCTAATTATTTAATGAGAAACAAGTTTGTTCAGTAAACCTTTATCTAAAGTACAGTAAAAAAAGAAAAAATAAAGAAAAAGGGTTTACAGCCTTGGAAACCTTTTGGGCAGTTCTGCCCCAACTTATAGGGTCATTGTGAGTCAGAATTGACTGGACGGGGGTGGGGTTAGGTTTTTTTGGTAGGCTAATATTTACATTAATCGGAGTTCTTTAAGCACATACTATGTGACAGAGTAGAAAACATCGGAGTGTCGCTTCAGGACACAAACGTACCAGGATTGAGAAGCTTTCCTAATCATGGACATATGGATATTGTTTTCCACATATGGATAATAATGAACTACATAGTAGTGTTAGACATATGAGATCTAGTTTTATAAAACTATTTCAGTCTTATTTATTTTTACATGCTGTAGTTTCTTCTTCCTTTTTCTGCTCCATATCTTTTTCATTCTTAGTGTTCTGAATCACCATAAATTGAAATTGATGTTTATAGGTAGCAGCTTCCTAACTGATAGTCAACTTGTTATGGCCAAAAGCTATGTCTCATTTGTAGCTGCAGAACAAAGAGCAGAAGTCACATATTGAACTCTTGGCAAAACTAAAGTAGTCCAGATGTTTGTCAAAAACTTACGGCACAAGTTGGATGTTCCATAATTTCTGCATCTAAAATGTATATGAACTATTAACGTTTAAGGACCTGCCAGAATGCCTAGGTATAAGAGTAATAATTTTTAAAATACTGAACGAAAGTGGAAGAATATCAACTACCATCCATTTGCAGAATCACCGCGATCCATCAGCTGTTTCAGTAGTTTTATTAGTGTCCGACATTATTGATCCATTATTACAACAGAGTAAGTGTGATTGAAGCTGACGGATTGTTAACTGGTTCAGGTTATCTTCTGACTCCAGTTTTGGCAACCTTGCTAAGTATCTTTTTGCACTGTGGACTGTGGGAGGCTCTTAGTGAAATTGCCAGCGATTGGATTAATGGCAGAGCATCATGAGCACATTAAGGATATCTTTTTAGAGAATAAAAATGTGAAAATGACTATAAAGTAGAAAGTGTCAAAAAAAAAAGTCATTGCCTTGTTGGCACTATAGCTGTGTTTTACATAAATATGACACTCAAACATGCCATCACTGAAACTTTTTTGGAGATTCCCAAAATACACTATTATTGAAATGTGTGCACGTTATAAAATTAACATTGATAACGGATTTCTGGGGAAATCAGTTATAATCAGAAGTGTTTTAAATTAGAAGTAGCTTAAAAAAGACAATGATATAAAAATACATTTGTCCCCAAACTGGCTTTTCTGGTTGTACACTGGCTCCCAGAGCAATACTGCCTTCTGTAAACTTGCTGACCATAGACCAGCTGAAGTCTGAAATACAAGTTCTGTGTCAGACTCAATAGAAATACAAATTAATGCTACTAGAGAGTATGGACAGTATAGTTAAAATGAATCATGAGTTAAGTCACTGAAGTTTCCATAACCATACTTGATGGGAAGAATATATCTTGCTGAAAGTGAGTTTTAAAGATATTCTCGTAACAGACCAAAATCACTGTCTTCTTTTTTTTTCTTAAACATATATATAGACTTTAGACTTTTTTTTTTATTATTATGGTTAGGTGAAAGTACCTATTTTGCATGCCTGCCTATCTGCAGCTCCTTCTGCTCTCCTTGCCTGGAGACGGCCCATTCCTCCTTTTCATTCTATACTTCTATTATCCTCTTAACAAGCTCCTGTCCCTTCCTCTCTACCCTCTTCTCTCCTATCTAGAAAGAGACCAGTAGGACTGCCTCCTATAAATCCATAGCACCATAAAGTACACACACCATATGGTCACACTGTGTCCCAGTGCCCAGTCCATTCTTGTCCGAAGAGTTGACGTCAGTAGTGTTTTCTCGTCAGGGACAGCAGCAGATCTAGGGGCCATGCTCCCAGGGGATCCCCCAGGCTGTTGAACCACAATTCTGGTCTTTTATAAACTGTAGACTATTTTTTATTTCCAGTCTTTTGTTTAAAGCAAGATGAAGACAGGGGACACAGTAGATCTGTTTTCCTTTTTGTGTGGTATCCTGGAGAAATTGAGTACATGTCAAATGTATCTATTTTAACCTGATAGAGTCAGGTTGAAATTCAAGCTTTACTACAGCTGAAGCTAGCATTAAAACTGCAGAACTGGCTTACCTCCCACAAAGGGTCTGTGTGAGTAGTTTGTGTCTTCTTCAGTGTGGTCAGCTTTTGAACGATATTAATATGCCTCCAAAGCATATCCAAGTAAAAAAGAAAGTGCAAGCTGTATTTCCCAATTTTTAACATACATGTGAATCTCTTGAGATTCTTGGTAAAATACAGGTCCTGAAGGAATAGATCTGGGATAAGCCTAAGACTCTGCATTTCTAACAAGAATCTAGATGTTACTGATACTGCAGATCTCTGGACCATACCTTGAGTAGCTAGGATATACAGTATAGGTGCTCAACCTCAAAGATGCATTTATGCATAAATTGCTGTCATAAAGTCATCTTTGTGTGTTTGGACATACTGGAATAGGTGAAAGTTTGTCAGCCTAGACAGAGGTGGCACAGGCAGAGATGTCATAAGCGCTAGAGACAAGGCTATGAATTGATAGCTTTATACTGGTCTCCAAGGGCTTTCTACTTAACTAAGCATTTGATGATCCACTTAGTGAATTTCAAGAAGTGGAGGGTCTAGGCTAATGTGGGAAACCCAAATGTTGTCGGTGCTCAGTTGATGAGAAACAAAAGACGGTTTCCCCGATTGCAGTGATGTCTGTGTTGCATCTTGTGTGGCTCTGGATTACAAATGTTCTCCCACCCTCTTCACGCAGAGTATGATTTCTTCCATTGTGAACAGTACTTACTATGCAAACGTCTCTGCAGCAAAATGTCAGGAATTTGGAAGGTGGTACAAACATTTCAAGAAGACAAAAGACATGATGGGTAAGCAAAAAGCCCTTGCCTCGGTGGCTACATACCATTACTTGTCATTTGGGGGTTTATCAAAGTCACATCTAAAGCCAGGTCTTTTGATTGCCCAATTAGAGATCAATTTAGAATGTTTCTTTGGGGGTGGGGAAGTGGGTATGAGTATAATGAGATAATTAAATTCAATAAATGTTTGTGTTTAAATCAGCCAAACTGACTGGGTTGTCAGACATGCAGGAAATCGAGGCGTGAGGGGGGGAGCTGTCAGGTTTGAACATCTCAGTAAAGACCTAACCAGACCTTGAATAACTAATATTAGCTGTGATTTCTCGCAGGAGGTAAATCACTCATTTAGGTAGTCATTTTTGAGAGACAGAGAAAATGCCTATTTTTACACCCCATTTTTGAGGAAAAAGAGTTTCCAGAATTGAAATCATGAGATTTTTTTTAGCTCTGATCTCCTCTCCTCCCATGCATAAAGACATTGATAGGTTTTTCCTGTTTTACCAGCCTTACCAAAAAAAAAAAAAAAATTAAAAATGGCATCATTTTTCAAACTTTTCAGATTGTCCTCTGCTCTGTCTTACCTTAACATGTAATTTAGGTCAGTATTTGTTACATGGGAAAGACATTAAGATCACCTACAGTATAAAAGGACAGGTAACAGTTGTGTATTTTATCTAAGCATTTAGTTTATGATGTTTTCTCCCTCTTGGGTTTGTTTGCATTTGCCAGAGCAGATACTGTGGTTGAGGGTAATGTTGTAATTTCTATTAATGTGTCCTTTTCCATACGTGTACCTTCCAAATAATGTCTTTTAAAATCATATCAGATGGGGATATTTAATACACACAGCGTTATGCCCCATTTTAAATCGATTTCTGTTTACCTCCAGTGCATTCATTTAATAATAACAGCAATAACAACTTCTCCAAAAGGCTTTAAGAGACATGAGAACCCGAAACTTGAGCATGTTTTAGCTTTTAATATTTGAACAGAAACCATCCATCTACCAAAACAGATTCCTTGCCTTTTATAGCTTAAGGCTGTAATGAAGACAATGCATCATTTTCGGAATAATTGCTTGAGTTACTATTCTGTCTGAATGGCCCACTTGGGCTGATATCACGGGTAGAAATCGAAGGCTTCTTCCCTCAATTCTTAAGTTATATTTTGCACGTATCAGTGACTATAGCAATATGGTAAGTTCTTCTAAATATAAAACCTGAATATTTAATGGAAAGAGAAATGATGATTACAAACAGCGCCAAGATCTATACATGGGAAGTGTGGTGTGCTATTTGGAAAGAGCTACCTCTCTCGATGCACAGCTTTGAGCTTAGGCTTTCTAGTCAAGAGCATCAAACCAGTCTCTTTGGTGCAGCAGCAAAGAATTTGACACACTTAGGGCTGACGCTCAGCCAATCCACACAAGGGAGCTAGCCAAGGGAGAAGCATTCATCCTGGGGAGGTGGAAACAAATTGCAAAATCGTGACAGCATCACCATTGTCCCAGAACAGCTCCCCACTTCTTTCTCTCAAGATTGTTTTTAGTATTTGGAGATAGCCATAGCTTCTTGGAAAAAACATTTGGGTCTTAGCAACACTTGGCTATGCAGTCAGTTACTAGCTCCATTCTAAGAAGTATTTACAGACGTACCTTCTTCCCATGGTGGTTAGGACGGAATGAAGGGAGACTTACAAAATATTGCTCAACACAGAGCCCATTGTTTATTACTCAGTGATTATGGCTTATTATTATGATTGTATTTAATCTTTTATTTTTACTAGATTGAGTCTTTATATTCTCTGCAAAGTAAAAATTGAACCTAGAGAACACTATGTCTGTGCTTCCAGATCTTTTGCCTAGAGTTGTAACAGTTAATACTTACCACGAGAAAATATTTGTACATCTTTTTTTCTTTAGTTGACTTTGAATCTTTTCTTAGCTCAGCTCAGTGGTTCTAGTTGCCGTTAAGCAAATGACACCCTTCTAGAAGCCACTTATTTAAACTCAACATCCTTGTTGTAAGCCTTCTTGGGGCCATCAGTGAGAGTGTGTACCTTTCAGTTCACTTTGAACCTGAAACTAGTCCTATAGAGATGGAAAGTAATTGATTTTGTACCTCGTTTAAATCTATAAGCTACATTAAAAAGTTAGACCAGGAGTGTTGGATCCTTTTTCAAAGTGGGTGGAATTGTGCATAAGAGGAAAGGAGAAACAGTCTGGTGAGTTCCCTCCTGAAATTCTCTTGGTTTAATTGGGTTTTGGTTGTACTCTGCACCTACACTCTTCCCACTGCCCCCCCCCAAGATGCTTGGAAATGCTTATCAATATTCAGCATTGTTGGCTTAACATGATTTTCCTTTCTGTCCCCTTCAGTTGAAATGGATAGTCTTTCTGAACTCTCCCAGCAAGGCGCCAACCATGTCAACTTTGGCCAGCAGCCGGTCCCCGGGAACACAGCCGAGCAGCCACCATCCCCCGCGCAGCTCTCCCACAGCAGCCAGCCCTCTGTCCGGACCCCTCTTCCAAACTTGCACCCTGGGCTTGTCTCAACGCCCATCAGTCCTCAGTTGGTCAACCAGCAGCTGGTGATGGCTCAGCTGCTGAACCAGCAGTATGCAGTGAATAGACTCTTAGCCCAGCAGTCCTTAAACCAACAGTACTTGAACCACCCTCCCCCTGTCAGTAGATCTATGAATAAGCCTTTGGAGCAACAGGTTTCAACCAATACAGAGGTGTCTTCCGAAATCTACCAGTGGGTACGTGATGAACTGAAACGGGCAGGAATCTCCCAGGCAGTATTTGCACGTGTGGCTTTTAACAGAACTCAGGTAATCGGTTCTTTTCTCTCTCCCTTTTTTCTCTGCTCTAAGTCTCGTTCATTTGCATATTTATGCTTTGACTCCATACTGAGACTGACCTTTTGTTCTTTTTTTTTTTTTCCCTGTGACCCTATTGGCTGTTCTGGTGGGGCTGAGTTTTATCACTTTGACCCTATCAGACACTTTGTCTGCCGAGAGAAAGCTGGGCAAAGATGGATCCCGATTCAGAAACCTGAAAAGAATAAATTGATAACAACGATATTTTACACTGGTGTTACTTATGGTTATATACCAAGGAATCATAGACTGTTAGTATTTGAAGGCGGGGAAGTGTTTTGTTTCTCACTGAAGGTCATTCATGGGATTTCAGGCTTCTAGTCCAGGGTCCTTTCCATGGTTGCACTTGGATTAGTTTCTACTGTGGCTGCTGTTAACAAACATCCCGTAAGTGGGTAGCTTCAAAGAACAGAAATGTGTTTTCTCACACTTCCGGAGGCTAAAATCTGAATCAAGGTCCTGACTGTATTGATTCCCTCTGTGGGCCTCTCTCCTAGTTTCTGGTGACTGTTCGTAAGCCTTGGCATCCCTGGGCACGTCTGTTCGTCTCCTCTCGTCCTCAGAATGACATCTTCTTTCTCCGTGTGCATATGTGTCTTTCTTTGTCCTTTTATCTTTTATGGAAACCCTGGTGGCATAGTGAGTTAAGTGCTATGTCTGCTAACCAAAAGGTCAGCGGTTCAAATCGGCCAGACATTTCTTGGAAACAATGGGCCATTTCTACCCTGACATCTAGGGTTGCTGTGAGTCGGGCTCAACTCGACAGAAGTGGGTTTTTATCCTTGTAACATACCATCAAGCATGACTGCCCGTGAGTCTTCTTCCCAGAAAGAGCAGCAGGGCCTGGAACAAGCATGGCCTTCCTCAGACTTCAGGGCACTTTTGTGAAGTGCCTCGATTTTAGGATTTCTGCCAGGACACTCCTGGGCAAATCCCTTCTCCTGCTTTCACAGTCCTGACCCCACCCTTATCTGCTAAAAGTGGCTTTGGAGCAAAGGTCAGGCCACCAGGGGGCCATGGTCTTTTGGAGTCCCTGTGACTGTGAATGGGAACCAAGTGAGAGTTACCTACGCAGGAATGTAGAAGTGGGAGCTTGTACCCAATGGAGCCTGCTCCTAGGCCCAAACCAAACAAAAACCAAAGCCCGTGGCGGTTGGTTTGATTCTGACCCCTAGCAGCCCTGTAGAACAGAGTAGAACTAACTGCCCCATAGAGTTTCCAAGGAGCAGCTGGGGAATTCAAAGCTACTGACCTTTTGGTTAGCCACCAAGTCCTTAAACCACTGCACCACCAGCTCTCTGCTCCTAGGCCAGCTACCCAAAACCTGCCAGCTACCTCTGTTTCAAAGCTCTTAGTCCTCCTACAACTTGAGAAAGAAAATTGGGGGCAGGAAGCCCAGTGGCAACTTCTAGCATTTATTCCCAAAGTGGCCACTTTGAGAAAACAGTAGTATGACTTATGAATGTTAAACACACCTTAACGTGTTCCTCTTTTCTCTTTATGTTACTGTTAATGTTCTTCCAAACTTCATTCCCTAGACCAAGGGTCAGCAAACTTGGTCTGTAATGGGCCTTATAGTGGATGCCTTAGGCTTTCAAAGCCAGAGGATCTCAGTTGAAACACTGAGGTCTTTTAGTACAACTATTTACAAAATAGGTGATGAGCTAGGTTTGGTCCACAGGCCTCAGTGTTCAGGTCTTTGTTCTGGACGCCTTGCTGAGATCTGCATACATGCCTGCAGTTCACACCTTTGTGCTCCTGGGCAAATTCCTGTGGAGATATTATCAGCATCGATGATATTTTAGAAGAGCAGGGAGAAAATATGATACATGAGAAGTCATAAGAGAAAGATATTTGAGATCCTTAAACATACTTTGTCTTACACTATGACTGTAAAGCAGTAAAAGAAAAAACGGAAAAATTAATTTCTTTGGAAACAAGCATGATATATATGGGATTTATTTTTAGCCCAGGCACACTGAGGAAAAAAAGAAAAATTAAAAGAACATGTAACTTTGATTAGAATGAGGACATTGTGTCCTTTCAACTTCCTTAATTTACTACTGTTCTTTCTTTGGTTAAATGGTTTTGGGGTTTTTTGCATGACTCATACTATTCTCTTATATTTAAGTGATTTTGTTACATGATTGTGAGAATAAAATCCTGGTACAAAAATAATCTAGTATTAATTCCTTGTTGGCAGAGTTTCCATACCTACGAGAATCCCAGCTGTGATTTATTTTTGGCTTGTCTTAACTAGATTGGGAGTTAGGAGACCTGACAAAGCCCTTTAACTTAGTATTATTTTCACTGTCTTCATCTGTTTTCTTTTTGTATGTATGTGTGTATGATTATGTGTGTTTGTGTGTGTGTGTGTATTATTTCTCTATTTTTAAGCAGATAATTTCACAAGTTTATGTCTCAGATTAAAATTCTGCGATTCTATCTAATTCTGTATTTTTACAGCTTTAAAAGTATTCATTAATAGTTGGTGCATGTAACACCTAGATTCAGCTAGGGATAGTTCTTTAAAAAATAAAATGGATGAATAAATTAATTAAAAATCAATCCTCTCAATATTTCTGTTTCTAGTAGCATTTCTAATTATTTTATAATAATATTGGTAGTTCTTTGTACTGGTCAAAAAAATAGACAAGTCTCTAGTAAAAATTTTAATAAATGGTTGTTGAATTAAAAGCTCACAGGCAAAGGTAATATTGAACTAGATACAAGTACCATACGGATTCACTTTAAAAATTGAGCAAATAGTTATGTCTTTAAGCACTAGGAAAGTTTATATGATGACGGAATAGCAAGAGTTGGGCTGAGGACAATGAGGATGAAGTCAACACCCATCAGGATAGTTTTCTTCTCTTGGGTTCAGATGTGACAGTGGTCACTATGAAGAGCTGGCCGTTCTGCCTCTGGTTTCTCATATTGTCAAATTCCAAGAATACCTGTAGAATTTGTTACTGGAAGAAGGTCAAGATTCTCTGTGAATTGCTTTGAAAAGATAGTCATCACTGTGGTTAACGTCAAAAAGAATAGTTATCTGTGCAAGAAAGTAGAGTGAAAACCTGGTACAGCTTAATACAGAGCTTTGTAAGAACAACGTATTTAGAAAAAGTCATTACCAGAACATTCTTTGGGGACCTACATGCCAAGGGGGTTTGATTTATTTGGTATGTGACACTCCTCATTCGAAGTGGCTGCTGGGCCATATCTGAAACTGTTGGATTGACATGAAGAGTCATTTTGCATGTATCTAGGCGTTCTGTTTTTGAGAACTTGCTTTTGCACACGCAAGCATGCATGTATTTTGGGTGGTCATACTTAAAGACCTGCCCCCACATACACATACACATACACACAGCTGCATTTATTTTTAATGATGATGTATTCATATGAATGCATGTAGTGTGTTTATTTCAAAGTGTATGCATTTCAATAAAAGCAGGTGCAGAGAGAGTGTATGGTGTGAGTGTGGAGTACGAAAATACACATGCTGATGCATATGTATAGATGAGCTCCGCAGCTAAATCACACATCACACATTGGTGTGCACTCCTTACACAGTGTAGTTCCAACCCCAAGTTAAAAAAAATTAAGGTAAAATACTTACAGACAAGTCAGACTTACATGATTGGCCAAAGTCATTGTAACATCTAAACAGATGTTGAAACACTAACATAATAGGCAATGCTGATACGAGTTGGCAATTTTTTAGTCTTTGACAGTGCTGTGTAACTTGAATTCTTTCTGAATTGGAGACTTGTTTGCTAATATTAATAGAGTCTCCGAAATTAAAACATTTTTTTCTGAAAATATATGGTGAAGTTTATATAATTATTTGCTTAAAGGAAATTATCCCCTTTAAGTTGAGGGTCATATGTTCTTTAGATGCTGTTGAAGATACCAGCTTCTAGCACAAGCCATTCATTCTGTTATACATACTCAGTGTCTCTTTAATGAGAACCTGTGGCTGAAAATAATAGCCAGACCTTCCAGGATTTCTACTTTTCAGTTCACCTCTCTATAATATTGTTATTTAAAGGTATTGAGGGAAGAAAATGTATTCTTTAGTGCCTTTTTTTTTTTTTTTTTAAATAAAACTCAGGGTTTAACTCTGATCCTATTCTGTGGCTTTTTTTTTTTTTCCTCACCACTCCTCTTGACTTTGGCACACTTTATTTTCCAGTAAAATGAAGAATGAAGATGGATTATTTCAAACCGATAACAGTAATGGACCATCATGTAATGTTTTATTGAATTTGAGTTCTGTAAATTATGTGGTAGAGAGAAATTTGCCTGCTTAAGTATAACAGAAATTGCTACTGTGTTCCTATAATTCTTCACAGTGTAATTTAAGAAAAGTCCACTATCCGTATCACTATTGAATAAAAGGCAAAAAAGGTGCTATTACCCCATCGTGGCAGCTCTCCTTTAGCCTGCCAAGCGACAAAGACAAATGCGTCTGCTTATAACTTACTTGGAGTGAATCCAGAGTAGTAGGCAGAGTTGGAAAATAATCTTTCACCTGGCTATGTGATTAAAAAGTCACCAAAAAAACGGAGGCAAGTCGCCTTGAAGAATATTTTACCTCGTTTCTTTTTAGTGGGAAGGTTTCATCAACTCATGTTTTCCTTCTGAGAACTTTGAAGTTCCACAAAGCTGATAAAATCTGTTTGAATCAATGATTATGTTCAAAGAGGAGACAAACGGGAGACCAGACAGGCTTTTTGTTCAGATTGGCAGTCTCTTTCGCTTATCTGCTGTTTTAAAGAATTCATAATTAGCTTTTGGGAGCACTGATAGTATTTATTGAAGTTTTTTTCCTTTCTTTACATTTACTGATGAATTTTACTTGTAATAACTTGTAAACTCTCTTTGGATTGTTAAAGGTTTAGGAATTCATCAGTAAGTTCTTCAACTGAAAAAAAATGGAATTGTCATATAATTACTAGGCATCTACAATGGCTGAACAATGTTATGTTTTTACATATAGAGTACACATCAGCTATTTCTAAGATGCAAAGCCCCAATGAAAGGCAGCGTATTTCCAATAAAATTAATATTCATGAAGTGCTGGTAACTTATATAACATAAATGTTACCAAGTTCTTTGCAGAAACAAGAATGACTAATGAATTTTGTTGAATTTAGTTCAACTCATAGCAAAAAAATCAAACCCACTGCTGTGGAGTCAGTTCTGACTCATAGCGACCCTATACAACTGAGTAGAACTGCTCCATAGAATTTCCAAGGAGTGCCTGCTGGGTTTGAACTGCCGAGCTTTTGATTAGCCGACCAAGCCCTTAATGACAATGCCATCACGGGTTTCCAGCACGACACTGATAATATGTTTTAATCCTGGTATTTCAGCATATTCAGTGAGACGACAAGTAAGGTACATGAGGAACTTAAAATAACTGTGTTTTATAAGACCTTTTTGGAAAAGATTCCTCTCGATATCCACCCACAGGGAGTTAAGATAGATGAGCTGGACCTACCATAACAAGTCCGTATAGTAATTTTCAGCTATGGGACACAGACCACAGAGGTCACATACATCTTGAATCCATAAATACGACAATTCAAGCAGCAACGACCTGAATAGGGCTGAGATACGCATGCTGACGTTTGTGTTCTCATAGTAATCATTTTGCATCCAGAATTAATTCCAAAAGGACAAAAAAATGTTGGTAATGAGCACACTCGGACCATTTGTGACAATATTTTCAAGCATTTCCACCAGGGGGCACTCCCCTCATTGAAAGCTCTGGGCCAAAAAAATAAAAAAAAAAAAACTCAAAGGTTTCTGAAACCACCTGAGACTGTCCACAGTGGCTGCTTGTTCTTTGAGTGTTCAAGGACTTGAAACATTCCTTTAGACCTTCAGCATAGTCAAGGCAAGAACACTACAGGTCCTCTTAGCATAAGTTTTAAGGGGAAACGGAATATTTTGCCCGTAAAACGCGTGAATGCTCAAATGGCAAGTCATGCCATGTCAAAATATGAGTAGAGAGATTTCTGAACTCTCCGCGGGGGGGCCATACTTGCCTTTGTTTTAACCCACACAGTGATGATTGACTTCTCTCTTGTTAACAAGACTTCCTCCGATGGAATCTGACTATATATCAGTTCATGTGTTCGCTTTTCTCATTGTGGTTCTCTGCTGTCTCAGAAGTATTTTTAATAGGAATATAGGATATATGACTCTGTTATTAAACATTTATTAAATGACTAATTCACGTTTCCCAAATGCAGTAATACCCTAAATATGTATAGGCTCTCTTGTGGCCTAATTTGTTGTCTTTTGTTTTTGAATTGCTGAACAATTAATGTAGATAAGTCTCTCATCAAGCACTCTGTAGGTTTCTTTTACTTTTTTTGTGTGTGTGCGGATTTAAGTGAAAGTTGATATTGTAAGTCAGCTGGCCATATAAAACCCCAAACACTCCCCTCTATGCAACTCTGTCTGCTCTCCTCACCCTGGGACAGCACACTCTTCCTTTCTACCCTGTGACTTCCGGTATCCACTCAGCCAGCACTTGCCCTCTCCTCTCCACCCTCTCCTCTCTCTAGAAAAAAAATAGTTGGGCCGCCTGATACAGCTTTTTTTCTTGAGGGTCCACCCTGAGGGCTGATGATTGCCATGAGAACTTACCCGTGGGCAGCATATCTTGTTCTTAAGTTACTGTCACTAGTTTCTAAATTTCTCTTGTTGTGCTCTATGTGCACAGAATTAATCCACTGAGTAAATATTTCTCAAACACTTACATATAGGCCTTGTGCTAGGATGACAGAAATGAATGTTAGATTGTTCAAGGGATTGCTAACAGACTCTGGTAGCACAGTCCTTAACAGCTCAACTGCAAACCGAAAGGTCTTTATCCCTGGGATGAAGACTTGTCAGTCTGGTCCTCATCAGGATTACAGCCTAGGAAACCCTAGGAAACAGTTTGTCTCTGTCCTGTAAGGTCACTGTGAGTCAGGTCAACTCAAGGGTGCACAACAACATTGTGTGTATAGCATGCTGTGTGTTTAATGTGTCTGTGTTTCCATTTCTGTATGGTGGGTATATTTTGCTTTGTCAAGGACATTTTTAAATGTTATATTAATACATTCCAGGGGTGAGAGTTCAACACCTAACTGCAGCTTTTTTTTTTTTTGTGGAGACCTGTATTTTTTGGTTTTAATAAGATAACCCAAAACAAATCAATCTAGGTAACATGGCTTGGTGCCAAATTAAATAGTTGGATGCTTGTGTGTTTGAATTTCAGTGAAGTTGGAGGATGTTTTCTCTGGTGTAGACACACTTGCAGTATCCCCCCCATTGGCTTCGCAAATGAAAGGCCTTACGATTTTCCTTCTTCAGTCATGTCTAGGGATTGCAGTGGACTGAGCAAGAGACTGGCCGGAAGTTCTGGGAACTGGTTGGAAGTTCTTTATAACATCAAAAACAAACCAACCCAACGCCGTCAAGTCAATTCCGACTCATAGTGACCTTAGAGGTCAGAGTAGAACTGCTCCATAGAGTTTCCAAGGAACAGCTGGTGGATTTGAACTACTGACCGTTTGGTCAGCAGATGTAGCATTTAACCACTATGCCACCAGGGTTTCTCCCTTTTTAACATAGCAGACTGTAAATAACTTTTAAGGAACCTCGTTGGTGCCCTCAGTGAAGCTCTCAGGTGCTAACCAGAAGGTTGGCGGTTCAGAGCTACCCAGCCGTCTCATGGAACTAAGACCCAGCGACCTGCATCAGTACAAGGTTACAATCAAGAAAATCGTACAGTGCAGTTCCATCCTGTCACGTGGGAACACCATGAGTCAGAACTGACTCAGCAGCACCTACCACCACCAACCAATTGTTTTTAGAATTAAGAGAAACAAACTCGGTGCCGTCGAGTCAGATCCGACTCATGGCGACCCTAGAGGCCATAGTAGAACTGCCTCATAGAGTATTCAAGGAGTGCCTGGTGGATTTGAACTACCGACCTTTTGGTTAGCATGGACAGTGCTTTTACGTTGTCTGCACCCAGCTGTTATCATGTGGTCAGTGTGGTGTATTTTCGCTCAGAAACTAGAAACAAAGCTAGGTTTGAACTTTTATGAGCCCATGAAAAAATCTGAATGTTCTACCGTGTAGCTTGATTTACATGACACGCATACTTGACTTCCTCAAAATGTACCTTTTAACCTACTTTCACTGGTTATTGGAAGGTAGGATTTACATTTTATATAAAAACCATGATGGAATCTTATTCTAATCTAAATTGTGAGAAGCTGATAGTCTTCCCAAGTACTGAAAGCAAATGGCTTGACATGCCAGGTGTTATTTCAAGTACAAGACTTAAAAGACAAGGGCCACGCAGCCCTCAGAAAATCTTAACTTCCTGTTTCATATAATCCCTCAGTCCAGTGGAGGAAACCCCCCATTTTTAAAAGCATTCTTCTGAAAGTTAAAATAATTGTTAAGTTAATGTTCAATTACATGGGGAGAAGGACACCTAAAATTAGTTTTTTCTAATGGCTTGTAAACTTCTTGAGTCATTAATGATGATTCTCAGTCCCTAAATTGATCAGTTTTTCTATAACCAAGAAATTCTATAGTTATGGGAAAATTGGACAAATATGCTTTCCCTTGGCTTGCCATGGTAGGCTTTGGCAGTATGGAAAAGTGGTTATATATTTTAAATTCTACCTGTGGTTTCTGAAGTTCAAAATTTCAACCAGGACATACAGCAAAATATAGTTTGCAGTTATTTTGGGGTGTCAGTGTAATTTACATTAAATAGTAAATTTAAAGTGACATGTGGCATCATTGACTTCAATACGTGAGACCTGTGAAACTTGCAACTTTACAGGACTGCCTCATTCTTCCAGGTCTCACAAGTTTTCCACCTTTGACAGGGTAGAGTGTTAACACTTTTCTATCACTCTGTTGGTGGAAGATACTTAAATGCTCCTTCTGGGACAGGTTTTCCCCTTACATGGGTTCTGGCTGTGCCAGGTTTCATTGTGAGTTAAAGAATAGCTTAAAATACTGCTTGTGTAAATGTAAGAGGAATCTCTGGTGATGCTTCAGTGATAGTCTTTTAATGTGTTAAAATTCTTTTTCTAGTATTTTCTTTGAAAATCCCACATTTGTAGACATGGCTTTATGTCTTTACATATTGGGCTGTTGGCATTCCGCTGTCTTTGTCTAGCAAGCTGGAGAAGTACACAGTTCAGAGCTGTTATATTACAAGGATTTCCTTTCTTCTTAACTTCACTCAATCGTCTCTCTGAAAGATTTCATGGCAAGTTAAGCTACTCAGAGGAAGGAGACCAATTAGGCAGTTTGAGTTTATGTTATATGTAAAGCAGATGCTTAATAAAATTAAGACTACAATTGAGGCTCTCTTCTCTACTACTTCAATGTAACTAATATATTCCTATGCAGAATTAATGCCTCTGACTGTTCATTTTCTAAACAGAGTGGGAAAGAAAAGGGAAGGATCGTTGAGGGCTTGGCGAAGCCTGGGAGCAGGCTTACCCTGTGCCTGTCTTTCCCTGCAGGGCTTGCTTTCAGAAATCCTCCGGAAGGAAGAAGACCCCAAGACTGCATCCCAGTCTCTGCTGGTAAACCTGCGGGCCATGCAGAACTTCTTGCAGTTACCAGAAGCCGAAAGAGACCGAATTTACCAGGACGAGAGGGAAAGGAGTTTGAATGCAGCGTCTGCCATGGGTCCTGCCCCGCTAATAAGCACACCACCCAGCCGCCCTCCGCAGGTGATGACAACTTTTCTACCTTGCTCTGTCTGTTTGTCTGTCATCGTCTCCTTTGCCTTTTTTTCAATACTCCAGGAAGAATATGGCAAAAAAAAAAAAAAAAAAAGGGATGATGAGATAGCCGGCTATGTAAATAAAAAACAGTAGTAATCCAACAGAGTCATTTGGGGAGAATCTGATGCCAAGTTTCTAATTCTGATATAAAAGCAATATAAGCTGTTGATTAAATGGAGGTAAAAAACTTGTTTTGTGTTTCTTCATCTCAAGGATTCTTTGGGTGAGGGAAGTCATCTTTAAATGAGATATTTGTAACTGTTATTAAGTAAAAGAGTATTTTAAACCCAATAGGAAAAAAGTAAAGTCAATTTTATCTCTACCAGTTTAGAATTGTCATTTGAATAGTAAATAAAAGAGAAAGTAGCAATTCCATTTGTATTTATGCTTTCCAATAGGAACTGCAGCTGGTACCAATTACACATCATCTCGTTTGTAATCTTTCATAATTAAGTTTAATACAATCCTTGAAGGCAGTTTTAAATAGGGCTGATAAAGAATTCCATCCATAGTCCCAGAAATGGGCACATTCTCTTGTTGCTCCAAATTTTTGCATTCTTTAGAAAGAAGAAAAATCACCTCACATGTAACTTTGTACTCCTGTGTTATAATATTTTCGTCAAAGTTTGAGGTATGTAACGATTGTGAGAATTCACCAGATTACTTCTCAGCGCCAGCTATTAGGTAGAAGTTCTGGGGGTTAGACTCAAATTCCACAAACAAATGTGTTTCATAACGTAATCAGTTTGTGCCATGCATGACTCTTAAAAACAAGGTCAAGTAAAACTGTATAAAAATTGAATACAAAGTATACACTCTCAGAGTTCAGTATTCTTAAACATAGTGTCATGTGATCAAATAGTTTTGATGTTAATTTCTTTATATCAGTAGTAAAAAAACCTTATATTTCCAAGTGTGGAAATACAGAAAAATCTTATTCTCCACGACAGATGAAACTGCTGCAGATTCTCCATAACTAAGGGATAGATACAGCATTCAGCCACCTGATGAGGGGCTTAAACTGCTTATTGTAATGTTGTAGAACCATTTGTTTTTTTAGAAATATCACAAAAATTCGTCTTATTCATTTGATTTAATGAAAACCAATCTGGTCTGTTGTCTATAAGAGCAGACTGCAAGGAAATCATTATTGTATTTCGAGTAAGAAATTTATGTTTGTCTAGCAGAAAAGAGTGGCTTCTATATACATACGTATCTACTTGCCTATGTAGACACAGCTATTGAGTTTGAGCTGTAAAATATCTCTTTAAGATGAAGATTGAGGAACTCCTTACATGTATATGCGTGTGTGTATGTACAGGCACACCAAACTCCTTGCCATCGAGTGGGTCCCGACTTGTAGTGGCCTTACAGGACAGAGTAGAATTGCCCTGTAGGCTTTCCAAGGCAGTAACCTTCACAGAACCATCTGCCCCATCTTCTTCCCATGGTGCCAGTTGGCCGGATGAAACCGCTGAACTTTTGGTTAGCAACCAAGTCTTTAACCACTGTGCTATCTGAGCTCTTTATGTCTGTGTGTGTGTGTGCATAGCTTCTGTAAGAGTGGTTAAATAAACTCAGTTTTGACTTGGTTTAACACTGTGTTTGCAATGTGGGTAGCTCAGAGTTAGCACACGCACAGCCACTAGGTAACTCGGGTCCTCTTCAGTCATCACTGAAGGGCCTCTGGGCAGAGAGTTCTTTGACTCATCAGTCCGCAATACTAACAAAAAAACGACTTACTTAGACCAGTGTGAGCTTCAGTGTTGAGCTTTTTTCTTTCTATCTATTCCAATGCTAGACTTAGTGGTTCCTTAGGACAGCTTTTGATTTCTGATTTTTTTCAGGATTTTAATGCTTTTATTTGTTCTTTGAGATGTGATTCTGCTGTCTTACTCATCAGGTTTTTGTTTAGCCAAAGT
The DNA here is from genome assembly GCA_028571685.1 of Heterohyrax brucei. Lineage (NCBI taxonomy): Eukaryota > Metazoa > Chordata > Mammalia > Hyracoidea > Procaviidae > Heterohyrax > Heterohyrax brucei. The sequence goes on from CM053149.1 coordinate 21,379,424, forward strand.
TATATTAAGTCTTCTTATTAAGTGATACATCTTTTCCATTACTGTTAGGATACTGATGGGTAGCATATTAATATATTTAAAGATCATGCCGGTTGATAGATGCATATAATTTATTTTGACCTCAGTAACTGGTGGAGCTACCCTTCGCTGTCTTCCAGAAGGACTGAGGTGAAACCCTTAGCTGGGGCACGTAGTCAGGGAAGATATGTGGGTGTTTTTAGTGAAACTTGCAAAGAAAAACTGCTTCTATTAATGCAGGATTGCAGGCCATCTAAACAAATTCCAGAATGATTATCTGATATGCGTGTGCGTGTATAATTTTATTTTACTGCTCTAGCATAGATCTTTAAAGTGCCTTATTTGCCTCACTGAGAATCTCTTTGCATTACTTAATATTATTACAGTAGAGCTCACTACCAATTTGTTCCCATTTTGCCCTTTAACAGTGATCTGATAAATTAAATTTTAAGAAATTCTTAATGTATTAAAAGTATTATCAGTGCAAAATGAGTACTGTAGATTTGGGAAAATGTATTACAGAACAGCTGAGTTAGGACTGTTTTCCAACAGATGAAATCATGTGCCTTAAAATTGGGGCCAGTACACCACATGTATGTGGATGACAGATGACCAAAATGGGAGAACAAAAGTGGAAGACACCACAGATGCAGCAACAAGGCTAACAATAAAGTTGTGTCCTTTCAAATGTCACCAGTAAGAGAAAAGGCTATGTGAGATTGCGTGTTCCTTTTCTCAAAAATGGAGAGGATTTGAAACATCATTTGTCTGGAGACTGAGCTCAGCTTGTGTAGTAGGGAGAGGCCCTGGCTGGCTCGTGCAAGACTTGGTTCACCTTTAGACCGGATTGACTGGACTGGTACTCAACTCCAGTTTTGTGGAGTTTAAGCATACCGGGTCAAGACCTGAAGTTTAGAGGGATTCAGGGTATATTCATCTTCAAGCAGGGGCTTCTGGCTTCAGTCGGGCCCCAGGTGTAGCGTCTAGGAATAGTTCACCTGGAGTTACTTGTCGAGTCTCAGGAGTCATGAGAACGTCGGGCAGTCCCCACCCAGCTCAGAATCCCCCTGCACAGATTCCCCCCTATACTGCTGTAGGGGCAACCGTGGCATGGGCTGGAGCAGTTCTGTTTCCTGAAAGCACATTTTCCCGAGTTATGTGCTTCCATGCAAGAAGTAAGTAGAGCTTGGCTTCGATGAGGAAACCCTGGTAGTGTAGTGCTTAAGTGCTAACCAAAAGTTTAGCAGATACAACACCTAACCAAAAGGTTAGCAGTTCGAAGCTGCCCAGTGCTCCTTGGAAACTCAGTGAAACAGTTCTCTGTCCGGTAGGGTTGCTGTGAGTCATAATCACAGTGGGTTGAGTTTGGGTTTTCCTTCCATAGTGATTCAGTTCTGTATGCACCTCCACATACATTACATCGTGGACTCCTTTTACCTTTCTTAGACCTTTTGGTGTAAGAAAAAGCCAAGTCAGGGGTTTATCCTAGTTTTCCATTTCTCTGTTTATGTCTCTTGCTCTTTCCTCTCTGTCAAGCTACCTTTTCAAAATACAGACCAGGTTATTTTAGTGTGAGGAAAATGAGACTTGAGGACTTTTTTGGGTTTGTCATAGAGGATATGAAATTTCATGTTTAGATTAGGGAGAAGAAGGCTGATGTCACTGTTCTCCTGATAAAGGACGTGAAATGTATGACAAATGACCCATGCTGATAGACTTTGTACAACCTGGCGTCTCCAGAATTGTGAGGAAAACAGCCCCTTCTAGCACTTGGGTTACAGGAAAATAGCTGGATGTACCCACTACCCGTAAAGTCCCGTGGTCTTAAAAGTTTATTCGCTATCTGTGCTTAACAGATATTCCAGATGACTTAATAAAAGAAATTTTCTTAATAATTCTTAATAATTGCTGATTTCTGACAACTTTCTTTTCTGTAGATCAGTTTTAGACTGAGGAGGTCTGCCTTAGGTGTGTGCTTACGCTGGTTTTATTTGTGTGTTCTTGCATGTGTGTCTTTTATAGTTGATCCATGATGCTTTCAAAAATCTGTAATTACCAAGTTGTAAATGCCAAATGAATTGGATAATTCTTTTTTTTTTTTTTTCATCTCAAAGCAGTTCTTTGGTTTCTTCTGTGGGAAAGTGTGATATTTTGTAGTAGTGCTTTAGAAAACGGACCGAGTTCATGTGTAGAATATATCATTTAATCTGGTAGATGCATGCTTGTGTCTCTTTACAACAAATATATATATTTTTTAATACAGTGAGACCTAGGTTCATCTTGATTTTAGATTCAGGTATAGGCCGGAACTTATTTAACACTTGTTAAAAGTTTTAAATTTTTTGGATCTCTCACATAGCAATATTTTAAGATCTCTGTTAATATGATTGTAAAAAGCATCCCATTATTTCCCCTTAATGTAATCTAGAGAGTATTTAAAGGTCCAGATCTGGGAAATATTGTTCCTACAAATTGAAAAAAAAAGATCTGAGGAAAGAATAAACAAGAGCGAGAGCCTTAATACTCAAGACATTATTAGCACATAGAAATTTGAGAATAGGGTCAATTTTCCATCACCAATAAGAGTGCCTCAGACTAGTACATTTATTAGATTACTAAGAAAATACAGATTGCATGTTTTTAAAAATAATGATTACAACCATTTGTGACTCAAAACTGGACATTAATAAGCTACAGTTAGCCAGACCTCAAAGCAGACCCCTTACTGTCCAGTTGACTCTGACTCATAGTGACCCTATGTATCAGAACTGCCCCATAGGGTTTCCAAGGAGCAGCTGTGAGAACCAACTTGCTTACCTTTTGGGAAGCAGCCAAGCTCTGAGCCACCGAAATACCAGGGCTCCTAGATTTGGCAGAAGGCCACCAGAAAGCAAATTCAGCATGTTTTTCAAAAGTGAGAATTTTTGCAAGTTGAAGAAGGTTCACGTCATGGCGTGATCTTATATGGATATAGCAAAGTGGCTTCAAAATAAATATTAGCATCAGACAAATTTTAAGTTCAGAGTTCATCTTTTTCCTTTGGACAAATTAATTAGCCTCTTTGGATTAAGGTTTTCTCGATTTCTAAAGGAGGGGTAACCATATTACCTGCTTAAAGCTATGTATAGGTTGAAGAGAATAGCATACGTTAGCACAGTGTTGAGCACAGAGTAAGCTAATAAATGTCCCTCTTTATTATTATCATGATTACTATTAAAATTTTTATCTTTTGTGTGGGAGGTGTGTGCTTGTTGGGCAGTTCTTCCAGCATCAAGGAACAGCAAACGCATTCACCAACCAAGACCACAATAGAATCCAGTTTCCTGTAACCTGTAAGTGGCTCAGTTCCGTGAAGAAGCAAAGTAGAACATTCATGGAAAATTTGTGTTCTGCTGCACAGTTTTAGTAGAATAAAAAGCAAGTCCTTAATGCTACACCTTTTCCCCACACGGGAGGGTAGAAAGTCAAAACTCCAATTCTTAACTACTTCCCGGCGCCGTAGTAATGATGGAGTAGAACGCCCTACCTTGATAAAAGCTATTCGGAAAGCGACTGCGTTTATTTTACCTCCTGTGCTATTTGCGGAGAGGAGCTGAAGAGTAGTTTGTTTTGCCTGGAATGAACTACTTTATGAATTTTAATGTGTGATATAATATTAAAAGCTAAACCAGGATTAAAGAAGATTTTTTTTGTGCTAAGCTAAAATAGTACTTAGTAGAGTGAGGTATAAAAGATTTTTGTTTCCATTTTTACCTGGGGAAAAATTTCAGCTTTCATACTTTTGAAAAGCTGTCCAAGTCATTTCCCCTTAAGCAAGAGCTTGTGTTTAGGAAAAAATGTGATTTCAGAATTCTAATAGCTTATCTCTGATAAGATGCGTATCTGGGCCAACAAGACTGTGAAGAAGAACTTTCATTCTGAATAGTTTTTAAATGAGTAACATAGGTATTTTCTTTATATTTAACAAAAGTTGTCCTCACATTCTTTTTTTAAAAATGTTTTGTATGTATCGGTTTCCACGTTTTTGACTGTTATTGGCTACTAAGAAAGGATTATTTGTTTTTTGTTCTTTTGTGAATTAAAATTCTCACGTTTTTGGTTCAAGTTACTGTTTGTTTTTTAAAAGCATATAAACCAACAAAATTTTCAGAAGCCGAGTCGTAGGGTTGAAACAAAGAATTCACCTTGAAAATAAATTCTTAAGTGTAATTTTTACAAAAGAATGGACGGGACTTTTAAAACACACCAAGACACAAAACTTTTCAAAGCCTGCTCCCTTAAATATTACTTAGCAGATAGCTACTAAGGAACTATTTCTGCCAGTGCACTGGACTTCATGCCCTCATTTCCATAACATTCAATTTTCAAAGCATTGAAATGGCTTTTCTTTTCTCTTTCATTTAAGCAGTGAGAAAAATAGGTATTAAAAGGGACCCCATGGGGTGATCAAATCTATCCCTCTGCCTCAAAGCAAGACCACCCCAGAGCAAAGTTGCGAATCTCACGAAGCAACTTTGTAGGCAGTTTATGGTAATGCGTTAACTCTTCTGGCTCCTAAAGTGGTGTTTAACAGATTATTGCTTCAAAGCCCTGTGTGCCTTCTGAGTGGCCTACAGTCATTCATACACCTCGGTGAGGGCCCTGGCCAACCAGAGTCACAGAGCTAGAAGGAGAACTCGGGAATCTTCTGGGCTCCTCTCTTCTTCCCAGCTCCATTGTATATTTTAAGAGAGGCAAAGGACATCCAGAACAAATTTGTCAGCTGTCCAACCTTGCCTGCCTTGTCATCCCTTCAGGCCTGTGGCATTACCTTTTAGTGTTTAGAAGGGTAGTGTCACGTGGGAAAAATATAGCTATCTCATCAAGATAAGCAAGAGGTGAATTATTTTGGTAACTGGCTAGATTTAGGACTCTGAAGGTGTATTTTGAAAGGGACTCATTCATTCTCTGGGGGTAGAGAAATGAATCACCAAGGATACTTGTGTCCTTGACCCAGTATGATAGGGCAGAGTGACATAAACTTGGAAAAATTACAGTATTACTAGAGGGTGTGTCATTTTGTGCCAGTAATTTGTTTATTCTGAAATGCAGTTCATTTTTTCTTGCATTTGTACTGTATGTGAGAAATTGTCCAGGATGGTAAGTTTCTAAATGACAAAAACCCGAGTTCTGTAAAGGATCCTAAGAAGTGAGACCCTTAATGACTCATCGTACTGGGAAAAGTATGGTCTTGCCTCAGTAGTAGTATTTCATTTTCATCAATTTCCAAGTAAATAAGCAGCCATATAGTTCAACATGTGAAGTTTGCAAGCTGGTTTGTGTAACTGCACAATCCTTAAATCTGGAATTTTCAGGATGAATAGTAAAAACTAATAAAACAAACCCAGTGCTGAAAGATGAATAATAGTATCAGTAAATTTTGAGGTTGGGATTTGATTTCCCCTGAAAATTTTCTAGCATTTTCCTGCTGATACCTGCTTGTCAGTGTTAGGAAAGGCATTGATAGCAATCCTGAATTTTTCATTCAGCCATAGACATTTCAAATACATTAGTAAAGTCATTGATGATGTATTTTGTATGACTTACAGTCGGTCACATTCTATTAAATGTCATGAAATGTTTTCTTATCATCTAGGTTCACAAGTCCAAAGGCAGTAGTTACATACAGAGGTACTAGGAAAAGATGAAATAATTAGATGGAAGAACAGCTTGGACGTGCACATGTAAAATGCAGCCAGCCTTTATGATAATTAAAAAAGTATTCTTCCTGCTTCATGGATGGATAGAAGATTTAAATACGCACTTCGGCAAATGGCTTTGTTATGGAAGATTTTTTTAAATGAAACATAAGAGGAAAAAGCATTAAAAAAAGAGTCTAAAATTAAAAAGGCCATAGTATTTAATAGCTATTAGTGATGCAATTGTCTGTATTAGGCACAGAGCCCCCGACAAAGGTACAGCACCATGCATTACGATTTTAATTGTGAATTTCCTTTGTTAGGATTGCAATGCAAGGTAATTGGGAAACAATTCATTTAGGGTTTTCGAGTCTTTGAGATTGTTCTGTTTTCCAGAAAACTTACTTTATGGCCCTTCTAATTCCTGGTTGTCAGCTGGCAGTTGCTGTCATATTACAGATGCAATCACCTGTGACAATGTGACTTCCTTAAGTTAAGCAATCTGATCTCGGGGTAATAACTCATGTTGAATGACTGCACTGTTGGTCACCTTGATCATAAAAGGAGCAACAGTGTCCAGTTTGGATGCCGAGCCTGAAAAGCTTCAAAATAATTTGGCTGATGGAAACTGACAGTCGTGTTCCAAACGTTTTGTAGGTGAAAACAGCTACTATTGCCACGGAGAGAAATGGGAAACCAGAGAACAATACCATGAACATTAATGCTTCCATTTACGATGAGATACAGCAGGAAATGAAGCGCGCTAAAGTGTCCCAAGCCCTGTTCGCGAAGGTAGCAGCCACCAAAAGCCAGGTAAGAGCCTCTGTTGGGCACAGAGGAGGTTGATCCGTGGAATTTTCATGCAAAGAGATGTCTGTCTTCAATATGGACTTGAGGTTATGGTCTCCGGGATTGCTTAACAGAGCTCTAAGATGGAACAAAAGGTTCCCATTTGGATGAAAGACACTTGATTTTATTCCCTCCAGCAGCCATCCGAGATCAAGGAGTTCCCAGCTGATCCCTGGTCAGTTACTGGTTGATTTCATAAGAACATAGCAGTATCTGTGAAGTTTCTTGGGAACACTGGGAGCATAGTGTTTAAGTGCTGCCTTTCTAGCCCAAAGCTCAGCAGTTGGAATCCACCAGGCGCTCCTTGGAAACTCGGTGACTCAGTTCTACTCTGTCCTATGGGGTTGCTATGAGTCGGAATGCACTCAGCAGCAATGCGTTTGGTTTTACTTTAGGAAGTTTCTTACTGTAGACGGTTTTAGTGAAAAAATAACTTGAGTTACTGTTTTCTTGTTACTGCCTAAATGGCCTTGATTTCCATGCTGTAATGCTATAAACGTTATACAGTTTCTTCTCCTCCATCTCGGGTCTCTACAACTATTATGAACTCTTTAAAACAGACAGGCCCATACACACACACACCTTTGCATATTAATGATTCTGGCATTTCTTTAGATATACATGAGACACAGAAGTTGAATTACGATTACGTAAGAAAAATTGTCTAAGTAGGATGAATTACAGATGAATAGAATGAAATTGGAAAAGTTACAAATCTCTGCAAAACAAGATAGAAACATGAAGACTAGATAATGTGGTCTTTTACCTGCATTATTTCATGTATTGATAACTTATTTTTATCAAAAGTCAGATTATCAGTATGAACACTTATTTATAAACTCTTCTTCAGAGCCATGAATACTTTTGAAAAGCCCCAAAGAATATTAATGTTCACAAAAAACATTTGATTAGCTCTAACAAAGGGAGATTTACAGGCAGTTCAGCTCTTGAGGTAAGACTGTAACACTCTGAAATTTTAAACCTGTGTAATTGCCATGAGTCAGATCCGACTCGACGGCACTTGGCTCAATCATTAATGAACATATCTATATAAAGCAGGCTGGTATCAACTTCTGATAAACAGACAATCCTGGGAGTATTTATTATGTGATGTTAGGATGCACCCTTTCAGCTTACCCTAAATTTTGCTGTGTTGGCATCCGTAGTGGTGCTTGCTGGGACTTTTACTTTAGGAAAAGGTGGTTCTTGTTTAAGTTATAGGCTGGATGAAATACTTAAGGGATATCTTGGAAATGTTACATAAAAATGATTAAACTCAAGCTGTGGACTGTAAAAATTATAGCTTTATAGGCCACATGCCTGTCTACCCTTCAATCACTGTCAAAGTGATAATTTCTACAATAATATGTTTCTTTTATTGTGAGATTCTAAACATCAAGTGCTGTTTAAACATTAAACCGAATTGTTTATGTTAGTGCTGTACTCAGCATGTCATACATCAGGCCACTGTAATCTCTCATGGAATGTAAAATTCTGTCATGAATCATGGCTTGTATATCGGAAATTACTGTAATTTTGATTGGAAATTACAGGGCTCTTGAAATGTTTCTAATTATGATAGAATGTTAGAGCCGCTTCAAACCTGTGTGCTTCTTCAGACGTCTTCATTTACATGCCAAGACTCTCCATTAAGGAGAAGTGTCCTGTTCTCTCTTTACGCCGTCACCCACCCGCCCGCCACAGGCATGTTGTGGCTATTTAGTCTAATTATGATGAGGCTCTCATGTTTAAATGTATATTATCTCGCCTTTCTTCCTGATCCGACATCTTTTTCTCTGACCTGTGCAATTCAATTAACAGGACTCACTGACTGTATTCCTACAAGGCTCCTGCACTTTCCCCAAGTCCCCAAAATAGATTAGCAGAGAAGTTAGCCACACAGTCTTGGTGTAAGGACCAGCCGGGAAATGAAACCGAAATTAATACTGAAACTTTTGGATCACTGTCCTCTAGTTGTCTGTCACCTGTCACTTGCTTCAGTCTGGCCCCTCCCCCCATCCCCATTTCCTTGGCGACCGCAGTGTAGCTCCCTATAGTTGGATGTCTCTCTGCTATCTTATATTTCATTTTTTTTATTTACAAAGGGAGATGCCAGACTCTCCCCAGGGACTGAGCTACTGATCTGGGAACTCTTCAGACAGTAGAGGCAATTAGCCAATCATGTTATGTGTGTCACGTTCAGAAAGTGTTTCAGCACCCCCACTCTTTGTCCCTGGGCTTTGTAGCTCCCGGGGAGTCTGTTTCAGCCATGTCAATTGGCACCTTCTGAGAGTCTCTTTTGGCGGTGGTGGTCCTACAGTCCCCAAAGCCGTTGGCTCAGCTAATCCCATTACTGGCTGAGAATGACCTCCAGAAGCCAGTTGTAGCAGATGAGGTCACTAAGGGTGTGACCTTTCCTTCCGTTGGATAGTTTCTCCTACCTGGCAGCTTCCTCTAACTTCCTAGCAGCACATTTCTGTAGTTTCATCTTAATCGTTCAGATACCGCTACTCCCTTCTTTCCTCACACAGATAAAAATGTGAGTGAGTGCTTTAGAAGTCAGACAGCCCCCAAACTGCCTGTAGCACTAAGAAAATCAGACTTAGCAAGGAGAGGTGGATAATGAAGTTCTCTTCTCATGCTTTAATGTTTTGTGAAGAAAGCTAATAAGCAAACCGGGGTGGAGAGGAGGGGACCTTCAGTTCAAATTGATCTTGCTCACAGTTGTAATTCTGAACTTCCGAAATAGTTCTTTAGCCCTCAGATATGTGTGCCAAGGATTGTCAGAAGGAGGCAGAGGTCCTTAAGACAGACTAGACATGAAGAGGTGAGCACCAACGTCACTTCTGTCTCAGCCCATCAGCCTTCTGTTGGCTGTGGCTTGTCTTGATTTCTGGATGGGATGAAAAGGAACATTCCTCACCTTTTTTTATGCTGCTACCCATCTTATGTTATATGTTACCCGCATTTAATTTTCGGAGGGAGCCAGTGAGCCAGCGAGCCGGCGTTCCCGTTCTCATTTTACACAGGATGGTCACACAACTAACAGCCACCCCTAGATTCTCGCCATTTCTCCCACGATTTTAGAGTCTCCTCAAGTTGCTTTCCAAACAAGGGACTCAGCCCTGGAAGGGACCCTGCTCCAGCAAGAGAAATTCAGGCGCACTGAACTGCTTGATGATAGAAAGAGTGGAGGCTTCGCTCCTACGTTCATGGATCCCAGATACCTACCAACCTAGAGACCTTTAAATCCAGAAGTTTTTGTGCCTAATTTGAGGGTGGAGGGAACCGTGGTAGTAACAGCAGTGAAGTGCTACAGCTGCTGACCAAAAGGTGCGCAGTTCACATCCCCCAAGCAGTCCTTGGAAAGTCTGTTAGGGCAGCTGTGCTCTCTTCTGTAGGGTTACAGTGAGTCAGAATCAACTCAGCGACCATGAGTGGGGTAGACGGTGGAAGAACATCATAGTGGAGGGGACAAAAGACGATGATGATGGTGTGGACTCTGTCCCCCACCCTGTAATACTGGGAAATTATTTAACCTTCTGGAGGCCGAGATCATTTTAACATAGGAGGTGGTCACATTCTGTAACGTGTGTGAAAGGGTTGAAATAAATTACACAGCACTATAACGCAAATGAGGAAACCCTGGTGGCATACTGGTTAAATGCTGTGTCTGCTAAACAAAATATTGGCAGTTCGAATCCACCAGGCAGCCCTTGGAAAATCTGTGGAGTGGTTCTGCTCTGTCCTATAGTGTTACTGGGATTTAGAATCAACTTGATGGGAGTTGGTTTTTGCTTTTTTTTTCTTTTCTGGCATATACAAATGACTCAAGTCTTACAAAGGGTTACCTGAGAGACTCAGTCCGCCACACTGGTAAGAGGGGTTTACTTATCTGTGTATCTCAAGTACTTTTCATTTTAAAAGGTAAAGCTTTGGGTCAGTACCCTGAGTGGCAGGCGGCTTAATTATTAGAAAGTTACTGCGGCCCCTGAGTTTTATGGAACCAGACATGTCCTAGTTATACTATGCAGTGACTAATGTATGAGGTCTTTGCAGTAAAAGGAATCAACTCAGGTAGATGCCACCGTTTCACATGTATTATATTCTCTCTCTTTTATGAGTAATAGAAATGAGATTGTTTTTAGCTGTAATAGAAGTGTCTGGATAAAATATGCAAGTGAAAACTGAAGGTAGGCGACTGTGCTTGGGTAAGAAAGCAGGCTAATGCAAACTTTAAAAGGATGATATGCTTTAAACATAATGTGAGTAGCTACAAATGAATATACTTTATATTCTGGTTATTCACAGAAGCAGCAGCTTTTTCCAAGTGCATCGTATTGGAATTTTATCAGACATTCAGTCTGATATCATTCAAATAATTTTGAGAGCAGAATTTGCTAATTTTACTTTTTTTTTTTCCTTTGGAAGTTGATTTGAATCGTAACCACTATGGTATGAAGGTTCAGTTACTGTTCAGTGGTTATAGTGTTTTCATATGGGAGATGGAAATAGAATTTTTCCCTTAATGGGAGCAGATGTTGGAATCTAATTTTATTCCACAGCAAACCCCTTGAGAGCTCTGAGACGTAAGGTGTATGTCCAGCAAGGGGACAGTAGCAGCATCACAGGCCTTGCCTGGTACATCGAGCTGTTACGTTGACTTCCATGTTGGCGGGGGGGGGGGTCTGTGGATCCGGTGTCACAGTGAGAGCCTCAGGGCCCTTTACGGAGTGGCACTGCATCACCTCCTGGGTTCAGAAGAAGATTTCTCTTTAGTGCCTTATGAAACAGGGTATTTCTTTTAGATTAAAGTAACTAGATGATGAAAATTCTGTTTCACCAAGCAGGCTTTCATTGAAAACTTTTAAGGCCTTGACTTACCAGTCCTATAGCTACAGGACTCTTTGGCCACTTCGTCTGCGACACCCGGATAGATGTGTTTTTTTTAACATCCAAAGAAAAGAATGTCTGACCCTGTCGAAAGGGCTGGCCAGTAGAAGAGACCAAATAACGCCTTTCTGTTTTTTTCATCTATTGTTGACCCAGTTTTGTTACTGATGTTCAAGGGCTTTCATGTGGGGGGAGGGGCTGTAGCACTCCTTTGTTTCCTAGATGAAAAAAAGCAACATTTTCTCCTTCACATTTGGAAATTCATAGACGGTAATGGGAAGGTCTTCAGTGAAGGAGGACATATCCCCAAAACCCACTACCATCAAGTTGATTCCAACTTATAGCCACCCTATAGGACAGAGTAAAACTGATCCGTAGAATTTCCAGGGAGTGCCTGGCAGTTTTGAACTGCCAACCTTTTGGTTAGCAGCCAACCACAGGTTAAAAATCATCATTTTTATGACTGGGAATAGGAATCCGTAGTGATAGAATTTGGGGATAACAGTGGCCTCCTGCATTCCCGCGTGTTGGTGAGCGTGTCTTTTATTTTGTTAGGGTTACGTGACCGTTGTGGGGACATCAGTTCGCACAGCTGCACTGAGTCATCCTCTTAGAATGTTTGGGGGGCATACAGCGCTGCAGCAGGAGGGGTTCACCCGTGCAGTCCCCTGTTTCAGACACACAGGAGGCCCTGCAGCGTTCCAAGTCACAGTGTCTGTTATTCCTGGTGCCACCTCCCTTCTTAACAGTTGGTGGGAACAGCTTTACTAGAATTCTTTGCAGCCGGGGCATGGACAGAGAACAACTGTTCTTTTATGAATTCTCCATCTAGTATTTTTATTGTTATTTAAGAAACTGGGTAGGATAGACCTTGGGAGAGACAGCCCAGGTTTCCTTGGACCCCTTTGCCAGATAGGGGAGGGGTGGCCAAAGGAGCACTTGGGAGGAGCCAGGGAGAGAAGGAAGAGCACCCATGCTGTGGGCCAGACATCTCAGCCATTTCTTGAGTTTACGGCACATTTGTGGGGCCTCTGTGCTATGTTGTTGAGTAGAAGGATGTGAGGTTTACTGGTCTCCCACCTAAGTTGTTCTGTGTCAGCAGCTACCTCCCAAAACTGTCTTTATATTTCTAATTGATTACTAAACCAAAAAAAGCCGACTGCCATGGAGTCAGTTGTGAGTCATGTCAACCCTACAGGACAGAGTAGAATTGCCCCATACGGTTTCCCAGGAGCTGCTGGTGGATTCGAACTGCCAACCTGTTGATGAGCAGTCCAGCTCTTAACTACTGGACTGCTAGTGCTCCGATCACTAAACACGATGACTGAAATTAGCAACTCTGAGTACCTAAATATTAGCATTCTCTGTTTCAGAGTACACGATTGTATGTTTTGATTTTTTTAAGGGCCAGTTAAATTTCTAGATCTGAATATGAACCTTTTTCAGATGTCTGTAGTCTGAAAACAAGCGTGTGTTTCAGTAAATCTGGGATTTAAACAAGGATATTCAGAATTATTAAAAAGGATACTTGCCAGTTATATTTTTGGTTAAAAGGTATGTAAAGAAACATTCTACCCTTTTGACCTTGGTGTTACCTACTTTAACAAATCAAACAGAAACCCTTCTATTATTTCATTGCTGCATTCAAGTCACTGAGAATTTTTACTTTTTTACTTAAATTTAAAATCAGCTAACCCAAAGTCATAGAAACAGTGTCCTCATCAACCCATTTAAAAAGTTTAACAATTAGACATATGGTTGTGACTCCATTAAACCCAGTTTTTCCATATTCAGAAAATGTCACAAGAAAAAAAAGTGTGTACAGTATATAAAGTTAATTTGTGAATACTGGGGCCAGCTCTTTAAAGAAGGTCATCGGTATGGGAAAATACAAGGAAGGTCACTCCAGGCGTGGTTCACTTTAAAGCACTATCGTGGGTACTTGCTGAAGCGAGGGTAAGCTAATTATATATTTATAGAATCTGCTTTCATCTTAGGCCACCTTTTGTTATAAAAAGTTCGTGTAAGTTGAAAAGGGTAGACTGAGATGAGTCTGGGCCAGTTCCTCTTTTTCTATGCTTTTCTGTAATCAGCTTTTACAGTTGAAAAGTGACTTCTTCAAGGACAAGGTCAAGTATCTACAAAAAACGGGAGTTGGGAAGAGAGCAAACCAATAGGGTTTAACCCTTAAGGGGAATTAATCTTAAAACTGAATGTCTTTTAGTTAAACTTGGCACAGAACTGTAACCCTGATCCAACCCTTTATCAAACCACCAAGTTAAAAGACAGAGTATTTTCTCAGATACCTCACACGGCTGTCTTGCGTGTTTCTGATAGTGAAGTAGGTTTTATTTTAGCTTTACCTTCTTTTTTCCTTATCTGAGAAATAAAAATAAAGGCACTGTGAAATGAAAGAGCTATGAAAATGCATTTATGCAAAATGACAATAGAAAAATAGCTCTGGAAGAAACGGCACCATTAAAATTTCACATCAGTGAAAGGTGTTCGGAAAGGAATGGCGGACTGAGGTTGGTAATGGGAATCTAATGTAGATTTTTCCTGCCCTGCCAAAAGAGTACCTTCAGTGTCTTCAAAGTGTAAGTCTACGGTTGTTGTCAGGCTTTTTTATACATGCGATTCCTTTGCTTGATAAAACTAAATCTCAGTCCATCTGTTTAATAATACGCATCTGTATTAAAGTTGAGTAGGAATATAATGGTTCTAGAATTTATCCTTAAATACCTTGTAAAAATATAAGCTCCAGAGTGCTTGCAGAGTAGACATACAGTTGTCAAATTGATGAAGTTGTCTTTGTTGTTAATCTTCATCTACTTCCGTTGAATATTAATAGAGAACCTAGTCTCCTTTGACTTCCTAATTCAACAATTCCAGTTGCTTTTGTGTCATGTTTTATTTTTAATTTTTTTTTTTTTTAATGCAATTCCCTTTTCAACTAGTATGCTTCAGGAATTGGGTTTAAACACACTGTTTTCATAAACTGCCAGCCTCCTCGGCCGCCTCAGTGCCTCTGATTCCGTAAATCAGATCATAGGCGGCATGCTGTCATATAATAAGGTGTCTGATCCTTATTACCAGTTTGTTGGTGCAGAGACTCCTTCAAATTGACCATTGCAACACATGGTTTCCCCTGAAACTAGCTGTGATAATTAGCGTGGCTCTAATGAGACAGAATGTCACTGATCTTGTACTGAACTGTCGAGTATCGACACTGCGGATGGGAACTGTCAGAGCCTGCCATCTGTGACAGCGCTTGGCATATTCCAGTGGCAAGGTAGAACATGCTCAGTCGAGTGTTTTCAAACAAATGGCCCTTTTCTTGACGAGGGCTCTGGGTTCTGTTCACTCGGAAGAATGTTTGCCCCAACTTTGTTCTGCGCAAAACCCATTTTGAGTTCTAAGTGGGAATAAATATTTAAAGCTCTGTTCTGTGTTACATAAGAGAGGAAGGAATCTTTTGTTTGGCAGGTGAATTTTAAGGAGCATTCCTTCCTCAGCCACCTCACCCCCGCCCCGGGGGCCTTCCCGATTGTCCCATACTGCCAGTTAACGGGAAAGCCAGTCCTTTAAAATACTTTTCCCCAATTTTACATTGGCCTTGTTTAAAAGAGATTTGTTGGGGGAGTTGGGGAAGGCTGCAGTGGTACAGCAGTCTGATGTCACACAGGGAAGAGGGGAAGAGTTGAGAATGTGCACAGGATTATACAAGTTGAATAGAAGAATTAAAATAGACAGCCCTGTTAGATCAGTGAGCCCCAGAGAGAAAGAGAGCTTTTTTTTTTTTGCCGGAGTAGAAGTCCAGTGCCGCTTATCATTCCAAAATATGCTTTGTTGCTTTTTATTTCCTCCTTTCTGGCAGACCACACAGGACTTGTTCTGAAGAACATTTTCACTAATCTGATCAGGCAGCCAAATACGCCGGGAAAACTGCTTTAATGATCCCACTAATTACCCCAAGTCAATATGAACTGTATTATTAGACTGAGGGAAAATATTCCATTAGGTCTCCCCCTTGGGAGTTTCTCCGCTTTGTGATGTCACCGAAGCCTTCACCCTCTCGCTTGTAATTAATTTTATTTACACACGCAGACACGCGCAAGGTCACACCTGCACAACCGGCGCTGGCCAGGGAGCTCGCGGCACTCCGGCTTAATCAGATCGGTCATAATTACCATTCTGCATGTTTCTGACACACGCTGTGAAATATTTCAATTTAACTGCCGCTACCAGCACAACCAGATGTAGTGTGAGTGTGGCTGCATTGGAAATATTATTCCTCAGGATAAACTCTCTCCTCCTCCTTTTTCCTCCCACCCCCCCCTTTTTACAGCTAATGTGGTACAGAAGCTGATGTATCCTGTAAATCTTGAATGCAGCGCTAGATTGATAACAGGCGATTAGACAGTTTAACCACAAACAGCTTGTTCATTTTTCACAAATGAAAACCACATGTGGTGTAACTAAAATTTCAGGCACCCTTTTTTTTTTTTTTTTTTTAAGGGTTGGGGTATGTGTTTAAGATGGGCTTAAATAAAGAGAAAATGCAGTCAAAAGAAGTATCCAGAAAAACGAGAAGTTTCCTCGTTCCTAGTTCTCTTCTGGATGATTTCATCCAAACCCGTCCTTTTACTTTCAGCAAAACTCAGTGGGGGAAATTGTGGTCTTCCTTGGGTTTTCCATTTTTTTACTTATTTTTGGGAGGGGACCAGGTAGGAATCATCTCTTTAGTCTAGCCTTTCTTTTTCTTTCTTCTTTTTCTTTTTAGGGTTCTACGTTTTATTTGAACACAGTACACTTGGCTGTTGGCTTAGCTAAGAAAGAAGTTTCTAAGCTTGGACATACATAGTTTTCTAAAGGACAGTTTTCCTTGTTTTCATGAAAAATGATTGCTTTCAGCTTTATAGTCAGACCCTACCCAGAAACCCACTGCTGTCAAGTCGATTCTGAGTCATAGCAACCTTATAGGACAGAGTAGAACTGTCCCGTAGAGTTTCTAAGGAGCACCTGGTAGATTCAAACTGCCAGCCTTTTGATCAGCAGATGTAGCACGTAACCACCAGGCCACCAGGGTTTCCTAGTCAGACCCTTGACAGTCAAAACACAAAAATGGCCCCATCAGGATATTTCTTTCAATACAGATACTTGTGGTTTGACAGAATCGTTTTGAAAGGGAAATTTGAAAACCAGAGAATTTGGCTGCCTTTTTTTTTTAGAAATACTGGCAATATTTGGCAGTAGGTAACCATGTAAGGCCAAAGTGGTTAACCAGCCTAAGTAGCACCCAGCCATAAAAGAATTAAAGTACTGGAGCTTAGGAAGGCAAATAATGCTAGAAAACTTAAAAAGATAAAGAAATAGAATCAGTGGTGATTTAGAGTCGTACCTCTAGAGAAAGGTTCACAAAATAGTCCACTTTAGAGAACACTTAAAGCATAGATACAGCCTAGTTAAATGCCTTTTAATGCCAAATAAAATAGGCCCTCTTTTTACCTTTATTTTTGTTTTACTGCTTCAGTTATGAACCTACTTCAGAAGCTTCCTCAGATTCTCTGGTAATTCCTGTTCTCTGAGTACTAAGAGATGCCATCTCCCCATAAAGACAGAATTTTCCCTTTTGTTCCTTTATTTTATTCATTTTCTTTCTTGCTCACTTTCTTTTTTGGGAAATAAAAAAGAAACTTTTCAGTTTTTCACTGGTACTTTCTTACCTCTTAACCTGCATGTTTTCTCCATGTGTTGTGTTCACACTGTATCCTCTTCTTGCTTTGAAATCGAATATTTTTCTCCCTATTCATACTTGATCCTGAGCTCCATGTTACCTTAGAGGGAAAGAAAAATAATTGCCAATTTATGTAGAACCTCCTTTTCATCTCAGCAGTTAAAAAGTTCACACGCGTAGAACCCAATCATTGGGTCAGTTATTTCGCACAAGGTTAACCTAAATCTTGTACCCATTTTGCAAGAGTCAGTTAATGTGGGCAGTTTGATTTATTGCCCACATCACTGGTCTGCCACAACACTATTTTCAGCAAAATAGTTTAAGTCTAAACTATTTTCAGCAGCGATAGAGCCTCAGAATCCTTCTTAACACAGAGGAGAAGGCATCCATTGCTAAATTAGTAAGAAGAAACGACCCTGTTGCAGTTATGTGTTTTATGATTCCCAAGAAGGAATTTGCTATCCATGGCTTAGCTGTGTAGGGATAAGTTCAAGTAATAAAAACAGTGGCGGTATAGGAGTGACACCTGTGACTTCATTACTTCTGCTCTTGCTTTGGTAGCCCTAAAGTTTTTTCAAAGCTACTTCAAGATATATTAAGGCTAAACCAGCGTGCAAATTGAAATCACTCTTTGCTCCACTGGTCGAGATGCCATGAAAAGGAAGCTTAGTTTGCTCCTTTGCAAATGAGTGATTTTGCTCACAGCCAGCAAAATCATCCTCTGATTTTTCCTGTTACCAGCATTAGTTTCTGTGCAGTAGGATTTCCCTGTGCCCAGTACACCTGTTGATACAAAAGGGAACAGAAAAGAAAGCTAAAAAAAGAGTTGCTATTCAGAAATGCTGTGGTCTGTATAGGGTTTGCAATTATTTACCTTTTTTTTTTTTTTAAGAATAGATAGTTTTTTTAGTGCAAAGATTTTCTACTCCGTTTTATAAGACTACAGGAATGCCACTGCTCTAAGAAAATGTAGTAATTTTCTGTACAGACCTTGCTAGGCTCCCTGTATAATCAAAGGACAGTTGCCAAGTATCAGCAAATCCCAGGTGAAGACTCAATAGAAGTGTAGTGCACAGATGACACCTGCTTATCTCTGCTTGTCCGTCCCCTGCAGACTCTTATTGGCCACTATTATCAGGTCCTCATGAAAATACAAAAAGGGGAATTTTAAGGTTCTTATTATGTACAGCAGATAGAAATAAACAACAAAACAAACAAACCTGTTGTTGTTAAAACATCAATTCTGACTCACCGTGGCCCCGTAGAACAGGAGAGAACTGACCCCATGGCGTCTCCCTGGAGCAGCAGAACTGATTTTTCCAGTTAGTTTCCAGTTAGTAGCCGACTCTTAATCACCCACTGCACCATCTGGGGTTCCAGGTACAGCTAGGGCTTGGCCCCAGGTAGGGTCGTGGTGACTAATTGCAAACTCACAAGTGGTTTACATAACAACTTGTGAAAGAATTTTGTTTAGAGTTGCAAAGAGGGGTGCTGCCTGTTTCACACTAACACAATGAGTGCACTCAGATAAGCCAGCTAACCTCTGGGGCCTGCAGCGGCCCTTGGAGGAAGGTCAAGGAGTGGGGTCCGATGACGGCTAATGGCCCTGCAGTTCCAGGGTCCCATGAGTGTATGACTGAGGCAGGTGCCCAAGGGTGGAAAAGGATGCTGTTTTGATTGATGGTACTGCTGGCAGGTGTGTTAGTCTGGGAGTGAGTCGCAGAAGAAGTAATGTTTTCAGTAATGGAAGGGCTTCGTTTGTGAGTGAAGGGTGCTATTCTGGGGTCTATAGTCTAAAAGGATTATTTATGAGTGGCATCTAGTGCATAGAATTGATTGTTTGGGATCCCATCTATGTACTCTAAATGTTAGAGAGTTACAGATAAGCTCAAGTCTGATGTACTTACCATCTGTGACTGTTAATAGATGCATAGAAGAGTTCCTTTTTATTACATGGAGACTCCGAGTAAGGAGTGTACAGTCTGGTTGAGGAGTGAGTTTGGCATAATATGTGAGTGGAGCAGTGATTGCTTTCATAGTATGATACGAAGTCTCCTAAAAGCCTGGTGGTGGAGTGCTTAAGAGCTATGGCTGCTAACCAGAAGGTCAGCAGTTTGAATCCACCAGCTGCTCTTTGGAAACCGTCTGGGGCAGTGGTACTATGTGCTGTAGAGTCACTATGAGGCAGAATTGACTTGGTGGTGATAGGACTGAAGAGTCTGTAGAATCTGTGAGTAACGCCAACAGTTTAACTGCTCAAGTACCAGCCAAAAGTCAGTGGTTCAAGCATACCCAAAAGTGCCTTGGATGACGGGATTGTCATGAGCTGGAATCAACTTGATGGCATTTAACAACAAAAATAAACAACAAAGAGTCTCCTGCTGAAACACATCTTTTTTATTTTGTAACTGATGCCTGACAGTCCACTGTTAATTTCTTATGTTTTTGTAGTACCATAAATTCTCCTGGAAAGGGTAGCATGTTAAAAAGGGGAAAAGAGGCAAGTATACACATACTACATCCCTGAAGTTACAGATTTGGAAGAGTTTATTGAAATTAAACACAAAGAAAAGTGAGGTAAGGAGTGCCAGCTTACTTGAGGGACTATCTGAAAAGCAATCTCTGCAAGTTTATAGGTTGGTAGCTATAGCATACAGAAGACACAGAGAAATGTCCACCTCCAAGTGTCTCCTTCAGACATTCATCCATTTTAACTTACGATACCAACACAAATGCTGCTCATCATTGTTGGAGTATTTGGTGGTTTGAATGAAACGCAGATTAGGTAAAAATAAATTACTTTCAATAAGGTCAGGGAAGGGAAGGCTGTAAATAAAATATACACTCACATACAGACAAGTGCTATTAGGAAATCCAGCTCAGTCATGCCAAGTAGTTACTATCTAAATTACCTTCTTTCTTTCTGGCTTGCAATTAATTTTTGCTTGTATGTTTGGAGATTGGGGCAAGGGTAATAGCCTAGCGTGTAATGATTTTGTTTTAGTATGTTGATTAAAGAGACTAAATATCTTGGACCCTGGATAACCATAAGAACTGAAGCCTTATCCATCAAGCTTAATTTCTAGACAGAAAGTTTTAGTTTTTATTTCTGGATACATTGAGCATCCCAATACCTAAAAAACTTACATGCTTGGATATTTTCCGCTATAACATCTACTTCTCATACTCACTGTCATTTTTTCTTTTCATCCTCCGCTTGACTAGCTTCTTTCTGCCCTTCTGAAATTCTTAAAGACAAAAAATTTGTAACCACTTTCTCTTTGAGCTGTGGTGGTGGGAGAAAGGACCAGTGTTTGATTGCTGTCGGTATCCTTCCATTGCCGCAGCCACCTGCCTCCCCACCCACACCCACACCTACACCCACCCCAGGCCCTGACTCTGTTCCATTCCTGCATCTGCCAGGCAACCTTACCTTCTTCTCTTTGGGAAACCCAAGATTCTTTGGAAGAACTTTTTAGTGTTCATGTATTCATGTCCTGGTGTGCAGGTATTTCTTAAAGGGTATTCGGCTAGTTTTGTTTCCCTTGATAGTTGTTTGGTTGGTGTGAATGTAACTAAGTCAGAAGAAAGCAGTTGAAAACCAGTTTCCATTGAGTTGGTGACCCTGTATGTATGACGACCACATAACGTGTGTCAGAGTAGAACTATGTGTCATAGGATTTTCCGTGGCCAGTTGTTTGGAAATAGATCACCAGGGCTTTCTTCCAAGGTGCCTCTGAGTGGAGTTTTGAACTTTTAACTTTTGGTTAGCAGCTGACTATGTTAAGTGTTTGCATCACCAAGGGACTGTGAGTTAGAAGATGGATGCTTTATTCAGATGTTACGTATCGATTCTCTGAGCTTGTCACGGGACCAGGAAATTATCTGCAGAGCTACATGAGGTAGTCCAATGGTGAATTTCTTTTTAAGCAGTAGGACCATTGTTTTATGAACTAAATCGCATCTTTAACTGAAATACATAAATCAGATAAAAGCTTTCCTCTATTTTCAGTTGCCATTGAGTAGGGGTAGAGGCTTTCCCATTAGCCCACCACTTTTCATGCAGCGCGCACACACGCACGCAGCATACTGCTGAGATACTGTTTGTGGAAACCCTGGGCTTCTCAGAATACGATCTGGGAACCATTATCCTAGGAATTTACTGTTTGCCTACAATGGATAGGTGAAGGTGTTGACTTTTGTAGCAAATAGACATGGAAAGGAAATTTGTTTCATGAATCCATAAGTAAGTACAATTTTCTGTATTACATGTACATTCACACCCATATAGTAGGTATGCCTGTATGCACGGACACACATGCACACTCTTCTGGGAACATCTCTGTGGCCCACCATCCCCCAAGGTTTACCTGAACTTGAATGAGGAGGAAAAAAAAAGCTGAATCTTTATATTCTCTGTCTTAATGAAATTTGTCATTTTATTCAGTGATCAATACAGACAACAGCCAAGCCAAGTGCGTCGAGTTGACACAAGTCAGTCATATTAACAGTACCTATGACTTTGCCACCAATAAAAATCACAGATATTTTCACATCACATTAAGTTGTTACAGATAGCTCAAAATAGCATTGTTACTCCGTGCTAAAAAAATTGCAGTAGTAGTTAGATCTGATCGCTGTTGTATTTCATGTATTAGTAAGGAAGCACATACATTACTATGTCAGAAATTTTTGATAAGCATAGTTCAGGGTTTTCTTTATAATCCTCTATATTTTATTTTCAGGTGTATAAAAACATTATTCTGAAAAGCAACCATGTACTTCACTAGACTTCCGGAAGAGTCCGTGGCACAAAAGAGATGAGATCAGTGTCCATAAAATATCATATGTTTAAGATATTAGCTGAGGAATTCTGGAATTTATCTGCAGTATTTGTTCTTTTATTTCTTTTTCAGTAAACTTACTAGTAGCTTAATTTTCATGTGTCCTTCACTACAAAGCATATAGTTATGGGTCACAGTAATTACAGTAACATTTAAAACAACAACAAATCCAAAATCTCACTGACAACCGTTCCTCTAATATTCTGAAGTGCGGGCCTTTGTAATAAACCAAAGCAGCTGAGAAGTTGAGGACCTTCTTCCTGGACTAGACATCCTTCGGCAGTTGACCTATGTGTGAAGTTCTCATACTGACTCTAATCTCAAGTTTAACTGATTCGTACCTCCCTGGGCAATAACTATTGTGAGAACTGGTACCTTATTTTATCCGTCAGCCTGGCTGTCCATAGCCTGCATAGTGGCTGGCACATAGATGACCAGCCAAACCAAACTCAGTGCCATCAAGTCAAGTCCAACACCTAGAGACCCTGCAGGACAGAGTAGAACTGCTCCATAGAGTTTTCATGGAGCATCTGGCGGATTTGAACTGCTGACGTAGCAGCACAAGACGTGGCACTTAACCACTGCACCACAAGAGTTTCCGGCACATGGATGGCACTCAGTCCTTCATCTTGGAAGGAAATTTACCCACTCAGAATTTTGCCCTCACAAAAGCCAACATCTTCCTCAGGGAGGTAGTGTGGCTAGTGGTGGAAGGGACATGGGCTCTGTGGTCAGAGGACAGAGTGGGATCACACTCCACTCCTCCCTCAGGGCCATTGTTGGGAGCTTGCATAGTGGCGCAGACATTTAAGCACTGGTATAAAAGTGGCTTGGGGCAGTGTCTCACCTCCTCCGACCCCACGAGGGGGAAGGAGACCCAAGATTGATAGTCCAAGGCTAATTGTTAAGAGACAGAGGTCACACATGTCTCCTCTGCCCCACACCCGTTATGACACCAACTTGCCCTCCTAACACACCCTCTACTGGGTGTGATAATTCATTGCAGTGACCCCATAGAACTCACAAACCGTGCTCACAATTACTGGGTTCATTAGGAAAGTAATAGTTACCATGTCAGGCTCAGGAACCCTCCGGATACAGTTCTTTCATCAGAATAGCCTCTCCCCAGCTGTACTCGGAGGCGTGCCTCGCCCTGGCCCTCAGCCTGTGGCCGAAGGTGCGCGGCCTTCTGTCTCTGTGGGCCGAGAGGTCTACAATGCCATCTCCTGCTCCCTGGGCTTCCTCTAATGGGCTCTTCCTCTGTGCTCTGGAATTGACCGCCTTTTAAAGCAGAGTGGCCAGTCGTCTTCATAGGCCACAAATACCCTGTCCCCGGTGGCTAGAAAGGCTATACACAAAAGTGATTAGTCACAGCAGAGCTGAGCTTCCGAGAAGCTGGTGGAGAGATGCTTTCAGGTGTCACTAGGAGTTGGAATCAGAAAGCGGATAAAGCAGAATTGAGTGGCTGTCGAGGGTAGCTGAGATATCTCGTGCAGGAACCTCCAGCCTCCCTTGCCTCCCGTAATTGGTAAAATCATAGCCAGGCCTTGGTCCGGGACAGCAAATCCATCCCACTGGGCCTCTCATGATTATTCTGAAAATGCTTAACACTCCCTTTTTTTAATGCCTACTTGTGAATCATAAGATCTGACTCCCTGAAATAAAGCCAACTTCTGATTAGTAGGCTTGCATAGTGGATAGACGGATGTTGGTTTGGGCCACAAAATAGGTTGTTACTTTATCAGCAAAATATAAGCAAGTTGGGAGGCCGTAATGACCCCACCAGCTTCGCTGTGCCTTATAGCATATGCTCCTATAACTTTTAGAATCCCGAATTGCCTTCTCCTGATTTTAAAAATTCTTTGTCCTCCCTCCTAGAACATCATAGAGGAAAGATGTCAATTTTTAATTCCCAGCTCCTAAATATGCATAGTGAGGCATATCACTCATTTTAGGTGATAATCCGCGAGATTGAAGTTTTATACATATCAATTAAAAAGGCAGTGGTGGAAATATTTATTTAAAACAACCTGGCAGTAAATTGTTGTTGCAAAGCAAACAAACCATCCTAGAAGGTAAATTGTCACCTAAAATGATTGATTATGTGAGTTCATATTTTTACAAGTTTTTGTTTTCCAGGTTTCTTTTTCAAGCATGACATGTATATAGATACTTGGTAATATTTTTTTCCTTATTGACCTTCATAATTTTGAATAGGAAAGTAAATATTTTGAATTTATAGTAGTGACTTTAAGAAATGACATGATAAAAAAAATTGACTTCATAATGCTGTAAATGAAGAGCACATTCATTTGGGTGGAAGGGTTTGGAAACAGTTAATTTTTGTAGTTTCTTCTTTCAAAGATCAAATCTGTTTAGTTGCCTTTGACAGAGGCCTTTGATGCTCCTTTCATTCTTGTCATATACCTAGTAAACTAAGCTGTATTTTCCTTATTTCTTTAAAGTGTAGCAGTATTACTGTGAATCTTAATTACCGGACTTGGCTACAAAACCTGGTGACCTCGGGAATTACAGAGGTGTGTTCAGTTTTTTGCCATTAACGAAAAGGCCCAAACGATGCTATTTTAATTCTTTCTCTCTCTGTCCTCCCCACTTAGTGGCCCATCAGTATGTTACATACGGGGAGTCTTTTGCCACCTTTTGCACTCATGTAGGTGTGAGCCTCAGGGCATCACCAGCCCCCTGAGGAAAGTAAAGAGTTTGTCAAAGGGATATTCATCTTGACATTTAACTCAAACATTAGGGGTGGTGGTGGCCAGAATAAAGAACCCTTTCAGCACTGGTTCATGGAAGAATACTAAAGCCTAAGCAGAGCAGTGGGGAAGGGAAGGAAGAAACAAACTCAGGAGACTTTCTCCGGGGATGGACTTGATAGGAACTTACAATGTTTTAAAAACTCTGGTGGCCTAATGGTTAAGTGCTACAGCCGTGAACCAAAAAGTCAGCAGTTCAAATCCACCATGCACTCCTTAGAAACTCTGTGGGGCAGTTCTGCTCTGTCCTCTGGAGTTGCTGTGAGTCAGAATTGAGTCGATGGCAGTGAGTTTGGGTTTTTTTTTTTTTTTTAATGATTGTCGAAGCAATAGACAAGAAAAATTAGATTTTTAAAATAAAGCAATTTGCTGAATTTTTTTAAACTACAAAAGCAATCTGTGGCAAATATAGAAAAATCAGATAAAACAAACACAGAGAGCATTGAATGCCCATAATCCTGATGACTCCAGACATGGGTGCTTCTAATACTCTGCCTTTTGCTCTTTTTATACATATGTGCAAGTATGTGTGTGTGTGTGTGTGTGTGCCTACATTCATTTTTATGCTAAAACCAAAACAAAACCCATTGCCATCGTGTCAATTCTGACTCATAACAAACCTATAGGACTGAGTAGAACTGCCCCATAGAGTTTCCAGGGGGTGACTGATAAGTTCAAACTGCAGACCTTTTGGTTAGTACTCTGGCTTTTAACAGCTGTGCCACCAGGCTTCTCCCTTTCTGTAGGACTCCATTGTATGAATATATCATAATTCCAGATTTGCTAAACTAATTCCATATAGAGGTGTATTTAGGTTAGACTCAACTTTTGCCATCATAAATAATGCTAATCATGTGGACAGTCTTATAGTTAAACATTTTTACAGCCCTGGTGGCATAGTGGGTTAAGTGCTACATCTGCTAACCGAAAGGTTGGCAGTTCATGTCTTCAAGGCACTCCTTGGAAGCTTTATGGGGCAGTTCTACTCTGACCTCTAGGGTTGCTATGAGTCAGACCCGACTCAATGGCAGTTGGTTTGGTTAATTATCATTTCTTTAGGGGAAATTCTCAGAGATGAAATTATTGAATCAAAAAAGACATGTATGTTTTCAAGCCTGTTGCTAGAAGTGTTACGTAGCCCTTCAGAAAACATCCACTCCTTCGTATTTTGATTAACAACCTTTCAGTCTGGGTGAGTGGGTGGGTAGTAGTGGTGTGGGTGAGTTAAGTGGGAGGGGAACTTGATCTGGGGAAAGGGTAACTAGGTTTAAAATGATGTGTGGTGACTGGATTGCTGTCACTAACTCCCTAACTCTTCAGATCGCTTTAGCATCTGAAGCAGGTGTGATTCTGGTAATAACAAAAATTAATAAAGCTGACATTCATCATAGTATTACTGTAGACCAGGTCCTTCTGTGAATTATCTCACTTAATTTTCACAGCCCTGTGAATTAGGTGGTAAGATCATCTCCATTTTTATAGAGGAGGTAACTTGCCCAAGGTTATACAGCCGGTAAGTGGTCGAATAGGGATTAAAGCCCAGGGTTTCTCAACAGAGAGATCTTAGAGGTAAAGTATGTCACGTTGATGAGGCACAGTAACTAGTTGTGTTCTCAAGGAAGGACACTGAAGGAATAGGTACGACAACAGGCTAGTGGATGTAGTCAACTTGAAAGCAACTAGTCTACCTCTTGTTCCTAAAACACTGCCAATTCATGTCACTCCTTTTTTTCATTCTTGTTCCTTACATACATCTTGTTCAGTTTTTGAAGCCAAGCCAGTGTTTTCCGTCAGTGATGACTTCCTTAACCATTCAATCCATCTTTTATTCTTTTCTTGGGTCTCACTTGGTCTCTGCCCACCAGTGACCTTTACCGTGTGCTGCTTTGTGCTGATAGTTATTTCTGAAGGGCCACATCTTCCAAATTATGCTAGGAAACATTGAAGAGAACTGCTTTCAGCTGAGTTCATCGGACCTTTTTGAAGTTGTCATGGACCAGGCACCGGGCTTAACGTAAGTTCTGTCAGTAGACCCAGCTACCGTCCTGTGAGATGAGTGCAGTTACTATCTGTGTTTTATAGAGAAGGACTCTGAGACTCAGGCTCACATAGATAAAGGCCAATATAGGATATAAACTTTTATTGGTTATGTATGCATGGCTTAAAAGAGAGGTCTAGCTGGGCAGAGAAAAGGAGAAAGGATTTCTGTTACAGGAGTAGTGTGAGACCTGGAAAGTAGACTGTCAAGAAGGGTTGGGCAACAGTTAAGAGTCCAACAGGATTGAATTGCAGTTTTAGGGAGTTGGGAACTTATTCTCAATATGTTGGGAAGCCAGCGAAGACCATGGTGAACTGCAGGATTAAGTATGAGTAGTTGGAAAGTGAAAAAATGCTAAACCCATGATTTTCATCTTGGTTTTGTTCTCCAAGGGCATTTTAAAGATGGTTTAGGGGATTCGAGAGCACTTAGTGAGGATTGTGTATCGGTCAAGAAATTCCATAGGCCAGATTAAGCTTGTATGATAAGGCTGGTTCTCTCAATCTTTATCAAAGCTCTAGGCACCATGTAAGTACTTTTTTCTCCTAAGAGAGGAAAAGGAATAATCACTTAGAAGCTGTTCAGTTGAAAAATCAAAGTAAATGTTCATTGGAAGTAATTAAAAGGGTATTCAGCATATAAAAGCCGGAGAACCACAGAAGCAGAATCAGGAGCTATAATTCGAGAAAGAAGTGTCCTAGCCTTGAAGAGTGTGGTGGTAGGAGGTCTAGAAGAAGTAGTTGGTTTTTATGGTAGTAGCAGAGACTGAACTTGATGAAAATATTATAACATGAACTTCGGGAGTATTGAGTTTTCTTTAATGATAACTAGCAATGAAGAATAAGAAGAAAATAAAAATGGAAGATTTGAAGGTGAAGCGTAGAATATTAAACAGGAGCCAGATTGTGTCACTGAAATTTAGGCAAAGTCAAAAATAATTATCATAGTCTGATAAAAACCCACTGCTGTTGAGTCCGGTCTGACTCATAGTGACCCCACAGGCCAGGGGAGCACTGCCCCATAGAGTTTCCAAGGATAAGCCAAGTGCCGTCGAGTCCAAGGATAAGGAAAGAAAAAAAATCTTACAGACTCTGTTTCGGAGTCCATATACAAGTATCAGGGCCCCGGTGGTGTGGTTGTTAAGAGTCCAGCTGCCAACCAAAAGGTCAGTCTCTCGCATCCACCAGGTGCTCTTTGGAAACCCCGTAGGGCAATCCTACCCTGTCTTGTGGGATCACCATGAGTCAGAATCAGCTGGATGCAATGGAGTTTTTATAACACAGGCATCAGGCGTACATGTCCTATTTTTCTTTGTTTTCTTTCAGCTTTGAATAAATGATCCTAAAAGCAGGTCTGAAGTTTATATAAGCTAAAATATTGAATTAGCAATCTTCCAAATCAAATAAAAAAAATAGAATTCAGGCTGCTTTGGAAATTGTCTCTGTGAAATTAAGAGATTATATTTTCGCTAGCTAGTTTAACAGGTGTCTAGAAAGTCATACTTTTACTTTTTCCCTTTAAGTTCTTCATCCTTTTTAAAAAATACTGGGTAAAATCTGAAATCTCCTTACCTGAAAACCTTTCTAAGTGACAGCTCTTTTTTTCCTATTCTGACCACATTATCGTACAATAATCTTATTATGAACCAAACAAATCTGTAGCAGAAGAAAAACCATCATATTTATGTATGACTGAAAATCAACTCATTTGAGAGTGTAGTAAAGACATGAGCATAAACATCATAGGAAATACTTCTCACTTTTTTATGTGACTAAATCCTAAGGATAGTTGAAAAATAAAAATCATTTACTGATGATGTTCCGTATTCCTTCTAAATTCGCTAAATTTTAATAGAAGCTGAATGAGAAAGTAACAAAGAAAAATTTGCTCAAATGAGAAATTTCTGGATAACCGTTGTATGTACTCTTATTAACCAAAATATGTAAACCCACAGATTTTAAGGAAACATATTAAGCCCATTATACTGTTGGGTATGGAAAGCATTTAAAACGACAACCATTTAGGAGTTTAAGAACAGTAACAGTTCTTTTAAAAATGGTAATTTTTTTTTTCTTTTCAGCAATAGTAAGTATCAGAAACCATACCTTGAAAATAAATATATAGGGAATGGATATATATAAATATATAGATATATAGAGAGATGGATGGAGCTATGTATCTGTGTACATGCACACTCAAACAAAGCCATTGCCACTGAGTTGGTTCCAACTCATAGTGACTCTGTAGGACAGAGGCAAACTGCCCCATGGGATTTCTTTTGTCTCAGGGACAACCTAAGAATGAAACGGGGTGCACCCTGAGATCTCCACTAAAAGACCGCAATTGATGGTCCAGGGGCCTTGGAGTTCCCCTGGGAGCGTGGCCCCTTGGCCCTGATGCTGCCCCTGTCCATAAATCATAACGGAGGCCAGCTCGTCAGACAGGAATGGATTGGACTTGGCAACACCGAGTGACCATAACATGTGTGTACTTTATGGTTCTCAGCATCTGTAGGATGTCGTCCTGCTGACCTCTTACTGGAGGTGGGGGAGTAGGTGGAGAAGAGGGGATAGTGGGAGGACAAGACATGTATAGAGCAGAGAGGAAGAGTGTGCTTTCACCAAGCAGGGGGAACAATGGGAGCTGCATATAGGTGGGCATGCAAATTTACATGGGAATGTACATTTTCATTCAATCATTAAAAAAAAACCCTATAATCTTGACAGAAGCAGACTGCCACATCTTTCTCCTGTGACACACACATGCACACACACACACACGTATATATAGCTGTAGTTCTATACACACGTAGATCTACTTATATATGCCATTTAGAATTTTCTTTTTTAAAAACCATCTGTAAATACAGTGAATGTAATGTGCTAGAAAATGGATTTAGTGGTATGTCTGTGTTGAAATTTATTTTCCCTAGTTTTTCTTGAATAAGATGAACATTAACTTCGCAGGAAAAGTTACTTACCTGCTGACATTGTTTTTACTTTGAAGAAAGTTGATGTCACTAAACTAGGAAGAAACATGAACGCCTTTTCTCTTGATTCCACAGAAGAGAACATGTATCTTTGTTAATGTTGGTGGCAGGGACCTCTCATTATGGTATAGAATAATCTGCTTTAGCAAAGGTTTCCGTCTAAAGAACTTCATAACATTTAAAGGTTAATATGTTAGGTAAAGAACGATATCTTAAGACAAGCATTTTTATTATAGGACATGATGGGATAGTTTTTATTAAATTATGTAATGATTTGAATGGGGAAGAAGAAAAAGTGCCCCGCTTTGTGCCCTCAACTTTATTGCCCTTAATCAAATAATGACCTTCTGGAAAATAGTTAATTTTAAGCATTTAGAAAGATCAATACCACTTTGCCACCAAAAAATGGCCTAGACAATGAAATTTGATGTATTTAAAGTATCATTTCACCCTCTTAACCTAGTAAATAATTTAAAATGCTTTCTGTATTGCGTTATCACTGTTTTGTTCCTCGACTATTGAAAGTATTAGAATTCTTCCTGATAGAAAGGCTACATGTTAGTATGTAAAGCCTACATGCCTCACACGCAGAGGCAGGCTGATACCTCCGTTAGGGTTTGTGTGTCTCTGTGTTAAGGTCCCCAAAGAAATAGTAGTGTTTTAATACTGCATTTGCTGGAAGATGTGTATAAATCGTAATAGGTGTGAAAATGGAACCTTCTGGAATGTTAAAGGGATGGTTTAAAATGTCATTAATCATTTGGCATCTTTTGTGATCTCTTTAAACCTTGATGCTGAAGGTGAAGGTTTTGGGACTTTGACAGTCAAGTTAGAACCTGTTTCCCCTCTGGCTTGTGGACAACCAATATGAAATTACCCTTGAGTGCCGCCAGCTTTAGAAATAAAAAAATGAATTAAAAATTGGCCTCTATTGGCATGTCTGTGGGCAGATTAAAAACTGTCTTCATTAGCATAAGTAACACTTAGAGATTCTTTTAAAAGTAGAAAATTATTTGCTTTATAGCTAGTTGTTGAAAATGTACTCATTCAAAATGTCTGGTATAGTTTAGTCTGCAATACTGAATTTTTTGTGCTAGAAACTGTTTAATGGATTATGTACTTAATCCCTGTGCCTACCAGTTGCTAAAATGTAATTCATGCTTTTCACTAAAATGTTTGTATCAAATACCTCCCTATTTAGATTGATTTCTTTTAATATCATATATTATTATATGATATGCCCCGGAGATTAGAGCAAAATACTCCTGCAAATAACACATGAAAGACGAGGGTGAGGGAGAATAACATGTAGACTATAAGATGTTTTGCTTTTTAGAACTCAAATTACCATTCTGTTTTTTACAATGTATTTTTCTTCTTAGTTGCAGCGAGAATTATTTGTCATTTTCTTTCTCTTTTTATAGCTCTTCGTTTTAAAATGTATGTACCTAACAAGAATCTATACGTGTATGTATATTGCATTAGTTGACTTTTTCTTCAAGAATGCATAAGTCTTTTTCTCCTCTGAAAACTAGTTGCGTGACATGCTCCCAGCCCTGTCACAGAGCAGGCCCTGGAAGAATGCTCTTTCTGTGCGCCTGAGGCTTTGTAGGTACAATAAATTCATTCCTGAAAGGAGGTTACTTTCCTGACTCAATTAAAATCAGTGTGCACCCATTATCCGTTAAAATGTTAAAAGTGAGTTGACATGAATTAACTATTCTAAAAAGAGAGAAGTGGAAATCGGAGATTGAGTTGGGTTGGAAATCAGCAGCTGAGAGAGGAAGGTGCCAGGATTTTTATTTAAATGTGGTACAACAAGATTCTGTCAGTAAAGCACATCATTAGAATATTGCGTTTAGAACTGCTAATTTTTCCTTTAAAATGAGCATACAGTCATGTGTTTCATGGACCATAATAAATTGCCATTGTGTTGTCATTGAGTTTGTTTTCCTTTCTTCATTACTGGTTTGGCAGTCACTCTCTGTTTTCTCTCCTCCTTTTTTTGTCTCCCCAAATCTTACGTTTCTTTCATACATCCCTAACCAAAACCAGGCAAAAGAATGTTATTTATTTCATATAGTCGTAGGTTTAGCATCTTTGTCCTGTTTTCTTGCTGACGGTAGCAAGATATTTGCAGATGGTTCTTGGTGACTGTAAAGCACATAACAGTATTTCCTTTGTGGCAGATGGATTTAAGACTTTTAGTTCTCAATAAATGTAGGTTTACAATACATAACTTTACAGGATTTGTGTTGTATATAACAGGTTTGAACATATTATCTCAGAATTCATCTGCATGGCATTTTCAGCTAGTTCAGGGTCCATGCCAGTTTTTTTAAGTAATAGGGGGAGCGCTGTGATTGATAGCAACAGCTCAAGGCGTGATTTTGAATAGAAACAAAAGGTTTAGAACAGAAGGTGTCAAATTAAACTTTGTCAGTTTGAAAAGTAGTAACATCCTGAAAGTTTTGCTAATGTATTTACATGTGGCTACTGTTTATATTTTCCCCTCTTTATATTCAGTGTAATGATGCTTGGCACGTTTGCTGCATTTAACGTTTAGGTTGTTCCTTGTACCATTTCAGTTTTTGAGAGTGGATCAGCGTTATTATTTCAGGACTCTCAGTTCCCTGTCATTTCTACTGTTCAGAAAAGTTGCAAACCAATTTGATTTTGAGAGCAGTTCCCCACTCCTGAAGTATGGTTTTATAACATTTCAAGTCCCAGAGATCTCTCCTAAAAATGTAATTATTACCACGTTCCCCTTTTGCCACAAAGCGCTGCATTTCAGTCCTGATGTCATTTCTCTCAAGTCAGCCTGTATCTGTCTCATTCAAAAGCCAGTAGAGTACTTTG
Organism: Heterohyrax brucei; assembly: GCA_028571685.1. Lineage (NCBI taxonomy): Eukaryota > Metazoa > Chordata > Mammalia > Hyracoidea > Procaviidae > Heterohyrax > Heterohyrax brucei. Next base: position 21,412,103 of record CM053149.1, read on the forward strand.
AAGATCATGATCTTTGTCAGATACTGCAAATACTCTGGCACGTTCGTTGTCTTCCCACATTTACTTGCTCTGACAGTAACAGTTAATGAAAACTGACCTAGAAAAGGTGTTTGGGCTTTATAATGTACTTGGCCTCTGGAGTTGTTTTCTATAAAACCTGGATCAGATTACTGTCGCGTTAATAGAGTCTCCATTGAAAGAATTTTAAATAGTCAAAATATTCCAGGATATTTAAATAGCACTAGAATAAATTAATATTATTTTTGCCATTGTAAGTTGGGAGGGAGCCAATTTATTCCTCTGCCTGCAAAGAACGAGCATCTCAAAATGTCTGTTTCCCATTATTTTTAAGAGATACACACATCAAGAAAAGCACACACTCCCCCCTTTTGTTTTTTTGGAATACCCTTCAAGAACTAACAGTTCCCAGCTGCACCATTAAATATTTTTCTAAGAAGCATCTGATTTCAGTCTCTTAAAAATCATCATGTGTCTTGAAAGGCTAGCGGAGACACGCTTCAACTTAGAATTCATCAAATTATTTTTAGATAAGGAATTAGAAGTATTATTTAAGGGCAGAGGTTAATAGCAAACTACTGGAAATGTTATGTTAGTCACGGGCAATTAATAAAAATAAGGATCTGCCTCATAAGTACAGAGACATAGAAGTGACAATATGAGCAAAATATTTGTTAAATGAGTCAGCGCTCTTTTTCTGAAATATTTGTTAAACCAGCATGAGTGTGATTGTTTAGGAATTAGCGATCATTATTAGCCATTTTAAAAGAACTAATGATTTTCGTTTCCAGAGAACATCTGTGATCCACATGGTTTTTTTTTTCCACATATATCCAAGTACTAACTGATCTCTACATGACTTTAAAAAGTTTCTATGGGATTTGAAAGATGATTGGAATTTTTCAGCTCTAAGAAGTGTTTCTTACATGAATCATTCTTAATTTAACTTTTAGCAGGTTTTAGTTACAAGCTTTTATTTCTGAGAAGAATTTCTTAAATACTTAGTGTTTTAGCATGTATTGCAATAGTAGAAGTCTCGCTAAGTCAAAAAAATATTCTGTTCTTTATGAACCTTCTAACTTCTCTTGAAAGGTAAATAAAATTGTAGTGATTTGCTGTGTTCAGGCCTAGGGGGCTTGCCACTCACCATAGCTGAAGAATGAAGACAAGAGGGAAAGGGAAAATAATTTTAACTACAGTTAATATTAAAGTGTGCAGGACAATTTATATGTAAAGCTGACACAGTAACAAAAATTCAAGGTAAAGTATACAAAAATAAAGGATACAAAAAAATAAAGTATACAAAACAAAGGTGTAAGAAAATATAAAGTATTTTCATGTCTTAATGAGATAGCAAATACTTACCAGTAAGAGCTAAACAAACATCTCAAGGCCCCATAGGCAAGTGGATCTTGGCTATTTCCCTGATGTTCAGTTATGTAGGTACTATTATATTCACATAAACAGAGCTGAAATATTATATTATTCTGAAAATAAGAATAGAGCTGTTGTGGTTAAAAGAGAAGAATGTTCAGTGACATTGTAATCAGCTATTATTATTTAAAAACCTTTCAGGTAAAGTGTAAGGTTACTGCATCTTCTGTTGAGTTACACATTCGGTTGCATGAAATGGGAGCGTGGTTGGCCCCATGGGTATCTATTCGTTTAAGTAAAAGATAATCCAGACTCCCTTAGAAACATGAACATATCTTGTCATGCTTAGCAGAAGTCACCCTTGGCTGGTTAGTAGGTGGGCCTTGGGAAGCTAAGGTATCAGTTGTCCAGCATTTCTTTTAAGCTGTCTCCAGTAGACCATTTTGGGGGAAGGAGTCTTGCATCTTTCCTCTGCTAACTGCAGTCAGAAGAATCTTGGTTTTTTATGGTCCAGTTGGAAGAGACAAAATAGGAAGTCATGGCATTGTCAGGTCTCACCCAAAGCTAAATAAAAATAGCCTTCCTTCTCAAACCACTCACAGAGGTCACCTTTCAGCCAAATAACAGATTGGCCCATAAAATAAATAACATCACCTGTGGGTATTGCACTCCCCAAAGTAACCATCTAGATGAAACGAAACATTTACCCCAGACAAGGAGGAAGCAGCTGGGGCAGGGCAGGGGTGGGGCTTGACAGGGAACCTAGATTAATGGAAACAGAGCAACCAAAATGGGAATAATGAGAATGGTGATGTCTTAGGAGGAATGTAAGCAGTGTCACTGAACCATATATATATGACCAAAACCCAAAAACTACATACTAGAAAAATTGTTAAATTAGAACCTAATTTCCAGTGCAAACTTTCACCCAAAACACAATAAAACACTTAAAAAATAATAATAAGTATCTCTTCCTTGGCTAATCCTAAAAATGAGATAAGAAGAAAGGTGGTACTTCTTCCATGTCCATCCAAATAATTCACTGGGAATCTCCAAGAAGCCCCCTGGTCCTTGATCAGCATCCCTAAAATCATAGCCTGAGATGGGAAATCAGCTGTCTAGGATTCAGTGAGAGCCCTGGAAAGAAGCAAGGGAGGATAGGGCAGGGGAAGAAGTCAGATAAGGCTGTTGTTTTCAAGTGTAGTCTGGTCTTGGACTGATGAGGGTAAGAGGAACAAAGATACGGAAGGCCGTCTCTGTGGAGAGTAGGGAGAGAATCCCCTTGAGACAAGAAGGCAGGGACTTTGAGGTGGTCACCCTGAGGTGAGGAGGTAGAGTAATCTCCCAGACATTTCCAGGTAAGAAGGCTTCAAGACAGATTTCCAAATAGGTGTTAGTAGCAGGCAGTGTGGCAGCTGAGGGAAGCTTTGGCGGGTACAAGAGATCTGGGTGGGACACCTGCATTCTTCCTCTCACCCCACTGCTTAGTGTCCAGCATGACAGCCCAGATGAAGAAGGTTGAGATGGCAATGAGAAGATACAGTCTGCTGCAGCACTTAGTTTTTGATAGATAATCCCAGGACCAAAAATGGGGTCTTTGGGGAAGCCAGAACAGTTCAGGTTTTGGTGGGCACTGAGCCCTTCCTTTAATCCATTAAGAGTCTTGCCTGACCAATCATATGTGCATACTGCGGCAGGCTGAGCTACAGCACTGCAAATGTTTGCTTGGAAAGTGCTGTTTCGGAGAAGTCTTCTAGCATCCCTTCTCATCATTGTGCCTGACCTTGGACAGTGTTCTCGCTCACACAGCTACACATACCCTTTCTCCTTCTCATACACATGCACACAGATACACACACACTCAAATATAACTTCTTTTCTGATAACAAAAATTAAACTAGGGAGTCCTTCTTGGAAAAAGAACATTTCCATAATCTGCCCTATTCCTTTTAAACACCTTCAGTGTTCTGAAGTGGCCACATCTCAGAAAATACCACAAACACATGCAAGTTTGCTTTCCTCCCATTCTACAAAATCCATGATAGTAGCTCTCTTTCGCTGGGGGTCTGAAAAATAGTGTCCTTCCTTTAAAGATACAAAGCCGAACCTGTGTCACAAGCAGATCCTGCCTCCCTGAACAGCCCCAGTTACCCTCTTTTAACAGGTAAAGATTTAAGCCGAGTGGAGTGTTTTGAGCTTACAAAATTGACCTCACAGGGTCTTTGCCTTTTGGTTCCCGATGGAAAATAGCTGTCTGCATCCCCAGCTGCACAAACTGACCTGTAAGGCCCTTGTCTCGCAGGGATGGTTGTGTGAGCTGCTACGCTGGAAGGAAGACCCTTCTCCAGAAAACAGGACCCTGTGGGAGAACCTCTCCATGATCCGAAGGTTCCTCAGTCTTCCTCAGCCGGAACGTGATGCCATTTATGAACAAGAGAGCAACGCGGTCCATCACCATGGCGACAGGCCACCCCACATCATCCACGTGCCAGCAGAGCAGATTCAGGTTCGTTTACCTTGGCCCATTTGGTGCAGCACTAAGTAAATAAAGCTTCCAACTTAGCAGGGAAATGAGCCTTTCTCTTCCTCCTGCCAGTCTCAACAGAGGCTTTTTAGCAGGAGACGACAGTACACTGCCATCTTGCTAAGGGGGACAAATGGAAAATTAACACATTTTTTCCCAGTGTGTGTTTTGAGTTCCTCTCCCCACCCCCAGTGTGGCAGGAACCCCTTTTTCATACCTGGTGTTTGGCAGGTGTGTCTTTATCAGTGTGGGATTCTTTTGTGTGTGAGAAGCTTAATTTTTTTCTTTTAAATCAGAGTTTCAAAACACTTTTAATAAATACCATCTATCTTTTAATAAATACCATAGTGCCCCTGAGGAGAGGAGCGACGGTTTCTATAGAGGAATTTTGCAGAATCACGTTTTCTACACCTTGCATTCTATCCAAAAACAGGAGGGGAGGGAAAGCTATGTGGAATCTTTTTCCTGGTAGTATGTGCCCTTCACCTTGTTGCGTTCTCCCCAAGCCCTCACAGAACACAGGTTAGGGGTGAGTCATGTCTGTTTGTCTTTCCTTTAGAGCCCCTCTCCCACCAGCCTTGGGAAAGGAGAGTCTAGAGCCGTTTTCTTACCAGGCCTGCCGACCCCTGCACTATGGCTCGGTGCTGCTCCCCAGGTGAGCGGGCACTCGTTACCTACGCCAGGACGCCAGGGAGACGGGGTGGTTTAAAGACGTGCTCTGCTCCCTCACTTAGGACTTACAGACTTGCAGAGGACATACTGACCATGTCTGTGGTTGAAGACCACCGTGCCAGTACTGTCCGCTTTATTCCTTAGCTTGTCGTGGGACCTGTGTCTGTGCATCCCCCAAGGAAACTCTTCAACAAATTGATGAGAAAATTCTGGGATCATGTGGTTCGTTGGTGCTCTTATGGCCTTGCTTGCTTAGGAAATGTAATACTATTGAACTTAAGCTGTAGAGCTTATTTCTGTGAAATCTAAGGGGATGTTTTTAGCTTTCTTTTTTTAAGGGAAAAGTGCCCTTGCCTTCCAGAGTCCTAAAATGTTACTGTCTTTACTACATCATCTGCATTATTTCTTGATGTTGCTTTGGGGGGGAAATAAAAGCATATAAACGTATATGCACACACACACACAAGCTAAAAACCGTAATAGTTACCATCCCCCAGGAAAAAAAAAATCCTTGAGTGTGTATTAAAGAAAATTGAAAACGAGAATCCCTTAGGATATCAAGCATTAAAATAATCACGAAAGCCTGAAAAACTGTTGATCAAAAACAAAAAAGAGAATGATATATGTTAAGTAATAAAAATAGTACTTATTTGAAAATGTAAATTGTTTTTAATAAAATTGTTTCTTGGAGGATACAAGGAAATGCTTAGGCACAGTATAAACGTTCTAATATTTTGCCACTGAAGTTGCTTTGCTGTGCTGATAAGAATTTGGGATTTAGCATGTACATGGGTCACATGTGTCATATATTAACTGTATGGAAGTTACAGCACACATACAGGCCCTAATTATGGAAATCCTAATCAGATCAGAGTTTATTGTAGACAAAACCATTCACTAACTTTTATGCAGTGGGTCGATCCTTTGATTTTCGGTAAGAAGAAAAAAATTGCTGTGGCAGTGTAGTACATTTAGGTAATAAGGGGGGTGTGTGTGTGTGTGTGTGTATGAGAGAGAGAAAGAGAAATTAAAACTGTCTGCTGGGAAATTCACAGTCCTGAGAATCTCAAAAATCTTTGAGATGTGCAGAGAAAATGCTGACTAAGAGCAGACACTTCACCATTTTATTTGGAATTTAAATGTGATTTTCTAGTTCATACTTCAGCCATCAGATGAAATGGGGACAAAACACAACTATTTCCCTGTGGCTCTGTGGCTCACCTTTCTAAAATGTCTTTGAAATCCTGATTTCCCAATCATCATTTTAAATCTTTGTTAATTATTTACCCCGTAATCTGTTGTGCTGTCTTCGCCTGTGATGCACACACATCCTTCTGGTGAAGTTTATGACTCACGTTTTCAGTTTTCACGTCCGTGAGCCAAACTGAGAATCCAGGGAGACACCACTGAGCTCCCAGCAATAAGCACTGCAGCCCCTGAAGACATGTCAATTCATAAACCTTTCTAGTTCGTATCATTTTGTTGTTGTTGTTGGTTTTGTAATGCTGAGGACTGTTCAGCTGGCCTGCCCTCTCCTTCTGAACCTTTTTGTCCCTGTAGAATAAGCCATTAATGGGATTCAAGACTTCCTCTCTTTTCTAATTCTGGATGGCTCAGTGTAGACCCGCGAGAGAGCAGCTCTGATTGTCTCCTGATTTATTTCTCTTCTAGCAGCAGCAGCAGCAACAGCAGCAGCAGCAGCAGCAGGCGCCCCCACCCCCCCAGCCCCAGCCCCCGCAGCAGGCGGGCCCTCGGCTCCCCCCACGGCAGCCCACGGTGGCCTCGCCAGCTGAGTCTGAGGACGAGAACCGGCAGAAGACGCGGCCGAGAACCAAAATCTCCGTGGAAGCCCTGGGCATCCTGCAGAGTTTCATACAAGACGTAGGCCTGTATCCAGACGAGGAGGCCATCCAGACTCTGTCCGCTCAACTTGACCTCCCCAAGTACACCATCATCAAGTTCTTTCAGAACCAGCGGTATTATCTCAAGCACCATGGGAAACTGAAGGACAATTCAGGTTTAGAGGTGGATGTCGCCGAGTACAAAGAAGAGGAGTTGCTGAAGGATTTAGAAGAGAGTGTCCAAGATAAAAACGCCAACACCCTTTTCTCAGTGAAACTAGAAGAAGAGCTGTCAGTGGAAGGGAACACGGACATTAACGCGGACTTGAAAGACTGAGATCAAAGTATTATTTTCCTTCAACAGTGCCACTGGTATTTACTAAGAAAATGAAAAGTCCACCGTGTCTTCTCTTGGAAAACCTTTGTTGTTCATGGTTTGGCCAATGAATCTTCAGAAACTTGCACAAACAGGAAAGATGGAAAACGGTCATACAGACTGCACTAAATCTTTTTCTCTGTTTTACAAACTGCTTGGCAGCCCCAGGTGAAGCATCGAGGATTGTTTGGTATTAAATTTGTGTTTGGGGGAGGCACCCATGTTGTCTACCCCCATAAGCATGATCCCAGTGATTTTTTTTTTTTTTTAAATTCTGGAGCCTTCAGACAAGCATTATAACTTCTATAATTAATGTTTCCTTTCCTTTAGTTACTTCTGTAACACTCCACACCGACCTTTGGAAACTCGCCCCTTATTTTAGAAAAGGAAGGGTAAACGGAAAAGAGTTTGTTCCTCTGTTGTATGTGACAAAAAGAACGATAGACTGTGGAATGCAGTTGAAAGATGACCATATGCCAACAAATGCCTTGTATTATATGGCACTGCCGTAATTCAAATTTGTTTTTATTTTGGAAATTAAAGTTCACTGTAATTTTGTTTTCGTCCTCATTGTTAACATGATTTAAAAAAAAAAAAAGAAAAAGAAAATGTGAAATACGATTTAGTCCTCATTATTTATTTGTAGATCTGCAGTATCAGGTTGTAATTAATTTTTTGGAAGTTTCCGTTACATGTATGTAATATTGCTTCTCTTGTTACCATACTGATTTTTTTTTCTATTTATAAATGTATTTTGATGGGCAGTAAAACAAAGTGTCTTAAAAGTTTTAAATAGAGAAAATGTGCTTTACACAGTTGCCTATAAAAAGTGCTCTATGTTATCCAAGCAATTCATTCTATAAGCTCCACTTCCCTTGTTGTATGCAATTTTTACTATCATGCAAATAAGCTTAGGTAAATAAAACTAATAGATCACCTTAGAAAATTATGCAATTAATGTGAAAATAATTGATGTTTGCAATGTGTCTTCCTTTGGTTTACAATCAATTTTAAAGCTACATCTGTATAAAATTTCTGTATAAAGGTGTATTTCTTTTTTATGAGTTTATGGCTATGAAAACACCAGCTATTTTGTTACAGCTGGCTGTTTTTATAAGTGTATCACGATTTTCTTTATGCAGAAACGTTCTGATTAGGAGTGGTTATTGACTGTAACTACACAATTAAACTTGTTTGTATGGTATGACACGGTAGGGTTTGTCTGCTTATGTGAAGTAACTAGGAGTCCAGGGCTGGCCTTCTCATTTAAGTGCTTGTAAATACTTACTTGATGATATTTTACTGATTTTTTGGAAGACTGATTGAAAAGTCACCTTGAAACACTGTAAATTGAAGTCACAAACACATGCATTTTTTTTAAGTTTTACAATGATGATGGTAATCTGGTTTTGATTAATATTTTGCCTAATCAACAGATAGCAGAGTGTTCAGAAGACTCTCCAACAAAAACATAAATCCAGCTACTGACAGTGATGCACTTAGAATGTGCTTTATTGTAAGACAACACATTTCCTTAAGCTAATGTGTAAGTATCTTTAAGGTCATTTGTAGGAACATGAAATAAGTAGGAAAAAAAATGGATCTTCTGTCTAAAATCCCTTGAGCAAGCAGTGGTTTTATTTTGCAAGTTTTAATGGACTCAAGTTAATTTTGAGCTCATTGGGTTGTATATGTCATACTCTGAGAACTACAGGGAGAGTGTAAAAATAACAGACCAGAAATTTACACACGATTATTCTTCAGAAGGTTTGCAACATGGAACTTAGTAAAAAACACGGAAACAGAGAATGAGGTGTGCTGACTTACAGAAAGGCTTGAGGCCAGGGTCTTTGGGTTTTATTGTATTGCATTCATTTTCTCTTCGCTGCTGCTTTTTAAGGTTTCTCAGATTTTAAGGTTTCCTCAGCTTCTTGGGATGAGATTCTCTAATCACCAGTTTTCTTTCTGCCTGCCGTTTTGATGTCATTGGTAGGCAGTTGGGCTGCTTTGAACTGTTACTTCAGACCCTGAATTGGGTGTGTTGAAAATCCAATTCAGCTTAATTAAAAGTGTCATTGACTCTTAAAGCCCAGCTAAGCTGCTGCGAAGGCAGCTGGTTTGCTGCAAACTTAAACTTGTGTTGAGAAAGTTTTCAATTCTTTTTTATTATATGAGAAAATTAATAACATTCTTGCTGACTAAAGTTCAGAAGACTAATTTGAACAAGAGGAATTGGAATTAAGAAAATCTAAATTCTATATGTTGAAAATAAAGTAGAAACTACTGTACCATAAAGTTAATGAGAAAGTATATTTCTTGTTTTCCCCAAGTTTAGCAGAAAAGGCTAGGGAGTAGAATTGATTTTAATTTTACCACCTGTACACTTAGAGTGTCAAGTACGTATGGCATTTAGTCGTAAAAAAAAACAAAAACCTGAAAGATTGGGGTTGCAGGTAGTACCTTCCCTCTCTATAACTTCCTAACTGCTTCGGAAAGAATATTTTCAAATGAGTTGAAGATTTTTAACAAGTTGATGATGGTGTGTTAAAAATTAACAATGCTAATGGAATCCTCCCTTAGATCCAGTGATTTTTTTTAAGTATGATTTTACTAATTGAAGGTCTTAAACCAAAAACAAAACAAAAAGCACATGTGTTACTAAACAAGGATGGTCGTGATGGAGTGAGCCAACGTTGCTTTCAGGGAAGATGACACATTTTGGAAAAGACTTGTCCCGTGGTCTTCCGTCTCACTTCCCCCATGTCATTTATTGTTCCTGCCAGTCCTTTTGTTGCCTGTGGCTTTAATGAAACTTAACAAACTTCATTGTGTCCAAGTATTTCAGATGCTTTTAAAAGCTGGGCATGACATAGCGCTTCGTGCTGTTAAGACCTTAGCAGAGTCAGGTAGTTTACGGGTAATATTCAACCTTGTGTATCTGAATCTGCCATTGATTCCTTTACTCAGCACTTTGCCACTGATTTGTATTACACTCTGTGGCCATATAATACTTGCACATTATGCAAAAAATAACGTTGATAGTATCTCCTTGGCACACAATGTGCAGAGTTGACACATAACCTTTGAAAACCAAGGTAACTAATAACATGTGCCCTAGTTGCGTGGCACTGGGTTACAAAGCCTGTACATATTCTGTATGAAATGTGTATTAACATTTAGTTCTAAGGAATTCTCAGCTTTAAAAAAAGGTGTTTGGGGTTTTGTTTTCTCCCAACTAGTGATATCTATAGCTAACTGTGCTTATCTAAAATACATAGCTTGAATAGAAAACATTTTCAAATGGTTCAACATCACAAGACCAAATCCCATCCCATTTTTCAGTTCTCTGTTCCCTGTTGTTAACATCTGGCTGATATCAAGGTCCTTGATTGTCACGCAGTAATATTTTCAATAAATAAGGTATTCTGAATCGCCTGGTGATATTTTCAAAAAGAGAAATTGAAATGTGTGTACATAATCTAGCTAATAGAAATGGGATTATTGATTTACAGCAAACCAGAAATTTGCATGATAGAATGGAAACCAATGGAGGTCCCCAAATAGTAATGATATCTAAAATAAGAGAAAAGATAAGTACTATAGTCTACCTTACAAATAGTTATTTTTGACTTTCTAAAGAAGAATATTATGGACTCAGTGCTACTCCCGAGGCAATCCTTTTAATGTAAATTGGAAATCTTTGCATGTCCTTTGACAGAATAAAATCTATTAACATGCACATTTTTTATAAATATGAAATACCCTCATTAAAGAAATATGGTGAAAGGTGTATGTCCAGAATACTTGTTTAACAGTACCAAATGTTAAATAAAAATAGTTTGGATTTAACATGTAAAGGGTGAGCAGCATTTTTAAGTCTGTCTTACCCTGCTTATGTGGATCATAGATATTTTCAAATTTAATTTTATTAAAAGAACACTGAAATTCTGTATCAAGGTTGTGTATTAAATCAGCTTCTTCCATCAGTTGTTTTGAGCTGCTCTCACTTGTGACTTGGACCCTGTCCTCTGTTGATGAAGTGGTTGATGGGGAACAGAGGCAGAGCAGCAGAAACTTGAGAAACTCTAAAATGATGCCTTTCGTACCACGTTAAGTGTTGAACATTATTTGTTTACTCTTAGGTGAATCAGAAGTATTTGATTTTTATAGTATCCAGAGAGGATGCACTCAATACACTGAGAAACCCTTTCATTCATACCCTTCAAAGACCAAAAGTCCATTGCCATGGAGTCAGTTCGTGCTAATAGCCACCCTGTAGGACCACGTAGAACTGCCCTGTAGGATTTCCAAGGCTGTAAATCAGTATGGAAGCAGACTGCCACATCTTTCTCCTGCAGAGCAGCTGGGTTCGAACCTTAGACTTTTCTTTAGCACCTGAGCACTTTAACCACTGCATCGACAGGGTTCCTTCGTATCCCGTTTCTCACCCTCCCATAAGGAAATGATGTCCCCTGTTCTCACATGCACGCTTGTGCATGGGCACGGACAGATGCACGCTTGCACACAAGCATACCAGCAGTGCCTGTTACGTGAGAATGTTGACAAGGTTCAGACATTCAAATGTGTCCTTGAATCGGCTGAGTCTGCAGCAGTGTGACCTAAAATGAGCACGATCTTGTAGAATAGTGTCTTTCTTAAAATGTAGGGATAAGTTTCCCCTGCTCCACCTATGTTTCGAATTTTCATTTTTTAAATATTTGTTTTGGCAGACTTGAACTGCAAAGCCTCCATACCTTCCTGAGACGCTGTTCCTAGAACTACACTCGCACCTATTCAAAATGTTAGTAGCAACAGCCTTTGTAGAAAGCTTCATTTTATAAGCCAGTGCCATAGAAGGTAGCTTATTTTAAGCATCTTGCTTTCAGTGTGAAGTGCTTGAGACGGCTGCTGAAATGCCCCACTGCAGAGTCAAAGAAAGGCAAACTCAAAGAGGTTAGCTGTTTGGGTTGCTCTTAAATAGCCACGTGGGTCTAAAACCAACCTCTACTCTGCCTTCCAATCTCTGACTTCTGTTTTCTGCTTAATAAAGACTTCCTCAAATACAGAGAATACAGCATACATGGAAAAATTAATTGTAATTCAAAACAATTCAGATATACAATATGTAGTTGGCTAATTTGAAAGTTAGTAACGAATCAAGTACATAGGAAGTTTTGTAATGAAATACTAATTTCCAAACTCTGCCATCCAGTATAAGATCTACAACAAATGCTTTAAAAACAAAACAAAACCACTTTATTATCAAAATTTTCTAGCCAGCAAAAGGAGTGTATGAATATAGCAGAAATTCATGTACTCATCATGCAGCTTCACCAACTTTTTTTTAATTAATGTTTTGTCAAACATTAAAAACTAAAAATTTCTACCACGATATCCTAATTACCCAAGGACTTTTGCCCATTGTGACATTATGACATCATCTTGCTGGTTCACAAAGGAAAGAATTTTCTGATTTCTGGAGAGAATGTTAAAAGTCAAAAAAGTTTTTTTTTTTTTTTTTTGAGAGCTCCCTGAGTATTTTTTAAGCCAAGTTTTAGAAGGAGAACCTGTGAGAATTCCATAAATATTTGTAACATAAAAAAATGAAGACAAACCAGCCTCTCTTTATTTATAAACAATACGTGCTTTCATATCATTGTTGAAACTAAAGTACATAATTTTCAGTTATGCATAATAAAATATGTAATTAAGCAACATTCCATGGTGGATTAAAGAATTAAAAGCTTCAGGTGCAGAAAAGAATTTGCTGGCATTTTCTTTTCCAAGGTGGTATTTTTGAGGTGTTACTTCTCATTTTTCTTTGACATCTTATGCACAAATAGACAGGAACAGGTGAGAAGCAGAGAAAATGAAGAATTGGCTGTACTACAATAGGCCTGAAAACATAACAAGGGAAAATATTTGCAGCGTGCCCACCGAGGCTGAATTAAAAAGGACCAGAAATTTTCTTAGCTTGGGAAGAAAAGTCTTTAAACAGAGGCATGTGCTTCACGATATAGAAAATAATAATAGTAAGTTTGCTGTATTGGTAATTCCTTTATTTCAAACCACATTCTATTAATGCACACTCCAGCTGGTACAGCCCTGTAAATTCACTCTTGAAGTGAAAAATGAAATCTAATTAATAATTCTGTGATGTAATCATTGGCGTTCATGGAGGCATTAGGCATTAATCCTATTTTTCAAAAAGAATCATGTATCAAATGAATCAAGCCCCTCAATGTAAGACTGTGTCAGGATGTTCCTGAAAAGACAACATCTAAGAGGAAAATAATGTTATAGAGGGGAAACCATGCGTCTAACATCATGAAGACTTTTGTTCTGGTATCTACAATTTTTCATGTGAAATTTAAATCACAGCTGCAATCAATCATATATGGCCAAGTAAATTCAATATCATGCACTTACGTTGCTCAGATCCTGGTGCAGAAATATATGTTTGATGAATGAATGAGATCAGACAATTTAGAAGAAATGTTCAGTGCATGGTTTAGAATAAAAGGAGTTGTTTCTTTAAAAGTACCATATCCTGAAGACAATCCTTTCTGTGTTGCACTTTCTATTAATGTGTATAAGGAGGTATTTTTGATTTTTTAAATATTGTGTCTTACAGCCCTGTTGAAAAGACATTACTCTGTGAATTTATACCTTCTTATAAGAAATAATTGGTTAAGACTGTCATGCATATGTCAATAAAATAGGATACAAAAGAGAAAGAGATCAATGTAAAATTTGAATAGAAAACAGAGAAACTGAAAGTTAAGACTGACACACAGAAATGAACTCTCTAAGATTTTATCTAGTAGAATGGACTATAAAAATTTTAAGAGCTTTGTGAAAAGATTGACAGCGGACATATAATAAACTATACACATTCAACATGTATAATTGGGTGAGTTTTCAAAACACATATACGACTGAGAATATAATGTAAATACCCATCACCCCCCAAAGTTTCTTCAGGTCCCTTTGTAGTCCCTTCTTCCTATCCCCATCTATCACCACCCCAACCAAGCCACTGAACTGCTTTCTGTCACTGCAGAGGACTGCATTTTCTGGAATTTTGTATAAATGGAATCATTTGCAATGTTTTAGTTTTATCTGACATCTTTCACTCAGTATAATTATTTTAAGGTCTATCCAAGTTTATTCCTTTTCATGGTTGAGTTTCAGTATCTTTTGTGAATATGCTTCAATTTGTTTATCCATTAACTTATTGAAGGACATTTGGGTTGTTTCCCATTTGGGGCTATTACAAATAAAGATAGATAGTGAACAGTCACATATATGGACATATAGTTTCACTTCCCTTAGATATATTCCTAGCAGTGAACGACTTCTGATATCACAGATACATGTAAAATTTTTTTAGAAACCACCAAACTGTTTACCAAAGTGGTTGCACCATTTTACATTCCTACCAGCAGAGTGTGAGAGTTCCTGTTGCTCCCCAGGTGTTGATCAACACTTTGCGTGGTCAGTCTTTTTGACTGTAAACATTCTAAGAGGTTATGTAGGAGGCAGGGTGGTACAGGTGGTATGTGACCAGCTGCTAACCTAAAGGCTGGTGGTCTGAACCCACGCAGCAGCTCCACAGAAGAAAGACCTAGAGATTTGCTTCTGTGAGATTACAGCTGAGAAATCCCTATGGAGAAAATCTACACTGGAATACATGGGGTTGCCATGAGTCAGAAGCTGACTGGACATCTGATAACAACAATAGGTATAGAGTGATGGTTCATTATGATTTTAACTACATTTCCTAATGAATGGCACTTCCATAAGTGAATATTTTCTTTATGTACTTTATTTGCAAAAGCTCAAGCAAGACTTTTGCCCATTATTGAATTGAGTTGTTTGCTTTCTTATTAAAGTTTTCAAAGTCCATTTAACATTCTGGTTACAAGTCCTTTATCACATACCAGATTTGCAAGTATTTCCTGCCAGCCTTGTCCTTTCATTCTTTTAACCCTGTCTTGGAGAACAGATGTTCTTTATTTTTTTCAAGTATGATTTATCACTTTATTCTTTCGAAAATCTTGTTTACTGTGTCATATATAAGTAATATTTTCCTAATCCTAAGATCAGAAGCTTTTATCCTTTATTTTCTTCTAAGAATTTTAACAGTTTTACGATTTACATTTAGGTTTTTTGATTCATTTTGGATTAATTTTTGTATATGGCACAAAGCAAGTATTTTTTTTTTTTTTCTTTTCTCCCTTTCATTCGCTATCTTCTTTTTCTTTTTGGCATATAGATCTCCAATCGTTCTCATATCATTTAGTAAAAAAATTATTCTTTTTTCACTAAATCACTTTTTCACCTTTCTCAAAAATCAATTGACCATGTATGTGTGTATCTTTTATGGACTCCCTATTTTGTTTCATTGGTCTTTGTCTACTTTTACACCAAGAACACTACCTTGCTTTAAGTCTTGAACTCTAGTCTAAGTCTTCTAACTTTATCATTGTTTTTCAACGTTGTTTTGTATATTCTAAATCTTTTGATTTCTCTATAGATTTTAGATTCATCTTGTCTTTTTTTTACAAGTCTGCTAGGTTGTAATTGACAGTGCTTTAACTCGATTATTTTAGAGTAGAATTGACATGTTAACAACATATATTCATGAACATTATGCCACCACACTTATTGAGGTCTCCTTTATCTCAGCAAAGCTTTATACTTAGTGTACTTAGTGCACAGCTGTAACACATTTTTTGGTTAACTTTATCCCTAAATCAGTTAGTATGTGTTATACCATTGTAAATGGTATTAAAAACAATTTCAAATTCCAATTATTTAATGCTGTTATATAGAACTCATTTTCAAATTCCGATTATTTAACACTGTTATATAGAACTCATTTTCAAATTCCAATTATTTAATGCTATTATATAGAACTCATTTCCCTCATGTCAATTTTGATTTATGGCAACCTATAGGACAGAGTAGAACTGCCCGATAGGGTTTCCATGGAGTGGCTGATGGATTTGAATTGCTAGTCTTTTGGTTAGCAGCATAGCTTGCTGTAGCATTCAACCACTGCACCAGTTTAGCTACTAACTAGAAGGTCAGCAGTGTGAATTCACCAGCCATTTCTTGAAAACCCCATGTGGCAATTATACTGTGTCCTATAGGGTCAAAATTGACACAAGGGTAAAGGGCTTGTTTTTGGCTTTTTATTATATAGAATCACAAATATTTTTTTTGTATGTTTATCTTGTATCATGCAACGTAGCCTAAACTCATTTAATACTTCTTGTAGTTTTTTATGGCTTCTGTAAGATTTTCCACATGAGTAATTATATCCTCTACAAGACAGTTTTATTTTTAATTTCTTCTTTCCAATCTAAATGCCTTCTTTGTTTTATATTATTTTCTAGAACATCCAGTGCAACAGTGATGAAAAGTGGTGAAAAAAGAAGTCCTTAGGGAGAAAACACCAAATATGTTACCACAGAAGTATGATGCTACCTTAGATATAGATGCCCCTTAGCAGACAGAAGATGTTCCCTTCCACTACTAGTTTGCATATAGGTTTCATCAGGAGCAGACACTGGTGTGTACAAATTTAACTCTGAGTTTTAGAAAATCTTAATAAAAAAAAACCTCATATAATGTTTATAATGTATCATTTAGAACAGATCTTATGTTCCAAGTCCTTGAGAAATACAACTTCACTTAATTTAATTAACAGCCATATAAAGCACATGTTATTGTCAGCTGTCATCCATATCCCTTTATTACTGATGATTAAACTGAGGCACAGAGAAATTGTGCAGTTTATCCTAGTGGATGTACCTTCCAACAACGGTTTCACCTTTCAAAATGCAGCTATAATGTTTGCCTTGGCATGTACTGCATGCACTAGTCTATCTCTATTTGCTACAAATTGCATAGCTTAAAACACCCAACTCAGACTAGGCCACAAAATTCTATTTGACCAAAATGAAGTTGAATTATGGAAAGAAAAGCAGGCAGAGGATTGTGTAAAAGAACACACAATAAGGAAAGAAGGAGAGAGAGGTAGGAAAAAGAAGAGAAAGATAAAAGAGATACTAGAGAGGAAATAGGAAGACTTTGGCTAACATGTGAGCCTACTCAAAGGGAAAACACGCTTCATACTATGAGGAAAATAAATTTATTGTAGCCACCAGGCAAATTGACCTCACTTAGTAACTTTCAAAACACTGCATATTTATAAGTGTTGTATTTCCAACAGTGACTTAACTTGAGAAAAAGACAATATTTCTACATAGTATGTAGAAGGAGAACAAAAGACAATTAAGAAAGCACAAAATCAGGAATCAGCAAACTATGACCTGTGAGCCAAATCTGGCCCAGTGCCTACTTTTACAACTAAAGTTTTACTGAAATAGAATTTGGAAGATAATCATTCCAGTATCTTTCAGATAAGTTGGAGTACATCTTAAGAATAAAACTGATTTGTTCTCAATGTCGCATTCCATCTGATAATTTAGAAAAATCTTAATTCATAGTTTCTACTAATTACCCCCCTCATCTACACAAGAGAACAAGACTAGAGACCTTATACCCTGTTATTCACCAGTAAATATTCTATAAATTTAGAAAATTATTGTCTAGTAACTTTACTTCTTTTTGATAAACTCTAGAAGTGTTAATATTCTTAGCAAAATTGTTTTTGCACTAACTGCTGGATCCATCTGCTCTATGAGATTGATTAGGCTCTGAGAACATTTGCTGTCTCCTGCAGTCAATGCTCCCTGGCCCAGAAGAAAGCTTGATTTGTCTTATTTTTGTATTGAGAAGGACATGTCACTGACAACTGTAATCTTCTCATATGAGAAGCTGAGATTAAATTAGTACTTGACTTGATGGCCCTTAGGGAAATGCTCTGGTCTAGAGGGAGTTCTGTGGAAGTAAACCAAGACCAAGGAGATTTCAGTGATTTCTTCTTGCATGGAGAATCTATATTATTACAAAAAAGCCATTTCTGTAGACCCAACAGTTGTGTACCATGCCCTACAGAAATGTTCTTGACCAGCGGCAAATGCAGGAAGAGCAAAAGACTCTGCCTTAATCTCTCTTGAGTCTTCAGCAAGGCCAAGTAAAGTTGTCAGTGTGTCTAGGGGAAAAACAGCTGCAGATCCTAATTCTGTCTGGACTGGAACCAATATTTATTTTAATTCGATTTATTTATTTATTTTATAGTTGCTAAAAATGCACGTGTCACAACACCCCTTGGGTTTAAAAAAAATGGAGAAAAATATAAGAAAGTGTGACATGATAAAAATGTGTTACAAAAAATAGCAACAAACCTCCTCCATCAAGTCTTCTTCAAGGACATTTTTCCTATACTATATCAGACCATCAACTCAGAATCTGGTTCTATGTATGATGTCCTGCAGGGAACAAGCAAGTTGACTCAGCAGATTAAGTGTAGAAAGATAATGTTCTCTGTAAGCCCCACAAAATCATCTGGAGCATATTTTATTTAACAGAATTTTATGCTCTCTTTATTGTGGTCCACAAAGTATTAGTTTAAAACCACCCTTGCCAGAAATGTCAACGAGGGCAAGTGTTCTTACATGCTTGTCTTTTCATAGGTACCCACATAAAGATGAGTTTCCACTAGACCAGTGTGAAGTGAAAGAAATAAAAAAGATAATGGAGGTAAAAAGAAAAAAATATTATATAGATACATTTACACATGGCAAAAAATTATGTTTGTGCTTTGAAAAAATTGCCATCAAGCCAATTCCAACTCATATTAACTCTACTGAACAGAGTCGAACTTCCCCATAGGGTTTCCTTGGTTGAAATCTTTACAGACAGCACAGTTGAGCACAGTGGTTAAGTGCTTCTGCTGCTGTCCTGGATTGCATTGTGTCCCCCCAAAAACGTATGTGTTGATTTCACTTGGCTATGAGTCCCAGTATGTTGCAATTCCTCCCACATGTGGTGAATCCTGCCTGTAATGTTGATGAGGGAGAATGGGCAGCTTGTGGGATATAAGGGAGAGATGTGAGCAGAGTAAGTTGGGACCCTCACACCACCCAGAAGAAGCACTGAGAACAGAGCATCTCCTTTGGACCTGAGGTTTCTGTGCCAAGGTGCTCTCACTAGATTTGGACTCAACCTACCAGAATGTGATAATTTCTCTTACGGAATGGACATGGAACTCATAAATGGACTTGTGGCTTACCAGTCTGTGTCGATAGAATTTCTCTTCATAAAGCCTTCCACTTGTGGTATTTTCTGCTGGAGCAGTATCAAGCAAGTAAAACAGAATTTGGTACCAGGAGTGGGGTCCTCCCCTAACAAATACCTACGATGTGGAAGCAGTCTTAAAACTGTGAATGAGTAGAAGACTGGGAAGGAACTGAGGCAAACTATAAACTCTAATGAAGGCACAGATGATGAGAAATGAGCAGCAGAGGCCTGGCAACAACAAGGGACAGCAGCAGTAGAACCAGAGCACCGTGAGACAGCCCTGGAGCTGACCCACAGAACAAGAGAGCCGAGTGCCTGTGCAAAGAAGTTTCCTGGCAGAGTGGGGTGCCTCTGGGCACTTGAATCAGTGGAGCTAGGCTTGCTGACCCACTTAGTGAAGGAGCTGAGTGCCTGTGTGCCGGACACTTCCTGATGGAGTGGAGTGCCTCCAGGCACTTAAGCTGGTGGAGCTACAGAGCTTCGGAGCACTTGCCTCTACAGGCAGATGTGGGCTTGAGGCCCAGGTGGTGAGGCCATAGGAAGCAGAAGCTGAAGAGACAAAGAAAGTGAGAAGCTGAGCTGCCTCAGTCTCAAAAGGTATGGCCAGAATCTTGGGGGTTTGAAAGTGTGGAGCTATGGCTTCCTGTGTTTGTAAGGGTAGAATTGCCACTCAGCTAAACTTCAGGTGTGCTTAAAGCCAAGGGAGCAGAGTTACTATACAAACAGGCTTAGAAAGCACAGTCGTAGCAGAGGACCAGGGGTCTCCACTCAGAATCTAGAGAGGCTGGCTGATACCTTAAGTCTGCATGGCAGGGCTATTGTGTAAAATGTCTCAGAAAATGGAAGATTATTTTCAAAGCTTTGAGAGCTAATATAATGTGTTTTGCTGACTTGTTTGTTGCTTGTTAATGCCTTCTTTTCCTGTAATTTCTCCCATTTGTAATGGAATGTCTAACTTGTGCCTGTTCTTCCATTGTACTTTTGAAAGCAGAAAGCTTGTAATCTAGGTTTCATAGATGTAAAGGAATTTTTGAATTTTTGACCTGAAACTGATTTAAGACTTCTAATAGAGTTGCTATGAGTCAGAATTGACTTGACGGCACTGAGTATATCATGTGGGATAAACATGATTTTGCTATTATGGAATGAATGTGTTACACATTTCAAAGACGTGATTTGGGGGGGGCCAACGGGTAGGATGTCATGGATTGAATTGTGTCCCACCAAAAACGCATGTAGTAATTTGGCTGGGCCAGGATTCCCTGTATTCTGTGATTGCCTTCCATTTTGTGATTTTTCTGATGCTGTAAATCCTAATCTTTGCCTGTGGCCAATAGATGGGATGATTATGTTAAAAGAGGATTAGGGCTGGACTACTATACCCTTCCTAATGGAGTTTCTCTGGAGGGTGGCTTGCACCATCTTTAAAGAAGCAAGAAGAGAACCTCACATCAAGAAAGCAGTACTGGGAGAAAAGCATGTCTTTCACACCTCAGGTTCCTGTGCCAAGATGCTTCCTGAACAAAGACTGATACAATGCAAGGACTTTCCTCCAGAGGTGACAGTAGGAAAAGCTTTCCTCTGGAGCAGATATCCTGAATTTGGAATTGTAACCCACTGGATCAACAAGCAGATGCAGCACTGGAAGTGTTCACTCATCTATGCCAAGAAATCTGGAGGACAGATACCTGGCCAACTGACTGGAAGACATTCATATTTACGCCCATTCCAAAGAATGCTGATCCAACCGAACATGGAAATTACCAAACAATATTGTTGATATCCCATGCAAGTAAAATTTTGCTCATGATCACCCAAGGAACTGCCAGAAATTCAAGCTGAGTTCAGAAGAGGACATGGAACCGGGGATATCATTGCTAATGTCAGATGTATCTTGGCTGAAAGCAAAGAATACCAGGAAGATGTTTACTTGTGTTTCACTAACTATGTGAAAGCATTCGACTGTGTGGATCACACTAAATTATGACTAACTTTGCAGAGAATGGGAATTCCAGAATACCTAATTGTGCTCTTAAGGAATCTGCATATGGATCAAGAGGCAGCTGTGTGAACAGAGCAAGGGGACACTGTATGGTTTAAAGTCAGGAAAGATGTGCATCTACCATACCTTTTCAATCTGTATGCTGAGCAAATAATCTGAGAAGCTGGATTATATGAAGAAGAACGAGGCATCAGGATTGGAGGATGACTTATTAACAACCTGTGTTATGCAGATGACACCTCCTCACTTGCTCGAAGTGAAGAAGAAGATTTGAAACACTTGCGGATGAAGATCAAGGACCACAGCCTTCAGTATGGATTGCACCTCAACATCAAGAAAACCAAAAGCCTCACGAGTGGGCCAGTAAGCAACATTGTTATAAATGGAGAAGGGGTTGAGGCTGTCAAGGATTTCGTTTTACTTAGGTCCGCAATCAACACCCATGGAAGAAGCAGTCAAGAAATCAAAAGACGCATTGCATTGGGAAAATCTCCTGCAAAGAACCTCTTTATTCAAAAGTAAAGATGTCACCTTGAAGACTAAAATGTGAGTGACCCAAGCCATAGTATTTTCAGTTGTATCATATGCATGTAAAAGCTGGACAGTGAACAAAGAAGAGAGAAGAAGAATTGATTTTTTTGAATTGTGGTGTTGGAGAAGAATGTTCAGTGTACCACGGACCACCAAAAGAGCAAACACATCTGTTCTGGAAGAAGTACAACCAGAGTGTTCCTTGAAAGCACAGATGGCAAGACTGCATCTTACATACTTTGGACATGTTGTCAGGAAGGATTAGTCCCTGGAGAAGGACATCATGCTTGGTAGAGCAGAGGGTCAGCCAAAAAGAGGAAGACCCTCGATGAGATAGACTGACACAGTGGCTGCAACAACGGTCTTAAGCATAAGAAACGACTGTGGACATGGAGCCAGACTGGGCAGTGTTTTGTCCTGTTATTCATAGGGTCACTGTTAGTTGGAACTGACTCAACAGCATCTAACAACCACAACCTACTGGACTGTGTAAGAATAAACTTTCCTTTGTGGAAGCTATTCATTTTGTGGTATTTCCATTGGAGCAGTACTAGCTGACTAAAACAACTGCTAACCAAAAGGTTGACAGTTGGAAGCTACCAGTAGGTCTGTGGGAGAAAGATGTGGCAATCTGGTCCATAAATATTGCAGCCTTGGAAAGCCTACGGGCAGTTCTAGTTTGTCTTCTAAGATCTGTATGAGTCAAAATTGACTCAACAGCAATGAGTTGGGGCTTTAAATCTTTACAGAAGCAAATTGCTGGGTCTTTTCTCCTGCAGGTCTGCTGGTGAGTGTCAGCCACTGACCTTTTGGTTAGCAGACAGGTGATGGTATTAGTCAGTTGAGAAGAGCTAATTAAAAAACATGATTTAATACCACTGCACAACTACTGGAGTGGTAAAAATAAAAAAATCTGAAATTATAAAGGGCTGACAAGGCTGCAGAGCAGCCAGAATGCTCATACACTGCTGTGGAAATGCAAAATGTTAGAACCATTTTGGAAAATGATGCCAGTTTCTTACAAAGTTCGACATGTATTTATTTAATGGCCTAGAAACCCCACTATCAGGTATCTAATTTAACTAAATGAAATATAGTTTCACATAAAAACCTATATGTGACATTCATAGCAATCTACTCATAATTCAAAAAGTTCAAAACAAGATGTTGCTCCTCAGGTGGATGGATAAAAACTTTGGTAAATCCATACAACCGACTACTACTGATACATGCAGCAATTTAGATGAACTGGAAGACTTTACGTTGAGATTAAAAGAAAAAAAAAGACAGGCAGCTGTCTATAAAGTTTACATTGTGTATGATTCCACTTTGAAATTCAGAAAAAGTCAAAGCTAGTTTGTTGTTATTAGATGCTGTCAAGATGATTCCAACTCGCAACTACTCAACATGCACGGTAGAATGAAACACTGCCCAATCGTGCACCAAGGTTGTTATTCTTGAGCTCATTGGTGCACCCTATGTCAATCTCCCTTGTTAAGGGTCTTCCTCTATTTCTCTACCAAGCATGCTATCCTTCTCCAGGGACTGGCCTCTTCTAATAACATGTCCCAAGTGTGTGAGACCAAGTCTTACTATCCTCGTTTCTGATGAGCATTCTGGCTGTACTTCTTCCGAGAGAAATTTGTTCATTCTTCTGGCAGTCTGTGATATTTTCAATGTTCTTTGCCAACACCACAACTCAAAGGTATCGATTCTTCTTTGGTCTTCCCTATTCATATGAATGCGCTGTTTGATTTCTGGATTGTTGCTTCCATGGACATTGACTGTAGATCCAATTAAAATGAAATCCTTGACAATTTCAATCTTTTATCCCTTTATTATGATGTTGATTATTGCTCCACTTGTAAAGATTTTTGTTTTATTTATATTGTTTTATTTTACTTATATTGAGGTGTAATCTATACTGAAGGCTGTGGTCTTTGATCTTCATCATTGAAGTATTTCAAATTCTCTTCACTTCCAGCAAGCAAGGCCGTGTCACCTGCGCATTGCAGGTTGTTAATGAGTCTTCCTCCAGTCCTGAAGCCGTGTTCTTCTTCATATGGTCCAGCTTTTCAGCTTATTTGTTCAGCATACAGATTGAATAAGTATGGTGAAAGGATACAACCCTGACGCACACCTGCCCTGACTTTAAACCATGCAGAATCCCCTTGTTCTATCTGAGCAACTGCCTCTTGATCTATATACATGTTTCTCATCAGTATAATTGAAGTTTTGAAAAAGTCAAAACTGTTAAGATGGAGAACAGATGCGTGGTTCTGTGGGGTGTGGGGCATGTATGACAACAAAGGGGTGATGGATTTTTTGAGTGATGTAACTGTTCTGAATCCTGATTATAGTAGTGGTAAAGTGAATCTAAGTGTGTGTTGAAACTCACAGAACTATATATCAAAAGAGGAATAAACACTTCATTTTACTGTCTGATAATATAAAATTTAAAAAGTTAAAAATTAAGAAAGACCATTGTAAGGGGCTGCTTGGTCCTGATCGCAACACACAAACATATTCTACAGCTTCTTACACTGACCAAGAAATAATCAGCAGCTTCTGGTTCTTCAAAGGATCATGAATTCAAATGCACACCTCCTGCAAAAATCAAACATTTGGAGCTTTGCACTTCTGTGAGTCTTTATAAAAATTTGTATTCTTCCTGGGATTCTTTCCAAAAAGCTACTTTGACTTTGACTTCAATTCAAATGTTTTCCAGTGAGGTGAAGAGGTCAATGTTATTTCTTCACATGAGGTGAGATTTTCAAAATAAAGTACTGATAAAGGCCAGACCACTGTTGTCAAGTCAATTCCAACCCCTAGCAGTTATAAAGACCATTTATTTTAAACAATCCCTCTTACACTTGCCCACCGTAACCGTCACCAAAGTCTAGAAGTCTAAAATTCTTGGAAACACTTGAACTGAACTATCTAATTACTACTTTATAAGTAAATGCAAAACAGTAAGTCCCGTTATCTCATTATTGACTTAGTTAATGTCATACTTTCCAGTAATCAGAGGTCAAAATTTTCCATGAGCATTAGAAATTTTACATAACAAGCTAGCACATGTAGGTGTTTTGAACTTTTGTTGTTGTACTATTTAGCAATTTAAAGCAATGTAGTGTGAGTGTTGAGGCATTACACATTTATTTCTAATTTTTGATTGACTTAATGTTTTAGTCAGCTAGGGCTGCTCTAACAGAGATACCACAGAGTGGATGGCTTTAACAGAGGAAGGTTTCTTCTTACACAGTCTGGTAGGCTATGAGTGCACATTGAGGGTGTCTGCTCCAGGGGAAGGCTTTCAAACCCCTTGTCAGCTCTGGAGGACAGTCCAGTATTGCATCAGTCTCTGTCCAGGGAGCGTCTTGGCAAGGAAACCTTGGGTCTGAAGGACGTGCTCTTCTCCCTCTCCTGGTGCTGCTTTCTTGATGGTGTGAGGTTCCCTACTCTCTGCTTGCTTCTCTTCCTTTTATCTCTTGGAGGACAAAAGGATTACGGATGGGGTGAGCCATACTCCTGGGGAACTCCCTTTACAGTGGAGCAGGGAGGTGATCTTATAAAGGGATTTACAGTCCCACTCTAATCCTTTTACAATATAGGAAAACCACAAAGTGGAGGATAGTCACAAGATACTGGGAATCATGGCTCAGCCACTTGGCTACACCTATTTTTGGGGGGACACAGTTCAGTCCATGACACTCAACTAGAAATAATACCTAAGTGATATTTGTTACAAGCAAAACTCTTGAGTTTTTCACTTAACATCTGAGGGATTGTGTCAATATTTAGGGGGGAAAGGGGCACTTGTCTTTGAGATGAGAAGTGTTTTCATGACTAGGAGAAGATTGTCAACTCTTATATACAAAAATTTGAGAGCTAAGACAGTCTAAAAACATGAGAAGGAGATGTGCCTGCTGTACTGATGAAGAAGTAGATTTGATTAATAGCCTCTTGGGGATGTGTGGGGGCTCTCTAGTGATTAGGTAAGTCAGACACAACCACAGCAGGAGCCACTGACAGCGTGAACTTCTGCTTTGCTTTTCTTCGTTCTTCAGACAGACATCTTCATATTGTTTGAAAGTGGATACCTTGGGGGGGCACTGAGACAGTTAAATGGATAGTGTTAAACAGATAAAACAATAACTTAGAGCACTCACTGTGTGTTTAAGCACCTACGTCACATTGCCAAGCCATCTCACTTCTAGATATCCTCCCCAAAGTGTGTGTCCCCAGAAAGACTTGTACACAAAGGTCTGTAGTACCTTTATTCACAGTAGCCCCCCAACTCTACACAACCTAAATATCTACCAACTGGCAAATGGATAAACAAGTTGTGGTGTATCAACACTATGGAACTCTATGTGGTAGTAGAAATGAATGAAATACCGATGGGTTCCGTACCCCCCCAAAAAATCATTGCCATTGAGTCGAGTCCGACTCATAGCAACCCTGTTGGTCAGAGTTGAACTGGCCCACAGAGTTTCCAAGGAACACTTGGATTTGAACTACTGACTTTTTTGGTTAGCACATGTAGCACCTAACCACTGCACTACCAAGGTTTCTGATGTGCTCCATAGTGTAAACAAATTGTAAAATCATTACACTGACTACAAGAGGCTGACCATTAAAAAGTGTGCACTGTGTGGCTTATACATAACTCTGTCAATCCACAGTGACAGAAAGTAGTGATTTCTTAGGGTTAGAGTTTGATGGAGATTGCCTAGAATGGACATGAAGTAATTGTTGAGGGATGATGGAAGTGTTTTATTGCTTGTGACAGAGGATGCATCAATATGAATTTGTCAAAACTTATTCAAATTATTTCACTTAAAACAGGTATATTTTAACTTACGTAAAACATATGTCCTTACTATTGATTAGGAAAAAAAGACCACCAATTTTCTTTACTACCTTCTCCCAACCATCTGAATCAGATTCATCTTTTCCTTTCTTTGTTTTAAGTCAAACACCATCCTGAAGCAACAGGGGCCTCCACCACTCCTGGGATAATAAGGAAATCAATACTTTTTGGTCAATACCCTGGAATATGAAAGAGAGTTTGATAGCACACTGGAACATTTTGGAGTTAGACGTAATGAAAACATACACAGTCAACTGCTTAAAGGCATGAACTCAGTCTGACCGTTTAACTATAAAACAAGCTTGCTTTTAACATAAAAATTAGCATAAGGCAAAGTTCTTGAGCTTTCCAGTGATGGCAAGGGAAGAGAGATGTTTTAGAGGCAAAGATATTTACCACTAATGGTGACCATGTTGTTTAAACTGTCCTATCAGAGAAGACAGAAGAAAGATAGCACTTCCTATTAATATCACATTTGTGTTTACAATCAATATGAGAGAAAATAAGAAATAAGGAAATAAGAAAAAAGATGCTCTTCTGGAATACTTGGGTCACAATATCCGACTTTTTAGTTCTTGTTTTATATGGTGAAAGTTCTAATGTCTGGGATATAATTATTATCTATATATGAATTATATTTAGATCAATGAAGAATTATTCTTTCTTACAGAAAGACCTCTACGTGGTTCATGGAGACAGTAGTCTTTCTTACTTTTTTAAACCATGGAAATGAGTGCTTTTTCAAAGGACAGCCCGTTAAACAGCTGAAACTTCAGCCAAAGCCATTTCTTGCCATCATTTAAACCATAAATTCACATGAAACAAACCATTTCTTCGTTTTTCAACAAATGATATTTGAAGGCACAGTCTAAAACTCTTATCTCTATTTAAAGTTCTCAGAGCCCAGAGGAGCCAGTGAGATTCTATCAGTTCATCTGTGTGGGTGCACAAGTCAATTTTGCCATGGGAGACAGGACAGATTGTGAACACAGGTCACAACGATAAGATCAGTAGTGTTCTTTTCTAGTTCAGTGGACAAAGCCATGGGGTGGCTGAATGATTTGACCAAACATCCCTAGGAAGTTAAGGAAGTTGGGGTGTGTGTGTGTGTGTGTGTGTGTGTGTGTGTGTGTGTGTCTTTGCGTGAGAGAGAGAGAGAAAGAAAGAAATGGTTTCCTACTCCCACAGACTGAAGCAATAATCACTGAAAGGTTGAAACATCTATTTATTTATGTTAGTTAAAGCCTGTCAAAGGACAGCCAAGAATTTTACAGTCAAAGGAATGACCTAAAAATTTACAGAATGACTTTTTTTTTTGCTAGAATGAGATTATTTCCTAGCCACATGGAGAAAATTGTCATTTCTGTGCCAAACTTGTTTTTAATTTTGAAAACAATATTAAAACAAATTCTTTTGAAAGGTAAAATACCTCAGGCTATCATCCTAACAGGGTTATTCGTTTGGTATATCATCACTAAATAGAGATTTGTTTATATTGTTGTAATCTTAGTTTGCTTGTAATTTTGTTTTATGCTTTTGTTGCTCAACAATAATTTTTATAAGGCCTGAAATATTATTATTTTTAAGAATTCTTGTGGCTGGAACAAAGCCATATAGAATGAATCATCCAATCCAATCTTTGTAAGAGTGTTTTGTATGGATTTTAGTGGGTATTAACCAGTAAAAATGAGTTCCGTGATTAAGTAAGTTGATTGATTTGTTATAATGGTCAAATAGATTTGAAGTATAGTACTTTATATGACATATTTTCCAAAAACTGTGATTGCAGGCCTCTTGTGAAAAGAAAAGGAGCATCTCGTAGGATTTGTGTTTCACATAATTTATGTTTTAAAAGCATTATTTAATTTCTCTATCAGGAAACTGATAGTGAAGCTTTACCCAGCGAGATTAATTAAGACTCCAAATTACATGGCCAATTTGTGACAAAATCCAGACCAGAATCATAAAGAAGTTCCCAGAAATATAACTTCTATCAAAATCTCTTTTACCATTTTGGTTGCAATAGTTTCATCTCATCACCAACATTCTTAACTGGTGACAATTTCGTGAACCTAGTCAACACTGTGGAAACCTGGTGGCCTAGTGGGTTAAGTGCTACATCAGCTAACCAAAAGGTAGGCAGTTCAAATCCACCAGGCACTCCTTGAAAATTCCACGGGGCAATCCTACTCCAACCTGTAGGGTTACTATGAGTCAGACCTGACTCAACGGCAGTGGATTTTGGGGGTTTTTAATATAGTGTTGGGAAAATGGTACCAATAGAAGCTTCCCTTTTTACCCTGGAGAAAAGAAAAGTGCTACGGAGGTCTGAACCACCAACCTCAGGCTATGTGTTGAATGAATGATGCCTGGATACCTGATCCCTGGTGAAGGATGTCAGCTAAATCAGTGCTTGCAAAGTGGAGATAAATATGAGTTGTTAAGGAGCTCTCTGCTTTGGGGACAGTGAGACTGTTCTCCTAGTGAGAACTATACCAGGAAAATTTTGAGGGAACACGTTGTGTTATTTCCAAATATTCCAAAATACAAATTATCGAAAATTTCTGTAATCCACCATAACCCGTGAGAAAAGAATCTTTCCTGGTGAAAGAAATGTTCTTCTTAATCATTTAGCGCTTTAATGTTGATTCTGGAACTATGTAAAATACCTGATCTGTGTGCCAGAATTGGTCAGTGAAATCCCACTGTAGTCTAAAAGAATGCATCCCTCGCATCATATATAGCTCCTTATTAAATATGCTACCATCTCATATGCTATAATTATTTAATGGATAATTTATTACTGTTGTCTTGGCCCAAACCAAACTAAACCCACTGCCAGCGAGTCAATTTCCACTCATAGCAACCCTATAGGACAGGGTAGAACGGCTCCATAGAGTTTCCAAGGAGCTCCTGGTGGATTTGAACTGCCGACCTTTTGGTTAGCAGAGGTAGCACTTAACTACGATACCACCAGGGTTTGTCTTGCCATAGCCCGCTAAACCTTATGGGTTAAGTATTACTCCTGCTTGTGAAAAAAGAAATATTATCCTTTTCTTCATTCTGGAGAGAACATCTGATATTCCCAGGGCAAGTCTGTATTTCAATTTAAACTAATCAATATGCAATGCCAGCATAACTGAGGACTCATTGGCTTTAACATGCAGATTAAAAGCTTACACATGCATGTGAGTCAATCAAAATCACAATGGCTTGGGTCAGGCTCATCTTAGTCCTCAAGGTGATCTCTTTGCTTTTCAACACTTTGATGAGGACTTTTTCAGCAGATTTGCCCAAAGAAATGTACCATTTGATTTCTTAACTGCTGCTTCCATGGATGGATGGATCCAAACCCAGGCTAAAGAGTTTTGCAAGTTCTAGAATCTTCATCATCTCTTCCAGGATTTTCGTTTCTTCTCCACAGTTTGTGGACTCTGCCTCCAACAAATTTCTTCCCTTCTCAACTAGTCACAAAAGGAAAAATTCTGTGACTATCAGTGAAAGGCTGCTGACAGTGGTGATGCTCAACCCACCAAGTTAAAGTAAGAAAAATATCCTTTTCCAATTATTAACAAACATCATGCCATGGAGGAATAAAAGTGTACGTTGGTAAATATAAAAAAACTTGCATAAGAAACAAAGGAGAGTGTGGAGAGGTGGGAAAGCTGAGATGCAGCCATCTGGAACACTTATATTGGAATAGCTGCTTCTTGGTCATCAGAACTGTCATTGCATGGCCCTTGATATTCTAAATGTCATCCAAACATCTTTCTTTCAATATTTCCTTTATCTATGGGTAAGGAAAAAAGCCCTTGGGGACCAGATCAGGTGATTAGGGAGGGTGTTTCGACACAGTTATTTGTTCACTGGCTGAAAACTCCCTGACAGACAGCTATACAGTTAAGTCTGTGAACTTGCCACTGGGCGCAATGGCCATTTCCGAAAGAGTTCCAAAGTGGCTTTGCAGGTAGGACTAGGCACTAGTGTCAGTGCACAGCTTCCCAGAGAGAGTGCTTTTAAGGTGACCATAGTGATATTCAGCAATGAAGTATGCGGCACTCAGAACAATTAAGTTCGCAGACTTAATTGTTATTTGTGTGTGTGTGTGCGTGTGTATATTTACCAAAGTAAAATATTTTTATTTAAAATGTTTAATAAATTTAGTTCTTAATATATATATTAATTACATATATAAATCTACATGTATTGATGTATGTATATTATATGTATAAGTAACCAAAATGTATGCAATAACAGTCTGACATTTTGACATTTTTTACAATTCAGTGACTTGTTATGTAATCATGTCAGGGCTGTGAAGCTGTAGAAAAGGTTTTGATTTATTTCTTTTTAGTTGTGGTAAGTCTTTATGCAACAGAACATTTGCCATTTCAGCACCCTTCACATGTAAAATTCACTGACATTAATTTTACTCATTCTGTTGTGCAACTATCGGTGTTACCTGTTTCCTAGTTTTTGCATCACCCTTAATCGTATGAACAGCTTTAGAGGAAGAAATAATGCAGTGAATTTGTGCATAGAAAAGTAGATCCAGAAACATTACCCAGGATCAACAGGACTCCCAAGAGATGATTGCTGAAGTGGTTACAAAGTGATAACAAAGGCTTTTAGTAAAGCTGCAGTATTGTGGATAAAGAGCAAGTGATGGGTTCCAGAAATATTTCGGGACCACAATCCATAAGACTTAGCAATTGGAAGGACACGAACAATGACAAAGGGCAACAGGTTTAAGATACCTCCTGTTTTGGATGTGTGTGAATATCCATGAAAGCAAGGTGGATTGTAATGCCATTTACCAAGGTAGGGAACAACAACAAAGGAGTATAATGTAGGAATGTGTTTCTGGACATCATAAATTTAAGATGTTGTAGCGTTAGCAGGCAGTTATGCATATGCATCCAGACTACAGAGAAGTCAGAAAGGTGGTGGAGATTTGGGCACCATCATCAGAATTAGAAGTGGAAATATTAAACTGATGTGGTAATGTATGGACCAAGAAAAGATAAGGCTTATGAGAAAAGTCTTGAACTCAGAATTTCACATTCAGGGAGAGTGGTACAAATGGTTAAGTGGCAATCTACTTCCCAAAAGTGACAGCCTTCAACAGCCTATGAAACAGTTCCACTGCGCACACATGGGTCGCCATGAGTCAGAACTGACTCAAAGGCAATTGTCGATGACAACAGCAATGGAAGCAATGGTGTGATGGAAACTGAGAAGAGAATTTGAGCGGAAGGGAGGGGAAGAGAGGGAAGGGATACGGAAGGGAGTGAACAGAAGGGGAGGGGAGGGAGACAGAGGGGAAGGAAGGCGGACATTGCTTTTTTTGGTTGTCAGGCATCCAGTTCTCCGTGGCTCTTTCCCTTACAGTGTGTGTGTTGGTGAGAGGTATTGCTTACTTTTCATGATGAAAGCCAGCTGGTATCTCCTCCTTCTGCTCTCGGCAAACGATGAGGACATTGTTGTCTGTGCCTTTCAAATTGAGTACAAACAGCAAGAAAGTGGAAAACAGTTACTGTTAACTCATCACTATGGCGGGTGGAAAACACTGGAACTGGAGTGTGAACACAGCAGTCTTTCTTGTCTGTAATTTACCTGAACTTCTATATTCTACCTGATCTTCAGTTTCCTACTAATTTTTCCAATAAATTCAATTTTACTGTAGATACCAAAAAAAAAAGGGCCAAAAAACCAAACCCACTGCTATCAAATCAATTCTGACCCTATAGTGACCCTATAGGATTGGGTAGGACTGCTCCACAGAGTTTCCAAAGAGCATCTGGTGGATTTGAACTGCTGACCTTTTGCTGTAGCACTTAACCACTACACCACCAGAGTTTGGAAAGACAGCCAGAATAGAGTGAAATACATTACACACAGAAGGCCATAGCTTTCCTGATATTAATTCTCTTTTTCTCTTTCATGATAAAAGAATTCCCCCGGCCCTATAATTTTTAGCTGGACACATAGCTACTCAAAAATAGGTTTTCTTTCCCAGCCTTTCTTGCATTTAATTCTGGCCAATGGGATGCGAAAGGATATCAACTTGTCCAAACTCCAGATTGTGCCCTTGAAAAGAAGAAGATATCTTTCTTTCTCGTCTTCCCAATGAAATAAATGTAGATCATGGACTATGTTGCTGACAGCAGCACCTAGTGATGAAGGCAGAACACAATTAAAGAAGACTCCTGACAGTTTCATGAGTCAGAACTTGGACTATCACATGACTAAAGAAAAAAAATACCTATACTGTTAAGTCACTTACCTTGGGTGTTTCTGTTACAAAAGTTGAACCAGCTTCAGCTGATACAACTATATTGAGCCATATTTTCTTTTCCAAGCACCACAAGAAAAAAAGATTTAAATTGTTTCCTACTTATCCAAATGCTAGACAGGCAGAGACCCACATTTAATATTCTTCGAAACAAAATGCAAGAATGACATTTAGTTTAGCTGGTTAGTAAGGTCAAGTTGATGAAGACACATGTGTATGATGCTTCAGTTTAGTGGAGTGGAGGATGCTTGGAGGAAATCTATTTTAGGCAATGCGCTTGATGTGAGACCTTTGTACTAAAACAACGTACCAAATAAATAAAGAGGAAAAAATAACTGTCATCTTTTCAATTCAGATTCAGGTGCAGGTGGGGCAGGGGATGAGCAACAAGAATATGGTACAAACATTTTAACATATTCTCACACAAGTGGAAACTAGGACTATTCGTTCAGGCATTGGAGGTTCTACCAGGTGGTAAAATTCTGTGTAAAGAATTCAGGGAAGAATGTTTAACTTTTGTATTTAGCAAAGCTTGGAGAACATTATAAATGTTATTTATCCTAATTCATGAAAATCTATAATTCTTATGACACATTCAGTTTATATAAAGATGAATTATAGTTCTATAAGCTTTTCTTCTGAAGGCTTCTCAGTTAGACAAATCAATCACATAATACTTTAAATAGTGACAGCAGAGCTACTTGACTTTCCCCAGTTAAGATCCCTCAGTATTTTCAACATACGTGCTCAGTGCTTTAAAATCACTCGCCTAAAAATCATACAGACCCGGGTGCAAATCCTGCCTCAATTATTTCATAGTGTATGATGATTTCAGGAAAGTCACCTAACTTTCTGAGTGTCAATTTATTTCCTCCCCTGAAACTGGAGATGATTATATTTGTACTATGGGGTTAATGTGATGATTAGAGACTATAATCAACCAAAGTGCTCAGTGTTTTAACTAAAAACCCAAACCACATCTACCATCGCTGAGTCAGGACCGACTCATAGCAACCCTACAGGTCAGAGTAGAACTGCCCCATAGAGTTTCCAAGGAGTGCCTGGTGTATTTGAACTGCTGAGCTTTTGGCTAGCAGATGTTGCACTCAACCGACTATACCACCAGAGTTTCTAGTGTATTAACTAGTGCTTAATACATGGTAAATACTGCTGTTGTTTATTGTTATTATTACCACTATTGCTCATGATAATTTATTTCATTTGTTCCAATTAGTTCTTAACCTTTGGAGTTGTGATAGTGAAATTACATATGATTCATTCAATCTTGAACTACTTATTGAAATAGTCATGAAAACTCCCTCTTCCTGTAAAAAAATAGATAAAGCATGATTAGAGTTTGGCTGCATTAAAACTAGCAATTTTGATCAAAGATTTGCAGATACTAGGAGAAATTTCCAATACTGAAAGCTTGAATGAAGTTCTATGGCATAACAATGAGGCTATTTATAAGAAATTATAGTGGTAGATTTTTATCCACTCATTCCCAACATGCATCCCTCCCTCATTGCCATACAGCTTTTGCTGATGAGGGAAGAAAGAAAGCCACTCCTCTGCTGTGCACCAACTGCTTTTTAATATGTTCACCACAAAATTTTTAATATGTTCATCACAGAATTTCAGTTCACTCCACCAATTTGTACAGACTGAAGAAAAAAGTGAACTTAGAACAATACAATCAATAAGCGATAAGATGTAAAGTTGATGCTGAACAAAATTGACCTAGAAGAGCCCTGGGAACCACCTGTTCTGGGAATTACAGCTCCTGATTTCCTATTTTGAAAAGAAAAATTTACAGATTGCTTTAAATCATTAGAAATAATTTGTAATTAAAGCAATAAGAATAAAATCTCAGGTCAGCAGAAAAACAGTAGAAGACTATATAAAACAATTAAAATATGATTAGGGATTCTACAAATCAACTAATGATTAATTTATTATAACACCAACAATAAACAGATTTGGGTAGAATTGGTTTGGATAGGCTTAATTAGAATTTTACACCTTTGTAGAACAGTGTGCCTATCTTGTGGGTTTGGAAATTTGTTTCCCCCGATAACTAATAAGGTTCAGTAAATTATACTATATATATAGGCTGTTTGTAGTTCCTCTGTCATGGAATTTCTGTTCACATCTTTCCCTAGTTTTCTGTTGGTTCCTTTTTGTCATTTTATTAATTCAACAACAATAATTTGTTGGTCAGTATGTGGAAATTATTGTATCCAGTCGATGGCTTATTATTTAAATCTTTTGAAAATATACAGTATTAAGTATCTCTCTTAGTGTGGATTCTCTATAAGACCAATACCACATACATTATGTCACCCCCATAGAAATGCCCTTTTCAGTGGACAGGTTGTTCATATCAGATTACACATTGGTGGGTGATTGTGTTATTTTACTTCATGGAAGAACAGCGAGTTCATTATCTGTCAAACTGTTGAGAATCATGGCTTATGCCGGTTGACATGTAACGATAATAATCACAGTATCAACGTTTAATATTATGCAATCCTATTTCTAACAACTGACTCTGGCTAATTTCAAATGCTTATTTTATGGTTATCACTTCGGTATCATATGTTGGAAATTCTTTCCTAACCTATAATCATATCTTCCAAAAAAACACAACAAAGTTTTGCCTTTTAAGTTTTTAATTCGTGTGAAATTTATTCTTGCCTGTCTTAGGAGATAGAAAAAACTTTCAGAGATTTTCTTCTATATGGGTGTCATTGCCTTAGCATTTTTTATTAATTATTTCATTCTTATGCAGTCATCTGCTGTGCTACTCTGCCATCAATCAAGTTTTTGTGTACTTTTACAGTTGTATATTTTTATGTTTTTCTGGACTTCTATTTCTGTTCAGTTGGCTTATTCAGTTATTCTTGCAGCAATACCACATTTTCTTAATCACTATAGCTTTATAATGGAGCCCTGGTGGTACAGTGATTAAACGCTTGGCTGTTAACTAAAAAGTCTGGAGTGTGACTCCACAGAAGACAACCTGGAAATTCCAGGGGAGTAGTTCTACTGCGACTTGTTGTGTGTGGTCAGTATGAGTCAAAATGGACTTGATGGCAACAGGTTTGGGTTTTTTTGGTTTACAACTTCTAGTAAATCTTGATATCTGTGAGTCCTCTCCTCTATATTTCTTCTTGGATTTCCTTGATGTTGGCTATTTGCATAAGATTTTCAATGTAAGTATTAAATTTCAAAGTAAGTTCTACCTGAATTAGAATGAGGATGAGTATTTTCTTTAAAAAACAGATTAAAGGTAAATTAATGAAAAGGTAAAGCTATAGTAAGCAAATCTGTCTTGGAAGAAGTACAGCCAGAATGTTTCTTATAAGCAAGGATGGCAAGATTTCCTCTCATGTATTTTGGATGTGTTACCTGGAGCAATAAATTCCTAGAGAAGGACATCACATTTGGTAAAGTAGAAGATTGTTGAAAAAGAGGAAGACCTTTAACGAGATGGACTGACACAGTGGCTAAAACAATGGGCTCAAACATAACAATGATTTTTTAAGATGGTAGAGGACCAGGCAGTTTTTTGGTCTGTTGCGCATAGGATGGCGATGAGTCGAAACCAACTCCTGGCACCTAACAACAATGTATCAGGCAAACATGCAAAGAAAGATGTATAAAAATACAGCATTAATAACAGAGTAGAATTTAAACCAAATAGCATTTTTTAACACAAGGATTTTATATCAACTTTTTATATATAGTAAGTATAAATGCTAATGTGCTGTACTGGGAAGTTTAATAGTACGATGGGTAAGTTCATGACTCTTAAAGCCATTTAGGTATGACATACATATCCAACTACTTACTAGTTATGTGCTCTCAATGAAATTATTTAATCTTTGTAAGTTTAAATCTGTAAAATGGAAATATCTGTATTAACTTCCACTGAATTGTAAGAAATAAAATAACGCATCTAAAAATGCATTGTATTCAGTTAGTACTTAATAAATATTAGTTATCACTAGAGTGAAGCATTACTATTGAAAAACTTTGCCTCAACACATATAGAGCAAAACCTTTGGGAAATACAAGAAATAACACAAAAAACAGTGTTTTACTAAATTACTTAATCCACTCAGACTTTAACAGATAATATGAATAAATAAGAATGTACAGAATCCAAGTAACATAAATTCTGTATCTGAATAGAGTTAACGTTATGTGTGTGCCAATTTGGGGAACTTTTCAGAAAATACATCTGTCTTAGGGAACTACAGAACACATACAAAATTTATGTCTAAAACAATCTCTACTTCTCAAAAGCTAAATTTACACAGGCTCTAAACTTCAAAGCAGAAGAAATACAAACTAATACTTTAAGTTAAAATTTAAAGACTTACTTACTCAACAAAATTTAAAAACTTTTAGGTGTCATATGAAAGGAGAAATTGAAAAGTATAATATGAAAAGATTCAGAAAATAATTGATGAAAGTGGTATGTAATAATAACTATGACTTGTGGCCAAAGATATACTCAGAGTAAAATTCATATACTTTCTTTTTTCAATAAGAAAGAATTTTTAAAGGCAAAGCAGATGTTTAACTTCAGTTCAGTGATAATTTGCCTATAGGAATTAGAAACCCTAGTTTTCATCAGAAAGTATTCACTTCGTGTCCTGTATCATCTTAGGTGTTCAGGTAACCACAAATGACTCAAAACAATACTGCTTTACAATACAAAAATTTATTTTTAAGTCATTTTATGTGTTCATTCTAAGTTGGCTACCTTCACTTCAGTATTCATGCTGGTGAAGTAGAACTTATGGAGGTCATTCAAATCCATGGCCAATAAGTCGATTTCAACTCATAATGACCGTATAGGACAGAGTAGAACCACCCCATAAGAGTTTCCAAGGAGTGTCTTGCAGATTTGAACTGCAACCTATTGATTAGCAGACATAGCACTTAACCACTATGCTACCAGTGTTTCCAGTGAGATCATTCAGGGCATAAGGAAAAGAAAGCATGGTGGAACCTAAAGTGGTTCTTACAGGTTCTCAGTAGAGACACATATGTCTTCTGCTCACGCGTCATGACCCAATCTCAAGTCAAGAACGAGAATGTATATTTCAACCATGAAGAAGAGCAGTAAGTATTATGAACAATAATACAATCTCAATACAGTCCTCTATCTTGGTCACCAAAGTTTTCTTCCTTTCATTGTGTGTGTAAAATAGGCTCAGTTTTTCTGTAAAGGAGACAACACAAAAGTCAGCTCCAGTCTAGGCATTAGGTTCAAAGAACTGGAGTTGTGATTATCACTATGTCAGTTTTACGTGTGGCTCTTTTTGATCTAGAGATACATGAAATAAAAAGCAATCCATGACAAAATAACCACAGTGAACACACCCTAGGTGGTGAAAGTCTTTAACATTCTTGGCTAATTGAAAAGTTGATGGTTTGAGTCCACCCAGAGGCACCTTAGAAGAAAAGCCTAATGAATTTAGGAAAATCTGTCAGTGAAAATCCTATGAAGCAGAGTTGTACTCTGACACACATGGAACTGCCATGAGCTGGAGTTGAGTAGATAGAAAACATATCTATGAGTATACAAGTCATTGATTGTATTGTGTCCCCCCCCCCAAATATACATATTGATTTGACTTGGCTATGAGTCCCAGTATAGTACAAATCCTCCCATGTGTTGTGAATCCTGCCTCTGTGACGTTGATGACAGAAAACAGACAGCAGTTGTGTTGGTGAGGCAGAATTCAAGGAACCAGCTGTGGGATACAAAGGAGAGAAGTGAGCAGAGTAAGTTGGGAACCTCATGCCACCAAGAGAGAAGCACCAAGAGTAGAACACATCTTTTGGACCTGAGGTTGCAGTCCCGAGATGCTCTCCTTGAACTTGGACCCAGCCTACTGGACTGTCTCAATTTCTCTTATTGAAAGAACCTGTAACTCGTAAATGGATTTGTGGTTTACCTGACTATGACAATAAAGATTCTCTTCATAAAGCCTTCCACTCATGGTATTTTCTGCTAGAGCAGTACCTGGTGACTAAAACAGTACATATAAATATATTTTATATATGTAAAAGATGTGTATGTATACATATAGATGTATATATACACACAAGTGTATATGTAAATATACACACACGTCTTTTATATATACAATATATATACATTTATATATACAAAGTGTACATAAATATGCATTTTAAATTCACTTATTGTACTTTATGTGAAAGTTTACAGCTCAAGTTACTGTCTCATACAAGCATTCACACACATTGTTATGCAAATCTAGTTGTAATCCATACAATGTGACAACACACACTTGCTTTCCACCCCCCACCCCACTCCCCCCGCTTTCCATGTCGATCCAACCAGCTCCTGTCCCCCTCTGCCCTCTTCTCTTGCCTCCAGACAGGAGCTGCCCATTCAGTCTCATGTATCTACTTGAATTAAGAAGTATACTCTTCAAGAGTATAATTTTATGTGTTATAGTTCAGTCTAATATGTGTCTGAAGAGTTGGCTTTGGGAATAGTTTAAGTTCTAAGTTAACAGAGAGAGTCCAGGTATCATATCTTCTGGGCTTTTTTCTAGTCTCACTCATACTGTTCTCATCTTTTTACTAAAATTTGTGTTCTGCACCCCACTTTTCTCATGCTCCTTAAGGGACTCTTTGCTGTGTTGCCTGTCAGGGTGGTCATTTGTAGTAACTGGGCACCATCTAGTTCTGGTCTCAGGCTGATGGATCATCTGGTT
Organism: Heterohyrax brucei; assembly: GCA_028571685.1. NCBI lineage: Eukaryota > Metazoa > Chordata > Mammalia > Hyracoidea > Procaviidae > Heterohyrax > Heterohyrax brucei. Next base: position 21,451,592 of record CM053149.1, read on the forward strand.
TACATAGGTAGCCCTTTTGTCTCCTGGGCTAATACTTCTGTTGTGTCTTTGGTGTTCTACATTCTCCTTTGCTCCAAAAGTGTTGAGACCAGTTGAATCTCGGATGGCTGCTTGAAAGCTGGTGCAACTAATTTTTTTAACTAAGTAGTGGAAAGGGAAAAAGTGGGAGATCCAGAGCAGTTAGTGATCCATAACAATGCTGTAAGCTGGATTGGCAGACATGGCCTAAACCACAGAATTCCAAACCATGTCTTGAATAGATTTTGGTCTACGCCTGCATAGCTGCCCAGTTTATTATTCTCCACAACCCTTGGTTACATGACTGGGAGATCTTTCCTTTCCATTTTCCTCACTTTGTCGTGAATATCCTGGTAAACATTTCCTCTTTGGGAAATGAACAGCCTTCTTGAAGAGCTGTCCAGAGAAATATGGGGTGTGAAATTAATAAAGTGGGAGTGTCTAATCTTTCTGGGATGGGAATAAAGGAGACAGAAGATATTTCATAACACAATTTATCTTCATTTTTATTGAAACCTTTTGTAGAAAACCAGTCCCGCTGACTGGGGTCATGTTGGAATTCCCTTAAAACATGTGTTTAAGTTCTAGGGGGTTTTGTTTGTTTGTTTAGTGAGCTCACACTTGATTTAGAAAAGGATCTTTGAATTAACCAACTTATTCTTTTGTGTGTCAACATGGTTACAGCGACTTGGAGCTTTTAGATCTCAACTGGTTGAGCAGCTCCAAGGAGCTTTGGTGGCACAGTGGCTAAAGTGCTTGGCTGCTAACCCAGCCACCCTCTGGGAGAAAGATGTGGGAGTCTGATTCAGTTGGCAGCCTTGGACACTCGAAGGGGGCGCTCACTATGAGTCAGAATCAAATCGTCAGCAGTGAGTTTGGTTTCTTTCTTTTCTTCTTCTTTTTTAAGTGTGTCAGTGTCTCCTAGGGAATTATTCCCCATCTCTGCACCTGTTTCCTAAGCAAGAGGAAAATAATTCAAAATTTGCATTTTGTTTTCAAATAGAAAATAGAAGCAACTGGATGCCAGAATCACACCCATGTGTATAGCAGACCGTCTGCAGCCAGCCGTGCTTATACAACCAACAAGTCCAGTTTGTCACCAGCTAAGCAACAACACTCAGTGACTTTGCTTTCTTAAGATGGTACAGAGGTTTGTGCAATATTCTGGCTTGTACAGAGTCTTCCCAGTGAACCTTATTCTCCAGAGCCTAGACTATGACTGGGTTTTTATGTTGTCCAATAAAATTTCTCCACTCAGTGCTCAGAAATCCTGGTTGCCTAGTGGGTAGGCATCATTGCTTCTAACCAAAAGGCAGGCCCTTTGAATATGCCAGGAGCTCCTTGGAAGCTCTATGGAGCAGTTATACTCTGTACTGTAGGGTCACTATGAGTCAGAATTGACCTGATGGCAACGGATTCAGTTTGTGGGCTCAGTGCTCAGTTTTTGAACGCTTAGCATTTTATTTTCTTTAGAACAAGTGTTTTCACAAGCTTCTTGAAGATTTCACTTTATGTGTCTTGTCATTATCCACATGCAATTTTCCTTATTTTTCCTAATTTCATCATTTCTGTATTCACTTTTTACTTTTAATTTTGTAGGAAGCTTTTCATTTGTCAAATATGTTCCAAACTCTTGTCCAGTTTGTCAATTTCCTTATTGTGTATTTATTTTCATACAATAGTTTTTACATACAAAAACTGACAATTAAGTTCATGAACTCATTCTAGAAAAAGTGCTACACACCTCATTGCTGAATATCACTACAGTCACCTTCAAAGTACTTGCCTCAGGAAGCTGTGCACCTGTATCAATGCTCAGTCCACTCTTCAGAGCAATTTTGGAACTCTTTTCTGGAATGGCCACTGATCGTGGTGGCACAGCGGCAAGTTGGTGAACTTCACTGCATAGTTGTGTGTGACGGAGCTTTCAGCCAGTAAACAAGTATTGGAACGCCCTCCCTACTCACCTGGTCTGGCCCCCAGTGACTTTTTTCTTTACCTGAAGATAAAAGAAATACTGAAAGGAAGACATTTAGATGACATTCAGGACATCGAGGGTAATATGATGACATAGAATAGGTTATATGTATATAGTTTATTATTTTGATGTTCCAAATTAGACTATATTTTTCCTTACCCTTTTCCCCTTCTTTTTGATTGATCAGCTTTAGGGAAAGTTTCAAAAATTTGCACTTAATATGCCTGCCATTTCAATTTTATTTGTAAGAATTTGCAGTTTTCTTTGGTCAACTAAACTATTTCTTAATATAAAATGACCCTCCTATAGAAAGATTGCATTGGCTTATTGCATTGAATTCTACTTTCTCTAGCATAACTCTCGACAACATTGTTTCTTTTGTTTTTTGATGTAGTGTTTTTTTTTAATTATTATGATTGAGTGAAAATGTACATTCGCACATGAATTTGCGTGCCCACCTATATGCAGTTCTCACTGCTCTCCCTGCCTGGTGGCAGCACACTCTTCCTCTGCATTCTATACATGTCATACTGTCCTGACCATCTCCTATCCCCTCCTCTCCACCCTGTCCCCTGCCTCCAGGAAGAGGTCAGCAGGACAGTATCCTATAGATGCATAGAACTATAAAGTGCGCACATGATATGGTCACTCTGTCGCCAAGTCCAATCCAATCCTGTCCAAAGAGTTGACCTCCATTATGATTTATGGACAGGGGCAGTATCAGGGCCAGGGGCCATGCTCCCAGAGGAACTCTGAAGCCCGTGGACCATCAATTGCAGTCTCCTAATGGAGATCTCAGGGTGCGCCCCTTTTTATTCTTGTGTTGCCAATGAGAGTCAACTTTGTGAGCCCCATCACAGCTATTGTGATGTAGCATTTTTTAAATGTATTTTTACCTGTACTGCTACGTTTAAGCATACTACTTTGTGTCACTTGATTTTGATCGATAGCATTGCCAGTATAGAGTTAGATTTTGTTTTTGACCCAGAAAAAGTCATGGCTTTTAATACAAGAGATTAACTTTCATATGTTTTTTTGTTACAACTTAATTCTTTATTTTCAATTCTATCATTTTATCCTGTGTATTCTATATTACACTTTCTCAGCTTTTTACATTTTTTTGACTTTTGCAAGAAAAACTATGTTTTCATATTTCATCATATCCAGGATATAAGAAGACAAAGCCTGATTTTAATATAATCATTGATTATGTTTAACAATTTCAAAATAAATCTCTAATTTACATTTCTCCAACTTTCAACAACCTAAGTGAAACAGAGAATGTTGAGTTCCTCCCAATCTCATGTGAGTAAAAAGTTCAGTATAGCTTCTTCCCTATATATCATCTCTCAATTATTTTTAATACATCCTGGAATCTTAGATGTGCATTTTAACCATTTTTTTTTTACAATTACATATCTAATGATTTTGAAAACAATTCTTGACAGTTATGGTCACGCATAGTCACTATGAGTCAGAATCTACTCTATGGCAGTGGATTTGGTGGGTTTTTTTTTTTGGTTAACAACTAGTTTTGTTATATTTGATAATATAAATTTGATAATATTATAATGCTTTATACTTATTAATGCAGTTCATTGGCAGTATTGACTGCATTCTGCAACGATCCCAGTAACTGTGGTGGTCCAGGGCTTAAGTGCTTGGCTCCGAACTGAAAGGTGCCTGGTTTGAACCCACCAAATGTAGCAACTTAGCAAACATTTGTTATTGTATCATTATTTCCATGAGTCAGGAATCCAGTAGAGGCTTCCTTAGCTAATTAGGAGTCAAGGTCTCTCAGGAGACTGTAGGTAAGTCATTGGCTAGAGGTGCAGTTATCTGAAGGCTTTCCTAGAGCTGGAGGGTCTGCTTCCAAAATGATTCACCCTGAGAGCTATTGACTAGAGGACTCAGTTCTTTGCTACATGTCCTCAAGATGCATCAGTTCTTCATGTAGACCTCTCCATGGTGCTGCTCAGCTGAATTGCCCCCAAAGGACCTGATCAAGAAGGAGAAAGAAAAGGAGCAAGAAGGAAACTGCAGTGCCCTTTTGAGTCTCTCAATTACATCATCATTATAACTTGATTTTATTGTTAAAAGGAACTTACTAATGAAGCAATGAACAGGAGGAGAATTAATTCCCTGGTAGCATAGCGGTTAAATGCTGCACCTGCTAACCAGAAGGCACACAGTTCAAATCTGCCAGGCACTCCTTGGAACCTCTATGGAGCTGTTCTACTCTGACCTATAGGGTCGCTGTGAGTCAGGACCGACTCAACGACATTGGATTTGGTCTTGGTTTTTCTTTAAGAGAGGAAGATTAAAAACAAAAGCAACTGTGAACAGCTTTTTAAATTACCCAGAATAAGCTCACCTTTGGGTATGATTTCACTGATTTTTTTTTCCCCCTGCAAACTATTAAATGACCAAATCTGATCTTTCTTTAATTCAGACAACTCCCTTTAATAATATCTTTTTGTTTTTATGTTGTGTTTGCTTTAACTGTTTTTCATGAATTCCAATTTTCTACATTATGCTTTAGATATTTTGTCTCGCTAGTTATATCTCTCATAACTTGTCTAGTTTTTCTCTTTTTACTTTGCCTGACAGACACCTTTATAAAGGATCTCTACTTTGTCCTTTATATCAATTATTCTCTCTGTGATCTCTATTACTCTCAATGCTGTTATTATGTTGTTAATCCATCTGCATCCTTCCATCTCATCCTTGACTCTTTTTTGCCTTATACTGTTACCTTCTCATGACAACTTGTTAGCTTTCCTTCCTAGATTATTTTCATCATATACACTTCAGTTCCTCTTCACTGAAGTTTTCTCTTGCGTTAACAGAAAGCATCAAAGAATTTCTTGTAATTTTGTTTTTTTCCTGAGCTAGGGGTTGACAATTGTCATAGTTAGACCCTCTGACGGCACTTGGCTTGGCTTATCTGAACCTTCTAGATTAAAATTATTTTTTCATCAATCTGTTTGTGCTTTTCTTTCACTTTCGTTATGAATTCAGTATATTCCTGCAAACAAGCCATGTAGGTTCCTGTTGTAGACTGAATTGTGTCCCCCTAAAGCACATGTCAACTTCTTTAGGCCATGATTCCTCGTATTGTGTGTCTATCCACCGTTTTATCATCTGATGTGATTTTCCTGTGTGTTGAAATCCTATCTCTGTGATGTTAAGGGGGTGAGATTAGTAGGCAGATAGGTTAATGACACAGGACTTAATCTACAAGATTGCACTCTGTCTTGAACCAATCTCTTTTGAGATGTAAAAGAGAGATGTTAACAGAGAGACAGGAGGGCCTGGTAGTACCAAGAAAGGAGCTCTGAGAGAAGAGTGTATCCTTTGGATCTGGAGTTCCTGCAGGGAGAAGCTCCTAGACCAGTGGAAGCTGATGACAAGGACTTTGCTCCAGAACCCACAGAGAAAGAAAGCCTTCCCCTGCCACTGGCATCTTGAATTTGGACTTGTAGCCTACCAGACTGTGAGAGAATAAATTTCTCTTTATTAAAGACTTTCACATATGGTATTTCTGTAATAGGACCACTAAATTATTAAGATAGCCCCCTTTGATGCTACCCACTTGCATGGTGGTAAAATTTCTCACTTAGCTTGATAACTAGAAGATAGGTTAATACTCAACTTCTAGAAGGTATTCTTCTACTGCAGCTCTGTTTTATTGAGATGACGTCCTCTACTTCTACTCTCTGCATTTCTGACGCAGTGAACAAACAGAACATATAGAACACACCACAGCTTGATGTACATTTTCCAACATTGTTCCTATCCCTGACTCTGATAGATTTTGTTTATGGGGCTACAACTTCAAGGGTGAAAGGTGTCATTTTTTAAAATTAGTTTACAATGACAAGCTAACTGATTTGCAAAAGTGCTATTTCCTCTAAGTGTTAAAATTATATAACAAGCCCAAAACCAAATCCATTGCTGTCAAGTCGATTCTGATTCACAGTGTTGCTATAGGACAGAGTAGAACTGCCCCATAGAGTTTCCAAGGAGCACCTGGTAGATCTGAACTGCTGGCCTTTTGGTTAGCAGATGGAGCACTTAAACACTGCACAACCAGGTTTCCTAATACATATGTTTTGTATATAATATTACATAAGCGATGGCTTGAGGTAGAAAGGGGAATGAATTTTCAGGCATAAGAGAAATTTCTGTCTCAATAGGAATAAAAATATTTGAGTATCGCAGTATTCTATGTTTAACGCAACATCCCAGATATGGATTTACAGCCTTACAAAATAATCAACATATAAGTATTATATGTATACACATGCAAACTGGGTGTGCGTGTGCATGCGTGCGTGCATGTGTGTGTGTGTTAAAAACACTGTAGCTTGCTGGCTGTCAATGTATGGTCTTGGGACCAGCAGCATCTGCATTTCTTGAGAAAGTACAAGAAATCTACACTCCTAAGATCACCCAGACTAACATTCTTTGTCATCATTTCACCCTGTGGAAGAGTTCCAATGCCACTGACCCCTGTCTAATGGCATTTGTTGGACCACAGTGCATTGCAATGAAGATTTTCAAGTAAAGACTGAAGGTAGTAGAGCTCAGAGACCCTGAGGCAGGTTCGTTGTTCCTCATCTCTTTTTCTTCTAATACACGGTTGACATGGTGGGAGGAGCCTTAGGTCATCTCTCATCTGAGAAGAGTCACCTTTGTAGGAAAGACTAGGTTGAGCAGATCAGACGTTTGTCTGCAGCTTTTCTTACCTCGTACATCCTTTCCTGGGTATTGAGCTAGACACAGTGCACCTGACAGAGATGTGGAGGTGGTTTCACATGAAAGGGGCCAAGGAGAGTACTAGCCTTAGGCACACAGGTAGCCCAGTTCAGAAAATAAAATAAAATAAAGCAACAGTGAAAATAACACAAGGTCCAGTGCCCAATTAAAACTGAATTTCATATAAACAACAAATAAGTAAATAACAAGTGCAATATTTAAAAATACTATGAGTACACTTCTACTCTGCAACACATAGGGTCATCATGAGTTGAAATTGACTCAAGCAACTGGCTACATAAAATATGTATAACTCACTAAAACCGAAAACCCAGAGCTGTCGGGTTGGTTCTGACTCATGGCAACCCTATGGTGCAAGTTATTTTAGAAGAAAGCATAGGAGGTACTTTGTATCTATAGCATATATGTTAGAAAAGAAAAACAACAAAAACAAAAACCCATTGCCATCAAGCTGATTCTTACTCATAGTGACCCTATAGGACAGAGCAGAGCTGATCCATAGGGTTTCCAAGGAGTAGCTGATGGATTTGAACTGTAGACCTTCTGGTTAGTAGTCAAAAGCTTAACCACTGCCCCTATAGTATACATTGCTTAAGGAGCTCTGGTCATATAACAGAAACCTTGGTGGTATAGTGGTTAAGTTCAGTGTCTGCTAATCAAACCATCAGCAGTTCAAATCTGCCGGGCACTCCTTGGAAATTCTATGGGGCAGTTCTCGTCTGACCTATAGGGTCACTGTGAGTCAGAATCAAGTCAACAGCAGTGGGTTTTTTTTTGTTTTTAGTTTGATGTTATAATGGTTAAGTGTTCAGCTGCTAACCAAAAGGGTGGCAGTTTGGACCCACCCAGTGTTCCCAGGGAGAAAGACCTACAGCTCTATTCCCAGGAGGAATAAACCTGCTGCACCTGGTCAATTTTGATTCATAAATATTGCATAGAAAACCCTATGGGGGTAGTTCTACTGTTACACAAGGTCACTATGAGTCTAAATAGACTTGACAGCACGTAACAACAACATAAAATAAAAGATGTATAGAGATATGTCTACATGTCTTTCCTGACCAGATTAGCAGGGTTGGGGGGGTGGTGTGTGAATTACATCTGATACCTCTAGCATGTAATATTTAGGACATGCTTATACTACAAAAAATATGAAATTTAGATTTAAGTGGATGTCCTGTACTTTATCTGTCAACTCTGCTAGGCAAACTTGTTTACCAGGTGTCTCCATTAGAACTTGAAAGGGACAAAAGCCTTACAATATGAAGAAGACTTACAATCAGAAAGGAGGATTTTTCCAGGAGTGTTCTTCCTCCTTTAGGTGATGGGCCAAGGATGTGGGCGTTCTGTGCTCCTGCATCCCCGCTATCTGAATACTGTCTCGATAAGACTGACAAAGAGCTTACACATGTGACTGGCTACATATTGAAGTCATTTTTCTCTCTAAATAACTGCCACATTTCTCAAGCACGTAAAAAAGTAGAGGAGGGTAGGATCTTACTTCTTCCGTATGAACCATAACAAATAACTTCATACATGTGTATTTTCATGGTTCACTACAGGAAAATAACACAATCATGGTTCTCCTGCACACAATTTCAAAAACAGAAGTGACAGAGTTTCTGCAAAATAGGTCCATGTCTAAATGAGTAGACAAAAGTCAGCCAGGAGCTAGAAAAGCAGTTGCGAGGTATACTTGATTTTTGTTTTTTGTTGTTGTTGTTTTTACAATTCTTGCATCAACAAAATTCCTGCAACAACACAAAAGCATTTTTGATAAAGAGGAAAGGTCATTTAAAAAAAAAAATTCAACCTCAAGTTCATCAAAGAAATCTAAAGAAATTTACTTCCTTCTCCCCAGCTTGGTCTGTTTGTCAGTCTGGGAGCTGCTCTATGCAAAGGCTTTGTGCATTGCTGCTTTTCAGCTGGGAAGCTGTATATGAGCTATTGCTCCTCTCCCAGGTGAGAACAGGTGTACACCACTTTAAATTTCCCGTGGATCTGATTGCATCATTTGTTATATTATCCAACATAATGACATGAAATACGTAAATAATAAAATGCCAGTTGCCTGCTGAAAATTTAAAGTGGCAGATCCTCTTTCTTCTGTTGGAGAAGCTGCTAGCTATTGATGGAACGTTCACTGCTGAAAAATGACGGGCAAGCTGAAGGGAGAGCCACCAGGGAAAAGGAATTCCTCTGGCTGAGATCGTGGACACAAAAAGGGACAGCAGGACATTGCCCCATCTCTAGCAGTTGCTATATGGCTCTGCCACCATCATATGCTTGATGAAACAGGTTACCTTAAAGTATACACATAAATCACTAAACTGAGCAAGCAAAGTGAAAGGAAGAAGTGGCAACGTTTTCCATGGTGCCTTTTTTTTTTTTCTTTAAAGTATTTATAGTTGCTTTTGATTGTCTGTTTAGCCAAATGTCAATCCAGTAGGCAAGTTTTCATACTGGGTCACATCCACAGCTCTGGAAAGGGTGGGAATACAGAATAGGTGATTGAAGGATTTCCTACTCAAAGCAAAAACTCTCCCAAACTGATTCCACTTATTGTCTTACTATCTAAGTTCTTTCAAAGCCAAGAACTTTTCCCTAAACTCAGAAGATATCATCAGCGAATTTCCATTCATGGTATAAATTGCATTTTTTTTTTTAATTTAGTTGCATTCAATACAGATTTACTGTGTACCCATTCTGGAAGATTTATGTGAGGAACAAGGAATATTGTAGTGAGTAAAACACAGCATGTATTCCCAAAGGCTTTATAGTTTTGTGAATAATTTTAATATAATTTTGAGTTTCAAACCTGTGATATTCACAATCAAGACACGAAACATAATGAACCCTTCATGAAATGAAAAGTCTTCACCTAAAAACTCCTTTCAAAAAGACCAAAAGAAATCTCATTTAGTATTCTTTAACTGTTGGTACAGACATGACAATTGAAGACTTAACTTTGAAAATGTCTCTAGATGATAATACCACGACAAGAGATGTAAAGGATGTGTGTATATGGAATATGTCATTGATTGAATTGTGTCCCCATAGAATACATGCTAACTTGCCTAGGCCATGATTCTCAGCAATTTGGCAGTTATGTAATGAGGTAGTCATCTTCCATGACGTGATCAGCCAATCAGTTGTTAGGGGATTAGAACGGGCTGCAACACAGTTGCCCACATCACAGCCCTGATTTGATGCAAAGGGAGTTTCCCTGGAATATGATTTGCATCACCTTTTATTTCACGAGAAATGAAAGGAAAGAGAAAGGAACAGGGAGGGAGGGACCTCATATAATCAAGGAAAAAAGTCAGGAGCTGAGTGTGTCCTTTGGACTCGGAGTGCCTACACTGAGAAACTCCTAGACCCAGTAGAAAAAAGAGGACACAGATCTTCCCCTACAGCCAACAGAGACGGAGAGCCTCTTCATGGAGCTACTGCCCTGAATTTGGCCTTACAGCCTCCCAAAACTTGAGAGAACAAATTTCTGTTTATTAATACCTCTACTTGGGGTACTTCTGTTGTACACAGCATTATATAATATGGATAGAATATGAGAATAAGTAACAATTATCAAGCAATCTAAGGAGTCCCGGCAGTGCAAAACTTAAACACTTGGCCGCTAACTGAAAAGTCAGCAGTCTGAACCCACCCAGTGGCTTCATAGGACAAAGACCTAGACGTGTGCTCTGTAAAGACTGCAACCAAGAAAACCCTATGGGGCAGTTCTCGTCTTGTCATCTTGTGTCACTAAGCATCAAAAATGGGTTGACAGCACAAAGTAGCAAAGACATCAAGTTTTTAATGTTTTTCCTCAACAACGTTGTCAGGCTTCTAGTCTTTGGACTGCCAAAGACAAGATCCCCTGATATACTCTGGAAATCCTACAGTAAACATAAACAGTGTGGTGAAGGACTTAATGGGGGATTTGAGTATGGAATAGATGCTGGTGTGCTGGATAAGAAATGAAAGCCAGCATGGTACATAGCGAGGAGATTTGCCAGCTCCAAGTGTTATCTGCTTATGAATTAAGAATGCATTTTGATGGAGCTCTGCTAATTTGCCTCAAGAAAGGAGAGGGAGGGCTATAGGAATAGAAAATCTCCCAAGTGGGTGAGGCCCTAATGACCTCAACTACGTGTCAGTTGTGGCTGTGTATGGAGGTGGGAAGAAATATCATATATATTTATATTGCTACCATTTGGGGCAATGTTTTGGAAGATGTACCATCTGACTCTAACTGTTCTGACTTAGAACTTGTCATTTGTAACAAAAGTGAAAATGAGCTTTTGAGATATTTATTCAGAACTACCGTGGTGTCTCATGTCTGCTTTTTCTGCACATACATTAGCATCCCTTCTGTGCTCTGTCTGGTCTCTGTCTGTGCCTTCCAGGCCCTGCACTTTCGACTTACTTCCTCTTAGAGTTTAAAGCCACATTAGTTTGCAACACATTTTCAGTTTCATGTCTAAGTCTGGATTTCATGAAATGTAAATAATATTTCTCCTAGAAGTGAATAGCTACACCGAGTTCCATTTTAGTAACATGCATACATGTCTGAACTCATTTACTAAGTTGGATATTCTTTGAGGACATGGGTTATCCTTTACACATCTTTTCAGCCTCCATTGAATGTCCAGAATACAATGGATGTTCATCAGTAAGCCTTCATGGGCTAAATGAATAAATGACTACATCCTAGAAAAATGGAAGAGAAGCACTCACAGACCTATTGCAAGGTGATACATAATATTGTGTTTCTCCTAAGGATTGATGATAGAAAAATTAAGGGAGGTATCAGTATTTGTAGGCCCATCACAAATAGCACTTCCTATTTCTAAAATCTGCATAATTTATCATTAGCATTTCTTTAACATCACAGAGGACCAGCAGGAGAATAGCCAAGACCACAATGTTGCCACTAACGTGGTAGAACATCAAGTCAAGTTTGTAGCACTTTTTCCTCAAACCCTCGTTCCACTTAATTTTGGTCCTTACATTCAAAGAGTTCACTTATGCAGTATGTAACTAGAGATCCATAAAGCTAATTCTAATATACTTGACTGTTACTGGCCAGATAGAAAATCAAGTAGTGAAGCCATGGTGTCTGGAGTTAGATGGTCATGGATATGCATTTCAACTCTACTACTTGCGAGAAACTCAGTCTTAGTTTCTTGCATGCAGAGATAGATAAATGCACACAGAGAACATGCCTCATGAGTGATAAAGTCATAGAGCCCTGGAGAAGACTGTGATCACTCTTTCTGGTAAAAGTAGGAAATAAATCTTGGGGTAGGTCTTCAGTGATGAACAAGGTTTTGTTTTGTTTTTCGCACAGAAACAAGGGACTGACATTCTAGACAGAGAGAAGCTATGAACAGAGTCCACAAAAATCAAACCCATCATGATGGAGTAAATTTCAACTCATATAAAACAGAGTGGAACCCCCTGAAAGCAAAAATAGAGACTGCGTCTCACATACTTTGGCCATGTTGTCAGGAGGGATCAACCCCTGGAGAAGGACATCATGCTTGGTAGAGCGGAGGGTTAGTGTAAAGGAGAGAGACCCTCAACAAGGTGGACTGACCCAATAGCTGCAGCAATGGACTTAAGCATAAAAACGACTGTGGGCATGGTGCAGGACTGGGCAGTTTTTCATTCACACAGTTGCTATGCATCAGAACCAACTTGACGGCACCCAACAACAGCAACAACAGAACTGCCTCATAGGATTTCCAAGGCTATCCAGTCTCACAGAAGCAAACTGCCACATCTTTCTCCCATGGAATGGCTGGTGGGTTTGAATCACTGATCTTTTGGCTGGCAACCAAGCACTGCTGCCCTTTTGAGTCAAGTCACCGGAACCCTAAAATATATGATGTGCTCAGGGACCACAGACAGTCCATGGAGCATGGTGAGAGGCACACAGAGGACCATTGGAGGATAGCCAAGGCCACAATCTTCTTTACAGCATGGGTGATACTGGCATCTTATCTTTTGACTCCCAATGAATGAATTCTTTAACAAATATCAATCTTCCTGAAACTGCAGGTTTTCAGCACTTCCCCATCTTTCCACGGAAGTCTGAATGTAATCCACACAGATTTCTGGGTAGAGGATCTTTATTCCACCCCCTGAAAGCCAAGAGCCTACCTGTTCTGGGTGAATATTAAAGGCTTCTCAGCATGCGTCGCCAGTGAGGGCAGATGTTGCTGCCAATATTTTTAGACAGAATTCAGACCTGCTAAGAATTCTGAGCAGCTGAGCCTTTCCCTCTCCTTCCCGGCTATTAGTCATCCCGCAGACATATCTTTAAATGCCTTAGTACGGAGTTTGTTCATCTAGATCACGCAATCCCAGCATCAGCTGTTTGCGGATGGTTACTTAGTAATTGGGAGTCAAAGAAGTGCAATGAGGTCCATTTAGAGTGGACTGAGCTATTTATAGACAGGAAGACTAAAATTACTGCTAGCTTTAGGAAAATTATGCTTCTACTTATAATAATGACTTCTTGCTTTCCATTACATTTGGCTAAGGGGAAATAACAACTCTAAATTTTTAACTTTTAAAAAAAATTCACTGCGTAGGATGGGTTTCACAGTGGTTAAAGCACTCAGATGCTAACCGAAAGTTAAAACTGAGTTTGTCCCTACCAGCTGCTGAGCAGAAGAAAAGGTGTGGCAATCTGCTTTCATAAAGACCACAGCCTTGGAAACCCTGTGGGGCAGTTCTACTCTGTCCTATAAGGTCACTGTGATGGAATCAACTTCAAGGTAATGGATAATGGGTTAGGATTGTAATGATTGGCATAAAACATTCAACAGCACATAGCTGTTTAACATATAGTAGAGGCTTAATGGTATAAGTAGGCATATTATCAATAAATATCTGTTGAATGAATACGTGAATGAAATCAGCTAATCCGTACTTTTAAACGGTATTTCAGAACGTAGCATGCATTAGTCAAAGCTGATACCTGTGACCACACTATTACATACGAAAAAATGAAAAGAAGCAACAACAGCAAAATATAATCTAGAAAGAATCATAGGCAGGAGTTTTATTTATTAAGCTTGGGCTGGTCATTTCACTTCTCTGTTTTCTTTAGAGAAGTGAAGGATTTGAACTCAGTAGTAACTAATGTTCCTTTCAGCTCCAAAGCTCTATAATCCAAATGACATTTTAGCTGGTATCAGGAGACATAAACTGCTCCCTTCATAGGTGGTGCAAATAGTTAAGAGTTTGGTTGCCATCTATAGAATGTCACCCTACTGGCCTCTTACTACAGAGGAGTGGAGAGGGTGGACAGGAGGGGACAGGAGATTGTGTGGAATGGAAAGGAAGAGTGTGCTGTCATTAGGCAAGGAGAGCAGACAGAGCTCCAGACAGGCAGGCATGCTGGTTTGAATTGTATTGTAAACTTTCACACAACCACAACAAAAAAACAAAGCAAAAAAATAAAAAAGAGTTTGGTTGCTAACTGAAAGATTGGAGGAGGTTCAACTTCACCCAGAGAAACCTAGGAAGAAAGGCCTGGCAACTTCCTTCTGAAAAATCAGCCACCGAAATCCATATGGTGCAAATGGGACTGCCATGTGTCAGAGTGGACTTCACGGCAACTGTGTTTTGGTTTTTTTTTTAATAGTCTCCCAAAGCTATACCTTTGAACTACCTCTAACCAGTGTGCTCCTTCAGCAAAGATGGCAAGACTGTGTCTTACATACTTTGGACATGTTGTCAGGAAAGATCAGTTCCTGGAGAAGGACTTCATGCTTAGTACAGTGAAAGGTCAGCAAAAAAGAGGAAGAAACTCAATGAGATGGACTGACACAGTGGCCGCAACAATGAGCTTAAGCATAAAAACGATTGTAGACACGGCACAAGACTGGGCAGTGTTTTGTTCCATTGTTCGTAGGGTCACTATGAGTCAGAAGCAACTCGATGGCATCTAACAACAACACTTCTGTCTTGAATTTCTTTATGAAAGTAATGCCTTCTTTTATGGCTTGCTGTCTTCTCTCATTTTTTTCTTCTATACGAGTCTTGCACCTTGTATCCATTTTTCTTGTCTTGAATCACTTTTTATTCTGATCTCATCCTCTCTTATCTGGGGTTCGTGAGAGGAAGGGACCATACCTCTCATCTTTGCTTTCTTTAAGTACCTAGCACAATGCCACGCATAGCGGAATCCTTTCTTTATAATTTCAGTGGTGTTTGTTTAACAATCACCCTGGAATAATAGGTCCACCCTAATTTGTGGGTTTAATAAACCGCAGTTGCTGCATCAGCCAGCCCACTTTCTCTCTCTCTCACTCACTGTGTTCTAGCCATACGGTTGCCCGTTGAGTCTTCAAAAAATGCCAGGTTTGTCCTGGCTTCTGAGACTACGTGCTGTCTGGAATCTTTTCACCTGAGGTCCTCATTCAGGTCTCGGTACCAAAGTCACCATCTCAGAGAGTGATTCCGTGGCCGCCATCTGTAAGTTACCCACTTATCCAACCTTGGTTCCCCTTGTAACATCGCTACTTGAAATGATCGTAGTTTTTACACTTGACTTGTCTGTCTTTCCCATTAGAATAAAAGATCTGTGAAAGCCGACAGCAAGGCTGTCATGTTTTCCAATCTATTGCCAACGGCTGGAACAGTGCCTGGCCTGTGGTAGGTGCTCGTTAAATATTTGTGGAATAACTGAAGTGCCTGCCCCCTTCACTTCTCACTGCCAGCTGGTGCCCCTGCCAGCTCCCCGTCACCTACTGTTTCTTCCACTTGGCCTTCTTCACTTTCTTCACACATTGATCATTCACTGTCACTCAGAATGGTCACCAAATATCATTCGCTGCAACTTCTTTTTGCTACCTTTATAAAAATCAACTTTATATTGGCCCCACTTTATGACTAAAAATAGAAACCGTAATCTGTAAACAAGAAAGATTTTACTCTCTCATGGAAGGGAGAAAATTCTTTAAAATTTTAATGTGCTGTTATTACTAGACATTACATGATTATAATAATGGGAACAGAGTTGAAGGCGTACCGGAAACTTGCCAGTTTATGGGATAAGAGCATGCTAATAATAATTGTCATTATAAGACTTCATTAGCACCGATACTATCTTGGATACTATATATAGAAGGGAGAAAAATAAATAGCTCCTCATAAGGTGAGGCAAATAAACCAGTTTTTAAAAAATAACTATAACCCAATGATATAAGAGAATGGTGTGTATTATCAAAATAGCTTTTCATACAATAAGGCAGCTCACAGAACAGCTGCCTATAGAAAACCCTGTTAAATGACTTGCATGCAGAAGAGAAAGGTGCAGAGATTTAGACATGATGCTCTAATTCCAAACTTTTTCTCAGGTTGCTGCTGTAGTCGTTCTGTTTTCTGTCTAATCAATTCCCCATCCTTTCCTGCTGTATGTATCACCCAAAACCCAAGCCAACCCACTGCCATCGAGTCAATTCCAACTCATAGTGACCCAACAGGACAGAGTAGAACTACTGCATGGAATTTCTAAGAGCGCCTGATGGATCTGAACTTCTGACCTCATGGTTAGCAGACGCAGTAGTACCGGCACCTGGGCTCCAGTTACTCCACCTCTTCTGTTTGTCTCTCTGGCCCAAGAGAAGAGAGAGACTTTGTGGTTAGTGCAAATATCTGGGCTACCTCTCCATCTCCCATTTCCCCTTTTGTTCTAAAACCTTAATAGCTATTTCCTAACATAAACTTTCCTCTCTTGAAAGATCTGCAGGCAGTTCTCTTGTCTGATCAGATCATAACTGTTATAAATAGCCTAGTAGACATCAGCTTTGAAAATTTTTATTTTATTGTCTCAATCCACGATCTTTTGAGTACAATCTGCCTTAAGAAAGAGAAAATCCATCTCCACGCACTTGGACCACATTCTTTTCAAACACTCAATGCAGTGTTTACTCTGTGCTGAAAAAAGTAATTGAAGTTTAAGAATGATGGATAATTCATACATGATGATAATAAAACCATGATTTAAATATAATAATAGGAAACTTCATTTTTAAAAGATCCTACATGTCTAATTAATATAGGAACAAGGAAAGGCGACAGAAGGCTTTTCAACACACACTGATGCAACCCAGAGCACAAATAAAAACAGCCTTCTTAGAAACCAAGAACGCTGGGTATTCAAAGAGCACGGACATATCAGAGCTCATTTTACTGACCCATGAAAATAGTCTAAGTTCAAAGTCAAACAACAGACAGCAAGACATGTCTAGAGAGCTATATCATTCCAAACAATATATACAGGGAAGATTTAAGCAAGAAGGAACTCGAAAAGCGACACTAATCACAAATGCCCAAGAAGTCCCTCCCAATACACAGTGGCAGGGCTGTGTGTTCTGATAGTGGACACAGGCTGCAGTGGCACAGAGGAGGGACAATATGGTTAAAAAATGGGAAAGAAACTAGGCCACATAGTCTTTTAAAAGTCCAATATATGCAAACTGAATAGCTTAAAACACAGACCTACATCCATGTCACAAAGATGTAATCACCTGGGGAGTTTTGACATAACCCACCACGATAGT
The DNA here is from genome assembly GCA_028571685.1 of Heterohyrax brucei. NCBI lineage: Eukaryota > Metazoa > Chordata > Mammalia > Hyracoidea > Procaviidae > Heterohyrax > Heterohyrax brucei. The sequence goes on from CM053149.1 coordinate 21,468,950, forward strand.
CTCTGCTTCTCAGACTATGCTGTCAAGATAAGAGCAGAATGAATTATGCCTCAGACTAATGTTTACATAAGACTGGTTTAATCTGGGAGACTCAGCTTTGCACATTGATGTTCCTCCTGTTAGCCTTGCCAGAATCTTCCAGATCTTCCTTTTCTTCTCTGGCTTCTGCAGTATAACTCTTAAGATCTATGAAAATACTTTCTTTTATATGCTTTCTTTCTTCCTCTCACACCATACCGTGTCCTCACGGTCTAAACACTTGACATTAATAGAGGATCCATCGCAAATACGTCCTGAGGACTATATGATTGTTAATGGTGCAAAATGTCAGCTGTTTTGAGGACAGAAGTTAAAAGTATAAAGTAAAAACCACAAGAACAATAACACTGATTTCATTTCTAGCTTGAACATCCCACTCATGGTATTAGACAAATTCTATGTGCCTCAATTTATTTCATTACTGTTGAAAGAAGAATAATGCTTTTGATATGGTACTAGCAGGTTTCTTAGCTGCAATCAACTGAATCTGTTTTGGCTATTTTAAGGTGAAATGGAATTTATTAAAGGATATTAAGAAGTTTGCAGAATCAGTAGAAGCACTAAAGTAACAGGTTCAGTTCTAAAGCTTGAAGAACAATGAACAATGCCCTCAGCCGTGAGAAAGAGTTAGATAGCTGCACTCACTACTACTACCCATTTTTTCTGCCACCTATGTTAGCAAAACGAAAGACCCTCCTGGCTCGTATCACTTCCTTCTGAATGAAGCCTTGCATGGCATGGATGGGTCAGTTGGGTTGAGTTACAACATATTTCCAACTAGCTGCAAGGGAGCCCGGGCCAGGTGAATGTTTGTAGATATCTTAAGGGAGTTATCAAAACAACAGATGTCCACTGTAGATGCGTCACAGCCCTGGTGGTGCACTAGTTAAAAGTACAGGCTGCTAACCAAAAGGTCAGCAGCTCAAATCCACTAGCTGTTCCTTGGAGATCCTATGGAGAGGTTCTACACTGTCCTGTAAGGTTGTCAGGAGCCGAGTGGACTTGATGGTGACACATTTAGTTTGGAATGTTTTGCAGGTGCTAAATTTCTTTAGTAGGTGTCTTAGCCTGTGTTGTTTAGAGGAGGATGATCTGCAGGTAAGGTGGCAGGCTGGAGTCCTCTGCAGGATTATGCTCCAGGAACTGGAGATTGAGTGACAAGAAGACTGCAGGGTCAGGAGACAGCAAATTTTGCCAGAACATCCATTTATATTTTGCTGACAGGCCATATCCCCAAGGAAGCTCCTCTTTCAATTGATTGGCTGCTCACTTCAAATCTCATCATGGAAGGCAGTTACATCATATCACATTGTGGAATAACAACCAGTTCATTGTTTGCCATGCCATTGAGAATCATAGCCCAGCCAAGGTGACACAAAATTTGACCAAAATACCCTCCTTAAAAAGGAGAAAAGTAAGCACATTGCCATTAAGTTAATTCCGACTCATAGCAACTATACAACTCACAGCAACCCATAGCAACTGTACAACTCATAGCAACTGTGTACAACTGCCCCACAGTTTTCAAGGAGCACCTGGCACATTTGAACAGCCAGCTATTTGGTTAGCAGACATATTTCTTAACAACTATAGCCACTAGGGTTTCCCAAAAAAAGGATAAGCTTTTTTAATAGTTGTCATATGAAGTAGCTGGGTATGACTTGGTACCCAAACTTGTCACTGAGTAATGGTTTGTCTAAGGAAACTAGATCAACCACTAAGAGCTGTCGATGACTAACACGATATTTGCTTTAATGGGATCAAGAGCCAGGACTTGAACAGTGAAATGGAGACCACAAGCCTAGGTCAGGACTTGGTCAGCCAAGTGCGGGGACTATCGATTCATATGAGTAGACAAAGTGAACCTTGAGAAATAGACGTCCGATCTCTCTGAAGGAACACACATGACAGAGATTGTGAGAGATACGATCATAAGGAAAGCTCAACTTATCTAAGAATTCTTTGTCTTTCTTAGCTCTATTTTGTCTACTTACTTACAGATGAAAAGATATAATTAGTCTTTGCATGGTATTTAAGGGGATACTAGTTTTTAAGGGCATTAATTGGATGTCTTAGTCAGCTAGTGCTGCTATAACAGAAATACCACAAGCAGATGGCTTTAAAAGGAGAAATTTTATTTTGTCACAGTCCAGTAGGCTAAATGTCCAAATTTAGGGTGTCACCTCCAGGGGAAGGCTTTCCCTGCTGCCTCTGGAGCCCAGTGCTTCTTGTCAATCTTCCCCTGGACTGGAAGATTCTGATATGCAAGTCCTTTCCAAAGGATGCTCTGTTCTCACTGTGCTGTTGCTTGGTAGCAGGAAGTCCCCAAATGTCTCTGCTAGCTGCTTTCCTTTGTGTCTGAAGAGACTGCCTTAAGGCACAGAACAATCTTATACTTGAAGTCCCACCCCATCAACAAAACTGCTACCCACCCTCCCTCATTAACAGCATTTGGGCAGGGCTTACAGTGTATAGGAACTTCACACAACACCAAGAATCATGGCCTAGCCAAACTGCTACAAACGTTCTCAGGAAAACACAATTCAGTCCACAACACTGGAATGTAAAGTGTGTAGCTAAAGAAAATGTGGAATCTTCATGCAACCTTCCCTATCATGTGCAAAGTCTATTTAGAATTATATGTCACTGTGTAATAAAGAAATTGTTATTTTTCCACCATAAAACGAGGCAAGCTGTGGTTTGCATGAAAGCTCAGATGTGGTCCAACCATCCGTTTTCCTTAGCTCCTGGAAGAAGTGCTTACATCCTGCTTCCCTTAGTGTGTGAGGCACCTTCAGTTTAAAAGGCAGATGTTCTTGGTTACAGTTGCTATGTGAAATGTTATGAGATAGAAATTACTGTCATAATTAATAACAGGTAAAAGTTTTACCTTTGATGTGCTGCGTTCTACATTTAATTGAGTCTTTTTGATTGTATTTATTGTACATCTCTATCGTCCCACTGGTTTTCGGGCTGTTTGTATGTTTAGCTTGACGTCTGTTTCTATTTAGTCAAGGCTGTTAATGCCTTTCAGACTTATTTTCAACTGCTCGGTAAACCCATATGGTTTAAGTTTAAAGGGATATTTACACCACTACACTTTTGAATACTAAAACCCACTTGTGTCCGTCTTCATTTTGCTCTTCTGAAAAACATGCTGTGATTTATTGAGAAGGTGTGTATAATTTTGTACTCATGGTAGCCAAAATAAAGAACAAAGACAGTCCAGAAACTATGCTTTACCAGAGCCAAAAATTTTAGCAGAATAAAAACCCCACGTGTGTATTTGAAAAAACAGAAAGGAACAACCATTGCTGGTGAGTTGCTTCTGACTTACAGTAACCCTACAAGACAGATTAAAACTGCCCCATAGGGTTTCCAAGGAGTGGCTGGTAGATTGAAATCACTGACCTTTTGGTTAGCACCTGAGCTGTTAACTATGAGACTATCAGGGCTCCAATATGTATAAAGTTGTTAACCAAGCAAAAAACCATTCAATGTCAGTAAGTCAATTCTGACTCATAGCAACCTGTAGGACTGAGTAGAACTCCCCCATAGAGTTTCTAAGGAGCACCTAGTGGATTTGAACTGCCAACCTTTGGGTTAGCAGCTGTAGCACTTAACCACTATGCCACCAAGCTTTCCTATAAAGCTGGTACAATTTATAAAACCGCTTACACACACTATTGAGCCATTTAATGTAACGCAGTCGTTGCAGGGGACACCAAATGCTTTTACTTGTTCAGATCTTCTCCCACTTTTCTCTGGAAATAGCATCCGAATTTTACTTGAGCCAATATCTCCTTCCCATCTAACTATACTATCGGTAAGGTTGTTAATCAAGGTGATGTGGCTTCTCCTGGCAAATGGGTGGGTGCATGGTTAAGGAGACATTAGTGGTCTTCTTCCTAGAATGTGATAGTTTCTGAAAGACCAAAAATAGCTGCAGGTCATTCATTCTAACCATCTTCTACTGAAGAGGTTATTAATTTCTGCTGCCTAGCTATCAAGAGTTTTTATGGTTCCAGAAGTTTCTAAAGCTTGATTTTTAACTTTTCCTTCAACTCTACTTGCTATTGATATCTATTTAGTAAGACTACACATTTTTATTCTTCGGTTCTTTTCCATGCAACTGAAGAACGCTGGTACAAAACTTGCAAGTTGGAATGGGGACAGCTAACCCCTTCAGGAAAATGTGTAATAATTGGAATTGTTAACCAGGTAGAAAAACTAAGAAATATTGGCAAAATAACCCATCAAATTATTGCCTGTGCATACAGGCATTATATTGCACATTGGGGCAGGCGGCAGGTGGTTAGAAACCTGGGGTACCAGTTTTAACAGAGATAACTAAGAGGCCTGAGCAGTTCTGGCAATGAGGTGAAGCGAGCATTGGCTATTTGTAAGAGGAACGGGCAGCAAACTGCAATACTGAAATTCTTGCCTCAAGGCTTCAAATGAATTTGGAGACTGTCCTGACCACTGTTAAAGAATCTCTTGCTTCATAAACCAAAACTAAAAACAAAAAACTGTTGCTGCAGAGTGAATTCTAACTCATGGCAACCCCATGTATTACAGAGTACCATTTTATTCTATAGGATTTTCTTGGCCATAATCTTTATGAAAACACACTGACAGCTGTCATGGATTGGATTCCAAAACAAAGTGTGTAGCAATTTGGCTAGGCCATGATGCATGGTATTTTGTGATGTTCCTGTATGTTGTAAATCCTGTCTCTGTGACGTTGAGGAGGGAGGATGGGTGGCAGAGGGGTTGGTGGAGCAGGACTCAGTGTGAAAGATTGTATTGTGCCTCGAGACAATCTTTCAGGATATAGAGGAAAGAAGGTGGCAGAGAGATTTGGGAACCTTATACCAGGAAGGCAGTGCTGGGAGCAGAGTGCATCCTTTAGAAAGCAGCCAGGATTCCCCACCTCAGAAGCTCCCAGACCAGGAGAAGATTGACAGCAAGGATCTGCTTCCAGAGCCAGAAGAGAAAGCCTTCACCTGGAGTTGACGTCATGAATTTGGACTTGTAGACTACCAGACTGTGGCAGAATAAAATGTCTCTTTTTAAATACATCCACTTGTGGTATTTCTGTTACAGCAGATGACTAGATGACTAAGACATCAGCTTTCTTTTTCAAAGAGCTACTGGGTGGATTTGAACACCAGTCTTAAAACTAGTACTAAAGCACAAGCTCTTTGTGCTATTCAGGGACTACCCTCCCACAAACGAAGGACCCCAAATTTGAAGGGCTAAGATCACCAAAAAATAAAACTCAGAGTAAGATTCCCAAGGTTGTTGAATTATACAACAACAGGTACTGAGATGACTCCTGACAATAGGAAGGGTGACACTTGGGGACAATTTAGAATGCTTGAAATACATTCTAAATGTATGTATTTAGAATGCCAACACCTTCTGAGAAACTTCCACAAAATACCCCCTTATTTCACAAAATACTCCTTCCATAGCTTTGTAGGAAGAGGCTAATAATAGCTAATCACTTCATTGTTACAGTTCAGTATCTAGACTCTGACCTTAGCATGACTAGGGTGAGAAATTCACGGTCAATACACACACACACACACACACAAAAGAACTGCATGCATTTGCTCATATAAATCTGTCTTAGTTATCTAGTATCTGTAACAAAAATACCACAAGAAGAAGGTTTAACAACAGACATTTATTTCCTCATAGTAAAGTAGGCTCAAAGTCCAGATAAGATATATTTGATATGTTTATCTAGACAATGGATGGTCCATCCAGTGCATTTTGAAATAAACGTTAATGCTATCAAATAGGCCTCTGGTTTTCCATTTGCCAAAGATCTCACTGCTCTGTATTACGCTACTTCTAACTCACTTTGTTCATTACAGATCTGTCTTGCCTTGGACCTAGACTATCACTATTAACTGATAATTGGGTCATAAAAAAAAATTATAAAAAGGTCATACTTAAAGCTATAATACATTCCAGATTTCTAGAAACAGCCACGTGTCCATGTGTGATTGGCATAGAATATACTGGAGCCTGAATTTTAATTGAAAAAAGAAAAAACTAACAAGTAAAGAAAACCCCATAAACTTTGGAGTCAGATTTCTTTGGGGTCAGATGCTAACTCCATTACTCACAGATTTTGAGTCGAAACAGAACTTTTTTTGACATCTATAAACTGGAGAGTTTCATCACATAGAGTTGATCCGGTAATCACAGAGAATTAGATGTGAAGTATGGTATAGTTCCAGAAACATAGTAGGCTCTCAAAAACCGGTAGCTGAGGAGCAGCAGCAGTAGCAAGACTCCTAGCAGTGATGTTGTCATTGGCGTCAGGTGCCGTCGAGGCAGTCCCATTTCATAGCAACCCTGTGAGCTATGAAGGAAACACGGCCAGGTCATGTGCCACCCCTGCAACTGTTGCTGTGCTTGAGCGCATTGTCACAGCCACTGCATGGTAGTTATTCTTAAGTTATTACTATCAATTTGTGTAAAGATGTGCTTTAGTCATGTATTAGGCTTCTACAACACTTATTGCTTACATAATCTTCCTTCTAATTGATTGCATCTTAATTTGGCATTGTTTTCTGGGAAAGCAAGACCTTCACACTTCTGGGTCCTTACACCATAGGCTCTCCCCTGCTCTTGACACAGATTGACCCCTTCTGTATCCAATGACATCTGTGTGTCATTTGAAAATTAAGTCCATGTATTTTTTTCTATTCAGCTACAGCTTCTATACGCTCTTCACATTCAGATTTCATGTATCCTTGGGCCTGTGTTTGCATTATTTGTTCACCCTAGAGAAGAAAGCCAAAGAAAGATTAATTCATAAAAAATGAATGGTTGTTGAAACTCTTTAAAGCCTTGATTTACTGCATAATTAGTAGACAACACTAGAAAACAGAATATCTTTCTGCCTGTGAATTAAGTAAATTGATTAATTTATTAATTACATATGATAACTCCATAGATAGCAAAACCATAATTGTATCACTGGCTAACATAACACAGCAAAAGAATCAAGCATGTTTTCAACACGGTCAAAAATTTAATTTACAATATTGGGTTCTTCTCTTAGAATCCTAATTAAAGATCTCAGGAAAGCCAAATATAGTCCAAACACATTTTTGGAAGGCAGGTTGTATCACCTATAATGTATACCACAATAAGCAAGAATCATTTTTTTTTACCCCAGAATTTTATCCTCACCAGAAATCACTTATTCATTCATTTATTCATTAAATAATTATCACAGACCATCTTCCATGCATTAGGTACTTTTTTTAGGCACTGGAGATACAGTGGGCAAATTAGAGGAGGATTCCTGCTCTTGTGGAATACACACTGAAGAACTATTCTGTTCATTACGGTAGCCACATATGGCTACATACAGATTAAAGATTCAGTTCCTCCATCACATTAGCCATATTTCAAATGATCAATTACCATATGTAATTACCACATTGGATAGCTGTAGCAGATTCTCAATACCACAGAAAGTTCTCTTAGCAAATTCTAGAGGGTAGAGACAGAAAACAATGAAACATTAAATAGAGAATATACAGATTCTGGTTTAAAAAACTCTGAGAGAAATAAACAGGAGAATATGTTAGTGGCCATTTGGGGAGTGGGACAGCCACTCCCTTTAAAGTGGTCTGGACAGACATCTCTGAAGAGAACCCTCTTGAAGAATTCAATTGCTCAAAAATAGATAAGGCAGAGTTATCAGTCACGCGTGCACTGGAAGAAGTAGGTGCACGCGAGGGAAAGAAAAGAAGTTGGTGTGGCTGAAGGATTGTGGGAGAAGGGGTAAGGGTCATAAAAGGGGGTAGAAGAGGATGCTATGATGAGCAGAGTTTTATGCTAAGTTCCATGGGAAGTTCCATGCCAAACACTGGCCTTCAAGTTGACTCCCACTAATGGTGACCTCACGTGTCTCAGAGTTGAACTGTATTCTACAGGGTTTTCCATGACTAATTTTTCAGCAGTAGATCATCAGGCTTTTCTTTAGAGGAGCCTCTGAATGGACTCAAACTTCCAACCTTTCAGTTAGCAGTTAAGTGAGTTAATCATTTGTACCACCCAAAGGCTCCAGGAAGTCACCTTAAAGGTTTAAGGAAGGGATGTGTTCTGATTCATGTTTTTAAAATACAGATGCTGCTTGAACAAGTAGAAAGAGAACAACAGAGGAACCCCTCGGGCACTGGAAGAAAGGAGATCATAAAGATTAGAGCAGAGCTAAATGAATTAGAGAATAGAAAAACAATTGAAAAAATTGAAAAGACCAAAAGCTGGTTTTTTGAAAAGATCAACAAAATTGATAAACCACTGGCTAAACTTACTAAAGAAAAGCAGGAAAGGAAACAAATAACCCAAATTAGAAATGAGAAGGGAGTTGTCACCACAGATGCAACAGAAATCAAAAACATCATAACAGAATACTATGAAAGACTGTACTCTAACAAATTTGAAAACCTAGGGGAAATGGACAAATTCCTTGACTCATACCACCTACCCAAATTATCACAATGTGAAGCAGAACAACTTAATAAACCCATCACAAAGGAAGAGATTGAAAAGGTCATCAAAACACTGCCAACCCAAAAAAGTCTGGGCCCAGATGGCTTCACGGCAGAATTCTACCAAGCATTTAGAGAAGAATTATCCCCAATACTATTGAAACTATTTCACAGTATAGAAAGGGATGAAGTACTCCCAAACTCATTCTATGAAGCCAGCATAACCCTGATACCTAAGCCCGGGAAAGATCCAACAAAGACAGAGAACTACAGACCGATATCACTCATGAACTTAGATGCTAAAATCTTCAACAAAATTCTTGCCAACAGAATACAACAACATATCAAGAAAATAATCCATCATGACCAAGTGGGATTCATACCAGGGATGCAAGGCTGGTTCAACATCAGGAAAACAATTAATGTGATTAACCATATAAATAACACAAAAGACAAAGATCACCTGATTTTGTCCATTGATGCCGAAAAGGCATTTGATAAAGTCCAACACCCATTCATGCTAAAAACTCTTAGCAAAATGGGCATAGACGGCAAATTCCTCAACACAATAAGGGCCATTTATACAAAGCCAATTGCCCACATCATCCTGAATGGAGAGAGACTGAAAGACTTTCCCCTGAGATCAGGAACTAGACAAGGATGCCCACTGTCACCTCTCCTATTCAACATTGTGCTAGAAGTTCTAGCCAGAGCAATTAGACAAGAGGAACAAATAAAGGGCATCTGCATCAGCAAAGAGGAAGTTAAAATCTCCCTGTTTGCAGATTATATGATTGTATATGCAGAGAACCCCAAGGAATCTATAAGTAAGTTACTCAAACTGATAGAAGAGTTCAGCAAAGTCTCAGGATACAAGATAAACATAAGTAAATCAGTAGGATTCCTTTATACCAACAACGAGACTGTTAAGGAGGAAATTATCAAATCTATACCGTTTGTGATAGCCCCTAAGAAGATAAAGTACCTAGGAATTAATCTAACCAGAGAAACAACAGACCTTTACAAAGAGAACTACAAGCCCTTACTACAAGAAACTAAGAGAGACTTAGATAAATGGAAAAACCTACCCTGCTCATGGATAGGAAGACTTAACATTGTGAAAATGTCTATTTTACCCAAAGCAATTTATTTATATAATGCAATCCCAATACAAGTTCCAGCATCATTTTTTAATGAGATGGAGAAACAAATCACCAATTTTGTTTGGAAAGGGAAGAAGCCCCGGATAAGTAAGGTACTACTAAAGAAGAAGAACACACTGGGAGGGCTCTCATTACCTGACCTTAGAACATACTACACTGCCACAGTGGTCAAAACAGCCTGGTACTGGTACAAGATCAGACAGACTGATCAATGGAACAGAATTGAGACCCCAGAGATGACACCATCTGCCTATGAACAGTTGATATTCGACAAAGGCCCTAAGACATTAAACTGGGGTAAAAACAGTCTCTTCAACAAATGGTGCTGGCAAAATTGGTTATCCATCTGCAATAAACTGAATCAAGATCCGTATCTTACACCTTATACAAAAACCAACTCCAACTGGATAAAAGACCTAAATATCAAACCTAAAACGATAAAGCTCATCCAAGAAAAGGTAGGAACAACAATGGAAGTTTTAATACACAATGAGGACAGACTCCAAAATCTGTCAAAGAAACCTCAATCAACAGAAGAGAAAGTAGATAAATGGGAACTATTAAGAATCAAACACTTTTGCTCATCCAAAGACTTTATTAATAGAATTAAAAGAACACCCACAGAGTGGGAAAAAATATTTGGCAACTCTATGTCAGATCGATGCCTGATCTCCATAATCTATAAGATACCACAAAATATCAATAACAAGAAGATAAACCATCCAATTAAGCAATGGGCAAAGGAGATGGACAGATATTTCACTAAAGAGGAGATCCAGGCAGCCAAAAAACACATGCGGACATGTTCACGATCTTTAGCTATTAAAGAAATTCAAATCAAGACAACAATGAGATACCATCTCACCCCAACAAGATTGGCCATGATCCAGAAAACACAAAACAACAAATGCTGGAGAGGCTGTGGAGAAAGTGGAACCCTCCTACACTGTTGGTGGGGTTGCAAAATGGTCCAGCCTCTTTGGAAGGCAATCTGGCGCTTCCTTAAAAAAATGGATATCGATATACCATTTGACCCAGTAATTCCACTACTTGGAATATATCCTACAGATTCAAGGCCTTTCACACCGACGGACACATGCACCAGAATGTTTATTGCGGCACAGTCCACAATAGCAAAAAGGTGGAATCAACCTAGATGCCCAACAGTAGAAGAATGGATAGGTAAACTGTGGTACATATACTCAATGGAGCACTATGGAATGATAAAGAATAACGATGATTCCAGGAAACATCTCCTAACCTGGTTTCAACTGGAAGACATTATGCTGAGTGAGAGTAGTCAGCGACAAAAGGACAAATACTGTATGAGACCTCTACGATAAGATCTCAAAAACAGACCCGTGTATAGAAGAAAAGACTCTTTGACAGCTGCAAGGGAGGGGAGGGAGGGAGGGAGGGCGAGGGGGGGAGGGTTTAGTTTAGGTAGTTACTAGAAATCTGGTTGGGAGAAAGCGGTGACAGCACACATTAGGAACAAGAACAACATTAAGTGGACTTCAGCATAACTTGAGTACTCCTTCCATCTTGACTCAATACTGCAAGGATAGAGTAGCTGGGGCGGGAGGTGGGGGACCATGCTCTTAGGCGAATTCCAGGCCAATTGGCACAACTAGCGTTTTGCTAAGAGAGCTCTCTGCACCCCACATTGGTGAGTGGAGTGTGGGGTCTTAAAAGCTGCCAAGCTGCCATCCGAGGAGACAGCAAATGGTCCCAACTCAGCAGGAACGGATGCTCACCGAGGGCCAAAATGGCATGTGGTAAAGACAACCGAGAAGACAGAGAGACCCACAAGAGTGGGTACCTACATCGACCTGGGACCGGAAGAACCGGATGGTGCCCGGCCACCACCAGTGATAGCCATGACGGAGCTCACAGAGAAGAGCCTCACCGGCAACACAAGAATAAAAAGAGGTGCATCATGAGATCTCCACTAAAAGACCTCAATTGATGGTCCAGCAGTTCTGGGATTCCTCTGAGAGCATGGCCCCCGGCCCTGATGCTGCCCGTTCCCATAAATTATAACAAAGGTCCACTCTTTGGACAGGAATGGAATGGACATGGCAATGCAGAGTAACCATATGTTGGAAGCACTTTATGGTTCTATACATCTATAGGATATCATCTTGCTGACCTCTGGCTGGAGGAAGGGGAGTGGAAGGAGAGGAGGGGAAAGGAGACTGTTGGGAGGATGAGACATGTATGGAGCAGAGAGGAATAGTGTGCAGTCACCGGACAGGGAGAGCAGTGGAAGCTGCATATAGGGGGGCATGTAAATTTACATGTGAATGTACATTTTCATTCAGTTATGTTAAATAAAAATAAAAAAAAATGACTACAAAAAAAATACAGATGCTATTGGGTGAAGAATAAAGTGAAGAGGACAAGAACGGAAAGTCAGATGCCTGTTCAAAGGAAGGATATTAAGGTGAACAAAACAAGATTCTAACAGTGGAAATGGAAATTAGCATGAAATGGAAATACAATTTGGAGGTAGAAGTGGTTTGACTTACCGTTAGTGGGGATGAAGAAAATGCAAGAGTTAATGACAATTCCCAAATCGCCACATTAAGCAGCTGAGTACCAGGGTGGTACCAACTACCGACACTGGCAAGATTACTAAAGTGTAAGTTTGAGATAAATTTACAAGATTTTTCCTTTAGCCATGTTATATTTAAAATGTCAATTAGATATCTGAATTGAGGTATTGAGTGGGCAGCTGGGTAAATAAATCTGGAGTCTGTAGAAAAATTAAGGTCAGATAAATAAATTTGAGAGTGATCATCAAACAAGTGGCATTTAATGCCACAAAACCAAAAACCAAACCCAGTGGTGCTAATTGGAAACTCTATGGGGCAGTTTTACTCTGTCCTATAGGGTAACAGTGAGTTGAAATCAACTCAACGGCAATGCGTTTTATTAACACCACAAGACTGGATGAAATCATCAAAGATGGATACACAAACCAAAACCAAGTTAAATGCACTGCTGTTGCGTCAATGCTGACTCACAGTGACCCTATAAGGCAGAGTAGAATTGCCCCACAGAGTTTCCAAGCAGTGCCTGGTGGATTTGAATTGCTGGCTTTTTTGGTTAGCAGACGTAGCATTTAACCATTATGCCACCAGGGCCTAGGATCAAGCCCTGGGACACTTCAACATTTGAAAGCAGGGTAGCAGAGAGGAGCTAGCAGAGTAGACTGAGATGGAACAGTCAGGGAAGAATGAAGAAAAGCAGGAGAGGGTAGAAGCATGGAAGCAAATTACACAGTAGAGTGGCTATGGAAGCATAAGATAGAATGTGAGCCAAAAGGATTCCTTGGGAGTTACCCACAGGAGGTCACTAGGGACTTGTCAAACAGTTTCATTTGAGTAGTGGGGACAAAGTCAGAATGGAATAAGTTGAATCATAAATAAGACGTGAAGAAAGGCAGGTGGTTGGGTTCAGAATCTTCTCAGAAATGGGACAGAGACTGCAATGGAAGACAGCTTGAAGAGAGGCCTTCTTTTGAAGCAGGAGAAAATGGAGCATGCTTGCATGCCTTGGAAGCTGACGTGGTAAAAAAGAAAAAAAATGATGGAACTATTAAAAAGATCCAAATTTTGGAATCAGCATGTTTATGGATCTCATCCAGTAGGTTGCCAAGGTAGCTATTTTCAAAACTTGTCAGCAAAGATGCGTGACTGCTTCTGGTGTTTCATCTCTTGTATCTTAACATCTCAAAAGTTATTGTGTCAAATCCTGGAGCCTTGTCTTTGAGCAACACCTTCAGTGCAGCTTGGACTTCTTCTCTCACTACTACTGGTTCTTGATCATATTGTATCTCCTGAAATGGTTGAACATCAGCCAATTCTTTTTGGTGCTGTGACTCTGTGTTCATTCCTTTCATCTTTTTTTTTTTTGATGCTTCCAGTATTGTTCAACATTTTGTCCATAGAATATTTCAATATTGCAACTCGATGTTTGAATTCAACTCTTTCAACTTGAACAAATACTGATCATGATCTTCCCCTTAGTTTTCTAACTCCAGGGCTTTGCACATTTCATTGTAATACTTTGTCTTCTCAAGCTGCCCTTTGAAATCTTCTGTTCACCTCTTTTACTTCATCATTTCTTCCATTTGCTTTATCTGCTCTGTGTTCAAGAGCAAGTTTCAGTCTCTCCTGACATCCATTTGGTCTTTTCTTTTTTTTCTGTCTTTTTTAAATGACCTTTTGTGTTCTTCACATATTATGTCTTTGGTATGTATGGCCACATCTAGTCTGGTCTTAGGTCACTAGTGTTTAACGTTTCAAATCTATTTTGAGGTTGTCTAAAAATTCAGGTGGGATATGCTCGTCATTGTACTTTGTCTTTTCTGGACTTGTTTCAGTTCCCTTCAGCTTCAACTTGAACTTGCATGTGAGCAATTAACAATCTGTTCCACAATAGGTCCCTGGCCCTTTTCTGACAATACTGAGCTTTCTCCACAGATGTAGTCAATTCCTGTGAGGTCCACGTGTGTAGCTTCCATTTAAGTTGTTGAAAAAAGGTATTTCCGATGACCTCTCAGTTACTTTGAACATGTTACGAGGAGAGACTAGTCCTTGGAGAAGGACATTAGACTAGCTAAAGCACGGGGTCAGTGAAAGAGAGGCAGACTTCCAATGCAGTGGATTGCCATTGTCACTGCAGCAATGTGCTCAAACATTGTCACAGACGTGAAGACGAGGCAGGACCACGCAGTGTTTCATTCTGCTGTGCTCAGGGTCACCATGAGACAGAACGGTCTTGATGGCACCCAGCTGTGACAAAAGGAAATAGAGACAAAGCCCTTAAGAAGGCAGCGACACCAGAGGGATGCAAAGCATAAACGGCAGTTTGTTTAGCAAAAGGAAAAGCAAAAACCATGGGTAGAAATACAGACAGATTTGTGGATTACATGGCTGAGTATCTTTTTCATCACACTGAGCTGTAAGAAAAAAAAATTGATTCTTCTGCTGTTATTAGCTAGACTATACAGGCTAGGGCTTTGCCATTAGATCTGGTAATAGATTCTGGATCCATCAGTATTGAGCTGGGTGACTTTGAGCAAGTAATTTAAATTCTCTGAGCCTCTGCCTCTTCATCTGTAAAATGGCAATTATCACACACTTTTCCCATTAAAGTTCTGGATAATGTATACACAGCATATATACATATGAAGTATTTTTGAAAGGACAAGCCAAGGAAGCACAAAAACAGCAATCAGAGATTGCAATCAGAGATAGAAGAACAAGAGGAGCTCAGCATCATGAATGCCAAGACAGGAGAGAACCACCAGAATGAAAAGTGGCCCACAGACACCCAAGATGTAGAAAGATGAAAGGAGCTGTGAACTAAGAGAGGTCACTGGGTTTGCTCACGAAAATGTCACTGGCGATCTTTGACCTTCAACATTCTACTTTCCACAAAATAGTAAGCACCAAAATCCGAATGAATCAGATTTATGTGAGCACAGAGGAAACAAAGACAGATACTGTGAAGCACTTTTTCATGCATTTTAGTGGATAAGTAAGGAGAAATAAATAGCAGTCATACAAAAGCAGAGTTGGAACAAACTCAGGCCCTTCTTTAAAACAAGCAAGCAAACAAATGGACAAACAAACCAAAGCCACTGCTGTAGAGTCGATTCCAACTCATAGCGACCCTATGGACTGAGTAGAACTGGCCCACAGAGTTTCCAAGGAGGCTCTTTATAGTATGAGGGAAATGGAGCTACCCTGCAGGCAGATGGAAAGGAGTTATGCCAAGGGAGAGAAAATGCAGGAGAGAGAGTTTCTCCAAACAGAAGCAAGATACCTCCAGGGCTAGATGGAGCTGGAACTTGGGGAACTAAAGGAAAACAAAACCCACTGCCATCGAGTCCATGCCAACTCACAGTGACCCTACAGGACAGAGTAGAACTGCCCCATAGAGTTTCCAAGCTGTTCTTGGTGGATTCAAACTGCCAGCCTTTAGGTTAGCAGCCATGGCACTTAACTACCAAGCCACCAGTGTTTCCAAACTTGGGGACAGCAGAGAAATTTCTGCATTTATAAACAGGAGTGGAGGAGGGGATGGAAACTGAAGAAACCCCTTGGTGAGTGCTACGACTCCTAAGACAAGAAGAAGCAGAGGAGAGAATGTCAAATGTGAATCAGACTCACTAGGACATCTGAGAAATTGAGAATGAAATGAGCACATTGACAACATCAGACTTGGGCAGAACAAGATGCCTTCAAAATTGTGATTTACCTGTCTAAAAGATGGACTTTTCCAATGACCTAATAGTTGTGGCCCTTTCTGGCTTCCAGGAAGTAGAAAAGCTCCCTTATATTCCTTTGGATATCCTTTTATCCATTATATAGTCTCCAAACAGGACAAAGCATACTAGTTTTCTCCCTCCTAGATCGCAAATAAGTTTATGATCCATTATTCTGAGAAGTTTCCCAATGGCCTGTAATTGAGATTTCTTTGTTGTTTTTGTTAGGTGCTGTAGAGTTGGTTCTAGCTCATAGCTACCCTATGAACAAGAGAATGAAACACTGCCTAGTCCTAGGCCATGCGCACATCATATTTATGCTTACACCCATTTTTGCAGTCACTGTGTCAATCCCTGTCCTTGAAGGTCTTCCTTTTTTTCACTGACCCTCTATTTCACCAGGCATGATGTTTTTCTCCAGCGACTGATCCCTCCTGACAAGATATCCAAAGTACGTAAGACATGGTCTCACTATCTTTGCTTCCAAGGAGCACTCTGGTTGTACTTCTTCCAGAACAGATCTCTTTGTTCCTTTGGCAGTTGATGGTACATTCAATATTCTTCTCCAACACCAGAATTCAAAGGCATCAACTCTTTCTGTCTTCCTTATTCCTTGTTTGGTTTTCACATGCATATGATGCAATTGAAAATACTATGGCTTGGGTCACATGCACCTTAGTCTTCAAGGTGACTACTTTTCAGCACTTGAAAGAGGTCTTTTGCAGCAGAGGTTGCTTTAGACATTCTGAAATCCATGAGTCACAACTTCTGGGTATTCGTAGATTGGTCATTCAATCTACTGGGCATGGAGATTGCTCATTTAATTCTTGCCAGAAGACTTTAGCTCACTTATATATGAGTTCTTGGGTAGCACTTTAGTGTTGTTTCCATGACTACCAGCAACAGGAGGTAGCTAAAACTCAACCAACTCAGGCCAGTTAACAGGTGTGCATAGTAGCATTAGGAAACCTTGATAGTGTAGTGGTTAAGTACTATGACCACTAACCAAAAGTTTGGTAGTTCAAGTCCACTAGGCACTCCTTGGAAAATATATGGGGCAGTTCTACTCTGTCCTGTAGGGTCACTACAAGTCAAAATTGAGTCAACAGAAATGGATTTAATTTTGTTTTTGGTTTATCTTGGAACAAACCACCCAGAGCAATCAAGTCAGTCTCTCTCTCTCTGTTTCTCTCTCTTTCTCTCTCTGTTTCTCTGTCTCTCTCTCTCTCCTGTTTGCACCCTGCAGAAGCCCTGAGCTATAGAACGGAAATAAGCATAAGTCAAGTTACCTCCATCACGGCCTCCAAGCCCATACACCACTTCATTAATCAGCTGGCATTGCCCAAACCTCCAGGTTGTAAAAGGAGTCTATTTATGAGATATCTGGCCATGGTGTATAATAAACAATGCCAGAGTGAACTAAAAACAGACTCATTTAATAAGCAATTCTTTTCTCCTACACTGTTTAAATTTACATAATCAACTGGCTATAATATTTAGCATACTTTTAATGCTTCTATTTGTTTACATTACAGTTCTGTGCTTTAGACTTTACCATTCACCAAAATATTGGTTGGCCTACAAAGAGTCTGGAACGGCAAACATCCATCGGTAATCTCTCCAGGAATGTGAAGGAAGTAGGAGGTGGAGCTGCTGTATTTTTCTTATTAATCACACACCTAACTTTCTACTAAAATGTATGAGATGGCAAAAATCTCAACAAACTCTTTAAAGCTATTATTAGAAGATAAGGTATGATACCAAAGTTTTAATATTAGCACCATTAAAATAATTTCATCGAGTGCATGTTTATCTCCAGATTGAAAGCAATAGCAGCCTGAAGGAGGGAAATGCCCTTGAGTACTGCAGTATGAAAACCAACAGCAGCTTTTTTTAAAAAAAACAAAAATTAAAAAACCACCAAATCCATTGTCCTCGAGTTGATTCCCACTTGTAGTGACAGCAGTTTCAGAACTACATAAAGTCTTCTTGCCACTTCACAACTGAAAGAAAGAAGAGGAAAAAAAAAAACCTTCTTGAAACCACACTTATAAGATGTAATAGAGTAAATGAGTCTATTTTTCATCACCCTGGGCTCTGAGAAGAAAACATTTCAGAGTTATCTTGATAAGGAAAGAGCTCAGATATTAAAATACATTAACTTTACTTTAATTGATTTAAACAGATCCAGAGCTTTCGAAAATGCACGTAATGTTATTTCTGCATTAATGGACAAAATAGATCTGCTTTAGATTGCAAAGCTACATCTCTGTACTTCTGTCTTGTATGAAGAGGAAAACCTTTCCATTTCTCAGTACCTCTTAAAAAAGAAAGAAAAAAGAACAGGAAGCCACATACATTTGCCTGCACTACCTAAATCATTTCTGTCATTAGCCCTCTTCACAATGTCTCTGAGTATTATCTCAATGACA
The DNA here is from genome assembly GCA_028571685.1 of Heterohyrax brucei. Lineage (NCBI taxonomy): Eukaryota > Metazoa > Chordata > Mammalia > Hyracoidea > Procaviidae > Heterohyrax > Heterohyrax brucei. The sequence continues at coordinate 21,487,389 of CM053149.1, forward strand.
GTGGTAACAGTGGCTGAATTTTTACTCTGTGCTAGATACTGGTGCCAGTGTTGTATACATGATTTAGTTAACTCCTCAAATGATCACGACAAACTGTGCAGATACCTGGAGCAACTTGCCCAGCCAGTACGATGGGGAGATAGTTCATGACACCAGCAATCAGGCTTGGGAGCTCTTAGCTGTCACCAACATCCCATGAAGTAGCCTCTCAAAAAGGCGAAGTTAAATCAAGAGCGACAAAGTTTATTCCCTACACCATAAAAATAAAAGCTTTATACCAGCCTACAGACTTGGCTTGGCTATACCAGCCTCTCCAAATCTCTCCCCTGAAATGGTTATCTTCAGCACTTCCCTTTTCTCGGTCACTCTTGTTTGTTTTTTGTACATAGAGTGGGTAAAAAAAAAAAACAAAAATCAGCGACGAAGGAGAGATAAGGCAAGGAAGAGAAGAAACAGTCTCATCACGCATCCTGGCCCACGTCCCAGTCACAGACGAGGAAACTGAATTTCAAAGAGGTGAGGTAACTTATCACAGAACTTGTATCTAGATCTCCTTTGTGCTATTTGAAATGCTCTTATGGCGTCCAGAAGGAATATATATATATATATATATATATATATATATACACATATATATATATATACTCGACGGCACTTGGCTGGCTTGGCTATATATAAAGATTGCAAAGTCTAAACATAGACTTCCATTTGAACTAACTCCTTTTACATTTAGAATATTGCACTTTTTTGGTCAAAAGCCCACAATGATCCCCTGTTTTGACAGAAGTAGAATGTAAAAATTTTATAAAGTTTTTTGACCTTTGAATTAAAGGATGAAGCTTCTTTCCAAGCAGATTGGAGGCCTGCTTTGGTTTGTTTATTTATTGTGTCTTAAGTCCAAGTATATCATTCAAGTCAGTTTTGCATACAAAAACCTACATGTACTTGGCTGTGTGACTTTAGCTACCCTCCCCACACTGTGACAGCACAATTCCTCTCCTCTGTCCTGTATTTGCCATGTCCATTCAACCAGCTCCTGTCTCCTTCTGTCTTCTCATCTCATGGAGGCCTGCTTTTAATCATGGGTTCAATAAGCACTGGTTAGGACTATTAAAAAAAAAAAAATTCTCAGGAAGGTGACGTCCAACATGATGAAGAAGCACACTGCTGTCACCCTTACTTTGACACATCACTCCTCAAGCGAGGATCAGCAAATGAAACAATCCATGTTAGCAAACTAAGTGAAAGTCCAAACTGTGTTTCTTTAATACCCCTAAAACAAACGCGATTGAGTGGACTGCTTGAAGGACTTTGTTTATTTTAGGGAAATATTTCCAAAGGAAGCTTTCCTACATGGGGCCTTGAAAAGCCTTTTATAAAAGCATATTAATTATATGTTGAAAGTTACAAGTATCATTGAGCAAAGAGTAGTGCTGGATGAAATACCAATATACCAGCTCACAGATCTACTAATTTAGGCCAGGCCTGATCCTAGATTTCCAGCTGAGAACTGGAATTATTTAGCAATTATTTAGCCAAGCATAAATATTTAGAGACAGTTTTTGCTAACAAATCTTGCCTCTAGGAGCCAGGCCCATAACAATATTCTTGGCGCTGGATTTCCATACATAAATCAAGCATCTAACTTCACACCTTCTCTATTTCATTTTTATTATTTTGCAGGATATACCATCGCTCCTTTTTATTCCCGGCCTCCTTTCCCAGCACCCTGTAGAATGGAAAACTGGCCAACCTTTCCGGCCTCTACCAAGAGTCTGAAAAACTGCTCAGGAGAAACCGGTTAGGTTAGTCTCCAGTGTTCCATTTTGGATTTGTCAAGTTTAGCAGAGTGTAGGATTTTCCAGGTCTGGGATATTGCTTTTACAAAATGTGCTTCCTATTAAACATTCTTTCTTTTTCTGGTTTTGGATATGTGTACATGTGCGCACATGTGTGTGCTGTGAGCATTACAGGTGAAATAAAAAACCCAAACCAAACCCACTGTTGTTGACTCCAACTCATCGCAACCCTACAAGGACAGAGTAGAACTGCCCCATAGAGTTTCCAAAGAGCGCCTGGTGGATCTGAGCTGCCAACCTTTTAGTTAGCAGGTGTAGCACTTAACAACTACACCACCAGGGTTTCCATTATAGGTGAAAGACTGTGAAAAGCACTGGCTATTTCTCAGCCAGCACCACATCCTCCTAAACAACCATCCAATTGTGATTACGAAATGGAACGTTGACTGTGAAGCAGAATGCTTTGCTAGTGCAGGGTAGACTCTACTGCGTCCTGTGGGTTTTCAGCCCCATGAACTATTAACTTTTATCCTTTGAAAAAGCACCGCCTCTTTGGAGGGTTCACCAGTTTCCCAACTCTCTTGGAACATTTTTGTGGGAGCATCCTAGACAACAGCGCTCCAGCTGAGTTCTCTATGTATGGTAAATAAATCATGTGAACAACAGTTCCCAATTTCACATTAATTGTTTGGAAATCTCCACAACATCAAACATTTTGTTCAAAGTCTAGAAAAAAATAAGTGTGGCTGTTTTGTTGTTGCTGCTGTTGTTTTGCTTCAGAGTGATTTGTTCTAAATAAAGCTTAACAGGCAGATGACTGCTTTGTGACTAGAGTATCTTTTCTGAGATGAAAAAAGCAATACAAACACTTCCCCAAAGGACGCCAACCAGGCACAAAACAACATGGGGACCGCGGAATGGGTGCACCTGGGAAAATCCTTATCACAAATTGGATTGACAGGGAGGGCTCGGTGTCTTCCCCAGCACACGTGCCTCTGAAAAGCTGAAAGGGAATCACAATGCTTTAGGAAAGAGTTCTGGGAATTGCCTAAATATGAGAGTTGCAAATTGCTCAGGCATTAAGAGAATAAGAACATGAAATGCAAATATTGCCAGGATATAGGGAGAAGAGACACTGCACACAACTCGTAATCCTTGAGAAACAGAAGCAGATTTGGAGCAAGGCACTGGGACTGGGTTTGGGGAAGTCACGGGTTTCTCATGGAAGACACCTCAGTTTCATCCCTTCCATTTAGTGATGACTTCTGGCTGTCACACCTGGACAGAAAGGGAAGATGAAGATTCCTTCAGAATTCATCTGAGCGTGGGAAGAAAAATCTGTTTAGATTCCTGTTGGTTAGGATCTTCCCCCTTGTGAAGAAAAAAAATGTACCCCAATAAAGAGACAAGTAAAACTTCATGTTTTACTTATGTTTCTTTGCAAGAATCGCTGTACTGGTTAGAAATTAAGAGCACCATTTTTTAAAGTGAGATGCCTTCTTGGCTCTCCTAGATATGGGAGATGTCAACGCCTCTACGACCATAAGAGTTTAAGTAGCATTAAGATAAAAAAGAATGGGCTTGATTCCACAAAAATTATCCAGAAACATGGTCCAAAATTCTTTAGGGTCCTCTTGGATTAACTTTCCACCTCAGTGCCTTCCTTGAAAGCAAGATGATGGCAAATTCATACTCTTGGTTTTTTTTGTTTTTATAAGAGAGACTTCAAAAGTTCTGTTTCAAATGGTTTCTAATCAATCAACATCTCCGACAAAATAATCATTTTATCGCTTTTATGATGAGCTCACTGTTCTAAGCTGTAGCAGTGGGTATTAAATGACTGATTTTCAAAGTCATATGAACTTAACAATTAGTTCATACAAGGACTGCCAGTTAAGTTTGTGTACTCATCCTAGAAAACATGCTACATACCTCATTGCTGACTATTACTATGGTCACCTTCAAAGTACTCCCCATGAGAAGCTATGCACCAATGCCAGTGCCTAGTCTTCTGTTTAAAGCAGTTTTGGAACTCCTTCTGGAACAGACATCAGAATTGTTGTTGTATTATCCTCGGTGACCTAAACATTATTAAAATGTCCTCCTTTCAATATTTCCTTTACCTTTGGGTAAAGAAAATGTCATTGGGGGCCAGATCAGGTGAGTAGGGAGGGTGTTCCAACACAGTTACTTGCTTACTGGCTGAAAACACTGTCACATTTATACAATTAAGTTCACAAACCTGCCACCATGCCACTGCGCACAATGACTGTTCCAGAAAGAGTCCAAAACTGCTTTGAAGAGTGGACTAGGTACTGGTGTCAGTGCCTAGCTTCCCAAGGGGAGGACTTGGAAGCTGACCATGGTGATATTCTGCAAAGAAGTATGCAGCACTTTGAACAATTAAGTTTGTGGCCTTAATTGTCAGACTCCATATGAGGCATTGATAGTTCAGCAGTAGAATATCTGACTTACATGCAGACCTGGGTTTGATTCCGAACCAACACACCTCATGATAAGCCACTATCCATCTGTCAGTGAAGGCTTGTCTGAGCAGGCTTTGGCAGACCTTTCAAACTGGGACAGACCAGGAAGAAAGCCCTGGTGATTAGCTTCTGAAAATCAGTTAACAAAGACCATAGAGGTAATGATGGTCTGATCTGCAACCCCTCATGAGGATAGTGCGGGGCTGGACAGCACTTCAACTCAAGGGTTGTCATGAGTTGGAGCTGACTCAGAGACGATGAACAACAAAAATAGACATTATTTTGCACAAAGATTTCTGTAGCTGAGAACACTGAGCTCCCCTGAGATACAGACACTAACTACCATGAACAACTTTATGGTTGCACGGAGTAAAAGATACAAGAGCCTGGACTCTTTCTAAGTGACTTGTTCCACTCCATTCTCGTGGGGGTGAATAAGACTTGGGATAATCATGCAAGTAAGTCTCAATGAAGCGTAACTTTGGGGTATCAAGATCAAAGAAATCAGTTACGTTGATTCTTCCCAAAAGAAGAAGGAATCTTGTTCATAAAATGAACAATATCAGATCACAACCTTTTACACTGAAGTATTTGTACTTGTGTTTTCTTTTTCTTCCCTCTAGATGAATTAAATATTTTTGAGCAGAAGCAAAATGTTCCTTTCAGAACTGTGATTGACACACAGATTAGCAGAAGACAGTGGGAGGCAGGAGAACGCGATCAGGAGGTTAAACTCTGCCCAGGGCTCTTTAGTAAGTACCATTGGCTGCCTCCTTGACCTTCAGCAAGAGTGATCATCATTTTTTTAGAGGGAGAACCACCCTTCCCCGCAGTATAGCTGACTCAGTTTCCCACAGAACTCTTATAAAGGGACTCCCTGTGTGCATAACACATACCTTGTCTTCTGGGCTAACATGATAGGTAGTAAAGGAAGTCAACTGTTCTTCAGAGTGAGGCTTCTGCACCAGTTAGACCTGAATGAGAGCTTGAGCAAGTTACTGAAACTCATCAAGCCTCAGTTTCCTCGCCTGCACCACAGACGTAAGACTGGTTTCTCTAAGAGTAATTAGAAATATTGAATGAGACAGTGCATGTAGCTTAACCGGCAAAATTCTGGCACATAGTCAACAGACACAACACTCACTTTGGGTGTCCTGATTTGTAACAGAGGTATAATAATATTTCTGGAACAGGTACATGACTAGGCAAAGGCCTTTGCCCTCAGAATGGAAGGTCTGTGAAAGGTTGACCCACGTTTTTCTCTGTGGTTCTGTAAATATTTGTGTAACTCCTAAAGTTCTAATGTTTGACACGCAGCTGGTCCTGAAGTGAGATGAGCTGCTCCCCTGGAATTCTTTTTTTTTTTTTTTCCCCAGAAGCTAAAAATGAAAAGACTCAGAAACTCTAGTGATCCCTGGAAGAGCAAAGCAAAAACAGTAATCCTAATTAGTAGCTACCAGAGTTGTTCAGCACGGCAATAAGCTGTGAATTTATGATTTTGTTAAGAGTTGAGATACATTTGAAATCTTTTATATAATATTAGATATGAAAATACACACCATCTGGACCTCTTGCTGGTAGCCTCGAAATGTCTGCATCTCACAGGAATCAAACCCATTTTACCTGCTAGGGAATAAAACACCTGTTTCACATATTACTTCACACTGGGTGATGAACATTCCTACCATCTCCAGCCAGAAAGAAAAAAATGGAATTGTGGCTTCACATTGTTTAGTGGATTTTAAAAAGCCAGCAGTGTTGGGGGGCTGTTTTACCGTCTGGTAGGAGGAAGGCTTTGGAAAGCCTAGCTGTAAAAAACCCTAATAATTTGGGGGAGTTCTCTGTGGCTCTGCTTAGTATCAATAAAAATGCATTTGCCTCTCATTATAAATCTGCTTATGAAAACACTCAGTGAGATGAGCCAAGTGCATCTTGGCTGCTGGTTACATCTTGTAATGGATGGTCCCAAAGTGGGTAGAAGGCTGTAATTCACTGGAGGAACTCGGCTGATGACATGAAGTACTTGGACCATTTATGAATAGCCCTGGAATCTTGAGAGAGAATAAGGCTTCGCGTGTTTTCCTAGGACATGTGTCGTCATTCTATAGACAACCTTCTGCAGACTTGGGGGTGGGGTGGGGATGGGAAACTCCTAGGGGATCAAGTTGTGTTTTTGAAAAAACATAATCACAATACCATTGTCTTCCTAAAAAATATAAATGATGATTTCTCTATGTCTTCAAATGTCTAAATAATGTTCAAATGTCCAGCTGTTTCAGGATTTTTTCAATAGTTGAAATCAGGACCCAAACTGAATTGATAGATGGCTATTTCTTTTCAGTTTGTTTGCTTGCCATTTATTCTTTGCATAATTGAAAGCCTTATAGAAGTTCTCATTGTCAGGATATTGCTGATTTCATCTCTGCGAGGTTGTTTAACATTCTCTTAAATTCTCTATTTTTTTTTTATGTTGACTCTAGAGGCTAGAAAAGATTCAGGTTTGGTTTCTTTGGCCAGATGACTTCCTTGATGGTATTGTCTTCCATCAGGAGACGTATAAGTTCTGGTTATTTCTCTGTTTGTCATGTTAGCAGGCATTAATGATCAATACTGAGATTCATGCATTTCTTCCTTAAAAGATCGTATCTTCACCATGCATTAGCTGTGATCATTCTAAGTTATAAAGAGAAAATTTCCCCTGATCTTTTATTTAGTCATGCAGTCAGTTTATAGAGAAGAGGTGGGATAAATGCCTAGCCTTCCCTTTGTATATTATTTTTCAAAGTAGTGAGATGGTTTTCTGTTGTTGTGGCTGTTGTCAGGTGCCGTCGAGTCGGTTCCGACTCACAGCAACCTTATGAACAACAGAATGAAACATTGCCCAGTCTTATGCCATGCCCACAATCATTCTTATGCTAAGCCTATTGTTGCAGCCACTGTGTCAATCCATCTTGTCAAGGGTCTTCCTCTTTTTCACTGATCCTCCACTCTGCCAAGCGTGATGTCCTCTCCAGGGACTGATCCTTCGTAACAATATGTCCAAAGTATGTAAGACGCAGTCTTGCCATCTTTGTTTCCAAGGACCACTATGGTTGCACTCCTTTCAGAACAGATCTGTTTGTTCTTTTGGAGGTCCTTGGTACATTCAACATTCTTCTCTAACAACACAGTTCAAAGGCATCAACTTTCTTTCTGTCTTCTTTGTTCATTGTCCAGCTTTTGCATGCATAGGATGTGATCGGAAATACCATGGCTTGGGTCAGGCTCACTTTAGTCTTCAAGGTGACATCTTTACTTTTCAATACTTTAAAGAGATCCTTTGCAGCAGATTTTCCCAATGTGTCTTTTGATTTCTTGACTGCTGCTTCCATGGTGTTGATTGTGGACCCAAGTAAAATGAAATCTTTGACAACCTCAGTCCCTTCTCCACTATGACAATGTTGCTTACTGGTCCAGTTGTAAGGCTTTTTGTTGTCTTGATGTTGAGGTGCAATCCATACTGAAGGCTATGGTCCTTGATCTTCATCAGTAAATCTTTCAAATCTTCTTCACTTCCAGCAAGTAAGGTGTTGTCATCTGCATAACACAGGTTATTAACGAGTCATCCTCCAATTCTGGTGCCTTGTTCTTCTTAGTATAATCCAGCTTTTCAGATTATTTGTATGGCATACAGATTGAAAAGGTATGGTGAAAGGACACAACCCTGATGTACACCTTTCCTGACTTTAAACCATGCAGTGTATTCTTGTTCTGCTTGCATGACTGCCTCTTGATCCATATACAAATTCCTTAAGAGCACAATTAAGTGTTCTGGAATTCCCATTTTATGCAATGTTAGCCATAATTTGTTATGATCCACACAGTCAAATGGTTTTCTAGCATGTTCCCAATAGTGACCTATTTGATATTTTTAGAAGTATTGCCACATAGGTATAGATTTAGACATATTTTAAATATTTCACTCAGTTGAAGTTTTATACGTTTTGATGCCTTTGGGTGCAAGATACATTCTTGGAGTTTGTCTCCTGTGACCTTTTGAGATGACCTCTGTGCTCCTACCATTGTCCTTGCCAGCTAGTCTAAGATATTCTGGGCTCATTTTGTACATTTCTTGTCTCAACCCGGAAACTAGCCATTTCTTAAAAGTGCCCCAAATCCTTTTGATGGGAAGTATTTGGATACTACAGTCTGGACATTGAGATTGATCACTGTTACTAGAGCTGACAAATTTTTCTAGGCCTTTTCAGCAGACAGAGCTTGGGTACATGTACATACACGTCTCTGTCTCGATCTCTGTCTATATCTATCTGTCTGTCTACCTACCTACCTACCTACCTACCTATACATATATGTGTATTTCTAAATCAAATTCAGAGTCACAGCGTTTTTACATACTTCTTAAGTTGTAAGCCTGTATAACCATTTTTCTTGCCGAGAATCCCAGTTCTCAACACCAGAAATGATAGAATTCAAAAATTTCATAATTATTCTGATTCTTTATCCACACTATACACTCACGGCTGTGTCAGAATAGCCATAATACAATTGCTGAAAATGGTTTGTTGTTTTATTCTTCTTGCCATAGAGTGTATCTGACTCAGCAGTTGTCACTGGGTCGATTCTGATTTGTGGTGACTTCCTGTGTATCAGGGTAGAACTGTGCTCTATGGGGTTTTCAGTAGCTGATTTTTGGGGAGTAGTTAGCTGGGGCCTTCTTCTCAGACACCTTGGGGTAGACTGGAACCTCCAACCTTTTAGCTAAACAGCTGCCAAGCACTTTAACTGTTTGCACCACCCAAGGACTCCTATGGACACTGTAATATAAAGACTTTGAATCCCCAAACTTGTGTTCTATGAGCCTACAGCTGATCAGAATATATTTTGGGATATTCATACCGCTTGTTAGGCTGTTGGAAACCCTGGTGGCCTAACAGTCAAGTGCTATGACTACTAACCAAAAGGGTGACAGATCAAATCCTCCAGGCACTCCTTGGAAACTCTCTGGAGCAGTCCTACTCTGTCCTATAGGGTCACCATGAGTTGCAATGGACTCAGTGGCACTGGGTAGGTTGTTAGCCTATTAAAGCCTCTGAGAAACTCTGCAGAAAGGAAAGCTGTTTTAGCTTTGTCTTACTGGAAATTTCACAGGTTCTCTGACTGTGAAACCCTTGTTACACGGTTCACCAGTGGGACATAGGCATTATGGCTCTTTTTTGGGGAAGGAAACCCTGATGTAAACTGAGGATGTAAATTAGTTTGACAGTATTAAATGAATAGAATGGAGAGTCTTCTTCAAGCACACAGATGCAGAACTATCAATTCAGGGCAATTGTAGCAAACAAAATAAGGTCATGAAATCATGCTTGTCCAGTACACAAATTAATGGTTAAAGATACATATTTCCACCAAATCACCAGCTTAGCTCTGTCACTAAGTAAGTGATGGTCAGTTTGAATGCACCAGTCATTCCTTGAAAATCCTATGCAGTTCAACTCTGTCCTATAGGCTCACTGTGAGTTGGAATCGACAATAAAAGATTTTTGGATAATCAAGAATTGTTCAATTGTAAAAATCTAGTGATTTGTGTGTTCAAGTGCTGCCACTGCCAAAGTTTCTAAAAGCTTGCTTTTAATTTCTGCATTTCTCATTATGGGGTGGTAATAAAGCATTTGTGGACTGACGCCATCCATGACACAGACTTTAAGTAGCACTTCCACAAAGGACAATAACCTGAAGATGAAAGTCTGATATATCATTTTATTTAACAAAGACTATTTTCAAGCAATTCAATTCCTGGCCAGTGCACCTTGTGTGCAGCCACCACTCATCCAGCAATGGAGAACTCATGTGTTGTTATGATGCTGAACAGAACTTGAAGACTAAGATAGACTAGAAGAAAAATTAGCTAGTGAAAATCCTGCAGATGACAGCGGTGAGATCCTGTTGTGTGGGGGGTTGCAATGAGTCGGTTGCCAATTCCAGGCAGCTTAACAGCAACATTTTCAAGCAAGGCTACATCTCTTCCCCTGGGGGAGGGACTGACCCCAGTTGTTGTGGTAGAAGGACCAAGCCCTTTTTACTTCATCTAGGGACAATTCTGAAGAGCCATCCAGCTCTAGAGCTCCGGGTGGGATATGCTGAGGACTCTGTTGCAAATGCATCGCCATTTATACACCTAGAACAACTTCCCTTCTCTCCAGTCATGTTTTCTTCACCTCTTGCATATCTTCTTTGTGAGCAAATTCCTCAGTAATTCTCCTAGACATCTAAGTCTCAATATCCCAGTTTGTTTCATGGATTACTTCACATAAAACACTATTTTCCTGTTTGTGTGCCATGTGTTTCCTTTTATAACAATATTTCTGTTCAGTGTTTTTTTTGTTGTTGTTGTTTGTTTGTTTTGTCTTTTTATAGACTTGTTTGCTTTTTTTCTTACTGATTTGTGAAAATTCTTTATATATTCTGGAGATTAATTTTTTGGTACTTTTCTTGCAACTATCTACTTTTACTTTATGACTTGTCTTTTCTAGCTATATCTTTATGGTGACTTGATAAGCAGGTGATTTTATTTTAAGGTGACTTCATTTGTTAATCCTTTCTTACATCATTAATGCTTTTGTGTATTATTTAATAAATACTTGCATACTCTGAGGTCAAAAACATACTTCATATTTAATTATGAATGTCTTATATTTTGTCTTTCATATAAGACTTTAGTCTATGGGGAATTTATTTTTGTAGAGACTATTGGGGATTCCAAGTTATTTATTTCTACAAGGATCTTGAATCTAAAGATACACTCACTAAACACTCTTACTATTTCTAATAATTTACTGGTAATTTTAGACGGAGGGGTTCTCAACACTGAAACTACATCCTCCTTGAGGAACGAGAATTTTTTCCTCCTCTGGTCTTTATACGCCATGAGTCGGATCCGATTCGATGGCACTTGGCTGGTGGGTCTTTATATCTGTTAAACTCCTTCTCTTGTCTTGCAGACTTGGTAGTACCATGAGAAATTTAAATATAAAAATAAAACAGCAAAAAATCAACTTTTGATGTCAAATGAATTCTGACACATGGCAACTTTGTGTGTTACAGAGTAGAACTGATCTGTAGGGTTTTCTTGGTTGTTGTTATTACTAGGTGCTTTCAAGTCAGTTCCAACTCATAGTGATCCTATATATAGCAGAAAGAAACAGGGCCTTGGCCTTCACTGTTCTTACAATCACAGTTCCACTTGAGCCTATTCTGACAGCTACTGTGTGATTGCATCTTCTTCAGGATCTTCCTCTTTTTTTCTGATCCTCCACTTTACCAACCATGATGTCCTTCCTCAGGGACTGGTTCTCCCAGATAACATGTCCAAAGCACTGCTGAGGAAGTCTTGCCATCCTTTCTTCTAAGGAGCATTCTGTCTGTATTTCTTTCAAGACAGATTTGTTTGTTTTTCTGGCAGTCAACAGTATATTCATTATTCTTCACCAACAGCATAAGTCAAAGGTATTTAGTCTTCTTAGGTCCTCTGTATTTATTGTCCAATTTTCCTGGAGCCTTGTTTTCTTGCCAGCGCCTTCAATGCACCTTGCTCTCTTCCTTCAGTACCATCGGTTCTTGATCATAGGGTACCTCCTAAAATGGTTGGGCACTGACCAATTCTTTTTGGTTCAGTAACTTTTTATATTCCTTCCATTTTATTTTTATGCTTCTTGCATGTTCTAATTACTGATCCTTCTTTGTTTTTACTCTTGCATTGCAATCACCAGTAAATATCAATGCATCTCAACTGTGCATTTGATCAATTTCAGATTGCAGAATCTGGTAAAAATCTTCAATTTCCTCATCTTTGACATTATGGTTGGTGCATAAATTTGAATAATAGTTATATTAACTATGGATATTTTCCTTTCAGTGATAATGTCGTACTTTAGGATAGATTTTGAAAAGTTCTTTTTGATAATGAATGTGATGTCATTCATCTTTAATTTTTCATTCCTGTCATAGATGTAATCTTTACAAAAGCAAATTTGCCGGGTCTTTCTTTCTTAGTGTTGCTGTTGTTGTTGTTAGGTGCTATTGAGTGGGTTCTGACTTGTAGCAACCCTATGCACAACAGAATGAAACACTACCTGGTCTTGGGCCATGTCCACAATCATTTTTATGTTTAAGCCCACTGTTGCACCCACTATGCCAATCCATCTTGCTGAGGGTCTTCCTGTTTCTCGTTGACCTTCCACTCTACCAAGCACAATGCCCTTCTCCAGGGACTGACTCCCCCTGACAACACGTCCAAAGTATGTAAGACACAGTCTTACTATCTTTGCTTCCAAGGAGTCCTCTGGATGTACTTCTTCCAGAATAGATTTTTTTTGTTCTTTTGGCACTCCATGGGGCATTCAATATTCTTCCCCAACACTGTAGTTCAAAGACATCAGTTCCTCTTCTGTCTTGCTTATTCATTGTTGATCTTCTTTATTCTTCAGTGTTGCTGGATGAGTTCAAAGAGCCAACCATTAGGTTAGTAACTGAGTGAGCATTCTTGCCTTTTTCCTAACTTTGGAGGAACATTCTCATCATTAAGAAATATATTTGCTTTTCATTGATCACGTTATAGAAGTACATTTCTATTTTAATGTTTGTAAGAGATTTTTGAAATAATTATTGGATACTAAAAGTTACCAGATGCCTATTTTGCATATATCAAGGAGATTATATGTTTTCTGATTTTATCTATTAATGGACTACTTATTATTTATAGATATTTCTAATGATACACTTTCCTTATATCAGTGTGATTAATTCAACTTTTTTATAATATCTTGTCTATGTTATTGAACCATTTTGCTCACTGTTTTTAAAAAGCTTGTAGCTATGTTCATATAAAATAGTGACACGTCTTATGCTCTCCTTTTTTCTGGCTTTGATATTAAATTTTTTACTGGATAGATAATATGAGTTGGAATATATTTTGCTTTTTTCCTATGTTCTGCAAAGTTCTGAGCTAATTTGAAATGATTTGTTCTTTAAAAGTTTTCTATAACTCTTCTAAAAAGCCATTTGGGACTGATGTTTTCTTTGCAGAAAGATTGTTAACTACTGATTGATATCTTCAGAGGTTATGGGGTTATATGGGCTTCTTAATTTTTGCTGTGAAAGTTTGGTAAGATATTTTTCTAGTAATTCTCCCATTTGTCAAAGGTTTAAATTTATTGCTAAGTTAATCATAATATTTTTTTATGATGATCAAGTGAAAGTATACGAGCCAAGTCAGTTTTGGATGCCTACCTCTCTACCACTCTATCTGCTCTCCTCGCCCTCTGACAGCACACTCCTCGTTTTTCGCTCTTCTAGTATCCTCCCAACTAACACCTATCCCCTCCCTTTCTCTTTCTCCTCTCTCCTCTAGAAAGAAACCAGCTGATCATATTTTTTAAAGTATCTGCTGAATATGTGTTATATTTCTATTTTTGTTTTTAACATGATTTTCAATGTGATCTTTTTCTTCATACTTCTGGAGAGACATATCTGTTTTAATAGCCTTTTCAATAACCCAACTTTTGCTTTCTGGATAATCTCTATATATCTTGTCTTCTATTTCTTTGTTTTCTAGTTTCTTTCTTATCCTGTTGATCTTTTTCTAAGTCAAATACATGGATTTCTAGCCTATCTTCTTTTTAACATAAGCATTTTAGAATAAAATCTCCTGTAAAATACCACATTGGCTAAGTCTTACAAGTCTTGTTCTTCAGTATTTCATTATTGGCTACTTTCAATGTATTTTTACAATCCATATTAGTTCATCTTTGACTCACTTATTTATATTTGTTATTTTCTTTCCAAATGTGTGAATTTTTTCTTTGTTACTGATTTCTAATTGAATTGCATTTACAAAAATTGCAATCTTTATGATATTGTTTCTTTGAAAAATTTTAAAAGTCTTATTTTATGGCCTAGTAAGTTCCCATAATTGTTGGAAAAGAATGTATATTCTCTGTAGCATTCATAAATGTTTGGTTCCACCAGCTTGTCAACTGTGCTTTTAAAATAGTCTTGCTTTACTAATTTTTTGATCCTTTGAAAATGGTATAATCATGGATGTATGATTTTCTCCTTGAGTTTTACCAAATATTGACTCATTAATTTGAGGGTATTTTAGTGGTTATATAAAGATTTAGGTTTTTGTATTTTCCCAGTGAATTGAAACTTTTAGGGCAGAATTAGACCTCAGTCCCTGTTAGTCTTATCCTGTTAACCTTTTCCTAACTTGTTAAGTTGAGCACATCAATTTCCAGCCTTTCTTCTTTTAACATAAGCATTCAATAACAAAATCTCCCTCTAAATGTCACTGTCACTGAATCCTACTGCATCCAGTTACTGTAGTGCCCTCTGTGGTAGGGAGCACTCTAAAAGGTCCTCTAAGATTTCCTGCTTCTTGCTCTGCACATCTTGCATAATTCCCAGAACTGTGCATATGATGGATTTCACTGTCATAATTGTTATGACACAGCGCACTTTAAGAAAAAGAGATTATCTGGGTAGTCCTAATCTAATTACATAGACCCTGTAAAATCAGAGGTTTTCCTGATCAGAAACAGAGCTATTGAAAATACAGGAGGAGGTTTTTCATTATGGAAATCAAGGGACTATAATGCAAGGACCTGAGAGCTGATAATGGTTCCCAGCCAGTGGCTGGCAAAACAAGAACCCAAATCCTACAGCTACTAGGAAGTAAGTTCTGCCAACAAATTCAAGTTTATTAGAAGTAAATCTTTTCCCAGTTATACCTCCAGAGAAGAAGACAGTTAGCCAACATTTTAGCATCATTAAACCTTGAACATAGAACCCAGTCACTCTGTGACGTATTTCTGACCCACAGAAATTATAATAATAAATTCATGTTGTTTTAATGTTTTCATGTTGTGGGACAATTTGTTTCATAGCAAGAGAAAATTAACACACCCTTCCCACACTTAAGAATGCTTTTGTCTTAACATGTATCTTGTTTCTTTATTATTATAGTTAAACCAGTTCCTGCTATTAGTAACTCAAGTATGTTTTCCATCTTCTACTTTCAGCCTCTCCATATTTTTATATTTTTGGTGCTATTTTGTAAGCAGTATATACTGAATTTTAAAAATCCAAACTGAAAATCTTTGTCCTATAACTTAAGAATTTGTTCCAAATACATTTATTGTAATTACTAATGCCTTTGAATTTAAGTCTTCCATATTTTATGTGATTTTCCTATGCTTTTTTATTCCCTTTTCTTGCCCTTAAAAAATGATTTGGCATTACCTTTTTTTTCTTATGTATGTTTTTGTTCACTGCCATTGAGTCAACTCAGACACACTGTGACATTGTGTACAATAAAATGAAATATTACTCAGGCCTGTGTCATCCTTATAGTCACCAGCATTTCTGAATCCATCAAAGCAGCTACTGTGTCAGTCCCTTTCCATTAACATCACTGACTGTCTACTTCACCAGACATGATTTACTTCTGTAGTGTTTGATCACTCCTGGTGATGTGTCTAATGCAAGCAGTTCATTCAACACTCTGTTGTAATCCATAAAGTTTTCATTGGCTAATTTTGGAAAACAGATCACCAGGCCTTTATTTCTAGCCCATGTTAGTCTGGAAGCTCTGCTGAAACCTATGCACTGTGAATGATCCTGCTGATATTTGAAACACTGGTGACACAGCTTCTAGCATTGCAGCAAAATGCAAGCCACCACAGTGTGACAAACTAACAGGCAGGTGGTGGTCTTAATTTATATTACCCTTTTCTTTGGTTTGGAAGTTATACATTCTAATTTTCTTCTTTGAGTGATTATCCTTGAAAATTTTATTAGGCATATGTAATGAAAGTGTAAATTATCATGAATTTGCGTGTCATTCTTGTTCATGGAATCATGTAATTTTTTGACATTTAAATTTGATATGTGTATAACGGAAGTGAGAAGTTTCCCAGTGATTCTTTGGCTTGTTACTTCAACTTCTCTGAAAAATGAGACTGGGAATGCCTACCCATTCCTTCTCCTCTTTGTTTTGTTCACACTGATGTTATCTTAGGCAGCAAGCTTTAAATTTCAGAATTCTGCATTTATTGCATCACTTTATTCTCGTTGAATTTTACTTTTGTCATCTATAAAATGAGGAGAGCAAAAACTAACTTACTGGTCTTTTTGTAAAGAGTAAATAAAATAATATGTGTACAGCACTTAGGTAAATGCTACAATAACAAAAAACAAAAACAAAACAAAAAAACTTGCTGCCATAGAGTAGATTCTGACTCATAGTAAATGACTAGAACTCAATAAAACTGTTATTTTTATTTGATATTGATTTTCTCTTTTTATATTATAATTTCTTGTTTAAATAATTTTATTTTCTGAGTATTTTTATATTTATACATATCTATGTTGCCAGCATATTCCATTTTGTCTTGTTTTGAATTATTTCTTTAAATTAGACAAAGTAGTTTGCTGCAAGTTCTTATTTATAGGGTCTAGGGTCGCCATGAGTTGGATCCGACTCGACGGCACTTGGCTAGAGTGTAAAGGCTACCTTAGTCAAGTGGAAAGTAGCCCCTAGGGAATACCATTCTGGATGGTCTTAGAATACTTTTGAATGTAATGTGCTATGGAGTGAGTGAACAGCAATAAATGATAACCTTAAGAAAAACATTACTAGTATTTAACAGCCAAGAAGGACAGTGCAACTTTAGAAAGCTTATAGATTGGATGCAATACAGTTTTTAACCTGTGTATTTGGTCTTGAGTAAAAGCCAAATGCAAAGCGTTGCTTTAAATAGGTTTTCAAAGAGTACATGAGGCTTTAGTAGCTTTCTAAATTTGACCATGGATGCTTATACCTTTTAATTTACTGGACTTGAAATGCTTGGCTTCCAAGTAGCATGTTGTAAGAAGGTTATTTCTGGACCTTCTCTGCATGTAATATACAAAATTAGCATCTTCCTTTGGCAACTAAACCTCCTCATTTCAAAACAAACCCGACTCATCAGATGGTTATAAGTGAAGACTAATTAAATGTTCTTTTGCTTTAAGTTTAAACTCTTTATTGGCACAGATACCTCAAGGTCATATTTGAGTTGTATGAGTCAAATAAATGATCAGCAGTGTTAGGATTATATCAGAGTACATAAAGTTAAAAAACAAAACAAAACAGAATTACTGCTGTATGATAATATTACAACCACAACATAATTATAATTGTTGATCTTCAAAGGTTCAACTCAAGTGTAAGAAGAAGGAAGTCTACTTAAAGGTTGTCTAATAATTCATTTTTTTTTTCCTTTTGGGGGGTTGAGTAACCATAATGGAAGCAGCCCAAAATTCTGGTCACCACAGGAACAACAAAAAACATCCACATCATTGCCAAGGCAACTAGAATCCAGGCGGGTGGAGAGGCCATGCTATCAAAAAGCATGCAAAATGTTGCTCAACAACATCATAAGGAGACTTGTGTGAGACCTCCACTGCCAGGGGCAGGTAGGAGAATTCTTTGAAGGCTGCAAGACACAGTAAAACCATGATGTTTTCATTTTTCAAGGAACTGGGAACATTACAGGCAGACAAATGTTGAATGTGGGAATAGACAAGCAATATAACAAGGTTTCATTGTATTTCTCTTTACAAAGAAGTCTTATCAAAAGGAGAAAATTGAATCATTCTGTGACACGACCTCATAAAAAAAATCTATGGGGTGGATGAGGAGAAAAGGTGTGTGGAAAGTTGCTGTGCTTATTTTGTTTTAAAATCTATATATTGCTGGTACTTTTGCTCCAGGGCACTTTGAATTATTAATTTTATTTCATTATTCTTCCCAACAGTCTTGTGAGTAAAACTACTTCATAGACAAGGAAGTTAAGGTAAGGAAGATTTAGTAAATAATAACCATATATTTCTATCATTTATCAGGTATTAATGATGCAGCAGGCAGTGAATTAGGTGAATGACAATATATTATTTCATTAAATATTGACAGCAAACACAAGGGTTGGTCACATGATATCAGTGTTGCAGATTAAAAGTGTGAGCTCAGCAAAGTGTCATTTCCCCAAGTCAAACAGCCAGGGAATGGTAGAGTCAGAATTTGACCCTGAGTCTGTCATACTCCAAAGCCTTGTGCTCTTTTGAGTTCTCTGGTGAGAAGTATCTTCTCATGCTCTACACTGTCAACACATCTAGGAACGTCCAAGAGTAATAACATACAACAAAAACAGTCTTTTGGGCTCCAGTTGAACAGTCAAGCTATGACTCATATACATCTCGAGTCTGCAAGACTCCACTGCTTGTGGAAACTCGTAGCTTAATCTTGAGCTACCATCATTGTTGGTGGCCTGGTGTCAAAGCAGAAACAGGCCCTTTATAGCGCCTTTTGATGGCTGCTGTGTCTGGTGCTGGAACCCAGAAATACACCCACCATGGTGGGTTTCAGTGCTCTGTCTTGGTGTTCGCACCCTGGGGGCTATATTAACCAAAGGAATGACAGTTTGGATCCACCAGCCACCCCTTGGAAACCCCAAGGGGCAATTCTACTTCAACCTATAGGATCACTCTGAGTCGGCATTGACAACATGGCAGCAGGCCTGGTAGAGATAGATGCCCAGCTGTTTGTGGCTGTTTCAAGATATGAGGCAAGACAATCCCCAGAATACACCGTCTGCCATGGTGCTGCTTGTATTCATTCACATTGCTCTTTCCCCAAGGTACAAGCTTCCCTTTGGCGTGGTTGCTCCACATAGCCTTCAGGGATCATTCTTGAACCACTCATCCTAGCCCAAGCTCTTCCTGCTCTCTTGGTGATTTATCTCAGAAACCTTGCTTGACTCTGAACTTTGAGACATTTGTTTCTCTCAGTGATTTTCTGAGAAATGTACCTCTGGGGTGGTAGTTGCTTTCTGCTGCAGACTCACGAAAGAGAAAAATGCAGTGCCTCTCTTCTTTCTCACAGGTGACAGCTACCACTACTATGACTGTATTTGCCTTCTGACTGATTCGATGTTGCCAAGCCAAGTGCCGTCGAGTCGGATCCGACGATTCGATGTTAGGGGCACTGAAAATAGTGTTACATGTCATCGAGCAAGCAGAGCATTTGAATCCCACCTCTGCCACTGCTGCACTTTGTGTGTGTCATTGAGACTCGTGGCTCTTCATTTGTTTTCTGTGATAAATGGAGACAATGATGGAACCTGTCTCAGGATCCACTGTATGTCTGTCCTACTGTGGTGGCTTGAGTATTGATACTATGCTGGAAGTTATGCCAGCATAGTATCAAATACTAGCAGGGTCACCCGTAGTGGACAGATTCAACAGAGCTTCCAGAGTAAGAGAGACTAGGAAGAAGGACCTGGTGGTCTGCTTCTAAAAAAAAATGTCCAGCAAAACTCTATGAATAGCAGTGGAATAAGTACCAGGCAGTGTTTCTTTCATTCTGTTGTACAAAGGATTGCTGTGAGTTCTAAGAGTTGATACAGCATCATAGGTAAGTTGTGAGGATTACATGAATTAAAGTATGTAGAGTGCTTGGAACAGGTTCTGATCCACAGTAAGCATTACAGGGTATTTATTCAATAAACGAAAGAGAAGGTCTATGAAGGTAGACCTTATCAGCCTCAATGCCATAGAGGGAGATGGGAGATGAAGTTGTTTACCTCAAGGACCAATAAGAAAGGTAAACGGATTTCAGCTACATTCTGGTAAGTGGAGACAGGAGGATTATGAATTCTGTCAGCAATAGAGACCACTCTGCCATGTGAATGCAGCACCCATACATAAAGTTGGCTGCAAATGCCTTGGAGGCTGGAGTTTTAGATACTTTGATCTTAAAAACTCTGGAGGCTGACCCTGGTAATGGAGGTGGGGAGTAGACTTCCACTACAGCTGAAATTATAAATAACTAGTTCATGCAAGCAGAAACCCTGGTGGTGTAATGGTTATGTGCTATGGCTATTAACCAAAAGGTGATCAGTTCAAACCCACCAAGTATTCCTTGGAAATTCTATGAGGGCAGTGCTACTCCACCTTTCAGGGTTGCTATGAATTGAAATTGACTCAATAGCAGTGGATTTGCTTTGAGTTTAGGAAATGGTTCCCTCTATTTCCCCTCTCCCCTCTTCCCTCCCCCCACACTGGTAACCATTAACAATCATTGGGCTCTGTTGTAATGGCAAATTTTATGTGATTACTTGGCTGGGTTATGATGCCTAGTCGTTTGGTCAAACACTAGTCTAGATGCTGTCATGAAGTCTTACACATTATTAAACTAGTTGGCCTTAAAAAGCTAGATTACAAGTCAAAGGCCTTAGAAGCAAAATCAGTTTCCTCTAGGGGACATCCTGTTTCCAGACTAGACATTTGGTCCCAGCTCTTCCCTTCTGCTTATCATTTAACCTGCCAGCTTTGGGACACAGGGCTGCAGGAATCTCCAGCCTGTCATCTGACCTACAGATTTGGGGTCTGCCCGCCCCTACAGTCAACATTAGCTGGTTGCCTAAATTTTACATTCTCACCTTCTCACTCTCTCTCTATATTCATGTTGTCGTTGCTGTTGTTGCTGTGCTGAGTGGGAGAAATTCACTCCGTAGGATTTTCAAGGCTGTAATTTTCAAGGCTGTAACGTTTCCAAAGCAGATCACCAGGCCATGTTTGTTAGGTGTTTCTGGATGAGTTTGAACTGTAAAATTTTTGGTTAGCAGTCCTGTGCTTAATCATCTGCACCACTGCCCCCACCAACATACAAATTCTGGTGGTGCATGGTTAAATGTTCAGCTGTTAACAGGAAGGTTGGAAATTCAAACACACCCAACAGCTCTGGCAGAGAAAGACTTGGTGATCTGCTTCCCTAGACTACAGACTGAAAACCCTATAGGGCAGTTCTACTCTGTCATATTATGTCACTGTAAGTCAAAACTGACTCAACATCACCCAACAAAAACTTTACCTATATTCCCCTATTGGTTCTGCTTTTCTAGAGAACACTGGCTAAAACAAGGACATAAAAAAGAATCTCCATCAAGGGCCAACAGATAGTTATCTCTTCTGCTTCTGAAAGGGCAATTCTAGAGCTTGAAGCTCACTGAATTTGACTTCTGTAAAATATATCCAACATGATGGTTGCTGGGTGCTGGAGCTTGGCACCCATGTTGGCTTGATGAGAGACTAAACTAAGAGTTCTTTCAGAGACTGTTGCTTTGCCCTTCCCCTGGGAACTCATTGCAGACCTTGCAGAAGGTGAGGAATCTCCATTTAAGGTTCAGTTAACCTTGGTTTGACTGTGTAAGTTGTCTGCAAGAACATATTTAATTCCCTCAGACTACTATAGTGTTAAAAGTCCAGGCTCTGGAACCAAAGTATTGAGTTCAAATACTGGCTTAACTTTTTGCATATAAAAAACCTACTGCCATCAAGTCAGGTCCAACTCGTAGAACCCTAGAGGTCTGGGTAGGACTGCCCCATAGAGTTTCCAAGGAGTGCCTGGTGGATTTGAACTGCCGACCTTTTGGTTAGCAGACATAGCACTTAACCCACTGCTGCCAGGGTTGCTGGTCTGTGGTAAGGACACAATCAACATCAGCTATCATTTTTTCACTGTTAACTTTCTACCCAGGAAATTCCTAATGCAGTTATGATAGTCATGCAGA
Organism: Heterohyrax brucei; assembly: GCA_028571685.1. Classification (NCBI taxonomy): domain Eukaryota; kingdom Metazoa; phylum Chordata; class Mammalia; order Hyracoidea; family Procaviidae; genus Heterohyrax; species Heterohyrax brucei. The sequence continues at coordinate 21,509,340 of CM053149.1, forward strand.
TATACAGACTTGTGTCCATATCATGGAATTCTATGGCTTTTGGATTGTCATGCTTAATTTAAGCTCTGTTTACTATCAAACCAAATCCACTGCTGTTGAGTTGATTCTGACTCATAGCAACCCTATAGGTTAGAGTAGAACTGCCCCATATTGTTTCCAAGGAGTGCCTGGAGGATTTGAACTGCTGACTTTCTGGTAAGCAGATGCAGCACTTAACCACTACATCACCAGGGTTTACTACTGTGGTCAGAAAAGCCTGGACAATCTTAGTGACCTGTGTCAGGAAAACCATTTAGGGCTTATTTTCTCACACATAAGGCAGAGGGGCTTCCCGAAAGTTGACTGAGGCACGAAGTGGGAGAAGACCACCGGGTACAAAGCATCAACCAATGAACATGGGCTCATTTGCAGGAAAGAAGGGATGATTTAGAATGCATTGAAGGACTTACTCAGCTCTACTCAAACAAACAAAAAATTCAAAAACAAAAAACCCAAATCTGTTGTCATCAAGTCAATTCTGACTCTCTGACTCATGGCGACCCTGTAGAATAATGTCAAGCTGCCTTCTGGGGTTACCAAGCCTGTAAGCTTTTCACAAGCAGACTGCCACATCTGTCTGCTGTTAAGTGGCTGATAGGTTTGAACTGATTCTGTATTGAATCTTAGAAAAATGAGTGGCTAGGAGAACAACAGAAAGAGCTATTTTCTTGAGAAACTAATGGATTGATTCTTGCTTTGCCCAGGAGGAGAGGATGTTAAAGGATTCTGGCCAATGCTGGCAAGCAAAGGCGGCCTGGGAAATTGCGATCAGATCCCTAACAGCTGCCCAGAGGGGAGCTGACTTTTTTTTACTGTGGGCAGGAAACTTCCATTCCTTTCACTTCGTAATGAACAAGTCTGGGAGGTGGATGAGGACTTGGAGAAAGTAAATTCATTGTCCTTATCCTGAGCAGTTAAACAAATTGAACCAGCTCCTTGCTCCAAAGCTTGCGGGCTTAATGGATTTTCAGAAGGACTGGCCTGGCTGACCTGTATTCATATTTCAAAACTCTGAGCCTTTGAGGGAATTTCCCCCTCTTCCCCTGTTTCCCCGTTGGGGGCATCTTTGCCTCCAGCCAAAGAAAAGGATGATATCACAGTCTTCTGAAGACTAGTCTTTCCAGTTGCTTTTGGCCTGTGTTTCCAATAGGTTCTCTCTCTCTAAAAGAGCCACTCACAGCTGAACACTGCCCTGCACACAAGCTTCTACTCTGTGCTATCCTCCTGCTTTTGCCCTCCCCTGGAAAGAGGTGATGTTTTGTTCACAAAACCCTCTGTGAAGATGGAGACATTAATCTTAACGATAACAAACTCCGCCCCTCAAAAGAGAAGGGGGCCAAGTAACAGTTGTTCAGAGAATAAGAATAGGAAGCCGGTGATGCGCACCATATCTGTTCCCGGCGTGGGATCTGGCTTTCATTGAACTCTGGCCTGTTTTTGCATTGTGACCAGCCCAGGAACCAAAAACCAAAGACCAGGATGCAGCTTGAATAGAGTGCAGCATAGATCATTTACAGAAGATTAGTTCACAATACCCCTGGCAATAAAGAACTCTAACAGGGCTTGGGGTCAGAAAGCCTTCACCTCGGTTACTCTCTAGGGTTTTGGGCTTTGTCCCAGGCATATTTTGTGATTGTTACTTTTCTGAAATCCCTCAAAAACCTCTTGTTCTAATGACTTACTGATGGATTTCTCTATAGGCCACCTCCCTGGGAGCTTTTGAGAACTTCCACATATCAAAGCTGTTGAATTATACATCCCTTAAATAGAATGCTTCAATTTATCGGTTAATGCTGTGATAGTTGCCCTGTTTATCTGATACTGCTAATCTGACTTAATCTAGCTGAACCAAAAAAAAAAAAAAAAAAAAAAGTGACACCACAAAACACAAGGGAACCCTCAGTCCTTCTAACTGCAAAGCTTGCTGATTAATTGTACAAATATTTGTGGATTTGGTAAAGGTGAGTGCTAATTTGTTGTTTTAGTATAAGCCAAGAAGGTTGGGTGAACATTAAGAAAACAGGATGTGTACCCACGGTTTGTGCTAAATTCTTAGGGGGAAGGTAAGGCTGTACCACGAGAATCCTGCAAGTAGCTCCTGGCAGAAAATCTGAAAGGGCAGTTTTTCTGATAGTTCTTGAGAACACATAAGAGGGAAGAAGAAAAACAGGTGAGAACTCTCCCAAGAAGAGACTTTTTTTTCTTTCCTCCATGTAGATACACTTTCATTTGCTTGTCCAGTGTATTTATTTTTATTCTGCAAATTGGTTTAGGGACTGGTTAAGGGTAGGAATAATGGCTCCGTATGGAAGATAGAATACTTAACAATGAGAAATAATCAAAATAATTAAAATTTGCAAATATGCCTGTCTCTGCGGAAACCTTGGTGGTGTAGTAGATAAGTGCTATGACTGCTAACCAAAAGGTCACTGGTTCAAATCCACCAGGAGCTCCTTGGAAACTCTATGGTGCAGTTCTAGTCTGTCCTGTAGGGTTTCTATGAGTCAGAATCAACTTGATGGCCCTGGGTTTCAGGTTTTTTTTTTTTTTTTTTGGTATGGAAACCCTCATGGTGTAATGGTTAAGTATTAAGGCCACTAACCAGAAGGTTGACAGTTCAAATCTACCAGCCTCTCCTTGGAAACACTATGAAGCAATTTCACTCTGATCTACAAGGTGGCTATAAGTTGGACTCTACTTGATGGCAGTGGGGAGTTTAGAAATCTCTAAAAGAAGTATAGTGTTGTCTTATGAAGACGAATTTATTAATAACTGGGAATCACATAGAGAATCTTGTGTGACTCATACGGTTCTGCTGGACTTATCATTCTGTGGCATACGGCAGTGCTTCTTCAACTTCAAAGTGCAGAGGAATTCCCTGACATCTTCTCCGAGTCCCTGGGTGACATGAACGGTAAGTGTTGGCTGCTAGTCAAAGAGGCACCTCAGAAGCTACTTCTGAAAAACCAGCCATCCACAACCCCATGCAGCACAGTTCTAATCTGAGAAACAGGGGCTCACTGAGTTGGAATCGACTCGAGGGCCCAAACTGGAACTGGAACTGGGGATGTTCTGATTCAGTCATTTCTGATCAAGGCTGCTGGTTCACTCAACTTTGAGCAGCAAGAGTCTGAAGTTTTCCTTCTCAAAGCTCAGTTACACGCTGTTGCAATCACCTGGGAACCTTTATATAAAGCATCCCAAAGATTCTGATTGAATTAGCCTCAGTGCCAGTGGGAGTCTGGGAAATTTTTGGAGTCTGCTATAATCTATAGGGTTGCTATGAGTCAGAATCGACTCAATGGCAGTGAACCAGTTGGCTTTGGTTTTATGATTCTGCTGTTAGTTGTCACTGAGCTGATTTGGGCTCAGCCAAGCCAAGTGCCGTCGAGTCGGATCCGACTCATTGTGACCCTAGGGGCCAGGGGTCACCCTATATAACAGAGCAGAACAGCTTTGTAGGGTTTCTTAGGCTGTAGTTTTTACAGAAGCAGACTGCCAGGTCTTTTCTCTTATGGAGTTGCTGACAGGGTTCCAACAGCTGACCTCTCAGTTAGCAGCCAAGCTCTTAAACATTGTGGCACCATGGCTCCTTCCCATGACACTCATTAAGTGACAAAGTGTGAGATCTCTCACTAGTTTAAGGGGCCAGTATTCAGGCCCACCCCAGAGGTTGCTGGGAAGTAACACAGCAAACTTCTTAGCCAGCCCATCCACATGCTGGTCTTTCAGTAAACCTTGACTGCTGTAGACAGCTTTGCTCAGACAAGAGCTACTCACCCAGGTGCAGGTGACACCTACACCCATTGCCTTCGATTCAACTGGGACCCTATAGGACAGAGTAGGCCTGCCTCATAGGGCTTCCAAGGAGCAGCCAGTGGATTCAAGCTGCTGACCTTTGTTTTAGCTGTTATGGCTCTCAGGCATTGTACCAACACCAGCCCACAGAATACTAGCCCTAGTAAAGGTCCTGGTCCACAGCAGAACAGGGGACACTTCAGCCCGTATTGGTGGCAGGTACCTCCACGCGAGCAGAGCAGGAAAGCAGGCAATGGGGCAGTAATGGCTTCTGTGGATTCTTGAAACTGGAGAAGTAGCCATAAAAGGGAGGCTTCAGAGTTCTCAGAAGCAGTGAGAGAGAAACCCTGAAGGCTATTGCAGCCTGGCTTTCTCTTTAGACTTCAATGATCTGGAAGGTCGCAGGTTTATAAGGAGGATGTATATAGAACTCTCTAGTATGTTATTAGCTATGGAAATGATAATTTCATGTGTAGTACAACAAGTGAGAACTTATTATACACCAAACACTGTGGTTATCACTTTGGAGTCATCATTTCCACCTACCTTCATGTTAACTCGATGCAGTAGATTCTAGTACTATCCCATTTTCCTGATGAAGAAACTAAGGCTCAGAAAGGTTAAAAGTCTCTGAAAGATTAAGATCTGGAGTTCCAACCAAAGCTAAAACTACCCCTGTACTCTATACATATAGTTTACTTTTAGGGAATATTCATTTATTTTTTAAATACCAAAGGATCATATTGCCCATTGGTTAGAGTATGTGACCTACTTATATTGGCCACAAAGGAAAGACTAATGACTAATTTATTCAAATTATTTAGGTATTTGACAAGATTACTTTGCCATAAGAAAAACAGTGTGAATTCCAACAGGAATAAACTTACAAATACTCTAACCTCATAGAAGCCTTTGTGTTGGTGTATTATGTTACCAGAGATATTCTGGATTAAAAAATCAAAAAGCAAGTAGTGGTATTTCAAGGGTGAACTGACCTCTTAAGTTCTGATTTTATATGCAGATTTATATTATTTAGAACTAGAAGTAATCTTAATGTTAATTATCTTGTAAAAATGCTTTTATTATAGATAACAAAAGCCTCATTGATATCTTTTAGAATAATATAGGGATAAATAAACATATATAAACGCACACATGCAGATACACAGATAAATACACCAATGCAGTTTTGAAAAAAAAAAGACAAAAGTCCCTGTTTTGGAGGACAAGCTTAAGAAGTCGCACTGCGAAGTCACATAATTATATCATAATGGAACTTTATAAAACATTACCACTGTATTTACGTTTTCCCACATCATAGACACTATTGCTAGGTGTTTTGCTTATCTTATTTCATTTAACCTATGTAGCTCCTCTGACAATTCAATATTATGTCCCCAATACATTGATGGACGAGAGACTGTGGCCCAGAGAGGTTGAGTGCTTGCCCGAGGCCATGCAGGTAGGTAGCAGCGTAGACAGGATTTGGATTCTGTTCTTTCACTCCTAAGCCCATGTACCTCCAGGTACACAGCACCAGGGAAGATTTGGGACACACACACAGAAGGCGAGGCTGGGTTTTAACTAGGCAGAAGAGGTAGAAACGCACACAGAATGGTGTCAAGGACTTTGGGATAGAGTTCCTGTGAACTGACCCCCACTATGTTTCCCCTTCCTCTTGAATAACATTCTGTATTATTACTGACTGTTGGGTTATCCCAATTGGGTCATGTAGCATCCCTTCATAAACTTAAGGTACTTATTCACGACAGGGTTCAAATGTATCAGTTGTTTATTCTCTGATGTGATTGCCACTTAACCTATTAACAGCATCTGGGATCTGAGCATCAAAGAAATACAAATGAAAATGGACTGGTTGAGTCAGGAGATGATTTCCTCAGTGGATAACTCAAAATCAGAGGGCACCGGGTGCCTAAGAAAATGGGCAGCTTAAGGAGTGTGGAAGAATCAAGAGTAGCTCTTCTCCTACTTGGCCATTCACAAAGTGAGTCGTGAGTTAACCCTCGAAGGCAACATTCAAAAATAAAATGATGCCTTCTTGCTGTAAATGTGAAAATCTTGGTAGTGTAGTGAGTTAAGTGCTACATCTACTAACCAAAAGGTCTCCAGTTCAGATCTGCTAGGAGCTCCTTAGAAACTCAAAGGGACAGTTCTACTGAGACCTCTAGGGTCGTTGCCATGAGTTGGACCCCACTCTGTGGTAGTGGGTTTGGTTTTTGGTTTCTTTTGATGTAAATGACGATGGAGGCAGGGCTGAGGGGCCAGTGAAGTGGGATTAGAGAAGGAGCTTCCAGCTGCAGAGACGCGCACTGGGAATCAGCTGAATGATATTAAGATTCATAGCTTTGTTGAGGAGTCAAATAGCCAAACAAGAGGTGGGAGAGGTCACTGCAGGTTTTAGATTTGAAAAGTGGTGGTCCCAGAACAGCAACCTGGAGGATGGCTTAAAAGGGAAGAAACGAAGCAAGAGGCTTCTGTCGCCAACTCAGATGCTGAAGACCTGCATATATCCAGGAAGTGGCCACTGAAATGCTACAAAGGTATGCACCCTAAGTATGTCAGAGGATAAAGAGGCAGGATTTGGGGGTGAATTTCAGAGTCAGGGACAAAAGAAAGGCTGCTGGAAAAGTTAAAAGTTTGAAAGAAGATACGAGTTCAACTCAAGGTTGTGGTAGATATAGATTTGTACTGGTAATGATACAAGCTTTCTGATTTTTAAGATGAATCACTTTTTTCCCCCTTTACTCTTAAAAACACTGTAGAATGATTGAAGTATTATATTACTACTCCTTGGAAACTCTGTGGGGCAGTTCTACTCTGTCCTATAGGGTCGCTGTGAGTTAGAATCAACTTAACAGCAGTTTGTTTAATTTTTTAAGAAATTGCCAAACTGCTTCCAGAGGGGATAAAACATTTTACATTCCCGTCAGCAATGTATCGAGGTTCCAATTTCTCTCCTACATCCTCTTCAACATTTGGTATGGTCTGTTTTTTTTATTGTGACCATTTTAGTGGTCATAATCATATAATAGTATCTTACTGAGACTTTAATTTGCATTCCCCTAATGACTGATGTTAAACTTCTCTTTATGTGCTTATCAACCATTCTTATATTTTCTTTGGTGAAATGTCCTTTCAAATCTTTGTTTTCCCCTGTCTTATGACTGGGTTGTTTGTCTTCTAATTATTAAGTTGAAGTGGTTCTTTGCATATTCTAAATATACAATTTTTATCAAGTATATGATTTGCAAATATTTTCTCAGTCTACAGCTTTTTTTAAGTGTTTAACAGTGTTCTTTAAAAACACAAATGTTTTAAAGTTTGGAGTCTAACATATCAATTTTTTTTCCTGTCGTGAATCATATTTCAGTGTAACTCTGTCCAACCCAAGATGACAAAGATTTTCTCTTAGGCTTTTCTTCTAGGTGTTTTATATTTTTAGCTTTTATAGTTAGATCCACAGATATCTTTGTGAGGTAAGAGTCTAGATTCTCTTTTTGGCACATGTATATTTTTTTCATCCTTCAACACTTACATAAGGAATGAAGAAACCAGGCTGTGTATATTGGGATTACACAGAATCTAACATGATTTTTCATTTTCAATGTATTCTTGGGTGTCAAGCAGAATAGAATTCGTGGCATGGTTAAGAGCCACAGCTGCTAACCAAAAGGTTGGTAGCTCAAATCCACCAGACAGTTCTTGGAAACCCTATGAGGCACTGCTACTCTGTCTTTTAGGGTCACTATGAGTAGGAATCAAGTCAACAGCAATGAATTTGGGGTTGGGGTTTTAAGGCAATCATGCTTTGGGGGGATAAGGTGGTTTATCCTTTGTGCAGCTCTGATGTAAACGCTGAGGCGAAAACTGGACTGGGATATGTTCTTCTCCAGGTCAGCCAATCAGAACGTACTTGATGCAGTAACAAGCAGAACGGGCCACCTATGTTCAGCTTAAAAACAAAAAGCTTCTATTTAAATCAATTGTCTATATGCTCTGAGCATTGCCTAGTATGTCTGTATGCTCAGTCAATAAAAATCTTTCATAAATTCCATGTATTCTACACACTTCTGCTCATTCAGTTCCAGGAGTGGTTTGGGTGCAGGCAGGTGGAGATAAGAAGACAAAGTGATAAACTTGGATAAACCTGACTTAAGGGGCAAAATCACTTTGATTTGTTCATCAGGGGAATTCAGGATTTTGTGTTATACCTACTGTAAGGTAATCTTACAAACGCCAGAGTGTTCCAAAACACCTTCCCCAACCATCAGCCACTGAACCATGCTGTAGTCTATATTTTCACTGCCTTTCTCAAATGACAGCAGTCATAGTTTTCACACCCTTCCTAGTTACAGCAGGAACATTCCTAAACAACCACCACAGGGCTAGTAAATAACTCCTTAATGGAAGGTAAACAAATAGTGATGCTTAGAGTGATACAGGACAAGGTCATGTGCTTGGAGGATGGTTTCGTGCAAATGCCAGACAGAGCAGAGAGGGAAGCATGTACCCTAAAAGGAAGCCAGGAGTTTGCCATGCTTCTCACAGCAGCCTGTCTCGTTTCCAAAGAGCCAAGGCAGTGCAGGACTGTCGTGGATTGTACCGTGTTCCCCCCAAGACGCGGTGGTTTGGCTGGGCCATGATTTCTGGTGTTGTGTGATGTTCCTGCATCTTGTAAATCTGATGTTATGACGTCAGTGCAGGTGAATGTGTGTGGCAATTGTGTTGGTGGGGAAGGATTCGCTGTGCCTTGAGACAGTCTCTTGAGCTATAAAGGAAAGAAGGTAGTAGAGAGATTTGGGGACTTCATACCATCAAGAAAGAAAGTGGTGTCAAGAGCTGAGTGTGTCTGTCAGAAAGGACCAGGGTCCCTTCATCTCAGAAGCTTCTAGTCCAGGGGTAAATTGACAACAAAGACCTTCCTCCAGAGCCAGCAGAGAAAAACTTCCCCTGGAGTGACACTCTGAATCTGGACTTTTAGCTTACTGGACTGTGACTAATAAAAATTTCCCTTTTTAAAGCCATCTACTTGTTGTTTCTTTTAAAGCAGCACTAGGTGGCTAAGACAAAGACTAAGAACTGCTATCATGAATGAATGTTTCAAAATTGATTTTGATCATGAACTAGTACATTAAGATAGAATTCTTCACAAACAACTTTGAACATTAAAAATAAAAATGCAAAGGAGAGGGAGAAGGACTGCTGCTTCTTATGTGGTGGAATGTAGGCCTGACAAAGGTACCAGCTATTCAACAGAAAAGAAGGGTGGCATTTCAAAACCAACGTGTGGTACCCATAGTATACTTCCTCAGCCACGTTGCTATGGTTTCTGAGGCAGATCTTTCTCTTCGTATCCAACAAATTGAAACAAATTTTGATATTTTAGATGCAAAGCTGTCGTCTATTCCAGGATCAGATGATGTCACATTTGAGGTAGCTCCTGTTGTCACCTAGTGTCACAAACAGATCACAATTTGAAGCAAGTTCAAAGCAGTCACAGCAGATCAGCACACTAGACCCTGAGCCACAGAAAAGTGAAGTAGCAGCAGAAAATATCTTAACTGTCATCAAGGATCCAAGATATTCCAAATATCTCAGAGCAGAGTGCCCGACTCACAGCAGTAAGTAACAAAGTGACATCATTCTGAAGAACTAGGCCCAGATCTTCTTGAGGGACCAGATAGATGCTCCACTGGCTGGTGGTGAAGACAAAAAAATGTGTAGAAGAACATGCAGACAGTGAGTTTTTAGTGACTAAGGTTAATGTTTATAAGGATGTCATATGCCTGTGGTGTAAATATACATCTACATGCTATAAGAGAGATAATCTAAGCTCAACTTCTTATGCATAAAAACATCAAATGACCCCACACCTACAACAAGCTTCCCCTATGTTAAAAAATAAAACATTTCTCTACTCTCAGGAGATTGTTAAGAGAGTATGACATGTATAGAACAGAAAGGAGGAGTGTGCTGTCACCAGGCAAGGAGAGCAGTAGGAGCTGCACATAGGTGGGCATGTAGATTTAAACTGGATTGTACACTTTCATTCAATCACAATAAGCCAAAGCCAAGTGTCATCAAGTCGGGTCCAACTCATCAGTAAAATAGAAAATAAACAGAAAATACTAAAAACAAAAAAATAGAATATTTATAACGTGGCAGTATACGTTCTTATTAAAATAAAGGCCTCTAAACAGAGAAATAAAATAATCTAAATACAATTAATGATAGAGGAAGAATGTCATCTGTAGAGCCTCCACAAACAAGCAGGCCCCCTCTCCCCATCCCCTTCCCCTCCCCCTTCTCCCCTCCTGACTCTCTCCTCCCCCTCTCCAAGATAACCCTTGTTAAATGTCATAACATCTTCCGGAATCCTTTTAATCACACTTAAATGTATACTCAAGTTCCCATGAAGTATGTATATGTATTGGGGGTTTTCTTATAAAGTTGTTGATAGATCATGCGACTCATTCTGCTACTTGCTTTTTGCTTTTAATGACAATCCTGGGAGATCTTTCTATGCTAAGATATAGAGGCCATCCTATTTTTGAGGGTCAGGTGTGGTATCTTGAATTGGTTGAATGTGTCCTCTGCAGCTGGGCTACATGGCTTCAAATGTCATCTCTGTCCCTTACCAGCTGGGTAGCTTTGGCCAAGTTACTTAAACTTCCTGTGCCTCAGTACCTGCATCTCTAAAATGAGGATGAGGGTAGTACCTCCATCAGAGAGTTCTTATGACTCCTAGAGCATCAATATATACCAAGCACTTAGAATAGGGCCTGGTACATTGTAATCTCCAAGAAATACTATCTATTATTCATGTTCATGGTTTTGACCTGTCTGGAAACCCTGTGTGGTGGTTAAGTGCTAAGGCTGCTAACCAAAAGGTCAGCAGTTCGAATCCATCAGGTGTTCCTTGGACACTCTATGAGACAGTTCTACCCTATCCTATAGGGTTGCTATGAGTCAGAATCAACTCAATGGCAATGCATTTGGTTTTTTTGGCTTTATGACATGTCTGTAAAAAAAAAAAATTGAAAAACCAAATCTACTGCCATCAAGTCGACTTCAACTCACAGAGATCCTTACGGGAAAGAGTAAAATTATCTCATAAAGTCTCAAGGAGAGCCTGGTGGATCTGAACTGCTGATCTTGTGGTTGGAAGCTATAGCTCTTAACCAGTCCGATACCTCTGGTATCCACCCGTGCCCTAAGATTTACTACAGGAACACACAGATAATAAAGTAGAAGTGGAATTCCAGAGACATCGGACTACACATATTAGATGTAACAAGCACTGCCAAACTGGCCCCCAATTTATATTCCTGTCCATGAGTGAGAGTACCCATTTTTCCGCATTCTAACCATCAATTAACATTTTAAATGTTCGTTCCTTTAAAGAATGAGAAATTATGTTGCTTTAGTGTTCTAATTTGAATTTCTCTAATTATGAATGGCGATAAAAATATTTTCATATGCTCATTGATCATTGAGGCTGCCTCTTAGGTGAATTCCCTCCTCCTAATCTTTGGCCAATTTTACATTGAGTTGTTTGATTTGTAGGACTTCTTTTTTCTGCATGTAAACATTTGGCTTGTTACGTATACAGCAAATATGTTTTCCTCTATGTTTAGCTATTAATTTCTTAACGTACTCTAAAGATACCATTCTCAACTAGTCTTGGAGTCAGTGGGATCTCAGAAGAATTCAACCAATAGAGGCCACCATAACTGTGCTAAGACCACAGCTTGAAAGATGACACAGATGAGCAAAGGGTACTGGTGCAGTTGAGTAGATAGCTGGTGCACCAGAAACCATTCAGCTACCACTTGTTCAGATACGCATGATTGTAAGAGCATCAGAATGTTGTTAATCTGATCATTTTATGCCTGCCTAGAGCTTTGGCTACTCCTGAAATATGGTTCCAGGTAAGGAGGTGGGGACCTGCATACCCTTGGGAAGAAGTGTAAAATAACTTCAGCATGCTCGAAGGACAAATAGGATATTAGAATAACCTGCCATGAAATTCCTCTAAGACCTTGCTACTTTCAGTAGGACCACTGAAAGTGTACCAGAGATGTGGAATCTTGGCCCCTGGCCCAGACCCCCGAATCTGCCTCTACTACAATCCCAGGGGGATTTGTATGCACATTTGAGTTTGAGAAGTAGTGTTTTAGGTCTGGGTAACAGGCCGGGACTCCTACTTAGTGGGTTGGTTTTCCAGATGGAGTGAGTGGGCATGCAGTGCCCTAGAAAACACTGTAGGGTTTATCTTCTGGAGAACAGGACGTTTTGTAGGTCACAAGGTAGGGCCTGCTCCCAGGCAGTCGTGCTATGCCCCATCTATCAGCGGGTCCTGCACCTTCTTCCTCTTCACTGGGTCCAGCGAGGCCTCTCCTGGCTTCCAGCGGCTGGCACTCCTGTGGGGCTCGCGCCCTGCGTGGAGCGCATGCAGCTCTCCCTGCTTTTAATTAGAAGCAGGAAGCAGTAGAATCTTGAAACAAACCCATTATCCTTCCTTGTGTGAAACTCAAGTGTTTTTACTAATGGGCTACATAGAGGCGGTTTTCCCTAGTGAAGGTGAAAGAAAAACTGTCTTTGAAAGACTGTTTCTTTAATCACTCATTAGTGACTCAGAGCAGTTAAACCCATAGTTTGTAGTTTACAACATGTTTAAGCAGAGTTGGTGGCTTTTATTGAATCGTAGGATAAACAAAATACCATCTTCCTGGTCGGGCTTGGTTACTTCCCATTTAGGCTTTCCTGAAATGCACAAAACACCCAAACTTGTTACTGGTGAATCAATTCCAACTCCTAGCGACCCTTTAGGACAGTACAGAACTGCCCCACAGGGTTTCTAAGGAGTGCCTGGTGGATTCAAACTGCTGACCTTTTGGTTAGCAGCTGAGTTCTTAACCACTGTGCCACCAGGGTTCCCTGAAATGGATAGTACCTGGGAAACAAGGTACGTTTTACTGCTAACAGCCCTTGCCTTAGATTTACCCCCGTACATTAGCAAATCAAGTCTTCCTGGTCCTAAGTACATCATTTAGAATGATGCCCACTCTCTTCAGAAAATAATTTATTCTAATAATAAACACAATCAAACCCACTGCCCTGCAGTCGAGTCTGCCAGTAGAAAACCGGTAGGACCTATAGGGAACCTGTAGGGTTTCCCAGGCTGTAAATCTTTACAGAAGCCAGTTTGCCTCATCTGTCTTCCATCAACAGTAGGTTCCAACCGCTGATGTTTTGGTTAACAGCTGACAACTTTATCCACTGCACCACCAGAGCTCTGAGCCAAAAGGGATGTTTATTGAATAATTGGATGCACCACTTTACTCATGGGCGGTCACAATGAAACTTTATTACAATCATCTGAGGCAGGTAGGATGATTATCTCCAGTACATAGCTGAGGAAACTGAGGCACAGAGGTATTAACTCAATTCCCCACACACGGCTCATCAGGTGTGAGGCTTCATCTTGCTCTTCACTTCTGGTGGAATGTATGTAACAGCTCTACAACGGAGGCTCACCTGTGATACATAGCATTTCTTTCTTTTTAAGTATTTTATCTTGCTTTAAGTGGAAATGTACTTTCTGAGTCAATTTGTTATACAAAAATTTACATGTTGCTATGTAACATAGCTGGTCATCCTACCCCATGACAGCACACTTCTCCCTTCACCCTGTATTTCCTGTGTCCATTCAACCAGTTCCTGTTCCCCTCTGTCCTCGCATCTTGCTTCTGAACCAGAGCTTCCCAGTTAGCCTCATGTCTCCACTAAAGCCAAGAAACACACTCTCTGCCAGTAACATTTTATGTATTATAGTCTAGTCCAATCTTCGTCTGAAGAGTTGACTTCAGAAATAGCTTCAGTTCTGGGCTAACAGAGTCTGGGGGCCATGTCTTCCAGGAAACTTCCAGTCTGTTGGACCATCAAGTCTGGTCTTTTGAATACAGTTTGAGTTCTTCACACTCATTTGTCTTCTGTTACTCCAGGGCCTGTATGATGTATTCCCCATCAAGGCATTGATGGCGGCTGGGCACCATCTAGTTCTTCTGGTCTCAAGCTGATGTAGTTTCTGGATTATGACACACAGATCATTTCTATTGCTTCTTTTGTCATAGGCAGCACAACTTAGCAATGGTGGAAACAGTAATGGTAGAGAGATTAAATGGAATCATCAGATTTTGTTTTGCAGATCGGTGGGTGCAAAGGCTAAATCCAACTGAAAATGTTGAATCAATTCTACATACTAGAATTGCCACTAAAGTTCTTCCATAAAAAGGAAGCAATATAGCATAGGGCAGGTTTCTCCAATTTAAGTGAGCTTCAGAATCTCTTGGAGGTTTGGTAAACATGAGTTACTGATCCCCATCTCCACAGTTCCTGATTCAGTAGGCCTACGGCAGGGCCTGAAAATCTGCCTTCTAAGTTCTCTGTGATGCTGATAACCGTGCCTGGGAACTATACCTTGAGAATCACTGGCTAGTGGTTAACAGCATAGTCTGTAGAGCCCAAACCAGCAAATTCAAGGCCCAGGCCTGCCACTGATCAGCTGTATGACCTTGGGCAAGTTCTTTTATCTCCCCTGTACTTGTTTTTCTACAGTATAAAATAGGGCTAAAGATTGTATCTTATCTCTTCTGTTACCACAAAGGGTGGCATGTAAAGTTCATACATGTAAACAGCTTAACACAGGACCTGGTACCTATTAAGCATTCAACAAATGATACAGTCATCATCAGCGTTACAGTCACACTTTATTCTTATTTACACAGTTTATTCTTATATCCTTTTTCTCACCTCTAACATATCAGAGCTCTTCATGCTCTGTGTGAAAAACTGATTTTCGTAACAGTTTGTCAATCAAGTTTGTCATGAGGATTAAACGAGTTACTCTTTATAAGGGATTTTGCACCATGCCTGGTACATAAACCAAAACCAACCTACTGCCGTTGAGTAGGGTTCGACTCATAGTGACCCTATAGGACAGAGCAGAGCTATCCCATAGTGTGTCCAAGGAGCACCTGGCAGATTTGAACTGCCGACCTTTAGTTAGCAGATGTAGCACTTACCGCACTACACTACTAGGGTTTCTGCCTGGTACAGGGTCAGAGTGTATTATTATTCTTTTCCTTACTACCAACCATGAATTGTTTTAATCACTTTCTAACATTATCTTACTTAATCCTGAGAACGACCTTTTAAGGTAGACAATGTTATAATCATTTTACAAACAATTAAGTTACCTGCTCAAGATCACTCAGTAGATCTTCTTAACCTAATAAACATGTTGGCTTCATACCCAAAGCAAAACCCAAACCCACTGCGGTTGAGTCGGTTCTGACTCATAGCATTTCTTTATATCGCACTATAATTCTGACCCCTTATAACCCACTTCAGGGTGAATTGTGGTCTTCCAGATTGGGGATTGGAAGTGCTAAGAGAGGAATTTTGATTTGGAAGGGAAGAATTGGAAAAACAGCTTCTTTTATTGATCCATGAAATGCATCAAGGCTTGTTGCAATCGCTTTTTAGGCTACTCAAGGTGACTTCCAGCTTGGATATGAGCTCCGGTGGTATACTGGTTAAAGTGGTTGACTGCTAACTAAGAGGTCAGTGGTTCAAAACTACCAGTGGCCCCACAGGAGAAAGATGTGCAGTCTGCTTTCATCAAGGTTGACAGCCTTGGAAACTCTATGAGGTCGCTATGAGTTGGAACCAATTCTTTGGCAGTGGGTTTATTTTTTCCAGCTTGTACAATTCACTCAGAAGGAAAATGGAATAGCCATGAGCTGGGCTCATGCATACTTTCTGCATCATCAATTGAAAAGCATTCATCTTGTTCCAGAATCTACACCTCATTCACTCGCAGGGTCACTGTCTAGCCACATAACCAGACATGGGAATGTTAAAATGATAGTTTAAATAATTTCAAATTGGCAAAAGCAATGCCAAAATGTTAGCCTTAGGTTTCCCTGAAGGAAGAGGTATTTAAGAATGTCTAGTCATCAGCTCCAAATTCACCCAAATTAGCTACAAGATGACAGTGATTTTCTTTTCTGTAATTACAGAAGTGGTCCTCAAAGATGTGTGTCATGTTAAACTGGCACCCAGTCTTAAGGAATGGTCACAGGTAGCTTTCCAGGTTCTTTACAAAGGAGGAAACCACAGGCTTGAGCTAGACAGAGCACAGCTAATAATGTCTGCAGGCAGGAGCTGTGTCCAGCAGTAGAAGATAGAATTTCTATTTACCTGGGAGCAAAGAATAATCATAAACAGGTGCTTTTACACATTCAAACGTACTATGATGGCTCACCCAAATATCTCAAGGGCCTCAGGTCTCACCAAGGATGAGGCAGTTTTAATTCACCTCTTTCTCTCTTTCTTTAAATCTCTGGCTTCTTTTTAAAACACAAAATAAAATCTTTTAGGATAACAGAACATGTGTACAGAATGCAGTTGTAGCCAGAGGTTATCCCATAGCTCTGGCCTGTGACCAGTTTGCCTGGGAGGATTTATTTTAAGCTATTCTTATCTGAATCCATCTGGCTGTGCCAGCGTGGGAGCTAATTCTCTGACAATAAGCCTGCCGGGGTGTGTTTGGGTCTCTGTTTGTTTTGATGTGTACAAAGACTGCAAAATGGATAGCAGCATCGCACTCGTCTGTGAATGAGCTGTGTGTGCTGACACAACAGGGGAGGCTTGACAGTATTAGGGAATCTGGGTAATGACCAAACAAGCACTTCAGGGTAAATGCACATGGGTGCTTGCTTTCCATGTGAGGAGACCCAGAGGCAGAGGGTCTCTTGAGATGAATAGGACTAGCAGAATTCAAAACACCAACCCGTGAGGATCACTGGGAGGAGACGTCTAGGAGTCTCTGTGGGACAAAGGAAGCGAGCTGTGACACTGAGCTCCAAGAGAAGCTGCTTCAAGTCGGCTGTCCTCAGACCATTCCTCCCCCAGTGAAAGGGTGCCCTTGCTCCCCACATCTCAGCTGTGAACACCGGGACTACTTAAACCTCTAGCATCAGTTCCTTGACCTCCTCAGTTTCAGATCCTCCAACTCTGCCTCACCTTGCCTTGGCCATGAACTTGAAGCATGACCTCTCAGAACTGGCCCACTGTTGAAACTTCACTCACTGAAATTCTCCCCTGCACTTGCACCTGATGTCCCCTAAGAACATATCTCTTTTCCTGTTACTTCTTTTCCCACTGTCACCATAGTTCTGGTCTAAGTTCTTCTCGGTCCCGCCTGGACCACATATATGGTCCCACTAGTTATATCTTTGAACATTTTGCTCCCTTGATGTTTCCAAACTCCATCCTTGGAAACACTGTGTGATCATCAAATCCTGGAAGAGATCAAGATGAAGATATTGAGTTGGTGGGGTCTTTCAGAGACTGAATTTTGTCCCCCTAAAAACACCTGTAGCAATTTGGCTAACCCATGATTCCCAGTATTGTAGGATGATCCTATCTGCTGTAAACCCTGCCTCTATGATGTTAATGAGGGTGGATGGGTGATGGTTGTGTCGGTGAGGCAGGACTCAATATGTAAGATTGTATTGGTCCTTGAGGCAATCTATTGGGATATACAGGAAAGGGAAGCCAGCAGAGAGTCGGGGACCTCATACCACCGAGAAAGAAGCATTGCCAGGAGCAGAGCATGTCCTTTGGAACCGTCCTGGGTTCCCAGCATCTCAGAAGCTCCCAGTCCATGGGGAAGATCAGCAACAAGGACCTTCTTCCAGAGCTAACAGAGAAAGACTTCTCCTGGAGCTGATGCCCTGAATTTGGACTTTTAGTCTACTTTTCTGTGAGAAGTAAGCTGCTCTTTGTTACAGCCATCTGCTTGTGGTATTTGTCATAGCAGCACTAGAAGACTAAGACAGGGTCTACTACCAAGCCACGCTGTTTGGTCTTAATTAATTCTGCCAAATTCTCCACAGTCCTTGTTCCCAACTTTCTGTCTCCACAATATCCCAAACCCAGCCTCAGCCCTTGACTCTTCTTTGTAGATAAATACTCTAACTGCTTAGTGTACCAATGAGACTGAGAGCATTCAGTGTTAGAATACTCAATTTCTCTCCTTTTCACCTGAAAATCTCTACCCGCAGGTCCCCTTGCTCTTCAGAAAAGATATATTTCTCTTCTTTGCCAAGACTCAGAAACCCTGGTGGTATAGCAATGAAGTGCTATGGCTGCTAACCAGAAGATCAGCAGTTCAAATCCACCAGGTGCTCCTTGGAAACTCTATGGGGGCAGTTCTACTCTCTCTATAAGGTCACTATAAGTTGAAATTGACTCGATGGCAGTGGGTTTTGACTGCTAAGACTCACTCAACCTTTTCTTACGACTTGATCCTATCCCTTACAGCTGTAGCCATTATGAATTCATAACAGCTATAATTTCTCCATATCTACTATGTTAAAGATGCAATAGTAGGGAATTGATTCATATTATCTTATTTAGTTTCCTCCATAAGCCTACGGGGAGACATTACTATACATACACAACTCACAGCAACTTTGTAGGAGAGAATGAAACTGCCCCATAGGGCTTCCAAGGTAGTAATATTCACAAAAGCAGACTGACACGTCTTTCACCTACAAAGCAGCTGGGGGGTTCAAACTACCCACCTTTCAGATAGCAGCTGACAGTTTAACCACTGTGCCACCAGGATTTGAATTCTAACATTGTTATTAACTAGCTCTGAGTCCTATATTAAAAACAAAAACCCAGTGCCATCAAGTCAATTCCAACTCATAGTGACCCTATATTAGGTAACTTGAATGTTAGCAGTCTCAGTTTCCACGCCTATAAAATAGAGATAATATTATTATCCCATGAGAATCACAGAGCTGTCATAAAGAAGGCTAACAGAGGATAGTAAATGTGAAAAATGTCCACAGTCGGGATTGAAGAGTCAAAAATTAAATATGATGGAAGATTAAAGTCTATAAATCTCACATGGCCAATTTAAAAAGTTTTCTATATATCTACATCCCCCAGGTGTAAAATGTTAGTCAAATTCTTAAACCTCAAAGTCTGGATGAGCCTATTTCTGAAAAATATTTTAATAACTATCAAGATCAAACAGGCTTATGTCTTCTTGCTGTCTGGGCAGTCTGTCTTAAGTGTGCCTTAGCAAATCCACATTACAATTTTAGAAATGTATTGTCTCCAAATCCACTCTATCCCTAGAGTATACAAGGTCCTACATGTTGCCATGTGTTTGTCTGAAACTCCAGAGGTCCCTCATACCTGTCACTACCATCTCTTCCCAATCAATCTAATTGAATAAGAGGAAAGTCCTTTCATGAAAATATATATGCAACTCTTAAAATTTTATCATAATGTAAGCACAGAACCTTCCAAAATCTAAAGTTAAAATAATGCCATAGGTAAGTGGACATCTTTAAGTACTATTTTTTTCTGTTGTTCTAAATGGTAATTTGCTATGAGACTTGTTTGATATTTTTCAAACCATAAAAATAACTTGCAGTGTGAGACTTCTTCTCTTGTACTCAAAGTAATGGTTAAATATACTGGTTGACTGAAATTGTTTCCTTCTCCTCAGTTGTCAGCTTTTCTTTCCCTAGAGTTGAGACTCAACTGTCAGTTCTCCTACCCATGTTGAAGAAACTCAGATAGTGTAATGGTTAAGTGTTACGTCTACCAACCAAAATGCTGGCAGTTCAAATCTGCCAGCCACTCCTTGGGAACTCTGCAGCAGTTCTACTCTGTCCTCTAGGGTCATTATGAATCAGAATCAACTTGACGGCAATGGGCTTTTGGTTTTGCTCATGTTGAAAACTTGAGCAAGTACATAAGACCATGTGCAGAAGGGCTGTCACCTATAGCTCTTCAGTAGTTGATGCCTCTTCGTTGAATACAGTTCTATCAAATTATTGTCTGCAACTCTTTGGTCTAAGGAGGTTGTAAGACAAAACAAAACAATTTATTCATGCATCCAGTACTTACTGTGTGCCAGTTACCATTACAGGCACTGAATTGAGTACTAAATGAAATAGACAAGTTTCCTTACTTGCATTCTAGTAAAGGAGACTTACTATAAGAAAGTAAATCACTCACTGACTAGAATACCATGAAGCGATAAGTGCTATGAGGGGAGTGAATCCCATTAAATAGGGGGATAACGTGGAAATTGGATACCCACAGTTTGCAGAGGTTGTTAAGGAAATGAAGAAGTTATATTTCAACAATAAAGGACTCAATCAGGCTAAGAAATGGAGAAAGGACATTCCAGGCTAAAAGAAGAGCAAATACAATGGTCCTAAGGTGGGTCTAATGTTAGCAGTGACACAGGTTCGAGCACAATAAATGAGAATAGTGATAGGCGATGAGTTTAGAGAAACGAGCTGGAAAAAATGATGCAGAGTTTTATAGATTGTGCATGCAATAGGAAACCACTGGAAGACACTGGGAAGATACACAACATACTCTGATATCTATTGCAAACTAATTGCCACTCCAACTGCTGCATGGAGAATTGACTAATGGCAAGCAATGATAGAAGAAGGAGATCATTCCTGGCCTGCTGTGAGACAATGAGTAGAGCACAGAAGGATTGACAAGTGTTCACGATGTGGTACATGTTGAAGCCACAGTTGATAACACCATACTTTCACATCTCTTTAGTAGGGTGTGTAGAAAACAAGAGAATCAAAGATGATGCCTGAATTTGTAGCCCAAACAGTTCAGCAAACACTGGTGCCAATAAGAGTGGGAGAAGCCCAAGTTGTGTGAGTTTAGGAGTGGAATTCATTTTGGATGTGATGCATTTCAGAGACCTATTACACATCCAAATGGAGATGTCACGTAGGCAGTTGGGTATCCTGGAGAACTGCCCAACTTCAAATATTTCTGCGAGTTTAAATCTTAAAACTCTATATGGATGTCAATTTTCCACTGGCGATCAGCACATTGATATGTTGTCTAACAGTTGCTCTCAATAGTTTCAGTTCAACAGTATGTTTATCTAAAGATAGCTGCCCACCTTGTTATCTGTTCAAATATTGAAACAGATAGTTTAGGAAAACCGACAAACCGCAATTATAACTCTTTTCCTAAGGCCAATGTTTTAAGGATTGTCACACATCCTTTTGAAGTGATAAAGGTTCTTGATAAGTGCAGTTACTAGGCAAATAGTTATTAGATAAAAAGGGAAGAAGCAGTGACCATTACCTAGTATCCATCAGTGATTAACAAGTTAATTTACACAGCTATCCCTAAGCAGATGAGTCTGACATCTCCGTAAAGAGATGTTGGTCCCAGATTCTAGGCGAATAGGATGATAATTAATTCAAGAGGTGATGCACTATTAAGTTGTTACCCAAATGTTAGTTTCAGTCACATAGCCATATGCTAGAACCAGCTTGGCTTGGGTAACATGTTCTTCTACAAGTATTGGTTCTGAAGAAATTCCCTATAAAACAAGCTGCCTTCCTAATTGACAGAAGTTTCCAGATCAAGAAAAAGGTGAGCTATACTATTAAAAAAAAAATCATAAATTGTCCTTTACACGGGGAACAGGTTCTCTGTTACACCTTTCTGCTTCTTCCATGTCTACTTGGGACAAAGGACCATAATCTGAGTTTGTTGCATGAAACCCAGCCAATTCCATCACACTTTGCAGGAGTCCAGATCTATTCTCCCTGCCACCGCCTTTGGAGGCACAGAGTGACAGTCAGGCCGGCTGTTATGGATACGCAACACATGGCAGACCTGAAAATAAATGTGGTCAAAAAGGCCACAGGGCCATAATAGAGTTGTCATTAGAGCCGAGCTGAAAGCCACAAAATGAGTGAATATCCACTATTCGGAGAGGAGCGAGAGATTTCAGAAACTGTTTGGGAGAAGACGACGGATGGAGCTGGCGGCTTCCAACTTCCATTTCTGCAACTGATGCACAGAAGCTGAAAAAGCAGAATGTATTCAAATGCCATTTTAAAAAATGGAAATCCAAATGAACTAGGAGTGGGTCTAGCGTCCAATCAACAACAGGCGAATAAGAAACAACTCGGAATGCTTTCCTGCTGTATTTTGTCTTTCCTCTGAGGAAGTGAGGGCTTTATTACACCCCCAAATCTGAGAGAACTTGCCTCAACTGCCCTGATAAAGAGGAAGAAGTTGCGGCCACACTGAATTTCAGGATTCAGATCCTGTGAAAAATCATCACTATTCATCTATTCAACACCCCTTTCTTTACCAGTGTTAATTTTGAAAGGAACGGGTGGGTTGACATTTGTCTTTAAGTCTGACTTCACTCTGTCATATGGTGCAAAACGATTTTAGCCCAAGTCCTATTCCCTGCCATTATGGTTTTTGTTTTTGTTTTTTTAAATTTAGTGTCATTCGTCTTCAGAGTGTAGACAGGTTCATATTGATAATGCAGGATCCTGTCTCCAAAATTTAATAAAACCGTAATTGTGATCACCATACATTTTAGTGAAAGTCTAGAGAAATGTCCAAGTGACTCCAAAGTTATGAAAAGTTAACTTTCTGACCATTCCTTCAGTATCCTTCTTAATTATGTCACCTGGATATCACATTGACTCTTTGACGAAGCAGTGTTCCGAAGACTAGAAACATGTCAACAGGCGGTGTTGGGGTGAATGTACCATTCTGACAGCATTAAACTTTCATGGAGATGTTTATGTATTATACATGGCCAAGTCACAAGACTGTATGAGAAATAATCTGCAGGAGCAATCAATTAATGCCGTACCAGTAGTATTTCTATACATGCTCAACAAAGGACTCGACTGTTTGGCACTCACATCCCAGACGTCATGAGCTGTAGATCGCCATTATTGCCCTGGTGTCCAGCCCTGGCTAGGCTGAGGCTCTGATGTGCCCTTTTCAGAGCTGAAAATCTCAATTTGCATAATGACTCTCAGCCTATTAAATTATCTTTGTTTCTGTGTGGAATTGTAAAGGTTGAGTGGTGAGGGCTTAAAGAATCCCCTTAAATAATTAACTGGAGTAAACAAAGTAACATCTTGTAGAGTGATATTTTTTTTCCTTTCCCCTTGGGGGAAAAATAGCAAATTCCTTAAGATAATAAATTAGAGAGAAAGGGGTAGGCACTCTTTAAAGGATAGAAGAAGGGCGGGAAGAGGGTTGAAGAAACACGAGAGCATTTTGGTTAGTTGTGTCTGGTGCCACAAATGATTTCTCGTAAAGCCAAGCCATTCGACGTTGGTTACTAAGGTTGTCTTTGCCAACCCAACAATATAAGTATTTACAAAAAATGCAGATTTTTTTTTTTTTTTTAAATACAGGTTTGTTTTAGAGGATACCCCATTAATAAGAAGTATGGGGGTTGTGAGGGGTGATTGGGTGTGCATATATGCACACACACGGGAGAGAATGAAATTAACTTCCTCCACAGTGTTTAATAAGAGAACAAAGAATCGAAGACAAAAAGGATTTTTTTCTTTTTTCTTTTCATTGCGATTAAATGAAAGTATACAATCCAAATCGATTTTGCATGCCCTCCTATCTGCAGATCCTTCTGCTCTCCTTGCCCAGTGACAGCACACTCCTCCTTTTCATGCCTGTTGTATCTTCTTAACAAACTCTTGTCCCCTCCTCTCCATCCTCTCCTCTCCTTTCTAGTAAGAGGCCAGTAGGACAGCATCCTATAGATGTATAGAACCATAAAGTACACACACCTTATGGTCACATTGTATCCCCAAGTCCAGTCCATTCCTAAGACAAAAGATTTTCTGATGTATGAAGCTATTCTGTTCACCAGCTGATGAAGAATATACACAATTTCCCTCCACCCCCCAAATGAAATTTAACAGTAACAAGGGAAAATGTGAATATTTCTGATGCCATTGATGATAGAATGAAAATGTGAAAAGGCTAATGTGAGGTGAATTGAAGAAGGGGAAAACGCAGACGGCAGGCCAACTCATGTTTGCCATAGAAGTGGCAGGTGACTGAGATAGCCTGAAATGAAACCTAGAGCCCAAAGCTTTCTTTATTCCTTTCTAGCTGAGTCCACAACTCTTGCAGGAATTGTGAGGTTATGAGACAACCTAGGATATGTGTGGAAGTTCAGGGTTCAGGGTACACCCATGGAGCCCCGGTGGCACAGTGACGAAGAGCACAGCTGTTAACCAAAATGTCAGCAGGACAAATCCACCACCAGCCACTCCTTGGAGAGCCAAAGGAGTAGTTCTACTGTGCCCTATAGGGTTGTTACGGGTTTGATTTGGGGGTTTGGTCTAGGGCACAGTCAGATTCCCCATGGTGTCAGAAGTTCCTTGTCATAGCTAAATTCCTTTGCACAGTGACTTTAAACTGTCTTCTGATTGTCCTCTGTGTGATCTTCTGCCCTTATTTCCTATTTGGGGATCTGATGATGTGTTAGCTGCTATTCAAAATGTTGCTACTTTGAATTCACCAAATGCCCATTAGAAAACCTGTGAGGTCAGCTCTGCTCTGTCCTATCAGTTGCTGTGAGTTGGAATCTACTCAATGGCAATTTTTGTTTTTAATTTCCTGTTAGAAATGCTGGTGGCACAGTGGCTGCTAACTGAAAGGTCAACAGTTTGAATCCACCAGCCACTTCATGGGAGAAAGATGGGCAGTAGTCAACTTCTATAAAGGTTTGAAAAACAAAAAACAAGCCCGCTGCTGCAGAGTCAATTCCAGCTCATAGCAATGTTGTAGGGCCCAGTAGAACTGCCCCATAGGGTTTCCAAGGAGCAGCTCGTGGATTACTAACTCTAACTGTAATTGGCAGCTGTAGCTCTTAGCCACTGTACCACCAGGACTGCACCGTAAAGATTACAGTCCTGGAAACCTCATGGGGCATTTCTACTCTGTCCTATGCAGTCGCTATGAGTTGGAATTGGCTTGATGGCAGCAGGTTTGATTTTTTGGGTTATTTCCTGTTTATGTGAAAAGTCCAACCTTAGCTAAACAAAATAAAATACCACCTTCCGTGCGTATCTTTTTTACTTTCTCCTTTTCCCATGCAGATATATCTTTTTATTCCAAGCTGTTAACCAAAAGGTGCAGATCCAACAGCCACTCCTTGGAAAGCCAATGGGACAGTTCTACTCTATCCTACTCTGTCCAAACCTTCTATTACTCTTAAAAATTCTGCTTGCAATTTCTCCATCCCACGAGCCTCAGCCAGTTTCTTTTCCTTTACTGTATTATCCCGTCAGCATTCAGTCATAAAACATTTTTTGATCTCTTATTACACACAAGGCAAAAGATACAGCACATAGGGGGGCGCGGTCAGGAGATGAACAGGTTGCCTTCTTCGCTCTGAAGGCAGTCAAGTCCAGTTGGGTAGATGAATCCGATGCAATTACAGAGTGGGCCAATGCGACTGAGAGTGTGCCAACGGACACTAAAGTGCAGGTTTCCTGAAAGGAGAGTGTCTCAGGTGAGACGTAGAAGAGGAGTAGAAGCTAGGCAGCAGAAGCCTCTCAGGCTGTACCTCACTGGGCATGGAGAGCAGTGCTGAGCCCGCAGGAGCATGACGGACACTCTCCCACACTGCAGGGTCTTCTGCGTGTTTCCTAACAGTGTGTCTTGTCTCCTGCTTTACACTGAGTTGCCTTCAGAACATATGCTGGGGGAGGAATTTCATGAGGTGTCCCACAAAGGAGAAGTAGATAGCTGCTAGAATTCTTCTCATCACTTAGTCTGGTTTACGGTCTCTCTTTATATGAGGACTGCCAGTGAAGTTTGCAAACTCATCCTAGAAAAAATGTTGCATACCTCATGGCTGAACATCACTACAGTCACCTTTCAAGTACTTCTCTTGGGAAGATATGCACTAATGCCAGCACCTAGCCCATTCTTTAACACAATTTTGGAGATCTTCTCTGGAATGGCCATCAGAGCTGTTGTCGTATTACCCTTGATGTCCTGAATGTCATCAAAATGTCTTCCTTTCTGTATTTCCTTTATCTTTGGGTAAAGAAAAAAGTCATTGGGGGCCAGATTAGGTGAGTAGGGGGGGTGTTCCAATACAGTTATTTGTTTCCTGGCTAAAAACTCCTTCACAGACAACTATACAATTAAGTTTGTAAACTTGCTACCATGCCACCACGCACAACGGCCATTCCAGACAGAGTTCCAAAATTGCTGTGAAGGGTGGGCTAGGCACTGGCATTAATGCATAGCTTCAGAAGGGGAGTACTTTGAAAGTGACTGTAGCGATCCTCAGCAAGAAGGTATGCAGCCCCTAGAACAACGAAGTTCGTGGACTTCATGGTCAGACCTGCTACTCCTGAAGAACTGCTGAAATGCTCTTTCAATGAGTTCAAATCTTGTTTGCTGCCTCTTTTCTCTCTTGTCCATCTGACGGTGGACATGGCAGGAGGTGGCTACTGAAGCTAGAATGAGGACCCAAGGGGGAAGCAAGAGTGAGTCACGGAATAAAAGTAGAGTCCCCAGACTTGTCAGGAGCACTGGTTAAGGCCACCAGGGGAGTAGTGTTGGCAGTAACTTTCCTGGGGTACGAAGCAGGGCAAAGGGTGGCAGTGGGCTTCATTACTCCCTTACAAAGGGTCTCCACAAGTCACAGACGCGAGTTAAAGCCTAGGTTGGATAGGGGAGGAAAGTTCAAGGTAAGTGGTATAGAACTCAAGAGGCTTTCGCAGTCTTCTGATGGGTCAACATTTCCTGGCTTAAGGGCTGTGAACAAAATTTTGTCCTTCTTTCCTAAGCATTATCACCACCAAATACAGGTTTTGTTTCCTGGCTGCAACATGAAGCAAAAAGATACATGGTATGGCTTTAAGTGATAGGTTCTTAAAGATATCATTTCATTTTAAGCAACTAGATCATCACCAAAATCACATCATTAAACTGATGGCAAGATATACGTACGTAAGTTTTTAATATAAATCTATGCCTTTTGATCAATTTGCCACATTGCCTGCAAATTTATATCTTATCTCAGAAGCCCACTGAAAATTAGCAAGAAAAGAAGTGTGAAAAGACAGAAATAGTATCCAATCCTTGTAGAATGTCCCATTTTGTAGAGTGGGGAAGCAGAGGGGAAGAAACAATAGTATTTTTTTTTTTCCTCTGCGTGGTCCTGTTACTTTTTCAAGTTACGTGTGTCTTTCTTTTACCTGGGATCTCTCAAGTGTTTTGGACAGATAGAAAAAGGGAGGCAGGTAGCAACCAGTCAAGGTAAACCCAAGCCACACCTTCTATGGCTGCAGCCTCTGAGGCTCAAGCCTTGTTTTTCTCTGCCAAATCCTCCTGCTTTCCTTACAGTGAACACAAGTCTCCCATCAGGCCTTAAAATAGCTAGCGTGTTCTTCATCTAGCTCTAGGACCAACATCAGCAGCCCACGAAAGATCTAGACGAAAGTCATAAATGTCAGTGCCTACTGGGACCAAGCAGATGCTGTAAACAGGAGAAGCAGACAGAGGGGTAGGCCTACCCAGCTGAGGTCCACTGCTGTGCCTGAGTGGCCCTGCAGGAGGCGCCAGAGAGCTTACCAAGCACATCTCTTTCCAAAGCCCCCTTCCATGTTCTCACCTGGGTGGCTTGAAATTGACCATTTACATCTTGTAACTGACAAACCTGAGAGTCGATGGGAGGTACAAACAGCTAATGTGGATGGTTACCGACTGAAATGTTGGAGGTTCAAGTCTCCCTGGAGGCACCTTGGAAGAAAGGCCTGGGGTTCTGCTTCTAAAAACTCAGCCATGGAAAACTCCATGAAGGTTCTACTTTGACACATGGGGTCTCTGAGTTAGAGCCAACATGATGAGAGGGTTTTTTTTTGTTGTTGTTGTTGTTTTTTTAATGACAAGTCCACCTCTTGTCTGTCAGCTTGTTATAATGTGGTGGCTTTCATGTTTCTATGATGGGGGAAGCTATGACACTGGATTTTCAAACACCAGCAGAGTCACCCATCTTGGTGGCAGTGAAGCTTGCAGATTAAGACTAGGAAGAAAGACATGGCAATCTGCTTCTGAAAATTAGCCAGAAAAAACCCTATGAGTCACAATAACACATTGTCTGAGATAGCACTGGAACATGAGCGCCCTGGGTTGAAATGCATTCAAAATATACAGTGGCTACTAATGGACTTGAACACACCAGCAATTACAAAGACAACCTAAAGAAGTGGGTGACATTTTGTTCTGCTGTATGTCGGCCCATCATGAGTTGGAGCCTACTGAAAGGGCGACTAATGACAAGTGGCAAACACCAGACAGCAGGGTTCTCTCCTAGACTGCCCCTACCCATCCCACAGAGTTAAACATTCACCTACACGCTACTGCCTAAGGGCATTCAAATTAGATTTTTGTTAATGGTATGAGCCAAGATAAACTTATTTGTGACTGTATCCAGCCCTGAGGGTACAAGTTTGACATTTCTGTTGGGTGGGGCAGGTAAGGGGGTCATTGGAAGAACAGAACTGCTCCATAGAGTTTCCAGACAGTGCCTGGAGAACTCAAACTGCCAACCTTTTAGTTAGCAGCTGTGGCCCTTAACCGCTATACCACCAGAGTTTCCACCAAAATTTTAGTCCTTGTTAACTCCTCTTTTTTACCTTATTCCTACTTTCTTCTTGCCTCACTCTCTGACATTGAAAGCAAAAGAGCAGTAAGTTAGCATCACAGCGCTATTTATAAAGGACACAGGCAGAGAAAAGAATACAACTTGCCAACAGGTGTTTGAATAACTCCAATCTTAAAGTTACCTTCTCTGGGTTGAAACTCTTCAGCCCACCTCTATTGTTAACACCTGTGAAATTGTTCAATAAAACAATCCCACAAGCCCTGTTCTGTCTCTCAGATGTGTAGTCTGTTACACTTCTTGTCAATGAGGCAGCGTATAATTCATTTAGAGGGCCGTGTGAAGTGTTTATGAATAACAAATGAAGATTTAGCTCTGACATTCCTGATGAGGTCTTGGTGTACTTACCAGGTTTGTGGATCGGTTTCCTGGGAATGCACTTTACGAAGTTGTATTTGTGTGTTGTTTGCTCAGTGAATAAAGGTATCTATTGTGTTTTTGTCACTGCTGTGGACACAAATGGAAGGGAGGAAGATAAATTCTGACAAAAGCTATTTCAGATTTTTGCAAGCTGAAGGACTGTGTTAAAAAAATGCAATGATTTTTTCCATTTTTGTTGGGTCAATAATACACTCACAAACACTGTAATTATTTTCATGAAATACTTTTCAACCAGTATTGGAAAAGCTTGATAAATACAACTTGTGGGCTGTCCCAAAAATGGATTGTTATACTGTTCACAGATCCTAAGAGTGACATGGAAGGGATGCAGAATGTCTGTGAACTTGAATGTGAAAAACAATTACATTATTTTCACTAATCCCCAACTAAAATTTAGCATATCCTTCAATTATGAAGGTAGAGAACAACCTATAGTACAGTTAACAGTACCTGTTTATCACTAAAAGAAATCAGATATTTTCCTATCAAATTATAGTTGTTGAGCTATCGGGAAACATTGTTTATACTCATCACTTCTTCAAAAATTACAGTAATTATTAGCTTCAATGCTAGATTTTGTTATTTAAAAGCACACCTATTATTTTATCACACATTTGACTTTTATATATTTTGATAGCTGTAATTCCATGTAATTGGTCTCCTTTGTAATCCCTATATATTTTATGCATTCAAAAATATTATCTTGAGACAGGGTCCATAGTCTTTGCCAGATGATCAGAGAAATTCACGTTACCCCAAATTTTAAGAATCTCTATTCTAAACTTGACCCCCAATTTTATTTATTCAGCAACAATCAGCAAGATTCAAATAGGATGCTATGAGTCAGAATCGACTCAGTGGCCACTTGTTTTTGGTTTGGGAATACACCAGGCAATATTCTAGATGCTGGAAATAGAAGGGAAAAAGACCCTAAATTTCTTCTTTGAAGAATTTTATATTCGGGAGAAGCGATGAAACATATCCTTCCAGGTAGAGAAATTTCTTAAACTTTCCGTCTTAAAAGTTATCATACCAGAAATCCCCAAGTAATAGAGACTGTTGCTGTTCCAAGAGTGGTCCACAAAACAGAGCTGTGGACATCACCTGAGAATCTGTTAAAAAGGTAGAGTTTCAAACCCTGGGGATTATAAAGTTTGAGAAATGCTGCTTTAGATGTTAGTCCCTGATGTGAGTGGCCACCATCTGTCAGTGGAGGCTTATGTGTTGCTATAATGTTAGACAGGTTTGGGTAGAGTTTCTGCTAAGATGGACTAGGAAGAAAGGCCTGGTAGTCTATTTACAAAAAGCAGCCCCCTCCTAAAACCCTATGAATCACAGCAATTTGGTTGGCAGATGATCTTGGGGACAGGGCAGGACAAAGCAGTATTTCATTCCATCATCCAGGAGGTTGCCATGCTTTAGGGCTGACTTTGATGCAGCAGCTAGCAGTAACAACAATGTACCATCCTTACTACATCCTGCTTCCCATTAGCCCTGAACAGTGATCTGAGACAGTGATGACAGCCAGAAGAAGTCAAGAGGCTACCAGTCAAGTGGAGTCTAGACCAAACTGACTTTTCCTAGGCTCATAAAAGAGAGTGGTTCTTGAGAATTCTATTTCTGGCAGCCGCAGAGTAAGATTCCAAATAGGGACAGGAAAAATGATGATTAAAAACCTTGTCACATTTTCTCATGCTTAATTTGGTCATTTTCTTTGTGTGAAACAAAACAAGCTCATCTTGGTTAGCATTACCTCAACGAAGTGAAATTGGCTACACCATTCTTTCACTGCGAGCCCTCTTCATAGATTTCTATTCTTAAGCATGTTATTTATACACATCCTAAAAGTAGGTTTCACAGTTATTTGCAAGCAGGCAGCACCAACAGACTACTTCTTTAATTTCAACTAGAAGAGTGAGACACATTTTAATTTCTAATATAATATTTAGGGACAACCCCAACCTGTGATGACTGAGAGGAGAGAAATGAAATATAAGAAAAGATGGTAGAACCTGGTAATTGCTGAAGAGTCTAAAGTTGGCCAAATTCTGTGTATGCAGGAAGGTTCTGAAACTATGTATAAATTCCAGGACTGTGGTTGAATAACTTACATATTTTTAATGGTCTTGGGGAAGATTTCTCTGCTCACTGTGATCACTGATCCTTGTTTTTCTTGGAAATTCTCATTGTTTGTGTATGATGAATTTTTCATATTAATATTGATCTTCTGAAATGCGTTGCACTAAAATGATGTTTAATTACTGAGTTTGGGGGCATCTGTTACATTTCATACCCAGTGTTCTAGTTCTGACCTTGCTGGGCATAAAAGGTCAGGGATAAGGAAATGTAAGTGTCTGATTAGAGTAATACTACTGTTAATTAAATTCTAGAAATAATAAAATGTGTTTATTTTTGCCAAGCAAAGGTCTTGATCTTATGATTGATAGCACTAGGGTAATTATTCTAAAACAATCACAATGCTTGTGTCATGTTGCACATTTACATAACTCATAAGCATAATTAAGACCTGTTGTCTTCAGCATCTTTTTAAGTCAAGAATCTCCTCCACTTAATTAATAGGTAAACTGAGGCTTGGATCATTAACTGAAAGACTCTTGGTTTCTCTAAACTGCTCCTGAGTGAAATGTTTACCAAAAGATAACTGTACTGTAACATAAGAAGCCGAGCTTTATGTCCCTGCATTGTGTGAAATGCTATTGTCATCAAAGTTAATCACCAAGAAAGCTAAGGCTAATAAATGGCTTAGATGAATTGGAAAATTTGATCTTTGCTTGGATTTAAATTAATGAAATTATACAGAATCAAAGACAGCACCTTGCTAGGGCAGTTTAATGTTAACAACGTTCATAATAGTCTCAGAGGGCACTGTTACAAGGAACTCGCTGGATTGCCTGAAGAAAAATTACATCGTACCAGTATTTTTGCAATCAAAATCTAACATCAGATAGGGGTACACTGGAGCAAAATAAAGTTAAGCCCTATCATCCCATAAAACACAGACAAGCCCAAAGTAATTCCAATGGCCCGTAGCTGAATAAAAATAGTCTGGTGTCATACCAAATAATTAAAGACAGAAAATTAGTGAATGAGACACCATGACCAACTCCTCTGCTTACTGATACATTCACCTTTGATTGGTTTTAAGCAGCAGCAATGGACCCAAACTGGTCTAAGCTAAGAGACATTTAAGGATGAATAGGAACGAAAAAGGTGAATAATACGTCATGGAAATGTAGCAAATCTTAGTCTAGATGTGTTGTCAGTTGTTAAGTACATATCAGATTTTGAAAACCTAGTATTTTTTAAAAAGGATGCAAAATAGCTCTTTAATAATTTTTATGTTGATTACATAATGATATGGTAATGTTTTTCATACACTGAGTTAAATAAAATATATTCCAACCAGTGGCTACTAGAACATATAAACACGTACATATGTCATGCATTTGTGGCTCACATTATGCTTTATTGGACACTGCAGCTCTAGATACAGTGGTATCAGGATGTCTTATGGATTGAATTGTGCCACCCAAAATATGCTTTGGAACCCTAATCACTATACCCCTTGGATGTAATTCTGTCTGGAAAGGTTTTCTTTGTTGTTAATGAAGCCCTATGGTGTAAAGGGACGTCCTAAACCTAACTACTTCTGAGCTACAAGCAGCAACACAGACACCGAGAAGGCCTGGTGGTGGAGTGGCTAAAAGTTCAGCTGCTAACTGAAAGGTCAGCAGTTTGAATCCACCAGCCACTTCTCAGAAACCCTATGGGGCAGTTTTCCTCTGTCTTACAGGGTCACTGTGACTCAGACTGGACTTAATAGCAGCTGGTTTGGTCTTACAGACCTGGAAGCAAGTGGGTATGCAAGAGGAAAGACTAACCCTTACTGAAGACAATGGAGGCCAATGAATCTACCAACCTACGAACTATAGGATTGCTGCTACTAGAGGCTGAAACAGACAGAAGACAGGACCAACCCCCCAAAGCCACATACTGACTTGTGACTTCTAGTCTGCTTAGCTGTGAGAAATTAAATTTCTACTTTCTAAAACCATTACCTTGTGGCTTTTCTGTTACAGTAGCATCAGGTGACTAAGACAGGGTGTAGGTTTAGGGGGGAAATAATAAAACACTGCCATCACAGCAACCCTGTAGGATGGAATAGAACTTCCCCATGGGGCTTCCAAGGAAAGCCTGGCAGATTCGCACCGCTGACCTCTTGGTTAGCAGCCATAGCTCTTAACCACTATACCACCAGGAGTGTATAATTAAGGGAGGGAATCTTCACTGTGAGACACTGGAAAGGCAGTAGAAATTCTGGAAGGAGCCATTTCATGTAGAAGGGAGTGGGAACTCAACTACAGGAAATTTGGGGCCCTGGTGGCACAGTGATCCTTGGCTGCTAACCAAAAGGTCCACAGCTTGAATCCAGCAGCCATTCTCTGGAAATCCTATGGAGCAGTTCTACTTTGTCCTGATGGGTTGCTATGAATCAGAATCGACTCATCAGCAGTGGGTTGGGTTTGGTAGGCTTGACTAGATATACCTTACTGCTGACACACTAAACAGCGAAAGAAGCCAACAAGAGGCCCTCAAGACACCACCAACCCGGAACAGAAGGCTCTCTCCACCCTTCTCTCTTGGCGCCTCTATGCTTCCCCATCCCTCTATGCTTCCTTCCTTCTTCCTTTCCTACTTTCTCAGAAAAGAGAAGAAATCTCGATTATCTTGAGTGGAGAACTGGAAAGCCAGGGATGGTTAGCCACTCCTGGTAGAATAGATTCCAAAAAATCTACTGATGACCCAGATAAAATATTAATATTAAACCTTTCTTAAGACAAAAATGGAAGAGGCACTCTGAAGTGTATTCTAGGAGTGACAACATATTGCTTCCTCCCAGGAGCCTGTTGGTCATGACCTCACCACGTGTTATTCCAGATCGGCTTCACAGCATTCGAGGTGATTTGCAAAGGTTTGTGGATATCATCTTTTATGTGTGTGTCAAACAGATTGCATTTGTAACATTTAATGCCCACAATAACAATAATAAAACATGCCGGCGTGTGCTCTCTGTGCAAACACTTTCTTCTGAAGATAGAGCCAGTGAAATGTTTTAGGAACTTTGACATTTATAGCTGTATTTATCATCTTTTTTGGATCATTTCCTTACAGAGTCACATGTTTGTATATTTAAAATTCTCTGGAGAAAGAAAAAGGTTTAAACATAATATAATGATGTGAAATGCACTTTATGAGCTCTTGTGCACCATCTAAGCAGGAGCAAAGAGAACCGTAGGTGAATCCTGAGAGAGCTTTCTATGTAAATGTTGAATTTTCTAAATATACGCCACAATGCCAAGGTGATTAGAAAAAAAGGAGGGAGATACATATTCAACTCCAAGACAGTTTTTGCTTTCCTTGAAATCAGACTAGGCTAAAAGTTGACAATAGACATTTACCAAGTTGGGACTACGTATTGTGGAGTTCCATGGGCAGACACACATACTTTCAGATGTGTACACTTCCTGTACTTTCTAGGAAGGTGAAGGAGACCTACAAATTGTATCATCCCTTTAATACTCACTTGGAAACCCTAATGACATAGTGGTCAATTGCTATAGCTGCTAGCCAAAAGGTCAGCAGTTCGAATCCACCGGATGATTCTCGGAAACTCTGTGGGGCAGTTCTACTCGGACCTGTAGGGTCACTATGAGTCAGAAGCAACTTGACGGCAGTGGCTTTCATGCTCACTTCTGATAGGAATTGAAAAAAAAAGATTGTCATTAACTCAGTTCCAATAAGTGGCACTGCCATGTGTGTCGGAGCATAACTCTGCTTCAAAGATAGGATCTTTAAAAGTGGGTTACCATGACTGTCTTCTGAGGTACTTCTGGGTGGACTCAAACTTTCAACCTTTAGGTTGGCAGCTGAGTGCGTTAAAGCATTGACTGTACCACCCAGGGAACTGTTGCAAAAATTTACTGTTTACTTCTTCAAGTAAATAGCAGCACAAGCTATATCCATTATGCTCAAGTTAAAGATTAATATTACCACTTTTCAAACACACAAACCTTTATTTTTAACTAAAGAAATGGAGTTAACACTTACTAATTCACTTGATTCAATGTACACCAAGTATCTCACATGTGTTATTAACTTTTCAGAAATCTAAACATTAAGTGCCCAAGACAGTATTCAAGCCTGGAGTTGTGTCATATCGGAAGCTGCTCCTACCCCCAAACATCATCCTGGAGTGAGAAGGCGTGGTGGTTTTTAAAACATCTTTAAACAGTTTGACATTCCTCCCAATGAGAAAACAGTCTATATCCATTCCCTCTGAATCCGGGCTAATCTTAAAGATTATTTGTCCTGGAGAATATAGTTGAAGTGACTCTATGTGCCTTTACGAATGCATTTAGCTTCTACCTAATTCATTTGGGACACTCAGTTCTGGAGTTCTGAACTCGCATGTAATAACTAATTCGAGCTGTCATGTTGTGAGGAATCTCAGATTAAATGGAGAGGCATGTACAGTGTTTCAACCATCAGCCAGCATCAGTGGCAGACCCAGTCAACAACCAGCATCGACCACCAGACATGTAAGTAAGTCTTTAAAATGATTCCAGCCTGAGTTAACATCTGAAGTACAACCTTTTGAGAGATCCCAAGCAAGAACAACCTGGCTGGCTTTACCTTAGTTAAACTCCAGAAACATCAGACACCAAATCATGATTGTTGTGGTTTTACGTCACCAAGTTTGGGAGTGATCTTTTATGTAACTGGAATAGAGGGTTTTATATTGAACTCAGTGCTGGAGGTTCAATTAATATGAAGTCTTTTGTTATTGATGAATGTTTAAAAGACTAAGTCTTAACACATTTGTTCCATTTTTTTCTTTTCTATGCAGAAGTAATAATTACTTATGTTTGACTAATAATTAATGTTTCACTTAGCACTTACTATGGAAATCCTGGTGGTGTCGTGGTCTAAGTGTTATCTCTGCTAGCCAAAGGTCGGCAGTTCAAATCTGCCGGGTGCTCCTTGGAAACTCTATGGGGCAGTTCTACTGACCTATAGCCTTGCTAGGATTTGGAATCAACTCGACAGCAGTGGCTTTAGCACTCAGTATATGCCGGACTTCATTTGAGAACTTTGAAATGTACTGAAGGTATTAAATCTTCACAGTAGACCTATGACATAGACATTGTCATTATCTTTAATGAAATGGAAGCACCAAGGGGCTAAGTATCCACAGTAGGTTACCGATTAAATGGAAGCCAGGGTCTTCTGGCTCCAAAGCCTCTGTCCTTGCCCACCGTTTTCATTGTCACAAATACTTTTTCTAATTAAAAGTATAAATAGTATGAAATATTCATTTCTCCTTCCTCATGGCTTTTACGTATGGTCACAGATTCTTTGCCACTCCTCCCATTGAGAGGTAGGGTCTCTATTCTCTCCCCTTGAATTTGGGTAGGTGTGTGGGTACATCAACCAAGGGTACAGTAGAAGTGATGTGTCCGTGATTGCCAAGCCTGGGTCATAAAAGGCTGTGAAGCTTTGACTTTTTTTCACTGGAACATTCGTTCTTGGAGGCCTAGACCGCCACATAAAAAAACTAACAACCCTGAGGCCACCACTCAGGGGTGGATTAACCCACAAACACTGTATACTCTGGCTTTCAGGGTATGTATGTGCTGAATTGTGTTTCCCCCACTTGTCTGTCAGTGGGTTTTTTAAACTGCATCATGTGCATGTGGAAGCTGGACAATGAATGAGGAAGAATTGATGCCTTTGAATTGTGGTATTGGAGAAGAATATTGAATATACCACAGAAAGCCAAAAGAACAAACAGATCTGTTCTGGAAGCACAACCAGAGTGCTGCAGGAAAGCAAAAATAGTGAGACTGTATCTTACATAGTTTGGAAATGTTGTCAGGAGGGATCAATCCCTGGAGAAAGAGATTATGCTCACTAGAGTAGAGGGTCAGCAAAAAAGAAGACCCTCAATGAGATGGATTGACACAGTGGCTGCAACGAGGGGCTTCAGCATAACAACAATTGCAGGCATGGTGCAGGATGGGGCACTGCTTCAGTCTACTGTGCATAGTGTCTCTATGAATCAGAATCAACTGGATAGCATCTAACACAGCAACTGTTGTGTTTACTTAATAATTTGAGGAGTTGCACAGGAGTGCATCACGTTGTTGACATTCTCAAGCTGATAAATTGACACAGTGGCTGCAACAATGGGCTTAATGATTGTGGGTAGGACGCAGACGAGGCAGTGTTTTGTTCTGTTGTATGCAGGGTCACTATGAGTTGGAAGTGACTCAACAGCTCCTAACAACAGTGTGCCACTGGGTTTGCATGGTTTGTCACAAAGAAATAGATAACTGTGATAGCCTCCTTCATCTGCAACTTCCATACCTACCCTAGAGGTAGGCACTGAAAACACGGCGGTGATTTTTCGGTCTTGTTTTTCTTTTTAATCACATGTACTTTAAACACTAAAAGGACTTATCACATTTGAACTATTCTTAAACTTACTTTTAACAGTCTTTGAATCCAGGAACTTTTAATTGCGTACTTTCTATATGCCAGGCATTGTTTTAGGTGATGCGGGTACACGGAAAACAAAGTAACCTTCTGATTCCCACAGAATCTATGCTTATGTAACAGTGTCTTACATGTCCATACATACCCAACCCTGTGCCTCTGAGTCGATTCTGACTCATAGTGACCCTGCAGGTTAGAGTAGAACTGCCCCATAAAGTTCCCAAGGTACACCTGGCTGATTTGAGCAGCCAACCTTTTGGTTAGCAACCAAAGCACTAAACCATTACTTGACCAGGGTTTCTGTCCATACACACAAGCCCATATAATTCTTCTTTTCTGCCTTTATAGTATTCTATAGGTTGTGTATTATTATAGGTGATTTCTTGTTGATAGGAAAGTAGGTTATTTCCCATGTTTTGTGATTGCAAATGTGAGTATGTGCATATGTTCTTAGGTGAAAGCCCAAGAAGTAGAGATTACAGGGAATTGCATTTTTAGCTGTGAAACTGCCCAAATGTCTTCACCAACTGACTTTTCTGTCAGCAGCCTGTGACAATGCCTGTTTCCTAATCATTACCAACACATGAGTTCAGTGTTCAGTGGCACAAAACTCTCCCATTTTTTTCCATTTACTAACGGAAAAAAAGAGATTTTGATGACATTCAGGATGTCAAGTGTAATACAACAATGGCTCTGATGGCCATTCCAGAACATGAGTTCCAAAATTGCTTTGAAGGGTGGCCTAGATGCTGGCATTGGTGAACAGCTTTCCAAGGGAAGTATTTTGAAGGTGACTGTAGTGATATTCAGCAATGAGGTATGTAGCCCTTATTCTAGGTATGTAGCCCTTTTCCATTTACTAATTCTCCCATATTTTTCCATTTACTAATGATGTTAAACATATTTAGGGGCCAATGAAAGTTCTTTTATAGTTAATTATTCTTACCCATTGCTCATTTAAAATTCTTTTTGCTTGTTTTTTCCTACCTATTTAAAGTTGCCCCGTCTTTATTTTAATTATGAATCCTTTGCCTATGAAACATGTTGCAAAAACAGTTTCTTTTAGCCTACACTCATCTTTAAGATTTATGCTACTTTTTATCACATGGAAGGTTCTGATTTTTATGTGGGCAAATCTGTCCATCTGTTACTTTATGCCTTTTGGATTTTATATCTTGCTCATGAAGCCCTTCTCCATGCCAAAGTTATAAAAATATTATCTTTTTCTTCTGTGTTTTTAATTTTTTATGAAAGTCACCATTCTTCACTGCATAAGGAATTTTCTTTTAGTGAGTAGGGTATGGTAGGAATAGATGAGGTCTGACAATTAAGTTCACAAACTCATCCTAGAATAAGGGCTGCATACCTCATTGCTGAATATCACTACAGTCACCTTCAAAATACTCTCCCTTAGAAAGCTGTTCACCAATGCCAGCATCTAGGCCACCCTTCAAAGCAATTTTGGAACTCGTTTTCTGGAATAGCCATCAGAGCCGTTGTCATATTACCCTTGATGTCCTGAATGTCATCAAAATCTCTTCCTTTCAATATTTCCTTTATTTTTCGGTAAAGAAAAAAGTCATTGGGAGGCTAGATTAGGTGAGTAGGAAGGATTTTCCAATACAGTTGGCTAAAAACTCCCTCACAGACAACTATACAATTAAGTTCACGAACTTGCCACTGCGCCACCATGCACAATGGCCATTCCAGAAAGAGTTCGCCAATTGCTTTGAAAGGTGTACTAGGTGCTGGCATTGGTGCATAGCTTCAAAGGCGACTATAGTGATATTCGGCAGTGAGGTATGTAGCTCTTAGAATAAGTTTACGGTCTTAATTGTTAAACCTCATAGACTTTTCCATTTTTGTCCATTGATGGATTCTCAGATCCTGACTGATACACAGCACTCTTTTAGATACCATATATTACAGTTTCAAGGCAAGTTCCCCCTTATTGTTGTTTTTCAAAATATCTTGGCATTTCTTTCTTTCTCTTCTAAAGTGTGGAATTGGCATGGTGAGCTGCTTTAGAAAATAATTCTTAAAGGATTTAATTGAGTTGATGGATAAGTTATAGGTAAGTAGTACCTTTATAACGTTTTACCTAGTTGGCCATTGAGTCAATTCAAATTTATACAGACTACATATGCGTCAAAGTAGCACTGTGCTCCAGAGGGTTTTCAATGGCTGCTTTTTGTTTAAGTAAATCACCAGGTCTTTGTTTAGAGGGACATCACATGTCTGTCAATTTGTTTTACCATGGGGGCTTGCATGTTGATGTGATGCTGGAAGCTATGCCATTGATATTCAAATACCAGCAGGTTCACCCATGGTGGACAGGTTTCAGCTGAACTTCCACACTAAGACAGACTAGGAAAGACCCGATCGCTTACTTCTGAAAAGAATTAGCCAGTGAAAACCTAAGGAATAGCAGCAGAACATTTGCAGGCATAAGGCCAAAAGACAAGCGTCTTGGGTTGGAAGGCACCCAAAAGATGACTGAGGAAGAGCAGCTTCCTCAAAGTAGAGTCGGCCTCAATGACATAGATCAGAGTCAAGCTTTCATAACCTTCATTTTCTCTTCTGTGTAAGCAACATATAGACATGTCATGTCTTTTGATCCAAGATGTATTTATTTTGGGATTGCTCTTACTATTCTGTTCTGGGTCATTCTTCTTTATGAGTTGATCTTTCATCATTTTCAGTGTTGGTTTTGTGTTCGCTGAGACTCCTGTGTTACGTTTCTTGTTTTGACATACTGCATCTTTATCATGCTTTGCAGCTACCCCTGTGATCCCAATTTTAACATCTATATATCTTATTAACTTCCTCTTCATCTGGAAGAACTATAACTATTGTAGTATATCTCTCTTTTTAATGTGATGGTGTCATAGTTTTCATGATATGATCACTAGATCCCTTCTTTTAATATTGTAGCTTTGACTGAGTTTTGTGCCTTCCTTAACTGAGTAGGTTTCTGCATGTTGTGTACTGCATTGCCTCCTTAAATATAGAGTTAATGGTTTTGTTTTCTTAAACCAAGAGCTTCTTTATTTCTTGTAGGTTTGGTTTGATTTTTACAAAGTCTGTAAGTTTCTGTTTATCAGCAAACATCTTAATTTCATCTTCATATTTGAAAGACAATTTTGCAGAAGATATAATTCTTAGTTGTAAGTTTTTCTCCTTCAAGGCTTTGAATGTGTCATCCCACTACCTCCATGTCAACATCATTTCTGCCAAGAAGTCGGACAAAAGCCTACAGGGCTTCTCTCTGAATCTGAGCTTTGCTTTGAGTCTCACTGCCTTTAAGAGTTTCTGCTTCTGTTTCATTTTGTTAAGCTTGATTGTAATATGTCTTGGGGTCTTTCTTTTAGCATCTATTTTTGTGGCATTTAATATACATCTTGGACATCTATGTTCTCTTTTTTCATAATTTCAGGGAACTTTTCTGTCACCAACTCAACAACAATACCCTCTGTATTTTCAGGTATTCGTCCCTGTTCAAGAACTCCAACTGATTGTAGATCATTTCTGTTGATAGAGTCCTGCATGTTTCTTAATGCTTCTTCATTTTTCTTTTCTCTGATTTCTCCTCATAAATGCTGGTGTCAGTAGCTCTGTCTTCAAGGTCAAAAAGCCCAATTTCCAGTTGTTCAACTCTGCTCTTTTGGTTTTGAATTGAATTGTCAAATTCTGTAATTTTGTTATTGAGCTGTCAGATTTCAGAATGCTGGTGCTCCCTCAGTTCAAACAGCTTACTTAATTTTTCATTTTGCTCTGCTGCATTTTGTATAATGCCTAGGAAGGCTCTCTATATAACTCTTTTGTACTCAATCTCTGATAGTTTCAGAAAGGCTTCTTCATCTGGGAAGTTTTTTTGGTTCTTTGTTTTGGGAGTTTTTTGGAGCCATGGGTGGATTTTTTTTTAAGTATTTGGCTAGAATTTGTTGTTTACAGGACATCTAGAGGCTTTGTAGTTTCTCTGATGTTGCTTTAATAGGAGCTAAAACACAGTTCTGAGAAGGAAGTTGATCACCAGCCACCTCTGTGGTACTCCAGTGACTGTGTCCAGTAGAATCTTTGGGGTGGCAGGCTCCACCTTCTGGCTGGCAGAAACACGGCCCTATTTATGGAGTCACTGGTGGGGGGGAGGGCATAAGCCGACCCCGTGATGTGGGTCAGTAAGTGCTGGAAGAGATACTATTGGGCCACACCACAGTTATTTCTCTAGGCAGTCTAATTTTAAAAGGTAAAAGCTATTTGACCAATTCCAAAATCAGTCAGGCTGTCAGGTATGGGAAGCCTTCCTTTCCAGCTGACAACAGAGGTACCTTGTCAGCTATCCCCAGATGCTGTGATATAGTTCATAGTAGGACAGGCTACTGGCCTGCTGTCATCTTCTTCTGGACTCCACCCATAAGGCTACACTGTGCTAGACACAACTTTTCTGCTGGAAAAGCATTCCCTGGGCTGGGACTTAGCGCTTGGCTTGGCTGGGGGCTGGGACTGACTCCCAGCCTGGGAATTAGCCCCTACTGAGGCCTCTGGCTGGGTATTTGTGCCTCCCAGTCAAATAAGATGGTGTCCCCATCAAGTTATCTCACCCCCACAAAACAGCAGAATCTGTGGTGGAGGTCCAAAAAGAGAGGGTGGAGGGGCTGTGGTGCTTTGAGTTTGGATCCAGGCTCTTAAAAAATGGCTGATCACTTTAGCTGTGTGGCTCTCCTTATCTGCTGGCTAAGCCCATTTCCTGCCTGTTGGTCAACAAAAAGAAAAAAAAGTTAAAAATGCCAATTACCTTCAGTCCGCGGTAGTCAGCCGATTCAACCAGAGTGGGGTTCAGCAAAAGACAAGCAGTTTCCTGTTCAGTGGCATGCAATCTAAACTGACAGCCCTATGCCGTGTCCTAGGGCTCACTTGATGTCCAGAAATCTCCATTTAATTATCAATCCAGGCCTTAGTTTTCAGAGGGAATTAAGGAGACGTGTGCCTAGTCTGCCACCTTGACTCTGCCCTTTAATTTTCTTGCTCTTTTTGAGGTGTCTTTGGTAGTGAGCTATTGCTGATTACAACCTAATCTTTGTCAAGTAATATAATGAAATCATTATGTTTGTCATAAGTTACACATTTGTGTTTTGTGGTACTTCATTTAGTACATCCTTAGGCATCGATCCTTTGATATTCATCCTCTGTTACACATGCTTTCTTTTTCTTTGTCTCTCTTCTATTGGGAAGGCATACACCCTACTTATAATCTTGCTAAAAATTACCAAAAAAGTAAACAACAATAAAACTCTGTTTCTGTCATGTCACGCAGAAAGAATTGGTCGCTATGCACAATGAAGACACTGGTATGCTATTACTCCCTACTACATGTCTTCCTCCATTGCTTGGAAACTTAGACCCAAGTTCTTAGTCATTGAACATTGCTATTTTACATTCTTTATCTTCTCTTCTAAGGATCCCTGATGGCTCTGTGGAAGTAAAGATCTGGCAATCTGTTCCTGTAAAGATTACAGCCTAGAAACCACTTTTGGGCAGTTCTGCTCTGCCCTGTAAGGTCACTATGAGTCAGAATCATCTCTTTGGTAATCAACAACTACCAGTTTCATTTGTAAGAGTTAGTGGTAAGGTGTTTAGTTTCAGTTGTAGCCAGCATGTTTATAACAATTCAGGCTTGACCATGCATTTAAAATATGTCATTGCTGACCACTAGTCTTTCATAGCACACCTTCCTTGTATGCAAAAGTTTTTTTTTAATTTTTATCTTTATCATGGATAAGTATATGTATAGTCACCCTTTTGGACATTTTCACAAGTGCCACATTTCTTACTGGCCCCATTTTATAGTTGCCTGGCAAACTTTGATTTTTTTTTTTCCTCCCCATAGAGACAACTTGATTGATTTCCTTCACAGCCTTTGTTTCCAGGTATGATTTCTATGTTGACTTCACTAGTGAATAATAACATGTCAAGATCAAGCATTCTGAGATTTTAATCTTTTCCCCAGATTGGGCCTCTCAAGCCATTGCTCTAAGCACTTTGGGGCCTTAAAGTCATAGATAAACATGGCAAAGTCACACTGATTTTTCTTCCTTTGTAGTTCACGTGTGCTCATTTTCATTTTTGTATGTTTTGGTTTGTTTTCTCCTGTACACTGGCTTTCAAAAACCAAGACCTTGGTGGTGTAGTGGTTAAGTGCTATAGCTGCTAACCAAAATGCTGGCAGTTTGAATCCCCCAGGAATTCCTTGGAAACTCTATGGGGCAGCTCTAGGCTGTCCTATAGGGTCACTGTGAGTCAGAATAGACTCGAAGGTGGTGGGTTTTGGTTTTGAAGGTCTTTCAGGATTCTTTTTTGAAATTTAAAGTTCTGGCTCCCCTAGAAGCTGCTCTGATATTCATCAAGCCCTTCTGATTTGTTTACTTACTACTGAAATTCAGGAAAAGTATTTTCAGCATAAACGTTATGACTATTGATATTTTCCTATTTGCTCAGGCGTCTTTGGGGGAAAATAGTCTTCTCTATGGTGGATTTCCATTCTCTGCTCTTTAAATCTAACATGTCTTCTGTTAGTATTTTTAATCTCATTTTATTTTTGGAAAAGCACTTCATATTTGTTTTTTATATTATTGATTTGATTTATAAGGATTGAGAATTAAGTCCATTATTGCTTCTAACATATTTTTCAGTTTTGTTATTCCATATAGAACATTCTTTCATCTTGCTTTCTTTGTATTCTAAATTTTTCACCAGTGTACATTGTGCTTCAATATGTTTTGTTTTCTCATTTTTCATCTCTTGCTTCATGGGGTCCTTGAATGTTATTTAGATCACAAAGCATCTGTTGTTCAAAATTTATTCCTATTTCTTGTAGTAAATCTTTTTCAAAAGTATGATCTTCCTCTGCCTCTTGAGTGTTATATTTTCATTTCTTAAAGTTGCAAAATTTTTCATATGTCACATAATGAGGTTTTATTTTGCCTGTTTATTCATCCTTGAATGATGACTATTTTATCTGGCCTGCAAAACAGAATCAGTGGATTTCTTCAGGATTCCTCATTTTATTTTGTTGTTGTTCAAATTCTCTCTTAGATCACGTGCTGTGTGATGTTTTGTCCACTCAGTGATTCAACAAATTGACAAAAGATTTACTGTCACTTTTTATTAGAAAACCACCCATTGCCGTAGAGTTGATTCCAACTCACCATGACCTTATAGGTCAGAGTAGTACTGCATA
Source organism: Heterohyrax brucei (assembly GCA_028571685.1). Taxonomy (NCBI): domain Eukaryota; kingdom Metazoa; phylum Chordata; class Mammalia; order Hyracoidea; family Procaviidae; genus Heterohyrax; species Heterohyrax brucei. The sequence goes on from CM053149.1 coordinate 21,554,015, forward strand.
AAAGGATATGGTTTTTTCTGTGCATGGAGCTCATTGAACTAGGTCTGGAACAGCCTGTACCATTCTTCTAGCTACTATAAAACAGACTTAGAGAATCTTTCCACTTGGGGGACAATCTTCATTCCAGAACTCTACTGTCGCCCCAAGTGTCTTGCTTCAAGTCAAGTCATGACTACCATCAGGTTCTTTGAGACCTTCTAGAGGGAAATTCTCTGTTAGTCCAACAATCTGTCATGTCTTCCAACCACAGAGCTTATGTTGCATGGGCTTATGAAAATGCCTTCGGGATCTCCTCCATGTATTTTTCTTTCAAGACTATATCACCTTTCTTAGTAAGCAAGTCTTTAGTGTCTTTTGGAAATGACGTCCTACTTGCAAAAACTAGATGTTTCCTTCTTCTCTAACTTGCATCTTTGATACAGATTTTCCCCATTTTTATATTCCTTTAGACATTTAACTGGGATTTGAGAGCTCCTGGAAACCCTGGTGGCACAGTGGTTAAGTGCTACACGTGCTAACCATAAGGTCAACAGTTCAAATCCACCAGGCGCTCCTTGGAAACTCTACTGAGCAGTTCTACTCTGACCTGTAAAGTCACTATGAATTGAAAGCAACTTGACAGCACTGGATTTGGTTTGGGGTGCTTACCACAACATCGTTACCTGGAAGTAAGGCAGGAATAACTAAGGAAACAGAAAATGTCTCAGAGGTTCTGGCAACCTCACTGGTGGAATTTAGAATTTGCATGCTAGTTCAGGTTCACAACCCACAGGGCCGGTCATGACTGATGGACTCCCACATGTATCCAGAAGTGGTTTCGCCGTCAATCCAAGGCAGTCTCTTGGGTTGCCACTAAGTTCCAGTGATCCTCTGTCTTGTTTCTAAATTGGTCTAAATCCATCCATATAGACAGATTCTGCCTTGGTTCTTAGTTTTATTTTATTTTGTTTTGACTTTATCCATCTGTCTGTCTGTCTATCAGCTCAGTTATAAATGAACACCTATGAGATGCCAGGCACTTATTTCATTGAATCTTCCTCAAATGTTTATTACATAGATATTAATATAATCCCCAATTTATACAGGAGAAATTGAAGCCTAGAAAAGGATTTAAATAATGGAAGTTCACTCAGCTAGCAAGAGGCAGAATCAGTAATTACAGGTCTCTCTTTCTCCAAACTCCAAGTTTTAACTAGTATTTCAATAGTTTCCCTTGGCTTGAGAAATTTGCCAAAAAACAGAGTTCCCTACTTACTCACGAATATTGATAGCCTTTTGGATTCCCTGCACTTGCACTGTATCTTTTTGCAATTAACCAATGGCCTAATAAACAAACACATACTTACATCAATCTTATTCTTCTGTCTCATCTCAGAATAAGTGATAGATTTCTTCCTTCCTGGGCAGCTACCTCCCTGTGTGCTGAAAACTCCCTCCCCTTTCTTCTCCTTCCAGTATTCTCCCTCCTCTATGTTGCATTTTCCTTCTCTACTGTTTCTGCCATCTCAGCATGTCAACATATTCAATTCTCTCCCATCTCTTCTGAACATCACCTTGACCTCTAACCACTACTCTTTATTTTTCTTTCTCTTCACAGCCAAGCTTCACGGAAAAATAGTCTTCACCAGCTTTTTCTGATTCCTTTTTGTTTGCTGATTCACTCCAATTTTCATGCTTTACCATATCATAAAACACTCAAGCTGAGATGATCTGTGGCTTTCCAATTTTGATTACCAAATAAACACATTTCTCTTCCATTTTAACTTTCTGTTACATTTTGATAGAATAGATCACTTCCGTCATAAAATTTTCTTCTGTCTTGGTTTCCAGGACTCCATCCTCTTCTGTCCTCTTACAGCCTCCCTCAGCTTTATTTTTCAAACTACTTTATATTTCTGTTTCACTCTTTGCCCTTTTACCCAAGTGTCAAGGGAAAACCCACAAAACCACACCCACCATCGTCTAGTTGATTCTGACTCACAGTGACCCCATAGGACAGAGTAGGACTGCCCCATAGAGTTTCCAAGGAACACCTGGTGGATTTGAACTGCCGGCTCTCTGGTTAGCAGCTCGTAGCACTTAACCATTTCACCACCAGGGTTTCCATGTTAGGAGAAAGAGGCTCAGAATTCCACCCCTGGTTTCTATTTTTCTTCTTTGATCATAAAATGGTTCATTCATTTCCAAAGCTTCAGCTAACACCTTTATCCTGATTACATCCAAGTCCATGTCCACAGCCTGGTCCTTTCTTTGGTTCCTTGAAACTATACTACTGGGGTTGATAGAACATTCTTATAAAAATGTTCCATAGGTATCTCCATAATTGTATCTATCCCCCTTTTTCTTGTAATCCAGATTGGGGGTACTAGTAACAGCATCCTTGGAATCCTCTTGTGTCCTCTTTCTCTCAATCTCTATATTTAGACAATTATCAGCTTCTGCACTTTCTACCCATTTTATCATTTTCTGCTTCGTTTAGGCCTCCATCGTCTTTACTTAAATTGATTTCACAGCCTCCCAGTTGGAGTTCCCACATCCTCCATAATTCTAAAAGACTGGATATATTTAAGGGTGCATTTGTTCATTTTCCTCCCTTTCTCAGAACCCTATTGTCTTCAGGATACAGTTTGTACTTCTTAAAATTCTTAATGAACTTTCCAAATTTTCAGAATACCTGCATATTCCCTCTTTCACATCTATTCCCTTGCTACATTGTCTTTCTGGGAAATTTCCAGTCATTCCTCAATATTCACATAAAGGATCACATCCATTTTTAATTTTGACCTTACTTCCCAGAAAGTTTTGGTGCTTTCACAACGTAGGTAGACATGCCTCTATTATAACATTTATCATATAGCTTTCTAGTAGTTTCTTCATTTCTCTGTGTTCCATATGAGACTCGAAGCTCTTGAAGTCCACATGCTTTTCCAGAGTTTGCATCTGGGAGAGTTATTCCATCTATTCTGCCTTTTTGTGCAGATCTTGAGTTACCTACTAACTTCCCTCTTCTGTGATTTGTAATACTTTGCATCTATGCCTGAGTAATACCACAGATAATTACTGAAGGAAGAGACATGAAAGCCTGCTATCGTATGAGACTTAACCATCAACTCAAAAGGGATGACTTGTACTTCCTTAAAACTGTAAGCACTCTTACCATGCATAAGACAGAACACAATCTCTGGTTGTCATTGGAAACCAAAAATGTTTTAATATGGGCACTTTAGAAGAAATGAATCATTAGTTTTCCAATTCGGATCTGACTCGGCGGCACTTGGCTGGCTGGCTTATAGGTATGAAAGAACCCCTTGTGGCATAGTGGGTAAGCACTATGGCTGCTAACCAAAAGATTGGCAGTTCAAATCTTCCAGGCGCTCCTTGGAAACTCTATGGGGAAGTTCTACTCTGTCCTGCAGGGTCACCATGAGTTAGAATTAACTTGATGTCAGTGGGTTTGGGTATAGGTAGGAGAGTGGGCCAAATCTAACTCATCAGTGACCAGAAAACTCTATGGAGAAGTTCTACTCTGTCCTGTAGGGTCACCATGGGTCAAAATTTACTTGATGGCAGTGGGTTTGGGTATAGGTAGGAGAATGGGCCAAATCTAACTCATCAATGACCAGACAGCCATACCCACTGCCACTGAATCAATTCTGGTTCATAGTGAAGTCAAACATAATTTTACTTGATGCCAGCACAGTGTTAATATTGGATTGAATCTGGAGACCTCAATAGGAAACTTGTTGTGGGAATGGGTTTTCATCAAACCCTAAATCTACAACAGAGAATTGTCTCCATTATTCAGGGTGTTGGTTCTTGGTGCTGTGTATTTGTCTTCTTGTTTGTGCCCACCTATTTGTATTGACATTGGTTGCCAATTTATCTCTCTGGGTTTTGGATTTTAGCATTTCGTGTCTTTTAGGTCAAACACAGAGGATCCTCAGTAGACCAACAGTTAAGCACTCGGCTGCTGAGAGGTTGTCAGTTCAAGCCTACCCACCAGCTTTGTCAGAGAAAGATTAGGTGATTCATTCTCATAAACATAACAGCCTACAAAACCCTACAGGGCAGTTCTACTTTGTCACACAGGGTTGCTATGAGGTGAAATTGACTCAACACTTAAGAAAAACAGCAAGCCAAACATTTGTTCATATTTTGACCTCTATGAGATTTTGGAAACCGTGGTGGAGAAGTGGGTTAAATACTACATCTGCTAACCAGAAGGTCAGCAGTTCGAATCTGCCAGTGCTCCTTGGAAGCTCTATGGGGCAGTCCTACCTTGACCTGTAGGATCACTATGAGTCGGACCTCACTCACTGGCAATGGGCTTTTTTTTTTTTGATGAAATTTGAGTATGTTGTATAATTAATTGCATCTGCTAATCACTGATTAGCCAGATTCACAACTTTGTTGTCATTGTCTGTGCACACTTGGTTGTAACTCCTGATGGGTTGACTAGATGTCTATAACTTGTCAATCCAGAGGATAACATGCATACTATCCCTCACCGGTCTGATCACAGGGCAGGACTGTCTTCACCAGAGGAATCTGAACTCTGTAATTCTTTCACTTGCTGTTGAGGAAGTTCCTTTACTCTGGACAACAGTGGTGACTAGTCCAGAGGACATGAGAGCTCAGGATATCTCACAAATCACAAGAGGACCTCTCCTGCTCACCAGTATCTCAGTATAAAGGAAGACATCTTTCCATGTAGCAAGAAGGACAATCAAGCTCGTAATTTTTGTGACGAAGCAAACATTTTTGTGTTTTATTAATATACTGTGTCAGCATCTCCCCATTCCAGATGCACCCGGAGGAAAAGACTGTTACCTTGTGGTAGCCTCCCAAACAAGCTGTTTGTTGATTTTTGCCTGTGTTTGTCCATTATCCATTACTCTCACCTTCACCATGTGCATATCTGTCAAGGTTAATTCTAGAAAACAGACACCATGCAGGATACTGAAACAGGGATTGAATATAGGAAATTCGTTACAAAAGTTTTGAAGGCCCAAAGAGGAGGAAAAACAAACCTAAAAGTAGCTGCTACTCCTAGGGTTGAGGCAACCACAGGGAAAATTGCAGTGGCCAGAGTCTAAGTGTTGAGGGAAAAGTATTCTATAGCTAGTGCTCAAGGATAGCAGTGTCACATGGCTGGCAACCAGGTCTCTGAGAAGGGGCCAGATTAGAGAACAACTGATACTCTGATCACAAGAGAGGGGTACAGCTGTTGGGCTGGTGACAGTACTTCTGACAGGGTGCTAGAAAGCTAGGGTGGTATGCTTAGCTGTTCTCTGCTGCTGGAGAGATGTGCCAGGAGCTGGGAACACGAAGGAAGTTTTTTCTCCCTCTGCCCACCTCCCAGACTCTTGTCAATGCCTCCTGTTGGCATAACCTACCAGAAATCTAGCCAGGGAGGCAATCTAGGAAAGGTAGTTTATAGACTCCTAGTAGAATATAGAGGAAAAGTGGAGTAGAGAGGAAAAAATCTGAGGCCCAGACACAATAAGGAAAAAAAAGGCCCAACGGGTTACTGAGCTTTCTGCACTGGAGAGGGCTACTCGGAACCAGGGACAACTTTTCTCTAGATGTGATGTTCTACCAGTACACTGATCTCAGAGAAGGGGTGATATGAGGAAGGTCACATTTCCCAATGTTGCCCCTTTCTGATCATCTTCCACAGCTCGCTCCATAAACCCAAGACTGTATGTGCATGGAAACCCTGGTGGTGTAGTGGTTAAGTACTATGGGTGCTAACCAAAAGGTCAAAAGTTCAAATCTACCAGGCACTCCTTAGAAACCCTATGGGCACTTCTGCTCACTCCTATAGGGTAGCTATGAGGTTGGAATTGACAGCAATGGGTTTGGTTTGGTTTCTGTATATGTGCACAGCATACTCTCCTGATGGGTTCAGAATTACACAGTAAGGAAACAGAACTTCAGTTAGGATGTATAAAGGGGCTACTCTTCATCTAAGGCAGGATTTCTCAACCTTGGCACTATTAACATTTGATTCTCAATAATTCTTTGTTGTAGAGGAAGAGGGGCTATGATTGTGCATTGTAAGATATTTAGCAACATCCTTGGCCTCTCCCCATTGTATACCAGCAGTATCCTTGCCCCCTGCTCAGTTTTTTACAATAAAAACATCTTTAGAGAAAGCCAAATGGCCTCCGTGAGGCAAAAAAATCACCCATGGTTGAAAACCACTGGTTTGTGGGAAAATAACTATTTCAAGCTGTCACAGCATTTCCCTCTGGGTAGTTTGCCAATTTCTTGATCTGCTTCCTCACAAAGATAGACAGGCATTCTAATGTCTTTCCATTGGCACTCTTTATCCTCTTTCAAGAATACTTAATATCTTAGCCACAGGGGTTTACATCATGAGTAGGTGGCCCTCATCCCTTTCCTTACAAGGTGGGTGGGTTAATATAACACACAACTTACATTACTCAAAGTCTGAATTATTTGGTCTTTTGTGGCACATTACCAGTATCTCTTTATCCATGCTCCAACTTCCATATCATTGGTTTATGTGGATCTCTTTAAGCAGTAAAGACATTTTCCTTCTTTAGCTATACACAAAGTCTTTAAAAGGATACCTTTAAATGTGTAAAATCATATTTTAGGCAGGGTAATGCCTTCGTCATCTAGTGCTGCTATAACAAAAACACTGCAAGTGGATGGCTTTAACAAAGAGACGTTCATTATTTCATACATAGTCCAGTAGAATACAAGTCCAAATTCCCCTGCTGGCTCCAGGGGAAGGATTTCTCTCTCAATAGGTTCTGGAGGAAAATCCCCTGGTCTGCAAGCATCTCAGTACAGGAACCTCAGGGCCAAAAGACATGCTCTGCTCCTGGTACTACTTCTTGGTGGTATGAGGTTACCAACTTTTTTCTTGCTTCTCTTTCACCTCTTGTATAAAAGGATAAACCAAACCAAACCTAGTGCCACTGAGTTAATGCCGACTCATAGCGACCCCATAGGATAGAGTAGAATGCTACATAGAGTTTCCAAGGAGGTGGATTTGAACACCTTAACTCTTGGTTAGCAGTTGTAGCACTTACTCTCTACGCCACCAGGGTTTGCATATAAAAGGATAAAAGGTGGTAAAAGCCAAACCCCAGGGAAACTCTTTTTACACAGGATCAGGGAGGTAACATTTGTAAGGGTGTTCTAGTCCTGCCCTAATCCTCTTTAACAGAATCCAGCCTTGTTTTATTAACCACAGGCAGAGATTAGGATTTACAATGTATAAAAATCACAGAATGGAGGACAGTCACACAACACTGGGAATCTTGGCCCAGCCACATTACCACAAACATACTTGGGGGTAAATAATCTAATCAATGACAGATAGCCATTTCAACCATAAGCGAAAATGACAAAAATAAACATTATTCAGAATAATAATATCTTACCATCTTATCCAGAATTGGGAATTGGTGTGGCAGGCTGAAAGATTGTTTTTTCAGCTACCCTATCCCCGGATTAGAGGCTGCTTTTCTAGGGTAGTACCCAGATGACTAGGTGGACAATTCTAGAGCACCAGCTTACAATGGTATTTACAGAACATGAGAAAGAGTAAAAGTTTGTTTGTAAATACTGGTTTTGCCCATTGTAACCACCATGTAAGTGAGATTACCAATTAAAGGGAAAGAACTCTTGGTTAAATAACAAAACCCAGAAGCTAGTTTCCTCTCCCATTTTGGAAATAAAAAAGTCCTATGTCTCACTTATATCTTGTCCACTCTACCATATTGTGACCATCATATATTTTAGAGAAAAAATCAAGTTGTAATGCCCCTTTCAGAGTTTATAAAAAGAACTAATGGGTACTGTCACTTACAGCCTGGTGCAGTAGAAAGGATACTACATTTGAAATTAGGAGACTTGCATTCTAGACAATTCTTTGAGCAAAATGCATCTCACTTAATCTCTCTGGCCTGAGCTTTCTCATTCATAATAGTATGGGAATGGATGAGGTGATCTTTATGTTTATTTCCCAGTCCCTTAATTCTGTGATCCAAAGATCCCCTTCTATAAAACATGGGTAAGATTTAAAAAAAAAAAAATGTGTCCCCTAGGCAGGGACAATGTTAGTCACTGTCATTATTCAAAGAGAATTTGACTCATTGTGGTAAAAAAACAAATAAATCTTGGTCTGTGGCTTTGGTGCAAGAATTTCTCAAACCCATTTTTTTTAGACAATGCAGTGACACGAATATCCAGATAGTAAACAAAACCTGGCCAATTCTCTCCTTTTTTAGGCTGATTCATTCATGAAGAGATTTATACAGTACAGTATTTTCCTTCACATAAGCTGTTTTTGTTGTGGTGGTAAAAATAAAAGATGATGAGAGGAAGCTGTAATCTAACATTTTAGTGGAATACACTTTACTCCGAATCAGTGAGAAATCTTTATTACAAAGTATTCTCTTTTGGTATGAATAAAACCTGATCAATATATAAACATTGAGATTTCTTTCCATAAATTGTGGATTTTGCAGAAATAATTGGTATATGCCTAAGTAGTATTTGTTACTCTAGCTCATAATTACTCCATTTATTTCCCCATTCTCCCTTCATAAGTTTGGTAATTTTTTCCCCCTCTTTTCAGGTCCCAGTATACAAAAAGAGTTACAGCTAATCTGTGAAAACAGCTTTACATAAGGGGATGATTATATTTTCAACCACCAACAAAGAACTAAACAAAGAACTTGAATGCTGAAAAGAGCCACCAGGCATCACTAATTCAGTATCTGCTTGCCAATCAATTATTTCCTAAAATTGAGAATAATTTTTAAATTTTTTGTCATCTCCCTGGCTCTTCTTTAAGTACTGGAAACTCCTCATCTGTACAGTTATTCCATACATACCATAAGGTTAATTACAATCAAACTATTCTGTACCCAATGATCAGCACTTAGAGAGTAGCAGACAGATCTGTTCATTCTTTTGACAATCCAGTATATATTTAATATTCTTCTCCAACACAATTCACATGTCTCAATTCTTCTGACTTCCTTATTCTTTGTCCAGCTTTCACATGCACATGATGCAGTTGAAATTACCATGGCTTGGGTCAGGCACACCTTAGCCTTCCAGGTGACATCTTTGCTTTTTAATACTTTAAAGTGGTCTTTTGCAGCAGATTTTCCTAATGCAACACATCTTTTGATTTCTTGGCTTCTGTTTCCTTGAGTGTCAGTTGTACATCCAAGTAAAATGAAACCCTTGATAGCCTCAATCTTTGCCCTGTTTATGATGATCTTGCTTGTCAGTCCAGTTATGAGGATGTTTGTTTCCTTGATGTGGAGGTGTGATCCATACTGAAGGCTGTGGTCTTTGACCTTCAGTGGTAAGAATTTCAGCAAGTAAAGTTGTATCATCTGCATAACACAGGTTGTGAGTGAGTCTTCCTCCAGTGGTAATGCTCCATTCTTCTTCACAGTCCAGCTTCTTGGATTATCTGCTCAGGAGAGAGACTAAATAGATATTGTGAAAGCATACAACCCTCATGCATACCTCTCCTGACTTTAAACCATGTCATGTCCCCTTGTTCTGTTCCAACAACTGCCTCTTAAGCCATGTATAGATTCTTCATGAGTACCATTGTTTGGGAACTCCCATTCTCCACAATGTTATCCATAATTTATAATAATTCACATCATTGAATACCTTTGCGTAGTAACTGAACTATAGCCCCCCGCAAAGTATGTTTTTAAATCTTAACCTCTGCGCTTAAGGTTATAATCTCATTTGGGAATGGGTTGTCTTTGTTGTGTTAATGAGGCAAGATTAGTGCAGGGTGTATCTTAAATTGATATCTTTAGATATAAGAGATTAAATAAGCAAGCTAGGAAGAAAAGATAGAGAAGGAGATATGCCAAAATAAATGGAGATTTCCAAGGAACTAGGAAGCAGAAGCTGATAAAGATCTTCCTCCAGAGTTAACAGACAGAGAAAGTCTTCCCCTGGAGCTGGTGCTTGAAATTCAGTCTTTTAGCCTTCTAAACTATGAGAAAGTAAATTTCTGTTTGTTGAAGCCATCCACTGGTGGTATCTCTGTTACAGCAGCATTAGGTAACTAAGATAGGTCCAAGATAATAGTGGTCACATTCCAAAATGACATCAATGCAAAACATATAAAAAAACACTCAATGACCAGTTTTGCAATCCACAGTTGATCACCCACCTTTATATCAGGAGAAAGCTTGGGGATGATAAGGAAAAAAAAAAAGATGAAAAGAGAATATTTTGGAGAGAGCTTATGAAAAGACACCTCAAATTGGAGGCAAAATTCCTCAGGGAAAGGCTTTAAGGAAGCCACTCACAGAGCTCAATATACATCCTTTGAGCCTGGGTGTCACAATGGCTTGACATATCCACTCCTGGAAACTCAAAAGATATGAAATCTTGGCTAGTGATAGAACAAAGAAAGGCTAGTTATGCTGGAATCAGTCTGTATATCTTGAGGTTTTTTGTTTTTTTGTTTTTCTTGTCACTCAGGATTTGTGAGTTTTTTATGAGGCTGGAATGGCCTTTGCAGAGGACAGAGCTAGAGTTGGGTTATTTTAGATACTTCTCTAGTACATCACGGATGCCAAGAGACTGAAGTAGTAAGGAATCATCTGTGAGAATGTATTGACTCAGGTCAAGGAAAGCATATGTGGGAGACTTTTACAGATGATGTGTTTTTGTAAGGGGTACTCCTAGGAAGGAGGGCTTAAACAAGGGCTTACGTAAGCCCAAACTAAACCCACTGCTGTTGAGTCAATTGCAACCCTATAAGACAGAATAGAACTGCTCCACAGAATTTCCAAGGAGCACGTGGCAGACTTGAACTGCCAACGTTTTGGTTAGCAGACATAGCCATTAACCAATACACCACCAGGATTTCCCTTTCCAGCGTTTGCATAGAGGTAACTTATTTTGGAAAGTGACTGAAGAGTGGGGAACGGGCAAGAAAGGACAGAGACAGAAAAAAACTTACACATCTATGCTTTGTTGAGCTGGGCTGTGAGTAACTGGGACGCAGGCCCACCATGACCTCCTGGGATCGAGATAAATGTGCCTCAGAATTGTCTACATGGAGAACTGAAAACACGGCTAGCTGGCATGAATGATTTGAATTATACTACTAACCTAAAAGTTGAAAGTTTGAACTCATCTACTGATGCTTGGGAAGAAAAGTCCTGCTGGTTTGCCTGCATAAAGATTAAAGCCCAGGAAATCCAATGGAGTAGTTCTAGTCTGCAATACATTGGGTTACCCTCTGTCAGAATCGACTCAACAGCAGTGGGGTCTTTTTTGTTTTTTTTTAAAGAAAATCCTTGGGGCATAAAAGTCCCCCCCCCCACTGGTATGAGTCTCAAGTGAGTTTCCACATGTGTCTTCATAGCAGTACCCCAAAACCCCTAGAGAAGAAGACAAGAAACCTAAGGTGTAGCTGGGGTGGCAGCAACCCGATTGCACCTGCACTTTTTGGTGGCTATAGCAAGGACAGATCTTCCCGTTATTACTTTCAAATCATGTCTTCACCTTCTTCTTGCTAAAAAAGAAAGAAAAAGGAGGCATTACTTGAAACACTTACTATTGTGCTGTCCCACCCTCTTCCTTCATGGCCTCACTCTCAGTCACTCCTAATACACGAAACACATGTAACCCCTTTGCTTAATATTCCTCAACATGTCCATAACTTTTACCCTTTTGGTGACTTCAGTATTCATGTAAATGACCCTAGCCTTTTTGGCTCTGTTTCGGAGTACAGTCTGCATACACGATGGATTTTCTGGCAAAACTTAACTCTCTGGATCTTGAATCTGACTCCTCATTCTCTGACCTCCAGTTCTACCAGCTGATCTACAGATTTGCTGATTTATAGCTCTTACAGCCCTGTGAGCCAGCAGCCTGACTTCTCACCTACCGGTCGGGGCTTTCCAGCCCCTGAAACCATATGAGTCAGGAGAAGCTTCCAACCTGACTTCTGAGCCACAGATCGGTGACTTGCTAACACACACACACACACACACACACACACACACACACACTCCCTCTAGAGAACCCAACCTAAGACATACACCTCTAACTCTGATATTTAAATACCAGACATGTTGGGTAGCAGACGTAGCACCTAACCACTACATCACCAGGGTTTCCAGGTATAGACTACTGGCTGTATATTCTACATGACACATTTTGCTAAGAGAAATATTTGATGGGCCTAGAAAGAGGCATCCTAAGACAACTGAATCATGAATGACTTTATTTTCCTGGTATTTTATGGGTTTTTCAGAAAAACAAAACAAAATAAAAACCTCCCAGACTTCCAAAGATTTCTACCTTGAATATAAATTATTTAATCTTCCATATAAATAATACCAATACATGAAGTCATTGATTAAATTCAATAAAATGGAGAAACACTTTATTATACACCTTTTAAAAAATGTCTATGATGCTAGAAATGGAGTTTAACTGAAATTTTCAAGTGCTATTACGACAGGGTAGTCAGGGCCCTGGTGGTTTGGAAGTTAAGAGCTCAATTGCTAACCAAAAGGTCAGCAGTTTGAATCCACTAGCAGCTCCTTGCAAACCCTATAGGGCTGTTCTGTTCTATTCTGTCCTCTAGGATTGGATTGCTGAATCAGAATGGACTCGACAGCAAGAGTGTTGTCAACATACGCTCATGGTTTCGGTGCCTGGTTATACATGTGTATCTGTATCCAAAACATTTATACTAATACACACACGTGTTAAGCATGTCAAATTTTTTATTTATCAAATAATTTTATTCTTAAAAATCATTGCTGAATATCCTGATTCTTAGGTTTAAGCCACAAATTAATTACCATAAGTCTAAAACAGGGACGAGAATGCTTTTCTATCACCATTGGTTGCCTACCCAGTGGCCGGCCTACCCTTCTTCCTCACTAACAGAATTCTGTTTCTGTTGAGGTATTGGGCAGCCTTGCGATTCAGGAGGAGATGGGCCCATGATTGCCCCCCAGCGGTGAATACTGCTTAATCTAAGCCAATCGTGGTAATTTATCCCCTTTGCCAGTTACTGGTCTCTGTCAGAGACCCCTGAGTGTAATCTACTGAAGGAACTTTCAAGGAAGTTCTTACAGATCTCTTCTCCTCCTTTCACTGTCGCCACCTATCATCATGACAGCTATTCAGTGGCCATGAGAAGTATGGCTGAAGTATTGAGGATGACAGAACAGAAAGACAGAAGTCAGTGAGGTCCTTCATCATTGAGCCACTGAATCAATCAGCTTTGGAATTTTCCTGCCTCTGAACTTCTTGCTAATAGAGAGAATGTGTTTTCATCACTGTTTAAGCCACATTAGGCTATTACTTGCAGTTAAGAGCCTCCTGACTGATGTAGCCTTTAACATCGCCTATTCCTCACTGAAAAATGAGACAAGATTATCACGATAAATGGAGGAAAGACTGATGTTGTCAAGGATTTCATTTTGCTTGGATCCACAGTCAATACCCGTGGAAACACCAGTCAAGAAATTAAAAAAGGCATTGCATTGGGCAAATCTGCTGAAAAAGACCTCTTTAAAATGTTGAAAAGCAAAGATGTTGCTTTGAAGACTAAGGAGTGCCTGAACGAAGCCATGATATTTTCAGTCACATCATATGCATGCAAAAGCTGGACAACGAATAAGGAAAACCAAAGGAGAATCGATGCTTTTGAACTGTAATGTTGGAGAAGAATACTGAATACGCCATGGCCTGCCAAAAGAATGAGCAGGTCTGTCTTGGAAAGGATACAACCACCAGAATGTTCCATAGAGGCAAGGATGGAGAGATAACAGCTTACATACTTTGGACATGTTGTCAGGAGGGCTCAGTCCCTGGAAAAGAACATCATGCTTGGTAGAGGGTCAGTGACAAAGAAGAAGACACTCGATGAGATTGACTAACACAGTAACTGCAGCAGTGGCCTCCAGCATGGCAACAATTGTAAGGATGGTGCTGGACTGGGCAGTGTTTCATTCTGTTATACACAGGATCTCTACGAGCCAGGCAACTCAACGGCACCTAACAACAACACTTGTCATAGGTGGCATGCTCGCTAAGTGATACAGCTGCTAACCAAAAGGTCAGCAGCTCCAACTCATCAGGAGCTCCTTGGAAACTGTATGGGGACAGTTCTGCACTAAAGTTCTAATTTCTGGTCAGCAACTGTAGCTTTTAACCATTACACGACCTGGGTTTCCATCCTAAGTCAAGCTGCCTCAACAGTTTCACAGATTGAAAAATATATCAATCAAGCAATGAAAACAAGTTTATATAAGTAATAAATAGCTATGTGAAATGAAATTAATGTAGTTTATTCATAAAGTATAAGACAATGAAGGATTATTGGGTACTCATGGAAGATAACAATTGGTGGTAATTGCAGGTGAAGAAATGAAAAGGTGTTGCAGGTTGGATGTGTTTCTCTAGAAAGAACTTCTGAAACAGATTGGTTTGCAGAAAGAGCATTGAGAATCAACAAATCATGGAAGGGAAGGGAAAAGACAGCAGGATCAGGCAGAGTAGTCTCAATGAAGTCCCTAAGCAACTGAGTAGGGCTGAGCTCATTTAAATGACCCTTTAGAATTGTCCAGAGCTGAAACTAAGGACCAGGAGATTATACTGGATTCACTCATTGGACTCAGGCTGCAATATCTTGAGCAAGACGGCTCTTCAACTGAGGGCAACCGAGAAGGTTTTGAGTTGAACATTGTCAGTGGATCCAACCCAGCTGTACCTTTAATTACAGAAGGGGAACGTGGACTGTGCATCACAGAATTAAAAAGGGAGCCTTTCTTTGGAAGACGGTGATAACTGAGGTGACTTACTTACCTACCAACATTTAATATCAGCATCACGCAAACTTGTCTTGAAACTTTTACACTGAAACTACAAGGAAAAAATACGAAGTTCAGCTTTGAACATGTGGAAATAGCTTCATAGGAAATGTGCTTTCCCTTGATGTATGTACACAGAGGAACACTTTGGGGGTTCATCCAAACATGGCATAAAATTCACATTTGTTCCACATGACTCTTTACTAGAAACCACTGTGTTGAATAAATTAGTGAGTATGTCTTGCCTGAAATTATAATGTCAAGATATCACTCAGACCATGTTTATTTAGTGGGCTTGTTACATTAAAGAAACAAAACTTTGCAAGCACTGTAGTGATGCAACCTCACTAACTGAACCAACACTACGTGTGGTTAAGTTTTTACATAATGGGTCCTGGCTACACACCCACAAAATACACCTTTCAACTTTATGATAAGTCTTTTGACTTAGACTTGATACAGCTGTCCCTAAATTGGAAGCCTGGTGACACAGTGCCTCAGAGCTCAGCTGCTAGACACAAGGCCGGCTGTTCAAATCCACCAACCACTCCTTGGAAACTGTGTTGGGCAGTTCCTCTGTTTTCTATCAGGTTACTATCAGTCAGAACTGACTCAATACCACTGTTTTTTTTTTTTAACTTCCATAAATTATCATTCATTTCTAAAGTCCAGAGTAAAGCACTACCTTGAAAATGATTGTTTTAGATGACCATTTACAAAGTTGTCAGTCTGTGAAAAATTCTGAGCAGTAAAAACACACTCAAATACGCGATAATTAGGTTCAATCTGGGACAAACCTAGTCTCTTTACATTGTTGTAATATCCAACATGGAAAACCTGTAAATAACGCCAAAAGTGGACCATGCAAAGCACTTATCTGGCATGCCGCAGCCGTCTTTGCTCTCAGTTAGAACTGAAGCAGCTACTAGGAAGTGCAATGAATGCAGACTAAGTGTTATGCTGGACCAAGATGAATGAACAAAGAATAAAACTAAAAAAAAAAGGAACTTTCTGGCATCATGAACTCAACATTTGTTGAGCTGCTATAACCAAAATGTTTCCCAGAGACAGAGCTTGCTGGTGATCTCCCACCCCTTGACATTAGATCCAAAGGTAAGTATCCTGCAGAAAAGGTAAACTGAGACAAGACTGTGAAAACTAGAGTCTAGACACTAAGACTGGAAAGAAAGAATGAGAAGAAAGTGAGAGTGTAAATAACAGTCCTGCACCCAAAGGTCATGTCACCCTTTTGCAAGACATAGTCAAGCTCGTTATAGAAGCAACCACCAGAAGCTAATTGGTATTGCAGTGCCTTTCAGCTGTGACCTAAAAACAGGAGGTGAGGTAAAAGCCAAATGAGGTGACATAAAGAAATCCCCATCCTGTTCCTCCGGGTATCTGGCGAGCTCAGCTGTGTATACATCAACAGCTCTTCTTGGGTGGTGGCTTAATGTCACTATACCTTCCAGTGCAATTACATTGAATGGAGCTGCCACAAATCTTTGTAATGCCAATCTCATCTTTCCACCTCATTGACAGCTCAGGAAATGCATCTGAAATTCATAGTAGCCTCATAGCCTATGGCAAGAGAAATCCATGCTGCTAAAATTTTATTTTAGAATTCAAGCTGGTTTTCCTCAGTTTAGGATGCTCCGTTTTTTCATCTTTTGCTGCCTACCACACTGTATCAAAATAACCAGCCAATATTGTGCAACTGTCAGGGGCCTCAGCTGCCTCCGAATTTTATCAGTACAAATAAATACAGGAACATGTTTTTTAAAAAAATTCCCCATTGATGGGTGCTCACATTAGTAAAATTAAGAAAGGGGGAAAATGTGTATAAACTTGAACTTGACTGCCCCTACCCCCTTTCCTTTGCTGGGAGAGAGAGAGAGGAAAAAAAAATAGGCTGAATAGATACTCAGACTGATTTAACGTTTAGGCTGATAGGGATGCTAGGCTGGATCCCAAATTTGTGCAATGTTCAAAGGGAGAGAGATTTTAAAATCCCCGAAAAAGAGATATTTCCAAATTAATGGTATTACTTGAATGCCTTGGTTCCCTGCACCCCACCAGGAAGGTTTATTATTTTCTGGGAAAATGTTGCTTGGATGGGGAGTGGTAGTCAGCCATGCGTCAGAGCTGCTCTTTGAACACATTAAAAAGCTGAATACACAACAAAGAACAGATGTTCCAGCATGCCTTATTTATGCACTCATCAGCAATCTTCCAGTGACCACAAAACACAGCCTTTTCCCCCCTCCTCCTCTCCATAATATTATTTTCTGATAAACTCACCTTCTTTATTAATTTATTTATTTTTGGCCCCAACTGAACTCCTGGCTAATTGTCTATCTGTGTGTGTGCGTGTGTGTGTGTGTGTGTGAGTGCGTGCACACGCACCAGTGTGCATATGTGTGTGCAATTTGAAAGTCTGCCTCCATCAAAGCTGAATTCTATTGAACTGTGGAACAGGTGTGGATTCTGCAATTACATCACATTTCAGAGAGAGAGACACTGAGGGTAATAATGGCGGGGAACGCTTCACAGGCGAATGCAGCACCATAGCGACCAGCAACAATGAAGTGGAAGAGGTATTAGTATCAGGGGTGATTATTTTTAGTTTATGGCATCATTTGATTGAATACTGCCATAAGGCACTGTGAACATGCATTCGGGGCTCACCAGCTGTAAGGCAAAGTTGTTTTACGGGCACTTATCTGAGATGCCCCTCTCACCCACCCTTCTCTGTGAACAATTGGATTGGAAATAGCGAGTAGGAAGTGAGACATAATGCAGATTAAATGTTATGATGGGTTATGATGGACCAAGATCCTGTTGGGTTATGAAAACCCATTTGCTTTCGCTGGTTTTAAAGGCATAAAACCCAAACCAAATGCACTGTTGTCCAGTCCACTCTGACTCACAGCAACCGTACAGGACAGAGCAGAACTGCACCACAGCGTTTCCAAGGCTGTAATCTTTACCGAAACAGACGGCCTCCTCTTTCTCCCACGGAGAAGCTGGTGGATTCAACTGCCGACCTTTGGGTTACAGCCAAGTGCTTAACCACTGCACTACCAGGGTGCCTTTTAAAGGCACAGCTCCTTCAGTGGACCCCCAGCTCTGGATCTCTGAATCTTAAAAGGCAGGAGGGTGAGGGTTAGGTGGAGAAAAGAAAACCAGAATCTAAAGAGAAGACTATTTTCTCTTCTTACACAAGAAAGCTGCATTTTTTTCAGTGAGTCAATCTATTCTGTGACCTCAATTTATGCTTCAGAAAAACATGATATATTAATATAGAAAATACTCCCACCAGTTGATTTAATAGACTTAAGTAGCACGAGTAATTAGCATGACAATATTTGGTCAACTTTGGGACTTCTGGCTCTACGTGGTACTTCCTTGATATATTTTACATATTTTCCAGGAAGTGGGAATTATTTGGGACCAAAATCAGTGGGAGAGTTCCAGCTGTTCCCTGAAGCATCTCAGAACGGTGCTGTGGGCTGGCTGGCAGCAGCTGCTGTCCCTGATAGAAAAATGAAGCCAGGCAGCACGGGGAGGGGTCCATGCAGAATGAAGTCACAGGTGTCCTATGAACACATCAGGAATCTTGGGTCAAAAGAAAGACATAAGAATAGCTTGGTAGGCTATGGATTCTTCCATTCATAGGTTCACTATTGGACACAGGGCTGGTCACTCAGGAAGAGCACTTGTGCTCTTTGGTGCAGTCCTTGAAAGGTGGAAGGCCGAGGGTCAGAGAATCCTGGATCACGGCCAACATATTGCCAAGGGCAGAATTCTTTTTCTCGCACCAAAACATGCTCTTCTGATGAAATGTGTTAGACATGGGCAGTGGTTCCCTTGTCTACAGCGTTATTAGCTCATGCTGCCTGATCTACCTATCACCTTGTGTTAGGTGTTGTCAAGTCAGTTCTGAGGCGTAGCGACCCTATGAACAATAGAATAAAACACTGCACAGTCTTGTGCCAGGTCCACAATCGTTTTTATGCTTGAGCCCATTGTCGCAGCCACTATGTCCATCCATCTCGCCGAGGGTCTTCCTCTTTTTCGCTGACCCTCCACTCTACAAATCATTCTGTCCTTCTCCAGGGCCTGATCCCTCTTGACAACACGTCCAAAGTATGTAAGACTCAGTCTTGCCATCTTTGCTTTCAAGGAGCACTCTAGTTGTACTCTTCGGTGGTCCATTCTTCTCCAGTACCACAATTCAAAGGCATAAGTAGGTAATGGTGGTTCTTTTGGACCCCAGGTTTCTGTGCCTCAGAAGCTCCCAGTCTAGGGGAAGACTGACTACAAGAACTTTCCTCCAGGGCCTACAGGGAAAGCCTTCCCCTAGAGCTGATGTCCTGAATTTGAACTTTCATCTACTTTACTATGAGAAAATAAATTCATTTTCTCAAAGCCATCCACTTGTCGTATTTGTTATAGCAGCAGCAGATGACTAAGACGCAACAACTTCTAGTCACCAAATTCTATCCCACATTTATTATTTTTCTGTCAACCAGGCAAAATAGCTTCCATATTATTAATCATCTACAGTCCAACTTCATGACCTTCACTTTTCTGTGGTAAATGGCTTCCCCACTTTGGTATGCCAAGCCATTATAGGTTTCAGTAAAAGAATGGAATTTGAGCTGTAGTTTCTACTCTTTAGCCATAGAAACCCTTTCACAAACAAAACGTTAGCCACAAACTAAAGCTGTTGTGGAAAAAAACGAAAGTGAGGTTTGGAGAGCCACACACAGAGCTCACTTTTTGCCTCTGCAGTTCCTGAGCTGCATCTACTGGATTCTAAGGCTTCTCAGAACCTGGTATACAATGTTGGAAATAGATACTACTGAACATTTCTCCCAGCAGAAAAGGTGGTTGATGACCTTGAGTCTTCCGCAAAGTATGCCGAGCTAAAGAATGATCCGGTCATGCCAGGAGATGCTGTTCCAGAAACCTCACACAGTATCACCCAAAATGAAGTCTGCAAGCCCTTCAGTAACACATGGGAGCTCTATTGCACATTTCTACTCCTCATGCGGCCACAGCAGAACAAGGTCAACTCAGCCATGAGGAGGTTTTGTCGCCATAAGGTCAACACGTGGTTAGGTGCTATGTCTGCTAAGCAAAAGGTCAGCAGTTCAAATCTACTAGGTTCTCCTTGGAAATTCTATGGAGCAGTTGTGCTCTGTCCTATAGGGTTGTTATGAGGTAGAATCAACTTGATGGCAGTGTTTTTTTTTTTCTTTCTACTATTATCCTTTGAAGTAACTATTTTAGTTGTCCAGAAGGCAGAGCGTTTGTCTCATTTTTCTTCTCTCATTGACAGTAGAACAGAAATTTTCCATGAGGAATGACACTTCCATTTGACTTGCTATCACCTATCATCACTCATTTTAACAGACATATTGAGAGTCTAAAGATTAGATGGAGTTTTTCATTTTCTTGATCCAAGCTCTAGATGATTTCTGTGGTTCCACTCTGGGTGTTGTCAAATCACCACAGTGAGTGGTTATCTTTAGCTAGTAAAATATTCTTTCCTGTACTTTCTTTTGTTTTACAAACTATCATTTATAAAACCTAGAATGAAACATAGCCAAGTCTTTCCCATGTTGACTGTGTAGTAGTGACCTTTTTAGCTGAAGCACTGGAGAAAAATGGCAATATTATTTATTGTTATTGACACCATGACAACTCCTTTGCAGATGTTACAATCTTGAGGTTTTCTGGAAAATTCATATTGCAGCTTTAACATGCATTGACACACCCTGACATTTAGTTGTATGAGTGAACGCCGACAAGAGGCATGGGTGCCCTGTGCTGGCAGAACGTAGCAGGTGCTATATTTAAGATGTGGAAATAAAGAAGTCAGACCAAAGAATTCTGACTGAAAGCTTGACAGCACAGGACCAAGTGGTCCAGTCAAGATGTAAATTATAGTTCATGAAACAGAAGAATCTATGAGCACTCTGGTAACTGGAGTGGCCTCACATCAGTGATGGAAGGAACTTAGGATCACATATTCTTTGTTTTAGTAAAGAAAGCAGGATTTATAGAAGAGTAAGTGGATTGTTCAAAAAGCAAAGAAAGATCTTTTCAACATTTTTAATCACAATTTTCCTAAGACCACCCACCCTTGCAAAAGACCAAACTCATGAAATAATAAAGTAACTTTCAAATTATGTTTCTGATTCCTATTTTATGCACAAGCAAGTCAATGGCTGGTTAAAGTCAAACACCTTCCAAATGGGTCCAAACTGGAATTTCTGCATATTGCTATTACTACTGTGTTTACTTGCAACAGCCTGGGAGTTTCAGCTTCAATGTATTTTGCATTAGGCCAAATACAAATCCAACTTACATACAAAGCATCAGTTAACATGTAGCTACACTCTGACCCCAACTCCTTACATTTGAGTTGTCCTTTCATTTATATGAAGAGTCCTGGTGGTGCAGCAGTTAAAGTGCTCAGCTGCTATCCCCAAGGACAGTGGATTGAACCCACTAGCTACTCTGAGGGAGCAAGATGTTGCGGCCTACATCCATAAAGATTTATAGCCTTGGATGCCCCGTGGGGCAACTCTACTCTGTCCTATAGGCTTGCTATAAGTTGGAATTGACTCAACATTAACAAATTTGGTTTGGTTTCATTCATATATACTGGGATGAAATCAACCAAACAAGTGGCAACAGCACTTGGTCAAAGGGCATTTAAACAAATGCAGGATTTTCCCCCCTTGGTTTGTAATACATTTCATAAATTATTTTAGTGATCTTCACAGAAAAATGCTGACCAAATATATTATGCTTACCGACAGTCATCTCTCAAGCCCTTATTCCCAACCACTGATAACATAGTTGCCTAGGAGGTTTTTTTTTTTTTTAATTTACAATATATATAGAGGAAAAAATGGGAAATCTTCTATATTAATGACATGATAACAACATTGTGAAAATAAAATGGTGATGACATATCCACTGTGGGAATAATAGGCCCTCAGGCTAACAAAAGTTACCTGTTCAACTTATTAGAGTACACTATAAACATACTTGAAATGAGCAACTCAGCTCATCCTGAATTAAAAATATGCTGCATTTTCTTTTATGCACATGGAGAGGGAGAAGTGCTAATTGCTCACCTACAACCCAACCCACCTGAAAAACTGATGGAAATACATCTATAATAAAACCAGAACAATATCATTTCCAGTACCTGCATTACCATACTCATTCTAGTGAGTCATCCCCAAAGACTTTTTAAAAGAAAATAGAATTCTGATTCTATGTTTGCCATTAATTTGCTAGAGTTCGGCAACCACTTGGTTCCTCAGTTCCCTTCCATCAAAGAGAGTCAAGACCAATTATTCAAGTGGCGTGTAAAGTGGATAGGTGTGAGTTAAAGAACTTTTGAATTGCAGACATAAAAGGTTTTCTCTCGCAGATTGCCATTATTATTAATATTATTGCCATCATCATTATTTATGCTCCCAGCACACGTATTGTGAAAATGTGTTATTCGTGTAACTGCTATGCCCTCACCATGTCATTTGCAAAATCACCATGTTCTTCTCACAGAAATGTCAGTGAAATGTCATTTTTACAATAGCTGCATTATGAATCTGCTATAACTTGAATTGCTTTACAATGAAAATGCAATTTCTTAGCAATTAAAATTATTCCACCCACCCCAGTCAAATAATAGAAAATCATCTCCCTGTCCCATGTTGCTTATGGTGCACTACAGAGTACTGCAAATGGAACAGAACATGACTTTTCACACGCCAGGGAAGGTCGATGTCTCAGCCATGCTGGTGGATGCGTTATACCATGTATGATCGTCTGCTACACCTGATCTGAGCTAGTAGAGCACATTACCACAACTCTTACAAGATTGAAAGATGGCATTCCTTCAGTGAGATTCTTTCTGAGGTAGCCCAGGACCCTAACCACATGGAAGTGTGCAGGTAGATCAACACTTGATCAAGGGATATGAAGAATCAATGCTATTTTTCTTAATGAGAAGAAATTATTTTTTATGAATACAACTCTGTATCTACTTAAATCTCCTCTTGGTATTAATTGAAAGTCTTCTGACTCGACAGCACTTGGCTGGCCAGCTCTTAATAACATCTCTCAGACTATTGGCTTGACATTCATTACTATCATCATTAGCAAGAATGTAGTAAAGCACAAGGTATAGTACAGGTTATCAGTAGGCTACTCATGGACTGAAATTATTCATGGATATAGGATCATTCTGAAGAGATTTTTAAAGACTCACTTTTCAAACCATTTATTTTAAGTGAAATCTTACATGAAATCCGAAGATGTAAAAGGCTAAAAGAGAGTACAATGGATATTGAGAAAAAATGAGACTCTGGGCCCAGAAATAGAGAAATAGGGAAAACAGACTCTGGGCCCTAGAAATAAGAGAAAATAATGTGTGTAACTGGACTAGAAAATGAAGAGCAAGCACACCCATGGGTTAAATGTAAGTATATGTCATGGGTTGAACTGTGTCCCCCCCAAAATATGTGTAGCCACGTGGCTGGGATATGATTCCCAGTATCTTGTGACTGTCCTCCATTCTGTGGCTTCCCTACATTGTATGTTAAAGGATTAGGGTGCGGCTGTAAATTCTTTTTTAGGATTACTTCCCTGCCCTGCAGTAAAGGGAGTTTCCCTGGAGTATGGCTTGCCCCACCCTTAATCCTTTCAGCTTGCAAGAGATGAAAGGAAAGAGAAGCAAGCAGAGAATTGGGAATCTCATACCACCAAGCAAGCAGCACCGGGAAAAGAGCACGTCCTTCAGACCTGAGGTTTCTGCACCAAGATGCTCCCTGGACAAAGACTGATTATAATACCGGACTTTCCTCCAGAGCCGACAAGGGGGAAAGCCTTCCCCTGGCGCGGACACCCTCAATATGGACTTGCAACCTACTGGACTGTGTAAGAATAAGCCTTCCTTTGTTAAAGCCATCCACTCTGTGGTATTTCTGTTAGAGCAGCGCTAGCTGACTAAAACAGTGTAATTATTTAAGAAACTTTGAGTGGGACAAAATGGCATCTTGTCTTCTCTCCCTGACCTTCATGCAAGCTAAGCAGTAAATTTGTTGGCACTTAACTATAGTACAAAGGAGATGGAGTGAAGTGCTTGGATCAAAGAGATAAGAGAATGCTTCAAATAACTGAAGAATCAGGAAAAATGGGACAGTCTACATATACGGACCAAAAGTAACAGGTATATTGGAAACACATCTAACCCATAAACTCAAATCACAGAGAAAACATATCTATATCAGAATTGAAAGTCTCTACAAAAGAACAGAAGCATTTTCAAAAACAGTAAATAGACAGATTTGTTTTCCTAAACATTTAAAGAAATTCAATGTCATAAAAGAGAGAAACAGAGGAATTAACACCTGAGGAAACAAAGTTAATCAAGCAAGCAAAAACGGAAGAAGGTTAGAATAAACATGTTGACTATCCTTAGAGAGATTTCAAAAGATGTTCCAAAACCTATTGTTAATAAAGTAGATTCCAACTCATAGAGACCATGCAGGGCAGAGAACTTTTCCATACAGTTCTCAAGGCTGTCAGTCTCCATGGAAACCATCTGCCCTATCTTTCTCCCACAGAGCAGCTGGTGGGTTTCAATTGTTAACCTTCCAGTTAGCAGATTAGTGATGACAACTACATCACTGGGACTCCTCCAAAGCCAAAAGGATACTGCAAATATAAAAACACCCCAACCCCAAACTTAACCACAATAAAAGAGTAGCCAGTCTCCTTTCCCTGCTCTTTCAAGACATTTTTTGACCAGCTTAAGAGCCCAGACTGCTCTCTCTGGCAAATCTTATATGTCATTGCATGTTATCTTGAGGGTGTTGTCATCAGTGCAGACATCAGACCCCAACTTTGAGTAGGGGCATCCATCTCACATCTGCAGAGTGACTATAATAGTTGTGGAGAGAGGGAGTGGGGATAAAGAAGAGGAGGGAAAGGATACAGGTACAGTAAACTCTAGAGATGGGTCTTTAAAAGTCGATGCACATAAATACTAAGAATTACTAAAGTAAGCCTTAAGAAATAGATTATAGAAATTCAAACCATTAGGGTATAAATGGAGTAAATAAAATTTGCTCAATTCCAAAAGAAAAAGAAAACCTCAACAACAAAAAAGATAAATAACCCAGTTTAAAAATGGGCAAAAGATATGAACAGGCACCTCACCAAAAGCACTTAGGTGGCTAGATATAGGAAGAAATGCTCATGATCACTAGCCATTAGAGAAATCCAAATCAAAACTACAATGAGATACCATCTCACCCCAAGAAGGCTGGCAATAATCCAAAAATCACACAATTACTAAATATTGGAGAGGTTGTAGAGAGACTGAAACACTTACACACTGCTGGTGGGAATGTAAAATGGCACAACCACTGTGAAAACCAATTTGGCATGTGTTTAAAAAGCTAGAAGTACCATGTGATTCAGCAATCCCACTCCTTGGAATATATCCATAGAAATCAAAGCTATCACAGGAATGGATATATGCACACCCATGTTCTTCATGGCACTACTCATCATAGCAAAAAAAAAATGGAACTTAGGTGCCCATCAACAGACAAATTAAAAAACAAATTACCATACAGGCACACAACTGAATACTACTAAATAATAAAGAACAATGACCTGAAACATCTCAAAATATGAATGAATCTGGAAGACATTATGTTGAGTGAAATTAGCCAGTTATAAAAGGACAAACATTTTATGAGACCATTATTATTATAAGATCTCAAGAAAAAAAACATCAAGAACAGAAGGAAACATTCTTTGATGATTATCATAGTGGAGAGGAAGGGAGAAGGGTATTCACTAACTATATGTATAGTACCAAAAGACCAAGCCCACTGCCGTCAAGTTACTTCCAACTCACAGTAACCCTATAATAACACTATAGGACACAGTAGAGCTGGCCCACAGAATTTCCAAGGTGTTCCTGGTGAATTTGAGCTGCCAGTCTTTTGATTAGCAGCTGTAGCACTTAACCACTGTGTCCACCAGGGTTTCCAACTAGATAGTAGGTAAGAATTATTTTAGGTTACGGGAAGGACAGCACACAACACACAGGAAGTCAGCACAAGTGGACTAAACCAAAAGCTATGATGTTTCCTGAGTACAACCAAACACCTTGAGGGGCACAGTTGCAGGGGTAAGGATCTGAAGGCCATGTTTCAGGGGACATATAGGTCAACTGACATAACAAAGTTTATTAAGAGACTGTTCTGCCTCCCACTTTGGTGAGTGGTGTCTGGGATCCTAAAAGCTGGTGAGTGGTCATTTAAAATACATCAGTTACCCCCGGCCTACCCAGAGCAAAACAGAATTAAGGAGACCAAGGACACAAGAAAATATTAGCCCCAAAGACAAAAGGGGTTACATACATCAGAGACTCTAAAAGCCTGAGATCAAAAGAACTAGACAGTGTTAATCAGGACAAATGACTACCCGATAGGGAACACAACAGATGGCCCTTGACAGAGCAGGAAAAAATGGGGTACAGAACTCAGCTTCACATAAAAAAGACCAGACTTAAGGGTCTAACCGGGACTAGAGGAACCCCAGAAGACATGGCCCCCAGACTCTCTGTTAATCCAGAACTAAAATGATTCCTGAAGCCAACTCTCCAGACAAAGATTAGACTGAGCTATAAGACATAAAATGATACCAGTGAAGAGCATGCTTCTTAGCTCAAATAGATCCATGAGGCTAAACGGGCAGCTCCAGTCAGCAAGCAAGATGAGAGTGCAGAAGGGGCCAAGAGCAGGTTGAATGGACATGGGACATTCAGGGTGGAAAGGAGGAGTGTGCTGTCATTCTATAGGAAGAGCAACTAGGGCCATGACAAGGTGCATATGAATTTTTGTATGAGAAACTAACTTGAACTACAAACTTTCGCTTAAAGCACAATAATAAATAAAATGGATTAATGAAAGAGAAGAAAAAAGAATTTTTAAAAAGTTATAAAAAAAAATCAAAAAGTTGTTTTAAGATGTCCATCATGTAATACTGTGAACAAATCAAAATCTCTGTTAACATATAGTGAGCCTCAGGTTGAAATTAAAAAAAAAATTCCAACTTATACTGACATATCAATTATATCTAAAAGGTCTAAGATAAGTGATAGAAATGGAAATAGTAGTGCAAATGTTGTTAGGTCCCATCCAGTCATTTGCAAACTCATCCTAAAAAAAGTGCTACATATATGTCATTGCTGAACATCACTACTCTCACCTTTGAAGTACTCCCCTTGGGAAGCTATGCACTGATACCAGTGTCTAGTCCACCCTTCAAAACAATTTTGGAACTCTTTCTGGAAACAGCCATCGTGCATAGTGGCAAGGTGACAAGTTCACAAACTTAGTTGTTCAGTTGTCTGTGAGGGAGTCACCAATAAACAAATAACTGCATTGGTACACCCTCCCTACTCACCTGATCTGGTCCCCAGTGACTTTTTTTCTTTTTCTGAAGATAAAGGAAATATTGAAAGAAAGACATTTGGATGATATTCAGGACATCAAGGGTAATCTGTTGGCCATTCCAGAAAAAGAGTTTCAAAATTGCTTTGAAGCGTTCACCAGTCACTGGCGTCTTCCAGTGGGAGTACTTCAAAGGTGACTGTAGTGATATTCATCAATGAGGTATGTAGCATTTAGTACAATGAATTTTGCAGACTGAATCGTTAGACCTTATATTAACACAAATTTACATATATACACACACACACATGTATATGCAGACACACACACATAAAGCATTGAAATTGACCTACATGTTCTTTTTGCAAACATGGTCTGCCTGAAACTTCTCTGCTCAAGCCACAAGTTTATTAAGCACACTTCTGCTTCTCAGTTTAGTGTGGAGTTGAAATAAAAGATAACTCAGAAATTCCAGGAGTTGAAAGTTACACACATTTCTTATCTCCAAATGATAAAACATCTTCAAATTTTCACAGAGCCTCAGGGCTAAGATTGTGGCTATTGAAATGCAGCCTGAGGGCAAAATCTAAATCGAAGTTCTGGCTGTCACATTTTTGTTAAAAAGCATCAGACTTTTGTTAAAAATTTTGGATTGCATTAAGATGGCTTCCTGTAAACCCTTCTTAATTGGGCAAAACAGTTCAGAAACAGAGATTAAGGCAGGATCTCACATAATCCTGATAAACTCAAAAGACCCACAATTATGTTTAGAATTAGGCTTCAAAAAGAAATTGTATGCATTATTTTGCACACTGATTGGTATCTTTTTTTTTTAAGTATTTGAGAGAATATTTCTGCACAAGTACCAATATCCTGGAGTAAAAGAGACTGTGGTTGTTCAACAGAAAAGAGATAGATAAAGAGATTGTGACTCAAACTCCAATACATAAGAGATGGCACTACAAACATTTTATTAGCAGGAAGAAGATTATTAAGAAGGTACTGCGGTTGTTACAGTCTACTTCAGATCTGACTGAGGGAAAATAATGGAAGAAGAAAGACAACCCAAGGAGCACAGCTAAGAGCCAAGGTGAACAATAGACTGGGAAACCATTCCCAGACACCAGAACCAAAAGCTAATCAAGAAACCCTCTTTATCCTTGGAGTAGGGTAGGGGGCAACCCACATTTTCCCAAACAATTATTGTATAGAATTGTTGTGGACTAGTGTCTATGGTGGCGTAGTGGTTAAGTGGTATGGCTGTTAATCAGAAGGTCTGCAGTTTGAATCCACCAGGTGCTCCTTGGAAACTCTACAGGGCAGTTCTGCTCTGTCTATAGGGTCATTATGAGTCTGAATTGACTCAGTAGCAGTGGGTTCGGCTTTTTGAGTGTCTGTGATGAACTTCTCATTCTTTCCCTTTCCAGTATAAGTGCTTATTTAGATTCTCCTGCCTCTGTTTCACCACTGTGGATAGGGTATTGGCAGGGAGGCTGGGGAACATATAATTAGTCTTTTTAGTGCTTAAGTCTCAGGAATAGAAATTGAAGCTAAATCTGATGTAGATTGCTAGATTCTGGACCTAGAATCTAACGTTACAAATAAATGAAGTTTTTGGATGTTTTGGTGAGCAATTCACTATTTTACTTGCACAACAAAAGAATTTTTTTATAACTAAAACAGATGACTATGATAGGCTGCTATATATTTTAAATTATTCATTCTTACACCATATTTCCCAATGGACAGAGTGTAGTACCTCACCTTAATGACTTTGAGCTTGTGCATGTAGCTTGCTTGGCCAATTAGATGTGAGTAGGTATGATGCTTGCCACACTTGATGTGGTGCATGCCTCTTCTATCCCTACTCTGTTATGAAAATATCATGTCCCAACTATGAGCTACTCTTTCAGTCTGATTTCTGGAAAGAAAATACACATGGAGTCCAGTCAAGATCATCAGAATCACAATGTAACATGAGCAGAAAACAAATGATATTGCAAGCCACTGAGATCCTGAAATTGTTTTTTGCTGCAGAAGGAAATGAATAATATACTTGTCAATTTAAGTTATTAGACTACTAGAAACCTATTACCCAAACCAAGAACATTAGGAAAAGAAAACATACAGGTCATCTCAATCATAAACACACATTAAAAATCACTATGAACAAACATTAGCAAACTGAATTCGGCATTGGATGAAAGAGATATTATGTCACAGCTACCAAGCCAAGAGAAAGGTCTGTAGCCATCAAGTTGATTCCAACTCATAGTGATACTCTAGGACAGAGTAGAACTGCTCAGTAGGGCTTCCAGTGAGGGGCCTGTGGATTCAAACTGGCAGCCTTTCAGTTGTCAGGTGAGCTTTTGATCACTGCGCCACCAGGGCTCCACACAGTGATCACCAAAAAACACCAGACCTACTGCAGTGGAATCAGTTACAATTTATAGCAACCCCAGAGGACAGAGCAGAGTTGTCCCATAGGATTTCCAAGGAGCAGCCGGTGGATTCAAACTGTCAGCCTTTGGGTTAGTAGCCAAGCTCTTAACCTACTGAACCACCAGGGCTCCTCTAATGATTAAGTCTTGTTTGTTCCAGGAACGTAAGGTTAGTCCAACAACAGAAAATGTATTACAAAGTTTAATACGAACATTTTACTAGCAAGAAGATTGAGAAGGTACCTTGGTTGTTATAGTCTACTTCACACATGACTAAGGGAAAGGAATGGAACAAGAAAGATGACCCAGGGAGAACAGCTAAGAGCCAAGGGGAAAATGGACTGGGAAACCAGAACCAAAGTCTGCTCAAGAAATCCCCTTTACCCTTAGAGTACAGGAAGGCAAGCCACATTTTGCAAGAGAAGGTATGGAATTGTTACGGACTAGGGTCTCTGATTAAGCATAAAGACAGTTGTGGATGTGGCGCAAGATCGGGCAGTATTTTGTTCTGTTGTTCATAGGGTCACTGTGAGCTGGAACTAACTCAATGGCACCTAACAACAACAACAACAGTGTCGATGAGGAAACTCTGGTGGTGCAGTTGTTAAGTGCTCAGCTTCTAGCTACAAAGTCAGTGGTTCTAACCAAAAGGCAGCTCCATAGGAGAAAGATACGGCAACCTGCTTCAGAAAATATCTAGACCCGGAAATCCCGTGCGACAGTTGTAGTCTATCCCGTGGGACAGTCGTAGTCTGTCCCGCAGGGTTGGAACGACTCCAAATCGACTTAATGACAACAGGTTTGGTTTTTGATTTTTCAGGTGATTCAGCTGTTAAAGTGCTGAGCTGCTAATCAAACGGCTGGTGGTTTGAATCCATCAGCTGCCCACAGGGCAAAGATGTGGCAGTGTGCTGTCATAAAGATTTACAGCCTTGGAAACTCTATAGAGCAGTTCTAGTTTATTCTGTCCTATAGGGTCACTATGATTGGATAGGAATAGCAGGTTTGATTTAGTTTAGCAGACTGTGCACAAAGATTTAGAAAAATGAAAATTTGGAAATGAAAGAACTATTTTTCATAAACGATATGACAAACTCATTTGAGAAAAATGAAAATATTTCTTTTATATAATTCTTAACTATTATATTTCTATACTGTCTAGAGTATATATATAATACAAACCCAAAACAACTTCAGAAATCTCTAGGGAAGTTCTTAGATTTAGAGGGTTAAGCAATGTTGCTAAATACAAGATTAACAAACAAAAGTTAACTGCATTTTACATATCAGTAACAAACAAAATACAATTTAAAAGAGACAATTTATACAGTATCAACAAAAATACAAGGTACATAGAAAGAAATCTACCACAACACATGTAAGGTCTTCATATGGATAATTTAAAAATAGAAAGGCCATAAACAAGATCAAACAAAAGGAAGACTTATTTATGTTCATGGAACAGAAGACAATATTTTTTTAAAAAATGGCATTTTTCCTCAAGTAAATCTAGATTTAATGAAATTCCAACTGGAATTCTAAGAGGGTTTTTCTTTAAAAAATAATTTGGCTTGTAATTTTAAAATTTATAAGGAAAATGGCAACTGACTAAGAATAATCAAAGTACTACTCAAGCATAACAGTTATTGTGAAGATGGCCCAGTACCAGGCATTCTGTTGTACACAGTGTCACTCTGAGTCACAACTGACTCGATGACACATAACAACACAACAAATTAATAGAGTCTAGCTTATCGGATACCAATATTTACGATACAGTTCTATAATAAAGACTAAATGTTATTTGTGCAGGGATGGTCAAATAATTGAATAGAATACAAAGACTCAACTCAGAGGTTTAGGCTTTCACAGAGCTGCCGTGAGTATCAGTGGGAAAAAGTTAGTCTACTCATTTGGTACTAGCAAAAAAG
Source organism: Heterohyrax brucei (assembly GCA_028571685.1). Lineage (NCBI taxonomy): Eukaryota > Metazoa > Chordata > Mammalia > Hyracoidea > Procaviidae > Heterohyrax > Heterohyrax brucei. The sequence continues at coordinate 21,585,760 of CM053149.1, forward strand.
AATGGTCATCAGAAAAAAAAAAAAAAGATGCATCTCCACCATACAGCATCTCTCAAATCAATTCCAACCGAATTAATGAAGTAAGCAAAACTTGAAAACTTTTAGCTAACATACAGAATGTCTTCATGACTCAATACAAAGAAGGATTTCTTAAACCAGACTCAAAAAGTGAGTGCCTTAAAGAAAAAGATTAGCAAATGCTACTGTGTTGAATTTAAGAAGTTCTGTTCATTAACAGATACTGTATAATAGAGGAACACGTCAGCTCACAAACTGGATATGGCACCACAAATAAAAGGAGTCAACTCCAAAGTGTGTAATGACCTCATATGAACATGACTTTACAGAAGAAAATGAACACATGCCTTTCCCACAAACATGCAAATATGCTCAACATCTTAGGCATCAGGAAAATACAAGGTAAAACTTCAATGATATACTATTTCATATCTACCATATCAGTAATAATAAAGTCTTGCCCCACCAAGTTTTAGCTGGAACACATAGCCAGCCAAGCCAAGTGCCGTCGAGTCGTATCTGAGTCATATTATTATTCCTTATATAGGGCTGGTTGGAATATAAAATGCTGCAGTTACTTTGGGAACCCATTTAGTATTACCTCTGAAACTGAAGAGGCTCATTCCCTATGATCTAGCTAGTGCAATCTAGATAGTACCACAGAGAAACTTGTGCAGATGGCCCATGTGACATTATTTGTGATAGCCACAAATTGGAAACCATCTAAATATCAACTATAAAAGGTATAATAAAAAACCAAATCCACGGTTTTGGAGTCAATTCTGACTCTCAGCAATCTTATGGGACAGAGCAGAATGGCACTGCATGGTTTCCAAGGAATGCCTGGTAGATTCAAACTGCCCACCTTTTGGATAGCAAGGAAGTTATTTCTAAAAGACTCTAGAAAGAAAAGTAGCCTTGTCAACATCTTGATTTGAGCCAGTGTAAAACCTGTGTCAAATCTGTGACCTACAGAACTGTAAGGAGATAAATTTGTGTTGTTTTAAACTACCTGATTTGTGGCAGTTTGGTACAGCAGCAATAAGAAATTAATATACCCAGCTATTGTCTTTTACTAGAATATAAGTTTCAAGAGACCAGGAAATACATTTGTTATTTTTTTCATTGTATCTCCAGTTTCTAGCACAGCGCCTGGTATATATTTCTGGAATGAATGAGTAGATAAACAAATCAATAAATAAATGAGGCAAGAAATCTGTGATTCATATCAACAAGTTCATACTGCAGTCTTCACATCAAGTGTTCATTTTCTCTCGATAGGATTCGCAAATGTGGAGAATCAGATAGAAAATGAAGGTAATGATCTCACATTTGTCTCTGTGGGTCAGAAGGGAAAACTTTAACTGAGAGACTATGAAAAATGAACCCTGTTCTGCATAGGGAGGGGAATTAACGCCAAGCCAAGAGAATGATCAAAGATGCTTACAAATCATAGGGCTGGGGACAGCACTTACTTTCTTTTTGATCCTTCAGATGGGACCTGTTTTCATTCAGCTGACATCATGGATTCAGTTTCCAGAAGGACCCCACCCTCAAAAGCTTGGTGAAATACCCAGCCCTCCACATCAACTCCAAAATGTTCTCTTTTCTGCTCAGTTAGATTTTATGATTTACATCCATTAATGGGAACTAGCAACTTTCCAAGAAGAAAAATGATGACATGTGCTAGAGGATGTATCCTTTTCCAGGCAATTTGTTTTTGAAGACAAAGTTCATATGACTCATCGGATAATTCACTCTGTCCCCATGGGATTAGCAATAGAATACCATTACTATCCAGGAGCAACTAATGAAACTGGAAGCTCTCCTCACCTGGAATAGCGAGATAAGAGGTGTGTGAAGAAATGAGAAGCCACTTGCAAAGAAAGAAGATAGCAATATTATCTGAGGTAGACTGAGAACCATGGGAGCATTATAAAACATATTAAAAAAAAAAGAGAGAGCAAGAGAAAGAAAAGTTTCAGGGATAAAAGAACTGTCCTTGGTTTTCATACAAAAGTTTCTCTTCTACCTCACATTCTTAACCAAAGCATATATATATCAGCAGTAGATGGCATATAATTTTTTACTGAAAACATGTACATGTGGAATGGCTTTGCATGGTGGTCCAGGGAACCAACCAAGTTCCAGGACACAGAAACCACAGCTTGGCCCAGGGTAAAAGAGCATCACTGGCAGCAAATCAGCCCCATTTGCAGATGAACTCTGTATCTGAATGAGAGCCTTACTCTCACTTTCTCCCCCCGCCTCTCCATCAAAGGTTCAGGAATCACTGAACCTTTGTCTTTCTTCATGGTAACTGTGGAGGAAATTATTTTGAAGGGAATTAAGTGGGCACAGGTGGTACCAGAGCGTATACTAGCTTCCAGCATAACATCTGCTTCAGATTCTTCAAAGCTCCTTATTTTTACAACAGTCCTCTTTGTCTTTTCTTTCTTTTTTTTGTTCCTATTTTAAGTTTTCAGAAGGGAGAGGAAATGGGGAGAGAGGGAAGAAGAATTTACAAATGTGGTCCAACAATTAAGTCCACAAACTTAAATGTCCTAAGTGCTACATATCTAATTGCTGAATATCAGCATGGTCACCCTCAAAGTACTCTCCTTGGGACGCTATGCACCGATGCCAGTACTTAGTCCACCTTCAAAGCAATTTGAGAGTTCTTTCTGGAATGGCCATTGTGCATGGTGGCATGGTGGCAAGTTCACGAATTTAATTGTATAGTTGTCTGTGAGGGAGTGTTTAGCCAGTAAACAAATAACTGTATTGGAACACTCTCCCTACTCACCCGATTTGGCCCCCAATGACTTTTTTCTTTATCCAAAGATAAAGGAAATATTGAAAGGAAGACATGTGGATGACATCCGGGACATCAAGGGCAATACAACGATGGCTCTGACGTCCATTCCAGAAAGAGTTCCAAAATTGCTCTGAAGGCTGGACTAGCCACTGGTGTCAGTGCATAGCTTCAAGGGGAGTACTTTGAAGTGACACTTCAAAGTGATACTCAGCAATGAGGTATGTAGTACTTTTTCTAGGATGAGTTCACAAACTTAATTATCAATCTTCATAAACTTCAAATATCCAATGAGATACAAGGCAAAAGTGCTTACACTTTCTAGGCCAGCACTGTTTGATATGCTGCCTACGACCTTCACGTGTCTACTGAGCACTTAACATGTGGCCACACTAGTGGCTGAGGAACTACGTTTTAACTTGTGTTTAATTTTAATTAATTTAAATTTAAATACTCACCTGTGCCTAAAAAAAACCCATTGCCATTGGGTCAATTCTGACTCACAGAGGCCTTATAGGGCAGAGAAGAACAGCCCCATAAAATTTCCATGGAGCACCTGGTTGACTTGAACTGCTGACCTTTTGGTTGATGCACTGTTCTAATTTTTGGATGAGCATTAGAATTCCAGTTCCCTTTTTGTTATACATCGCATTATACTCAACTTACTGAAGATAAAATCCTTGACTATTAAATTGGTATCTTAGAAAGGAACATAAATGTTTCTCTCACCACGACTATTTTTGCTACCTCTTTCCCTCAGCTTTCCCCTCCACCTTACTTCACTTACAGCTCTGTTTTCCCATTCCATAGCCAATCGCCACACCCAGGCAAACACTCACACACAACAGAACACTAGCTAAGACTAAGAAAGAGGTGTTCTTCATTCCTGTGTGTGTTATTGCTTCTGAAACAAAGACCATAGAGAAAATAAATGAGAAAGTGCTTGATGAATGGTCTTACAACATTTGCAAAGGTACAGAGATGAGAAGTTTATGAGTACAGTGCCACATGCCACTGATGAGACATGAGTGACAATTCATCACCATGTTACTTTCACAGTGACCATGCTTTGCCCAAAGTGAAACATGTAACGAAGAATTACAATTAACAAGAACAAAGCAAAATACAACTAGAGATTTTTTTATGCTTTAGACTTGTAATAACTCTCAGGAGTTGTGGAACATTTTTCCCCCCTCCAGAATATTTGTCTTCCCTTAAGCCACTGTTGGGAAGTGAATGTTTAATACATGCCAAGCCAAGTGCCATCGATACATAACTTGCTTTTATTCCTAAGTGGATGCCTAGATTGGGTAAGTAATAGAACCCACTGTCAAACAGCCTTGTTGACTAGCTGACGCAGAAATAAGGGCGGTGACATGTCCATCTGAACCCTACCAGGTCCAAATGTTCCAACAAAAGGTGAGGCTTAGTTTCTAAATTTAGTACTGGTAACTCCTCAATTTGATTGCAACAAAAGGTTTCCTAGAAGAGCAGAGAGCTCGCACACTCTTCTGGTGACCCCTTCTTAGAGAATACTACCTCCACCACAAATAACAACACTATGGAACAATCTACTAGGAAGCATGGCAGGTTCCTGGCATGGTTCTTGGAAGTTGGGCCTGACTCTACTATCCATTTAGTAATAATCTGGTTCCTTTAGTTGACAATTTGAGATAAGGAGTACTGGACCTAGTTTATCCGGGCGGTGCATAGGCACTAGCATGGCAGTGGGCAGGTAAGATAGCAGAAGAATAGGCAATAGGTTGAGTTATTAAACCAGGTACTGTGGAGAGGAGCCAAAGCTGAATCTCACAGGGATGCAGTGTAAAATACTGGTCAAAGGACAAAGGAAGTGGAGTATTTTCAATCCTCATACCTATTAGTCAGTGATTCAGGAATGCTCCAGAAGTTCTGTTAATTCCAAACACATGACCAGGGTGAAGTGGGTTCTGAGGAGCTGAGGGCAGCAGTATGTACGTGCTGGATGTTAGAAGACAGGGTGGCATGCATCCAGGCTATCCTAATGTGTATCCATTTTTCATAAGAATAATCTAGATTTGTGAAACAGTCCAGTTTTTTATCCACTAATGGATGTGCCCTGTATAAAAAAAAAGGCACAGAATTCCAGGAGACTCCAACTGTGAATCTCCCAGATTGCTGAGACATATTAGGAGAAAAGATGTGAAGAATATTAAGCTTTCATCTAAGTTATGTTTCTATGTTGATCCAGTAGCCTTAAAATATGAAATGATTAAACAGTAAAGCCTCACATGGCTTTACTCAAACATATACAAAATAATAATTAATATAATCTACCTGTCATGGATCATACTCAACAGAGAAGCTTCCCTCTTCTCTCTCTCTCACACATGCACACACACATAGCCTGGACTTACATAATATTCAAAGTAACAGTCTGATTCAGTCCATCTAAGCCATACCTGTGAAAATGATACATATTTGGTGGCCTGCAATGGTGTGTTGTGGAAGAGGAGGGCTGGCCTGATCCCAGGAGTGTTACTCTGAAGAGTGCTCACAGACAGAACCACAGACCAGAGGGATAAGGTGTCATCATGTGTCAGTGAACAGAACCAAGCTGGAGGACAGTGAGACCAAATCTAGCCGCCAGCTGGACAGAAGCATGACTAGAGGTATACACAAGTAGGTATACAGGCGAAGAAGAGCTGGAGTGAGACTCTTTCCAAGGAATGGAAGGCAGAGGTGGGAAGAAGAAGGGGCAGAATTAGAAGGAGCGTGTTCTGAGGAAAGAGGCTCAAAACGCCACTGGGTCATGGCACCTCTTTCCAGCCAGGAGCACTTCTTTACAGTAATGAGGACAACAGACTGGCACACGTGTTAGCAGCACCCTACAGGACAAGGTGCATTCAGATTCACAGTCCCTACGTACAGCTGGCAAGCAAAACTATGTTTGTGTTTTGCTTCATTTGGTTAATAATTTTTAAATATTTAGTGACAAAACCACGCTACTGGTCGGTGCCAACGCAGCGCCAATACAATCTCCCCTGGAAAAAGTCAGGAACGTGCCGGAGAACAGCAAAGAAGAAAACGAAAATTCCTCACAATTCAACTTCTCACAATCATTTATGCTTTACATAGTTTTACCAAAAAAAAAATGGAATTTTTACATTATAATAATAACAACATGTACTGTTTTGTAACTTTTTAACTTAATACTTCAAGGTGTTATTCCACTGAATCTATACTTTGTTCATTTGTGAGAAATAGAAGAATATAATACTTGTGGAGATAAAAATGTCACCACCACTGCACGTTATCCATAAAACACATGATAAAGTAAAACATTGGTTTGTGTGGATAACGTCACTTCCAAACATGTTAGTTTTAGTGTGTAGCTAGCACTGGGGAATCCTCAGTGTTGTCTCAGTCAATGCCCCTGCAGAAAACAGGTTGCACATATAAATTAGGATAATCCCAGGAGGGCTTAATGAACGGTGTAGAGAAAGTGCCCAAGCCAGGAAGTTGGCAGAACAGTCACGTGATCTGGGTCCAGGGAGACAGCCAGGCTCAAATACCCTACAGCAAGGGGGCCAGGAGAAAACATTCGCTAATCCCATCCCCTTTTCTTTTAACTTCTTGACGGTATTTCTACTTTGTAGTGGGGCTCACTCAATGAGCACTGATTGCACTGTAGTTAAACGTGGCTGCTAACCAAAAATCAGTGTTTTCAACCCACTACCTACTCCAAGGCAGAAAGATGTGGCAGTCTGCTTCCATAAAGATGACAGACTTGGGGACCCAGTGGGGAAGTTCTGCTCTGTCCTACAGGGTTTCCTTGAGTCTGAATCGACTCAAAAGCAATGAATTTGGTTTCCTGGAACTCACTCAGAAATCAGACATCAAGGAAGACCTTTGACGTTTTCCCAACAGGCCAGCTTTCATTCTGTGGTCAAAAGCAGGGAGGAGAAGCATAGAGTTGTAGAGCCTGGAAGCTCTCAGGCCCCAGTGCCTAAGAGAAGCTACTCCTGTGTCTATAGAAGGTCGGATAATTAAGTCCAAGAACTTAATTGTTAAGTCCAAAAACTTAATTGTTAAGTCCTACACACCTCATTGCTGAATATCACTTTGAAGTACTCCCCTTAGGAAGCTATGCACTGATACCAGTGTCTAGTCTACCCTTCAGGGCAACTTTGGAACTCTTTCTGGAATGGCCATTGCACATGGTGGCATGGCGGCAAGTTTGCGAACTTAAATTCATGGTTGCCTGTGACAGAGTTTTTAGCCAGAAAACAAATAACTGTAGTGGAACACCCTCCCTACTCACCTAAACTGGCCCCCAGTGACTTTTTTCTTTTCCCAAAGACAAAAGGAATATTGAAAGGAAGACATTTGGATGACATTCAGGACATTAAGGGTAATACAATGACAAGCTCTAATGGCCATTCCAGAAAGAGTTCCAAAATCACTTTGAAGGATGGACTAGGCACTGGAATTAGTGCATAGCTTCTCAAGGGGAGTACTTTGAAGGTGACTGTAGGGATATTCAGTGATGAGGTATGTAGCACCTTTTCTAGGAGGCTTCACAAACTTAATTGGCAGTCCTCATATATTCTGTATAGCAGAATCTTCCATTTATTAAAAACAAACAACACCTGTTGCTATTAAGCTGATTCCAACTTACAGTGACCCTAGAACAGTGATGGTATGGTGTTCAAGAGCTTGACTGCTAAACCAAAGGAGTTGGCAGGTCAAATCCACCAGATGCTTCTTGGAAACCGTTTGGGAGAAGTTTTACTCTGTACTTTAGGGTCGCTATGCGTTGGAATTGACTCGATGGCTCTGGGTTGGGTGGGTTATAGGGTTGCTATGAGTCAGAACTGGCTTGACAGCCACAGTTTTCATTCATTAAATCATTCACTAACTCAACAAAGGTATTCAAACATTGTGTTTATACCAGCTTAACAGCAGACACTGACTTACTGAGATATCCAACAGGGGATGGTTAAACCAGATTTAGCACCACAGCTGATGGAGTTCTATGTAAGCAGTAATGCTGTGTATCATTCAGATAACTATGTCACTTTTGTTCATTTCAGTATGTGATATAGCCACATCTGGAAGGAATTAATTCAAATCAGAAGAAACTTGAACCATGGGTCTGAAGGTAGAAAATATTTCATTAAAATGAGTGTGGGTAATTTTCTAAGTGTTCCTGCCACTTCCTTTCACTTTCTGTCTTTGTGAAAATATTCTCAGCAGTTTAAGACAGAGCTCTGGTTGAATTGTCACTCCCTTCTTGTCTTTCCAGCAGTCAAGGTAAATATTTGAGATCAGAGAAGATTGAGTTCAGACACTAGAAACCTATAGTCGGCAGACATAATTTATTGCCACTGAGTCAAATGTGACTCACCACTGTACGACAGAGTAGAACTGCTCCACAGAGTTCCAAAAGCATACCTGGTGGATGTGAACTGTCAACATTTTGGTTAACAGCTGTAGCACTTACACACTATGTCACCAGGGTTTCTGGAGGAGTCATATCAAAACAAACCCCACCGCTATTGAGTTAATTCCAACTCACAGTGACCCAACAGATCAGAGTAGAACTGCCCCATAGAATTTCCAAGGAGTGCCTGATGGATTTGAACTGCCAACTTGTTGCAGTCATAAGCCTAGCCAATAATGAATAAAGGTAAAACCCAGCTTGCATTAGTTCCAGTGACTTTCTCTTCCTCATTATTTTCTTCCTCCTGCTGTATAGTATTCTATGGATATTTCTTTATAATCAATAGTTGACAGAAGGCATCAAATCGTTAGCCAAGTCTTAATGCAACAGCATACTGGATATAGCACACATAAAGCAGTATCTCTGCATCTGTACATGTGCGAATAACTTTGACCCCATTTAACCAGGTTACCTTTTAGGGAAAATAAAAGTTAGTTGCCTCTAGTTTAGATCACAACTCTCCTATCCAAAATGACTTCCAATTTTTTTTTTTTACCAGCCTGAGCTAATCAGCTAATTAACTAGCAGCACTGTTTCGAGAGACCACAAAGATGAAGCTATTTATCCAAATTATGACATTTTATTAGTTGGCATTTTATGTCACAAAACGAAGAACTAAAGCTTTAACACACTGTTGATTTAGATGACCAACATTGTACTAGACAAAGTATATGACCTACATGTTTAGACTGACATAAATGCCCTTCTTTACTGTTGTTGTTAGTTGCTGTTGAGTTGGCTCCAGCTCATATCAACTCTATGTACAATAGAGCAAAACACTGTCTGGTCCTGTGACACCCTCATGATCATTGTTACGTTTAAGCCCACTGTTGCAGCCCTTTGCCCACCACATGTCTGGCAGTGTGTCGCACCGTGATGGCTTGTGTGTTGCTGTGATATAAGAAGTTTTGCTGCCAGTATTTCAAATACCTGCAGGGTCAGCCGTGGTACGTGTGTTTCAGTGGAGCTTTCAGACTAAGAAGAAGAATCTAGCAGTTGACTTCTGAAAAAATTGGCCAGTGAAAACCTTACGAATAAAAGTAAAAAACCCAGTGCTGTTGATTCTGACTCATAGCAACCCTATAGGTCTGAGTAGAACTGCCCCACAGAGTTTCCAAGGAGTGTCTGAAGGATTTGAACTGTTGCCCTTTTGATTAGCTGATGGAGCACTTTGCCACTATGCCACCAGAGTTTACATAACCTTATGAATAGCAGCAGAATATTGTTTTCTTACTAACAAATTTATTTTTGTTATTTCATTAACAGTCTACACTATGCAGACAACACCACCCTGCTTGCTGGAAGTGAAGAAGATTTGAGACACTAACTGACAAAGATCAAGGTCCACAGCCTTCAGTGTGGATTGCACCTCAACATTAGGAAAACAAAAATCCTCACAACTGGACCAGTAAGCAACACTGTCGTAAAGGGAGAAAAGATTGAGGTTGTCAATGATTTCATTTTATTTGGGTTCACAATCAATGCCCATGGAAGCAGCAGTCAAGAAATCAAAAGACCCATTGCACTGGGAAAATTTGCTGCAACAGACCTCTCTCAAGTATTCAACAGTAAACATGTCGCCTTGAAAACTAAAGTGTACCTGATCCAAACCATGCTATTTGCAATTGCATTATATGCATGCAAAAGCTGGACAATGAACAAAGACAAGAAGAACTGATGCCTTTGAACTGTGGTGTTGGAATGCCAAATGTACCCAAAGCTGCCAAAAGAACACACTAATCTGTTCTGGAAGAAGTACAACCAAAGTGCTCCTTGGAAGCAAAGATGGCAAGACTGTATCTTAGATACTTTGGACATGCTGTCAGGAAGGATCAGTCTAGAGAAGGACATCATGCTTGGTAGAGTGGCGGGTCAGTGAAAAAGAGGAAGACCCTCAATCAGATGGATTGACACAGTGGCCACAACAATAGGCTTAAGCTAAAAACCATTGTGGACATGGCACAAGACCAGGCAATGTTTCATGTGGTTCACAGGGTCACTAAGAGTTGAAATCGACTCGATGGCACCCAACAACAACTAACATACTTTCTTTAGGGGCATACAAATGAGAAGAGATAATTTGCTACAAAAATAAACATGATATTATCAACAATCTCAGAAAAATTGACATTGGTCAGTGGATCTTTAACTGACAGAAGGCTTTACTCTACCCAGGAGGGAGCCATGCCCAAGCCCACTGCTACTGAGTTGATTCCAACTGATAGAGTGGAACTGCCCCCATAGAGTTTCCAAGGAGTTTCTGGTGGATTTGAACTCCTAATCCCTTTGGTTAGCAACCATGGCACTTAACCACTAGGGTTTCCTAAAGTGAGAGAGAGAAAGGAATATTCCTGGGAAAATAGTGTGTTTACTGTGGATAACAAATACAAACAAAACCCATTGCCGTCGAGTCCATTCCAACTCATGGCGACCCTATAGGTCGGAGTAGAACTGCTGTACAGAATTTCCAAGAAGTGCCAGGTGGATTTGAACTGCTGACATTTTGGTTAGGAGACATAGCACTTAACCACAGCTTCGCAGGGTTTCCTCGTTGTGGGTAAACTCTATTTTCTCAGCCTAGTGAAATGTTATGACAAATTTCCTTCTTCAGGGAGAAACTGACATTAGGTACACAAAAGCCAGGTAATTGTGACTGTAAATCCTCCCTCCTTAGATACTAAGGTGCTATTTGAAGATTTTTCAAAAACTGAGTGTACTGAGATGCTTTTAAGAAGCTGCCTTTATGACAAGGCAAGGAATCATTTTAACTATTTAAATAACTAATTGGTATGTTTCACCATTATTCCTTAACCAATTCAAACCTCTTTCTCGGTTTAGGACCAGCTTTCTGCCAGTGGTTGGATAAAATAATGGCACCTTAGACTGAATTTACAGGCTCCTGTTTAAGTAGCATCATAGGTACCTGAAACGTTGGCCCCTGTTTTTTGCAAGATTTTGCATAATTTCTAGGAAGTTCAAAAGGTTGACAAGAAGTTTTGTTTCGTTTTGTCTTTTTAGTTAAATTTTTTTATGACATAGCCTTTGTCCATAAAGTGGGGAGGTAGGGGAACACATGTTCAGGACTGTGGCCACTTTAAACGAAGAGAATGCCAGATCACAAACAGTTGTGCAGTTGATCCACTCTGCAATGTTGTCACACGTGCCTAACAAAATATTGTACTACCAGCACAATCATTGTATTCTGCTCTGGTAATTAACCTTGTGAGATTATGTTAAACAAGCCTCAAGCATATGTCATAAAGCAGGTTCAGAGATGATTATGGAAGCTGTTTTCCTTTTGGATTGACTTTTCCAGGCAGGGCAGTTGTGAAGTTGAGTTTTAGACATCCGTAATGCTGGAAGGAACATTAAAGGCTACACATGTCCTTTATTTCTTGTTTTCTTTTGTTAATCAGTTAGGCCTTTCATAGATTAAATTGTTTCCTCTGAAAAGATACCCAGAGGCCTTAGCTGTTGGTAGCTGTGAACTTGACTTAGTTTGGAACCGAGGACTTTGAAGATGTTATCAGTTCACGTGAGGTCCTACTGGAATAGCATGCATCGTAATCCCAGCCTTATCGTGTGTTTATAAAAGAGAAGAGGTACAGAAACAAACAACTGCCAACCAGCAAACACATGCCCAAGTCTACCAGAAGCTGAGAGAAAAGAAAGAAGTTCCTTTGGAAACTTTGGAGGGAGTATGGCACAAGCGGCATGTTGATTTGGACATCTAGCCTCTAAAACTATAAGACAATAAATTTCTCTTCTAGCCTTGATAACTGTAAGACAATACATTTCTATTCTTATAAGCCACCTAATATTTGGTACTTCATTATGGCACCAAATCAAACCAAGCCCACTGCCATCAAGTCAATTCTGATTCGTATTGACCCTATAGGACAGAAGAGAATTGTTCCATAAAGTTTCTAAGGAGTACCTGGAAGATTCAAACTGCAGACCTTTTAGTTAGCAGGCGTAGCACTTAACCACTATGCCACCAGTGTTTGGTATTGGTTAAATGCTATGTCTGCTAACCAAAAGGTCTGCAGTTTGAATCTCCCAGGTGCTCCTTGGAGCACCTGTCCTATAGGGTTGCTATGAGTCAGAATTGACACGACAACAGTGGGTTTTGGGACCAAGGTTTCTTTATGATGGCCCATAACAAACATAAAGCCCAACATGTCAATATGATTCAACCAAAGTTACATAGCTACTTTGTGACAGAATCAATAATATAACCAAAATTTGCCTGATTTTGAGGTTAATACTCATTGTTCTAGTCTTGTAGTTACATAAGCATTTGACTCAGTCTGAGAGGAAACATTTGCCAGTACCCATTCAAAAAATAAGCATTTGTATTTTCTTCTGAACATGGCCAAAATTCACTCCTGTTGCATTTCTTCATTGTCCTTTCATTTTTTTCCATGTATGACCAGACCATATCTACGAATATTCCCAATTTTCCAAAATAAAAATTCCCTGCATCATGACTAATGCACTTATCTTAGCTTATGCACTTCAATACCATGCTTTAGGCTGCCTCTGCCATTTGTTCTCCAGCTTACTAGACTGAGATGACAAGAAAAACTATTGTTTACACTTGGAAAAGAGCACACAAAGATATAGTCCAGAAAGGCAAATCATAAGACACTTGGTATTATCAATCATGAAGTAGATACACAGGCTGAATATCACATTCAAGTGTGTACACATAATCATTACTGTGTTCTGTTGAGTCAATTATGACTCATAATGATGCTATAGGGTAGAGCAGAACTGCCCTACAGGGTTTCCAGGGCTGTATTTACAGGACCAGATTGCTAGGTCTTTCCTCCCATGGAGGAGGACTCACTGGTAAATTGGAACTGCTGAGCTTTCAAATAGCAGCTCAGGGCTTAACCACTGGCTCACCTGAGACTCCTTAATTTGTGAATAACTGAAGGGAATTTTTAAAAAATAGTGGTTAAAAGTATACACTTTGTAGTAACTTGGATCTCATTTCTAGACTTGTCTCCACTATGTACTAATTCTATGACCAAAAGCAAGTTAGCTAAACTTCCAGTCTCCATTTTCTGATCTTTAAAATGACAGTAGGGATAATAAAGTTACTTAAGGAAATACAGATAAAGTGTTATTACAGCAAACTGTACATAAGAGGATTGTCCAGTAAGTTTGCAAACTCATCCTATAAAAAGTGCTACATATCTGATTGCTGAATATCACTAGGGTCACCCTTGATGTACTTTCCCTGGGAAGTTATGCACTGATGCCAGCATCTAGCCCACCTGTCAAAGCAATTCGGAAACTCTTTTTCTGGAATGGCCATCAGAGCTGTCGTTCTATTAGCCTTGACGCCCTGAAAGTCATCCAAATGTCTTCCTTGCAATATCCTTTATCTTTGGATGAAGAAAAAAGTCATCGGGGGCCAGAGTAGGTGAGCAAGGAGGGTGCACCAATACAATTATTTGTTTACTGGCTAAAAACTCACTCACAGACAACTAGACAATTAAGTTTGTGAAACTGCCATCTTACCACTGTGCACAATGGCCATTCCAAAAGTTTCCAAATTATTTTGAAGAGTGGACTAGGTGCTGGCATTTATGCATAGCATCCCAAGGGGAGTAGTTTGAAGGTGACTGTAGTGATACTCAGCAATGAGGTATGTAGCACTTAGAACAAGTAAGTTCACAAACTTAATTGTCAGACCTTGTATATTCAGCTCCTGAGGTTCAACTCTGACTAGATTTGAGACCTACTCACAATCTTCCAATGCCTTCTCCTTGCCTATTTAATAAAATTCAAATGGCCTGGGATTCAAAATCCAAACTGCTTTATAGCATACAGCCAGGACTCTAGGAGAGATTGTTTTGGAGAATATCTTTTTAAAAAATTCCATTTACTAGTTCAGAAAGAAGTTGATCATCTGTGCAGTGTTCTTGGTGAGAAAAAAAAAATTCTGCAATGAGAAATTTAAAACTTCAAACCTATGCCACATGCATGTCTAAATTCACATGCCACGAAATGGTAAAGAAATTCCCAAATAAGCAAATCAGCATAAATATGTATCCTGAACTTCTGGGTCTCTGGCAGACGAAACACAGAACCATTCGCCAGGGACATTTGTGCAACTTAAAGCACATGGGACTCCCACAAAGATAAAATATCTCTGCTAAAGATAAGCTCAAAATATAATGAAACAACTCCAACATCCTCAAGAAACAATCCACCATGAGAAAGATTTTTAAAAAAAATCACAGCACACAGGAGAGAGAAAAGAAAAGGAGATGAAGAAGTTTTTGAAATGAGAATGTTGAAAAAGATGACAGAATAGCTATAGGCCATATTGAAAATAAAACTCAATGAACACAGTAGACAATGGAATGGATATGGTTAAACAGAGAATTAGTGAACTGAAATTAAAAGAAATAATTTTGTCAGAATAAACTATACAGAAGTAAGGGAATATAGACGACAAAGAGATAGCCTAGAAAACAATACAGCATGCGTCATACAAGGCTTTCAGAAGAGATAAGAATGATGAAAAGATAATACATAATAAATGACAGATAGAATTTTTCCAATACTAAAGACATGAATTTAATATTGAAAAATTCCTCTGACTTCAGAACAGCATGAACATGTTGGTATAAAAGACTAAACATATAGTCTTGGACACATTCAATTAATACCATGGAATAACAAAAATTTTAAAAGCAATAGCAAGATTTCTGCTTTCACTCACAAGGAAGTAAAACTCTTTCTGTACTGCCTTTCTCACCATAAACAACTACAGAACTAGATTTAAAAAATAAAATAACTGTAGACATTGGACAACAAAAAGTTGTAACTTTGACCCTTGAGGGAAAGAAAAACAGTTGTTAATATCAGCTCTGTCTGGAGTTACTTTTTGGACTGTGGTACATGGAGAAGAAGTCCAAGCAGAACAATGAAATCTCACTGAGCTGAGCAGACACAGGTAGGTTTGAAGACTAAAGGCAATGGGAATATGTAGAGCAGAGTAGCAGAGAAGAAGAATAACACAGAGAGGGAGCTCTGAAAATTTGCGTCGAGATGTCCTTGAGTCTTCTGACAAGTACTAAGTTGCACATTTGCAAGGCAATACTTTGTGAGGCTAAGCTAAAACAACTATTGAGAAAGAGCACCCACTCAGCTGATTCTAGAGCACAAAGAGGGCTGGGAAAAATTTTGATTCCTATGGCTACTTATTATTCTGGCAGAAGACGACAGTGAGCATTTTTTTAAAGCTAATTCTTACATATGCCAAGTAATTTAATCCTGGGAAAAACACTATGAGTTAAGTATTACTGCCTTCCTCATTTACAGATGAAGAGACTAAAACTTGAGCAAATAAGCAACTTGTTCAAAGTCACAGAGACAGCAATTGTTGGATGTAAGATTTTAGCCCCGACAACCCAGCACCAGAAATTGCACTCTGATACTGTACCATCTCTAACAGTACTAAATGACTATGTTGACATCAAATCATTAATTTAAATAAGAAAACCACAACCATGCAAGATTCCTGCCGTCTCACCACAACAGTTATGATTGTCATTAGCAGATTCTGTCCAAGGACAAGGATAGGCATTTCCAGAGACAGGCCACGTGATAAGCTGTGTTTTTGTTACTGATGTGATCTTTCCCATTTGAGCGAAAGTGTATCTCCCTTCCCCAATCATTGATGTCAGGCTTGGCCATATAATTTTATTTGGCCAATGGAATGTAGGTCAAGTGACTCTGCGACAATTCCAAGCCTAGATCTTTCAGTGTGCTGTGCATTTCCACTCACTTTTCTTACATTGATGCCACTGCCAAGAGAAGAGCTTACCTTGGACAGACACAAATTGAAGGGGTACCAAAGCATTCTAAATAGTGACAGACCCAGTGTGCACCTTGGAGCTAAGTCTGTCTGAGCTCAGTCTAGATCAGCCAAACCCAAGCTAATCCACAGATACTGATACAAACAATCATAAGCAACCAAGCCAGGGCGGTTTTTTGCATGGCTTTATTGAAGCAATAGCTAACTGGTACAGGCTGGCACCAGGGCTCCTAGCACTAATTTCAGCACCAGGGACAGTTGCCTTCCCCCTCCTTTCTATCATTAGAAACGCCTGGGGCAAGTGGTGTGGGGTCCGAATTAGAAGAGTAAATGTCAAAATCAGAAAAGATACAGTTGAAAGCTCTCATTTTCTGCCATGCTGGCGCTTGACTCACACATTAAAAGTCCCTGAAATATCGCTTGTTGGCTGTGCTGTCACGAACCATTCTATAGACATTTTGATGCACTTTATTACAAACTTTAAAATCATATTAGCAGCTGTTATTTTATATCACAATGGATTAATAAGATGCATTTTCACAAATAAGACACATTTGAGATCGTTAGGAAAAAATTTCAGTGTGAAAATCTTGTGCCAGGATTCCACATTTTAAATGACACATTTCCAAATAGCCTAAAGTGAGAATGCTCAAGTAATATGCCTGTTTGCACTGCGCTTGAAACTCTCAGACCCCCGACAGCCCCAAGAAACATGGAACCTCACTACACCCTGCACTGTTTTCTATGTAGCATATGAAATTCAGGGAAAATAGATCTCTTCTTCTTTTTTTTTTTTTGCTGTTATTGCAGAGAAGGACACAGTAAGTAGCATTAAAAGATAATAAAAGTAAAATAAGTAGATTTCAATTGCAATGCTTAAATAACATACATGAGAATTACCAGGGAAGTGTTTGTCCCCTTCAAATATTGGAATAATGGAATGTTCTGTTGCCTTTTCATGTGGAATAATTAAGAAAGATAAGATTTTTTTTTTCTTGGAGGCAATCCTGCTTCCTATGGTGTTGCTAAGGAATAAGGAATTTTCCTTCCAACTGATCTTAAAAGATATCTAAGATCTGTATCGCCTGTTTATGGGTTACAGCTAACTTTATCGTTGTGTGTAAACTGTACATTGGAGTGCAGTAAGACATGTCCCTTGTCTCACAATAAAAATATTATGGAACATTATATTTCCATACAGTAATGGTACCCTTATTTTACTAGTAGAAAGGTACAGTACTAATTTAATTGACTAACAAAACTCTCTCAAGTAAGACAAATACTTTATGTGCTCAACAGTTTTCATAAACGAAGATTTAATTCCACCTGCATTCCTTAGCCCCTGGGACAGAGATGGGGGGCAGGTCTGCTGACCACCGTGCGTTCTCTGATACAACAGGAAAGCTTTGGAGCAGCTTCCTAATGTGCACAATGGATCTCAACCTAACTGTGCATTCAAGTCACCAGGGAAGCTTATAATAGACACCAATGCCCAGACTCCACCCCAGATCAATTAAATCAGAATCTCTGGGGCTGGGAGTGGGGTATTGTTATGTTTTTAAAGCTTCCCAGGTGATTCTAATATGCCACCAGATTTGCCAAACATTGAATTCAGGCTCAAAGTTTAGGGAGAATCTGACAGGGAATCAATCTCAGGAACCTGGGCTTGCTTGGTTCCTGCCCCATATTCCTGGTTCTGGTTGCTAAGGGCAGAAATCCCCTGCTTGCTGCCCACATTAGGTGGTTTTTGTTGGTGGTGGGTTTTTTTGTTTGTTTATTTTGTACACTGTGGATCTTTATTGCCAATTGCTTCAGTGCTTTTGAGTGCAGGACTCCCATTGACCTCGGCGGGGGTACTGCTCTTGGAAGGGGTTTTGAATGCACAGTTGAGAGCTTCTTGGTGCATTTGGAGAAGGAATCTTGCCTTGAGCTTTGTACACGCACCAGGGTTTAGGTTGCTTTCTTTCTTCCTTCATTTAAATCTTGCAGCCTCATAAATGTGCCTTTTGATTGTGTGTTTCAGCTTTGGAATAGTTCCTTTACTTTTTCAAAACTTTGCACACATGTCATAGGGACTCTGTAAGTCTCAGTGAAGTCTTTCCTGGGGGTGGCTGTTCCTGGGTCAGTGGATAAGGAGGGAGAGATCATCCCAGTTTTGCTTCTGACCAGAGTGATCTTGGGCTAATTCAGGCCACAGAACATAAGCTCCTTCTCAACCTGAAGAGAGTGCTGAGTGAGATAAATCCTTCAGTCCTTTTGCTGACAAGATTTTATGAATCTGGGTGGAATCCTCAGATCTAATGATCTGGATCATTGGGCATGTGATTGCTCTACAGTCTATGGAGAAGTCGAATTGAGGACACCAGTTGCATGAGAATTTTCTAGAGTTCCATGGCAGGGTTACCCATGAAAATAGTGATTGAGAAACAGCCTGTATCTTGAGCTTCACAGCTTTTGAACCATGATAGGTGTGACTCTGATGTACAAAATGAGTTGGTGCCTGAGAAAGAAGGGTAGTGAGTGTAGTTACCAGCACAGCTGTGATGAGGGACTGAAACTGTCACAGATTACACTTCTATTCCAATGCCTCCTTCTAAGGCCTACTTCTACACCACTCAGTCTAGTTCAGGGCTTCCCAAACTCTAACCCAGCCAAACCAAAGCTACAAGAAATACTGAAAGAATCTCTTGGCTTGTAAGAACAAAACTGCTAACTTTATATTTTAGAAGGACACATTATCCAGAATCCTACTCAGTTAGGGAAGGCTCCAAATACAATCAAAGCTATAACAGTGAAAGAAACGATCCAGTGATCATTATCATGTAAACTTTGATATCATCATACTAAAAAGAGGATGTGCTACAGTCATTATAGTCCTTCCAGATGGAGAGGAAGTTGACAAGGCTGGTAGCAACCAAAATTGGGTTTATACACAGTTTATTAAGTAGGATTATTGGAACAACTGTAAAGCACAATAAAGAAGCAACATACCATATCAATAAATGTAGTAACAGGAGTCTCAACAACCACAAAACCAACCCTGAAAAAGGTGAAAAGTCAACTCACAAAGAAGGTCACAGAACAGATTAATAAGAACAACAGAGAAAACATCAAAACAAAAATAAACATATCACAATGACAGCACTGAATACATACCTATCAATAATTACATTGAATGTGAATGGGCTGAATGCTCCAGTAAAGAGACATCGAGTGACATCTTGGATCAAAAGACATGGTTCATCTATATGTTGTCTACAAGAAACTTACCTTAGACTTAAAGACAGGAACAAACTGAAAACCAAAGGATGGAAGGATATATACCAACCTAACAATGAACAAAGAAGAGCAGGTATGGCAATTCTAATCTCAGATAAAATCGATTTTAAGGTAAAAACCCAAACTCTAACCCAAAACAGACTCACTCAAAGATCTTATGAGAACAAAGATCCCTAGACCCATTCAAGAGTTTCTGATTCAGCAAGTCTGAGGTGAGCCAAAAATCTGTATTTGAAACAAGTTCCCAGGAGATGTTGCTGCTGCTGATCTGTGGACCACACTTTGGGAATCACTCAGCTAAACCACTCCGTGTTTTCTACCACAGGGAAGGGATGAACAATGGAAAACTGAGGAATAAAGAGCCTTCTCTGAGATTTGGATTGTAAACCCTAGGCTTTGAGAAAAACAAAGTGACTTGTAACATAGGCAGTAGACTTGGGAATGCACCCAAAGAACTTGAAGCAAATCTTTCTTCCTGGGGGAGAGCTGATTAGAGCTTAGATGCAGGTAAGGAAAGAGCCTGGATTCTGACACACCTCCACTGACTCTGAAGGGTGGAGGTGGGGAAATGTTGATTGGATGTAAATCATAGGAAACCTTTGCCCCAGTCCCCAAGTAGAGCCACAGAAGGTGAAAAAGTCACAGAGAAGATATGAGCAAAATGGTGTATGTGATTCAGGAGTAGACAAACTTTTTCTGGAAATACAGGATAGTAAATACTTTATGTTTTACATGCTATGTAGACTCTGTGATGACTATACAACTCAGTCTTGAGAGTACAAAAGTGACCACAGATAATACATAAATGAATGAACATGGTTATGTTCCCATACAACTTCTTTACAAAAACAAGTGGTGGAGCAAACTTAACCTGTGGGCCATAGCATGACCACCCTGGTCTATGTCAACAGGGCCCCAGATAGTCTGGGGGGGGGGGGTTCTCTGCATCTCAGCATCTTTCAGGAGGCACAGAATGACATCAAGTGAGCCAGAGCAGCATGAGGTCGTAAAGGGCCCTAAACAGCTTCTCTGAGATTCCAGCGTTCAACATCATGAGGAAATGTGCAGGGGATCCCCTGGCTCTGAAGAGGTCTTGCCGTGGTAGAGGGATGCTAAATCTTAGCCTCAAGTAAGCCTCCGGATCAATTACAAATCTCCTCAAAGGAGAGGGAAACCCCCAAGTGATTTTGTTTTCCTCATCCTCGAAAAGAGGAGAAGGAGGGGAGGGGAGGGGAGGGAAAGAAAAGAACATTGCCACTGAGTTGATTCTAACTCATAGCAACCCTAAAGGGCTGCGCAGAACTGCCGCACAACATTTCCAGCGAGTGTCTGGTGGATTTGAACAGCTAACCTTTTGAGTAGCAGCCATAATACTTAACCATTATGCCGAGGAAAGTAGGCTCAAAGTAGAAATTGAGTTATTTTTAAAAAGTCAGTTTCACATCTAAGTCTGCAGTGATGAAATGTTGTACTTCATTTCACATTTTTTTTCTTTGAAATGTAGTACATAGCAGACACTTATATCATACCACTAACCACTTTCAACTGTTCAACAGACACATGTGTCTAGTGGCTACCATACTGGACAGTGAAGATCTAGATCCACAGTTTCTCTGGTTCATTCCTTCCCAGGGCATTCAGTCTAGTTACAACAGCACTGCCTTGACAGATCTAAGAATGAATTTCAAAAAAGGTGGTTGTGTAAGGGTGCAGGTCTCCAATGCCAAACATCTGGGAGGAGGGCGAGGTAAAGAAGTTAAAAAAAACTAATTTCAGAGTCAGTGGAGAGACAAAGAGGATGAAAGATCTCATGGGGTAACCATTTGTAGTGAATTTGATTAATTCAGGTCTAAGTTAAGGTCAACGTATGTGACCATTCCAGGAAAACTTGGGCTATAGGCTAATTAAAAAATCTAAATCTAGCAACATTTCCCAGCCATTACTCACTTTTAATCATTTTCAACTAAACAACAAATAGAATAGTAAATGTCATTAAAATGATTTATAATTCATCAAGAATGAGAAACAAATAGAATGACTTGCTGCTCACATGTTTCTAAGAGAAATGCCCATAATTTGTACGAACAACACAGTACATACATTCTAATTCAGTTAGCATCTCTGGATAATAATTTGAGATTAGATGGTTTACTCAGACACT
This sequence comes from Heterohyrax brucei, assembly GCA_028571685.1. Classification (NCBI taxonomy): domain Eukaryota; kingdom Metazoa; phylum Chordata; class Mammalia; order Hyracoidea; family Procaviidae; genus Heterohyrax; species Heterohyrax brucei. The sequence goes on from CM053149.1 coordinate 21,607,358, forward strand.
GGTGCCTTGAACAGTTAGATGATGAAACACTGTGTATCTCATGATACTCCGATAATCCTGCTGAGCACTGAATGGTATATTTCACATGAGTTTCCTACTTTCTCTTCTGTTACACATACAGTTACTGTGAGTAGGAACCAACTAGTCAGCCACTAACAACAACATGTACTTTCCTCCTGCAGTCAGTGGTGGTTCAGAATTCTTTCTTGCCTCCCATGCTGGAAACTCACATTCTCTTTCCAATCCAGGCATATCATGCGCAGCCAGCACGTGGCTGTCAGAGCAGGCCTGTGTGTGGTTATGATACTTAATGATCTCAGCAAGGCTTCTATAGTCAGACAGACTAGGAAGAAAGGCTTGGTGATCTACTTCTGAAAAGTCAGCCAATGAAAACCATATACATCACAAGGGTCAGATCAGCAACCAATTACAAGGATGAAGCAGGACCACACAGCATTTCACTCCTTTAGGCATGGGGTTGCACTCCAATATCAGATTGCTAGAATCTTGCAAAGCAAACCAAGTCTGGAAATGCAGAATGTAGGGATAAATGCAAAGCCCCTCTGACAGGTCTTTGAAATTTGGGGGGCACTGCTGGTGATATGGAAACCCTGGTGATGTAGTGGTTAAGTGCTATGTCTACTAAGCAGAAAGTCAGCAGTTCAAGTCTACCAGCTGCTCTTTGGAAACTCTATGGGATGGGATGTTTCTACTCTGATCTATAAGGTTGCTATGATGGCTCGATAGCAGTGGATTCGGTTTTTGATTTTTTGGCTGGTGATACTGGACCTACAAAGGTAGAAAAACCCTATATTTCCATGGACTGAAAGAACTAATACTGGAAACCCTGGCATCATAATGGTTAAGTGCTAACCAAAAAGCTGACAGTTCAAATCCTTGGAAGTTCTCTGGGGCAGTTCTACTCTGTCCCGTAAGGTTACTATGAGTTGGAATCTACCGGATGTCAATGAGTTTAGTTTTTTTCTTTGTTTAGAAGCACTAACAAAGATTATTTCCTTTCACTTGTATCAAACAGAGGCTGAGGCAGTCACAAATTTTATGATAAACATGAAAAGGATATTTTTAAGTCAGATTTCTTGGAGAGCAAATAAGTTGTTTTGTGTTTTAGGAAACTTAGTTCATAAAATGGCAGTATTTTTTATATATTGGGCAAAGTAAAATACATTATCCAACTATTTTCACCTTTGAAATTTTATTTTTATAAATGTAGCTAGTGCCAAGCCAGCCAAGTGCCGTTGAAAATTTTAATAATATATGTAACTTACATTGTATTTCTATAGGACAGAGCTGATCTAGAGAGACAGAAGGTACTGCCCAAACACAAAATCTCATGGACCACATTTCAAGTGTTCAATAGCCACATGTGGTTGGTAGCTATCATATTGAAAAGTGCTGCATTAGATACCCAGTGAGCACTAGACAATACTGAAAAGTAAAATGTGCTTGCTGTCAGACAGAGGCAGAGCTTCAACTAACTAACCAACCAACCAACCCGCCAATCAGCCAACCAGCCAGCCAGCCAGCCAACCAACCAGCCAATCAGCCAACCAGCAAACCAGCCAGCCAGCCAACCAACCAATCAGCTTGTTCCCTTTCAACCAACACAAAGTTCCTTTACCATCTCTGACTTCAGTGCAGTCATGGAGACTCCTAATATCACTAATTTAAATATGTGAGATGTATGGAGACTCTGATTATTTCTACCCACAAAACAAGAAGAATGTTTTGTTGTTAACATCAGCTAGACATCAAAGAGCAAACACACGATGTGACACTTTGAACTGATCACATGTCTTAGTACTTAAAAAAATAAAACCCAGGCATCTTTAAAAGCTTTCTTCACATTGCATTCTTTCTAGTCTTAGATCTGACACACAGCATACACGTCAGGAGATGGAGAGAAGGGATAGGGAAGGCTCATGTTCTTAACAGCTGACATGTAGCCCCAGAAAAACTCCCACAGAAGAACAGTTTGAGTGGAGGAGAAAGAAAAGAACGTCCTGCAGCCCACCCACCCACCCACACCTAACTTTTTAGCTCCTCTGCTGTCTGGATTTTCCTGCCTATGCTGAGAGAATCACCTAAGGTTGTAATTGACCAAATAGTAGAATGATAATTATAGAAATAACTGAAATCTTTCTTGAAAAACATTACAAAGGAAGAAAGTGTACATTAAGCTAGTGTGTGCATGGGAGGTCATTTTTTACTTCAGAAGGGAAAAAAGGGGCCACTTTCTAAGGTTACCAGAAGTGCCCCAGAATTCAGAAGGTATGATTCTCAAAATCACTCCCAGCGATTTATTCCCAGCAAATCAATGACTTGTCAGAGTTTCTGGAAATTTTAGGAAAGTCAGCATGCCTTTCTCTTCTATCAAAAAGATTAAAAAAAAAGATAAAGGCAGTTGGATCTAGCTTGTCTGGCTTTGAGCCACACTGGTTGACAATCTCACAAAACATCCACTCAAAAAGTCAAGCATCATGGGTGTGTCTCTACAATCGCAGCCAAAATGGACCAAGCAGAAAATGTTTTGTCACCTGAATGATCTGCTGGTTTCTAGCCTGGCTCCAGAAGTCACAATCAGGACCAGTGGACAGAAGCTGCTAGAAGTAGTTTCTAACTCTTTACTTGGAAATGCCTTTTAACATCAAGAAGCCAACAGTGGTATGGGTTGTTTCTGAGAGAAGTGAGTTTCAAATCAAGAGCTTCTTCCAAGTGGGTAGGGATCGGCCATTTCTCAGGTAAACTGCAGTGAGAAGTCTTACATTCCGCAAAGGCCGTCAGTTACCGTTCATTGAGAACTACGAAAGTATTTAGCACTGAGGCCACAGAAATGAAAAAGATAGTGGTCTGGTCCTCAGCTATGTAATTTGTGCCTCCACCCACGGTTGGCATGTAAAATCACAGGGCTAAGTCTCACATTGGGTGGGTTTAGAGGAGTGTGGTCCATTAGAGACTTCACACTTAATAAGGTCCTCTGCTGTCTGGATTATCATGTCCAGACTGAGGGAATCACCTAAGATTGTAAATTACCAAACAGAAGAATGACACCTATGCCAAGCCAGCCAAGTGCCGTCGAGTCGGATCCGACTCATGACACCTATAGAAATAACTAAAGTCTTCCTTGAAAAACATTAAAAAGGAAAACAGTATAGATTAACTAGTGTGCTCTTGGCTGAAATATCTTCTGCTCTTACTCTCCTCTGGTTATCTATTATTTTTAAAATGCCAGACAGGACCCTGCCTTCCCACGGATCCTTTACTGACCATCCAAACTGAGTTGATCTCTCTTACGGAAACTCTGTTACACATATGGTTAACACCAGTGTGCCCTAATGGTTACATGCATTTGTGTCTTCTCAGTAAAATTACAAAGTTCTTCAAATTCAGGGGCAAACATAGTTTGCATTTTCTGTATCTAGAACTATGACAGTTCTTGGTTTGTTGTATGAATTGTATAAACATGTTTCTGAATGAGTTGAAACATCAAGAGTATCAAGAATATTGAAAAATAAGTGTATTACAAATAAGATGACTGATGATAAAATTACTTCATGGTACTTAGAAAACTGAAGTACATGTGAGGTTAAAACCAGTTGCTGTAGTGTCCATTCTGATTCATGGAAACCTCATATGTGTCAGGATGGAATGCTGCTCCATAGGGTTTTCAATGGCTGGCTTTTTTAGAAGTAGACCACCAGGCCTTTCTTCCAAGGCACTTTTGAATGAACTTGACCGTCACATCTTTTAGTTAACAGTGGACTGCATTAAGTGTTTACACCACCTAGAGACTCCTTAGATGGTGTTGTTTTATTGTGTTGTGTGCTGTCTAGTCAATTCCTACTCATAGTAACTCTACAGGACAGAGTAGAACGTCCCCACAGCTTTCCTAGGCTATGATCTTTACCACTGCAGATTACCAAGTCTTCTTTCCTTCAGAGCCACTGGGGGTTCAAATCTCCTACTTTTTGGTTAGCAACTGATGAATTAATCATTTTCTAACACAAGGTGTCCTTCTAATGTGATGTAGGTTTGGGAAAAGACAGAAATTCCACAATCCATGCTAGAGAGATTCAAATATGTTTTTAAATTACTAAGTTAATTAGTATTTGAAACTTAATAATACACAAAATATATTAGCAATGGAAACTCAATGTTATCGTTGTTGTTAAGTGCCGTCAACTCAGTTCTGAGTCACAGCAACCCAGTGCAGAGTAGAGTGAAACCCTGCCTGGTCCTGCACCACCCTTGCAACTGTTTTTATGCTTACGCCCATTGTTGCAGCCACTGGGTCAATCCACCTTGTTGAGGGTCTTCCTCTTTTTTTCCTGATCCTCCACTCTACTAAGCGTGATGTCCTTCTCCAGAGACTGATCCCTCCTGACAACATGTCCAAAGTATGTAAGATGCAGTCTTATCATCCTTGCTTCCAAGGAGCACTCTGGTTGTACTGCTTCCAGAACAGATCTGTTTGTTCTTTTGAAAGCCCATGGTACACTCAGTATTCTCCAACAGCACAATTGAAAGACATCGATTCTTCTTCTGTCTTCCCTACACATTGCCCAGCTTTCACACTTGTATGATGTAATTGAAAGTGCCATGTAATGAAAATACCATGGTTTGGGTCAGGCATAATCTTAGTCTTCAAGGTGACATCTTTGCTTTTGAACACTATAAAGAGGCCTTTGGTAGCAGATTTGCCCAGTGCAATGCATCTTTTGATGTCTTGACTGCTGCTTTAGTAGGTGTTGATTGTGGAACCAAGTAACATGAAATCCTTGACAACCTCAATCCTTTCTTGATTTATCATGATGCTGTTTGTTCTCCAGTTGTGAGGGTTTTTGTTTTCTTGATGCGGAGGTGCAATCCATCCTGAAGGCTGTGGTCTTTGATCTTCATCAGTAAGTGTTTCAAATCCTCTTCACTTTCTGCATGCAAGGTTGTGTCTTCTGCATAACACAGGTTGTTCATGAATCTTCCTCCAATCCTGATGCTTGATTCTATATCATATAGTCCAGCTTCTCAGACTGTTTGCTCAACATACAGACTGAAAAATTATGGCAAAAGAATTCAACCCTGATGCACAACTTTCCTGACTTTAAACCATGCAGTGTCCTCTTGCTCTGTTCACAAAACTGTCTCTTGAGCCATGTACAGATTCTTCCTGGGCACAATTAAATGTTCTGGAATTCCCATTCTCCTTAAAGGATTTCTGGTGGCTGCTTTAGTCAGCTAGTGCTGCTCCAACAGAAATACCAGAGTGTATGGCTTTAACAAAGGAAGGTTTATTCTTAGTAGACTACAAGTCCAAATTCAGGATGTCAGCTCCCAGGGAAGGCTTTTCTCCTTGTTCGCTCTGAAGGAAAGTCTGGTATCTCATAGTCTTTGTGCACGGAGCGTCTTGGCACAGGAACCTCAGGTCTGAAGGACTTGTTCTTCTCCCGGTACTGCTCTCTTGATGTTAAGAGGTTCTCAACTCTCTGCTTGCTTCTCTTTCCTTTTATCTCTCGTAGGATGAAAGGATTAAGCATGAGGCAAGCCATACTCCAGGGAAACTCTCTTTACAGTGAAGTAGGGAGGTAATCCTATGAAGGGATTTACAGTCCCACTTTAATCCTTTAACATACTGCACAGCAAAACCACAAAGTGGAGTACAGTCATAGGGATACAGGGAGTCATGGCCCAGCCACATGCCTACACCTATTTTGGGGGGGGGGGGCACAATTTGATCCATGACAGTGGCACATGCCCAACAGAAAAATTTTACTAGATATTTCAACTTAAAAAAATCTTGCTCTTACAGTGTTTTCTTGCCCTGGCAGGGTTTTTCTTATTTCTCTCTTCAGATTCTCTAAGTGTTTATAATACTGGAGCACCCCTCAGTACCATAGTCCAACCAAGCCACTATGCAAAAGACAACCATAGTTGTCCCCCCAGAAAAGGCTTATCCTACTCCCAGTCTCAAATGAGGGTCACCTTCAGGTAGTATATTTCTATTTTCCTCACCTTTCTACACATTGGATCCATAATATGGTTTCCATTAAAAATAACCCACCAGCTCATCCAAAGACTTTATTAATAGAATTAAAAGGCCACCTACAGAATGGGAAAAAAATATTTGGCAACTATACATCAGACTGACACCTATCTCCATAATCTATAAGGTACTAGAAAATATCAATAAGAAGAAGATAAACCATCCAATTAAGCAATGGGCAAAGGAGATAGACAGACATTTCTCTAAAGAGGCGATAGAGGCAGCCAAAAACACATGCAGACATGCTCACAATCATTAGCTATTAAAGAAATTCAAATCAAAATGACAAATGAGATACCATCTCATACCAACAAGGTTGTCCATAATCCAAAGAACGCAAAACAACAAATGCTGGAGAGGCTGTGGGGAGATTGGAACTCTCCTACACTGTCGGTGGGATTGCAAAATGGTGCAACCTCTTTGGAAAGCAATCTGGCACTCTCTTAAAAAAATGAATGTAGATATACCATTTGACCCAGTAATTCCACTGCTTGGAATACATCCTACAGAATCAAGGCCAGTCACACCAACTGATACATGCACACAAATGTTTATCACAGCACAGTCCACAACAGCAAAAAGATGGAATCAACTCAGATGCCCAACAACAGAGGAATGGACAGGTAAACTATATATACTCAATGGAACACTATGCAATGATAAAGAATGATGATTGCAGGAAACATCTCTTAACCTGGTTTCAATTGGAGGGCATTATGCTGTGTGAAAGTAGTCAGAGACAAAAGGACAAATAGTGTATGAGATCCCTACTATAATAACTTAAAAACAGACTCACACATTGAAGAAAAGACTCTTTGATGGTTACAAGGGAGAGAAAGGAGGTAGAGTGAGGGGAGAAGGGTTTAGATTAGATAGTTAATAGAAATTTGGTTGGGTGAAATCGGTGACAGCACACACTAGAAAGACGATCAATATTAACTGGATTTCAACATAATTTGAGTACTCCTCCCTTCTTAACCCAGTACTGCAAGGATAGAGTACCTGGGGTGGGGGGCTGGGGACCATGCTCTCAGGTGAAATCGAGGCCAACTGGCACAGCTAGCATTTTGCTAGTGAGGACTCTCTGTACCCTCTAGTGAGTGGTATCTGGGGTCCTAAAAGCTGCCAAGCTGCCATCTGAGGATACAGCAAATGGTCCCAACTCAATAGGAATGGATGATCACCAAGGGCCAGAACAACATGGGGGAAAGAGAACCCAGAAGACAGAGAAATCCACATAAGTGGATCTCTACATCGACTCATGAACAGAAGAACCAGACAGTGCCCAGCCACCACCAGTAATAGCCACGATGGAGCTCACAAAATTAAGCCTCACTGGTAACACAAGAATAAATAGGGGTGCACCCCGAGATCTCCACTAAAAGACCGCAATCGATGGTCCAGGGGCTTTGGGGTTCCCCCGGGAGCATGACCCCTGGCCCTGATGCTGCCCCTTTCCACAAATCATAATGAAGGTCAACTTTTTGGACAGCAATGGATTGGACCTGGTGACGCAGAGTGATTGTATCTTGTGGGAACTTTATGGTTCTGTGTATCTATAGGATGTCATCCTACTGACCTCTCACTGGAGGAAGGGGAGTGGATGGAGAGGAGGGAATAGGAGACTGTTGGGAGTATAGCACATACATGGAGCAGACAGGAAGGGTGTGCTGTCACCAGGCAGGGAGAGCAGTGGGAGCTGCATATAGGTGAGCATGCAAATTTATATGGGAATGTACATTTTCATTCAATCATAATTAAAAAAATATATAATAACCCACCCACCCCAGTGCCACTCAGTCAATTCTGACTCATAGTTACCCTCTAGAACAGAGTAGCACTGCCCCATCGAGTTTCCAAGGAGCATCTGGTGAATTTGTACAGCTCACCAAAACAACATACATTAAAAATATTATTTTTCATTTTATATGTGTAGGAAAGATATTAAGAGGCAACTGCAACCACATTTTAGCCTTTAGAGAGATACAACATGGTATTCGCAGACACTCTTGTAGAATCAGGTATGCTTTAAACATTCTCATTATTTTAACGTACAACGATTGGGAATCGCAGTCTGTTTTGTGCCCAGATGGTTCACTACCCTTACCCTTGACTTCCACATTATAATGGGAGAGAGGAAGAAGCTACCACCAAAGAGACTTGAGTGATTTGTCCAAAGTCATGGAGAGATGATAAGGAATGAGTTCAGGTAGCATTCATGTGAATCACTTCTGTGATGGGCAACATACTGTTACTTGGTCTGTGTTTGGGGCAGAAGGTGTGGCAGAGAATAATCAGGAGACTCATCTGTTAAGACTCTCTCTGGGTCGTATCTGGTGAGTTTGGTGTAACAAGCTTCAAGAGAACTGTCTCATCAGCAGTTAGTTCTGCTTCTTTACTAAGCCTTAAATTCCTTTTTCTATATGATCAGTTTTGGCTTTGTCTTTCCTCTTATTTCAGCCTCCAGTCCCGAAGTCTTCTGTGTCTAGTGTTTATTTTTCAGATATAAGAAATGTTCCAGCTATTCTGGAGGAGCTGTCAGGAGTCCGGAGCATGTCTGGGGACCATATTGGGTGTAATCGAAAGTCATTCCTACAATATCTACTGGATGCAGAGAGTGCATTTTTCATCTGAAGCTTATGTATTTTCTGTGCCATCTTGCAATTAAAGTGGAAAACAATTGTCCAATTCCAAAGTGTGGATGACACTAAGAATTACTATAATTTATCCTATAAAACAAAGGAGTAACAGAACTACCCTGATTCCATTTATTTTTAACCTCCTTTGCCTCGCCGAAGAGGACAGAATTTGTCCCTTTGTAAGATGCAATCTGATTCATATCAAACCTCAGTGAATCCAAAGCTTAATTCTATGTGACATTTCTGGTGGTGTGTTACATTTCTACAAAAACAAAATCCCTTTGATTAAAATTTCACACCTAGCTGAAGACCATGAACACTGATTATCTGGTCCAGGCCTAGTTCAACATTGCCAAAAGGTTTATAAACCTCAGTACAACTTGAGGGGAACTTGGCCTAGGCTTCAAGTTGGTGAATTCACTCAAAGCCCAAGGCATTTGCCAGGTGGCCTGTTCCCTGCCCTGTGTCAGCAGCTCTAAGTCAGGCACACGCTCTTTAAACCAGCCATGAAAATGATTGTCCAATATAGCCAGAGCCCAAAGGAAATATGAACAGGCTGGCCGTGACTGAGGCTAAGGGCATGAAAAGCAGTTCAGCATTTCTCTCCTCTGTCATTCTCCATGGCTTTGCAGGGAGAAAGCAAAGCTTATTCTCTGAAAGCAGATGTTTGAGTTCCAGTGACTGATAGAAACAGAGAGAAACACAAATGCCCAGAGTTGCAAACGTTGGTCTTATGAAATAGAGATGGTGGGTGGGGGCACTCTTCAAGCTAATGATATTATAGAACTGTTTGCACAGCCTCCGGCTTAAACATCTCCAGTGCCTTAACTAGCTACTGTTTTAAAAAGGACATTAGGCTCACATTTGCATCTTCACAATAAAGATTTTATGTCAGAAGTTCAGCCCTCTGGACAGCATGAAATCATAAGAAATGCTGTCTGGGTTATACCAGTTGTCTCGGAATCCAGTGTGTAGTCTTTGATGAGAATAACTGAGGGTTTGTGGTCCAGGGCTCAGATGACCTCACCCTCAAAAGGATAGGGATATATGTCAAAAGTGCTGTCCGTAAATTTAAATGTTTGTCAAAGTTGTTCATGCTTTCAACTTCGGTAACCTTTATGCTTTATATAAGTGGTACCAAATAGTATTTTCTAATGTTTATTCTCAAATGCCTGCCAGCTTCAAGGAAGTTCACTAGTTCTGTAGCTCACTAGTTGGTGAACAGGTTCTAAGATCACCTCTTGCAATTAGGTACATTTTAATTATATCTGAGCTTAGACTCCGGTGGCAATATGACAGATGAATTCACAAGAGGAGAGACTGAGATTGGGAAGGCCAGCCAAAATACCCCAAGAATAACGGTCCAGGAAAAACATGAAGACAAGCTCAACTGAGGGAGTAGTATGAGATTTGGAGAAGAGGGGGCGAATGAGAGCAAAGAAACAAACAAACAAACAAAAAAACCAAACCCACTGCCACAGAGTTAATTGTGACTCACAGCAACTGGATAGGTCAGAGTAGAACTGCTACACAGAGTTTCCAAGGAGCACCTGGCAGATCCAGCTGCTGACCTTTTGGTTAGCAGATGTAGCACTTAACCGCTATACCGCCAGAGTTTCCATGAGCTACAGTGCAACCCTGAAATCACTGCAATTCATCATACGATCTCAGACTAGAATCAAAGCCTTCGGAAATGCTTCAGAAGTATTTAGAGCTCCTTAGCAGACATAATAAGTGTTGAGAAAGAAATGATGTGAGGAATGAATGGGTGGAATCTGGGGCAGAAAGCCTGCTAGGGAAAAGTTGTGAATTCAGGCAGTTAGTCATTTGAAAGGATGATCTGAAAGAATATGGCAAAATTTTTTTTTAAATTTTGGAAGAGTAGGACCTGAACAAGGACATGTTAAAAGAAGGGGGATATGAAACATGACATACAGACAAAAATGCATGAACTAGTATGGAGAACTAAGATCAAGACTGTACCCATGTTGCAGAAAAAAGCAGATACCACAGCAAGGCACTGGCAGGGTCCCTGAGAATTAGGGAAGGATACAACCACCTGACAGATGCATGGAGGTGTGACCCATACTAGTCCCAGAAAGGAATAGAGAAGGGAAAAAAAAAGAAAGAAAGAAACTAATGACTTTAAAATTAGAAAAACTAAATTTGGGCTTATTATGCCCATGAGGAATATAGCCTGATGCACAATTTATGCAAATTGATAAAGCTGATTACACTAATTAGCCAAGGCTTTGCCTTGTTTTTCCTTTGGTCAAGAAGTTTCGCCCTGTTTTTTCAAACTCAGTCTATCACTATCGGCATTTACAACAAATTCTTGTTAATTGTGGCAGCCAATTACTGTAAAGCACTGTGTGGGAATAGTTTCTTTTTTGCAGACTTTAGGCCTGAACTTGTAGTATGCTGAAAGAGCAGTGTAGATTAGAAAAGCTGGTTCTCTTTGAGGAAACTCTGGTGGCATGGTAATTAAATGCTACATCTGCTAACCAAAAAGTTGCCAGTTCAAATCTGCAGACATTCCTGGGAAACTCTGTGGGGCTGTTCTACTGTGCTCTATAGGGTCGCTATGAGTCAGAACCAAGTCAATGGTAGCGGCTTTGGGTTTGGTTCACTTTGGAAGTGATGCGGTAGTGCCACACAGCCCAAGACCATCCCCAAGGAGATTTTTGCATTTCATATAGCCCTCACCTAAACCCCACCCAAGTTCCAATCAACAGAATAAAATATTTATGAAATAGTATTAATATTGGAAAATTTGAAAATATGACCTTGGTCAAAGACACAATGCTGGAGATCACATGAGAGAATTTTGGAATGGCAACAACCTATTCACTAGAAATATCTTTTTCAGCAACATAAATGGCAATTATACGTGTGCATCTTGCCAGATGGAAAACACAGGAATTAAATCAACTATATCTCTGGAAATAGACAATGGAGAAGCTTAGTATCATTAGTGAGAATAAAACCAGGGGCTGACTGCAGAACAGACTACAAACTACGCAGGTGCAAGTTCAAGTTTATGGTGAATAACATTTAAAACAATCCAGGACAGCTGAAGTATAACCTACGTATATACTACCTGAATTTATAAAACCCACTGCCATCATCTCAAAAATACAGGTTGGACTTGTCAAACACTAACGACCAAAGACTAGAAGAGCTGTGGGGTGACATCACGGATGTTGTACATGAATAAAGCAAAATATAATTAAAAAGAAAGAAAGAAAAGCCCCAAATGGACATCAGCATAGACTCAAACCTGCCCTTGAATGTCAAGTTGCTAAAGTGAAAGGAAGAAATGATGAAGTAAAACACTGAACAGAAAATTTCAAAGGGCAGTGCAAGAAGACAAAGCAAAGTATTATAATAAAATGTGGAAAGATCTGGAGTTAGAAAATCAAAAGGGAAGACCACGTTCAGCATTTCTCAAGATGAAAAAAGTAAAGAAAAAAAATGTGAGGCTCTAGCTGTAACACTGAATGATCCCATGGGCTCTGGGGCTGCTGTGAGTAAGACCCAACTGGACAGCAGTGGGTTTGATGGGCAAAATACTAAACAATATTGGAAACGTCTGATGGTGTAAGGAATACACAGTCTCCGCACCAAAAAGAACTGTTCGGTCTTCTACATTTCAGGAGGTACCTTAGGATCAAAAACTGATGATACTGAGGGAAGAAATCCACACTGAACTGAAGGCACTGGTGAAAAACAAGCCTTTAGGAATGGATACAAGACCCACTGAGGTGTTTCTATAAATAGATGCAATGCTGGAAGTGCTGATTCATCTATGCCAAGAAATCTGGAAGACAGCTAGCAACCTGGCCAATAAATTGGAAGAGATCTGTATTTACGTCCATTCCAAAGAAAGGTGATCCACCAAAATGTAGACACTATAAAAAAAAATCATTAATATCACATACAATTAAATTTTGCTGAAGAGTATTCAAAAATGGTTGCAGTAGTATACCAGCAGGGAGCTGTCAGAAATTCAAACCAGACTGAGAAGAGACGAGAAATGACAGATATCATTGCTGATGTCAGCTGGACCTTGGCTGAAAGCAGAGACTATCAGAAAGACGTTTACCTGTGTTTTATCGACTGTGAGAGGCATTTGACTATGTGGATCATAACGAATTATGGATAACACTGAGAAGAATGGCGATTCCAGAACACTTAATTGTGCCCATGAGGAATCTGTACATAGACTAAGAGACAGTCATTTGAACAAAACAAGCAGACAGTGAGTGGTATAAAATCAGGAAAGTTGTGTGTCAGGGTTGTGTCCTTTCACTATATTTATTCAGTCTGTAGGCTGAGCAAATAACGTAAGAAGCTGGACTATATAAAGAAGAACGTAGAATCAGGATTAGAAGGAAAACTCATTTAACAACCTGTGATATGCAGATGACACTGTCTTCCTTGTTGCAAGTGAAGACTTGAAGCACTTACTAATGAAGAACAAAGACTATGACTTTCAGTATGGATCACACCTTAACATAAAGTAAACAAACCCCCCCCCAGCTTGGACCAATGGGCAACATCATTATAGACAGAGAAAAGACTGTAAGTTGCCAAGAATTTCATTTTATTTGGATCCACAATCAATATCCATAGAAGCAGCAGTCAAGAAAGCAAACAACATACTACATTGGGCAAATTGGCTACAAACAATCTCCTTAAAGTACTAAAAACAAACACACAAAAAGATGTATCACTTTAAGGACTAAGGTGTGCCTAACCCAAACTGTAGTATTTTCAATCACCTCATATAAATGTGAAAGCTGAACAATTACTAAGGAAGATCAAAGAAGAATTTTTGCCTTTGCATGACAGTATTGGTGAAGGACGTTGAATACACCATGGACTGCCACTGGGATGAACAAATCTGTCTGTATGGAGCAGCCAGATCGTGCCTTCGAAGCAAGGATGGTGAGACTTCACATGCTTTGGACATGTTATCAGGAGAGACAAGTCCCTGAAGGACATTGTTTATGGTAATGCAGAGGCTAATAAGAAAGAGGAAGACCCTCAGCAAGATGGACTGACACAGTGGCTGGAACAGTGGGCTAAAACATAGCAACAGTTATGAGGACAGTGAAGGACTGGGCAGTGTTCTGTTCTGTTGCACACAGGGTCATTATGAATCAGAATCAACTCAGTGACACTTAACAACATTACTATGTATCTCAGCCATCCTCAGTTACCCTATGTTTTAATCTGGATTTTTCAGCCGAGTAAAATCAATCACACACACACACACACACACACACACACACACACACACATATGCACACAAGGATAGCCAAGTAAGTTCATGAACTCATCCTAGAAAAAGTGTTACATACCTCATTACTGAGCAGCACCTATTCTACCCTTCAAAGCAACTTTGGAACTTTTTTTGGAATGGCCATCAGAGCTGTCATTGTACTACCCTTGATGTCCTGAATGTCATCAAAATGTCTTCTTTGTAATATTTCCTTTATCTTCGGGTAAAGAAAAAAGTCACTGGGGGCCAGACAGGTGAGCAGGGAGAGTGTTCCGATACAGTTATTTGTTGACTGGCTAACATCTCCCTCACAGATAACTATACACTTAGTTTCACAAACTTGCCACCTTGCTACTGTGTGCAATGGCCATTCCAGGAAGAGTTCCAAAATTGCTTTGAAGGGTAGACTAGGCACTGGCATTGGTGCACAGTTTCCCAAGGGGAGTACTTGAAAGGTGACCATAGTGATACTCAGCAGTGAGGTATGTAGCACTTAGAACAATTAAGTTTGTGGACTTGTCAGACCTCGTGTGTGTATGTGTCTATGTGTGTGTATAAAAAAAGCCAAATCCACTGCTGCTGAGTTGATTCTGACTCACAATGACCATGTAAGACAGAAGAAAACTGTTTCATAGTCTTTATGACGGCATTATGAAAAACAAGCCTCCAGGAATTGATGGAATACCAATAGAGGTTCCAAAGCTGTAAACCTTTTCAGAAGCAGACAGCTGCACCTTTGTCCCACAGAGAGGTTCAATCCTCTGAATTTTCAGTTAACAGCTGAGCACATTAACCACTTCACTACCAGGGTTCATACTTGTACATATATGTATACTTACGGAGAGAGAGAGATGAGGAAGAGATTGACTTATTTAAAGGAAATGACTCATGAAATGGCAGGGGCTGGCAAATCCCAAATCTGTAGATCGGGCAGCAGGCCCAGCAACTTCTAAAGGAGTCCAGCTCTGGAAGTGGAGATTAGGCAATAAGAAGAGTGCCCAGTATAGAAAGCAGAGCAAGTTTTATCATGACATCCATTTGTATGCTGGGAATAGGCCACACCTTCAAGGAAACTCTCCTTTCAACTGACTGACTGTTAAACATCAGATAATATCATGGAAAGTAATTACATTACATTACACTACAGGAGAGCAACCAGGCCAACACCTGCAAATCACTGAGAATCACAGCCTACTGAAGTTGACTAGCAGCAGTAAACCTATACTCTAAAAAACATGTTGCCATTGAGTCACTTCTGACACACAGTGACTCTACAGGACACAACAAAACTACCCTATAGAGTTTTTAATGCTGTGAACTTCGCAGAACCACACTACTACTTTTGTCTCCCATTGAGCAGCTGGTGTGTTCAAACTGCCAACCTTTTGGTTAACAAACAGCGCTTAACCACTGCACCACCAGGACTCATAGGAGAATGTCTTAACATCATTTAAAGAGTGGAAACTGAGTCTTAGTGAAATTGAATAACCTTCTCGACCTCACAGATGAAGTAGGTAAATCCAAGTATGACCTCTTCTATAAAATAATACCACTTAGACTCAGTCCCTTTGCTCAAGAAGTAGAACCCATGTAGATGAATTTCCTGATTCAAACCTCACCTCAAATGTGCTTTTTGAGAGTAAAAGTACCTTGCAAGTCTGGCAGGAAGGGTACCATCCAAGTTCCTGGGAGAAGCAGGCTGTATCTAGCGGCTGGGAGCATGGGGTTTGGGGCTTCTATCATTCACTGTACTTACTACCTGCATTGATCTAAACCTCAACTTCCTCATCTATCCCATGACAATAATGTAACACCTTTCTTATGAACGGCTGTGAAGGCAAGTAAAAGAGACAAATGAACTTTTAATCATTCAGAGCTCAGTGCGTGGCACAGAGAAATCTCCCATCGGCTATAGCGACATTCTCAGAGACAGACAGAGCCTATGGATTATTCAGTCGACTCGTGGCTACTGATGCCTTTGAATCGTGGTGTTGTAGAAGAATGTTGAATGTACCATGGACCACCAAAAGAACAGACAGAGCTGTCCTGAAAGAAGTACAACCAGAGCGCTCTTTGGAAGCAAAGATGGCAAGACTGTGTCTTACATACTTTGGACATGTTGTCATGAAAGGTCAGTCCCTGGGGAAGGACATTGTGCTTGGTAGAGTGGACGGTCAGCAAAAAAGGGAAGACCTTTGAAGAAATGGATTGACACAGTAGTCACAACAATGGGCTTAAGCATAAAAAGGATTGTGGACACGGAGCAAGGCCGGGCAGTGTTTTATTCTGTGTTCATAGGGTCACTACGCGTTGTAACTGACTTGAGGGCACCTAACAACAACAGCGGCCATTTTGGAAACCCTGGTGCTGTAGTGGTTAAGAACTATAGCTGCTAACCAAAAGGTTGTTAGTTCAGTTCCACCAGGTGCTCCCTGTCCTATAGGGTTGCTATAAGTTGGAATCGACTCAACAGCACTGAGTTTGGTTTTGTCTTGTTTTGTTTTTTCAAGTGACTACTGTTCACAAATTAAGGCATTTAATCATTAGGGCCATACGACGAGTTAGGCGTGATTGTTGTGGTTGTGATTGTGGCTGTTCGTTGCCCTTGAGTCAGCTCCCACTCACGGTGACCCCCACAATAACTGACAAGCCTGAATCCACTGTTGCCTTCCAACTGAGGGGCTCCTTTTCCAGCAGCATATCACACGATATTCCATTGTGAGCCCTTAATCTTCAGAAGTAGATTGCCAGGTCTTTCTTCCTAGTCTTAGTCTACAAGTTCTGCTGAAACCTATCCACCATAGGTGACCCTGCTGGTACTTAAAATATCTGTGGCAGAGCTTCTGAATGATAGCAACATGTAAGCTATGACAGTATGACAAACTGATACATGGATGGTGGAAATATGATTACCAACCTTATTTTACAGCTTGATTACGGACTGAACCTGACCTGCAAAACAAAGATGATGCTGTGAAAGAGAGGTCACTCTGATCATCTGCTTCCATAAATATTACATCCAAGGAAACCCCACAGGGCAGTTCTACGCTGTAGCGCACAGAGCTGACTCAGTGGCAATGAGTTTGGTTTGGTTTACAGCTGAGGAAATGGAGGTTAGCTTCTCAAAGACGAAGTAATGTGTGTGACGCCACAGAGCTCGCTGAGGCAGAGCTGGAGTTCACACTCCATCAGGTCACTCTGCTGTCCCCCACAGGCTGACCACGAATCCCTGCTCCTTCTTCCCTGCTTCATTTGGTTTCCACATAAACTTATGCAACCGGCAGAAGCCAGTCTATCCTCCATAAATAAGAGAAGCTGTACTGTTGAAGGCCATTGTAAGCCATTGTTTTAGTTATCTGGTACTGCTCTAACAGAAATACCACAAGCAAGTGGCTTTAACAAAGAAAATCTTATTCCTACACAGTCCAGCAGACTACGAGTCCGAATTCAGGATGTCCGCTCCAGGGGAAGACTTTCTCTCTTTTTCACCTCCGGAGGAAAGTCTTTGTGTGGCATCAGTCTTTGGTCAGGTGGTATCTTGGCACAGGAACCTCAGGTCTAAGGGGTGCACTCTACTCCCAGTGCTGCTTTCTTGAAGGTATAAGATTCCCAACTCACTGTTCCCGTCCCTTTCCCTGTATCTTTTGTAGGATAGAAGGACAAAAGGTAGTGCAAACCACACTCCAGGGAAATTTCCTTAGCAAGGGTGTTGCAGCCCCACCCTCATCCTCTTTTAACATAATCCTCCTATCTATTAGCCTGAGCCAGAAATTAGAATTTATAGGATAGGGAAATCACAAAATGTTGGGAATGATGGCCCAGCCAAATGGCTACACACACGCTGGGGGGACATAGTTCAATCCATGACAACCAAGATCCTAATAACAAACAGAAACATGTACTCCAAGAGCCTTAAATGGATAAATATCCCTAGAGTTTTGACCTCCTAGTGACTCACTTTATTCTATAATGCAACACAGCATTTCCCACAAATGAAAAAGGATAAAGTCACAAGGAAAGGAAATCCTGTCCAAAAAATAAAAGCTCTATTTTGTTCTTTCCTGCCCGCATGTCACTTGTCAACTTTGATGACATAATAGAACTTCCCGGCAGTCACAAGGACCAAGCAAACTTCCACCAATGCTGCAAGACAAGTCTGGCTCCCGAGGTACAGATTTCATTTCTCCAGGCTGGTGGCACATGGCTAGTGATGAGGACACTAGGACAAGGAAGAAAGCCAGAAGGAAAAATAAAAAACCCTGTATTTCAGCAATAACTTTAAATAAAAATTGCCTTTCCCTTTAGTAGTCTTCACTAAGCTTTCTCAAGCCATTTATTAAAGCATTTTAAAACTCCACCTAGTAAATTGGGATCACCTATTACTACTTATTGTTACTGTTTCTTAGCAGTGGCACTTTGCCCAAAGAAGCTATTGGTAGCATTTGGGACACACACACACACACACACACACACACACACACACACACACACACACACACGTATGTATGTATATCTATCTACCTATACTTATAGGTGTATCTACGTATACACATATATGTGGAAATCCTGGTGGTGGAGTGGTTAAATGTTAATGTCTTAAGTTTCATGTCTGCTAACCAAAAGGTCGGCAATTCAAATCCACCAGGTGCTCTTTGGAAACTCTATGGAACAGTTCTATTCTGTCCTATAGAGTCACCGCAAGTTACAATCAACTTGACAGCAGTGGGTCTGGTTTTACTTTGCTATATGCATATACATATATATATATGTATCATATATCTGATATATATATATATAGATGTCGGATCCAACTCGACGGCACTTGGCATATATATCAGATATATATATATTTATGTGGGTGTTTTATATCCAAACTGATTGGTGACATTAGTTGCAACCCCCTTAATGTGTCGGCACTCTCCCCTTTCTTCACTGGGTCCACAGTGTCCATTCATCCAAATTTCCTACCCCTTCTTGCTGTCTTGTCTTTGCTTTGGGGCAAGAGTTGCACATTTAGTTTCCTATACATGGCTGAACTAAGAAGAACATTTCTCACGTGCATTTTACTGTCTCTTTTATAGGGCTGTGTATTCTTTGGCTGAAAGGTGGATTTTGAGAGCAGCTTCAGTCCTGCCCTCCAAGTGTCTGTCAGTTCATCATACTGTGGAGGTTTGCATGTTACTGTGATGCTGGAAGCTATCCCACCAGTATTCAGATACTAGTGGGGTCACTCATACTAAACAGGTTTCAGCTGAGCTTCCAGACTAAGACAGACTAGAAAGAAGGACCCAGCAGTCTACTTCTGAAAAAGAATTAGCCAGTGAAAACTTTATGAATAGCAGTGATGGAGTCTGATATAGTGTCAGAAGATGAGCTCCCTGGGTTGGAAGGCACTCAAAAGATGACTGGGGAAGAGCTGCCTCCTCAAAGTAGAGTTGATCTTAATGACCTTAATGTTGATGGAGTAAAGCCTTCGAGATCTCATTTGCTGATGTGGCACAACTCAAAATGAAAAAGAAATAGCTGCAAACATCCATTAATAGTTGGAATGAAAAATGTACAAAGCATGACTCTAGGAAAACTGGAAGTCATAAAAAGTGAAATGGAATGCACAAAAATCAATATCCTAGGCATTAATGAGCTGAAACAGGCTGGCATTGGCCATTCTGAATCAGTCACACAGTCTACTACGCTGGGAATGACAACTTAAAGAGAAATGGTGTTGCATCAGTTATCAAAAAGAACATTTCAAGATCTATCCTGAAGTGCAGTGCTGTCAACGATAGGACAACATCCATATGCCTACAAGGAAAACCAGTTAATATGACTATTACTCAAATGTACTCACTAATCCCAAAGGCCAAAGCTGGAGTAATTGAAGATTTTTACCAGCTTCTGGAGTCTGAATTTCATTGAACAAGGAATCAGGATGCACTGATAATTACTGGTGATTTAATGCAAAAGCTGGAAACAAAGAAGGAGGATTGGTAGTTGGAAAATATGTCCTCAGTGAGCAAAATAATGTTAGAGATTCTAAGACACAGTTTTGTAAGACTAACACATTCACCATTACAAATACTTTCTTTACCAACAAAAATTGCAACTATACACATAGACTTTGCCAGATGGGATACACAGAAATCAAATCAACTACATCTGTGGAAAGAGACAACGGAAAAGCTCAATATAGTCAGAACAAGGCCAAAGGCCAATTGCAGCACAGACCATCAAATGCTCATATGCAAGTTCAAATTAAAATGGAAGAAAATTAGAAAAAGCCTCAAACAGCCAAAATACAACCTTGAGCATATCCCACCTGAGTTTAAAGACCATCTCAAAAATAGATTTCAAGAGTTGAATGCTAATGACCAAAGATGAGATGAGCTGTGGAATGACATCAAAGGCATTATACATGAAGACAGCAAGAGGTCATTAAAAAGACAGAAAGGAAAGAAAAGGCCAAATCACATGCCCGAAAAGATTCTGAAACTTTCTCTTTGAGCACCAAGTAGCTAAATCAAAAGGAAGACATAATGAAGTAAAAGAGGTGAAAAGAATATTTCTAAGGGTGGCTTGAGAAGACAAAGTAAAGTATTATAACAACAAAGACCTGGAGACAGAAAACCCAAAAGGAAGATCATAGTCTGCATTTCTCAAGCTGAAAGGACTGAAGAAAAAATTCAACCCCCAAATTGCCATAGTGAAGGATTCTATAGATAACATATGATCAGGAACATACGGCACTGAAGGAAGAAGTCAAAGCTGCACTGAGTGTACTGGCAAAAAACAAGGTTCCAAGAAGTA
This sequence comes from Heterohyrax brucei, assembly GCA_028571685.1. Taxonomy (NCBI): domain Eukaryota; kingdom Metazoa; phylum Chordata; class Mammalia; order Hyracoidea; family Procaviidae; genus Heterohyrax; species Heterohyrax brucei. The sequence continues at coordinate 21,628,143 of CM053149.1, forward strand.
ACGGAATATCAACTGAGATGCCTCAACAAATGGATACAGCGCTGGGAGTGCTCATTCATCTATGCTAAGAAATTTGGAAGACAACTATCTGACCAACAGACAGGAAGAGATCCATATTTATGCCTATTTCCAAGATAGGTGATCCAACAGAATGCAGAGATTATCTAATAATATTATTAATCACACACAAGTACAATTTTGCTGAAGATCATTCCAAGTAACTACAGAAGTTACATTGACCAGCAACTGCCAGAAATTCAAGCTAGATTCAGAAGATGATGGAGAATCAGGGATATCATTGCTGATGTCAGATGGATCTTGGCTGAAAGCAGTGAATACCAGAAAGATGTTTACTTGTGTTTTATTGACTAGGAAGAAGCACTGGACTGTGTGGATCACAACAAATTATAGATAACACTGCAGAGAAAATAACATTTGTTATTTTATTCCATAAATACTGGAACTTATTTTTTACCAGCACCCTCAACACAGCTTTGACTTCTGGTATGACTCTGTTTATAATATATATATCACTACTGCCAACTTGATTCTGACTCATAGCAACCCTCTAGACAGAGTAGTACTGCCCCATAGAGTATCCAAAGAGCATCTGATGGATTTGCACCACCAACCTTCTGATTAGCACCTATAGGACTTAACCACTACACCACCAGGGTTTCCTGGTAAAACTCATAGATAAACAGACAGATATCCTTTATTGTGTTGAAGAATTTTCCTTTTATTCCTATTTTATTGACAGTTCCCCCCCCCAATCAGGAATGAGTGAACTTTATCAAATGCCTTTTTTGCATTGATGGAGATGGTCATGTAATTCTTTTCTGTTTATGTGGTGGACATGATACTGAACTCTACTGGCTAGAATTCTGTTCAGAATTTTTGAACCTATATTCATGAAAGACACCAGTCTTTAATTTTCTTTTTCTTTCGTCTTTTTAAAATTTTTTCATGGCATCTTTTCCCAGCTTTGGTATTAGGGTTATAATGGTTTTATAGAATGAATTTGGACTATTCTTCCTTTTCTGTGCTCCAGAATAGTTTGAGCAGACTAGTGCGAGCTCTTCTCTGAATGTTTAGTAGAATTCTCAGGCAAGGCCATCTGTGCCAGAGCTTCCCTGTTGGTGGTGTGGTCTTTTTTTTTTTTTTTTTTTTTAAACACCATTTCAATCTCTCCTCTTGTTATAGGTCTGTTTAAATTTTCTATCTCAGTTTGTGTTAGTTTAGGTCAGGTAGCATGTTTCTAGAAAGTTTTCCATTTCCTCTAGGTTCGCAAATTTGTTGGAATATAGCTTTTCACAGTATTCTGTTACGATCCTTTTTAGTTCAGTTGGGTCTGTTGTGATGTCACTCATCTAATTTCTTATCCGGATTGTTTGGCCAGTGGTTTGTCAGTTTTGTTGATCCTTCCAAGATCTATTCTTTCTATGGTTTTTATGGTCTTAATTTATTTCTGCTCTGATCATTATTGTTCACATTCTTCTGGTGACTGAGGCCTTTTTTTTTTTTTTTTTTTTTTTGCTGTTCTCTATTTATTTGAGTTGTAGGGCTAGTGTCTTGATTTTGGCCTCTTCTTTTCTTGATGTGTGTTTATTGCAATAATTTAATCTCTGAGAACTATCTTTATTGTGTCCAAAGGTTTGAGTGTGATATGTTTTTATTCTCACTCAATTCTATGAAACGTTTTATTCCCTCTTTAATTTCTTCTATTACACAGCTGTTTCAAAGTAAGGTGTTACTCAGTTTCTGTATTTTAGTTGGTTTAGTTATTTATTTTTTTCTCCTTGATCTCACTGCTTTTGATTTCTTCTTGTGATGTTGTTATCTGAGAGAATGCTGTCTTAGTCATGTAGTGCTGCTACATACAGAGATACCAAAAGTGGATGGCTTTAGAAAGAGAAATTTTATTTTGTCACAGTCTAGTACTAGACTAAAATTCCAAATTCAGGGTGTCAGCTCCAGGAGGGAGAAAGAAAAGAAAGCAGAAGAAAAATTTAAATGACAGGAGCTGGTGGTTTGGGGAAGGGTAGACCTGGTATGGTAGCAGGCTATAGCCCTATCTAACCAAGACAGCATGGCGTGGCCCAGCAGGAGATGGTAGAATTGAGGTATGGGCTAAGTGGGAGGGAGAAAAGAAAAAAGGAAACAGAGGAAAAAAATTGATGTGGTGGGAGCTGGGGGACCTGGTGGGAGCAGATCTCTGTTGGCAACTTAGTGTAGTCCATTGGAAGGGTTGATGGTGGTGTGCCAGGCAGAAGGACACAGGGCAAGAAAGTATGTATTTCTGGTTAGCAGGTGCTCTGTCTTCTGTTGGGAACTTCATGAAGTTTCCTTCCTGTATAACCCCTCCAGGGTCATTGCTGGCTGTGCTCCAAGATGATGATGCTGTGCCATGTTAGCTTGCAGGGGACCTCCATTCTGTATCTCTCCTTATTCTCTGTTTTCCTTCAGTTTCCTCTTCCATTTACTGTTTATCTACTTCTTTATTCTTTCATTTGATGCTTAAGGTTCCAGGATTGATGTTTTGTCTAGTTTATCAAATCTTTGCTGAAGAGGGATAGCATGATACATCTGTCTATGGTGTCTAGGGTGTTATGTGGGACTGAATACTAGAACATACTTTTAAACCATAGAAAATATAAGGGAATATAATATTAGCTAGTTCTCCTCTGTCATATATGGTTGAGTCAATGACGCCTAACAGCAACAACAATGGGAAATACAAGGAGGAACCACTGAATGACAGATATGTCTGCATACTAACAGAAGCAGAGAGAAATCTCAAAAGTGGGAAAAGCGAAACCCTGGATAAGAACTTATCTCAAGGCAGGGCTAATGTGGTGGACTATTCAGGTGCACCAAGCTATCCTTTTGCAACAAAGACCCAAAAAGCCAAGTTGAAGGGATCCAGAAATCAATTCTGGAAGTCCAGGTTTTAAAAGAAATGGTAAAGTATTACATCAGAATCTACTGAGAAGAAACTGGTTAAAAACTGCCAAGAAGTGGAATAAATAGAGATACAGAGTGGAGGTTCCCTGGAGCTGAGCACCCCTGCTTGTGCCTCTTCCTCCTTCCCAGCTCTGCTCTGCTGCATTAAAACTCAGTGCCCTGAACCAACCCCCTCCCTCCCCACACACTCCACCTCATCATCCCACAGCTGAGCATCCTGATCCAGGCTCCTCCTTTCCACTGGTTCCACTCTGTTGCACTCCAGCTAGGCAACCTAGCCCACACACCCTCTCTCCTCACTGGCTCTGAGCCACTGAGCTGCAGCCAGGCAACCTGGCACTGTGCCTATGTTTCATACCTCCCTTTTTGCTTTGCCCTACTGGCTTGCAGCTGAGTGACCTGGCCCAAGCCCCTCCCTCCCTGCTGGCTCTGCTCTGCTGACTTGCAACTGAATATCCCTTATTCCCACCCCCTGCCAGCTTCACCACACTGTGCTACAACGAGCAACCCAGCCATTGCCCCTCACCCCTACCAGCTCTCCCCTGCAGCACTGCAGCTGAGCTACCCAGCCCCACCCTCCACCCCTCCACAGGCTGGTTCTGTTGTACCACAGCCAAGTGACCCAGCTGCTCATTCCTTCCTTCTCACTGGTCCCTGCACAGATACCCTGCACCTGAGCATCACAGCCCTGTGTTCTCCCAACCTCCTAGAGTCACCCTGCTGCATCATAACCGAATGACTTTCCCTGAACAGCTGGACATGGTGGTAAGAGCTATTGTGCCCACACATGCAAAAACAAAGCATGTCTGGACCACCTGCCCAAACATATCATAACAAAAAAAGAATGACAAAACAAATAATACATAATAAATCAATCAAAAAAAACCCCTCAGTGCTACCAAGAGAGCACACAATATCAAAACACATAAAAAGGCAGAACAAGATGGCTCCAACAGATGACGAAATAAAGAATCAGATGGCCTTCTGGTAGAAGGAAAAGTAGCAGATGTACCTGATATGGAATTAAAAGAATAATATTTAGAGCTTTCAAAGAGCTTAGGAAAGAGTACAAGGAAAAGAACAAGCAAAATCATGGAAAACATTGGAAACCAACAAAAACCTGGTCCAAATCAAGGGAAATAGAAGAATTCACGAAAGTAATACAAGAACAAAACATCAAAATAAACAATTATAAACCATACAAAAGCCACAACTAGAAATCTGTAAGATAAAGAACCAAATTTTAGAGACTGAAAATGCAATAGAAGGTTTTAGGAGCAAATTTGTAACAAAGAAAGACAGACTCAGCAATGTTAAAGACAAACTCATCGATGTCACTTTGTTTAAGGAAAACATCAGGGAAAAAATGAAGAAAAATAAAGAAAACCTAATAATTATGTGTACACAACCAAGAGCAAAAATTTGTGCACTACTGGAGCTCTAGAACAGGTGAAAAATACGGAAAATGCAGCAGGGATTGTTGAAGATTTTATGGCAGAAAACTTACAAATATCATGAAAGACAAAAGGTGATCCTTCAGAAATGTCAACAAACTCTATAAAGCATAGACCCAACAGAAAGTCACCAAGCCATATCATAATCACATTTGCCAAATCAAAGACAGAGTAAGAATCCCGAGAGCAGCTTGAGACCATCGAAAAGTCACTTATAATGGGAAAACAATTAAGACTGAACTCTGTTGGTAAAAATTATGAAAACAAGAAAGCAATGGAACTGCATATACTAAACCTTGCAAGAGAAAACTACCAACCAAGAATATTATATCCTGTAAAACTTTCTCTCCAATACAATGGCAAAATCAGGACATTTCCAGATAAATAGATATTAGGGAAATTTGTAACAAGCACAGTAAAATTAACAAAATATATTAAACGGAGTCCTTGTGTTAGAAAACTGACATCATCAGAAAACAACTGGAGTCTGGAACACAGGACATTATCATCCAAAAATTAACCTATGTAAAGAACACTCAGAACAAAATTAAAAGACTTAAATGGGAAAATAGACACATAAATTTGTAAATAATGACAGTGTCAAAGCAATAAAAGGGGAAATAAAATAATGTAGTCATAGAACTTTCAAATGGAAAGGAAATCAGGGTGATATCTAGTAATACATAACTAGTTTAAATTTCAACGTAATCACAAAGATAGGTCACAGAGGTACCAATCAAAATGAAAAAGAAGAAAAACATAGGACTCAGTAAACACAAAACTGTGATAGTGAGAAAGAGAGAGAGAGAGGAAAGAAATTCCACACACAAAAAGAACTCAGTACAGGAAAGTAAGAGGAATAACAACAAAAAAAATGCCAGCACTACACAAACAAAGAAACTGGAACAAAATAACAGCAATAAACTCACAACTATTGATAACCACACTGAATATAAACAGCTTAAAAGTACCTATAAAGAGACAGAGAATGAGGGAATGGATTAAAAAACATGACCTGTTGATATGCTGTCTACAAGAAACACAATTCAGATACAATGACATGGATATATTAAGAATCAAAGGTGGAAAAAAGTATATCAAGGGAAGAAAAAACAGCAGGAATGGCAATACAAATGTCAGATATAATAGACTTGAAGGTAAAAACCATCATGAAAGACAAGGAAGGATATTATGTAATGGTTAAAAGGTCAATCCATCAAGAAAACATAAGCTTAATAAATGTCTATGGACCCAGCAATACAGTTCTCTAAAATATATAAAACAAACTCTAGCAGCCTGGAAAAGAGACATAGGCCTTTCCACAACAATAGAAGGAGATGTTCATCCGTGATGGCTTACTGTAGTAAATTGTTTTCACTGAGGGCCCAACACTGGCTTCCTTGTACCTATACCTTCTGAGGTGTTACTTGACCATTCATTTCACTGAGCATTAGAGTTGATTCCCCTGTCTCTTGAATCTGGGCTGACCTTAAGATTTGCTCTAGACAATAGAATGGAGCAGTGACGTGTGAGTTCTGAGCCTAGACCTCTTATACCCTTGCCTCTGCCACATCAACAAGCCTTGATAACCTGTCAGAGGCTGAGAGAACCAGTGAAGCAAAGCTAAGCCATCCTAGCTGAGACCTTCTTACACCAGTTAGACCCCAGAAAAGCCATCAACAGATGACAGACTCCTGGTTGAGCTGGGGAAAGCCTGAGGCAAATCAACAGAACAACCAGCTAGCCTATAGGCATGTGAATAACAATGAATAGTGGTTGTTTTAAGCTCCTAAGGTTTAGAGTACATTGTTTTGAAGTAATATTTAATAGATCAAGGTCCCTTTAATTTGGATTTCTCTGTAATGTATACCTTATCCAAGGACAGTATATTTAAGGCCTGAAATATTTAGCTATTAATAAATAATCTAATGCCTTCTCCCTTCCTGTTCTTGCCTTTCCAGGTAGGTAAATGGGTATTTCTATAGAACAGTAAAATCATGACCAAATAAGGCCCTCTGAAAGGTTTATAGAGGAAGTTCAGGTCAAGTTTTGACAATTAGGTCCATGAACTCATCCTAGAAAAAGGAGTACATACCTCATCGCTGAATAACACTACAGTGATGTTCAAAGTAATCCCTTGGGAAGCTATGCACTAATACCAGCACCCGGTCCACACTTCAGAGCAATTTTGGAACTCTTTTTCTGGAATGGTCATCAGAGCTGTCGTCATATGACCTACACTTGATGTCCTGAATGTCATCAAAATGTCTTCCTTTCAATATTTCATTTATCTTTAGGTAAAGAAAAAAGTCACTGGGGGCCAGATCAGGTGAGTGGGGAGGGTGTTCCAACACAGTTGTTTGTTTACTGGCTAAAAACTTCCTCACAGACAACTACACAATTAAGTTCACAAACTTGCCACCTTGCCACCCTGTGCAATGGCCATTCCAGAGAGAGTTCCAAAATTGCTTTGTACGGTGGACTAGGTGCCAGCATCTGTACTTAGCTTTCCAAGAGGAATACTTTTAGGGTGACTGTACTGATATCCAGCAATGAGGCACCTAACACTTAGGACAATGAAATTCACAGACTTAACTATTGGACCTCATATTTATAGAGAAGCTTCATCAAAAATAAGCATTAACAATCTCAGGGAGTCTTCCAATCTCAACGGGCCCAGGAAGTCTTTTCATTTTTCGAGTTTGAGGTCCTGTTTTACATTTGTGTCCCATTATCAGGGTCCATCTATTGTGGCCCTGGTCACACCAGTTGGTCGTGGTAGCTGAGCACCTTCCAGTTCTTTATTTCTCGGGGCAAATGAGACCGGAGTTTGTGTATACTATTTCTTTGGTTGACCATTTTCTTCTTTTAGTCTTCAGTTTCCCTATTTCTCTTTCACTTTGGGGAATGGACATATAGTATTGTATCTTAGACGGCTTCTTGCAATCTTTTAAGATCCCAGACACTACTCACTTCACCGTAAAATACTCTTTAAACCTTAAGCCAAAACTAACTCCTGAGATCGCTTTGTAGCCCAATAACAGATTGGTTCACAAAATAATATCACTCATCAGTACTGTGTGCCTTTAAATGTCACCTATGTGAGACAAAGCGCTCAGCAATTGCTTGAAAAGAAAGATAACAATATAAGCAGAGAGGGAAACCAAATCAATGAAAATGTAAAAACCAGAGTGGAAGTAATGACATGTTTACACATTGAGAAGAACGTAGCCAATGCTACTCAACAATTTGTGTTGAAATTGTTGACTGTAAACCTACACTGCTATGTAAGCTTTTACCGAGAACACATACATGAAAATATTTTAAAAAAATAAACATCAGCAAAAAAGACAAGTTTGTTGTTGTTTGTTTCTGTCAAATTGTCTCCAACTTCTGGTGATCCCATGTAAAACAGAATGAAAACACTGTCCAGTCCTGCACTGCCATCCTGCTGAATGTTGGTACCCTTGGGGTCACCACATGCATCCACTGTGTATTTTGAGTGCCTTCCAATCTAGGGGATTTGTGTTCCGACACTGTACTGGGCAATACTCTGTTGTAACCCATAGTTTCTTCATTGGCTAGTTTCAATCTAGCAATTTCACTTCCAGCTATATATTCTAGAAAAATGTATTGCACAAGTACAGAAACTTGTAGAAAAAACCCCATCATGTTTTCTAAAAATGAAAAGTCATGTAAAATATCCATCAGAGAAGTAGGAGCTAATTGTTGTTAGATGCCTTCAACGTATTTGTTGTTGTTTGTTGGTGTCACATCGGCTCCACTTCACAGAGACTCTAAACACACCAGAACCAAACACAGCCCAGTCCCATGCCATCTTTATAGCACTTGCTCTGTTTGAGCCCGTGGCTGCAGCCACTGTGTCAGCCTATCTTATCGAGGGCTTTCCTCTTTTTCATTGACCTTACTGAGCATGATCTCCAGGCACTGCTCCCTCCAGATAACACGTCCAAAGTATCTGGGACAGACAAGCACCCTGGCTATACTTCATTGAAGACGGACCTGTTTGTTCCCCTGGCAGTCCGTATTCAGCTTTCATTCTATATTCGTCACCAACACGATAATTCAAAGACATCAATTCTTCTTCGGTCTTCCTTATTCATTGTCTAGCTTTCACATGCTTATTAAATGACTAAAAATACCATGTCTTGGGCCAGTGGCACCTTAGTCCTCAAAGTGACATCTTTGCTTTTTAACACCTGAAAGAAGTCTTTTGGTGCATATATGCCCAAAGGAATACAAGGTCTGACAATTACGTTCACAAACTCATCTTAGAAAAAGTGTTACATACCTCAGTGCTGAATATCACTATGGTGACCTTAGAAGTGCTCCCCTGGGAAGCTATGCGCCAACACGAGCACCCTTCATAGAAATTTGGGAACTCTTTTTCTGCAATGGCCAACAGAGCTGGTGTTGTATTACCCTTGATGTCCTGAATATCATCAAAATGTCTTCCTGTCAATATTTCCTTTTTCTTCAGGTAAAGAAAAGGCTTTGGGGTCAGATCAGGTGAGTATCAATGGTGTTCTCATATAGTTATTTGTTTACTGCCTAAAGACTCCTTCACAGACAACTAGACAATTAAGCTTGTGATCTTGCCACCATGCCACTGTGAACAATGGCCACTCCAGAAAAAATTCCAAAATTGCTCTGAAGGATGAACTAGGTGCGGGTGTCAGTGCATAGCTTCCCAAGGGGAGAACTTTGAAGGTGACTATACTGATAGTCAGCAGTGAGGCATATAGCACTCAGAACACTTAGGTTCACAGACTTAATTGTTGAACCTCATATGTTGTTTGATTTACTGACGGTTGCTTCTGTGGGCATTGATTGTCGATTCAAGTAAAATAAAATCCTTGGTAACATCAACGTGATCTTCATTTGTCAGTGCTGTTGCTTATTGATTCAGGTGTGAGGCTTTTTGTTTTCTGTATGTTGAGGTGCCATCCATACTGAAGACTGGTTTTTGATGTTTGTCAGTAAGTACTTCAAGTTTTCTTTGCTTTACATAAGTTTTCTTTTCTTCGCATAACACAAGTTGTTAATGAGTCTTTCTCCGGTCTTGATGCCCTGTTCTTCATATAGTCCAGCTTCCCATATTATTTGCTCAGTATACAGATCGAATAAGTGTGGTGAAAAGACACAACCCTCACAAACACCTTTCCTGACCTTAAACCATGCAGTATCCCTTACATTTGTTCGAATGACTGCCTCTTGGTCCATGAACACGTTCTTCAGGAGCACAGTTAAGTGTGGAATGGAATTCCCATTCTTTGCAGTGTTATCCGCAATTTATTATGATCCACACAGTCAAATGCCTTTGCATAGTCACTAAAACACAGTTAACATCTTTCTGGTTTTGTCTGCTTACGCCAAGATCCATCTGACATCAGCAATAATATCTCTTGTTTCATGTTTCATTTTGAATCTAGAATTTCTGGTAATTCCCTGTCTGCATAGTGCTGCAACCATTTTTGAATTTTTGTCCTTTTCTGTATTTTTGAAATGTTTGCACCTACTGTACAAGTACTTACATTAAGCACTAACTCTATACTCAGCACAGTACTACATGAAGAAAAAGAATGTTAAAAAAAAGGAACCCTATTAGTTCCAGGTCCCTATCTGTTCCCAGAAGTGTTCTGCAACCTTATAGATGCCTATGCACAGATTTTCCTGATGAACAGAAATTGCTGAAGAAATTATCTGCAGCAAAATTTTCCTTGTGTGTGTATGTGCATACTGAAGTTCTACAGACGAAAAAACTCTGCTGCTATCAAGTCAATTCTGACCCACAACAACCCTACAGGACTGAGTAGAACTACCCCCACAGAGTTTCCAAGGAGTGCTTGGTGGGCTCAAGTTTCTGACCTTTTGGTTAGCAGACTTACTGCTTTCCCACTGTGCCACCAGGGTTTCTGAAGTACAATATGGCAGTTAAAATTAAAAAAATAACGTATACTACAGGTATGAATGTGGCTAAGACTCGGGAAAACAATGTGGAATAAAAAAAACCCACAAATACAGGTTCACGCTATACAAAATATTACATAATGTAATGGACACATATTTGTGTCATTAAAATACATGTGAATATAATATCAAATAAATATGAATGTGAAGAGTGTGTATGGACTTCCTGACTGCTGCCGACACTGAGACTGAGGGAGCAGATGTCAAAATATAGAAAGAAGACTAAATTTCTACTGTTTCTTTCTTCCATGAGGAATAGAAAAGATCTGAAGCAAAGACAACAGGACATGCAAATATGTTAGTTCTACATGGTGACACAATGATATGGAGTGTATTATTCTTTGTCCTTTTCTGTATTTTTCAAATGTTTACACCTACTGTACAAGTACTTATATTAAGCCCTAATTGCATACTCAGCACAGTACTATATGAAGAAAAAGAATGTTAAAAAAAGAAAAGCATTCCTATTAGTTCCAGGTCCCTGTCTGTTCCCAGAAGTGTTCTACAACATTATAGATGATGCCTATGCACAGATTTTCCTGATAAACAGAAATTAAAATGAAGACCGAGCCCCCTTCCTCAAGAATCTCTCCCTCCAGGGAGCAAAATCAGTCAGTGATGTGTCTGTGTGGCAGGCAACCAAAAGCTCCTCCAGCTTCCAACCTCTGTGAATGAGGGGAGCCCAAGTTTTTATCTCATGTCGTTCTGGTCTCAGTCTCTTTCCTTCATTCTTGCTCTTGGAACACCTTGCAAGAGCTCCT